>JABYQQ010000006.1:0-1327663 GCA_022605405.1 Earliella scabrosa
TGGCTTTGCCGCTCGCCGCGAGAGAGATGCACAGAGAGTCAATTACTAGTAGGAAGCTCTAGTGTGACCCTGATCATTGGGACAAATGGAGAGTACATCGGTGTTCAATTCACATGGGAGGAAGCAACACACTGTTCTCAATGCAGGCCAGACCTGACGGGATGATTGCACATGTCCCAAGGGGTAGCGGCGCCAGCCGGGACGACTGAAGCACGTTTTCGGACAAAGTCCCAGCTAGAGGATGAGCACAAGAGTTGCCCCCGCGGGTCGCCAAAACTTTGCACGAGAGAGACGCGGTAGACATCGGGCATGTCAAACCCATGCTCTGCAATGGATAATTAGGGAAAAGGTGCTCACAAACGCAAGACGAACCGTGCTTTGCATGTGCGCTGAGTTGAGACTCAACAGCGTCCACTGTTGGACGCTGCTACCACCCCTGGTGCGAAAGGTGGCATTGACGTCGACGCGATGTTCGCGCGAGCAGCGGTTAGAAAACACAGGGAGGGCGAAGTGGTGATGCGCCTCCTTCCAAGATGCACAAATCGACCTGAGCGAGCATAATCAGAGGGGGCGTGAATGACGCGAGCAAAGAACTCTACCGCATGTTCTACCGCTGGACGGGCTCTGGACACGTATGGTCGCGGCAGGCCAGGTAGGAATACTCGTGATCGTGCTTGCGGGAGCAATTGTCATGCAAAGTCTCGCGCTGGCACGCCGCCATACCAAACACCGACATCACATCACAGTCTGTCGTATACGCCGATGCACAGATGAACACTCGCACAGCAGTTCTTGATCCGGCACTCACCACGGCCTCCGCACCAGCCCATAGCTCGCGCTCAACACTCACCACCGCCGTCTCGAAGCGGACCCATACCCATGCCCGTCCCTCCCTCCATCTCCGGCCCGATCGCGATCCCGCTCTCGCTCCCCACCCCTCCTGCGCGCCCTGTGCACCTCCTCTACCTCCCTCCGGTTGAAGACATCTCCATAGCCATAGCCATACCCACCGCCACCACCGCTCCCACCGTGCACGGTGCTCGGCGTCTCGCTTCCCTCCATCTCACGCTTCTTCCGCCGGATGAGCTCCAGCGCGCGCAGCCGCTCCGCGGACTCGCGGGTCTCTCGCTCAGCGCTCGGGTTCGAGCTGGAGCTCGGATTCGGCACGCTGCTCGAGAAAGACGTCTGTCGGGACCGGGAGTGGGGCTGGGGCGGATGGGGCGCGCGGGATGAGCGTGCAGCTGAGGGCGTCGGACGGGACGCAAGCTAAGAGTTGATGGACGTGAGCGGGTCGTGCGCCGACTTGCGTGCGATGTCGCGTATTCTGCGGGCGGCGCGGGGTGCACGGGTGGCAGACGAGGGTGAGCAGGCAAGGGAGCTATAGGCATGCATCAAGGGACGCACCGTTTGTCCTCGTCCGTCTCCCTGCTTCGCTCAGGATCTTTCTCCGAGTACCACGGGTTCAGGTCCTTCGCGGACGGTGCGAGCGCGACGCCCTTCTCACTCTCTGCGGGCGGTTGGCTCACACCCTTCTTTGTCGAGCGCACGGGCACCATCGCGAGAGTGTTCTGCATCGCACATCTACACGTAAGACAAAGACGCACCGACGCGTCGAAGGAGAGGAAGGACTTGGAGCGTGAGGACTTACCCGCTCGGCATCCTCAAAGAGGTTGATGTGCCCACTCGCCGACGTGAGCGTTGACGGGCCCGCCTCCGCCGCACGCTCCGGGTCCCTCGCCTCTCCCCTCTCCCTCTCATCTCTCTCCTGAAACGCTCTCTCCAGATCGTCATCGTTGTTCCTCTGCTTTCCTTTCTTCACGCCCGTGAGCCCCGCCCGCTCCCTCAGCAGCTCCATCTTCGCCTCCGAGTCCTGCGAGCACGAGCACGAGCATCAGCATCAGCGTCCACCCAACTCGATCTTTCGCACGACGTCCATCCCGCGGACAACCTCGCCAAAGACGACGTTCCGGCCGTCGCACCACGGCGCGGGGACAGTAGTGATGAAGAACTGCAATGGTAGACGTGGTAAGCGAGGCGAACGTAATGCACGGGCCGGAGCGAGGGCGAAAGAATGCGTGTGATCGAATGGAGGTGGTGGTGAACAAAAGAATGCGGTGGGATGACGAGACGTCCTCGCGTGCTCGTTCGCAGACCGTACCGGGCACGTCATAGTGACCTATGTACAACCTGCGTGTGGTGGAAGCAGTAGAGCGGGATCCGCCCTTCTCCCGGCGAAGAGCAGCTGGGAAGTACGCAGAAGTTGCACCCACGAGACGGGCACGTGGGGGCAAGGGACAGGGCCGGAATCCGGAAGAGAGAAAGGTGCCGGGGAGCTTGGCGCGGGGTCGGAGATCGGGAGACGAGCGATGCGATGGAAGAAGAGGAGGAGGGAAAGAAAAGAGAGGGACGTACCTGAGACGAGTTTGTGTGAGGACCACGATTGGCCATGGAGAGCAGGCCTGGACGGTCTCCGTCACGAGTTCTCATCTGCGTTGGAGGTGCGAGGGCGGAGAGAGAAGATATGAGGGAGAAGGGAGATGAGCGGAGGTCGGGAGAATTGTAATCGGCGGAGGGGAGGAGACGTACCGGAGAACGTGGGACCATAGATAGACCTCCCGGTCGTTCCGTTGCCTCAACAAGATCACCGCCCTGGACCATAAACTGCGGCAGGAGAAGACGGGGTGAGATGGCGACAAGGAAGAGATGCGGAGCCGGGAGGACAGGACCTGGGGCACGACGGGGTGGAAATAGGACTGTGAGTAGCCGAAACCGTTCTGGCCTGTCGCGAGTTCGTGGAAGTTGCGGGCGGTCACAGCACACACGTCGTCGAAGAGTCGGAAGACGATGCGACCTGAGGGCACGCTGTTGATATCGACGTCAAACTAGGTCAAGAGTTGTGAGTCGAGCGATGCGGACAGGGAGCGAAGGAGAGAGACGGACAAAGACATCTGGGCCGGCGCGGGTGGAAGTGGGCGGGGCGGCATGGGAGGCCATGAGCAGCGGACGGCGGGCGGGCGAGCGACGGGGCGAGCGAGGGCAGGGGCGGTGGAGGGACAGTCGCGATGGCCATTGTTGCAGAGATGGACACGAGTGAGCGCAAGTCGCGACCGATGCACAACTGCAACTCTCGTCCCCAGTCTCAGACGCCTGCAACCTCCCTCGGCTTCTCCCGTTGATCAAGATCTCTCCCCGCTCGTTGCCGGCCATTCTCCTCGGCCATCGCCGGAGACCCGCGCCGCCGATCTCTGCTCGTCCGCCGGTCCGATTCGTCCGCTGAGTCCTCTCCCAGCTACATAACGGTAAGTAAGTACAGTTCTCACCTCGCCTCGCACCCAGTCAATCTCACATAGCCACCCACACGCTCGCCTCGTTCTTCTGGACGCATTACAGAGACTCCGGCTCAGAAAGCGTCCGCGACAAGAGGGACCTGCCACCGAGCGATATCACTTGTTCCGGGTACTTGGCCGCATCCATCCTCTTCAATACTAATACTTAACGCCGAAAGATCTGCCACCCTTTCTCCTGCCTTCTCCTCCCATCTGAGGCCATCTCTCTCCTGTCTCACAAATCGACTCCACTCCGCCTTATGCCGCCCTCGCGCGCGCAATGTCTCAATTGCTGCCCTCTTTCTCCCACAAGCCCTCGATAGCCCTCGATCCGTTCACAACTAATCATCAACTCTCGGGCCGGTCCCTCCTGTCAGCGCGAGCCTCTTCCAACATAGCCTTACATAGCGCGATACACCAGCCTCAAGTTATCGCCCACGCAGCGAGTGTTGTCTCTCATCAGGCCCTCATCCTGCTTGTGCTGCTCACCCTCCCGGTCTCCACGCTCGTCCAGTCCGCGGCATCTCCCATTCTTCCGGCGTACACGACGGCACGCTCTGTCCCCGACCACGCATCCCGCTTCTCGTCTGCTCACTCGCATGCTGCATGTCGGCTTCCTCCGGCTCGATCGGACAACTCCCCCCCCTCCTTCGCTCGGATCTTGCCACGCCCACGCAGACAATGCTCTCGTCTCACGCACTATCGTGACACTCGCGCGACGCGAAGCCTGCGTTCTTTCAAGCGCCCCGTTCTCTATCGTTCTCCGAACGCCAACTCCGCCCTACGCTCTTGCCTTTGGATTCTCGTTCATCATCACCGAACGCGGTCGGTTTCTCTGTTACTGTGCACTGCGCACTCTCCGTGCAATCGCCTCTCGCCTCCCTCCACCTGCACATCCTATTTAGCAGCTCCCTTCGCATTCACACGGCTCTCTCCCGCGAACCGCATTCAGCCCGCGTACGTACTCATCGTTGTCTTCGTCTCTCTCTCTCATCCTCCCGCAGCTCTCACCATGCAACGCAGCGGCGAAGCTTCCTCCGCGCTCTCATGCTCTCTTATTCGCCGCGGACCCATGGACTCCTCACTCCCGTATATCGCCGCCGCCCTCCCCGTCACGCCTAGGCCTACCCAACCCTCTCGTCTCTTCAGAGCACCAGATCCCGATCCCACCCCCGCCGTTGCCGTGACACATACCCAACCCTCTCGACTCTTCAGAGCACCAGATCCCGATCCCACCCCCGCCGTTGCCGTGACACATGCCGCCGCTCTGAATACCAAAATAGCAAAGCTCTGGACTGCGGCGCTCTCCGCTCGGTCAGAGTACTACACCGATACCGCAAGAGATGTCGGGCCGCCGCCTTGTATGATACATGACTAACACACGACCCCTATCTCCGTCAAGTTATTGCGTCCGCGCTCGCCGCTCGTTTTGTTCCGCACCCGAGCCCCGAGTTGGTCGGGGCCTGTCATTCTGCACTCGTCGTTAATCATGTTCATCTTCCTTCTACTTACTAGGCTTCCTTCCGGGCGCACGTGCGCAGCAACGCGCTAGAAGCTCACCGAGCGCGTTTCGCGAAGGGCGTATAATATGTACGTACAGCATCTCGTGTTAACCGCGCCCGCGCGCGGGAGGCGGAGCGAGATACGCGATGTTGACACTGACAGGTCGCCGGACAAATCTGATCGGGATTCGTGCGTGCTTTCCATTCGCTCTGTCGATCGGCCTCTGCTCATCAGGCCTCAGGTGCAGTGGTCATGCGAGTTTGGGGGCCTCGCCGTACAGGAGGGACTTGGACATAGACGTCTCGATGACGCAGGGGGTACGATTCGGCTTGTGAACGTAGATGAGTGGCTAACACTTGCTCTCGCTGGACCAGGCACTCCGCGTGGCCGGTCGACAACGGATTGACAGTGAGTACGTACGACGAATATGTACGTACACCGAACGAACCGCTTCCGACGTTGCTCAAACAATAGAAGTTCTCCGTTGGCGCCTCGTGCGAGCTCCGAGCTCGGAAGCGGCCGTACTCCATTCTGCCCTAGCGGAACGTGAGGCTACTAGTAGGACACATAGGCTATGTGCCTTCGCAGCACCGCGCCCAGCTCACGGTCATTCTTGGGCCGGTTTGTCAACGTGAGGTGCGCGTGGCCTTCATGGTGCGTAGAACCTCATTGCCACTCGCCTACTTGAGACTTTGATATTGTACGTGCGCACGGCGAACAGCGACGCACGCGAGCTTCATGTTGCTGACGAGTAGGTGCTCGGGGACAGCGATTCACAGTCACTCGAACGGAGCGGGTCAGACCGTACGGTGCCGACATTCAGTGTTCAAGCACTGCCATGACACCTCTTCCATGGATATCCGGACCCGTGCGGGCGGCGAGTGGGGAAGTTGCGCGCCCGGAGCTCTGCGCTCGGCGTATAGAAGCAGGGAAGGTGGAGTGCATTGTGGCAGGTGGGTGCGGTACTCTACAGCTGAGCGGACTCGCGCTCACGGTGACTCGATTCATTGTCCACGAAAATGCAGTAGGCACCTCAGTCTCGAGAATCCACCAACAGGCTTCCATTGGGAGTCAGGACGAGCGAGTGTCCGGAAGGTATAGTACTCTCATCCACCGGTCTCATTGCGTTCCTGAGGGTATGTCTTTGCCGTTACAGCCCCCGGACTGGACGCCGGACACCGAACTCTCCTCGAGTTTGTTACTCGTACGCCGCCTGGCTGTTCCCCCATTGCACCAAGGACGCCGGTCGTGGTCCGGATGCGAACTCGTCCCGAGTCTTGCAAAAGATTGAGGTTGACGCACTCTTCCTCTTCCGTCCCCGCCGCAGGTTATGCAGGCTGCCGTAACTCGCGCAGTCGCGACGGCCCTTCCCGTTCAGTTGAAGCTAGCGTATCGCTATCTGTCGGGACTGCGCGGTGCCCTTCCATTCGCGCTACGTATTGTCATCAGTGATTGGCACTTCACGGCGCCAAGTGCGACCAGTTTCTCTCCACCCATTCCCGGTCCGCCGCCATTTGCGCAGACCGCTGTGGGACCTACAGGCCGCAACGGATCCATATCGCCATCAAGTGCGTCGGAGTGCGATCTGACAGATGTTCGTCACTTAATCATTCCGCACCCGTCCCAGTCTTCTCCCGATATGCGCACAGCCAAGGTCCAACGTTCCATCTCCACCTATTCGTCTCAGGCTGTCATGACGGCGACCGCCGTTCCGGAGACTTACTCCCCGCGGCGCGCGCAATACAGGGCAACACCATGCCATACGGGCCCAGACGGCCTGACTTCGACACGCCCGTTGCGAATGACCACAAGCTCGCTGCGATGCCTCCGACCTCGTCGGACCCGCGGCGCGGCCGCACTCCTGGGCGCGTGGAGCGCATGGCCCAACGGCGAACGCTCTTTCGTGGCGGCTCGGGCGCGCACATGTTGTGATGTACGACCGCGGCGCTAAGTGGCACTGTATCAGATCGCCATCCCATCGACAACGACATCTCGCGGACAACGACATCTCGCGAGGTTAGACTTGCGGGAGCCTATCGCGAGGATCGTGTCCGTCGATGCTCAGCGCTAGCGCTCAGCGCTCACTTGCCGCTGCGGCACGGACGTGCTTGAGACGCACCTGAGACGCACCGTGCGATTGCTCTCGTCACGCACCTTCGTGCTATGGATGATCGATGACGTCGCGAGGAGGGGCTGGGAATGCGGTGGACCGCGTCGGACTCCGCCTATTACTGGCCCTCCTCGAGTCTCGACCTCCCCCAACACGCGAGCACTGTGCTATAGCCTCTGCAGGCCGGATCGCTCCTCGCTTTGCAGTCTGCAAGATAGCTAGCGTGCATCGGCTTCACAGGGCGTCTCCGACCACTCAGCGTCCCACTCCGCTTCTTGATGATCTTTCTACGTCGCACGCTCGTATCTCTTGAACGTCTGAGGGCGAACGCGCGGTGCGGCGACTTCAGCCTGGGTGCCAACGCGTCGACTATGGCTCTTGCGTCCGACTGGAGGGAGCAGCTTGAGGCAGGGCTTCAATGGTGCGTCCTCCACATGGAACGTCTGCGTATAGCTCACGTTGACCCGCTACAGCTACTCAGCTGTGATAAACAGCCCCCGCAAGACATCTGCCTCGCCCAAGACCCACTCTTCCCTCCCTGCTCTACCTCCGCAGACTTCTCGACTCTCCACGTTCGCAGGAAGGACTTGCGCTTCTTCCTGTCGACCTTGCCCAACATTTGGAGCGGTCTATGCAGAATGCGGAGTCAATCCGTGACGGATGTGCGCAGATCGAAGGGTCCTTCTCGTCCTCGACCTCAGGCAGTGTCGCCTCTGCCCCACATTGCACCCCAGACATCGAGAGCACCACCTAGCAAGGCGCTATTCCCCTCCGGACAGTGTACTCCCGTCATATTTGAGCGTGAGTGCCACTGGGCGCGGACGTTCAATGCGGACGCCGAACAGCGAGAACAGGACAAAAAGCTCGCCGACCCAGTCCTCCCGTTCTCTCATCGTCAACGACACCGCTCCGGTCGGCAGCCATTCCACTTCCCTCGACTCCCGAACATGTCTCCATGGTCCGGGCGCACACGGCGACAGTCATCCGTGCACGCATCCGAGCAGCAACTGCGCGTCGCAATTCCCAGTGTCCGCGCCACCAAACGTGCTCGTGCTGCCGCTCGAGCATTTGAAGATGGCCGTACATCTGTTGCTGCTGGCGCGGTGAAGTCCCTTCAAGGTATCCGATTCAGAAACGTGCGGCTCCGAGTCGGAGGTCGTGCTGGGGCGGTCGCGATCCGCTCAGCCTCTGCGGGCTGAAGAACATCACAGTGAAGCATGTACGTGAGTTGTACTGGTATCGTGATGACTTGCAGGCGTCATCTAACCTTTGCTCTTCTAGATCCCGCTCGTGCCGCCCCCGTGTCAGTCGCTAGCCATCCCGTATGTGCGCGAGTTGTCCATGAACAGGAACATGGCCCTGCGGGTACGTCCGGACAAACTCGGTCCTCTCGAGCCTTCTTTGGGCTTACGACCGTTGGTCCATCGGACGCAAGTGTTGTTGTCAGGATTCCCGAGCGCATCGGAACGAAGTCTTCACGAAGCTCATCGCCATCATAGGTGACCATCTGGACGCTGCAGGTACGTGCGAGGGTGCACTTGGGGTAGAAGGCTGCTGAGATGGTGCTACGGCTGTGCAGGCTGTCAAATGGGTTGTTCTCAAGGGACGCGAGGGTGTCAATGACCACGCAAGAGGTCCAGGCGGAGGCGAGTGTGTGCAGGAGTCCTCCCACGTCTCTCCTGGTCGAGGTTCGTTCACTTTACTTGAGATGGCATGGCTATTCTTCTGAGCTGTCCGCTTGTCATCCCAGACGACTTGCCGTACCTTCGTGGCTAGACGGACTGTGACTTCTATCAGGCAGTTAGCAGAGAATACGAGTGGGAGTCAAGCCTGTGGAGATGGGCCGCATATTCCCGACAGCTGCCCCTGCCCTGCGCCCACGCAGACATCACGCGACATGTACCCATGCTGTTTTCTTCACCGAATCACCTCCTACCGGCCTGAGCGCATGTTCCGTCTTCGGCTCTCTTTCATGGACTCACAGCCTCTCGTGTGTATGGCCGCTTCCTCTGTCGGGGATCACGAAGACGCTTTCGGCGACGCGATGCAAAGCTCATGAATGACGAGACGTCCTAATGGGACCTTACCAGGATCTCGGACAGACAATCACTCGCACCATCGTAATCGGAGAACGGTATGCACCACCCGCACGCACCCGTTATGGACGCTGACGATGCTTGCATAGGCGGTTTTCGGCGAGACGATCTGGACGCTAGCCGTCTCAGACCAGCATGGCAATTCAGCAGCACGCTCACTTCAAGGCCAACAGAGCGTGAGGCTTCCTCGTCCACCCAGTCCATACTGGCGCTCTGCGACCGAGTCCACGAGCAGCTATGAGCGCACGATGAAGACATGCTACGTGTTCGTCCTGCTGCTCGAGGACGACGGGCGCAATGACTCGGGCATGCATGTTCTCAATCCATCCTCACGCGCTTGTGTTCTCGTCCTAGCCTGTCCACATGTATCCTGCTCCCTCGTCGCATCCAGAAGCTCCGCAAGTCAGCGCGATGACGAACGATTCATCTGCGTATTTGAGAACTGCTCAGGTGTCTACAGGACCTGGCGTGCCACAGGCTGAACCGGCCGTTCGCGAGCGCCGAGCGGGGAGAGTCTGCACCTCCCGCAAAAACTCGTTGACGCTGACACCTCCCGCGTCTTCCTGTCTTCAAGACTATCGTCGACGGTCGCTCTCGGAATCTCGCAGGTCGACGCGATGGCATGTAACAGTGCGCCTGTTCGCGCAGGCTTCGTGGACGGGTATGTTCGTGGAAATCGCCACGGACCGCCGTCCGAGTCGACCTGTCGTTTAGATCCTCTCTGATTGCAACGTCGGCTTCGCTAGCCACTGGTAAACCAGCTATCCAATCAATGTAGCTGAGTGAGAGGGCTCGATCTGACGGAGGCTTCGCACCTGTGCATTATTTCGGACTACAGAACGTCAGGATGTCGCGTCCGCCATCAATATCATTTGCACTCTCACCTGATGTCAGCCGTCGGGCACAGTGGGCAATTGTGACCGAAGTTCAAGTTACGGACCGGCCATGATGCATGACTGGCCGAACCAGGCCGAGCACGAGATCTGACTGATGCACGAGGAAGATCAGAGGGACGGCACCCGCATGTTCTCGTCTCCTAGAAGACCGGCCGCCCTCCGAGTCGTGCATAGTGCCTCCGCGGTCCCTCCCACACATCAATATTCATCCTTCATCCCTTTGGGTACTCGTGTGCGAGAGCTCCCGGAAGAGTTGGGAGGATGTCGGACAGAAAAGACCCTGGAGCAACCGGCGCCCCATCTTGCCCAGTGGCGTTGGCAATGCGGACGGGGAGATGAGAGTGTCTCGGCGATTCCTGTGCAGACCGCAGAGTGAGCATGCGGCTGGCGGGATCATGTAAGCTTGACAACGACTCACCGGCTTTGACTCTGAGTCGTGCATGCATTGGCAGCAATAGAGAGCATCGCGCAAGCCGGGAACGATGACTTGGGCTCGATGAACTAGAAGCGGTTGAGGGCGACGCAATCGCGAATGGCCACATGAGGTGTCGGGCATTCACAACAAGGATCGAAGCAGTCACATCAAGATAGTCAAGATAAAGCAACATATACAAACAGCCATAGCACTTGCTGCAAGAACTTTCCGGGATACGTATGTACTTTATCAGTCCTTAGACGCAGCAGTGGCGCGTGCGAATGCCGTCCACTGGTCAATCTTGCGACCGGGCATGCTGTCACGGTCCCACCCCATACCCGCGATATCCGACAGGTGACGCATGGTGGGCCGGCCATGAGGACAGTGCCATGGCTGGTCCATGGTCCCCATGTGCTGCACCACCTGTAAGAACAAGAATCAGCTCGAGCACAACGCACACCATCACCCTACAAGCGGAGTCCTGCGGCGGGAGACATACCGTCGTCATCTGCCGCTTGTTCAGCGGAGTCCCGATCATGATGCTCTTTCTGCACGCGCGCATGGCAAACATCGCGCGGGCCTTGGAGCACCGCACCATCTGCCCAGCCGGACGGTCCTGCATCAGGTGGAGGAGCTCTTCGAGGTCTGCAGATACTTCGTCAGCATTCCCAGAGAGAACAGTCTAAGCAATCGAGGCTGGCCTTTTATATCGAAGACCGTGCTCTTGCTCACCGGTTGCGCCGTGAGCTGCACGCGCTGCCCCGGCGGACGCTGTTCAGATACGTCCAGCTCAAACCCGTTCTGCCTCATCACGTCGATGTTCTCGAGCGCGACAAGCTCGTCTGCAGCTGTGAGCTCCAACGTCTGTGGTCTGTTCTCGCTCATCAGCTCTGATGGCCACGAAAGAAGAGGCGCACGCACCGGAAGAGTTTCTGCGAGTCGATCTTCATCGTCCCCTGCAGCGTCTCAAAGTTGTACTTCTCATCCGCGGCGTGCTGGTCGACGATGAAGAGATCGTCCATCGCGCCAACCGTCGCGTCCCCATCGTCGGTTGGAGGCTTGCTTCGGCGGACTACGATGAAGCCGAGGTTGAATTGCCCGACGACCTCCATCTCCGCAAAGTCCGCCTTATTAATGACGCGTGAGAGCGCCTCGACCGCCTCGTCGTCGTGCTCGGTGTTGCTGACGCCCGCCACGTCGTTCAGCTTCACCGAGTTGCGATCGCGCTCCTCCCGCTGTTGCCTGGCATCGGCGCGGTGAGCGCGGAGCGTCCTCCATGATGCTGAGACTTGAGAGATGTCGAAGGACATGGTAATGGACGTGGTGTCGCCCGTGCGCACGACTTCATCGCTGGTGAATGACACTGACGAATGTCCTAGATCGCTCCGGGTGTCCGCACGAGACGAAGACGCAGCCCTGCCGTCGTCTTGAGTGAGGTCGACAACCTCCTGTGATGGTGCTGCATCCTCGTCCATAGGTTCGTGGGAAGGGGCATCCGCCCCCGGGCCTTCACCCGGCTCTGCATCAGGCGGCACAGGGTCTTCAATCCTTATATCGGCGTTGGATAGCTCCTCATCTCCTTCTGACGGCGCAGGATGTCGATCCTCGTCTCCTGCATCCTCCTCCATCGCTACTCCCATCCCCTCATCCTCTGCGCTCCCGGCTCCCTGCTCGCCCGCATCATCGTCGACCTCCATCTCTGCCTCCACCTCGACCGCAGCCACCTGGCTCCCAGGCCGCGCAAAGCTTCTCAAGATGTTCCTCATGCCCTTCTGCGCCTCTTTCCCCGTCCTTTCCCCGTCCGCGTCGCCTCTACCTTGCTCCTCTTCTTCGGTCGGTCCGACTCGGGCTCCTCCGCGCGTCTGCGCAAGCTCCACGACGCACCTGCTGTGCTCAAGACCATCTGCTCGCCCATGCTCCTGCTCCCCACACCGGTCGGCGGCACCGCGCGCGCGAGTGGCCGAGCAGGGGGCCGCAACGATGGGATGGGCGGGTCTTCCCCCGTGACCGACCGTGAGCGAGAGCTGCTCGGGCGAGCGTCGGCGGAGTGCACGATCTCTGCGCGTGCATCTGCAGGCACACGCAGGGGCGAGCGAGGTTCCGAGCGCTGCTTGACCATCTGGGTGACCGTCGGGGACCGGGGAGAGGGTTGGTCCTCGACGTCTGACTCACCGCTCGGTCGAGGGTGCGAAGTCGTGGTTTGTATCGTCCCAGCCATGCGGGCCCTCGTTCGCGTGCTCCCCTGGTGGAGGGTAGAAGCATCTGCCAGGGAATTTCGTCGCGTCCTAGATTGAACCACATCAGAGTCCTCTGCGACTTCTTCCGAGTCGCTGTGTTCCGCATCGCCGTCTAGACGGCGTTTTGAGCCTCGCAGAGACGAGGCCCCAGGGTCAGAGAGCAGAGCCGGTGTCCCGAAGGTAACATCGCCACCTTGTTCTTCGGCATGATCCACCGTCGACTCGTCAGCTGGATCTGCCCGCGTCTGCTCGCTCTCCTGCGAGACGGACGATGTATGCTCGTCCTCGGCATCGTCTGGTAGGAAGAGGGGAACGTCTTGAGATGTCGATGGGGTGGAGACTGGCAGCCGTGCGTCGGGCGGAGTGGGGGACTTGGGACCATGGACGTCAAACGTTGACGGCGATAGCGCATACTTCTCTTCCAGGGCTGTCTACAACCAATTAGGACGACGTCAGCTCAGCAGATGGTTTTGATGAAGATGGAGCTCACGCGGAGCGCCTGGATGAGGTTGTTCTCGCTGTGCAGCAGGATTGTCCGTTTGTCGGGGTTCACGTTGACGTCGCACGAGTCTGCGAGTATGACATGAGGATGAAGCGCTATGGACAATGTCCACCTCAGCCTTCGAGTTCATCCTCGGGCGGTGGCACAGCGGGCAGTTCTTCACGTTGATCACGCGCTCGAACGATCCCTCGGGTGAGCCCCCGTTCGACGCGGACGAGTCCTCCGCGTCCGACGACGACGAGCTCAACTGGTTCCACCCAAATGGCGTCCGCATCGACGTCTGCGTCGGACTAACTTCCGTGACGGCCGCCTCCCCCAGCGGCTGCTGCATCGGGTCCGTTGGTTGCGCAGGGGGCGCAGACGGCTGCTCGACGTTCAGCGCAGTGCCCATCGCAGCTGGGTTCGACGGCATGCCCGAGAAGTCGAGCTTGTCCAAGTTGACATGCTGCTGCGCCTCCATCCCACCAGTGATCGCGGGCGTGACGGGCGCGCTGGTGTCCATCACGCTCTCGTTGAGGTCGATCCGCTTATTCTCGCTCGCGGGCCGGCACAGTTCTGTCTAGAGACACTGGACCGCCTTCAAGTTGAATGTGAGCGCGTCCTCTTGGTGGCGCTTGTTGAACCGCGTCCAAAACGAGTTGACGGTGTGGTGCGAGAGGGTCGAGCCGAGCGAGTCGAGCATGGACGTCAGCTCGAGGTGCGAGATCGTGCCGGTGTCGTCGGTGTCGTACTGCTTGAGATACACGCGCCAGAACTTCGGGCGGAGCGCGTCATAGGGCTGGTACTTCGCCCTAGATGCAGCGTGCTATCAGCACACACAACAGTGAAATAGGCGAAATGAGCACTCACCTGAATGTAATCGTCGGCCTCTCCCGCCCTTTCCGCTCTCTCTGGCCATGCTTGCACTCGTGCGCGTGTCCGACGCTTCCGGATGCATTGCTCAGCATGCCCGGGGATGTTGAGACCGGACCACCTGTCGAGGGCGAACATCAATATGTTCATACGAGCGTTGAATGACCCGCTATACACACGCCCTCAGCCTCGCAACATCACGGACTCGGATGTGAGTGCGGTCGGCCGCAGTGGTCGGACTGGAGCGCTGAGGGCAGCGACTGAGGGCATGATGTAGACACTTACCTGGACGATAGGTCGACTGTAAATTAGAGCAGATAATGAGATTGAAGCCATAAGGCGGCAGAGATGTGAGTGCGGTCGGCCGCAGTGGTGAGCCTTGAGCGCTCACAGCAGTGACTGAGGGCGTGGGTGTAGACACTTACTTGGACGATAGTTTGACTGATCAGATAGATGGAAGCCATATATAGTGATTGAAAGCGTGAACAACAAATGATGATATACCAAGGGTGCTGCATAAGCAGAGTGGTAGGACAGGCGGAAGTCGTGCAAGTGCGGTCGCCGCCCGGAGCTGAATTACCTTTAGGCCCTGTCAATTATTGCACTACAAGTCAATCTCTCGACACTTCAACACTACTAACTCATCAATTGATCATCAACCCAACTGACGCTGCCCTCACACCCACTGGCAGTTACGCGAATATTGCGGTGCGGCGCCCTAACCCTGAGTACCGTATTAGACGCCCAAACACAGCTTTTTGCGCACACGACAGTGGCGGTGCAAGCCACGCGAGCTGACGTCCCTGCACATGTCAGACCCCTCTTTCGAAACTGGACACGGCCACTGTTGCCCTAGCCCAACACGCGTGCCCGTTGCGCCGTATCCTTCTGCTTCCTCGCTTAACACTTACCACTCTGCCGACTATGCCTCGAACACGTGGAGGACACCGCGGTCGGGGCTCAACACATCAACAAACGTCAACCCCTCGCGCCCACCCTACTACTCCACCCAACATCGCGCCCCCGGGGATCCCAGGCCCGCTCCCGATCGCGCCACAACTCGCCCCCACCGTGATCACTCATGCTGGACGCCCGCGCCCCCCGAGGATGACCGCTCTCCCATCACGCGCAACCGACCTCGAAGAACACCCCTCGGGCCAAGAGGAAGTCGAGCAATTCAGCGACGAAGAAGAAGACGGCCCGTCCCAGACGCGAAGGAGCCAAACCACGAAATCGGATCAAGACGAGTACCAAGAAACCGAGGATGAAGACGAAGAAGACGAATCCAGCGGAGACCGAATGGAAGAAGACTCACCGTCCTCCAACTCGGACGACGAGGAGTCGACCCGACACATACGAACGCGCTCCCAAAGGGCAGGCGAGAACCACATACACGCCCACCGAAGCAACCCCGACAGCGCAACCGCACGCGCACACACCTGGCGTGTCGCCATCCCCATTCCCCAAATGGAAACCCAAGGTGACACCCTTAAACACGTAAACCGTGCGCCTCGCGAGCTCACACACACGCGCAGAGGTCAACGACATTGCGATTAAACTCTACAGCTGGTTCGTGAGATTGTCACCCCGCAACATGATCGTACTAAATAGCCCGTCAGCTATCGTTTCGCGACCACGGTTTTCGAACGACGCGGAGCCCCGGAACCCATAGCATGCGTAATTGGCCGCCGACGCATCAAGAACAACCCGCAGAGAGTAAGAAAGAGAGTACCTAACGATCATGAGCACCACTAACATCGTACCCCACAGATACTCCTTCTCGTCCGCCTGTGCATCAGCTTGGAAGACATGACGATGGAGCCAAATGGACTCCGGAAACATTTCATACCGACACCCCGCTGGCCGCGCGAGTATCTTATTCGCGGAGCCAAGCAGCTCGTCGTGACGAGCTGCGAAGCGATCCTCCACGCGGAATGCGTCGAGCAGGCGATCCCACTCTCCTGGCTGCGCAACAACACCCGATTCCAGAGCGCCATCAAGTCGCACCTATGGGCGTTCCCCGGCGTAGTCCTCGAATTCCAAGGAGTCAAGAAGCGCAAGAAGATTCAGTGGGTCGCGCGATGGGTAAGCCTGCGAGCCCACTGACGATCTCCTAACCGCTGATCCACTTGTAGGAATCGAACTACGCGTACTGCAGCGAAACAGTCTGCCGTTACGCCCGTTGCTACGAACCGGAAGCCCATCGCATGCTGTACTGCGTGCGCTGCGAGATCTGGTACCACCAGGAGTGCCTGCGACCGGCGGGTAATCTGCAATGGTTCCAGCTATATCGCGCCCGCCGCCTCCCATGGTACCTCAAGTATCCGGAACCCGAGCACCTCATGGAGACCACGTACTGCTCGGACGTCGACGACCCCTCGCACACCAACTGTAACGCTCGTGGAAACCAATCGACGGACTACCCCACCGCGCGAATCGAGGAGATCCCTTGCGACCCTACAGAAAGCACGCCGTCATCCCCCATTGCAGCGGCTCATTACGACACGGAGAACCCACTCCTTCCTTTGGATCCTACAATCTATCACACCCGTCAAGCCATGCAAACGTGGCGCGCAACGGCGGGTCCCAACCCGAATGGCACCACGGAGAACCCACTCCTTCCTTTGGATCCTACAATCTATCACACCCGTCAAGCCATGCAAACGTGGCGCGCAACGGCGGGTCCCAACCCGAATGGCACAAGCCCTCGCGCACGCTCTGCTATCCCCGCCCTCGAAACACCACCGCAAACCCCTGCTGCGCGCACGAGTAGGCAAAATGACACGGCTCCGACCACACAGCCCCGTCGACTCACCATCCGCATCCCCTCCCTCGCTCGTCCCCGCCCACTCACCATTCGCATTCCCTCCCTCGCTCAACGACAAGCAGCAGCGGCGGCCCAAAGCCCGCACACTGGCGTTGACCGAGACGTCCATCTCTCCACCCGCGAGGCCCAAGGCGGCGATGCAGATGAGCTGCATCCCACCGCTGCCACGGACGAGCCGTGGCGCGAGCTGTCGGACGATGAAGATGACGTACGTGTCTATCACGATACCGAGCCTCGCAGCGACCGCGACTTCCACACGTGGAAGTCAATCCTTGCGATGCCCATCGAACGGGGAGCGAAGGCCGACATCGACGAAGCCGGGGTCGGCTCATACGAGCGGATCATTGTGTCCGCGCGCAAGCTCAGGAACCGTCCAAAGGATATCAATGCGTGGCTCGACGGTGTGCTCGAGCGCAAGTACGAGACACTGACTGCAGACACAAGAGGAGAGCTGAAGAGGCGTTTCGAACGCGACATGATCCGTGACCCCGCGGCCCGGCCGATATATGTCTGTCCGAACAAGCATCTTGTGTAGCTCGCAGATCATCCGCATGTATTTGTAGCGCAGCAGACCAGATCGACGCATTGTACAATGTCGCCCGACATAATCGCGCCCACATCCTCGGAAGCGGGGACCGGTTTCAGAAACCGACCCATGGGTAACCGAAAGCATAAAGCTATCGCAGGCTCAGCCTCTACTCAACTCATGAGACGGCGGATGGCGGCATGAAGGCATGCAGTGAGATGAGCCGACGAGATATTCGTGACACGCCAGTAGCCATGCAGAATGCCCGCACACGCGGAGGTGTCGCGCCTGCGGGATGAAATAGACCTGCGAAGCAGATATATGGCCCAAGGCCGACGAACGCAGAGCGAGCGGCGCGGAGCCGGGATATGCCTGCGAGGGCACGCAGATGGATTGTCGCGACGTCTAATGATATACAGCACAACGATATCGAGTCGTGGGTTCTTGCGTAGAGGAGAATGGAGGATACCACTTGGCAAAATGAGCCCCTACTGAGAACAGCGCATTGTATGGAACGGTACGGTATATACATGTAAAGTACGTAGACGGGCGTGCCAACGAGTTGTATGACTAAATGAAATGCCCAGTCTGACATTTGAAGACCAGGCGGTGGCGCAGCGGGGTGTCTGCTAGGAGTCGAAGCCGCAGCATGGCTTCTTCAACTCGGGAGGCCGGAACGGGATACGGAGCGTGGCGGATGGCGCTCTCGATCCACTCGCCAATGTTGGGGGGCGGATTGTCGCCATACTCACGGGCTGCCAACAGCACGCTTTCAAAGGTGCAGAATTGATCTTCGGAGAACCGGCGGTAGCGGCGGGAGATTGGAATGGCCAGGATAGACCCCCAGAGGCGGTCGACGCGGCGGTGTGCGGTGAGATGCCGGGGGAGACGATGAGCGGGTGGGCGGAGTTCGGAGAGGGGGCCCACGATGGCTAGGCACGGTTCATGATACCACGTGTGGCATTCCGCACAGTAGTGTACCATGTGCCGATCCAGATCCAGGAAACCGTCGTAGCGGCAGCGGCTATTCGCGCCGTAGCAAATGCGCTCCGGTAGCTAAGGTATGATTGTGAGTGAAATGGAGGACGGGGGCGCAAGGAGCACTCACTTCGACAAGATGGTAGCGATGTTCTTGACCGCGAACATACGGACGGCCTACTTGAATGTCGGTACGGACCCACGCCATACCTGGTAAGATGACCCCGCTGACGGCTAACACGGGATTGACGACGTTGACGACGGCATGAGCCGTGAACTCGTTCACGGACACGGTGATTCGCATGTTGGTGTGCAGGTATTGGAGCTCCCCGTCCATGTGTGACTCGCGCGGTAGGTTGCCGATAGGCTCACAGTCGTCGAGGACAATGTCGCGGGCGGGCATTATGTGAGTGACTTGCGCGAGGCCCTGCCTGGAGCGTCAGCAATCACGGAGTGGGTGTCTGAGGGTGAAATGAGACCTCTTGTGTGCTTTTGGCACGGCGTACCGCCTCCACGTAGACGATGGGATCTTTGAAGGGTACCCGGTTGAAGCGGGCATTTGACAACGTGTAGCTGAGGGTTTGAATGAGCACATATGTGTTCTGCGGGATAGTGTGGCTCACAAGTAGGATGGACGAATGATGAATGACGTGCCGGTCATTCGATTGGTGTCTGTAGGTGGGGATGCGTAGTGTTCAATACCTCCAGTGAGGTCGGCTGTGGTAACTCACGTTCAATATAGTCCACTTGGATCGCGCGGTCCCAGAGTTCCGGGCGCACCACCAGTTCCGTAATCATAGACATGGCTGTGATATTCACGGCGTGGTCACTCGATCCCGCGTCGGAATGCTTGGGTGGCGGAGAGCCTTGTAAATGAGTGTGCTGCGGTAGCATGGCAATCGGAGGCACGGTCTAGACGCCACTGCACAGCCTGCGCCGCCACGCGAGTGTGGCGGTGCACAGGCGCGTCCGACCCTAATCGCCACGCGACATACGAAGTCGGACAAGTGGGAGGCTGTTTTGGAAAGTCGAACCTGCTGCTGCAGCTACCACTTCCGGCGACCTCAACGCTAGCTCTCTACCACCCGCGCCCTCGCTCTTCCCCTCCTCTGCACCCTACCTCACTCTGCGCACAAAACGATGACCAGAACGCGCAATCAAGCACTCAAGGCGCGGACGGAAAGGCAAGCGAAAGCTGGTAGAAGTCAGTTTCGGTGATATTGAACCATGTGAGACACTCTAACCCATTAACTCTGACTGCATTTGAATGTACAGGCGGTGAGACTTCCGCCACCCCGCGAGGTCTGCGCGCAGCGCGAGCGAGCACTCGGAAGGCGCGAAGCAAGGCCAAAGCAAGGATCCAATCGCCCGAGGTGACTGAGGGCAGTGGAGAGGACGAGGTGTCCATGGAAGAGGACGAAGATACTGAGGGTAGCAGCGACGACGAGTCATCAATGGAAGAGGACGAACAACATTCCCGACGGACCCCGGAGAAGGAGAACTCGAGTGATGGGGAGTACGAGATGTCAGAAGAGGGCGAAGAAGACATGTCGGAAGACGAGGCAAGCGACGACCCCGCGCCCACCGAGGGACAATCAACCGCGCATACCCGCCGCACTCGCGCGACGCGTCGTCACAGCGCCGGGCGTCCCAACGTTGAACGCCTTGGATACACAGTGCGCGGAGGGACTTGGCGTGCCGCACAACCCATCCCCACGAAGGATGCACCAAGTACGCCGACCTAATCTTGACTGACCCGTCGATGCGAGCTGACGGACTTTGCAGGCGTCAACGGCATTCAGCTGCGATTGCTAAAATAGTATGTCACCTCCTTCATCTATACTGACAACAACTCACCGCTCGCAGTTATCGATTGGACACGACGGTATTCGAGGGATGCGGGGCGCCCGAGCCCGTAGGATGTGTGTTCGGCATGCGCCGCGAGAAGACCAAGCCTCGCCGGGTACGTCGAGTCAGATCCTGACTCTCCCGTCATGCATACTGATCCCACGACATCTCAGATTCTACTGCTGGTCCGACTTTGTCTGAGCCTCGAAGATATCGCAATACTGGGAGGCGGCTCGCGCAAGCACCTTCTGAGGACGGGCGACTGGCCTCGGGAATATCTCATCCGCGGGGGCAATCAAATCGTACTCACCAGCCGTGAGGCACTCCTACACGCCGAATGCGTGAGGGAGTGGGTTCCAGTCTCGTTGTTGCGTCCCGACACGCGTTTTCAGAGCGCACTCAAGCTGCAGCAGTGGGGGATACCCGGACTCGTCCTCGAATGGCAAGGCACGGTCGCTCGTAAACGCAAGAAGATTCAATGGCGCGCACACTGCGTCAGTGCCAGCCGCTTTTAGTACCATGCGTTTGCTGACAGTTTCATAGGCCACCGACTGGCAATATTGTCGGCCGGACGGCTGCGTGTTCGCGCGTCGATACGAACCCGAGGTCCACCAACTGCTATACTGCAGTACGTGCAAGCGCTGGTACCACACCGAATGTTTGCGCTTGGCCGGCAACCTGCAATGGTTCCAACTACACCGTGCTGAACAGCTCCCATGGTACCTCAAGTACCCCGAGTTCGCGAGTACCCCCGAGCTCCAAAACAAGAACCTCAAGAACGATGGCGGCACCCCGAGGGACGGCGAGGCGCGAGCGCAAAATGCTCGTCACACGCCGACTGAGGATCCACCGTCACGCCCTGTGTCACCTGCGCCGGACACTCCGCAAACAGCTGAAACACCGACATTGGGAACCTCGCCCACCCCCCATGAGAACACGCCCGTAGACAATGACGCAGCGCAGGCGGACGATGTGTCCGCACGAGTCCCCGATGACGGCGTTGGCGTACCGCAGCACCCTGACGTCCCCGGAGATCCCTCATCGATCGTCGTGCCTCCACCAGGAATCAGCGTTCCCGGCGTACTATCCCTGTCAGCCGCGCAGTCAGATATACCCACCATCAATGCATTGACCGAGCCGGCGGATGCCGACAACATGGCAGACCGCGAGGATGGACAGGACGGAGAGGACGAGCAAGATGGAGAGGACGAGCAAGATGGAGAGGACGAGCGAGATGGAGAGGACGAGCAAGATGGAGAGGACGAGCAAGACGAGCTGGACGACTCCTCGTCGGACGAGGATTGGCAAGACAGCTCAGACGACGAGGAACACATCGACGTGCACCATGACACGGATCCGGTGGACGACGGCGCTTTTCATCGCTGGAAAGCTCTTCTTTCCATGCCCGTCGAACGCGGGGTGAAACAAGACCTGACGGAGTGTGGGGTAGGCTCCTACGAGCGAATTATCCTGACCGCACGCAAACTGCAATACCGTCCCACGGACATCGACACATGGATCGCAGGCGTGCTGGAACGGAAGTACCGCGGGTTGGGCCAGGAGGCCAAGGACGCGCTGCGGACGCGGTTCCTACGCGACCTGGTGTCCGATCCAGCAGGGCGGAAGGTGTACGTATGTCCCGACCAGCACCTCGTGTAGTGTGGTGAGCGTGTATTTGTAGGGGATCGTGTAGAGTGAGTCACTGGTAGCGAGTCTGCGCCGTGATGTGTAGTAGATAGTGTAGCATAGTTTGTGTGTAAGGGTCATGTAACTCGACGAGGAGTTGAAATGACTGAGGCGTTGTGTGCATCGCGTGGAAATGAGTAGCCATGTGTGAGGAAACAGACTATTGGGGTGAGTTCCCCGCACACGCGGAGATCCCGCGCATGCGGGGAGTACACGAGGAGGCACGAGATCGACCGTTCCGCGGACGACATAATGGAATACTCCCCGCAAGCGCGGACCTCCCGCGCATGCGGGGAGTACGGGAAGATGTGGCAGGGACGACTTTCGGAACTGGTCTCCCTCGCTGGATGAGCACTGAAGACAGGTGACGCCGACACTTCCGCCCCCACGGTGAGGGCAGATGTAATATCTGGCAAGTACGTGCATTGTGAGGAGTAGATACATAGAATGACGGCGCATCCGCGTAGATCTCGCTTATTCTGGCTGATATCACGATAACGTGTAGGTCGACATGCCTCGCGGGCCGATGACAAGCACATACTAGGAAATGATGATGTGGGGAGTAGAGCAACGAGTAACACGTATTGACGCACCGTGACTACATGAGATCGGCAGCTACAGGAAGTGGTTGTGGGGACATTTGAATACGAGACGGTCTTGCAGTGGGGTAGCGGCCAACCTCTGGATGCGATCGATGGTCTCGTCGATGCGGTCAGGAGGTACGCTGTATGTGGCTTTGGCCAGGACAGCGCGGATCCACGCGGGGATGTCGGCGGGCACGCGGTCACCCCAGTTACGAGCTTCGACGAGTAAACCCTCGAACGTTGAGAATTGGCCTTCGTTGAACCCGAGGTACCGTCGGGAGATGGGAATGGCTAGTATTCCTGCCCACGCAGCATCGACGCGGCGATGGGCGGTCAGGTGGGCGGGGAGGCGGTGTGCGGGTGGACGGACATCTGACAGAGGGCCGATGACGGCGATGCACGGTTCGTGGTACCAGCGTTGGCACTGCGTGCAGAAATGCACCATGTGCCGGTCGAAGTCGACGAAACCGTCATACCGGCAACGACTGTTTGCACCATGACAAATGCGTGCGGGGGTCTGTGAACAGCACCAGGTTGAGCGGTGAGTAGGGCTGAAGCAAAAACGGATCGTACGTAGAGGAGCTGGTAGCGATGCTCTTGCGCCCGGACCAGCACGCGCTCCACCTTGAGGTCCGTGCGAGTCCACGCCATGCCGGGCAAGATGACTCCGTCACTGAGTGCCTCGGGGTTGATCAGGGACAAGTTGACGGGTTCGTGGAAGGACGCGGCTGCAACAAGTGCGGGGTTGTTGGTGTAGAGATACTGGAGGTCACCATGGAGGTGAGATTCCCGAGGGAGGTGCTCGAACTGTTCGACGTCGTCGAGGTTAATGTCGCGGGCAGGAATGATGTGCGATACTTGGGCAAGGCCCTAGCTAGTGCATCAGTACTGTGCGAGCTTAGAGCCACCGGGAGCAGTCCTTGTACCTCAAGCGTGCTCCTCGCGAGTTTGACAGCTTCGACATAGACGATAGGGTAAGTGAAGGTGATGCGATTGAACGTGCCGCTGATGAGCCTGTAGCTGGGAAGACGGTGAGTAGTCTAGTGATCGCACAGGAACTGGATGATGTTACAAGTGGTGCGGGCGGATGGTGAAGGTTTGACCGGTGTTCCGATTAGTGTCTGGGAGGTTATTGATGTCACACCGAGGTGGGCGAGCCGAATGCGGCTTGGCTTACATGGGATTGCGTCTGCGTCGATGGCCCTCGCCCACAACTCGGGACGCAGGGTGAGGTCGGTGACACTGGACATCGAGCTCAATAGACGGATTTAGAGAGACATGCGAGTCGGGGGTGATTGGGTTAATGGTAACAGCGACAGTAGACGTGAGTGCCTGCCACGCAGGGGACCTAACGCAAGGCGTCCCAATTTGGAAATATCGCTGGCAGGTGACGTCATGGAGGCGAGGCAGCTTACGTGGCATGCGGATGGATGATACGCGGATCGTCTGAGCACGATGCATGTAGTAGATGTGTGCAGGGATCATACGTATGGAAATAAATGGTCTGACCTGTGCCCGGAGGGACGATTGTTGTGAGATTGACGGCGGGGACGACTTTTCAAAACGGCTTCCGTTAAGCGGCAGGCCGAAAGATAGAAGTCTGGGCACTGATCAGGGATATCAATCAAGATCTCGGGCTTACAAAAAAATGCGTGGCGGATTTTACGCGGAGTTGGATTGTTGGACCTCAATTTTCGACTTCGGAGCGGGCTGAAACGTGTATCTGGCAACGAGACGGGTGAGCTTCTCGCGTGCTTCAGCGCTCGACTCGTCGTCAGCGAGTTTGGACAGACGAAGGTTGCCCTCGGGGATGTCCTTGCAATACTGCTCACGCAACAACCTCGCCGCGGCAGTCCGGTGGTGTCCGCTGAGGACGTCGACGATCGCGCCATACGCAAGCTGAGTGAATTGAAGTTTGGCAATGGCGGCCAGTCGCCGCGGTGATCTCGATGTCTTGCTGAGCGTGAGAGAGCCCCGTCTCATTAAAGGCGCGGTTGATGTTGCGCTCCTGCTGGTAGGCGTCGACGTGGTTGCCGCGAGTGCGACCAGAGACCTCAGACATTGCGCTCTTCCTCGGTGGTGCTCGACACTGGCAGGAGATCATCAACCTCGCGTACTAGATCGTCAATTTACAGCGAATGTATGCAATGTGTAGCCACTCACTCTTTGGGATGCGACCAGTCTTGTCCAAAACCTCAGCCTCCAAGTGCTCCGCCTGATAGTCGCGATAGGTGGGCTGGTTGTCTGCACCTCGCGCGCCGATAGGATGCATGTCTGGGTTGGTGTTCTCGTTGAACTCGGCGCTGTCCGGACGAGCGTCGGCTTGAGGGTTGTACGTGAGGCTGTCTACCTCCCGGTTGGCCGGGGGCATGTTGTGAGGGCCGCGGGATTCTTTGACCATGGTGACGAGAAGACAAATGTGCGTGTGGTAGGAGTTGAAATTTTGAAAGTGAGAACGAGCAAACCCGCGAGAGCCCATATATACGGCCAGACACAACCACAGTGACGTTCGGGTCGCCGCTGTCCCGGAGTCACGTCACTAATGGCTCTCGTCGCGGCTGCTTCATGCGAATTACCTTACATGGACATTTGCGCACCAAATGAAGCAATGTTCCGCCTTGCGTCGATGGAGATGAACGAATTGATGACGTGTGTTACCCTGCGACCGGTCTCCCAGCGGCCCGCCATAGGACTTGGTGCGTTGTTGGCTTCACCCGGCCAGTGATCGATTGATCCACTGCGGGCACTGTGTTGGCGATGTTGCGGCAGCTGAAGATATGCGCTGTGCAGTGCGTTTTGACCGTGTGCGAGACCACCACATTCTGCCATACGATTGCAAAGACGAGATCAGCAAGATTGCACAAACGTTAGGGTTTATTAGCCCCGCTGACCGACGTTCCCATGATCGAAGTATTGACCGATCCGTCAAACGAACACAACACGCCGGTAGACCGTGACGGTGCTGAGGACGGACAACACGGCGAGGACCAACAAGACGGCGGGGACCAACAAGATGGGGAAGACGAGGAAGATGAGCTGGAAGACAGCTCATTGCACGAGCACTGGCAAGACAGTTCAGACGATGAAGACCACGTCCAAGTGCACCGGGACACGGATGCGGCCGACGACCCCGCCTTCCACCACTGGAAAGCTCTCTTCTCGATGCCGGTCGAACGCGGCGTCAAAGAAGACCCGACGGAGTGTGGGGTAGGGTCCTACGAGCGCATCATCCTGGCCGCACGCAAACTCCGATATCGCCCCAGGAACATCGAGACATGGATTGAGGGGGTGCTCGAGCGCAAGTACCGCGGCTTGGGACCGGACGCGAGGGACGCACTGCCACGGGACCTCCTTCGCGACCCAGCAGCGCGGAAGGTATACGTGTGTCCGAAGAAACATGTCGTGTAGTGGGAACGGCATGTATCTGTAATCGGTGGTCAGTGCATAGTGCAGTGGATACGTATCTGGACGACGTGGTGTACTCTGATACTGTCACCTGTGTGTATCTGTACCAGCCTGAGAATGTGTAGCGTACTGCTCGTGGCAGTCTGATGTAACTGGCCCATCGGTAATGGCTTAAGTCCATCGTATGGAATTGATGGGTTGCGCGTCAGGAAACAGAGTACCAGCGTGTATTGCCCGCACGCGCGGACCTCCGGCGTGTGTGAGGGGTACATAGCCGGGAACGAGGTGTGTGAGTGGGGGACGAACTGTGGGACGTGCAGGTCCGCGCATGCGGGGAGTCCACGAGGATTTACGAGATGGGCGAGTGGGCGGGCGAGGCAATGGAGCATGAGCAAGGGACGACTTTCGAAAGTGGCCCCTATGGCTGTATGGGCCCTGACAGACAACGGCGACCTTTCTGGTGCCGGGTGAGATTCGTGTGATAGCCTGTGAGATACCTCAATTGTCACACGAAGATGGATAGAATGCCCACGCGGACGCGAACTTGACGTTGCGCAGGCGGAGTGGTTCGACGAGGGGCATGCAGCTCGATATGCGTGGCGGAAAGATGCCAGACACATAGGAGACGACAATGTTTCCGGTACAGCCACGCGTACAGAGTATGGACGTACCCGAGATACGGATCTACAGCAAGTGGTTCTCGCAAAAGTGGGCGAGGAGTGCTCGATCTCGTTTGCCAAGCGGTTGGTAGAGGGGATACGTACCACGTGCGCAGGTCCTCCTTCTTATTAATGCCCTGCTGGAGCTTCAAGACAGCCTCGCGCTTGGGGGTGTCAACGTCCTTGTTTCACTTGCGGCCCTTTTTGGAGTCCTTGGCGAGGACCTCCTTCCACTCCCGCTGGAGGTCCTGGTGCGGCCTCCACTTGCCTCGTCGCTGCGGATGTAACCGCGCTGGTCGAGGCGCTTTCGGAGGTAAGCAACAAACTTGTTTCACCAGACGCGTTAGAGAACCGCGGGGTCCTGCTGGATGTCGTCGCGGCAGACGCGCAGGGCGGCGAACAAGCCGGCGGGGGACTTGAAGTCTCTCAGCGAGGAGAGAGAGAGCGCGAGCAGCGCGACTCCGTAACTAAGGTATCACACAGAAGAACAGACGACAGCTGAGGAGAGTGTGCGCAAGGCTAGACAAGCGCATCTAGTCAGACGGCGTGTCGCGCGCGGAGATTGTGCGAGTGCCAGTTAGATGTCGCGGGCTGAGCGCGCACAAGGCGGCACAGTCAGAGACAGCCCGAAAGTGTACAGCGGCGAGAAACAAGCACAGCTAGAGCAATGTCAGCTTGATGTCGAGCACAAGCAAAAATCGAATGAATGAAGCAGAGCAGAGAGCAAAGAACGACCGAAGCCCGAGAGCCGGCGCACGGTTTGGGCCGAAAGCAGAGACAGTGTTATCACAATCCACAGCCATTATCCGGATCCTCACAATTTCCGGCGCATTGAGTACGAAGATGCATTACATATAGCAATTACAGCATACATTTGAGGCGTTTGCACATTGCCGCAGGAGACAGCATCACACCAACGCACCTTCTCTGTGCGCATTACAGCACCGTTCAAGGGAATCACAGCTACACATGCTTTCAAGGACACTTCACCTTTCACCCGCGCGGGTGATAACTTCACCGCTGGTTCCGGAAGTTTGTCTTGGGGGCCTTCTTCTTCTTTCGGCCGTGCCCCGACTCGTTGTTCATCCCACCTCGCCGAGGCGCGGGTGCATCCGCATTATTATGCATCCGGTCCGCATTTGCCTCGCCTGCGGCAGGGCCCGGGATGTCGCCGTGGGCTGCTCTGCCCCCAGCAGCCCCCGGCAGCGCAATTGCTTGCACCCCACCGCCGTTTCTCTCATCCGCGCCCTCAGAAACTGTACCGGACTTCTTCGTTTTGAGAACGAAGGTGTCGCGGTTCCACCCGTACGCTTCTTGGAGCTGTCGGGCTAGACTGCGCAGGTTTGGGGGGCCGAATCAGTGCACGGATAGTGAGGCCGTACCTGGCGATCACGTCCATGCGAACATTTGCGCCGTGCTAAGTAAGAATGGGTAAGTGCTTGCGGGTGAGCATAGAAATTGCGTGTACCGCGGACGACGTGATTGGCAGCTTGCCCCACTTTCTTTGCGCTTCATCCGATTCCGGACGCAGTGAAAAATGGGACCCGCCCGAGGGCGACTCCAAGCGAAAGCCGAGTTCGGCAAAGGCCTAAAGCCCTCGGTAAGCGCACAATTGCTCGTCACTTAAGCGAACTTACGACGTGTAGTCTTTGGGTTTTGATGGAGGTCCGACGAGACCCGTCGGTCTGAAAGATGATATCAAATACCTGCCGGCCGAGTGAGTCGGGTGATCGAGGGAGTCCCCCCGGATCGCTGGCTCGGGTGGTATTGGTTCTACCCGTGGCTCACCTCTTTGGTCCTCCGGCTCACGGGCTCCACCGCCATGGTGATGTGGGAGATGTAGGCAATCAGAGGCTGATGCAATCTCGACAACGCTGCGGACGCTGTCGAGGGCCTCTGGGGGTCCTGGGTTGCCTAATCCGGACCCCTCTCAGGATGTAGCGCCGGGCTACCCGGCACCCGGGACTTACCCGGAGCGCGAATGCCATCCGGCAGCCAGCTTAGCCGGCACCTATCCGGGATTCGGACCGGGGGCCACCCGGCACCCGGGACTCACCCGGAGCGCGAACGCCATCCGGCAGCCAGCTTAGCCGGCACCTATCCGGGATTCGGACCGGGGGCCACCCGGCACCCGGGACTCACCCGGAGCGCGAACGCCATCCGGCAGCCAGCTTAGCCGGCACCTATCCGGGATTCGGACCGGGGCTACCCGGCACCCGGGACTCACCCGGAACGGGGAGCCCATCCGGCAGCCGCGGGTGACTGCATCCATCCGAGTCTCGCACGCGCGTGGACGAGGCATGCGGAGCTTGGTGTCAGCTCCTCCACGATGCGTCTATGGACTCACCCGGAACGGGGAGCCCATCCGGCAGCCGCGGGTGACTGCATCCAGCCGAGTCTCGCACGCGCGCGGACGAGGCATGCGGAGCTCGGTGTCAGCTCCTCCACGATGCGTCTATGTCCTCGGTCACCCGACTAGGTGCTAAGTTGAACCCTAGCGGCAGTAGCGCCGTCGCGTGACCACCGGTCGGGCAGAGTTCGAAATCACGGCGATGATCATGAAGGGACCGCGAAGAGGATGTTGCGCGCAACACGGCACTCAAGTTTCTAGTTTTGTTCAGCGAGTCAAAGCCTGCGATTCTGAAAGGCGTGGAGCGCTGGGTGATCATCGCCGTCCGTGGACGGTCTCGGTCGGTTGGCGGAGATCCCCCGGGAGGACGCCTGCAAGTCAGCCGCGGCGCACCCCTCCCTCTCCCGCTTGCGAAGCGCATCACCCGCCATCTCCTGCGCGCTCTTGCACACGTGCACAAGCGCGGTGTCGTCCACACCGATCTCAAGCACGACAACATTTTCTTTGAGACGCCGCTCGCCGACGCCAACATCGAGGAACACATCCAGCGTGGACCTCCACGTCGTCACCCCCCAGAGCACTCACACGACGGAATCGTGCAGGCAGCCGCTGCCTATGCTGTCCAAAGACGACGCTCTCCGGGTGAATTACATCCTCAGTGACTTTGGCTGCGGTGGGCATTTTGTCTTGCGCCTCGAGCTTCGAGCGACGACTGATGATGGGACGTCGAATGCCAGCCCAGCCTTCCCGCTTGCATTCAAACAACATCATCCGATGATTGCCGCTGCCAGTGCAGCTCTCCAACCTCCAGAGGTGTACCTCGGCGCTCCACGGGACAAACCGGCCGACATCTGGTCCTTCGGATGTCTCCAAGCTCTCTCGCTCTCCGCCCTGGGAATCGTTCAGTCGGTGCTCTGTGCTCAACACGAACCGCCCAGGTGTTCGAGCTCGCGACGTCCCAGCCGCTCTTCCGGTACCAGAGGAATTCCAAGCTCGGGCTGACGGAGGTCGAGAACATGCTCTACCAGATGCAGCTGCTCACCGATGCCTATTTCGAACCAGCGCAGCTCAGCGCGTCCCCACGCGCGGGCGAGTTCTTCGCGTCCGACTGTGCGTCTTGTCGTTCTTCTGTCCTGCGTTTTTGCGTGTGCTGAGCTGGCATTTAGTGTCAACTTCCGGTAGAGCCTTGCCTGGTGATCTCGATAACCATAGGCCGATGGGATCCTAACAAGTACAAACACACGTTATGGTGAGTTCGAATTCGGCAACAACGTTGACCTTTCTCCCTCTCGGACACCAGCCCGACAACGGCCTGCGCCGTCGCTTGACGGACCGTAGACAGGTAAATCTGGCTGACTTTGACTCCGATGTACCGTTTGTAGGAGATTTGCTCCCCTGCGGACCGGTTGGTGTCCCGGCCTGCGACCCCTGCCCGGTCACCTCGGCAGGATATTTCCTGGATCTCGGCCGGACAGTCCGCATGGCCTCTCTCAATCCCACGACAGACCTTTGGAGAAAAAAGAGTGAGCCGCTATGTCTCTCGGTAGCTCGATAGCTGTGATGTTGACCCGTGTTTGCAGGCTACCCATCCGAGTGTCCGAGAGGCCGCTCTCCTCTGCCCGGCCGGCCGTCCTCATTGTCCCCCGCGCTTCTGAGAGAGCTGGCGCAATAGAACAGGTGGTCCTGCGTGTTGTGCGGTGGTCGTGTCAAGGCTCAGGATCACAAAGCCCGAGGCGGCTGCCCAAGGGCGCCGAGCCTCTCGACGTCACGAGTGGACGACGGTACCCGCTCGCGGAGTACGTTGTGGCGGTCCGTTGCATCAACATCGTTCCTCTGATACTGTGATCAATTAAGCAGAGGTTTACGGGTGTAGACGATGAGACCGCCGTCGTGAGGCGGACGTCTCGGACGTCGTGCATGGCGTGTACGCTCATCTTCGACCCTGTACTCTTGTGTAGGTGAGTTCGCTCTTCTCTATGGCACCCTTTTGGCTGTGGAGAGCTCCGATTGCGCGTCGCTTTGACTAGAGTGCGCGCCTGTACTCGCATTGACGGTGTTCGCATTGATTTCTGCGCCTGCCTCGGTGTGCCCCGCCTGGTCACTCCCCGAGCGTCGACCTCATGCTCCCTGCAGTCTCGCTGCCCCGCTATGACACTCTTGCACCCAGCTTTTACACTCTGGCAGTATTTAAGCTGCAACGCGCTGCACGATGAGGCTCTTCAACTTGCTCGTCCTCAAACGCGCCATTACTCCTGTGAACCCTCATCTCCTCCTGCACCCCCTGCGCATATCATGGCGGGCCTCCCTCAGTCAATCTCATTCATCAGGCCCTCCAATAACGCACCGCCGCCACATGCGCCTCCGTCCATCAGGGACATCGTCCGCTGGCAGCATTTTCCTCATGCCCTAGTGTCGGACCCGTACTGTCGGCCCTTCCGGCCAGCTTGCGATTTCATCCAGCCGGCCGTCTACGTACGCACATCGCACCGCTTCTCGCAACAGCGCTCTATCGACTGACATTGAACCTGCTCGTACTTTGACTCGCGGAGATCCGTCAAGACGATCTCCGCCAGACCCACAGGCAGCGGGATCACCAAGGCGCGGCTCGCGAGCGAAATCGCGCTGTTCGTTCAAGACGTCGTCGCGGTATGGGCCGTGTTGCTCGCTTGCACGGCGGCGGGTTTTTGACTGTTCTTCGTTCACAGCGTAGGATGCAAGAGTGGCAGCACGATGAAGCGGCCGCTGACGACCAGGAGGTGGCGGATGTCGACAGGCGATACCGCCAGGCTCGACGGGCTTTCGACTCGAATGGACGGTTGCTGCAGCTTATGGAGCTTGGGAGTACTGGAGATGCAGGGAACGTCCCAACCTACAAGGTGGTCTTGATATTTGATTGAACTCGTTCGACATCCGGTTTTCATTCCCTCTCGACCTTCATGCATCGACTGATACTACACATCTCAAGCTCCGATAAGTTCGAGTTCATGTTCTATGTATGATATGCTTTGTATAATGTACCTATTGTCCACTGCTATCGTACTCCTGTAAAGTGGGGCGGCCGCCGTGAGTCATAGTATGCGATGCTCGTCTCCGAGGTGTGCGCGCTCCGGGCTCGTATTGGTGGTTTGCAGTTGGAGTCCAGGTACTCCCGCTCCCGAGTCTCCGAGTCCGCTGTGCATGCACCCGGGACGTCGCTCGTCTCGCAGTCGTGTACTCCCGTCTGCGTGTCTCTAACTGTCTGCTCCGCTCGGTCCCAGATACAACTCGTGCGCAGCGCACGATCCTATGCAAACGCTTCTAAGCGTCATGACCCTCCCATGCCGGTCGTCCGCACACGCAATGCGGATGCTGCGCACGAGATGCTGGGACGCATGCGGTAAGAGTGGGCGGAGCGCAGTGAGTGGAGAGTCGAGACCGCCGTCTGCCGCGGCGCTACAGGCCGCCCAATGTCGCCTCGCAGTTCGCAAATTGTTCTGCGACGCACAGCATGCCGGACCTGCATCCGACTTTGCACTCGTTCGGAGTCAAATCCGGATCGACCACGAACGACTCAGAATCAACATGGAACGAGGTGCTCACCATATACCGCTCACTGTGCACACACCATGCATGGGGCACTTCCGCCGAGACAGCTCGGGTCCCCGGGACGGTATGCGGGTGCAGAACCTCGCCGCTAACACGTCGTCTATGCATGCTCGTATCCTGCTCCCGCCGACATCTCTGAGCAGTACACCGTCAACGCTGGACGAGCGGACGGCCCGACTCCGAGTCTGTCACAAAATCTGCGTGCGCGGCACGAAGTCAAGCCGAAACCATGAGATTCCGAGCCGTGAGTACGCAATGATGTCACGCAATCTCGTCTCGTGTGCACCCTCACGGCAATCGCGCACGTCGGGCTCGTATTCGCGGTTCACGTTCCAGAATCCAGGTACTCCCGCTTCCGAGTCTGCGCTGTACATGCACTCAGGACGTCGCTCATATACTAGCAGACTGAGACATGCACTCCTGTCTGTGTCATGCACCGCTCAGCCCTGGCACATACAAGTCGTGTGCCGCGCGAGGTAACGCTCCTCAGCGTAATGAACCTCCCATGCCCGTCATCCGCACACGTAATGCGAATGCTGAGCACGAGATGCTGGGACGCATGCGGTAAGAGTAGGCGGAGCGCAGTGCGTGGAGAGTCGAGACCGCCGTGAGTCCGCACTGCACGCCGCCCAATTTGGCCTCCCGATCCGCGCCCCACTTCGCACCTCGCCCGTAGTCATATCCGGATCGACCACAGACGAGAATCAACATCAAACGAGGTGCTCACCGTATATCCCTCGCTTTGCAACACGGGATGCATCGGTGCACTCCCGCCGGGACAGCTCGGGTCCCCGAGACGGTGTGCGGGCGCAGAACCTGGGTAACAAATCGTCTAAGGGTGGCTAGGCCCCCAGACGACTGGCGACATCTCTCATCCGACGCGGACACGGAGTCGCGCAGAACGTGTCCTCAATTGGAGGGGTACCAATGCGACGACTATACAGGTCATACGGGGTGGGATTCCGTCATTTTCTCGGCTCGAGACGTCCCTCGCCACCGCCTTCTCGTGCAGCCGGTGCAACCACTTCTGCATGTCCGCGACTTGGGACGCAGTCTGCGGGATCGCGATTCTCTTGCGATGTGCGACACCGACCGACGCGTGCACCTGCGTTCAGCGACGTCCGAGTGCTCTGCTCGCATCCTTCAGCCTAGACATACCGTCTGACGCAATCGTGCAGGGCAGCCCGCGCCGACTGTGGGACGTTCCGAGTCGGCGCACCGTCTCCTGTCATACCACGGTCCCGGCACGCACGCAGACGAGGTCTCCGATGTCGATTGGAGGAGCCCGCGGGCAAGTCGTCCAGCCCGAGCGTGGATGTCCGACGATCGTCTCCGCCGTGACCTTTTCGTCGCACGCGAGACTGTTCGCCGTTCCAAGCCTCGACGGGCGGCGCGTCGGCCTGGGACATCATTGAGAGGAGCATTGCGCCAGCTTAGCCCGACTCGAAGTCCACGGCCGTCCGTCTCGTCCATCCTGTCCATCCCGTCCATCCCGTCCATCCCGTCTCGTCCTGCAGGATGCGACTGTCCCGCCCCTACGTACCGGGAGATGGCGCACGGACTGTCGAGCACGCGTCGGCGTGCACTTGAAGTTGACAGAACACGACCAGTGCGGCTCCCGGGCCCGGATTGCGCTCCCAAGTCCGAGTCGGAATGCGATACCGAAAGCCCTCGTTCCTCCCACCGCGCTCGTGCGCATGCGGACGCGAAACCGGACGTCCGACGCCGCTCGACGAGCTCGCGGCCCCAAGCAGTATTGCGTACTCAATACCCAGTGTTGAGTGGGCGGACGGACCGCCGACACGAGCCTGCCGAGGACAGTTAGCGCAAATGCAACCCGACTCTTGGCGTGAAACGCACCGATGGGCGGAGCGAGAGGCGCAAGAGCGCAATTAACGGAGCGCGAGCGGTGCGGGGTGCAGCCGAGACGGGACGGGACGATCGCTTCGCGTATCCGGTGGGGTTAGCGGCAGCGTGAGCGGGGTGGTCCGTGCGCTGTGAGGAGGGTACATAGACCCTCGGTTCGCCCGGGTTGACCATGCACTGTCCGCCGCCGTTCCTGCTTCCTGCTCTCTCGTCTGCTCGTCGATCTGTTCGATGTCGGTGCCTGCGCCTGACCTGTCGTCGTCGTCGTCGCCAGTGCTGTCGGGCATTGCGCGTCGGGTGCGAGGACTGCACAGGTGAGTCGTGTTCGCCGTTCAGTCGAGCGCCGGATGGGAGCCTGTTATTGACTGCAGCCCGTCCAGCGTTGAGTGCATGTAGCACATGAACCCGTCAGCGGTCGTCAGGGGTGCGCACCGGCTCGCCTGGAAGTGCCCGTGAGTGCTGCATTCATGCAAGCGAGTGCATACGCTGATTTCGTGCTCACCTCGCTTGCAGAGAAACCTGAGAGAAACTCCTGTCGGTGCGAACCGGTCCTGCAGGTCGAGCGGCAAGATGCGATCCTGGTGAGATGAAGGTGCTGCTGAGAGCGTGGTGAGTCGCGGAGGGGCATATCGCGGCGGGATGACGTACTGACACTGCATAAACGGCAGGTCCCGAGCTCCCGGTCCCCTTTGCGACGCGACGTCGCGCCTTCGTGTGCGGGAGGTGCGCCTGTCCTACTTCTGGCCCGTCATCCCGCCCGGACCCAACGGCATGTCGTCCGGACCCGTGGAGCGGTGTTTTAGGTGAGCATCCTCGAGTGAATTGACTTGCGTTTCGTGCGAAGCTGACACGGCGGATTGCAGACAACGTCTTGCGCGCCCGTGGCTGCGGTTCGGCTGGATGCGTGTGGGTGAGGCGCATGTGTCGAACAGGCATCCCCACGTCTGTGGGATCTTGTGAGTACGCGTGAGCGCAGGTGCAGAACGCGAACTGACCTCGAGCTGTCGTGCACAGCGTTCTCGGGGTTTATACTGAACGTCTGGCACTGGAGAAGCGGTGGCGAGGAGCGCGCATGCACGTGGCACGGCCGCGCATCACATTTTGCGGGACGCGGTGACGCGGGCTGGAGCTCACCGCGGGGCGCGAGCAAATTGCGCTTAGGAGCGGATGTGCGGGAGTGAGTGCGGGTCGGAGGAGGACGGGGACAAGGAGGTGGCGGGGCGACGGCGGCTTCGGGGGGCACTAGCACGAGCTTCAAGAGATTTTGTGGCAGGCTGCATGCATAGAGTGGAGTTATGTCGGATGTGGATGGGAGGGACAGTGCGGGGAGAGGGTGGAGATGACCGTAGTCAGTGTTGTCAGTGCAGCGTCGAATGCAACTCGAGCTGCACGAGAACCGGCGAGACGCACCTTGGAGCCGTGCTCGACAAACGCAGTCGCCATCTGGTGCGTCCGCAATCCCTCGTTCCTCGCCCTTGCCCTCTGCACACGCGCGCCCTTCGTCTTCCCGGCTCTGCGCCCACTGCCAGCGACGAGCACGAGCTTGCGCTTGACATTGAAGACGCGTTCTGCACAAAGCAAAGACATGGGAGCGAGCAAGCAAGCGGGCTCTCTGCTGCGATACCAGACATCGGTGGTCGTCGCCGTCGAGGCTGGAGCTGTCGTCGCCGGCGTCATCGGGTTCCAAAATCAGAACACGCCGGCCCTGGCTACGATGAAGGAGGTGTGGTCGCCTACAACACGGCGCCATCGTTCCAAACGCCCTCACGGCGAGCACGCACTCTGTACTAGTTGAGATCGCGCCCTCCAACGTCGCTGAGACTTGTTGCACGTCGCCCCGCCCTCCCGCTCGTCGCTGCCCGGCAGCTGCCCGCCACTGTGCAGGCGGTGGGACCGCGCGCCTACCGTTACCGCGCCCGAGAAACAGCGTCGCACACGCCTCTCAATTCATCCACCATCCTCCTCTCGCTCCTCCCGCTCCGTCTCGGCTCCCATCTCGCCCTCGTCGGCGCCGTTCTTGAGTTTCTCTTGATCTGCCTCTCGCCGAACTCGCTAGGCTTCGACTCGTGAAGCTGTTCACCCCTCCCCTCGCTGTTGCCCTCGCAGCGATCCCCGCTGCCCTCGGCCAGAACGACGTTCCAATCGTCTGCGACGACGCGCACCATGCAACCTCAATCGTGCGGACGTGGAGCTCGCGCTCGAGCAAGGTCGTGACGGCTGCTGTGAGTGCGGTTTGGTCCTCGCAGGGATTCGCGCGCTGATCGCATCCAGGGATTCGCGAACCCCGCGCACACGACCTTCATCTACCCTCCCGTCACCGGTGTGCCCTAAGTCTTGTAAGTACACCCTATCGCTCGCTTCGACTTGCTAAGACCCTCTCTCCAGCTCAAGACGGGTTCTACGGATTGCCCGCTACCCGTTCAACTCCAAAGGTGCGTCCGTCTTCTCCTGCAGCCGGAGTCGTGCATACTGTGGGTGCTCGTCCTCTGCCTTCATCGCTGGCCCTGCGCGAGTGCAGACGCGCGTTCCTGTGCCGTGGGCGTGGTCATCGCGGTCGTCGTCCGCATCACCGAGCTCCGCATTCCCAATATAGAACATAACGGCCCTCGTCTTGCGACTTGGACTGGTGACTGACATACGCAGCATCGAGCCCTAACTGCATAACGGGTGTTCTCAACTGGCACCACGGCCAGTACACGCTCAACACCAACGGCTCCATCACCCTCACCCCCTTCGAAGACGGCTTCCAGCAGGTCCAGGATCCATGTGCGGCCGAGACCAACTTCATCGAAGGCTACAACTGGACCGAGCTCTACCGCAGCTGGAGAATATTCTACGACCCCAACGACGGCTACAAGCTGCATCTGTCCGAGCGCGATGGCAAGCCGGTCGCACCGCTCTTCCAGGTCTACTGCACGCCCAACATGCTGCCCACACAGCAGCTCCGCAACGTCACCGTCACCGTCACGAGCAAGCCCCAGTCGCTCTTCGCTGCCAACTCAGGCCCGCGGAGGTGGACAGCGGAGGGTGTCACTGGCCTCGTGACGGGCGTGTTCGCGGTCGGTGTCGCATCATTGCTCCTCTAGATCGTTAGTGGACCGGACCACGATGAATATCTATTAGTATACGCACGTCTCCCATCTACCTCGCATCTCTCCCGCTCCCCATTTCCTCTTTCCTCCATTGCGTTTGCCGTCGTTACTAGTATCTACATCTGCATTGGTCCTTCCCGCGTTCGCGCGCGCCCCACTATCCCTTTCCGAGTACTGCGGGACCGCGTACCGTGGGCCCGGGCGTACTTATCAACTTGACACAGACATTTCAACCCTCTCTCTGTTGTCAAGCTTACGATACCCCCGCATGTACTGGGCGTTCTTGACGACCGTTGTATACTTTCGTGTAGGCCAGCGGGCTTATGACCAACACGCATGCACTGTAGTTCTGCGGTGAAACCTCCGCAGGACGCTATGTCGCGTTTGATGTTCCTGGCTGAAGACATTCAGGTGTGCGCTGTGGTGTTTGACTGATGCGATTGAGTTGCAGGTACATCTCGCTGTTCTATGGTAAGTCGTACTTGATGATCATGCTATGTCTCGCTGACTATGTACCTTTCAGGCTTCTCATCGACCATTACGACATAACGAGTTGCAGTCTGGGCATGACCTCTCGCCGAAAGGTCAAGCGCAATCCCGCCCTGTTAAGCTCGTTCAGGATGTTCTCTGCGACCCAGCCGGTGGCCGCGCGACGTGACCGCTTTCATATTCACGTTCCCGAACGCGAACGCTGGTGGCGTGCCGTCCTTATTCTTTAACCTAGACGACGCCCTCGCCTCGCGCACCTCCGGCTGGAGAGCGCACACTCTATCACCGCCAGTTACGGAAGCAGAGCGCCGAGAACGTACAGGGAGCAGGACAGCTCAGCTCGAATCATAGCCCGTCATACACTCGCTGACCTCCGCAGCACTAGCCGAAGTTTCTGGTCCAGACGCTCCCCAGCAGGATCGTCTGAGAGCTATCCATTTTGCCACGTTTTGGATTGACAGTTCCTGTGATGCCTGACTGGTCCGATGCAGTTGCAGGCTGTATAGTGAGTCGTACTCGACAGCGATATTGTACAGATCGATGCCTTCCTCATACGGACGTTCAAAACCATGCTCCTTCGCAGACGTTCGCCCAGGGAACATTGAGGATCGACGGCGGCGCGTCTCGAACACCTCAAGCTAGATCGCGCAACTGATACGATGAACTTCTGGGTACTTTTGAACGGTAAGCCGCTCTCGATCATCATGTCATACCTCGCTGACTTTGTACTCCTCAGGCTTCTCATCCAACGCACGACAACGCCATGACCAGCTGCGCTCTGGGCATGGCCTCTCTCCGGAATCCGCCGCTCTGCAACCCGTCTTCGAGCCACTTTGCCGCGAGGTCGTACCACGAACCGTCACCCTTCTCGCTGCCAAGCAAGAACCGGATCCCGTTCATGCGTTCAGCAAACTGCCACGCCATGTCAGCCGCAGCGCCCGCACGCGATCAAGCCCGGCACGCACCGTGTCGTACACCTCCCACTTGGCGTCGCCCCAGCCATCCGCGCCCGTGCCGTGTGCGCGGACGACGCCCACGATCGCGGACCAGAGCCGATCCAGATACGCCGCATCCCATTCGTACGTGCATACGGCGGCGCTCGACGCTGTCGCCGCTCGCCGCTCCATCTGCAGCCCCGGTGCCACGTCCTCCCCCACCGCACGCGGGAGACGCGGCGCCTCGCTGAGTACGCAGCGGAGGATATCTACTGCGGGCGAACTGGGAAGCGGGGCGACGGGTCGAGTGGCGTACACGTTCGATTTCGACAGGGGTAGCGCGAGGGCGCGGGCGAGCGCCGTCTCGCGCTTCTTGTCCGTGTCGAACAGCGCGTTCTTCTTTGCCTTCCCGGGTCCCGCTGGATCGGCAGCGGCACACGCGTCGAGCTCCTGGTTGCAAGCTGTCCAGAGCCAGACGGGCATGGCGTCGCGGATCTGCCAGAGCGCGCGGGAGCGCTTGATGTGGGGGTCTGTACGTGCGGCGGCTTTGGTTCGAGGGGCGGGTTTGCGCTTGAGCTTCCCGTTGCCGTACTGTTCGGGGCGGGCGAAGTTCTTGCGCGGGCGAGGTTTCTCGAGGTGCGCTTCGTACTTTTGCTGGAGGCTGGTGGCGGTTTGGGATGGGTATGGTGACGGCCGGGATTGGGTACTCACAGTGCTTCAAATGCCTCTGGCCCTCCGTACCGCTCCCAGGCCCGTCGCTCGACCTCCATCTCGCTGTAGAGGTGCGTGTCGATGCGATAACCCATCGCGTTGACTCTCCTGAGGAGCAGAACATGAGTGTGAGCGAACGAGGGGTGGAGGAGAGATGCGGACTTGGAGACGACGAAGTGCAAGCCGTCGAGGTCCTTCTCACGGAGCTTGTACTGCGCCATCGCCTTGGACTTGCATATCTGGGAGACGGGAGACGTTCCTTCAGATTATCTGCGACGAAGAGCCAGGTGGGCGATCGGGGTCACCGTACCTGGTCGAACTCGACCAACGTCGACTCACGCCATGTGGATGGCTCGGACGCGGTTGTGCTGGGGGACAGGAGAAGAGATGCGGAGTCGAGGGTGGCGAGAGACGTGGACGGGCGGTGCGCGGGGATGTGACATGGAATGTGAAGCGAGACAGTCGAGAGACAGTCGAGTGAGCAAGATCTCCCGGATCGATCAAATGCCTTAGGGCACTTTCTGGCAGTATAGTTGAGTATGGAGCTGTCGTCCGCACTCTAAGGGGCATAGTTGAGTACGGGGCGCAGTGAGCAACTTCTGGGGCTATAGTTGAGTACGACGCTGCCCTCTTAGTCAAGTACAGAGCTGTCTTCTGCGCTCTGAGGGGCTAGTCACTATGACTGAGTACACTCTGGAGAACATCGCAAGAGCGTACAGACTCTCGAGATGATTCGAAAGCTGCGGCTTCACAATACTTGCTGTGCGCATCTAGCACACCTCAGAGTACTTCTCTCAAAGTCGGACTTCGATGTCACGGTAGCGGTAGAAATTTATCGCCAATTGAATACGAAGAGAGTCCAGTAGGCTGGTACAGATGCACTCTGCGCGCGGAAGCGGGTACTGAGCATGCCCAGACAAACATGTACAGAGCCGAGTACTAAGTGATATCCGAGTGCGGGCGCCGACTCGGACAATGTGCGCGCTCGGCAGTCGCGGCCTCGCACCTCTCCCTCATAGTCACTTGTGTACACCCGCTGACCCAACATTATGCAACACCTGAGATTTGAGACCCGACAACTCCGGGAGCTTGAGCGGGACTATAGTAACTGCTAGCACTGCGAGCGATACTAATGGGCTGAGGGAAGAACCTGGGAGCAGGCAGAGTTCATGTCCGGAGGTTGACATTGGTGCTGCGTGCATGCACGTGTACGTCTTGAGCGGCAGAGATCATGTATGTAATGCCGGAGGATGAATGGTGCCGACAAAACCAGAACATACGCACAGTTGTCCTGAACCCGACATGCACAGACTCGGACGGCAGCTAACACGTCCTGCCCGCAGCGCCTTGTCACAGTCCGCACTTCAAGTTCTTGGGCTGATGTGGTGGTTATTCTGTGGACACAGCGCATGAAGCAGGAGCAGAGACGCAGACAGCGGGAGGCACTTGCATGATGGATGGACGCCGTCGAGATGGAAGTTGGCCACCTGGCAAGACAGTTCGGAACGCAGAATCGGACTCTCCGGAGCCCAGACGGCACAGCATGCAACTACTCTTCACAGCAAGCGACATGACCAAACACGTGAAGCGTTGTGTCCTGTGCTGCAGCCTGAGAATATGACGGGTCACTTACCTGCGCGGTGAAGCTCTGTGCTGGTAGTGATACACTACAGAACAGCTCAGTGCGAGCAGATAGTCTGCAGCTCACTGGTCCATTTTGTCGTGCATCCATCCTACAGCAAATGTTGTTCTTCCTTTCATCGAGATCAAGCAGAAAACCACCTATCCGGAACTGAGAAAGTTCGCTTAGAGGGATTGATCCGCTCATTACGTCTCATGGGTAAGTGCGCACACAATCATCCGTCAGACTACACTGATGTACACTACAGACAGAGTGCGTAGATAGAAGGAGCAAGCAGACATAAAGACAGGATAGTAATCTTCGCTCACCAACCTGCCCGATCCATGCTGGCACTCCGAGTCACCGCTCGGGAACCTCCTTGGCACCCAGCTTCGGGCAGTACCGCTTGTACTCCGATGCGGTTATTGAAGCGCAGAACGGGAGAGATGGGCGGTACACCAGGACATATGATCCGCTTGCCGAACTCTCGCGCGGCACATATCCCGTCAGCCGGAGCATCAATGGAGAAGCCCTGCTTAGACTCACTTCACTCAAGATGACAAGTCTTCTCGACTTGACGAACACTCGTAGCACCATCCGATGGTGAATTCCATCTTCGCAGCTCGGTCTTTCAGTGCGGAAGCTACGAGTGGTCCTTTCAAAGTGCGGGAGCTATAAGTGGAAAATGAAATGTGAAATGGTGTCAACCGGAAGCTTCGGCTCAAAGATACATACTTGCCGAACAATTCAGCCGGCAAGGGATGCTGCCCCGAGTATGTATCACCATGAGCGGTCGCGTAGAGATCCTGGATGATGAATGATAATCTCGTCGAGTTGCCCCCTTTGGTCCGGCGTATCGGGAGAACTGCAGACTCGGAGGCGGGAGCGCATGGTCAGATAACGCTGGGTCCGGGAGGAATAGGAGCTTCCCGGGATGACTCTGCGTGAGAGGGAGTGCTCGACCTTCTGAGCGTTGGAGAGCATGCGCGCGTGGTGAGGAGTATCTCATGCGGACTGCAAGAGACTCCAGGGACTGTGCTTCCATGCTCGTGTATTGCTCCCGCCGACATCTCTGAACACTGAACCAACACTAGACGAGTGGACGGCCCGACTCCGAGCCTGTTGCTAAATCTGGATGCACGGTGCAGAGCTGAAACCATAGGAATACAAGCAACGAGTATGCGATGCTCGTCTCCGAGGTGTGCGCGCTCCGGGCTCGTATTCGTGGTTTGCAGTTGGAGTCCAGGTACTCCCGCTCCCGAGTCTCCGAGTCCGCTGTGCATGCACCCGGGACGTCGCTCGTCTCGCAGTCGTGTACTCCCGTCTGCGTGTCTCTAACTGCCTGCTCCGCTCGGTCCCAGATACAACTCGTGCGCAGCGCACGATCCTATGCAAACGCTCCTAAGCGTCATGACCCTCCCATGCCGGTCGTCCGCACACGCAATGCGGATGCTACGCACGAGATGCTGGGACGCATGCGGTAAGAGTGGGCGGAGCGCAGTGAGTGGAGAGTCGAGACCGCCGTCTGCCAGACGTGACACTTTTCCTAGTCTCGCCTGCAGCTAGAGGACGGGCTGAGGTAGCCGGAGTGCGCGACGCGACGCGTTACAGGCACAGGCACGTGAGCATCTGTGACGAGCGCGTCGGTCACACAGGAGCCGTCGTCCTTTTCCTCGTCCTCGGACCTCCAGGTCGACATCCTCAGCATCATCTGCTCCCGCTCAATGTCAAACCCTGTTTCACGCTCGAGAATGCGCGACGTGCCCACTAGGGGTTTCGGATCGGCTCAAGCTATTCGGTATCCAGGATATCCGACACTCTTCAGCGTTCGTACGGCCCGGTCTCGGCCTCGATCCTCCTTGGGGGCCGAATGGCAACTCGGCATCCGAGAGCGGAGGCGGATGAGGCTGGCAGCGACGTGATCTCCCGCCCGACAAACGTGGGCAGCGCGGATGTCAGCTTCGCGGATATAAACCCCGCGCGTCACACCCGCGTTTCCTCACCTACCTTGCCTCGTTATCCACGATCTGCTTGACGCAGACCTACATTGCTACACCAAGCACAGATACGTATAACACCCCGTGAATACTTACTATGTCTAGGTCCACGAGCGACAGCTTCCGCGACAACGAGGTTGCGACGTCGACTGACGTTCGCGACGCCCTTCGGCACTCCGTTCTTCGGCCGGACCGAGGACGGGGAGTGGAGGAAGTTGACGATGGACGAGCTCAGGAGCGAGTATGAGGCGTGGGAGAGCAGGAGGGTTGGTGAGTGGCCTATGTATCCTCTTCCTTGGGTGGTGAGCGACGTGCTCACTGGCGGACGATCTTGCAGCTTCCCGCCGCGAGACTCGGAGTTGGGCCGACGAGGACGAGGAGGAGCTCTTCATTGAGGAGATGATTGTGAGTTGTGACGGTTGCCTCACTGGTTTCGCGCCTTACAAGCTTCGCGACTTGAAGGAGACCGAGGAGGAGGAGGAGACGGCGCCCGCGGCTGTCGAGAAGCCCGCCAACATCATCGAGGCGCTCCGCGCTGGTATCATGAACGCCGTCAGCGTCCTGGAGGAGAACGTCATCTAGATCGACGACTCGAAGGCGCTTTCCACCTGCGACGACATTAACAACGGCGCTCCCGCCACACCCAGCATCATCGGCGGGGACCTCCTGAAGCGCATGGTCAGCCAAGAGGAACGCGACGCACTCGAAGTCAAGCAATTTCTTGCAGCAGTGGAGGAAGCGAACGGCAGCAAGGAGAACGTCGACATTTCCGGCGAGGTTGTCGGGGGCCGGTGGAGGTTGCGGGAGCAGAGAGGAAGGCGCTGAAAGAGCTGAAGGTGAAGAAGCCGAAGCGGTCCTCGGGGAAGCGGACGCGCGTGAGTGCCGAGTCGGAGGGGGAGGTGAGTACCCGATTTTCATTCGTCGACGAGGCGACGGACAACTCACATCGCACGCACTCGCAGCAGCCAAAGAAGGTGTCAAAGCGCAAGGACTCCGGTCCCCGGCACCAACGCCAGCGGCATACCCTGTCTTCCATCGGCAACGCGGAGAAGTGAGCGGCGGATCGAGGTTCGACGGTCGACATAGGCGACTCGGCACTTTCAGCGACGGGCGACCGGCCAGGCATCGTCTGGGTGTAGGCCTCTTGCGCCCATTCGCTGTCTTGAAGACATGACGCGACAAGACGCGCGAGAGGACGCAGGAAGATCCCTTCCTGAGGCAGGTGAGTGATTCTTCCCCGAGGGAGGGACCGCTTTGGTCCTGGCGCACACCTTTTCGTGGTCCTCGGGGCGTACCTGCCTGAACGGCGGGGAAACCGAAATGCGCTTTCCACTTGTATTAGTATACTGTATATCCAATGGCACTTCGTAGCACCGTTGCAAAGTTCATCGTGCCATTTGTGAGAAGCTTACGCTACGTCAACTTGTCGTCGAGGGAATCGCCCTCGTTTAGGATATTGAGCCTGTTGGTGGTGGGCTCCAGTAATGATGAATCCGGCTGCGCTACGCGCTGTCGGACAGGGTGCGAGGGCGAGTCCGCCAGCTGTGTCCGAGGGGGCGATGAGTGCTACGCGCTGTCGGACGGGGTGCGAGGGCGAATCCGCCAGCTATGTCCAAGGGGACGATGAGCTCAAGGGTCCAAGCTATCGAATAGTACAGAGGGATATGGCTACACTATATACTGCTCGAGAGGGGGGCTAGCCGGATGTCGTCGATGATGTCGGTGCGGAAGGGGGTGCGGAATGCGGATACAAGTGCGGATGCGGTCGGGATCGAGTCCGCCGGTGAGTCGCTACAACTCGCCTATGAGCTGCACGCCCAGCCGCGCGGGCTGCTCATCATCCGGCCGACAGCTCCGGAGCAGGGTACCAGCGGGACAATATGGTACCATTTCATCGTGCGACCATTGCATTCCATACCATACGGTACTTACCTCCTGTAATGTCTCGACGACCATCTCGAGACTCACAATGTACAGAGAGGCTCGCGACTTGTTGACAAGATTGTGGTGTACGCAGTACATCTACACACATTAGACACCACACACTGGGTTGACAGAGCCCCCTCCTCGCGCAGATCCTCGCCGCCTCCCCGTGCTGTATCCGCCGCCGCCGCTATAACAAGTGTGGATGGACATGACTTGGGGGAATATTAGACGTACCAAAGCTGCGTCCGAGGTCCGTTTGAGCCGTTCTGTAGCGCGTGAAGGAGAGCACTAATCCTGGAGATGATGGCGGCAACGACGCGTGCAACACGCCGGGACGATGGTCGACGTACCGAAGGTGCGTCCAAGCAGCCCTCTTCAGGACGTTCTGTAGTGCCTGAAAGAGAGCAGAAAGCCCGACGGGTGGCGGGAGCACAAGTGAACTCGGAGGAGGGACACCGCGACAGTCGGCGCGGAGGATTAGCTCGAGGACGGATGACGAGGGCAAGGGCGAGAACGAGAACGAGAGCTGTGAGGACGAGGGCAGTGAGGACGAGAGCTGTGAGGACGAGAGAGGTGAGAACGAGAGCTGTGAGGACGAGAGAGGTGAGAACGAGAGCGGTGAGAAATTCTCACCGCCGCCTCCGCGAGCGGGACCCATAGCAATCCACCCGATGCGCACGGATATATCGCTACCGCGCGCTCGGGGCTAAGCGATTGGTACCATACGCGAGGCTGCGTCCTGACGACGATCTCGTCGGGTCCAAATCTCAAGCTCTATCTCGAGCTACACGTACCTAATCTCGATGGCGTGTACCAACGCCGACTCGCCGATGTTGTACCAAGAGATTCTCGGTGGGCGCGCAACAGCCCCGCTGCCGAAATGAGCCTGAGGCCGAGCATCGCCGTGAGACGTGCATCCGTCTTATGCGGCGCATGCATCTGGCTCGTACTTGTACCAGCAGTCCGCGAGATTCAGGCAGGCCTACGTACCGAAAAAAATGGTGTACCATCTCACTGACAGTGCGCATACTCCGTGTGGGCCTTCGTCGGTCGTAAGCTGAGCTTGGGTGAGGCCGCGCCGACCCGACGAGTATTGTTCCCAGCCTTTACGCGAGTCCGTGAGGACGGGTATCCACGGAGCACAAATGAGACGTCATCTGAATATCAATGGGCATTAGCGTTGGCTAGACTGCTCGTGCGCAAGTACAAAGAAGGGATAGACTGACCTCTCTTGCAATACGCGAGCGAGCATTTGGTACAGACTCGGACAGACCAGTCTCGAGTTGTACCCAATCGACACTTTGCGAGGACTGTCGTCGTGCGGACGCACATCGGTCCGCAAGCACTCGATTAACCTACTAGACGAGGTATAGAACGCTGCGAGGTATGCAGCTTGAAGAGCGGATGTGGTGCGCAGTGATTCGAGGACGTACCGATAGCCGACGGCACCCGGAGTCTTGAGAGAGCGCGGCGCCGCAATGGCGTTGCGCCAAGGTTGATTAGACATGCTCATTCGAGGTGCAGTCGCTTGTCGTGAGCAACCGGTGCGTGCGCATCGAGCTACAGTACAGTCAGTTGAAACTGTCCCGACTCGAGGTCGCTTCGAGTCGAATTTAGAAGCTAGAAATACCGTGCAGGTACCGTGCAGACCTCAAAGAGATGCACCAAAGCGAAGACACGTACCATAGCGTACCAATCAATGACCCTGCTCGCCGATTCGCATGATGTCTTGACCCTGAAGCACGGCACGTACCAGTCCAAAATAGAGCACACCCCGAAAGGAGTGGAGTTTGCGACTCGCCTCCTCAGCGTTGATGAACCTTGAAGCCTCACCTTGCAGAGTATTCCCGCTATTGGAGGCCGCATCCACCGTCCCTGCTGTATATGTTGACACCGGTGTGAATGGAGGGCTGAGAGACGTACATGCGCATGTCCGCCCTGGACCGAGACCGGGAACACCGCGGTGGGAGCGCGGAGGTGCGAACAGCCGACGTAATGTCCGTCTGCCGTCTCCAGGCACGCCGCGAGCGTCGCTTCATCTCATCCGGGGGACCGGGTCCCTCATCCCTCGCCCGACTTGCTACGTACCATGCATCTTGAGGACGTCCCGGCGGTCGGACTGTTGCTGTGCGCGCGCGACCAGTCCCGCTCGGCTCGCGAACCAGCTGACGTCCGGGGCAGCGGTCTCGCACGTCTCGCAGACTCGTATGAGACACTAAGAACAGAGCGGGGATGAGAGTCTGTACAAGGAGAGTCTGAGTGGTGCAGCTCGACGCACCGAGTCATCTCACGCAGCTCGAGCCCTTGCCTCCTCGTCTCGTGTTCGATAGCGGCAGCTGGTACGAGCTCGCGTCAGTACCAACGACGCGGAGCGGTACCAAACATTTGGACTCACGCTGTCCCACCCGGATTGGCCATGCTAGCCGTGTACGACCTCTTTCGGTACGCCCGCTCGCTTGAAGTGACTCTGAGGCTCGCAGCCCTCACGGCGGCGTCAGTCTCGTGAATTGCGAGCACACCGCTCGTCACTCAAATGGTACGGAGGTTCGCACTTCTCGCATCCATGCGAGGCTCGAGCATGCCAGTGAGAGACGGCGCGGACGAGCGTGGCGGCTGACTTGGGACTGTAAGACCGCGGACGGCGGACGGCGAGAACGGCCTGAGTCTTGAGGCGAGGTCCAGATCGCAGTGCACATCTCGGGATCCTCCAGACGCGCCGGTCAGCGAGAGCCTCGAGATCGCCGGTACGGTCGTCAGTGTAATTCGACGGTTGTCCTTCGCGAGGGTGTCGAGCTTGCATCGTGCCAGTTCTGAACATGCGAGTGGACACGCCGCAAGCGGAGACTCCATCTGGCTTGTGCGAAATGTCGGAGGTTCGTGTGCTCGCCAGCCCGAGGCTTGAAGCTCGACGAAGTGAATCGTTGGCGTTGGTGCGGGATCCACTACGGCTGCGAGCGACTAGGTGCTTCAACTTACCGGTCCTCCCAAGTCGTGCATTCTCAGCATCGACGGCGGTTGCACGTGTGGCAGCGTTCACTGGCCGTACGTGCACTCGGCGTCGAGCTCTGCATCTCCACGCTCTCTCTTCCAACTCGCGAGGACGCGCGTGATGTCACGGTGCGGTTCGATGCGGTTCGTGCGCACCACGCGGTTTGGTACGTGTCAGGGCCGAACGAGAACGGACCGCGCTGTCGTGAGTGTGCCATGCAATTGCAGTGAGACCTACCGGCGAGTAGAGCCGTGCTCGCGTGCATGCGAGCCGTCGTGGACGAAGACGTCGCATGCGAGACCCGACTCGAATCCGTAATCGAGCTCGAACTCGATAGTTGGTACATGGGCTATGGCAGACGAAACTCGACGACCACTGTACCTACCACTCGACGAGGGCTCAGTAAGTACGGAAAGGGACGATACGGTACAGCTGAACGTACCCGCACGTCTGACTGACCCTCGCGAGTCCGCGACTCGGATTCGGTATGACAGCGGGGCACCTAGCACCAACTCGGGTCAGCACGAATGGTTCGACGACGGGCACCAAGCACGAGTCGCACTCACGCCAATTTCTGAGACATGACGACGCTAGCTCGCTCCGGTTTTCGGCCGTCGCAACGAGCTTACGACGCTCATGTTTCTGGCGAGACGGTGCCGCTCGGGCGTGGATATCCGAGGCGTTTGGTACCGCGAGTACTTACTCTAGGGTACTCCAAGGACGAGCCCGTCGTGTGGCCGTCTGAATCGGTGGTGCGGAGACGCGAGCCCGGGTCGTGGTAGGTCGTGGTCTTGGGGTCGCGAAGCTAGTGGGCGGCGAGCCCAACCCGACGTCTGTCTGCTTGCCGCCTTCTCCGAGTCCCTCTCCTACTGACCGGGTCGCGTCGACGCCGAAGACGGCCAACGCGATCCTCTCGTCACTGGTACCGTGGCTGGCGAACGGCCGTGCATCCAGCAGCCCTCCAAGTCGGCGTTCACTCTCCTCACGCTGCCTGATTCCTCGTGCGTGCTTGGAAATGCGCACGGCCGGTCGGGATTCAAATGTCGAGGTCGTCAGTTGAGACAGGAGCTCAGGGGACGACGACCATCCAGGGTCGTGCGGACGCGAATTGGGCGTAGCGGTTGCGAGGGGCTAAGACGAAGCGAAGCGATATTGCGGTGAGATGGTACGGGCACTTGGCGTGGAAACCCGTGCTGTCCAGCCCAGACGATGGGGGTATAAGTAGACGGGCGAGGAGGAAGAGGGAGGACGGCGTGCTGACCTCGAACCACAGCTGATTCTCGTCTTCCTCCACAGCACGGTCTGTCCACCCACCTCGGTAGCTCGGTAGCTCGGGACCGCAGCACCTCCTCCCGTCGAACGCGTCGGCCTGCGCGTGTTCGAACGAAAGAGGAGCGTCGACGCTGCTGAGGGCATAGCGGTGAGTGGACGTTGTGCAGACGAGTATAGAGTGCGACTTACTGACTATCCGGACGGTAGGCAGGTCTTGCGGGGCTCTGGGAGATGGAATCGGGCGGTCGAGGGGGTCGTGACGTTCGTGCGTCGTCGTGTAGTCATTTATAGAGGGGTAGTTGTACTGGCGCGGTATTTGGGAGCCTCGCGTGAGCTGCAGGCGGACGCGGTCGAGGACCGAGGGAGAAGCGGTCGTCGAGAGTGGCGGGCACTGCGAGATCGTCCGGGGGCGAGGACTGGAGGGCAGCGGGTGTCCATGGTACACGATGACGCGCGAGATGTGCGCGGGAAGATGTGATGTCTGTCGGCTCGAGATGGAATGAAGGTGGACGGAGGTTCGCGTTGACGAGCGTAGTCGGGAGAGTCCGTCTCCGACCGCAGCTAATCCTGGTCTTTCTAAGTCCCCTGCATCGGAGACTGCTGGGTGTTGGGGAGCACCCATATTTGACTTGTGCGGGTGAGCTGTGAACGTGCATTGGGACGAATACTCGACTGCGTGTGATTGCACGTTGACCTTTCAGGTTGACCGGTGCAGTGCGCATTCGCAGCTAGACGGAGAGGAACAAAGAGCGAGGTCAGGGCTGTGCAACTGGGAGACTGCGTTTGGTACGCATACATGAGCCGGGCGGGAGTGCTACTGACGGATACACGAAGGATGAGCGAGGGCGGGAGAGCGAGGCCAGGAGAGCGCCGGAGAACACGACAGGAAGGGACGGGACTCGGTGCAGAGGGAAGCACAGGCTGTCTCTGCGCAGGACGACTCGCTGGAGCAGAGGGAGAGAGGCGGCGCAGTGCAAAGAGCAGGACGCGAGCGAGCGAGCGGCAACGAGCGGTGGATGGACCGAAGAGGGAGGCCCTCTGCCAGAGAGCGACAGCGGCGACAGGCACTCGGCCGAGCAGCCCGCCGTGGGCACTCGCTCCGCTGCAGCCTCGCGCACCGAACGCCGCTTAGGGTTCGGGAGCCTCAGCCCAAGACAGCTACAACAAGTTGAACGAACACAACGATCCACGTCAGAACGGGCGTCTGAGTGTCGGGAAAACCCGATGGCTGTGTAGATGTCTGAAAAGGCAATCTCCTGAGCACGCCCAGCCTTGACCCAAGCTTAGGTTCGTCACGAACTCCTCGCTCGATCCGACGACTCTGTTCACCGTTCTGTTCCTTCTCTATTGTCGCCCAAATTACCGACTGATGGCCAGACCGCTGGCTTGGCACCGGTCGGCCGAACGCACCCATTATCCGCTAGCAACTTTGCCTTGCGCGGTGGCGGCGTCCGAATCTTCCACCACCTACTCCGCGGTTGCCAGAGGGTTTCCGACGGTAACAGCCATTGAGCCCGTCAGGTCAATTGCTCTGGAACACATCAAGACGAAGACAGGGTTGGAGCCGACCCGAGGCACATGGACTTCTGCGTGGATGACCAAACACGGCAGATGAACACCACACTCACCGAGAGCTGGAGAGGAGCGCGATTTGAGCCGTGCGCTCCGAAAAGATCGCCCGCGCGGCGGTGTAGCGCGGTTCAAGGGCATCTTTCCGTCATACCCGACCTCACGACTCTACCCCGCCCCTTGTCATCACGCAAATCTCTCCCAGTCCGACGTGATGCTTGTCTTCAAACCCATCGCCGCCGTCGCCTACGCGTTCGCGGCCCTCTCTGGAGGAGACGCGAAAGGTGAGTTCCTATCGGGCTTGTTCCAATCTCTGTGACCGCCGGTGCTCACGTTGCCCACGTCCAGCCATTCCTCAAGGCCGCGGGCTTTCCTTCCCCGGCGTAGCCTTCCTCGCCAACCTCACGAACCCCATCCTCTTCGCAGAGGCTCACCCGTACAAGCGCCAAGACGATGGCGGACAGTCCGGCTACACCGTCACCGTCACCGAGACTACTGACCCCGTCACGAACACCGTTTCAAACACCGTATACACGACCATCTCAAACACGTTCACGGCCACCGCGCTCGCGACCGCGTTCACGACGACGACTGTGCGGTCCACGTCGAATGTCACTACCACCGTGCGCGCGACTGCGACCCGCACGGCGTTTGCTACGCGGACGACGACTCGTGTCGCGACGACGACCGCGGTGGTCGTTGTGACTAGAATCGCTACCGGTCGCACGACCACCGTCACGCGCACCGTCACTGCTTGAGGGCATGGGTTACGAAGGATGGCCGTCGTCGCGGACGGGCCATGCTCTACGCGCGAGATTTTGACGAAAGTCTTACAAGTTCCAACCGTGTGAGAAATAACAGGCGCCGGGCGCATCAACTCGCGCGACGAGCGCCCCGCCCTCTGCCAAAAATAAGTACGGGGCGGGGGCAGTTTGACGCTGACAAATTCACCCCTCCCGACTTTTTTGGGCGCGCGCGAGACTTAACTCCCGCCACATTGTGCGCTGGTCACTGTAATTCTGTCCCTCTTCCCCAGTCTCGACGACGATGATCCCGCTCAAGCGCAGGAACGCGGCTCGGCGTGCGGTCATTTCCTACACTCGTCAGACGCTTCCTCGCCCCGCTCGTCTCTACTCGACGCCCACAAAAAAGCTACATGCGCAGGAGACTCTGTCCTCGTCAGGCTCTGTCGGTCAGGATTTGCCTCCATACATGACGAGCACCGCACCTCGTGAAATGCAAGGTTTCCTGCCGCGAAGCTCGCCGTATGTCATCCTTCCCCCACCTCTTCCTGACGACGCTGCTCCTGCCAACGGCGACATCTTCTTCACCGACTCACCGACCACGGACAAGGTCGCCATCATGGACGCATGTCTACACGGCCTCCATGACGTACCACGCGCCAAGCACTTCTTCGAGCTCCTCCGCGAGACCCACCGCGGCGACCCCATCCTCGAGCCCCGCATATACAACCTCTTCCTCGAGGCCTACCTCGAGATGGCGACGAACCGCGAGGAGATGAACAGGGCGAACTGGATCGAGGACGCCTGGGCTCTCTACAACGACATGGAGAGCGGGAGGGACAAGGTCCAACCGACGGCGAACACGTACGCAATCATGCTCCAGGCCTGGCTCCGTTTCAACCCCGACTCGCCCACGCCAGTGCTCATCAGCGGCGCGAAGGTGCACGACCCGGTCGACCTCCTGCGGAACATCATCTACCGCGAGATTTCGCCCTCGCTCGTCGTCTCCGACCGGTCGTTCACCAACAGCGACGAGGCGACAGAGGCGATCAAGGCCCTCTCCCGGGCGGCGGTGACGATGGGATTGTCGACGGTGGTGTCGGAGCTCGGTCTGGTGGAGTCGTTGGGGAAGCAGCTGGAGGACCCGCTAGCGGATGTGCCGGAGGTGGTGCCCGTCACCAGGCCCAAGGTGCGTTGATCATTGCTGAGGATGCGTCCACGGTCCTGATATGTCGCATGCTGCCATCGAGGTCGTGTCGAAGGAAGACGGAACGATGAGAGGGCTGACGGGCGAAGTCCCCGAAAATGACAGCGACGTGCCGTTCAACCTGCAGACGTTGCGGCGGCATCTGTCGCAGGTCGTACTTGCGGCGCGGCGAGCGCTGTCAGAGAACGTCGCGCTCCGGCAAAAGATGCTGGAGCAGTCGGTGTACAACGTCGCGGTGGAGCGGATGAAACACCAGGTGGAGCAAATGGACAGTCTGGGGCTCCCGAGCAAGGGGCTGCAGTCGAACGACCTGCGTGGCTGGATGGGGAAGTGGCACCAGAAGCTGCAGACGCGTATCCAGGCGGAGGTGGAGAACCTCGTGATCGAGGAACGGGTGCTCGGTGCGTGTGTGTTAGTGTCCCTATCCGCGCCTCGTTCGTGCTCACTGTCTGTGCAGCGCGCCGTCGGACCACGAAGGCGAAACCAAAGGACGAGGAGATGCTGAGCCCGTTCCTGCGGCTGCTCACGCCGGAGAAGCTGTCGCTGATCACGATCATGGAGATCATGCACTTGCACGGGTCGGGCGGCGTGAATGACGGCGGGCGTGCGGTCGAGCAGGAGTACAAGGCGCAAGGCGGAGAAGAACAAGGACGCGAGCGGCTCGCGGTGTCGTGGTCGGCGTCGTGGCATGCCAAGGTAGGGCCGGCGCTCTCTGTGGCACTCTCGCCTCGCATGCGTCGCGACGCGGATCTCGCGTCGTGGCGCACGCGAAGTGCGATAGTACCATACAGAACGGAATCGTTAGTGCTCCTATACCCTATATACTAACACTGGGACCGTCCTCTGAACTATAGGTGCGTCTCGTGAACTTGTGCTCCTATAGGCTCCATAAGAACACTGGGACGGTGCTCCGAACTATAGGTGCGTGTGGACGACTTGTGCTCCTATAGGCTCTATAAGAACACCGGGACCGTCCTCAGAATAATAGGTGCGTCTCGTCAACTTTGCGTTGATTGTAGACATTTCCATTGCAGGTCCTCACTTGACGAGGAAGAGGTGCGCTCAAAGGGAGGCGGTACGTGCACCGTTCACGAGTGGGGATGGTTCAAGGACAGCACGTCGAAGCCGTGTACATAGCACATCGACGCAAATATATTTCTATTCTATAGCTCTCCAACCTCCGAAGACGTGAATTTCTGCGTCCGACCTGGTTCTATGACCTCTGCAATGGCGGCGCACGTCCGTCTCGCGCGTCCATGCAGCAGGCAACCTCGGGGCCTCGTTTCAAAAATCGCCCCCGCCGCACTTGGCCGTACTTGCGCCCTGCCGCACTTGCCTCCGACGGCATCAGCTGCCCCGCATAGACGGTCGCACTGTGCCCACCCCGCATCAGACTATGTTGCCGGTCCGTTATCACGGTGTTCATCCGCCCCGGCATCAACGACGATGCGCCTGTGTTTAGGCCTCCCTCGCCCTCTGGGAAATCTTGTCGCAGGAATCCCCGTCTCTCACTCACCACGTCGTTCACTCGGCACTCGGCATGTGTGGCACGCAACCCAACAGGAACAACTTTCCCAACAAGCCCCCGACACGTTACAACGACACTACGCACCCTCTGCCGCCTCCCCATCGTCCTCCCTCCGCCAGTTCGCCTGTGCCCTGCCCCTGAGCCGTGACCTCGTCAACTTCCCCCGGCACGCGCGTCGGGAAACCTAACGTGCGGCGTCGTTCGATGGCGAGCTCGGGCGTTGCCCAGCAGGTGTAATGCTATTCAAATATGTGAGTCGGGTCGCCGTTTACATCCGACAAGACATTTGCTCACCACGCCGCCGATCTCGACGACCTCGATGCCGTCTTCGCCCAGGTGGCGAAGGTAGTGGCGACGGACGAGGCGTTCCAGGGTGACGCCGGCCCAGGCGACGATGCATTCGGGATGGAGGTTCGCTTTGTCGGTCTGAGCTCGTTCCGCCATCCAGTTCATCGCCCACTCGGTGATCGCGGTGAAGTCGAATGTATGCTCGCACCGCGGCCAGGTGCACGCCCATTCCCATGAGTCGTCGGAAATGTCGGCGTCTTCTTTGTACTCAGGAGGGACGCAGTTGGCGAGCTCGCAGCGGCACATGAAGAGGTAGGCGGGGATGATGTCCCCGCCTTCGGCGCCCCAAGGAGTCCCGTGAGACCCGTTGCACGGAGGGAGCAGAGGCTTCGGAGGCAACTGGTTCATGATGAGGGGCAAAGAGAGGCTCATCACGTCCACGACCGTTAAGTATTCTCCTTGTACAGTATCTGGGCATCTCTCTTATGCATGCGGCAAACATGTTCTGCACGTCTATGCGGCGCGCACCGTCGGAATCTTGTTTCGAAACTGGGCCCCGCCGCACTTGGCCCTGCGTCCGCCCTGCCGCACCGACCTTCGACGCCACCATCTGCTCTGCCATCGCATCGGCACAGCAGCTGCACGCCCGGAATGCATCACAATGTGTCCCTGGTGCGGTATCAGGGTGATCATCGGCCCGCGCATCGACCACGATGGCATTGTCTTGGCCTCCGTCCACGTTATCTTGTCTCATCTCCTCGACAAGGATATCAGTCGCAGGTCCGCCCTCCCTCTCTTTCCCTCTCTCCTCCCTCACTCCGCCATGTCTATCGAGTCCACCACAGTGAGCGGCGAGCACATCTTCTCCAATTAATCCCCATCGAGTACTCACCACATCTACAGCCTGCGCCCGCGGCCCCGACGCACACCGAGCACGACAACGTGCACAACTCACCCATCGCACACCCCATCAATCGATCACCACGCGCCGTCCATGTGGACCTGGTGAGTACAATCCGCCAGGCATCCGCGCAACTTCGTGCCCACCCCATGCTCAGGTCAACACTCGTATTTTATTCAACGGCGTTCATCGCCAGCTATGCGTCGCCGTGACCAAAGCCTACACCCTCGAAGACGACGACGACGAAGACATGCCTGAGCTGGTGGACATCGCTGCCACGCCGGGAGATGGGCAAGCCAACGACATCGTGCACTACCCCGCGCCCTTGTCCCAGTAGCTCGTTGTCCCATATGTATTCTTACCTGAGCGTTTCTACCCCGCACACGCGGAGTCTCCGTGTTTGCGGGGTCTTCCCGTCTATCAAATCATTTATGTACCGCCAACGACAATGTGCGCGCGCTACGCAGCTTACGGTGGTTAACCTGCACGGAGATGACCTCCATTGTCATGTGCACCCCGCAAGCGCGGACGTACCGCGTCTGCGGGATCATTTGCGGGCTCGTGCAATGTTCTATACCCCGCAAGCGCGGATGGACCGCGTCTGCGGGATACTTCCGCGTCATCACGCCGCTACCACCTCGTACGCAGCACGCGGGGGCTTGTTAGTAAATATGCCCCCGTGTCGAACCTTCCCACGGACGGTCTGCGTGTGCGGCGTGATCAGCACTGAGTCATTGTGCCGTGTATTCATGGCAAAACGACACCTCCCTGGAGTTACGGTCCGTCCTAGGGTTATTACAGTCCGATATATGCCTCGCACTATCACATTCAAGGCGAGACGGCGTAGCGGATATTGCGCCTGACCTTTCCGCCTTTGAATCATGTGGTCTAGGGTTCGATCCGTTCTCTTACCTTTTGGCAGAGTGACCGCTCTCATGTTGTGCCTGTCGATCGATCCGGATCAGTACTAGTGCCCAGCAGCCAGTTTGGCAAGTTGTCCCCGCCGTCATGGCTCCGGTATTTGGCTGCCGCCGGGCATCCCCGACTCCGACAGGAGGAGGATCTGCTCATGCTCGAACGGACCAGTTCCCCCTTCAGCCTGTTGGACGTGGGAATCTGCTCAAACATGCGTAAACAATGATGTCTGCGACGAATTGCGTTGCACTTTCCCGGCCGTGCCAAAACCAGCGTCGCCCGCCCGCCCGTGGGTGGTGTGCCCGGATCACGGCTACTCCCGGCCGACGCCCAACCGAGGGAAAGTCACCAGGGCGTCGTGTACTCACAACCTCGTCTCTCACATTTTGCCGTCAAACTGCTTGGATTTCTGTCAGGCGCAGTGTTGGTATCGTTTTGGCTAACTCTGAGTGTCGCTGAAGGCTCTCAAAGCCTCTACTTGCCACTTTCCAGCTTCAGACGCCGTACGCCGAGTCGGATTGAGGAGAGCGCTAGCGGGCCGGAACAAGCTTAGCCGTGATCCGGACACACACCCCGCGAGTGGGCGGGCGACGCTGGTTTTTGAGATAGCTGGTAAGTACTTCAAGTTCTGGCATGTTACTAACCGTTGACGCCGAGGCTCGGTATCAGCCGAACAAGTTGATATGGCGTAATCTGAACGTTGAACGGCTAAATGGTCCGTTGCACAAATGAAAAATCTTTCAAGCTATCCCGAAAATTTTCCTTCTCAAGTAAAGCCACTTCCCACAAAGCAAAGGCATGACAATTCACTACAGAAAATGCACTACAAAAGGATACAATCTCAATGAAACAATGCGTACCCAGGCATGAGATTGCTATGGGAGTGGTGGAGCATAGAAGATGATTAGGCTGCCGCCCGACACCCAGTCGTCCACAGGCGGAGTCGGGGACTGGCGCTTGCCGCCGTTACGAAACCCTGGTGCGACGTGCGAAAGAATCCTCCGCCTGTGAGTCCTTCCTTCGGATGCTGAAGGATTAACGTTCGCGAAGCGAGAACGCTCGTTCATCGCTTCGCGAACAGTAAACCATCCGCGTAAATGCATGTAGTGAGAGTGCGTATTGCATAGACATGCAGGAGCGCAAAGTGCGCACAACAGGTATGGGCAATGGCTGTCCGGCTCGGCGATCTGATAACGCGCGTGCGCGGCGGGGCATGCGCTGCCTCATGTACCCCGCCCTTCCAGCCCTCCTCGCTCTCTCTTTCACTCTCTCATACGCTCTAAACACCACTCCAAGCTCTCAAACAACACTCTTACAGTTTCGTAACCATGTCTGACAACGGGCAGAACAATGCTAAGGTATGTATCTCGCGGTCCCTAATCGTCGGGGTCGTCTTTGCAAAGACAACCCCGTCCTCGTCCGATCCCGGTAGAGTTCATTTCACATCGCGAATGCGCGTCTCCTGTTCTCACCGCGTTTTCGTTCGGTATGCAGCGCCAGGAGGGGGCCCAGGCGGGCGCGCGGTCCGCTGACACGCCTGCTGGTACCGAGCTTCAGAACGAACAGGGGTCCGCTGGCGTAGAGGGGGAGAACGTCGCGGCTGCTGCCGGTGGCAAGGTGGGTGCGCTTGTTTGATGTCTGCGACAGCTGTCTTCAACGGGTTTCCAGAAGGCCAAAGGACGCAAGCCGGCCGGTGAGAAGAAGCAGTCGTCCAAGGAGGTTGAAGGGGAGGATGCCGAAGGGGCTGGCGGTGGCAAGGTGCGTCCGCTGTTCCGTTCCCCGTCCGCCGCGCAATCGACATTCGTTCAGAAGGCGAAAGCAATCAAGCCTCCCGCCGGGAGCAACGCCAATCCGTCTGAGGACGTCGACATGGTCGATAACTCTAGCGCGGTCTGTCGGGTTCTTCTTTGGAATTTTCTCTCTGTCGCACTTATCATCGTGCCAGAAACAAACCAAGACGAAAGCCAAGAAGAAAACTAAAGAGAGCGAGCGCCAGGACGCCGGTGGGGTACAGGACGTCGAGATGGTCGATGCGGGGCCAAAGGTCTGTCGGCATCCGTCGTCCGTGTGTCATGTCTCGCGCGCTGACCGTTCTCCCAGAAGAAGACCAAGGCAAATGCCGGCACGAAGGGCAAGAAGAAAGCGGAGGCGAGCGAGCGTGAGGACTCTCCTGGACAGGTCCAGGACGTGGAGATGGTCGATGTCACCTCCAAGGTTCGTCGGGAGCATGTTTGTCGAGTCGTCGCTCAGTGAGTGAGGAGGGTTGTCTGAGCGTTGCAAATGTGTAAACGCGCCCATCGGGCGAAACTGTACTATATGAGCTCGGAGGCTGTCCTTGCATGTCCTTGAATGTAATCCTATCAGTGGACGTCGACCTGTTGGCACTGGCGTAAACCTCCATACGACGCGTACGCAATAGGGTGGCAGCTGCCACATTGCCATATGTCCGGATCCTCTTGCGTTTATGAGTTCGGCTGGGTTGATCCCAGTCAATCGGACATGGCAACTGCGCAGAGACAGCATAACTCATCCCATTCTAAGATTGAGAGCGCTGTTCTCAGCTCATGCAGGCCGCATCACTTGATGTCGTGTATGTTAGCCGGGGAATGGGAACGAGGACAGGGCATGACTGCATCGTGTGGAACAGTGGAAGACGAAGCAAACGGCATAAAGCAAGTCGTGTTGATAGTGAACGGCATCTAACGACCTTCATAAGCGGGAATACGGAGGTAGGTAAGAAGTAAACCTGGTAAGCCGGGCGTTTTACAGGGAGATAAACAGAGATTTGAAGGCGCTCCCGACCCGACCGGCGCGCCACCGCGTCAAGTGCTCGGGAAATTGAACTGTCCGCTCCCAACGCTTTCCCCCTCTTCCACGACCTCCTGTCACCTAGCACCTCCCCGCCCGTCGCGCCCGCTCTTCTCTCCCTTCCTCCCTCCCCGGCCTAGCGATGACGGCTTTCCTCCCGCTGGAGGCGGCCACGCCGTTGCCGCCATCGCCAGCGTTCCTTGTTCCCTCCCCAGACCCAGTCAGCCACATGAAACGGGTCATCAAGGCCGTCCTTAAGGCGCGACGCATAGCAGTTGTCTGCGGTGAGTCCAGGCGATGGTCGACGTTCCCGCGCGATGCTGACGAGCTGCGTGCGGTTGTTATAGGTGCCGGTATCTCTGTGAATGCTGGTATACCCGACTTCCGATCCTCGGAAGGACTGTTCCAGTCGTTGAAGAAGGACCATCCGACGCTGAGCTCGGGGAAGGACCTCTTTGACGCATCGGTGTTCAACGTGAGTCCTCGATTTGTGTGTGGAGGTGGTTGCCGGGGAGGGCATGTTTGCGGCAATTTGCCCTGGCTCGACGACGAGCTCGCGCGCCATGCGCCATCGCGAGATACCGCACGGAAGTGACGTGGTGAGGCTGGCTATGCAAGAAGAAGTCATGCTCCCTTACGAGGCCACCTGCGGCCGGGCCACACTTGACTACAGTCAACCGCGTGGTCAGACGCATACTACCGCCCGGTGGTGGGAAGTTCTGAGAGCTTCTCGTGTTGTCAGCGTTGACCCTGCAGACTGTTATGCACCGTGATAGTGTGTACGTCGCTGGTGAGCTCCTGAGCGAGCTACTGTCTCCTAAGTTCTTGTGTTTGAGGCAACTACTGCCCAGCATAGAACGCCCCTTATGTTCCCGCATATCGCAAAGATGTAGTCCCTCGAGTGCCCCTCGAGTGCGCCCTACAATTTCAAACTCTACGTCTTCAATCTGGAGTATGGGGCGAATAACTCATCGACGAATACAGTCCGAAGATACCACGTCGCTATTCTGCCAAATGATAGCCCAACTCTCCCAACTATCGGAATATGCCCAGCCCACGGCGTTTCATCGGTTCCTTCGAGTTCTGGACGACCGGCGACGCCTTCTCCGAGTATACACGCAAAACATTGACGCTCTGGAGGAGAAATCAGGCCTCACATTCGGAGTGCCGGAGGTCGAGGGTAAGCGGTACAAGCCTCGTTCTGCTAAAGGAAAGGCGGCGGCCGTTGATGCGCCTGCTCCTGCTGCGCCCGCCACCGATGAACCGTCGACAAGCCGACTGCCATCACCCCCTGTGGAAACGCCCAAGTGCATACCCCTCCACGGCACCTTGCAGCTCATGCATTGCCAAACCTGCAGACACTCGTATCCCCTGCGAGACTTCATCGATTCCCTGACATCGGGCACTCCTCCTGACTGTCCGCAATGCACCGCGCTGGAGGCGACGCGACAACTGATCGGGAAGCGGTCTAGAGGTGTCGGGCGGCTACGCCCGAGCGTCGTACTCTATAACGAAGACCACAAGGACGGGGAGGAGGTCGGCGACGTCGTCCGGAAGGACCTCATGAGAAGCTCGAAGGGCAAAGGTCGCGCGGGAGCAGACTTGCTCCTGGTGGTGGGCACGAGTCTGCGGGTTCCTGGGACGAAGCGCATTGTGCGCGAGTTCTCCAAGGCCGTCCGCTCCCGGCATGCTGCGATGAACACCCCTGCCGACAAGCCCTCAACGTCTGCCCACGGTCTCGTGACTCCCACGCCGTCGACCCGCCGTTCTCCCGCCGAGGACGAGGAGCCCCCGGTGCGGACTATTTATCTCAACCTGGACTTTCCGGTGCCTACGAGGGAGTGGGAGGGGGTGTTTGACGTCTGGATGCGAGGGGACGCGCAGGAGTTTGCCCGCATGGTGCACGAGGAGCTGGAGCGGGAGGAGCAGGCGAAGGAGGCTGTCAAGGAGCGGAGGAGACGAAAGGAGGAGGCTGCTGCAGAGGTGGCGAGGCAGGCGGAGGAGCAGGAGCGGGCGCAGGCGGCGCAGGGCGACAGGCAGGGTGGGTCTGGGCAGACGAAGAAGGGGAAGAAGCGGAAAGAGCAACCGAGCTCTGAGAATGGGGAGAAGGTGCAGATGCAGCCGGCGAAGAAACGCAAGATGGGCGGTCCGCCGCTCTCCCCGGTCTCACCGCCGTCCAAGTCTCGACACAAGGATCATGGCAAGGAGAAGATAAAAGGGACGGCGAAGGCTCGGCGGCGCGACGAGACATTGCTGCCCACTCCTCCAAACTCGGAGGATGATCCTCAGAGGCTGGTCATCAAGGTTCCGGCGCGCCTTCCGAGACCCGAAGTCGTCATTACCACACCTGTCAAGAGGAACCGCCAAGTGTACGAGCCTAGTTCGTCCCCGTTGTCGTCTCCACCATCTTCGCCCCCGGTTCTATCCAGAGTTCCCAGTACATCGACCGAAGTCTCTTCCCCGCCTCATTCTGACCGTGCCCACTCGTACTACGACATGTCGGGGATGAGCAACACTTTGAGTGATATCTCCATGTCACCATCTCCTTCACCTCTGCTCTCGCATCCGACTACCCCTCGTAAAGTCGCACCCAGTCTCAGCTGCGTTACGCGCATGCCTTCCTCGCCTCTAACACCGACCTCGTCCTCCTCCCAAGAGCCATCCCCTCCACACACGCCAGCACAGGCCCAGCCCAAGCGACGCAAGACTTCGCATGTTGCGAGAGGCGATCCTGGCAAGGCATGGCTTGCACATCGCTCTGGCTCGCGGCCCCAACTGCGTCTCCACCGTTACGCCGTGGACGACTCTGATAGAAGCGCCTATGCGTACGAGGGCGAGCCCGAATCCCGCTGGCCCGAGTTGTACGTTTGGACAGTGCCTGGATAGGACCACCGTAGACGTTTTCGCTGAGTATACCCAGTGACATCCATATCTCCCACCGCGCCCCATCCACACGCCGCATTGTATGCTGGCGACACATCGCTATGCTGTGTATACATATACATATACGCATCGACAGGGTTAGGGCAAGAGCACGCTCGGCCACACTTCGGATACTTCACCGTGACGTACCTGGATCGCGGTGAGTTCCCTGGCTACGGGGACGTGATGTTGCCAGGCTGACGGCGTGCGTCTAGAGGCTCGTTCGCTCGTCCAAGCGCCTTGACGTTCGTCCTCGACAGGACCTGCGGAAGCGTCCGACATGCGCACGAGTGTGAGTATGGCCAGAGAGAGCGGAAAGGGGGGAAGAGGGCGACGGCCGTGAGTCCTGAATGCTGAGTCAGGAGGTGTTCCAGCCGTCTTGCTCACTTCCGGGCTTGCTCGCAGTCGACGTCCTGACTGTCGGGTTGTCGTCCTAGCTGCGCATCCGCGCGCACGCGGAAGCAAGTGCAAGGCCTTCACCATCGCATACCAGAGTTCCGTGAGTCCGGCTGAGTACCAGAGCGCAAGCTCGAGAGGCTCACGGTGTGTCCCTCGGAGCTCATTCGCTCAGATGAGCGTCTCGATGTTGTTCTCGGCGGAAGGATCCACTGCGCTCAAGAGCACAAGTCTGGCAGCCGGTCTTCAGTGTCGGACACGCGGAGCGCTGAGCGAGCGTCGGACATGTGCGCGAGGGCGAGTGCTGCATAGCTCAGAGACAGTTCGGTGAGAGGATAACGTCGGCTGTGCGCTGTGCTGTTGACTCACCTTCCGTCCTCCTCTTCCCCTCCTCAGCTTGGCATCCCAGCTCCGCGTTGGCATTCCGGTTGTCCGTCCGTCCGTCCGTCCGTCTGCACGCGCAAGAGCGAGCCGAGGCTCGCTTCCCATGCTCCACTGACGGCCACGCCGTACCTGGATCCCAGCAAGTGACGCAGCCGCGATGGGGCGACGCTCACGGCGTGTTTGGGGGCTTCATCCGCTCGTTCGAGTGTGTTGATGTTCGCCCTGGACAGAAGAGCTCGCCGAGCTCGAGCAAGGAAGACTGACGTCCGCTCTCGAGTGTCGGCAGCCCGGAGCTCTGAGCAGCGTCGCTGGAAGGGGTCGGACATGGGCACGGACGCAGGGACGTAATGAGAGAAATGGAGAACGCGGCGGTCGAGGCCGAAGGTCAAGTTTGGTGAGTCGTCCTCGCGTCGCAGGTGTGCTGCGGGTTCCTCACATGCAGGCTTGCTCGCAGTCGATGTCCTGGCGTCGTATCCCGGGTTCGCGTCCCGGCTGCTTGTTATGCCCCGCATTTGCGTCAAGAGCAGCTGAAGACGCACCTTCCGATGAGCGCCTTTGCCTATGAGAACGCGAGGTCACAGTCCTGATCACGTCCTCCTAGGCCTTCGGAAGGTCGTCCCAGTCCGCGCGCGCTGCCGTCTCGGTGCGGACGGCTGGACTTGCATGCCGGCTTCTGAGCGTGCAGAGAGGCGTAGCCGGAAGCATTGCATGCGTGTGCGCATGCTGGGATGGCAAAAACTTGCGGAGAGGGCAAGCGTCAGGCCGAGACGGCGCTCAGCTCGATTCAGGATTAACTCACTGGGCTTCCGGAACGATGACGGCGGGTGACGGCTCCGCGAGGACGTGGGGTGTCCTGGGCTTCTGCACGTCGTCCTCGCCGTCGAGAGCCGCGTTCCTGCAGCGTCGCGTTGCCATTGTTACCATACGAGCAAAGGCGTGCAAGGGAGGGATATGGAGAGCGAGGAGAGGGTGGAACGAGCAGACAAGATGGTGAGTTGCGACCGTCTTCAGTGCGCACGGCCCGCTCATCATTCCGCTATGCTGCAGACGACGGCCCGGGTGGGTGAGCAGCACTTGCCTTGATCATGCGTCCGTGCTGCAGCGTGCAACGTAGAAACAAAGACGGTGGGAATGGGAATCAGGCAGAGACAGAGCAAGGTAAGTACTCACCATCTGTCTTGGACTGAACGTCTTCCCTACCGCATGCCCCCTGTTTCAGCCCGTCCAGGGTCCGCTGAGAGCAAAGTGCGGCCTGCGCGTGCTATACAGCCGACTCGGCCCGCCGTGAAGGTCTTTACGTCGGACCCGGCATCGCGTACGCTTGTCGCTGCGAGCGAATGCAATCATGGCCGGGGAGAGGAAGAGAGCGCAGGAAGGAAGAGGGCGGGGTTAGGACGAGAGGAATACGGTCAAGTTGAGGTGTGCGCATGCGGAGACGGTCGAGTACCTGGGCGCGGAGACTCTCCGGAAGGCCTTGCAGGAACATGAAGTCCCTGTCGTCCTGTCGGATGTCGCGGCCTTGTGTTAGCAAGGTGGCGATGTCGCGGAAGTTGCGACTGTATTCGTTGAACTCCTTGATGGACCGGATGCCGGCTGGAACCGTCATGGCGACGAGCATGTCGAGGTCTTGAATACTGAACAGTAGCTTGCCGCCGCTGCCGATGTACTCGTTGAGAATAGCCTACTTGAAGTCTTCGTACGACTTGAGGGGTTTGGTGAACTCAGGGATGCTTCGTCAGAAACTCTTCTCGGACTCCGGAGCGTACCGGACCGAGTGTGGCTTCTTCTCGCGCGGGGTCTGGACGTCAGCTTCGTCGAAGCAGTACTCGAAATCTTCGAAGAAACTGATGAGCGAGCGGGGGTCCGAATCGGGGTTGAAGGTCGGGGGCTGGGACGGCGCGGCCGCATACGGAAGGGAGTGGCCATGGGCGGGTGATTGTGGCTGGAGCTGATGCATGATGTATAAGGGCGCCGAGGATGGGTCGAAAGGAGGGGAGGTCGGTGTCCGGGAATGTCGGAGGGAGTAGGTGCCACTGTTCGGGTGGGATGCGGAAGTTACTGGATAGGGACGAGAGAGTGGAGGTTGTCGGCTGCGTGGGAGACGAAGTGGAGGATTGAGCGGTGGAAGTTGAAGAGGATTCGGGAAGCGGCGGAAGCAGGCTGAGATGGGGAGGGAGACCGGGGAGGTGTGTATGGGCTGGTGATGGGACTGAATTAGAGAAGTCGGCGAAGTCGAGTTGGGAAAGTGCTGCTGCTCGCTGAGGTGGATGTCTCGTGCTCCAAGCTCCCCGCTCATGGGGGCTTTATGACGGACGGACGGCGAACCGAAACCAGGACTAGACGACTTGGGCGTGAAGCGTCGACCCTAGCGAGCAAGCTTAAGCAGATGGGATGTCAGCTCGAGCGCGCGCGCACCGGGTCTAACGGAGCAACTCAGCTGGCCAGGGAAGGACTAATAGGATAAGGAAGTGATCGCCCGTCACCTGTCCTCCTGGTCTACTCGCCAGGAGAGAGCGACCCGATGACGCATTCGTGGGTCCGAGTGAGCACTTGCGGTGCGTGACGGGGACGCTCGTCAAGGTATGTAGGGTGCGCAACTGGAATCGCCTCCTGCTCGGTCTGGGCGCGTCCCGCTCGGAGAATAAATGTGTGTATTCAACTGTGCATGCTGACACCTTGAAGTGCACACGCGGCGTTGGGTTCATGTTAGGTGCAACGCAGGTGGCTTGGGACACGCCGAAGGCATAGGTCGAGCACGCGTCCCCGTAACCTTGCATGGCCGCAGACAGCGACTGTCAATATTCGGAGAATCGACCTGGGGGCAGTTAGAGAATGCCGAGGCGGGGGGTGTCCGCATTTGAAGCGGAGCTTGCCCTTGAGTAGCGCCAATACGCGCGAGTCGACTCGGGATCAGCTCGGGCCTTGTACATAGTCTTTCCCAGGTATGATGCATATATGATGTCCCGCACGTCGCACTCAGCCTCAAACCCGATGCACTTTGCGCCCACCACCGCCGTTACGGCCGACTCGCGGTCCGTCCGCCACCCGAGCCCCGGCTCCTACTCTTCTCCTGGCCTCATCTGGCACAACGTGTGCCCCTCCTCAGAACCGCCCGCATCCTATGGCCAACCGATGCAGCCGCGCCGACAGACGCATCTCAGCCTGACCTCCGAAGCTCCTCCCAAGGCCTTGCGGGCTTGCGTTCAATGCGCGCAAGCGGGCAAAGCCCACGAATGTGCCACCAACAGGCGAACGATTGGTTGTCGGAGATGCAACGCCCAGCGGCTTGGATGCAGCTATCTCGGAGGTACGTCCTGTGGAGCCGTCGCCGTCCTCTGTCCCCAAACGTTCTCTTCAGGCGTCCCCGCCTCCCTCGAGGACCTGGAGGTCCCTGCGCTTTTGCGCAGGGTCAATTCTGCCCTTCAATCGCTGTCTCAGCAGAACCAGGTTATGTTTGACGCCTTGCAACACATGGGGGCGCGTACGTCGCGCATCGAATCCCACCTTTCATTCCTCGCAAAGGAAGGCTCGCCACCGTTCTTACTGCAACCAAGCTCGTCGCGTCGTTCTAGTTGCGAGGAGGAGGACGAGTACTCCACGCCAACCGACGGTGCCTGGGAGCCCGAGGTCGTCGACCCCGCCACCCCTTCCCCTCTCGTCGAGGACACCGGCAAGACCGCACCACCAAGACGCAAGCGTCGTCGGTCTGTGGACCAGGAAGACAGCGAGCGCGTGCACCCACGCGGGCTAAACATTGTGAGTGTCGTTCCAGGCCATACATGCGCTCACCTGAACGAAAGTCTATCGCTAGTGGCGCTCCCGTGGCCCGTCCACGCCACGCGCGCGAGACTTCTCGCCCACGTCTGCTCCCAGACCGCAGGGGGCGACGACGCAGACAGGGGCGCCGGCCGTCGGGGACCCAGAATGGCGCTGCGACGTTGCTGCGCAGGCCGGGCCGGAACTCCGCTGCGTCTACGCGCCGCCACAAGGTGCCCGGTCAGCTGGTCCGTAAGGACCTATGGAACGGAACTGTATGTGTATTACTATCATGAACATGACGCCGTGTTTCGTGCGCATGCCCTGCAACCTTGGCGTGTTCGTACTTTGGATAATCGGCCTTCGCCTGCGATGGAGAGGATGAGACCGTGTTCAATAGGAAACCCTTGCACGCTCAGTGTGCAATGGGCATCCGCGCCCCAGGGTTATGTCACGCGTTCGTTGACCCCTCACTCACTCCATCTCCCGTCGCAGACTCTAATCCACGAGACGAGACGAACACGACGCTCATGCTGCGCGGCTCGCAGGCATGATGAGATGTTGAGCCGCATACGAGACCGCACCATGAATGCTTTGTGCATTCTTGGCGTCCTCATCACGCCCTAGCGTCATCGGGATAAGCAGGACCCACGCGGCACGAACGGGGAAAGTTTATAATGATAGGCCGTGGTGCCCCAAGTGGACACGTCCCGACTGTGGCCCCCCTCCCAACATGAACAACATCCCCCGTTCCGCTGTAGAAGAAGATTTCTGGTTCCTGCCTCGGGGACTGTTTGTAGACGTCGTTTCCGCGCCCACCGAACGTCCGTGGCCCCGCGCAGAGATATGGCTCGCGGCGGGTCAACACAACCCCGACAACCCCGACGATCCGTTGGTGTTTGAGCTACGCCTCTATGGGCCGCGTCCGGGGCATGGCGAGCTCATTTTGATGACGGTGCGTGCGAGTCGGTACTGCTCATGGTCTCTACACTCACAGCCCGGGCCCTGACAGCTGGTGCTGCCTCAAGAGCCCGAGCTGGTCGTCGGCAACATCGCCCGCTTCAGGCGGTGGTTGCGAGGCGCCCGGGGCGGCGACTACGACTTCCCCGTGCTTGAGCCTGATCAGGCTCGCGATTTCTGCGACCTGGCTCGGTTCATGCGGGTCCTGTCCTTGCCTGGCCAGGTCCAAGTTCCCCTGGCTCATTGGCCCGACTTCTACGCCATCCTCACCGGTGGCTTCCATCTCGGGTGCGCGATCCGAGGGGAACAGCATCTGGCCCGCGTGTCACGGTGGCTGCGCTCGCGCTATCCGGTCAGCTTTGCGCCTGATTCTATGATCCCCAAGTCTTGCGCTGACGAACATAACTTCCAGCATGTATTCCTGCCGTAGACCGGACTCATGTGGCCTCATTACCCTGTACTGACTGACTGAGCTGTTCTTATCGTATGTGTGCGACTAAGTACTTGCGGGACCGTCTGCTCGACAACGCGCGATGGATGCGATAAGGTTGGTATCCATTTGAACGGCTTGGCTACTGCTTGGCTGCGTGAGCTGCTCGGCGCCAAAGGCCCCGTCACCCACATCATGGCTGCCACTGCGACCGCATTCTTTGTGCCCTCTGTTCCCTTCCCTACCACATCGAACACTGGCGGGATGCCGTCTCACTTCAGCTCTGACCTCCTACCGCCAAGCGTGTGAGGTGTGACAGACCAGTACCGGGCGGATGACGTGGGAAGTTCAAGCTGACAAGCGACGAACGGACGCCGCCCACTAGCGGTCTCGCCGCACCTAAGTCTCTATAAGGCAAGGGGGGGGGGGTTCCTCACCCATCAGATGTCTGATTATCGAATGGCTGACCTTTGGAGGGCACAGATTGATCGAGATCTGCGGCATATTGAACTCCGACGTGCTCGCTACGCAGGCCTAACCGAATGCGGTCCCCCCATCGGACGTCTCGGGAGGGCAGCACAAGGTGTGTACCTTGAGCCCATCAATTGGAGAACCCGGCGACAACGCGATTGAGCACGCTCGGGCTGACGCTAGGGCGAGGTATGTATGCCAGTCATAGATGTCGTCGGACGCGAACCTGACCTCGTGCAGCCGACGACCCCGAACGTCGAATGCTACTCCTGCCGCCGTTTATTGCCCCAACCCGGAATCTCACGCTTGCCCACTCTCGTGCTGTCCATGCCCAGGTGAGTGAATACCGAAGTTATCTGAGCGTCAATACTTATGGTGAACATGATAGAGAGCGGCGCACATTCGCCGGAATGCCCACTTAGTGGGCCACTCGACTCACAGCGCCGGGCGCACGGAAGGCGAGAGCAGCAGACGCAAAGAAGGGCCCGAGCAACGCCTCTTCCATCGCATGAATGAGAGGGACGAGCAATGGGGTATGTCAGCGCCAACCAATGACACACCTGAGTACTCACAACGCATGCACAGACTATGCGCCCGCAGCCCCCGTGCCCATTCCGGAGGAAGAGTCTGCGCCGAACGAGGACTTCGCTTCGAGCCCCCACGGCGTAGGCGACACGTCTTTGGCCGCTGCGGACCTCGAGCATGACATCGCGCCATTAGCCACTGGGAATGGCCGCACTGTAGAACCTCCCTATGTCGACCAACAAGTCGTTAACTTCCTCGCCAGGCGATTCGCGGCCCGAATGCGGTATGCTAGGTTTCTGTCAAGTCAGCCGGTGCCATGGGGTGTGGGGCTACCGCGATCTGCAGCGCGTGAAGCTGATCTCGGGCACCCTTCTTGACCTGGGCATCGGGACGGGCAAGCACTGGTAGGACGTCAAGGAGTGCGACGTCTTGTACAACGGCCGATATGTGACCGTGCAGACGCAGGACGTCATTATCATGTTCGGGATGATCCCGAGCACGTTCACCAGCGTCCGGTCGCGTTTGGAGCTCATGTATGCGGTGTACTTGTGGCTCGACGAGCACACCGACCAATGGGACTCGACGCAGCGCGTGTCGACGGAATGGATGTTCTGGAACGCCATGAGTACATTACTTTGGCGAGGAACGACTGCCCGAGCCCGCTTCGGCCGAGACACGTCTGCTCAACACGGCCGGGCTCAAGGCGATTTACAAGGGCGCCTGGCATTGGTACAGCCTCGCGCACGGGATCTACAAGTCTTTGGGCTTGCGACGTCAGGATAAACCTCCCCCTCCAGATATTGAAGACTAGACGCCATGTATGCTGTTGATAGCTCGAATAATGGCAAACTAGGGTCACCAGTCTGATCGGCGCCGCCCGTCGCGATCGCGATCGGCGGAACGGATTTCCAGTACATATATGTCGCGCAGCGTCACGAACACGAGCCTTCCTTCGTAATCGGGGTAATCGCCCCTACCCCCAAAAACTATCATGCCGTCCCCGCCTGCTTTCGTCTCCTACCGCATCCTCCCTCAGCCTCTTTCCCATCCTTCAGACGTCGAGATCCTCGTCGCCGCGACCGACGCCGACTACAACGGCGGATGGGATGCTATCAACCGGCCCTGGACCCCCCCGCGGCCAGAGACGAAGCTCGTCGTCCGACTCGATCCGGCCTTTGCGGGGGGGCCTATCCACATGGGTGATCTGTGGGTGGAGGTGTCGCATCCCATCCTGTCTCCGGAGCAGGAATCGACCCACGGGCTTCGGGCGGAGGACGTGATCTGGGACGTAGTTCGGGTGAGCGCATGGCGTCCCCTTTGGTGTGACACCCTCGCATTCAACTGCTCACCCTCAGACGCAACTTCCGGGCTCGCGGGCGGACTGTGCGGGCTGGGTGCTCATCTATCCGCCGGGGGTAAACCAGGCCATGCTTCCTTGGTTCACTGCCGACTACGAGGTGCCGGCTTTGCTGGGCATCATGCGCTACATGTGCAGCCCTGTGGACGCGTGTGACGAAGAGGAGCTGGAACGCGAGTGGCGCGCGCTGGAGGCAAAGGCTGTGGAGATCATCGAACACGGCTGCTTTGGGGAGACATCCCGCCTTTGGGCCCTGTGCAGCTGGGCTGTCGAGAACCTTCCGGTGAGTCACTAGCGTACCTAAGACGTCTGCGAGGACTTATGCGGGGGCACCTCATCCCTATGAACAGAAGCGGATCACGCGGGGCTGGCCGGGCGGCGATGACCAGCTCCCGGTGAGGGAGCGTGAGTGGTGGAGACATGGGCAACGGTTGAATCACGCGTGAGTCTCGTCCGCGTCATCCTCACGCCTTCGCGCAGTGCGCCTGTAGCTGTGTCACAATCGAGCGTCGTGCTGAGTGACATTACGAGGGAGGCGGCGTCAGCGTGAGGGCGAGTACCGGCAACCTGATCCAACCGTTCTCATCACACACATAAAACGAAGCACCTAACTCAGACCGTACGCTGCGCGCGGGAAATGCATACCAGAGTAAACGACTACAGGCGTAAAATCTCAGCTGGAAGTAACGGTTACAAAACACGAGCGATGTCTCCCAGATGAGACGACGCGTGTGCATGTCACCATCGTTGCGGTCGACGCGAAAGGCAAGATGGCTGTTCAGACGAGCAACCTGCGACGCTGCAAGGGGGCACCGTGGAGGGTCACACGGGACAGTCGACAACTCCAGAGGCTTGGTCGACGAGAACGGTCGAAGGGGATGTGACGGGGCGGGGAGGGGGTTGTGCTCGAAATGGTGTTGCATGAGCGTCTCGTCTTCGAGTACCTCCCAGTCGACGCCATAGTTCTGAAGATCGCCACGTCCTCGGCTGGCAACGCGGACAGCTCGCGCGGGCCGTGAAGTATCATTCCGCACATGAAGAGCTCGCGAGGGCTCGCGCGAGGCTCGCCGCGAACCTGGAGCCTCGAGGCGATGAGCATTCAACCACGCGGCGGCCCATTCAAGTTGCGCGTCGGCATTGATCACGTCCAGGAAAAGGTGGTGAATGAGCCAGATGTGCTGGGGGCTGTCAGGGTCCAGACGTCCAAGCTGTAGCTGTGCTCCAACTCCATGAAGAAGTTCTTCCACTTGCCGCCAAAGCCGCGTGTCACGTCATACCACAAACGCTCGATGCGAGTGTTGTGGACGCTCCTTCAAAAGCCGACATAGGTACATGAAGACAAAAGACAGGGTAACGACCACGCTCACCGGCCCCAGATGTACGACACCCGATGCAGCCAACGACGACGTTCCATCCACTCCGCCACTCTGACGTTCTCCGTGCCGTGGTCGCCACGCACGCTACTGAGGACTCCGTGGCGCCGCGTGCCGTCGAGGAAAACGTCGAGAACCGAGTTCGCGCGATGTTTGGTGTTCACTTTGATTGCGGTGACGAAGCGAGAAGGCTTGAGTGACGAACTTCCATCTTATCAAACCTAAGGGCGCCGGGGTGCATGAGTCCAAAGATGAAGACGTTCCCCAGCCTCGGAATGACTCACCATGTTGCCCATCGTGATGCCTCAGCGAGTTCGGGCCCGGAACCTGGCACGGCAGGCATCCGTCAATGTTCTGCCAAAGAAAAGTCGCAGAAAAAGCGCGACCACCAGAGACCTTTTCTCTCGCACGTGACAAAATGACAGAAAATGCGTTGAACAGGTTTCCATTTCTACGGTTTTGTCATGTACCGTAGAAAAGGTGCTCTGGGATCGCGCCTCTTCTACGACTTTTCTTGGGCAGAACATTTGCGGATGCCCGTCGTGTGGTACTTTTTGCGGATGACCCGACGACGACCGAACGTGGGTGGAGCGCCTCGAATGCGGATGTACGAGAGTCGGATGCGGGAGTCCGGGACCGGATGACCGTGAGCGGCAAGGTGACCGGCGACTCTGATGACCCGACCGAAATCAGGAAAGACACTGAGGATGCCCCGTACCTCCTCGTCCAGCTGTTGGTCGGACATCGGTGAGACGGGGGCGCCGGTGACCGTGGTGGGCTCGCGTGTGACGGAACCATTGGCTCGAGGAATGCGAGCTTAATGATCCGGCGAGGCCTGCATCGGCAGTGAGCGTGCGCCGTTGCGGAAGACCGCGGGCCCGGGTTCGACGAGACCATACCGGATGGCGGCGCGACGGACGGTGCGTGGGCAGCACTGGAGATCTAGAAGACGGGGAATGGGAGCGGGGCCGCGCATCTTCAGCGCACACTGCAAGAAGGTGCGGTTGATGAGTTTGGAAGCACGTCCGCGCCAACCGGTGCGCACGGTCTGGATGACAGGGAGCTCGGTGATTTCGAGCGAGTCGACGAATTGGTGGCAGGCGACGTCCAGATCTGTGACCATGCGGTCGAGGCTTGCCTCAAGGATTGCATATTCCGCTGCTGGGATGATGCCCATGTGCTATACAGGAAGGGAGAGGATTCAGCAACAGCAAAGGGGAGGGAAGCAAGGACAATGAAGGAAGCAAATAACCTGAGCGGCAGCTGTGCGGAGAGACATCACCGCTGAAAGTTGCCTAGAAATTTTGAAGCAGGGATAATGACTATGAAACAGAAAAAAATGCGGCGGGAGCCAGTTTGGAAAGAGGGTCCCGGCGGGATTGTCTACCACTTGCCTGGACTGGACATGTCTGCCGCATAAGTCAGACATGCACAGGCACGGTTGGTGATGTGCAGAGCTCGGCTCGGCTCGAAAGCCGCGGCTACGGCTCGGCTCGGGGAGCTACGGCCTGCTTGAAATATTGCAAGCCGGGCTCTCCATGACGGCTCGGGCTCAGCTTGGGCTCGGCTCGGCCTGAGCCAGAGCCCGCAGGTGGCGGGCGCTGTTCCGGATCTGGCGCTCAAGTGACGGGGATAGAGGGCTTCAGAGGCTCCTACGGGAAAAGTGAGAAGGAGTGACGGTTAAGTCAATTGAACAGTACTCACCTCAATTTCCAGGTCGAAATCAGTCCGCTTGCAGACCTTTGACTGGTCATCGGTCGGTCATCCTCCAGCACCATTAAGCCCAAGCTCAGAGCCCGGCTCGAGCTCGCAATGGTCGTGAGCCGAGCCGTGAGGCTCCCCAGGCCGTCCTGAAAGCTCGGCCCGGCCCGGCCTAAAGAGAGGCGGCTTGAGGAGCCTGACGGCTTCAGGCCGAGCTCGTCACATCACTAGGCACGGTAACTGAGAGCTCCTGGGTACTTAACAATGATGAGGCGCGATGGCGCTCCCCTCGCCCCTCATGAACACCGAATTGCCGCCAAAGCCTCTCCTGCCTCCGTGCAACGGAACTCACGCAACTCCTTGGGGTGCCCCCGGTGACCACATCGTCCCCGAGTACCTCTTCATGTGCCGCTGCGAGCTCTTTGCATCTCTTCCTGCGCAGTACCGCGAAGAGGCCAAGCCGGCGCGGGGCACAGAGGTGTGGGTGTGTCCCTGGCAAGGGTGCCCGCAGACCTACAACTTCGTCCACGTGATTCAGTGGACCACGTCATGGTTAGCGGAACGACTCCAGACCGAGAGCGCCAACCTCCACCCCGAGGACATCGTTGCATGGGCCGGTGTCGCATTGGAGCGCATTGTGCGCCGGCACTACCCTCACCACTTGTACGATGAGGGCATTGAAATCATTGAGATAGGCAACGCGGTAAGCGTTATATCAGTCTGCACGTCGGGGAGAGGGAGCTCACATGTGGCCTAGTTCTATACATTCTGGGCGACGCCCGAGTTCGCAACCGCGCGACGTCGCGCGTTGGGCATGCCTACGCGCGTGCCGGGGGAGGCGGACGAGGTGACGGCTCAGGGGCAGGACGTAGGTGGAGAGGTGGCGGCGATCATTGGGACTCGCACCGCGGTAAGCGTTATTTCAGTCTGCACATGGGGGAGAGAGAGCTCATGTGGTCTAGTTCTCCTATACTTTCTGGGCGACGCCCGAGATGCCAATCGCGCGACGTCGCGCGTTGGGCATGCCTACGCGCGTGCCGGGCCCGGAGGTGAACAAGGTGACCGCCCAGGGACAAGACGTAGGTGGAGAGGCGGCAGCGAAGGATACGTAGTGTCATTACGGTACCGGGAGCAGGGGCTTGTCGCAAAAGTCTTGCACCGGTTGAATTGTAGCACACTCCGCTCGATATGACAAAAATGTGACATAGATGTCGTGGTGACGCGCCTGGCGGATAGCCGGCGGGCGACTCTCCGTCCGGACAGCGCCCTGCGTAACTGCCGACAACCTGGATGGAGCCAAAATACACAGCCGGTCCAACAATTCTTGCACATCTTCCGGAGAGTCAATAAGGAATCCGGCGGACGTCTCGACCGCATAGAGTCGCTCAAACTTACCATCACGTCGGCCCTACCAATGGATCTTCCCCGCCTGTCTTTACCTGCGGGGTAACCCAGCACCGCCTCGAGACAGCACGCGGAAGCAAGCACTGCAATTAGCCTGAGTACGCGGACCCGCCGCGTTTCCAGGTTGCTTAATCGTGCTCACACACTGAAGTTGCGGTTACGCAAACGCCCCACATCTCCAGGGAGGTCGATTGCGTTCACGCGCTTGAGTACCTACGCGGACCCGCCGCATCTCCGGGATGTTCGATCACGCTGATGCAGTTGATCCGGCTGCGAATGCGGACCCGCCGCGTCTCCAGGCTCAGAATGCACAGCGTGGTATTGTCGTTGAGAACATCCTCTACGATAACGATGATCGCTGTCCCATCTGAAATAGTACCACATCCCAATGATTGCCTCATGCCACGCAGACCACAACGCCTAAGTTCGCCGTCGCTTGCGTGGACGCTCATCCATCCACTGCAGATCAGGGTCCTCCTCGACGTTTCGAGTGCGTCGCTGACCAGCCTGAGATCGCACGCGCAACTGCCCATTCTCCGCCAGTGTGTTGACACCAGCTATACCAAAGATTATCGCACACAGCTGATGCGGTCCGTTTGGGAGACTCTTCAGTTTCGACGCGATGGTGAGCGACCAGTTGTACAGATCCTCCTTAGGCAGAGGCGTAAAGTCTTCCCTTGACCGGACTGCCTTGAAAATGCGCCCCTTAGAGCTGGTCACAATGCCCATGCGGATCAGATTCACCGCGCCGAGGGATTTTGCCGCTGCGTGCAGAGTAAATGGGTGGGGTTAGTGTGAAAAAAGCGTGTCTCCAACCTAACAACGTACTGTGCTTGCTGACCCAGGAGCCCATGATGTCCGGACTCTTCGCCGGTGTGCGAAGATGCTTGCGCAAAGGGGACTCTTCATGTATCCAGTTGAGGAAGTAGACTGCAGCCTGACTGAAGAAAAGACTGGGGGATAGTCCCTTGATGTTGTTGCGCTTGACCCAAGGAAGCGAGCGGAAGAGCGCGGTCGCCTCGTGAATGTTGCCGGTCTTTTTGAGAGCCAGCTTTGTATCCTCGATAACCTGGCCCTTGGCTGGCCAGAACACGCACGGAGTGAGCTTCGAGATCAGAAAGGCAAGATGAATCGCAAGGCGGCATCGCCATTTTCCTGTATGATTCCTGAGCTGCTTGTTCGCCCAGTCGTAGCATCCGATTGTGAACTCGTCGCAGTCTTCAATGTCGGCCTCGTCGTAGTCAAAATCGTCAGGAAGCGTGTGTCGATCAACGTAGGCGTGGTACTGCATGATGTCAACCTCGGTCGTCGTCCAAGGGGCATGCGTGTCGTTCGCGAGTGCGTGCTGGGACGCTCTGGCCAGCCCAATCTCGAGACGTTCCTCAACCGATGCTCCGTTGCTCGACTGAAGGTTAGAGCGGACAGAGTTTGGGAGACCCATGAGGGTCCACCCGTCGGGACCTGGTTCGCGCTGGCCGGGTTCACGGACGTCCGGAAAAAAGCTGATGCCGGCGCGATGGACGCAGTCGGTCAGCGCGGACTTGATCTCCTCGGCTCGCTCCTCGTCCGACATGTCAGCCGGGAGACGGAGCGTGCACTGTGCGATTGCCGTGCGGAGCACGGACCACGCGGTTCCACGAGACCAGATGGGAGGACGGACCGCCTGCAGCGAGTCGGCCATGCCGACCTTGTAGAGCGCGTCGACAAAGTCGCGCGGCGAGCACGATCCGGTGCGCGAGCGCGGAAGACCGTCCATGACCTCATCGCGCGTTGTGGCCACGATGCGTGACAGCCGGTGGTAGGTGGTGCGATCTCCGGCCCTCCAACCCAGTGGGCGTGTATCCTTCATCCAGTGCCGCAGGTCTTCCAGACGGACCTTCACCCACGCCCGCCCAGGGTGTCTTTCATCGGCAAGGATGCGGTTCTTCTCGGCCGTCACGAAATTTGACACCAGCGTCCGCACATCTTCAATGTATGCCTTGATAGCAATGGAACAGATCCGCCGGATCTCTTCGCTGATGCTGAGTTCACTACTGGCGGCTCCCAAAGGGCTGGCGTCAAGTACAGAACGCATCTCAAATTGACTGATGTAGGCCTGGACGCCAGAAACAAGAAGTCGGTCAGTTCTAAAACATCGGTCGGGGTGCAGACGCTGGCAGATGTTCGGCAAACAGAGGACGCACCAAGAAGTGATCCGAGCCGTACGTCAGCTCCTGAACGCGCTTTGAGGCAAGATAGGGTTTGCCAGTGATCTGATTTCTTGGCCAGCGTGCCAGCGAGAAGTGAGGCCCGAGGTTGGTGTCACCGCCAAGAATGAGATCGTCGCTGAACATGGGCATGTACCCCTCGGAGATTGCACGGAGAGGGAACAGGGCAGTGAGGAGAGCGTTGGGAAGCACCCGCGCTGATCCGGTGTGCGCAAAATTGAGGAGACGCTCTGCAACAGCCATGAGCTCAACATACTGAGGAAGTGGAGTGTGCTGGTATCGGATCAGCCAGGGCTGGCGGGTTGAGCGGCCGGATGATCGTGACGGACCGGCGGCACCTCGCGATGATCTAGTCGGTGCATTCTGTGTTCCTGGAGGTGTAGGGTAGCGACTTTCACCCTGGGATCGACTCCCACGTGAGGAGGATCCGAGGGGTCGCGGTTCCGGACCACGAGGATTGGCGCGCTGCACGCTGGCAAGTTGGACGCAATCCTTTGTCGGTTGCACCAGGTGGTTCTTCCAAAGAGCTTGGATTAGCGATGTGACGGTGAAAGTGCTGATGAGATAAATGTCCGGAAAAATCTGTGTATAGCAAGGTCAGCCGTGCCACGGTTGGTATTTGGGAGCTTACCCTTGGGCGTAGACATATTGACGCATTCTTGATGGCGGCCAACACATGTCCATGCGCGCAGGCGTCAATGAGCGGGGACATGACATAGTTGTAGAAGCCGTCGGGATCGTCAAAGATGTCCGGGTTCATGCGATGGGGATGAAATGTGAACACGTTCTCCAAGCGGAGGAATGTTGGAGAGGCGGACTCGATCTGGTCTCCCAAACGCACATGGGGCAGCCGTTGGCGTGCGGACTCAAGCACGCGCCGCGCATGAATCTCGTTCTTCTCAGTCCGAGACCATGATCCGGTTACAACTCCTGTCATCGGACCAGTTTGCGCCAAATGCGCGCGAGCGGACGTGCGGACACGGTGGGCGAGCGTGTTGTAACATTGTGAGCTGACAGGAGCGATACAGCAACCGGCGGCTGGGGTTTCGCGAAGATCGCGCTCAATGCCTCGCACGATCTTTGCAAGCGGTTGGATGAACCCTCGCGCCTGCCACTGTCCCATGTTCGGAATGAAGCAGTGAGGATAACCGGTGTGTCGGACGTCATCCGGTTGAAAACGACGAGCGGTATCTTGGTAGGCGTCTTGGACAAGGTCCTCGTCCTCGATTCCAGCACCATAACCGTGGTCGGAGTCCAAGTCGTCCTCGAACTCGTTGCTGTAGGGCAGGTGGGTGCGGTCGGCAAACAAGGACTGCATTTTGGTGAGATCTTGCAGAACTCCGACACAGGGCCACCGCCTGTCTGGGCAGAAAGCGGTTCGGCGAGGAATGCGGGCCCCATTGACGTCGTATATTGAGATCTCCTCCTCATCGTCGTTGAACATGGGCATCTCGCGCAAGTCGTCGGCGGACTCGATGCGCTCACGGGTGGCCGGGTCGGGTGAATCAAACACCTCGTCGTGTTCTTCAAAGATGTGATTGGGGTCAACATCGAGCCATTGAGCAGGCATGGAGACACTGGCAACACTGTCAGCAGAGGCACCGGACTGACCAAGTCAGAGTGAGACGTACAAGTAGTGCACCGCGAGAGCGAGCTGGAACCGAGAGAACACCAGCGGGTCAAAGTTTTTCTGCCAGAAGAGATGATCGACAGACGCTTGCTCCGGTTTGTACACGGTACGATTTTGGCCGTACAAGATGATCAGGCTCAGAGGAGTCGCGTTCTCATACACGGGCAGACGATATGAGCGAGGTGCGTCGCTGTACCAGCGCTCCCAACGCCGCTTGAAGGTCTTGTTGAAGTCGATGAACGTTTGAATTTTCATGACCAGATCACGGCGCGATCTGGATGCAGAGGAGCCAGGTTTCAGTACACGAGTCATAATGACAAAGTTGCAAGGTCCCCTGAGGACGCGGACCACCCGCGTCCCAGGGCGGGTGAGAGCCCGCACGGTCTGCCGAGAACGCGGACATCCCGCGTCCCCAGGCGGGTCAGACCCCGCGCAAGGTCTCCTGAGGACGCAGACCACCGGCGTTCCCAGGCGGGTCAGAATGTGCAAGACCCACTGAGCAGGTGGGCCGTTCGCGTCGCCAGGGAGAAGCAATATCTCCGGCTACGCGCCGCCCATCCATTCAGAAGCACATCGAATCACAAACAGCAAGGATGGGAACGAATTGCAGGTAGTGCCAAAAGACTTACAGGATGTCCGTGGACAGGGCCAGCGTTGACTCGGACCGAATATCCGGGTATTTGTCCGCCATAGCAAAGTCCAGGTAGTGAACGCAAGTGAACACGTAGGAAATGTACGCCCACATCACGTTTGCAGTTCTGCGGTCCATGCGCGCAGGCTCGGCGCCCTTCGGCGGTACGTCCTGGACCTCGCCATCGGGGCCCACACACTCGTTTGGTGCCATAACGATCCAGACATCCTCCCCAGCGTGAGTCTTGCCAAGGTACAACATACGACCCGCAGGATCAAAGCCTATGACGTCGCGATCGCCGCGGTAGTCCCAGTGACGGAGGTCGGGGCGGATGTTGAACACCCACGAAGGGTCGACGCAGGCCTCGGGAATGTTGATGTTTGGCAGGGCAGCGTCCAGACCGATGTCGGCGGTGATTCCCATTTTGTAATCCAGGCATACCTTCGAGGGTGCAATGGGCTAGGTATGCGCGTGCAGTAGACATGCTTTCAACGCACCTCGAACATCGCCCAGTGGACAGTCTTGTGGTTCGCGTCCAGCCGGTATCTATCGTCAATGACCAGCTTCCGCTTCTCTTTCAATAGTCGGAGACCTGCGCGAGCATTGTCGTCCTTCCACAGCTCTTTCAGCTCGCTCAGATACAGCGGTCGCGCCGGTTTCCTCGCGTAGGCCTCCGCTCGCGCTTGCTCAAGGATGGTGCGCTCGAGCATGCGGTCGAGAAGCGTCCTCTGAGTCAGAGGATCGTCGCACTCGAGCGTCGCTGGAACGGACACCTCCTCGTGGTCCAGGAGATTGCGCGTGCCATTAGCAGGGTAGGCATGGGCCTCCTCGCCGAGTCCTTCGAAGTGGGTCTGTTCGTTCGACGCGTCCTCACGCTCGACGTTCTCGCGCTCGCTGGACCCGAAGTCAGCGCCCGATGTGTTGTTTGGAATGAATGCAAGACCCGGACTTACTCCTCGCTGGAACTATCATCCGGCCGCGGGTCATCGTAAAAGCACATAGGGCTGGAAAGGCGGATGGAGCCGGCCATGGTTGGTGTCCGAACGGATGCAATGCGGCAATGTCGAGACGAAGCGTAGAAGCTGCAGGGAGGTCAAGAGACGGTGGAGACCGTCTACTGCCCGTCTGCACAACGGCGGCGGCGGTCTGATCGGACTAGCCGGGCGGTTGCTGAAGCGCTGAAGGCGGGTGATGCCTCTTGGCCCAGACGTGATCAAAATTGCGTCGGCTGCCTTCGCGTAACTCAAACATTCTTACAAGCTGACGCAGCTGAGACGCTCTCCAACGACCCACGGCATAGATATCGAGCACCCGACAGTCCGGGGTCCGTCAATCGGCGTCATACCGGGTCCGCCCGTTGCAGAGACGGTACAATTCATTCTTCCACTTCTTTAAGATATGCACAGGTCCGGATCTTAAGTGTATATTGCAAGGGCTAACGAACGAAGGAGACACATCAGGAATCCAAAAGACGAGGGCGTGGGGTGGGGCGTTTCAGCCCAATTACCGGAATGGAGGCGAAGGCACACGCGCACAAGTGATCGCCAGATGGAAGGCTCTCGCGAATTAGACCGCGCGCCCTGGCATGGCCATTTCGTCGATGTGTAGAGAGCGCGCCCGGCTCATGTCGTCATCGGAACTGCTGTTCCGCCGGGCACCGCGATTACCACCTCGGCTACGGCCTTTCTTCTTGCTCGGACTGCGCTCATCCACAGGCTTTCTGCTCTGTGCCGCAGAATCCGATCGTTCTCGCTTTTTGCCTTTATTACGCGAGGATTCAGGTGCACCTGAGAGATTGTCAGTCATTTGAGAATACCCAGCGCGCCTAGACTCACCGGCTGTGGATGCCCCCTTTGATGCTCCAGCCTTGGACGCTGTACCGCGCCGACCCGTCAACGCAGCGGTTCGCGAACGTAAACCGTACTGTGGCCCAGCAGATTCCATCTCCGCGTCCGAAGGTTCATCGTCTTGAATGGAGTTCGGGGCCATATCAGCCAAGTCCTGGTCCATCTCCTCGCCGTCGCCATGGTAGTCGCTGTCCAGTCTCTCAACGAGAGGAACTTCCAGCGAAGACTCCACCACAATTTGCGAGGACGAAGGGACGAAGACCTCACCAGGACTCAATTTACCATCGGTGTCCATGTCCACGTCGTCCACTCCGGACATGGAGACACCAGCGTCGTCCTCGTTGGCACGGGACGACGCGCCGTCTTGAGGGGAGCCGTCACGTCGTGGCGCGCAATGCAGACGCTGAGGATCTAGGTGGCTACTCAGAACGGCGCCCTCCTCCTGCACAGGACTCGAGGGCGGGACTTGAGCATTGCGGTTGCGGCGCAGCCGTGGAGGGGCAAGGTCCCCAGACTCCTCTTCCTCCTCAGTGTCCGGCGGCGGGACGGATGACCCGGACGTCGTACCCAGGTTTGCTGTGGAAGCGGGAGTCACGCGTTGCTCGGCATCGTCGCCCGTTTGAGAAGCAGGCACGGCCTCAGGCTCGACGTCGCTGGTGCCAAAGTTGTTGCACTGCACGTAGTTCTCGGGAGCATTGTTGTTGAGCATAGCGGGCTCCGGAGCGGACGCTCTCCTGGATTGCTTGTCTGCAACGATCGACTCCGACGGCTTGTCGCCGCTGGTCGCCGCACCAGACGGGTCTCTCGCTGGACCGGATGAGTGAGGATGCGGACCGGCAGACTCGTCCGGACCAGCCTCGCGCGAGTGAGAGTCGGCGTTCCGCGCGCCGCTGGAGCGTGCCTCATCCATCACAACATCCTCGCTCGCCTACAACAGTCCTGTGTGAGCTCATCTGCAATGATGCACAAACACGATGGATGCACCTTTTCCCTGGCTTTTCCTTTGCTCTGCCAGGACGATGTTAGTTTGCAATTCACCCATCACACCGAAGTGCATGCTCCAAGACAGATAACATACCTTGTCGCCAGAGGATTCCGCCATGGTCACGTTACCGTCACTCTGCTGCCTCTCTTCCGCCGCGTTGGACTCTGAGTACCGCCCGAGAAGTTTTTGCACTTCTGCAACGCTCTTCACGTTCTCTTCCTTGAACTGTTCGATCTTGGGGTAGTGGAGCGTGAACGTATCATCGTGAATAGAACGGAACGGGGCGATGACCCCTTGCCGCTCGCTGATAGAGCGTCTTTGTAGTCCAGAGAGTAGGTCCTTCTTCGATGCCAGCTGATACTCATCGGCGGCGGCGCGGACCCTATCCTCACGAGTTGTTCCGAATATGGCTGGCCATCCATTCAGCTGCTGCGGGAGCGGCCACGTGTAGTCGTCGTCGTCGAGCAGGGCCCACCCTTCCGCCTGCGCTAGCTCAAGATATTGCGTCCCCAGGCTTGAGTTGTACTGATGCATGACGCTAATGGCCGTGTACGCCGTCGGCTCAACAACAGCCGGACCGGCGCGGTAATCTGCCAAGAGGTGTGTGTCCGGGGCAAAAAGGTCGGGGTACACATACGGAGCTTCCACAGGATACCCCCGCATGCGTGTCTCGATCCGATCCATGTTCTTTATCAGCAGCTGCGTCGGGTGTTAGGACGTCAGCAATTCATACCTCAGAAGCAAGCATGTACTTACCCTGACCAAGGAATCCAACTGACGCGCGACATAATGGTCCATAACGCCCGGGGCGTACGGTGCGCTGTGTGCACACAGGCTGCCTTCCACACACTTGCGGATGTCCGTCACCTCAGCGCGATAGCGACGGATGCGTTTTACCGCATGGATGCGATCCTCGCCGCTGAGAGTCATGTCCGGGGCAGAGAACTGCGCGGCGGCCTGCTCCTTGAAGCTTTTTCGAAGCTTTTCGTCCCAGGGGATCCATGTGTGGACAACATCGTCCGGGCTAGCAGCCCATGCAACGTTCCTCCGCCGCTTGGTATGCTCCGGATTGCAGATGGAAGACAGGAACTTGTTGAATGAATGGAAGAGGGTACGCCCACAGTCGAGATTCATGAGTCGGCCGGTCGTGGCAACGGCGAGACGCCGCTCGACGACGCACAAGCACGCATACATGGTTGCAGCGTGAAGCTTCCCAGAAGGGAACGACTTGGACAGCCATCCAGGATGACGGTACACCATGGCGAGAACGGGATACTTTTCGAGGTCTGGAGTGGGAACTTCCCGGACCGACGCCGTTGCCGGATTCTTGTCGAAGTAGTTCATGTTGACATAAGGCTGCCACTGGCTTGCACGTGCTGTGGGAAAGACGTCCCCGTTCGGCGTTGGCTTGAGGGATTGCAGGTCCCGGTCTTGCGGCCGAACAATCGTCCGACTGTCCATTGCAAGCGCAATCCAAGGCCGGATCCCATTCACGGTGTCGAGCTCCTCCTTGGTTAATTCGACGCACCCGACGCCTGCTTCTGCAACGGGGTCAAACGACGTCAGCGGAGTTGCGGCGTCGTGCGGGAACTTCTTGACGGCCTTCTGCCACTTTGCCGGGGTGAGCGACCAAATCTGGAGCATTTCGTCGGTCACGAACTCCAGCAGGAATGGCTCGACCTCCCGAATGAGGTCGAGGTTTTCGTACAGCCAGTCCCAGAACTATGCCAATCCACTAAGTACTCGTAGTGCCAAACGCTAGCAAACACCCGCACCTTTTGCTCGGTCGTTGATGGGTCCTGAAAGAAGTTCTTGTCCTGCAGCTTCGCCACAATGTAGGAGCAGTGGCAGAATACGGCGTGCGCGTCAGTCGTGGACCGCACAAACGTCTCCGCAAACGGATCCAGACTGCGGGCAAGCTGATATGTTTCAGATCAGCACCGACCTCAAGAATGGGAGCAAAACGAAAACAACAGGCAAGCGGGCGCAAACAGCAACATGTAAGCACTCACCCATCGGATTGATTGCTCAAAGCCTTCAAGCGTGGACTTCAGGTCAGAGATGAACGTCGGGGATGGGAGCGGCACGTTCTTCTTGAGACCTTGCCGCTGCAGCTCAAACAACAGCCGGAGCTTGGTGCTTGCGTAGTTGAGAACCAGCAGCTCGTCCTTGAGCGTCGGATTCTCGGAGGCTGCGGGGGCACTTTGGCGGGTGCTATCATCTTTCCCCGCCGCCGCATCGCCAGCAGCCTCTTTCTCCGCCGCCGCCTCGGCTGCCTCCTGCTCCGCCGTCTCGCGCAACTGCGCAGCGACATCCTTTAGAAACTTCCGACGCTCCGACCATATGACCCCAAGTGCTTTCTCAACCTCCTGGTGGTACGCGTCCATCGCCTTCATCCATTCAGGCGAAGTGAACCGTGCAAAGTGACGGGACATGAGGGGCTGGACGTGGTTGACGTATGCCTCGTCGAGCTGCTTGACGGCCTGAGAGCTCCACAGCGACCGGACGTGCACTCCACCACCAAGACGCTTGATCTCCGCGTCCAGCTCCGGTTTCAGCTGGGCCGCTTGACGATATTGAGCACGGCGCCATGTTGCTTCCGTGTCAATCACCTCAGGAGCCTCTTCGTCGCGGCGGACGTCCGTGGAGATGAGAAGATCCAGCTTCTTCTCGGCCCGGGCTAAATTGATCCAGGGCAGATGACGAGGGTTGATGTTTCTCCAAAGTCGGGGGTCGCGATCGAACTTCGGGGCGGGCGGAGGATACTCCATGATGATCGTCAAGGGATCGCGCACCTCCGCCATGACCACGGTGCGCGATACGAGCGAAAGCATGTCGAATCCTTCGTTGATAATTTGTGCCCAGAACTACGTTGATAGTTTCGAAATGAGCAGCGGCCTCCCAAACGAAGCAGACAACTCACCGCTCCGATGGCTGAGACATCACCTCTCGCGCGGTTCGCACCGACCAGAAGCGCCTGCAGGTCCTTCACGCGAATCACGCCCTCGCCCCGGAAGAACGCAAATTTGTCCATGTTACGGACGAGCTCGACCCCGGGCGCGGTGTGCAAAATCGTCGAGTATGAGTAGTTTTTGCGCTGCAAGCTCGTCACCAACTTCTGAAGCACTTGCGAGTCCCACTGGGCCGTGCCCGGCTGCGGTACCTTGTCTGCGCCATGCTTCCGCGTAAGCTCGTCGACTTTGGCGTTGACACGGCGAATGAGACGCATGAGCTCCTCTTCCTGAGTCGGACCGTGCGTCGGGTTGCTGTAGTTGCGTGCCAGGTGCTCGCGCATCTCGACGTCTGTGAGGTCTGATTTCCAGTCAGCACGCATGACTTTTTGCAAATTTACACGTCCACAAACCTATGTCGAGAACTGCCACAAGCCACTCAACCGACTCCTGAATTTGCTGATCGAGGAGCGTCAAGAGATTGTTCAACTCCTTGACCCGCGCCTTGAGGTCGTCACCCAAAGATCGTACGCGGTCCTTCTCCTTCTGCGAACGATCCTTGATGAAATCCTCGCGCAGCCTGACTGCGGCGTGCGTCCGGTGGTTGCCGTTGAGAACGTGGACCGTTTGACCGTAAGCCTTGGCCGTGAAGTGAACGGGTTGCAATGTCGACCAAGGTGTGGACGCGTCCGTGCTCAGCGAACTGCGATCGACCCAGTCGCGCTTGACGAGAATGTACATTGGCTCCTGTACGGGGTTGCGCCCGCTCAGAATGAAGTCTGTGTGCAGCCGATTGACAGCCACTGCGTTGATGGGACGTGCGTTAAGCTCCCCGAACATCAACGCAATCTTCGGATGCGGCGGATCAGCTGTGTTCAGTCGGGCGTACCCAATCGTCGCGTGCTTCACGCCCTCCTGGAGCTTTTGAAGATTCTTTCCCAGGTCACTCGCATCCGCGGTCGTCTCTGCAAGCGCAGCGGGCGCAAGCATTTTCTTGTTCTTGCCACCCTTCTGTTTGTCGCTCGCAGCGGCCTTCTTCCCGCCTCGTCCTTTCTTTGCCGGCTGGGGCTGCGCCAGGCTTGAGTTGGCATGTAGACTCGGCGCACCTTCCACAATCACAGCCGATCAACGTACCTGTTCCTCCTGTTCCCTCCCTGAACTCATGTCCTCTTCAGACCCCTCCTCTTCCCCACCAGGCTCCGTGGAGATATCCACATCCATCGGCTCTTCTCCAGGGGCTATTTTCTTGGTGGCCTACTCGCATGCGACAGTGAGCGGCGACCAAAACTCGATTCAGAACGCACAGACGGCGCACGCACCGCCTTCTTCACGACACGCGGTGCGGACGGCCCCTTCGAAGGCCCTTCCTTGCCGCCACCGTTCTTTGAAGTCGTCTACACGGCCAGAATGCAGTCTATTAGCTTTGATTCTGACTAGTGCCCAGTCGTCGCGTGTTTTGAGCGTAAGACGTCCGCACACTGGCAGAGACCTCATACGACATCAACGAGAGACTGAAACATACCGTAGGTCGTGCCATACTGATACTAGAGGTTGTTCCCCAAGACAGATTTTCTGAGATGTGTAGAGTGCAAAAGAGACCAACGGCCGGCGGGCCACATGCAGCGCCATCAAGATCGCCAAGACAAATGCCGCCTGCCCGCCGGCGCGACGAGGCGGGCGCAGCCATTGAAGCACAACAATCCCAGTGTCCCACCCCGACATGCTCAGTGTTAGCCTCAGCCGCCACAAATTACAATCCGTCAATGCGTGATGAATGTACGAGCCACGGTGGTTACACGTTAAAACGGTTGGCCTCTAAATCCTAGATGTGGCATTGCAGGGTCCTAGTCAGCGGAATGCATGCCAATCCTGCTCGCCAGGCGGGAGTCCCCGAGGTTGACAGAGTCGAGATCGGAGGCCAAACATCCTGGCCACGCGGTCGACGCGCCTCGCCAGTATGCTTGATGGTCCGATGGCATTGTCAATATTGTGCGGGGTCCGGTCCGCAGGATGTGTAGCATACACTGCCCTACCTGGCGACGCGCGTGGTCCGCGTTGCCAGGATTCGTTGTGTTGACTGAATAAGTCTGGAGACGCGGGCAGTCCGGGTCCCCAGGACTGGACCGTGACAACTGCAATAAGCGTAGAAGTCTATCTGAACGACGAGCCGGGGAGGACGTGCGTGCATCCGGTGACATCCGGACTCCACGGAGTCCTCCGGTGCGCTGCATACCGCCGGACTGCGTGGAGAGGGCCATCATATTTTGTCCCACATACAGGTCATCTCAACAGCACAAAACGTACTCAGCCAGGCGTTGCAGCGGCCGTAACCCGGAAATAAGCACAAGTTTCATTTCATGCGTACCGTGCTGCAGAGGGTGCAACGGGCGGATTGCATCGGATTGGAGTACACCGGAGGCACGAAGCGGTGTAAGTCATCGTTACATTTTGATCACACCGTAATTAGAGTCCAAGTATGTCGCCCATGTGTTGAGGCGTCACATGCTGGATACATGCTGGATACATGTGGCATTCAAAATGTATCCAGGATGTAACACCAAAACTTGGCACATTTTGAATGTTTCCAACATGTGACGTCTCAGGAACATAGCAGTCATATTTGGACTCTAATCACGATGTGACCAGGATGTAACCGATAGTTACATGGGCCCATGCCCCCGGTGGTAGCGGATGTGGATGGCGTCCGAGGCGGATCCGCCCCAGCGGTCGGATTGCCCTGGGATTGCCGCCTAGGTAAAACCCGGGCGCCGAGAGTCACGTGAATATTCAGATCGGGTGATGCGGAGGTCAGGTCTCGCCAATCTGCAACCTCAGGCCGGTCAGGACCTCTGTCATAGGTAATGTCATGGGGGTGCGACACTGGCAGAGTTTTGGCATGGAGGGTTGAGCCAGGGTTGAGCCCAGGACGGTCTAAGTTCCGCTCCTGGGCGCCTATTGCATGACGCGGCCTCTCCCTAACCCTAACCTTGTTCAATCCTCAACCACACCTTCATCAGTTCCTTGTCCAGCACTGCTACCGCTAACCGCACTCCCCACCGTTTAATTCCTTTGCAGCATCTATTGTTTTCATGTCTGAGTCGCCGGAGGCTGCCATCAAGTTTACCGACACCACTCTTGGGCTGTCCGCACGGCTCGAGCACATATGGCACGCCCGTCCCTCTCCCATCTCCCCACTTACATCATCTTGGCTCATGCTGTGGCGCCCGGCCTGCCGCGCCCTTCTTGCGCATCTTCAATCCGCCAGCCACCGCACGCTGGCACCACCCTTTGCAGTAGCCGTGGTCATGGAGCACGACCGGGCATTCCGCAATAACACCGACATTGACCCATACCAGATCAACCCGCACGTCGTGCCCGAGACACTCTGGAGATTTTACACCATGGAGGGGTATCGTCTGCCTCCGGCTGACCCTTTGCTTGCGGGTCCGTTCCTAGTTCTCCCGTTTTATACCCCTGAACCCGCTAACTCTGGATTCTCAGCCGCCCTAAGTCCTTTCAGAGGTCCTACCCCATATACCCCACGGGTCGTTGCCACTTTGGATCCCCCTCAGCAACACACCAATCCTGCTACTCCGACCGCATCTCCCATCTCTCCCATCATCTCCTCGACAGCAGGCATTGCACATACGGCCACTCCTTCGGCTCCGCCTCCCGCCCCGGCTGATCCGGCTGGAATGGAAGTTGACTCGGGGCCACCGGCACAGCCCGGGCCGGGCACAACATCCGATCCCGCCCTCCCAGATGTCAACCCGCTGGTGCCAAAGGATCCAAGGACCCGGAAGGTGCGCCGTCTGATCATTCACGGTCCCCGCCCTCAGGTCCCAGTCAATGGGCTTCCACCACAGACCATCCCGCGGGGTCGCAGCAAGGGCAAGGAAGTTGAGCGAGCTGCTGGGTCAAGGAAGAGGCTTCGGTCTTTCTCACGCCTCAAGAACCGGGAGCCGGAACCAGAGTCTGACTCCACCTCCCCCCGTCCTCATGTCCCAAAGAAGGTGAAAACGGTCACGTCGGAGGAGGTAGTGTCTTCTCCTAGAACTGCTGCGACATCGTCCCGGCGCAAGGAAAGCCTCCCGGTGGATCGTCCTCTCGAGCCCGTCCCCCCAGGACCGTCCGAGGGGGATCCCAGCATTCCGCTTGTGGACCTTGTTGACGCAAATCAGGCCCTGCCGGATGTGTGGGCATGGGCGGTATGTATTCCATCTCTCTCTCTGGTATAGACCATTGACCTAATGTGTACCTTCCTAAGCCGGTCCCTTGCCGCGCCTGTCAGAATACTCCCGGCTGCCGGGTCAACCTAGCGCACGGCGCAGCGTGCAACCGGTGCACGAAGGCCAAGACGGGTTGCTCGTTTGTCCGGCCGGGTAAGTCGCTCAACGTCGTTGAAGCCACTTGGCTACTTCGACGGTGGTTCGCTACGCCCGAGTGGCAGGAGTACCATCTGTCGGAGCGCATCCCCTCCGGTGCAACATCCGTCCGGGCTCCAAGATGGTGGGTGGCACGTCACTCGGAACGTCGCGAAGCACAGAAGGAAGCCCGACAGGCGGGAAACCGGGTGGACCGTTCCGTGCCCCCTGTTGACCCAGCCCTGGTTCCCGACTGGTACCGCGCCCAGCTGGGATTTCCGACAAGGGTGGAACTTCAGCAAACGCAAGGTGAACTAGCCTCACCTACCACCCCTGCTAGCCACACCTCCACTCTGCCGAGTGATGCTCGCATTGGGCCACCTAGGCGCACATCGCGCAAGCGTAAAGATCCAACCGCTCCAACCGCGTCGACGATAGCTGCCTCGCTATCCAACGCCGCCGCGGCTACATCTTCGTTGAATCCGCCCCCCACGGAGGAAGCTCCCGCAACCATCGCACCTCCTCATGGCGGTAGCAGTCAGCCTACATCCCGTCGAAGACATGATGCGCCCAGCCGCGTGCCGCCCGACCCTCGTGAGCTTTCCTGGATGATACGATCCATTCGCCTGCTCAATAATTTTTCAGGTCCACGGCCCACCATCCCACGGGTGGAGCACGCTGTTTTGCAAGCCGGTATGTTTGATACTATGGCCGTCATATCTGCCTCACATCCTTCTTGCGACAGCTTTGCTTGACAGCCCAACCTTGCAAGGCTCATCCACTGGTAGCAACGTTCTGGAGGCTGGTGTGGCCGATCAGCAGCAGCTAGAGACTCGGGTCACTGCTCGGGTCCTCCATCTGCTTAGGCCCCACTTGAACGCCCCGGTCAGCGATTCGTCATCGGTGGAGGCAATCACGTCGTTGTCATCTCACATCAACGAAATGACAACCAACCTCCGCGACATGCGAGCAGAGAATGCCATTCGTCATGAGTCCTTCCGTGATCTGCGCACAACGGTGCGGCGGCAGGAGGACGACATTCGCGGCCTCCGGAGCCTGGTGCGCGATCTCGAAGACGACATTGCCGACCTGCGGGACCGCTACTTTGAGCTTCGCACCGGCAGGGCAGACTCCGACAGGTCTCGCAGACGCAGTCGAGACAGCGATGACGATGACGACGACCACCGCTTTCGTAGTCTGCCGAGGGATTATGACGAGGAAGAAAATGCGCGCCGAGATGCCCAAGGTCATGCTGACGTTGGTGGATCGACCCGCCCCTCCGCCGAGACCGTTGCACCACGAGATTCTTCACCGCTGGACTATGCGAACGAGGACGCTGTGGTCCTCGGCTCTCCTGAGGATGTCCCTGACACAGACGTCGAGGATGACGAGATGGACGACTCAGCTACGGACTTTGCTGGCGAGGAACAGTCTGCCGCCCAGGGGCAATCCGCAACCCGGCCCGCTCGCATACACTCAACACCTCTTTCCGTGGGTGACGACCAAGCCACGGGAGACTCGGAGTCTCACCATTCCTCTCTAGCTGGCCCCGATATTGGCCCCAGCTCGCAACTCTGAGCCGCACCCACCGTTTTCCGTTGTCTGTTTTCCGCGGCAGAATGAGGACGGCGGGAGTGTGCAGGCCTCCTCGCCGACTCTGATGCCCTCACTACTCATTTCGTTGGCCGAAATGTCCCTTCACTGCCCGGCCAATTTGAGCAGCGAGGGCCAGTCATCCGCGGGCCAGTCTTTGGCTGGGTTGGGAGCTCCTGCAGTCGTGCATACATCCCCGCCAATGGCGGGGGCCCCCTCGATTGTTGCGGCGGGTGAGGATGAGAATGAATATACATTGTAGGGCTACCGCATATCTCTATCCCGGTATATCTCTTGTACCAATGGTTTTCCTGGGCTTCTCGCCGGCCTTGCCACCCACCGCTACATGGATCTGCGTAGACACCGTAAGAACAAGTGTTCAAGCTTTCGTCATTTGGCCGTCAAACATACTACTGTAACGCTGTGATACATCCGTGACACCATACAGAAGCAATTCCTACGTTGCGTCCACAACCCGAATTCGCCGTCGCAGAGGCAGGCCGGCCCGTCTACAACTTAACCCCAAGCCCCGCATAGGATACCGCGTTTTCGTTACGTGACCCGCGCGGCTAAATCACCTCGGGGCCATATGGCAGGCGGCAAATTTGAGATCCGTGCCCATCGGATCCAACCGTCGGAAGCCTTGCCGAATGCAGGCGACTTTCCAGCACCACCATGGCCGCAGAGGATCGCATTCCCCAGAGCATTGCGTTTCAGGACAAAGTCAGCGAGCACCTGGTAAATCTGTTCAAAGCCCGGTTGCGTGGGGAGTTGCTTCCGGTCAAACCACATGACCCCCTGCCATGGTCGGCGACACTAGAGTCCGACCTGCAGCGGGCTGCGGATGTGCTGGCCGCCGCGTGGATGCTTCCTGGTATGTTCCTGACTCCAATAAAGCTCAGACATACTAAGTCAATTGCATGCAGTGCGGATGAACTGGGATGCGGAGGACTATTGCGCTTCGTTGTCCCGGAAACCGCGCGGCTACAACCTAGCGCGCGAGGATGAACTTCTGGAGATCTTCAAGCCGTTTGCGACAGTGCAAGAGGTGACATCGAATCGGCTGCCCCTACTTGAGAGTCCGGGCGTAGTCGTCGACTCCGATGACAGAGTACTTCTCTGTGCTCTGCCCGGCCTGCTAACCGGTGAACGGCAGGTATGTGACCTCGCCTTTTTGATCTTCTGTGATATTGAATATGCTGATGACCTATGCAGCGGACTATTCTGGAGGCAAGCAGACGAATTGCCCAGGATATCAAGACAGCCCGCGCGAGTGTACAGACACCCACCCGGTGGCGTGATGCGCCTGCATTTTTTCAACCCGGGGAGGTGTGGCCCGAGGGCGTGTGGTATGGTACTCCGGCGGGATATCAAGTGGGGCACAAGGTGGGATTCAGTGCTACACCGTCCGTGCGTGGTGCTAATTTTTATTTAGACCGCAAAGTTTCGACCGGGTCCAAGTCTGACCATGAGCTCTCCCTGTGCAAAGGCGTGGGCGGAGGACATGCTCGAGTCAGGCGCCTTGATTAGCGCAGTCCTGCGGGTGGTTCACCCCGAGCTATATGCTGCAGGCCGCGATACCCTGCTGCTTGCTGCAACCAATCCAATAATTGCGGCAATTCTGGAGCACTGGCCGACGGTGTTTCATGGGGTACAGGTTGTTAGCAATCGCGAGACACCGTATCACCGAGACGTATCCGGATGCCCTCAATGGTTGGACATGCTGATATCGTTGGGCACCCATCAACGGACCACTCTGGTCGCCCGCAATTTGGGAATGCAAATTGCTTATGAGCCAGGCACTCTTGTTTTGCTTAATGGCCTCTTAGTGCACCATGGTGTTGCGCCAAGTGTCCCGGATAGGCTTTGCTATGCGTGGTGGATGTCCGAAGCATTGTACAGCAATCACGGAGGATGTCCGGTGGGATGGCCGTCGCGTCGCATGTACCCGGACGATTTCCCTTGGTAACACCACTAGCGTCCCCTTTGTGATATGCACTCCCTACGAGCATATACTCATATGACATGATGGACTTGGTTTGCATACAACGTTTGCTGCAAAACGGTCGGACAAACCGCGCGCTGACCCACTGCCGCCATCGGTTACAAGGCCACGCCCTTTCAAGCGTACAACTTACGTTTGAGGCGACGAGCGGAGGTCTTCAATGATCGGGGCGTTCTTTGCAGCCCAGGACGAGACGGCTATAGTTAGTCATAAGGTAGACTAACCATTTTGATCACCGTTAGTCGGGTAGCCCGGGACCTTCCGTTCAGGGGTTGGACATATAAGTCCGGACATTGTCCAGCAGTAGACTGGCTCAATTCTGCCCTCGGCGCACCTTTCCCCGCATCAATGCCGTGTTTACCATATTTCAGGCAAGATATGCTAAGATCGTGCCGCGGACAACCCCGGACGGGCAATGGCGTACGGTTCGGGTCCGGAATAGTCTTGTAACTGGGCGTGTGAATGGACTCCTGTCACAAGGCTGGTTACAAGGCTGGTTCAGGTCCCGAATGGGCATTACGTAATACTTACCCTCGGTAAGTACGGTTTGAATGCCCCTTGGAACTGAGGATCAGTATTACGTCAGCCAGGTTCAGGACCCGAACCGGTCTTGTACTGAGTGCGCGCTCACAGGCGCACTGCGTCACACTTCCGAAAAGTCGGAGTAGAATATGCATGCTCCCCTACAGCCGGCATCCCTCCCGAATCCTTTCGCGGAGAATGAGCCCTATCTCCACCATTCTACTCCCCTCTATTATGACAGTGACTGTCCTTGCTGTTTGTCTGGACGTTGCGCGCCGCTGTCGCCTCCCTGACGTTGGGATTTGCACCTCCGTCCGGCGCTACTCCTCCTGTAACTAGTATATTATCCGCGCTGTGAGCGGCGGCGATCCTACCTGGCAATCTCAGCACACCATGCATTTCAATAGCGGCGCCAAGAGGCTGAATTCGCATCCTCCAATATCCTAGACACGTCCCTAACCTTCCCACCGCCTATGCACCGCCCGACGGTCCATCCGGACGCCCTGGGCCCCGCCCCTCAGCTACCTGCGCCATCAACTCCTCATTGTACTCCAACCACTTGACCCCTGGTTCGACCTCAACTGCCCGTTGTCTTGCGTCCATGGACTTCTTTGACACCTGCTGCCAGTCCTCTAGTTCCTCCAGCACGTAGTCCAACGCATATTGGGTCGTAAATGCGATGCGGGTAGGCGGTCCCGCCCGGGAGCCGCCGTCACTCCCTTCGGCATCTGTTGTTTCCTGGCGGCAAACTTGAGCAGGGGACGGCGGTAACGAATGCGTCAGATCAATCACAGTCCTACCCTCTGTCACAGTCCTACCCTCTGTCCCCTCAGGCGGAGGAGAGGGTGACAGCGTCAGGTCGATCGGCGGGCTCTGAGGGAAATACAGGAAAGCAAACGTCGCCTGACCGGCCGCGCCACCCTCCTTGTTGGCAAGGACGGGCGTCCGGGGAGCCGACGTTCGGGCAACACTTGGAAGAGCTCCTGTCCGGGGAATGTCCTCGAAGGCGAATGTCGGCCGACCCCTCGTCCCGCCTTCATTGCTGGGATTTACCGGTTGCATCGGTGGAAGTGTTGCCACCCGCTCGCTGTCGGCCGTCGTGGGTGGAGCGGCATGGTTGCTGGTCTCCGCCAAGTCCGCAGACGAGGACGTCGGCCGGACTTTTGCGCCGCCCGCACTGGCCGGAGCGGCTGTTCGAGGGTCAGGGGACATGGTGGGGGACAGGTCCGAAAACGCAAATGTTGGCCGGACAGCTGGGCTCCGAGGCGCCGTGGGCAGGGCAGAGGACGACGTCTGAAGCAAACTCCCAAACGCGAATTGCGGTCGGGAAGCTACACCCATTCGGCCTTCAGCACCGGTGTGCGGAGGAGGGGTAGGGGTCCGGGGCAAGTCCCCAAAGGCGAACTGAGGTCGGTGAGCTCCCACGGCTGCTTCATCGTGACTTGCGTTCATAGAGCCCGGGGATGTAGGCACATGCGCCAAGGCAAATGGTGGCCGTGGTCGGAAAGCTATGTCTGCTTGGCTTGTAGCGTCAGTGTGTGGAAGAGAGGTCGGCGTCCGGGGCAAGTCCCCAAAGGCAAACGGAGGTCGGTGAGCTCCCATGGCTGCGCCATCGCGACTCGTTCCTGCGTCTATAGAGCTCTGGGATGCGGGCAAATCTGCAAAGGCAAAATGTGGCCGTGGTCGGAAAGCTAGGCCTGCTTGGTTTGTAGCACCGGTGTGCGGAGGAGGGGTAGGGGTCCGGGGCAAGTCCCCAAAGGCAAACTGAGGTCGGTGAGCTCCCACGGCTGCTTCATCGTGACTTGCGTTCATAGAGCCCGGGGATGTAGGCACATGCGCCAAGGCAAATGGTGGCCGTGGTCGGAAAGCTATGTCTGCTTGGCTTGTAGCGTCGGTGTGTGGAAGAGAGGTCGGCGTCCGGGGCAAGTCCCCAAAGGCAAACGGAGGTCGGTGAGCTCCCATGGCTGCGCCATCGCGACTCGTTCCTGCGTCTATGGAGCCTTGGGATGCAGACAAATCCGTAAAGGCGAACTGTGGTCTCGGACCCCCAGTGCCCAGAGAATCTTGATGCATTGCTGATGTGGGAGGGACGGTTGACATTTTCGACGGAGGCGAAGTGGAAAGGTTCCAAAATTCCATTGTGGGCATGTAGCTCCGGGATGCCTGCGGATTAAATCTTGTAGGGGATTCATCATCAGGCAATATATTACTCCCCACCTCAGTTCCTCCCTCAGGCCCTCGGTACAAGGCATGTCCGTCCCTGACAATAACACCACCCGGGGCAAGGGGTGCGTAAGACCCAGCGGCCCCCGCCGGGCTCCCCAAGAGTGTGGCAGCTGATACGGATGCCTGGGATGACAGAGTAACCGGAGGAGGTGACGGAGGCTGGGGGTTACTGAGTGCCCGAGCCTGAGACAGGCCTGCGTTCGACGCGTCGTAATCTTGCTCAGCTTCACAGTGCGGGCGCTAATGATGTTATCAGACCGAGCATCCTAAAGTTGAGCTCTACAGCTTACCTGTTCGGTGGCCCCAGATCTCATCATTGGTCTTAGAGCCTGCGGGTTAATGTGTAGTCCTTCTTTTCGGTGCACGAGACACTTACAGCCACAGTGGGTGGAAGAGTGAGTCATGTTTGGGCAAAAACGTACGGCACCGCCTTTCGCACATGCGCGTCTACCGGATGACGGCAGGCCGCGTCATCCAAACCTTGTTCATCTTTCAACCACTCTGCGGGGCGAGGCATTGCGGCTTTCACCGGTCACCCCGAACCTCCTCCAGCCCCCTATCGCGGTCTCCATCTTCATCTGCAATATGTCTGGCCCTTCTCCTGATAACCAGAAGTGGATACAAACCACGCTTGAGCTGTCCACCCGGCTGGAGCACATCTGGAACAGCAGACCTCCCCTCAACCACTATCTGCGCCCATCCTGGCGTATGCTCTGGGACATCGCTTGTCCCCCGCTATTGGCGCACCTGTCGTCCGCTCCTTCGCCCCTTCCGGTCCCTCCTTTTGCTATTGCCACGGCCAGGGAGAACGATCGCTCCTTCCGTTCTGGGGGGTCGATTCAGCCGGATCGAATCAACCCGGTCTCCGATTCCAGACCATTCTGGCTTTTCGAGCCGATGCATGGCTTTCGGCTTCCCCCTCCGGATTCTACTCTTGAAGGTACTATGATTCCCATCCGTCCCCTTCTTTGCCGCGGCTGAACCGGCTCACGCACAGCGACCTTGGCGCCATTTGCCCACGCCCAACGGCTGTCAGCTCCTCTTCGTCCCCAGCCTCCCAACGCCCCAGTCGTGCCGTCTCAACCAGCGTCGACCCCCACCACCCCCTCAGCTAACCGCAGTGATCCGACGCCCATGGAAGTCGATCCCGCCCCGTCCGGCCCGCCCGGCTCATCGGGGGCCGGACCACCCTCTCCGAGCGGCGCGCCCGAGGATCCAAGGCGTGCGAAGGTGCGCCGTCTCATTATTCATGGTCCCCATTCCCAGGTGCCCATCCCTGTCTCACCAAAACAGTCCGGGCAACAGCTGGACGGGAAGGATGAGCCCCGTGGGCGCACTGGGGTTAGCCGGAGAGACCAATCAGCTGGATCACGCAAGAGGACTCGGTCTTCATCCCGTCTCCAGAAGAACGCCGCGCCGGCTGAATCCGACGCAACCCCACGCCCACCCGCTCCCAAAAAACTCAAAGTCCAGCCGTTTGAGGTGGTCATCCCGCCCCGCCCCCCGCGAAGCCAGTCGTCGTCCCGACGGACCGAGCCGTCTGGCCCTGCCGAGCCGATCCCAGAAGGGCCTGCGGAAGGTGACCCATCCATCCCAGCCCTCAACTTGGACGATGCCAACCAAACGGTCCACGACGTATGGGCCTGGGCCGTGAGTTGTTGGTGCCCCTCTCACATTCCCCGCCCAAACTAATCCCGCTCCTTTGTAGCCTGTTCCGTGTCGGGCCTGCCGGAATACACCCGGTTGCCGGGTGAACCTCGCGCACGGAGCCGCCTGTAATAGGTGTACCAAGGCGAAGACCGGCTGCTCGTTTGTACGGCCCGGGAAGACTCTCAATGTGGTTGAAGCTACCTGGCTTCTGCGCCAGTGGTTCAAGACCCCGGAATGGCAGGCGCGGCAGCTCGCGGAAGGCATGCCTGAGGGCGTGGTATCCGTGCAGGTGCCGCATTGGTGGGCGGCTCGCCACGCCGAACGTCAACGAGCACGTCAGGAGGCTCGGCGGCAGACCGGTCAAGCAGCCGATCGTGGGGCTCCTGCTCACAATCCCGCCGATGTTCCCGACTGGTATCGCGCCCAGCTCGGCTTCCCAACCCGGGAAGAGCTTTGGGAGCAGCACCGTAAGACGTCTGGAAGTTTGGTTTCTCCATCTGCCCCCACAACCCCTGGCTCCGCGACATCAGCCCCGACAACACGGGCCAGCCATCAAACGCATCTCCCCAGCGACGCTCAGATCGGTCCTCCCACTTCCCCGGTTAATCGACACTCTCCTCTTCCTTCCAACGCTCCTATTGGCCCCCCCAAGCGGCGTAAAGCCGCGCCCACGCGGCCTGCCGGCGAACCAGCCTCCTCAACCTCGGGTGGTCGTGCCCCACCCTCTCCCTCGGAGGCCGCTCAGCCTCAGGGACGAGGCGCCGCTCCCCCTGCTGCAGAAACGCCAGGATTATCCCTTGGATCAAGGATCGAACCACACAGCTCCGTGCCGCCAACCTCTCGTAAGCGAGTTGCCATCCCGTTGTCAATCGATTCACTAACTCTGTCGATGGGTCCGTCGGCCACAATTTCCCTGCATGGGGATAACGTCTTCCAAGCAGGTCCGTCTGCAGCTTGTCATCTTCGCTTTCATCTAATCTGATTCTTCTTGCAGCCTTGTTGGACTCACCCGCGCGCAGCGCCCAAGCCCACCCGCCGGGGGACAACGTCATGTCAGAGCACTCACCGCAATTCCTCCGCATGGTTCATCTCGTGACTGACCGCGTCGTTCAACTGGTTGCTCCCTTTTTGGATGAAGTGACCGAAGCCACAACCGCGCGTCAGGTTCAGCCCATATCCACTCACATGGGCGACATCATTAGCAACGTCCGGGCCTTGCGCGCCGCGGACGAACACCGCAACGAGGTGATCCAGCAGCTCCGGGCTACCATTTCTCATCAGGGCGAGCAGCTCGAAACGCTTCAACAGCAAGTCAATGCTCTGCAGGGCCGAGTCGAGGATCTGGAGACCACCGTCATCACTAGACTCCAGGATGATCAACCGGACCCGACTCCTCCACCTCGGGAGGACGACGACAACGACAACGACAACGATGACAAGCACGACGACATTCCACCGGACCACCAGGACGAGTCCCCCTTTGACGTTCAGGACCCAGAGTACCGCGCGGTATTCTGTGGCTCAACTCCGCTCACTGGTGAGAGTGCTGAGCGCGACCCTACCCCACTGGAGTATGCCGACCACGTTGACGCAAATGAGGAGGACGAGGGCATAACCAACGCGGATGAGGCACAGGAGACCGTTGCACCAACTGCTGTGCCGTCCGACGGCCACTTGGGTGGTGAGCCTCCCCCTCTTCCTCATCTGACGCGTTTTGGAATACCCCACCAAGCGATGGCACTGACGGGCAGGGCCCAGAGTCTCCCAATCCCCATGGAGCGACCCTTCCGCGACGTCGTATCCGGCGCGGCTCGGATTCTCCCAATCCCCACGGATCCCCACGGAGTTCCCCCTCGGCGACGTCTCCCGCAGTTTCCCCAAGTTCCGTCCTGACCGGTCAGCCCCGCGTCTCCTGCGGTTCCTCTGGGAGGACTGCAGTGATCCCATGCCATTCTCATTGGTCTCCCTTGCCGCGATTTCTGGCGACTCGTGGGGTGCGTCAGGTGTTTCCAGCAGCGAGGGTGCTCTAAATCGCAAACCAACCCCCTCCCCAGTTTCTTTCGGCTCTTGCGTTGGCCATCCTGAGGGCATCTCAGGCGTTGACCGGATGGAATGCAGCCTCGAGCATTGGCTGCGGGTGAGAACTGAGGTTTACTGAATGATACTAAGCGTGGCGGCTCCGATGTTCGGCGTACTGTTGTGTTAGCAGTAGTCTGTAACTGGGTGGAACTCTTATACAATGCGTCCGATCCTGGGCTGAAACGTTGATGGACGACCGGCAGATAATAGATTCCATCAGCCTGAGGAGTATTGTCCTCTGGACCGGAAGGATCTCAAGGCGCACATCACACGATCGCATAAAGCGGGCGAGGCCTGACAGTGAGGACTAACTGTTGCATCCTGTATCTGGTAGACATACGCAACCATGCCCACTGGTGGGCGGCGTCGCGTGGTATTCGGCCGCGGCACGTGGCGTGGGAATCAGGCGGATGGTTGAAAAACCAACGCTCCACCCCCTTCCACCCCTTATGAGCATAACCTCACTGAGTACGCGGGCCTACATGAACCCCACTGAAGACGCCAACTGCCCAACCGCCCCTGTGGCGCCATCCTCAATCTTCACCGCTGCAATGTGGGAGCTGGAGATCACCGCCTGGCGGATTGGACAAGCGCTCCGTGTCTATCCAGAGGCTCCCGACGCCCTCACCAGGCGGCGCTTTGAGCATGGGTTAAGTCAGGAGCTGGTGCGTGTTGACAATATTACAACTTCTCAAGAAGGCTGAATGATTTTGTTACTTGCAGTGGCGAGCCATTGATTCAATGGGCATCGCAGCAGCAGTGGCCCCCACCTTGCCGACCATACCTCAACCGGCGCTACCTGACGTGATCCAGGGTCTCTTGGCAAAGGCGACGTGGATTGGAATGAAGCTGCAGCTTCAAATGACAGATCTCGATCGGCCGGGGCTGATAGGGATGACTGAGAGCCTACCGTCGTATAATGGTCACAGGCTCGCCGGCGCGGCTTGGTGGACGTGGCATGGCACGGACATTGCCAATCCACCGTCGTGGTGGGAGGATCCCCCAGCAGCGGTAGTGAGTCAAGCTAAAACGCATTCAGTGAAGTACCCGCTAACACGCCGGATCAGGCGAGACCCGGTCGGATGTGGATGACTGAAGTTACATATCTGGACACCCGGCTTGAGTACCTGGATAAGCTTGCAAGGCGGCGCATTCAAAAAATTGAGCAGTTCATGCGCGGATGGTGGGAGCGAGGTCTTGGCGAAGAATAGCCTAGCTTGTAGCCTCGCGCATGTGAACGGACGGAGATATCCCCGGGTGGCATGGTAAAAGCTTAAGGCTAGGGTTAGTGAGCGTCCGGTCAGGTAGGGACTGCAATCGCACTGTGCTTCCGAGACGGGGTGCAGCAACCTCAGTCGAATGAGCGGGTTAGTCCAAGTCTGAGAACGCTGACGGCCAGTACCCATCAGATCTGATTGCCCTGCCAGCACCCGTCCGGCTCACTTTCATTAGATTGCCCCATTCTCAGACCGGAACAATTGCATTCACTAGCATTATGCAGTTTGGGGCACCCCGGATCTTGCGGAACAATAGGCACGCATGCATGCAATTGCCTCGCTATTGTTGGATTCTGCTTCTGGTGCCATTTGTAGCATCCGCGGTAACCGGATCGGACAGTTGAACCCGCGACGAGCGTCCGTCCCGTTTGTACAGTCCAAGTGGCTATCCCGTGTTGACGGCCTGACTGTCTGCATACTCTGATTGGCTCTGATCTGGACGAGCCTGGTCCGGAAGTGTGCACACCAATTCAGTCATCTCTGTCATAACCACTTCCAAGCTCCCCCAGAACATCCAAAAATTATTTGCATACACGTCAACTTGATCCATTAAGGTCCTTCACTCCTCCGTCTCTTCGCTCTCTTCTACTTTTACTCCCAGCGCATCGTACCACGTCATCCCCGCATTCGCCGCGGAGCGGTCCAAGTGTTCTAGCAGGTCAATGGCAACCTCTTCAACCCGGTTCATCAGCTCCCGGACGTCACGCCATCCGGGCTCTCTGGGAGCGTCCGTCTGTCTGTTGCCGCTCGATGCTGGGCTATCGTTGAGCTCCGGTCGCTCCTCCGGACCACGCCCTTGTTCCTGAGAGAGGGACTGCTCCGAGTACGCCATTGGTTCCGGCGGGGTGTCCCACCCCCACCCGTGTTCAAGGTCGGGCAAGGGTGGGCAACGCGATATTGCCTCCCGCGGGTATGCGGCTCGAACCTCCTCGGATATCCCAAAACCCCGGCCGATCAATGCCTCGCGCAGCATCGATTCCGGCGGCGGCGCCCATAGCAGAGGGAGCGGACGCCCGTCAGGCATTGGGCACCAGAAGATTATTTGCCCTCTGTTGCTTTCTGCTGTACCATCCAGACCGTCCTCATTAGCAGCCGGTACCCACGTTGGGAAAGAGAACGCTCCAGGCACAGTCACCCGCCCAACTTCTGCTACGCCCTCAACCTCCAAGAATTCAGGCCGCAACACCACGGTCGTCCGGTGTTGACTATCGGGCGGTGTGTGTGTACATCGTGCACTTGCTGCAGAGGGGTCTGGGGTGAGACAACGACGGCTTGGAGTGATGTGGAGCTCGCATTCATGTTCAGGAGGTGTCCACGAGGCACAAGACTCGTCCATAACGACGAGTCCACCGGGGGAAAGAGAATTGAGGGCTTGTTCCCCGTCGATTGGAGGTCCGGCATTATCACCAGGGTCGATTTCCGCAAATCGACGGGGTGGGGCAGAAGTTGACTCCCGCGAACTACTGTGCGCTCGGCCGGTAGGTGAAAGGCTGGTTGGAGGGGGCTGCGGGGTGGCAAAGCGACGGCGGGGAGCCACGTCGAGCCTGCGCAAGTCTTCAGCTAAGGGCAGGCCGCCAGCAGGGCTAGCCGCAGAAACAACGTGAGCGCGAGGTTCGCCATTTGGATTGCCAAAGCTGAGATCTGGCGCGTGGTGAGCAGCCGATTCGCGAGCGCCATCGGGGCCAGCGTCGATGAATCGAGGGCGCGGGGAAACTATCAGCTTTCTCGGACCATCGCAAGGTAAGGGACCAGCTAGACGGGGGTTTGGAGCGTCAAAGCGACGGCGGGGAGCAAAGTGGAGCTCGCGCGTATCTTCAGCAGATGGCAGGCCGCCAGCAGAGCCAGCCGCGGAAACAAACCGAGCGCGATCGCCGTTTGAATTCCCGACGCCGTCAGCGGTTTCCAGCGTATACAATCCGAATGGCTCAAAAACAATCTGCGCGGCATCAGAGAGCTCGCGTGGGGGGTATCCACAGGGTGAGGTCGGAGTATCTCTCATTAGGCGGAAGAAATCGCGTGTCGCGGCAAGGCGCCGCTCCCAGTGTCGTCCTTCTTGTACCAGGAGTGGAGAATATGTTGTCGTCCCCAAGCGTTCATCGGTTTGCGCCAGAGGTGTCAAATTTTGCTCCCGCTTGCGGTCCACAACCACTTTGGAGATGCTTGGTGAAGGTAGGAGCACGAAGGCCTCTCCCGGTGCTTGCGTTATGTCCTCCGTTGCATGCTGTTGACCGGGCAATCCCCCTGGACAAGTACTCACATTATACGTTGGTCCCAGGCTTTGCAAGTCCCCCGTATTGTTTGACCCACGGAACAGTGCACGCGGACGAAACAAAAAAGGCTCGGCAGGGGCGGGAGTCTCTCCGTCTCGCACTGTTAATGAGTGCACATTCAATCGACAAAGCCACAACCAGATGCGTCAAGTACTCACCCGCCATGCGGTTTTGTATTGAATGCCTATTCAAACCGGGGTCCGACGCGGCCGCCTCGTTCTCAAACATCCCATCGGCATCGGCAAAGGTCCGGGTGCGCGCGTTGGTTCCCCCAGAGCCAAGCAGGGAGACGTTCGGCGTGGTGTCCAAGCTTGCACCGCCTGTGAGCCGCTGCATATCTGTCTCTTCCTCGGAGGCCATATAAGTGTCTCAAAATGCAGATTTCTGTTGAACGTATTCTCAATTCCATTCGGGAGACTGCGACGGACTGCTGCTCACTCGAGGCCACCGCGCGCTTGCGCAACCAGCCTTCCCAGTTTTCCCGGTCTGTGTCCTATTTACTCCGGTTGCACGCACGTCAGTCTTGCATAATTTCCTGTCAAATAGACACCTTACAGTGAGGTGCAGTCTAGGTGCAGTCTTTCCTAAGGCGCAGAAGGCAACCAGGAAGATAGCCCTCCGAGCCGCAGCACAGGGTGATGCGTCCCCACGTGACCGAGACGGTCCCGACGCGTCCGGACAAACTTTAATCTTAATTTACCTGACAGCAAAGACTCAGAGTTCCTCCCGTTCTTCCCTCTAAGTCGCGTCAATCTCTCCCCCCTTCCCCATGCGCCCCCAAGATCTTCACCCTGCTATCACTTGGGCTTCCGCGCGGGTCCAGCATCTCTGGAACCTCCGCCCTCCTTCAGACGACCCACGACGCCCGCTCTGGCTCAGAGCTCTGCACGCCGAGCTCACCAATCTGTTAGATGAAATGGAGCGAGTGAGGGAGCGGACTGTGTCCGTTCCGCGTTGGGTTCTCGGCCTGGCCCGGGAGAACGACAATGCCAACACCGCCGGACGTCACCTCGACCTCGGACGCATCGACGTGAACAACTCGCCTACAATGTATGGTCGGTTTATTGCGAACCTTGGGTACAGTCTCCCTCCTCCTGCAGAGGTTGGACTCGACGGTACGTTGCTCTCACTTTCCAGTCCGGTTCTTGCTAACGCTCCATACGCTAGACCAACTCCTCAGCCATTTTGGTGTCGTCAACCAGCCCACTCTCTCCGGCGCTCCTCCACAACCAGTCACAGTCCCCAGAGGTGGAACGGGTCCTGGTACGTCAACGGCCGTTTCTCCTCCCACCCCGATCCCCGACCCCGTGCCTTCCGTCCCGTCCGCTGTCCACATGTCGGCGATTCCGCTACCAGCTCCTTCCGATGGGTCCCTCATGGAGCCACTAGCCCGTCCGCCGACGTCTGTGCAGGAGCTGTCTCGCCCGCGCCGCGTGACGCTGCATGTCAGACCATCAGACGGCCCCTCGGCGCCCAACCCCACACCCCCCAACGACGCGGCAAGGGCTGTACAGTCCCAACGCAGGAGCCAAACAGGCAAGCGGCGCGCGCTCCCCTCTTCCCACCCTGCCCCCCAATCTCTGCAGCTCTCCCCGTCAGAGGCTTGCACCCCACCCGACCGTGTGCGGGAGCAAACTCATCAGGCGGAACATCAGACCCTGAAGAGACCCCGGACTCGGTCTTCCTCCCGCCGTCGTCGAAAGCAAGGGCGAGTGTCTGACGAGGAGCAAGGGTCCTCCGAAACAGGGCCGGGCCCAAAGAAGCGCGGCCGCGTTGCTTCTCCGCCGGTCCCCGCGACTCCCTCTCAGCCTGTCACACCTGGCACGGACATCCAGGACCCACCCGGACAAGCAGCAGACCCGGACGTCCAATCCAACGCCGAGGAGCCTGCCATACCACTGCTGGACATTGCCGGACCGGAGCCAATTGTTCCCCCCGACGCCTGGGCTTGGTCGGTAAGTGCCGTGGTTCTGTGTTCCTCCTTCCGTGGCTAACGTTGATTGATATCAGCCCATTCCCTGTCGGAACTGCGAGAAGTCAGGAGGCTGCCGACTCAACCTCATGTATGGCAGCTCCTGTAACCGGTGCCTCATTCGTCGTCTTGGGTGCTCCTTCTCCCTGGGGAGGGGGTGGAGCGTTCCATCCTCGACGTGGGTGCTCCGGCGGTGGCTTCGCATGCCGGCAGCCCACTGGAAGCACCTAAGGGAGGGCCTGCCTCCTGGATTTGCAAACCCCGACATTCCGGAATGGTGGACCGCTGCGCACGAGGCCCGCCACGCTCGCCTAAAGCTCCTCGGTGAAACCGTCCCCAAGGCCAGGATTCCAGAGGATCCGGTCCCCAATTGGGTTCTGGAGATGCAGGGGGTCCTTCTGCAACCGCCCACTCCACCTGCACAGCCCGCCACACCCGCTCCCCTCGCACCCGCACCTCCAGCACCACTACCACCCACTCCACATGCACCGCACGCTCCAGCTGCGCCCGTTCCTGCCACGTCCGCCGCCGCTTGCGCAGTGCCCCTTCCATCTGCCCCACCCGCCACGTCCGGGCCCGCCGCATCCGGTCCTGCCATGCCCGCTCTTTCTATTGCCTCCCCTACCACCACTGCAGCCGCGACAACGCCATCCGCACTTGCCACGCCTACCATCTTGGGCCCAGTCTCCCCAGCTCCGGTAATTGTGCCTGCAGCGCAAGGCCAATCTCATTCTTCACCTTCCGCTCCTGTACCCTGCTCTCAGTACAGACCGGTGGAGGCAAGTTCTCTGCCGGATGTACCTTCAGATCCTCGCCATCCAACTGGGGTGCAAGACGATCCCCGTAAGTTTTTTTCACGCGTCCACACTGTACACACTTACTCATCGTTGGGAAAACATTCCTCATCTAGAGGATCCTCCGATGCCTCCTACGGCCGCCACCCCCTCCGCCACCCACCCGACAATCTACACCCCATCTCCTAGGGCTACCTCTGGATCTCCCCGGGAAGCCATGGTTCTCTCTGGACCACTTCGCTCGCAAGCTATCCCAAGCGAGGGCTCTCCTCCCGGCCCAGTCTCCGCTTCGGCGTTCCGTCCGGGTCGCTCCAATCTCGCCGGTCCGTCCTCGAATGCGGCGTCCACCCCGTCCCCGCTGAGCGGCTTCCGATCCTCCCCAGACCAACCCCTCCATCCATTCTCCGCCCCACCGGCGGGTTCAACCTCCCCCCCTCACCCAGGTCCATTCCCTGCCCCTCGCCCCGGTGCGTCCACAGCCCCCGACCGCGGTCCATCTACCGCCCAGCTTGCGGGCGCCTCATCCTCACTCATCCAACCATCTGCTCCATCGTCTGGGCACACAGAAACCGATATGTCATCGGGTTCCCTTGTTGAGCAGTTGACGGCCATCGGCACGGACATCTTCAACGCGATGAAGGAAGATTTAGAAGAGCAGGTTCCGATGATGGTGGCGCGCAGTCTGGCGGTTACCCTCAGCGGCTATTTTGAGAGGTCCACCGCCCCGTTGACGGCATCGCTGGCCCGCATCGAGGATGAGGTGGCGACACTGCGCAGCCAGAACCAGGAGCTGCGTGCGGATCTTGCGGGAATGAGCCTTAGGCTGTCGCAACTCGATACCCGGACCGCCGAGTTGCAGGATCGCATGCGCACCCCGGACTGGCTGAGTAACCCTGCCCTTCAAGGGGAAGGTAGCGAGGCGTCTTCGGGGTCCCCCCGCCCCATTCTTCCTCCGAGAGGACCGTCTGCATCATCCGCATCAAGGGCCGGCAGCCCGATGACCCATAATGGCCCTCGGAGATTGTCGGTCTCGACCGGTGGGCATGCAGAGGGGCAGGAGGAGCCTTTGGATCCTGCGACAAACTTGGCGCCAGGTCCCGAAGCTCAGATGGATTTGGACTGACAACGCGGTTCCGTCCTGTACATACGGCAAGTGTGTCGGGTGAGGGTACGAGGACCGCTGAACGCCGTGCTCCACTCACCTTCCTCTTGTTCTCATGATGTGTTCCTAAGCCATTATACGCTTGTTTGAGCATCTTGATGTCTGCCCTCGACGGAGCGTCCGCAGAGCTCAACGGCGCCAGCTCGACACTCAGGTCGCTGAGCGATGTATCTGGAGGCGTTCAACACGCGCGCAGATTAAAATTAAAACGCTGCAAGACGCAGTGCGAAGGGAGGAAGAGAACAATAGCTCGCGTCCGGACAACCTGCTAAGATCGCTGGATCTCCCCGCTGCTCTGCTCACATCCATGCTTGCTTGTAGACGGCATCTTGACCGGAGTGTTGACGCATCGATGTCCTGGCCGGACATCGGCCCACATGCGAGAAAGGCACTCGTCATGACGGCTGTGAGTTCTGTCAGTCCGGCCGAGTGCAAAAGCGCAATCTTGAGATGCTTACAGTGTATTGCGAGGCATTCATCCGCTTGGCGTTAGAGTGTCTTCATCTTTGCGCTGGACGGACGAGCTCCGAGTCGAGCGTGCATGCATTGGGCAAAACCCTCTAGTACGCCGCTCTATAGGTGGGCCGTACATAGCGCCTGTGATACTTATCGCACTATTGCTATGGGAGCAACCACTATTATTGACGGCGTACGGTAATATGTATGCGACGGTAGAGAGGACGTTGTAGCAACTTTGAGAATCAACGAGCGTCTACGCTATGCTGAACCAACTACTAGAGAGTCGAGACCGGGACTTGTATCTACTGCGCAGATTAAAAGTAGTTGAGGCGTTTGAAGCAGACGGCAAGCGGAAAGGGGACACCGCTCAGGATCCACCATGGGATGATTGTCGAGATGGTGTCGGGGCCTGAGGAGGCGAGATTTGTTGGTCGGATGTGTACGGACGTCGGCAGTGGATGCGCAGAGAAGCCGTCACACTACACCGTGACGGTAATAGAAACTGTCCACGCGACAATCACAGTTGTGTTTGCTGCTCACTGTTCTCCCCTCCACAACGTGCACTTGCATGTCGGCCACCTCCGCATGCCGCCGCGCACAACAATTCTCGATCCGGGATTCTCGAATCTCGACCCGCCGCTCCGAGCCATAAGCTCGACGTGCGGAGCAGATCCAATACATGTGGGGCGGCGATAGTCGTTTGCTCAAAACTCGAGTGTAAGACTTGGGCGTCGGTGCTCGGGAGTCGGGACACATGTATCGAGAGAGCAAGCGGCAGGCCGGCAATGCGACGGAGGGTGTCCCTGTTCCCGGCCTCGGATCTCGCACAGTGACAGGTCGGACATCTCGTTGTTGGCCCGTGTCAGTCTGTCTCAGAAGAGAGTTGGCGGCATTGAGGCTGTAGCACACTCGGCGGCGGCCCCGTCGCGCGCGGGACTCGGATGTCACGGTGAGTGAGCTTAGCCTCAGCCTCAGCCTCGGCACAGAATCCTGGCTCAGTACGGTTTGCGAGGCTGGCAGATGATGGGTGGAGGTTGGACGACTTGCAATACGGTTGCGCACGGCTCCAGTGCTCACGACGTCCGCTCATTGTTGTGACCCCACAGGATCTGTTGAAGACATGCGCCAGTATACATCTCTTGGCAAAACGCAAGTCCGAAGAGAACTTCTGAAAGTCACAGAAGTAATCCGGTCTTTGTGGGATTCACATGGCGAGTTCTACCACGATTCTATGTGGACGACAACCGCATGTGTACCGGAGTCCGCAGGCCGTGAGCATTTAGCTATGCTCTGCTCTTTCTGTATTCAAACCAACCCAACAATTACAATCGTTACATTTATTCACACCCGTGTCACCACCGTCACCCAATGCGCTCAGGATGCTGAAGTCGATCCCAACACCGCGGCCAGTGCGTCCGTTCCGACGGCCACTCCTGAACGCGACGCCGAGGAGAAGCGCTCGACTCGGAGCTCCTCAAGCACGAGGAGCTGCGTAACAAAAGCTCTTCGGAAGGGTTATACATAGGTCAGAGCAAGCCTTTTATATAGTGTGCAAGTCGTTTATCCTGACGACGCGGACTGCCCGTGTCACCAGGCGGGTCCAAGGGTTGGACAATAGACGCGGAGGGCATCCTGGCGACGCGGGACACCCGCCTTACCAGACGGATCAGCCTGTGCGAGATGTCCAGAGGACGGGTTCCCGCTCGTGTTTTCGACGTTGACGCTTGTCATGCGATCGTCCGTTTACAGCGGATGTATCCGAGAGACGATCGCCCGTCTCGGTTTCACGAAGACATCAAGGCCGTTAGCGCGCAAGCCAGTAAGAATCGCGCATGTCCGAGAGACGATCGCCCGTCTCGCGGATACATCCGCTACGCTGAGTGGTTCATATCCAAGATCATAAACCAGTATTGTCCCTTCCAGTCCTCTGCAAGACTAGCCTAATAGCACACAGGTCATGACTCGCCAGTCTGCCGAGATTTAACCTCTGCCCCCTGCCGGGCTCCCGTCTTCGTCCTCGCTCGAGTCGGACCTTGTTCACTAGGCGATTCTTACCGGCTTGAGCAGATGGCTTGCGCGCTAACGGCCTTGATGTCTTCGTGAAACACACCTGCGACATACCCAGGGATTCAGGCCATAGATATACATAGTGACAAACAAATGCATGAATCGGGGAAAATGATGCATGAACATACAAAATCGGAAACTATCCAGACCCTCAGACATGCCCTCTCGCCGTTCAGCCTGAAGTTGCTCTCACCGCCGACACTGCTAGTGGGATCCAATGCCTATCCTCCGCACCCCGTAGCTGGTTCCTCAGACGGTCGCACTCCTGCTCCTTCCATCGGTAGAGGGCCACATATTCATTCAGCAAGTACTCCACCGTTGCGAGCCGCCTGCGAGTGTTGGCCTCGGACTCCTGCTGCTGCTGCAGCTCGTGCTGGAGCGTGGTCACCATGTCTTGCAGGGCTTCAGGTGGCCATCACAGGACTCTCGTCAACACTTCAGGTTAGCATCCGACGACACACTAACTCACATGCAACATCAGCGCAGCGGCACTGAGACTCAAGTTGCTTATCGAGCACTGACCATTGTGTCACGTCGTTTGTGCTATGCATGATTCATCATGAGTGATTGTCAACGTTTGCAGTGTAATACACTCATTGGAAGTGGATGTACCTTGTCATTGGCGTCATCGCAAGGAGTCGAGCGAGAAGAGGGTCAGAGAAGATGGACGCACAGGGCCGCAAAGTCGCGAAGTGGCGCTCATGAATGGGACAGCGGGGCGTCTACGCCATGTGCAGAGCACATGGCACCCACGTTCTGCCATGTGGCCTCCATGTGCGCGCCTGCCGAACCTGCGAGGCGAGCTTGCGAGGCGCCCCCGCCGGGAGGGCACTGTCTTGCCGAGCTTGCGAGGCCACCGTGTTGCAGGAGATGAGAAAGATTAGGGAGGTATATTAGAGTATCTCAGTCAGAGCGGTCCCCATGAAGTCTCGGCATAAGTGGCCAGTAACTTATACCGTGAAGTCCCTCCCTTATTACTACTCTCCTGCCAGTCCGGGAGTGATAGAACGGGCTTACAATGAAATCTCAGTCTGAAGAACGCCACGGAAAAATGTTACTAATAATAACATCTGTGTAGAACGCCACGGCCGCCCACTGCCAGCCTGCGGCTGGAGTAAGTACCACGCTCCCCTAAGGATATGATTTGTGGGCTCACGGGCTACATGACGACGCAACGGGAAACATTACGGGCTATTCGACGGGCTCACCAGTAGTTCAGCTCACAGACTATGTGAGCCGGGAGCGTAGTACTAAAGTACTACTTATGTATGCACTGTAGTATGGGTAGTAGAACATTTAACCCACACCATAGGCATAAAAGACTCGCTGTGACAGTAATTCAATCTCGAGCCAAAGGCTCAACTTCGTGGCAAAGCCACGGGTTGCGGAATACTCGTTCTTGAAGAGAACCGAGTCTCGAGACGTATCGTAGCGCGTAACTAAAGCTATCCGAATCGGGAAGTCGCGCGTAACGCTAACCGTTACAAATAGAAGCAACACTCTAGTAGCTGTAGTTCATTAACGCAGTACGCTGAATCACCGGGGAAGAAGGTTGGCGAGGTGCGCGACGATCGTCGTCACATAGGAACAGTTGCACGATGACGGGCTACGGAAAGAGATTGTATCGGATGAAAACGCCAAGGTAAGCGCGCTATGAGCCTAATCGGACTGGACTGTTGGGTGGCACCCGGGCGCGCGTGGATGGCATATCTGCAACCGCATCTTAGCGCACAAAGGCCTCCGAGGATCTACGTGTCAGAAAGAAAGGGTTTTCAATTTCTCGGGTGAGACCTAGTCGAATTGGGTGGCGAGCGAGAGCGTGCAGTCGGACCGATACGTAACTACAATCCGCGCACGCTCTGCTGCTATGCCGATCGCAGCCAAATGGGCCGGACCGACAAGTGCCGCAGGGCGTGGGAAACCGCTAAACGGCGTCTATCCGGAATGTGAGCGAGTTCTGATGGGGCCTCGCATCGGATGCCATTTCGCCCGGACCATGTTGCTTCATATATAAACCTCCTCAGACAGTCGTAACTACGCCATTCACTTCCCGCGTCCCTACCATGTCCCTCCCTCGGGTTCCCCGCAACACTACGGAATGGTCGGACGCATTCCGGAAGGCCACTCCTGTCCAATGCGTAACTAGTATGTATACTCCGCCTTCAATATTCGTTGTACTGACCAATTGTCTAGTCATCGGCACCCCTCCCCACGGCGATTTCACAGTGCGGCTGGGTGACTTGTAAGCAATTTTTTTGTCTATCCCGTCTTCGTACCCGACTTCCCTTGCACCAGTGTCATAGTAAAGCCATCCGGAAACCGGCGTGACGATGCTGTTCTGACACACCAGGTGTACTACGCTCGTATTTCTAACCTCGCCGTTCATTCCTTCTATGGATCGGTGCGCACTTCAATACTCGTACCCATGCACACACTCTCACCGCGTGCGTGTAAAGCTTGTAAAACTCCACTGGTTCTTTCTCAAGGACGAGTTATGGAAATATAAAATGAGGAACCTGTTCGCTAAACGCTTCCTCGAGTCGGCCAGTCACAGGGAACTCCTCTCCATCGAGCACGACAGTTACGACTTTGCGGATGCCATCAATGCCGTTGTCCCCGTCATCTCCTTCAACGAGCACACTATCTCGCTCCCAGTCATTTCGTCCGACACACTGTACTGGCGTTCGAACCATAGTTTCCTTCGTGGACGTAACCCCGAGGAGCTCATTCAACCCTTCGTGAGTAGCCACCCAACTCTGAGGCCCACCCGTCTACTAACGGCTCCTCAGAGCTACCTGCCCATCTGTGCCATGCCGTGTATCGGCGTTTACACTCCCGCCGACGAGATTCTCCGCTTCTGTCAGTCATGCAGTATCTGGTTCCATGAGAAGTGCCTGGAACGCGACAAGGACGCCACCATGCCTACTCTTCCCCCTCCTCTTTCGTCCCGTCCCTTCCAGCCCACTGACCCCAAGCAGGCGTTGGATTGGCATAACGCGGGTGAAGAACGATTTGGGCCAGGCAATTACCAAGCCTGGCTACGCTGCATTGGCTGGCCTATCGTGCGCGGTAGCCGGGACAACCGCGAGGGCCCAACCCATTCCTTCGAAATGCTCGTCAAGGCGATCCGTGAGCAGCAGTCTGCTCATGGCTGTCCGGAGAATGTTCCTGACTTTGTGATGGCTAACTTGCATGTTGCCCCTCACTTGCGCAACGACAACGCGTACTACATGGGCCTATTCCTCAACGCCCGTGACCACGAGTACTATACTTGCCGCGTGTGTCAGGATGTCATCTAATGAGCATAAGTACTTGCGTCATCTAATAAACAAATGATCGGTCTTGGATACAAGGGATTGAACGTGTTCAGAATCACGCATACGAGCAGGCCCCACGATCGTTACGGGCGCTGACGGGCACCGCGAGCGGGCCGGAGGGTGAGCGTCCCCGGCCCCCGTCGAAAGGTGCGGCGCATGTCTGACGGCGGTGGTATGCGCAAGCACCGGGCCTGGCCGCACAGGTGACCGTGAGCCAGATCAGATGCGTCAACGCAGAAAGGCGGCAGGTCCGGGTACCCAGGCAAATTGAGTCCGTGCTTGCAGGTATACATCCTGGCGTCCCGAAGCCCCCGCGTCTCCACACGGATCCCCTGCGTGAGGGCGATTGAACATTCTGGACATACAAGAAGCCATGCACGCAAAACCCCAGTGCGGGTGGCAACAAGAAGGCTAAACAAAATTTCCACAGCCTCCCGTCAACATGTGGATGGTGCAGAGAGAGGTTGGCTGGAGGCGGGAGGAGCTAGACCTCAGCTACGCCAAGGCGCTCAGCCCCGGATGACTCAGGCAAACAAGGACACCTGGGTACCCCTAAGTATACTAGACTCGACCGATGACCCGATTCCAGCTTGGGGCCCATGCCGCTCCATTGCCCGTCGGGGTCGCTACAATGTCCGTAGTAGTAGAACCGGTTACTGCCAAGATCGTAATTTGATAGCTTCGGAAACTGGGAGAATAGGAATGCTTAGGTCAGTGAAGTCAAGGTGTGGGCATGTATCGCAATGTTCGGCTCAAGTTGAACTCGCTTCCTCACCTTCCGGATAGCTGGTATTTGACTTTGTTCATCGGTTGCATCGAGTAGCGGCAACGGAGCCTTGGGGGTCCACGCCGCCGCTTGTTGATGGCCACTCCAACTGGTGTGCCTATCCGTTGATTGTGAGTACTTACTCTCACAATCGCACAAGCTGTGATGGTGTCGATTGCGGAGTATGGAACCTAGATTTTGTAGCCGCCCTTCTTCGCGGCTGCTCTCTCGCAATTTACGAATCGGATGTAGTAAAATTCCGTGTCCAATCTCTCGATCACCTCTTAGACATGACAACCCCGATAGCATCCGAGTCAGCGACGGCACCGCCAATTGCAATGGAAGTGGTATGAGCAAGGCCGATATGCGACCAAATGAGCTAACCATAGGGAACCATGCGCTTGCAAGCTCGCAGTCTCAGACATTCCGAAGTCCGACAAACAATCATGTAGTAGGGCGTCCCCCAGCTTGAGTTTTGAATTTGCTCAACACCACATATAAGTACATGACCTTGTTCCGCCGTCCTCTCGCAGGCCCTCTGCACGGCGATTACATCACTACTGAGAGCGGTATGCGCTCAAGATGCCGGTCCGGCAGCCTCCTCCGCATCGGGGGCGAGCTGTTTCTCAAGCCTTGCGATGGCCTTCTTCGCCGTCTTCAATATATCCTTACGGGATGCCTTCATCTCGTGGAGCTCAACGCGGAGAGCTTCGGTATCAGAGCGGAGGTCTTGGATGTCGGTGGAGTGAAGGGGCATGGGATGAGGCTGGACAATACATAGGCTATACGGATCATCCGTAGACGGTATAAGTATGCGACGTACCACAAATTCAGGCGGCATCGTCCACCAGCTCGGGCTGCGCACATCCTCAGGTCCCTCTGGGCCCCAAGTCCACCATTTGGGATGACTCCACTGGGCTTCGAGGTAGACGAAGTCGGGGTAATCCACTACCCTGCGGACGCTCTTGAGAAAGGTGTCGCAATCGAACGTCGCCACGTCGAACCTCAGGCTTCTGTCGGATCTCCACTGGAGGTGCTTGAGGAGGGATTGAAGAGGCGGACACTGGCGAGGATGATCTTGTTCCCCAAACACGGTACTGATCGAAGTTTCGAGCCCGGTGGCGGATATTGCAAGCCACTAGCACATACATACACGGCAATAAGCCGGTGTGGGCAGGGAAAGGTTAGGTGCAAGATACATACCAGCTCTCGCCCGATGCCATGACTCCACCGCATGTGCGTCAAGGGATCTGCATCCTCGCGGAGCCATCGCAGCGCATGCCCTATCCGCCAGAGAGAGAGAAGAATGTCAAGGCGCGCCGACCATAGGATTTGCTCGGTAGGGTTGAGGTCATCATCTCGGATGGATGGGCTTGCACCACTCGAAGTCATTGGGGAGTAAGGGCAAGACTCGGAGGGAACTTGAATCGGCCACGCAACGGATGCCGCAATTGGTAAGAGGCGCTCTGAACGGGTTCAAACTCCTCCGAACGGAGCTTACTGTCAGAGCGAGCATACCCGACGTCTGTATCTACAATGGCATGTTTGAGCAAGATATGTCCAATCCGGCGCACAAATTGAGTAGGCCGTCGAACTTACATATCCTAGAAGAGCTAAGGCTTCAAAATCGTCTTCCTGTAGTACCCAGCTACTACGACTCCCACAAATGCCACTGCTGTGTTGCGTCGCCTTCAGTGCATCGAGATTGGAAGCGTCGGTCGCTCTTACTCAGTCGGATCCACAGCGAGCAAGCATAAGTGGCCTCGACAGCCGACAACTCCACGATGGATGCAGGAGTGGACACCAACGAGTTGAACGTTGCTACTGGCGACCCGACTCAGCAGGTTGAACTACCGTGAGCAGACCTGAACTTTCAGTCCCTTGGGATGCGCTCGCACTCTCCGTCCGAGTCGTCCCTGCGGCCGGCCCATTAGGGCACGCTTACGGGGCGGCCAGGCTGCAGTGCCGCGGGGTAGCTCACGATTGGGCAGTCGTTCCTTGGAGCTCTCTGGTAAACGATCCGACAACTCCATGAATGCGGCGGAGATGCATATGGACAATGCCGAGGCCCCGACAAGTATCCTCGACACACAGTAACCGGTCGGGCGCTCCGAAAGACTTTGTCGGCTCCGAATTGGCTCCGAAGGTTGGAGGTTGGGCGCTCCGTCTGCTGTGGTCCCACGGGAGCCTTGGGTATGCCGCTGCCGCGGGTGTTATCACTTCGGAAGCGAAGTAACAATTTGGGTCTTTTAGCACAACCAGCCGAAAAGGGTAAGCCCGTGACACTGATTTTTGCCCACTTCTCGACCGGCGAAAATCCCGATATGCCCGTCGTGGCGACGCTCCGCTTGCATCCAGACGCACGGCGGGCAAATGGGTCTTTTCGACTGGAGAAAAGGCGGTCAAAAAGAGTCGGACCGACTCGGACGAGGCATGGTACGTCATGTGTTGGCGAAAAGGCGTCGAAAATGATATGAAAAGGATCAGAAAAGGATTGCTGGAACTCCAAGCATGCCTTGCGTGGCTCTTTTTGACCGCCTTTTCTCCCGTACAAGATTCTGGTATGCCCGCCATAACGAGTCCAGGCTCGGACATGTCGCCAAAGATCGTTGAGAGGGAGGCAAAATGATAGACCCGAGAACCAGACGATCAGACGCGCGATGGGATCAGGCGGAGTATAGAAGGTAGGACGCGTCCCTGACTCCCTGACACGAAAAGTGCAGCGGCGGAGTGTGAACCGAACGGCTATCTAATCGAGCCTACTAGTCTCAATCCGTTTACTTACTTCCCGGACCGCCTTCGGCGCCTATACTATCTTCTGCAAGTTGCTCCCCACCGCGACGGTGATGCTGTAGGCTTTTGCACCGCCGTCCTCAATATTTACCAATGAATGCTCGGGCAAAGCGACCTCGCAGTCCCGCCTCGCCGGCGAACCGTGGTAAGTCCCTCGTTCGTCGTAATCCCCCATGCCGACTGACCGGCAGTTACGTCGGTAGGTTCACAGGATAGACCTGCGAGGCGCATCCGCAATCGTTCGCCTCGGTCTAACCGGATACCTCGTGAAACAGCGTGCGGACAGGCTCAAAACTTGTTAGGAGGAGTAGCCGAAGATCGCGACCCTCACCCGGGCATACCAGCTTCACGCTCGCCATCCACCGTTGTCCCTCCGGACTGCGCGGTCGCCTCTATCTCTAGCCCCCACGACATATTTCTGCGTTTTGACCGTGACAAAGAAGAGATCTTCTCCTCGGGAGAACCGGTTGGAGAGATCTCAGCTGCGTGCGTCTCCGCGCGCTCAAGCTCGAGTCCTCAGCCCGTCGACGAAGAAGGAAGCCTCTCCGCCCGCTCAGCCCAGACGAGCTCGGGTTCTCAGCCTGTTAGCAAAGAAGGGAGCGACAGTGCTCTTGGTTCACACACTCCTCACAAACGTCCGTGCAACACTGGCGTTGAAAATGCGAGCCCCGCCCCCTCGGCTTCCTCAGCTCACGTCCGCGGCCACGGAAGCCTCTCGGACGATATGGCTTTCTGGGACGATTTATTCAAGATTGCTCCGGAAATCATATGCCCTATCGTCTCCTCAGACTTGCCGTCGTCGTCATTACCGTCTTCGCCGGTAGGCGAGGCGACGGGCTGGAGCCTGTCGTCTTGTCCAGGTGGGCCGGTCGGTGAGTCACCCGAATCCCATCCCGACGACGAAGGCGCGGAGGTTTCGGCACCCGTTGAAGAATGCCAATCAAACGGAAGAGGCATACTTTACGCGGCGTCTCCCCGGACTTCCCCTCCACGTTCAGCTGCCAATCCGGGCGCTCTATCCCACCGTTCTCCTACTCCGGTAGGCAGTCCCCCGCTCTCCCCTGCAACCCAGTCATTGCGGTCGGGCCCATCCCGCAAAGAGATGGAGCATGACCTGGACGGATACAAGTGCACCCTCGGATTCATCAGCGACGAGTTGCGCGTCATTCGCAACGCCGCGCGACTTCTCGCCCAGACGCCGGAAGCGCGGATCTCTTCACGGGACGAGTATTGGTCTCGCCATAACGGTCTTGTCGGCGCACACGGCCGCTCCTTCAGCTCCATCTGGTATAGTGTTACCGAGTCTACCAGATGACCATGTGTTGATAGATCTAGTACTAATGTTTGACTGCTAACGTTTCAATCATTACATTACCTATGACGGATGTTTACATTACCTATGACAGAGGTCCTGACCGGCCTGAGGTTGCAGATTGGCGAGACCTGACCTCCGCATCACCCGATCTGAATATTCACGTGACTCTCGGCGCCCGGGTTTTACCTAGGCGGCAATCCCAGGGCAATCCGACCGCTGGGGCGGATCCGCCTCGGACGCCATCCACATCCGCTACTCCAATCCGATGCAATCCGCCCGTTGCACCCTCTGCAGCACGGTACGCATGAAATGAAACTTGTGCTTATTTCCGGGTTACGGCCGCTGCAACGCCTGGCTGAGTACGTTTTGTGCTGTTGAGATGACCTGTATGTGGGACAAAATATGATGGCCCTCTCCACGCAGTCCGGCGGTATGCAGCGCACCGGAGGACTCCGTGGAGTCCGGATGTCACCGGATGCACGCACGTCCTCCCCGGCTCGTCGTTCAGATAGACTTCTACGCTTATTGCAGTTGTCACGGTCCAGTCCTGGGGACCCGGACTGCCCGCGTCTCCAGACTTATTCAGTCAACACAACGAATCCTGGCAACGCGGACCACGCGCGTCGCCAGGTAGGGCAGTGTATGCTACACATCCTGCGGACCGGACCCCGCACAATATTGACAATGCCATCGGACCATCAAGCATACTGGCGAGGCGCGTCGACCGCGTGGCCAGGATGTTTGGCCTCCGATCTCGACTCTGTCAACCTCGGGGACTCCCGCCTGGCGAGCAGGATTGGCATGCATTCCGCTGACTAGGACCCTGCAATGCCACATCTAGGATTTAGAGGCCAACCGTTTTAACGTGTAACCACCGTGGCTCGTACATTCATCACGCATTGACGGATTGTAATTTGTGGCGGCTGAGGCTAACACTGAGCATGTCGGGGTGAGACACTGGGATTGTTGTGCTTCAATGGCTGCGCCCGCCTCGTCGCGCCGGCGGGCAGGCGGCATTTGTCTTGGCGATCTTGATGGCGCTGCATGTGGCCCGCCGGCCGTTGGTCTCTTTTGCACTCTACACATCTCAGAAAATCTGTCTTGGGGAACAACCTCTAGTATCAGTATGGCACGACCTACGGTATGTTTCAGTCTCTCGTTGATGTCGTATGAGGTCTCTGCCAGTGTGCGGACGTCTTACGCTCAAAACACGCGACGACTGGGCACTAGTCAGAATCAAAGCTAATAGACTGCATTCTGGCCGTGTAGACGACTTCAAAGAACGGTGGCGGCAAGGAAGGGCCTTCGAAGGGGCCGTCCGCACCGCGTGTCGTGAAGAAGGCGGTGCGTGCGCCGTCTGTGCGTTCTGAATCGAGTTTTGGTCGCCGCTCACTGTCGCATGCGAGTAGGCCACCAAGAAAATAGCCCCTGGAGAAGAGCCGATGGATGTGGATATCTCCACGGAGCCTGGTGGGGAAGAGGAGGGGTCTGAAGAGGACATGAGTTCAGGGAGGGAACAGGAGGAACAGGTACGTTGATCGGCTGTGATTGTGGAAGGTGCGCCGAGTCTACATGCCAACTCAAGCCTGGCGCAGCCCCAGCCGGCAAAGAAAGGACGAGGCGGGAAGAAGGCCGCTGCGAGCGACAAACAGAAGGGTGGCAAGAACAAGAAAATGCTTGCGCCCGCTGCGCTTGCAGAGACGACCGCGGATGCGAGTGACCTGGGAAAGAATCTTCAAAAGCTCCAGGAGGGCGTGAAGCACGCGACGATTGGGTACGCCCGACTGAACACAGCTGATCCGCCGCATCCGAAGATTGCGTTGATGTTCGGGGAGCTTAACGCACGTCCCATCAACGCAGTGGCTGTCAATCGGCTGCACACAGACTTCATTCTGAGCGGGCGCAACCCCGTACAGGAGCCAATGTACATTCTCGTCAAGCGCGACTGGGTCGATCGCAGTTCGCTGAGCACGGACGCGTCCACACCTTGGTCGACATTGCAACCCGTTCACTTCACGGCCAAGGCTTACGGTCAAACGGTCCACGTTCTCAACGGCAACCACCGGACGCACGCCGCAGTCAGGCTGCGCGAGGATTTCATCAAGGATCGTTCGCAGAAGGAGAAGGACCGCGTACGATCTTTGGGTGACGACCTCAAGGCGCGGGTCAAGGAGTTGAACAATCTCTTGACGCTCCTCGATCAGCAAATTCAGGAGTCGGTTGAGTGGCTTGTGGCAGTTCTCGACATAGGTTTGTGGACGTGTAAATTTGCAAAAAGTCATGCGTGCTGACTGGAAATCAGACCTCACAGACGTCGAGATGCGCGAGCACCTGGCACGCAACTACAGCAACCCGACGCACGGTCCGACTCAGGAAGAGGAGCTCATGCGTCTCATTCGCCGTGTCAACGCCAAAGTCGACGAGCTTACGCGGAAGCATGGCGCAGACAAGGTACCGCAGCCGGGCACGGCCCAGTGGGACTCGCAAGTGCTTCAGAAGTTGGTGACGAGCTTGCAGCGCAAAAACTACTCATACTCGACGATTTTGCACACCGCGCCCGGGGTCGAGCTCGTCCGTAACATGGACAAATTTGCGTTCTTCCGGGGCGAGGGCGTGATTCGCGTGAAGGACCTGCAGGCGCTTCTGGTCGGTGCGAACCGCGCGAGAGGTGATGTCTCAGCCATCGGAGCGGTGAGTTGTCTGCTTCGTTTGGGAGGCCGCTGCTCATTTCGAAACTATCAACGTAGTTCTGGGCACAAATTATCAACGAAGGATTCGACATGCTTTCGCTCGTATCGCGCACCGTGGTCATGGCGGAGGTGCGCGATCCCTTGACGATCATCATGGAGTATCCTCCGCCCGCCCCGAAGTTCGATCGCGACCCCCGACTTTGGAGAAACATCAACCCTCGTCATCTGCCCTGGATCAATTTAGCCCGGGCCGAGAAGAAGCTGGATCTTCTCATCTCCACGGACGTCCGCCGCGACGAAGAGGCTCCTGAGGTGATTGACACGGAAGCAACATGGCGCCGTGCTCAATATCGTCAAGCGGCCCAGCTGAAACCGGAGCTGGACGCGGAGATCAAGCGTCTTGGTGGTGGAGTGCACGTCCGGTCGCTGTGGAGCTCTCAGGCCGTCAAGCAGCTCGACGAGGCATACGTCAACCACGTCCAGCCCCTCATGTCCCGTCACTTTGCACGGTTCACTTCGCCTGAATGGATGAAGGCGATGGACGCGTACCACCAGGAGGTTGAGAAAGCACTTGGGGTCATATGGTCGGAGCGTCGGAAGTTTCTAAAGGATGTCGCTGCGCAGTTGCGCGAGACGGCGGAGCAGGAGGCAGCCGAGGCGGCGGCGGAGAAAGAGGCTGCTGGCGATGCGGCGGCGGGGAAAGATGATAGCACCCGCCAAAGTGCCCCCGCAGCCTCCGAGAATCCGACGCTCAAGGACGAGCTGCTGGTTCTCAACTACGCAAGCACCAAGCTCCGGCTGTTGTTTGAGCTGCAGCGGCAAGGTCTCAAGAAGAACGTGCCGCTCCCATCCCCGACGTTCATCTCTGACCTGAAGTCCACGCTTGAAGGCTTTGAGCAATCAATCCGATGGGTGAGTGCTTACATGTTGCTGTTTGCGCCCGCTTGCCTGTTGTTTTCGTTTTGCTCCCATTCTTGAGGTCGGTGCTGATCTGAAACATATCAGCTTGCCCGCAGTCTGGATCCGTTTGCGGAGACGTTTGTGCGGTCCACGACTGACGCGCACGCCGTATTCTGCCACTGCTCCTACATTGTGGCGAAGCTGCAGGACAAGAACTTCTTTCAGGACCCATCAACGACCGAGCAAAAGGTGCGGGTGTTTGCTAGCGTTTGGCACTACGAGTACTTAGTGGATTGGCATAGTTCTGGGACTGGCTGTACGAAAACCTCGACCTCATTCGGGAGGTCGAGCCATTCCTGCTGGAGTTCGTGACCGACGAAATGCTCCAGATTTGGTCGCTCACCCCGGCAAAGTGGCAGAAGGCCGTCAAGAAGTTCCCGCACGACGCCGCAACTCCGCTGACGTCGTTTGACCCCGTTGCAGAAGCAGGCGTCGGGTGCGTCGAATTAACCAAGGAGGAGCTCGACACCGTGAATGGGATCCGGCCTTGGATTGCGCTTGCAATGGACAGTCGGACGATTGTTCGGCCGCAAGACCGGGACCTGCAATCCCTCAAGCCAACGCCGAACGGGGACGTCTTTCCCACAGCACGTGCAAGCCAGTGGCAGCCTTATGTCAACATGAACTACTTCGACAAGAATCCGGCAACGGCGTCGGTCCGGGAAGTTCCCACTCCAGACCTCGAAAAGTATCCCGTTCTCGCCATGGTGTACCGTCATCCTGGATGGCTGTCCAAGTCGTTCCCTTCTGGGAAGCTTCACGCTGCAACCATGTATGCGTGCTTGTGCGTCGTCGAGCGGCGTCTCGCCGTTGCCACGACCGGCCGACTCATGAATCTCGACTGTGGGCGTACCCTCTTCCATTCATTCAACAAGTTCCTGTCTTCCATCTGCAATCCGGAGCATACCAAGCGGCGGAGGAACGTTGCATGGGCTGCTAGCCCGGACGATGTTGTCCGCACATGGATCCCCTGGGACGAAAAGCTTCGAAAAAGCTTCAAGGAGCAGGCCGCCGCGCAGTTCTCCGCCCCGGACATGACTCTCAGCGGCGAGGATCGCATCCATGCGGTAAAACGCATCCGTCGCTATCGCGCTGAGGTGACGGACATCCGCAAGCGTGTGGAAAGCAGCCTGTGTGCACACAGCGCACCGTACGCCCCGGGCGTTATGGACTATCATGTAGCGTGTCAGTTGGATTGGTTGATCATAGTAAGTACATGCTTGCTTCTCAGTCATGAATTGCTGACGTCCTATTACCCGACGCAGATGCTGATCAAGAACATGGATCGGATCGAGACACGCATGCGGGGGCATCCCGTGGAAGCTCCGTATGTGTACCCTGACCTTCTTGAACCCGGGACACGTCTGTTGGCGGACTACCGCGCCGGCCCGTCTGTTGTTGAGCCGACGGTGTTCACGAGTCTTAGCGCGCTGAATGACTTGGATCCATGCCTGATGAAACAATATGTTGAGCTAGCGCAGGCGGAGGGGTGGGCCCTGCTTGACGACGACGACGACACGTGGCCACTCCCCCAGCAGCTGAACGGATGGCCAGCCATATTCGGAACAACTCGTGAGGATAGGGTCCGCGCCGCCACCGATGAGTATCAGCTGGCATCGAAGAAGGACCTACTCTCTGGACTACAAAAACGCTCTATCAGCGAGCGGCAAGGGGTCATCGCCCCGTTCCGTTCTATTGACGATGATACGTTCACGCTCCACTACCCCAAGATCGAACAGTTCAAGGAAGAGAACGTGAAGAGCGTTGCAGAAGTGCAAAAACTTCTCGGGCGGTACTCAGAGTCCAACGCGGCGGAAGAGAGGCAGCAGAGTGACGGTAACGTGACCATGGCGGAATCCTCTGGCGACAAGGTATGTTATCTGTCTTGGAGCATGCACTTCGGTGTGATGGGTGAATTGCAAACTAACATCGTCCTGGCAGAGCAAAGGAAAAGCCAGGGAAAAGGTGCATCCATCGTGTTTGTGCATCATTGCAGATGAGCTCACACAGGACTGTTGTAGGCGAGCGAGGATGTTGTGATGGATGAGGCACGCTCCAGCGGCGCGCGGAACGCCGACTCTCACTCGCGCGAGGCTGGTCCGGACGAGTCTGCCGGTCCGCATCCTCACTCATCCGGTCCAGCGAGAGACCCGTCTGGTGCGGCGACCAGCGGCGACAAGCCGTCGGAGTCGATCGTTGCAGACAAGCAATCCAGGAGAGCGTCCGCTCCGGAGCCCGCTATGCTCAACAACAATGCTCCCGAGAACTACGTGCAGTGCAACAACTTTGGCACCAGCGACGTCGAGCCTGAGGCCGTGCCTGCTTCTCAAACGGGCGACGATGCCGAGCAACGCGTGACTCCCGCTTCCACAGCAAACCTGGGTACGACGTCCGGGTCATCCGTCCCGCCGCCGGACACTGAGGAGGAAGAGGAGTCTGGGGACCTTGCCCCTCCACGGCTGCGCCGCAACCGCAATGCTCAAGTCCCGCCCTCGAGTCCTGTGCAGGAGGAGGGCGCCGTTCTGAGTAGCCACCTAGATCCTCAGCGTCTGCATTGCGCGCCACGACGTGACGGCTCCCCTCAAGACGGCGCGTCGTCCCGTGCCAACGAGGACGACGCTGGTGTCTCCATGTCCGGAGTGGACGACGTGGACATGGACACCGATGGTAAATTGAGTCCTGGTGAGGTCTTCGTCCCTTCGTCCTCGCAAATTGTGGTGGAGTCTTCGCTGGAAGTTCCTCTCGTTGAGAGACTGGACAGCGACTACCATGGCGACGGCGAGGAGATGGACCAGGACTTGGCTGATATGGCCCCGAACTCCATTCAAGACGATGAACCTTCGGACGCGGAGATGGAATCTGCTGGGCCACAGTACGGTTTACGTTCGCGAACCGCTGCGTTGACGGGTCGGCGCGGTACAGCGTCCAAGGCTGGAGCATCAAAGGGGGCATCCACAGCCGGTGAGTCTAGGCGCGCTGGGTATTCTCAAATGACTGACAATCTCTCAGGTGCACCTGAATCCTCGCGTAATAAAGGCAAAAAGCGAGAACGATCGGATTCTGCGGCACAGAGCAGAAAGCCTGTGGATGAGCGCAGTCCGAGCAAGAAGAAAGGCCGTAGCCGAGGTGGTAATCGCGGTGCCCGGCGGAACAGCAGTTCCGATGACGACATGAGCCGGGCGCGCTCTCTACACATCGACGAAATGGCCATGCCAGGGCGCGCGGTCTAATTCGCGAGAGCCTTCCATCTGGCGATCACTTGTGCGCGTGTGCCTTCGCCTCCATTCCGGTAATTGGGCTGAAACGCCCCACCCCACGCCCTCGTCTTTTGGATTCCTGATGTGTCTCCTTCGTTCGTTAGCCCTTGCAATATACACTTAAGATCCGGACCTGTGCATATCTTAAAGAAGTGGAAGAATGAATTGTACCGTCTCTGCAACGGGCGGACCCGGTATGACGCCGATTGACGGACCCCGGACTGTCGGGTGCTCGATATCTATGCCGTGGGTCGTTGGAGAGCGTCTCAGCTGCGTCAGCTTGTAAGAATGTTTGAGTTACGCGAAGGCAGCCGACGCAATTTTGATCACGTCTGGGCCAAGAGGCATCACCCGCCTTCAGCGCTTCAGCAACCGCCCGGCTAGTCCGATCAGACCGCCGCCGCCGTTGTGCAGACGGGCAGTAGACGGTCTCCACCGTCTCTTGACCTCCCTGCAGCTTCTACGCTTCGTCTCGACATTGCCGCATTGCATCCGTTCGGACACCAACCATGGCCGGCTCCATCCGCCTTTCCAGCCCTATGTGCTTTTACGATGACCCGCGGCCGGATGATAGTTCCAGCGAGGAGTAAGTCCGGGTCTTGCATTCATTCCAAACAACACATCGGGCGCTGACTTCGGGTCCAGCGAGCGCGAGAACGTCGAGCGTGAGGACGCGTCGAACGAACAGACCCACTTCGAAGGACTCGGCGAGGAGGCCCATGCCTACCCTGCTAATGGCACGCGCAATCTCCTGGACCACGAGGAGGTGTCCGTTCCAGCGACGCTCGAGTGCGACGATCCTCTGACTCAGAGGACGCTTCTCGACCGCATGCTCGAGCGCACCATCCTTGAGCAAGCGCGAGCGGAGGCCTACGCGAGGAAACCGGCGCGACCGCTGTATCTGAGCGAGCTGAAAGAGCTGTGGAAGGACGACAATGCTCGCGCAGGTCTCCGACTATTGAAAGAGAAGCGGAAGCTGGTCATTGACGATAGATACCGGCTGGACGCGAACCACAAGACTGTCCACTGGGCGATGTTCGAGGTGCGTTGAAAGCATGTCTACTGCACGCGCATACCTAGCCCATTGCACCCTCGAAGGTATGCCTGGATTACAAAATGGGAATCACCGCCGACATCGGTCTGGACGCTGCCCTGCCAAACATCAACATTCCCGAGGCCTGCGTCGACCCTTCGTGGGTGTTCAACATCCGCCCCGACCTCCGTCACTGGGACTACCGCGGCGATCGCGACGTCATAGGCTTTGATCCTGCGGGTCGTATGTTGTACCTTGGCAAGACTCACGCTGGGGAGGATGTCTGGATCGTTATGGCACCAAACGAGTGTGTGGGCCCCGATGGCGAGGTCCAGGACGTACCGCCGAAGGGCGCCGAGCCTGCGCGCATGGACCGCAGAACTGCAAACGTGATGTGGGCGTACATTTCCTACGTGTTCACTTGCGTTCACTACCTGGACTTTGCTATGGCGGACAAATACCCGGATATTCGGTCCGAGTCAACGCTGGCCCTGTCCACGGACATCCTGTAAGTCTTTTGGCACTACCTGCAATTCGTTCCCATCCTTGCTGTTTGTGATTCGATGTGCTTCTGAATGGATGGGCGGCGCGTAGCCGGAGATATTGCTTCTCCCTGGCGACGCGAACGGCCCACCTGCTCAGTGGGTCTTGCACATTCTGACCCGCCTGGGAACGCCGGTGGTCTGCGTCCTCAGGAGACCTTGCGCGGGGTCTGACCCGCCTGGGGACGCGGGATGTCCGCGTTCTCGGCAGACCGTGCGGGCTCTCACCCGCCCTGGGACGCGGGTGGTCCGCGTCCTCAGGGGACCTTGCAACTTTGTCATTATGACTCGTGTACTGAAACCTGGCTCCTCTGCATCCAGATCGCGCCGTGATCTGGTCATGAAAATTCAAACGTTCATCGACTTCAACAAGACCTTCAAGCGGCGTTGGGAGCGCTGGTACAGCGACGCACCTCGCTCATATCGTCTGCCCGTGTATGAGAACGCGACTCCTCTGAGCCTGATCATCTTGTACGGCCAAAATCGTACCGTGTACAAACCGGAGCAAGCGTCTGTCGATCATCTCTTCTGGCAGAAAAACTTTGACCCGCTGGTGTTCTCTCGGTTCCAGCTCGCTCTCGCGGTGCACTACTTGTACGTCTCACTCTGACTTGGTCAGTCCGGTGCCTCTGCTGACAGTGTTGCCAGTGTCTCCATGCCTGCTCAATGGCTCGATGTTGACCCCAATCACATCTTTGAAGAACACGACGAGGTGTTTGATTCACCCGACCCGGCCACCCGTGAGCGCATCGAGTCCGCCGACGACTTGCGCGAGATGCCCATGTTCAACGACGATGAGGAGGAGATCTCAATATACGACGTCAATGGGGCCCGCATTCCTCGCCGAACCGCTTTCTGCCCAGACAGGCGGTGGCCCTGTGTCGGAGTTCTGCAAGATCTCACCAAAATGCAGTCCTTGTTTGCCGACCGCACCCACCTGCCCTACAGCAACGAGTTCGAGGACGACTTGGACTCCGACCACGGTTATGGTGCTGGAATCGAGGACGAGGACCTTGTCCAAGACGCCTACCAAGATACCGCTCGTCGTTTTCAACCGGATGACGTCCGACACACCGGTTATCCTCACTGCTTCATTCCGAACATGGGACAGTGGCAGGCGCGAGGGTTCATCCAACCGCTTGCAAAGATCGTGCGAGGCATTGAGCGCGATCTTCGCGAAACCCCAGCCGCCGGTTGCTGTATCGCTCCTGTCAGCTCACAATGTTACAACACGCTCGCCCACCGTGTCCGCACGTCCGCTCGCGCGCATTTGGCGCAAACTGGTCCGATGACAGGAGTTGTAACCGGATCATGGTCTCGGACTGAGAAGAACGAGATTCATGCGCGGCGCGTGCTTGAGTCCGCACGCCAACGGCTGCCCCATGTGCGTTTGGGAGACCAGATCGAGTCCGCCTCTCCAACATTCCTCCGCTTGGAGAACGTGTTCACATTTCATCCCCATCGCATGAACCCGGACATCTTTGACGATCCCGACGGCTTCTACAACTATGTCATGTCCCCGCTCATTGACGCCTGCGCGCATGGACATGTGTTGGCCGCCATCAAGAATGCGTCAATATGTCTACGCCCAAGGGTAAGCTCCCAAATACCAACCGTGGCACGGCTGACCTTGCTATACACAGATTTTTCCGGACATTTATCTCATCAGCACTTTCACCGTCACATCGCTAATCCAAGCTCTTTGGAAGAACCACCTGGTGCAACCGACAAAGGATTGCGTCCAACTTGCCAGCGTGCAGCGCGCCAATCCTCGTGGTCCGGAACCGCGACCCCTCGGATCCTCCTCACGTGGGAGTCGATCCCAGGGTGAAAGTCGCTACCCTACACCTCCAGGAACACAGAATGCACCGACTAGATCATCGCGAGGTGCCGCCGGTCCGTCACGATCATCCGGCCGCTCAACCCGCCAGCCCTGGCTGATCCGATACCAGCACACTCCACTTCCTCAGTATGTTGAGCTCATGGCTGTTGCAGAGCGTCTCCTCAATTTTGCGCACACCGGATCAGCGCGGGTGCTTCCCAACGCTCTCCTCACTGCCCTGTTCCCTCTCCGTGCAATCTCCGAGGGGTACATGCCCATGTTCAGCGACGATCTCATTCTTGGCGGTGACACCAACCTCGGGCCTCACTTCTCGCTGGCACGCTGGCCAAGAAATCAGATCACTGGCAAACCCTATCTTGCCTCAAAGCGCGTTCAGGAGCTGACGTACGGCTCGGATCACTTCTTGGTGCGTCCTCTGTTTGCCGAACATCTGCCAGCGTCTGCACCCCGACCGATGTTTTAGAACTGACCGACTTCTTGTTTCTGGCGTCCAGGCCTACATCAGTCAATTTGAGATGCGTTCTGTACTTGACGCCAGCCCTTTGGGAGCCGCCGGTAGTGAACTCAGCATCAGCGAAGAGATCCGGCGGATCTGTTCCATTGCTATCAAGGCATACATTGAAGATGTGCGGACGCTGGTGTCAAATTTCGTGACGGCCGAGAAGAACCGCATCCTTGCCGATGAAAGACACCCTGGGCGGGCGTGGGTGAAGGTCCGTCTGGAAGACCTGCGGCACTGGATGAAGGATACACGCCCACTGGGTTGGAGGGCCGGAGATCGCACCACCTACCACCGGCTGTCACGCATCGTGGCCACAACGCGCGATGAGGTCATGGACGGTCTTCCGCGCTCGCGCACCGGATCGTGCTCGCCGCGCGACTTTGTCGACGCGCTCTACAAGGTCGGCATGGCCGACTCGCTGCAGGCGGTCCGTCCTCCCATCTGGTCTCGTGGAACCGCGTGGTCCGTGCTCCGCACGGCAATCGCACAGTGCACGCTCCGTCTCCCGGCTAACATGTCGGACGAGGAGCGAGCCGAGGAGATCAAGTCCGCGCTGACCGACTGTGTCCATCGCGCCGGCATCAGCTTTTTTCCGGACGTCCGTGAACCCGGCCAGCGCGAACCAGGTCCCGACGGGTGGACCCTCATGGGTCTCCCAAACTCTGTCCGCTCTAACCTTCAGTCGAGCAACGGAGCATCGGTTGAGGAACGTCTCGAGATTGGGCTGGCCAGAGCGTCCCAGCACGCACTCGCGAACGACACGCATGCCCCTTGGACGACGACCGAGGTTGACATCATGCAGTACCACGCCTACGTTGATCGACACACGCTTCCTGACGATTTTGACTACGACGAGGCCGACATTGAAGACTGCGACGAGTTCACAATCGGATGCTACGACTGGGCGAACAAGCAGCTCAGGAATCATACAGGAAAATGGCGATGCCGCCTTGCGATTCATCTTGCCTTTCTGATCTCGAAGCTCACTCCGTGCGTGTTCTGGCCAGCCAAGGGCCAGGTTATCGAGGATACAAAGCTGGCTCTCAAAAAGACCGGCAACATTCACGAGGCGACCGCGCTCTTCCGCTCGCTTCCTTGGGTCAAGCGCAACAACATCAAGGGACTATCCCCCAGTCTTTTCTTCAGTCAGGCTGCAGTCTACTTCCTCAACTGGATACATGAAGAGTCCCCTTTGCGCAAGCATCTTCGCACACCGGCGAAGAGTCCGGACATCATGGGCTCCTGGGTCAGCAAGCACAGTACGTTGTTAGGTTGGAGACACGCTTTTTTCACACTAACCCCACCCATTTACTCTGCACGCAGCGGCAAAATCCCTCGGCGCGGTGAATCTGATCCGCATGGGCATTGTGACCAGCTCTAAGGGGCGCATTTTCAAGGCAGTCCGGTCAAGGGAAGACTTTACGCCTCTGCCTAAGGAGGATCTGTACAACTGGTCGCTCACCATCGCGTCGAAACTGAAGAGTCTCCCAAACGGACCGCATCAGCTGTGTGCGATAATCTTTGGTATAGCTGGTGTCAACACACTGGCGGAGAATGGGCAGTTGCGCGTGCGATCTCAGGCTGGTCAGCGACGCACTCGAAACGTCGAGGAGGACCCTGATCTGCAGTGGATGGATGAGCGTCCACGCAAGCGACGGCGAACTTAGGCGTTGTGGTCTGCGTGGCATGAGGCAATCATTGGGATGTGGTACTATTTCAGATGGGACAGCGATCATCGTTATCGTAGAGCATGTTCTCAACGACAATACCACGCTGTGCATTCTGAGCCTGGAGACGCGGCGGGTCCGCATTCGCAGCCGGATCAACTGCATCAGCGTGATCGAACATCCCGGAGATGCGGCGGGTCCGCGTAGGTACTCAAGCGCGTGAACGCAATCGACCTCCCTGGAGATGCGGGGCGTTTGCGTAACCGCAACTTCAGTGTGTGAGCACGATTAAGCACGCTGCAAACGCCGCGGGTCCGCGTACTCAGGCGAGACTGTACAATCGAACTTCCCCGCCTGTCTTCCCTGCGGGGTAACCCAGCACCGCCTCGAGACAGCACGCACAAGCACCGCAATTAGCCTGACTCGACTTCCTCCACATGACTCCCCTCCTTAACGTCCTAGTCCGAGCAGCGTGCCGGTTTGCGAAGACTTCAGATCCTCGCGCGCGTGCAAACGGGTACGCACACACCTACTTTGATCCGGGCGACATCGACCTTGCCCGCCTCTCTCTCTATCCGTCCGACGACGAGCTGCGTCATGTAGCATGCGAGGCTTGGGAAGAGGCCATGAATCTCTGGGACCTCCTCGGTGTCACCCCATCGGACCTTCTCACCCCAACCGCGCCTCCACCGTCGTTCACTGTCCACCCCAGCGTCTCGTCATGGTTCGCAGCCGGCAAGGATCCCGTCTACGACTACTACTCACATGATGTCTCCGACGACGAGTCCGACGCCGATGCTGACGAGGCATCCCTCTCTGAACAGCTCCAGAAGCTTGTAGACGAGGACGAGAATGCCCCGATCGTGCGCACGGCGGTCACCGATAGGAGGATGCTTGCTCTGAAGTGCGCGGCTGTAGCACTCACGTTGAGTGACATCAGCGAAGCGTCAGTGTCATATTCCATCCTCATCATGTACCATTACTGATCTACTCATACAGGCAAGCATTCGAAGAGCCTACTGATGCTGAGCGTCAGGCTATGATGGCGGAAGATGCGGAGTCCGTGGCGGCCGCAATTGCAACTGCTTGCCTGCCTCCCGTCATCCTCCCACACTCCGAGCCCATCCGACCATTCGATCGCTTCGCGGGATCTATCGCCTTGAACCATAATCTCTCCACTCTCGTCTCGCTCCGTAGCGAGCATGAGACTAAGCGCGCCAAAGCCGCAGTCAGGAAGCGGTTCTTGCTCGGTTCCGGGGATGAAGAAAGGCCGCCGAGTACCGCCGCGGAAACGTCCCGCAAGCAGACCGCCCAGCAGGCTCTCATTCAAGGAATGCAGCAAGTCGTGCGTCAAGAGCAAGAGGGAGCGATCATCGGGACGGGGCTGGAGCGCGATGCGCGACAGTGGAAGGGGCATTATGGCAAGAAGGACACTGCAACAGGAACTCAGCAAATGCTGCGCTCCCTGCAGGCGCAAGGGCACTTGTAGTGCGTATGTTATTGCTGCTCCCCTAGTTTGGCTACTCACGCTCAGGACAGGTCACGAAGCAGCGTCTCAGGATCTTCCAAGATCATCGTGTCAATTTGGCGCGAGATCTGGGAGACGGACGAGTTGGTTCGACCACAACTGTTAGCCAAGACCGAGCGCCGCTGGCCGCCCACATGTATGGTATTGTCTTCTTCAAGGATTGTTTGCTTGTTGCGCGTGGTGAGTTACATGACGAACGGCGCGCTCAAATTTGAGTCCGAGTCCTGACTAACTCATCTCCTCCGGACCTACAGTACTTGCCATCTACTCGCGTAGCGGCGGTAAGACGGGCGCGCATGGGTTTCAGCGCGAGGTGAAGAACATCGGCCTTGTTTGCTATCTCGTCATGCGAGCCTACGAGCCAGCCTACGGGCGTCGATTCCGGTCCATCCACCACGACCTTGCTGGCCTCCAGGTCTACCGGTTCCTGCATCTCCTTGAATTGACCGAGGCCGCCTATTCCGTCTTCCAACAGCTCACAGGAACGCTCCCTCAGCTCGGGTCCGCGGTGAAGGAGCTTGCGACGGCGTGCCGCAAGTCCAAGGAGCCAGAGGACGAGCCGGAGAACGTCTAGTGTTGTCTGTAGTACGTACTAAGCGTCGTGTAGATGTGATTTATCATCGTTCTGAGCGAGAAATTCGCGTGTTCGGAGGGTTTTGAGGCCTGATACCGCGCATCCGGACGATTTTATGCCCGTCGGAGGCCTGGTGCGCTTTTCCGGACAATTTCTCGGCGAGCGGCCGAATGCCTCGTGCCATCCGGACATTTTAACCGCTCGGAAAGGCCTGCCAGTGATCTTCCGGACAAAAATGCCCGATTTTCGGCGATTTGTATCAGGCATTTTCGGTATATGTCGGGGGACCTAACTAGGCATTGTATCTGGCGCCTGGATCTGTCTTTAGCGAGCGCCGAGACCAAGTTGGCGGTGGCAGTCGAAGACACCAATGTGAGAGAACTTGGTTAGGGTGCGAGCTGCGGTAAACGTTTGCCGTGAGAAAACAAAGCAGCAGGGCTCATAATTTGTAAGGTTTGAGCCGGCGAGAGGAAGACCTAGAGAATGTACGGTGCTTCAGAAGGGGAGACTCAGAGACTGCCATGATTGCATAGCTAGGTACCTAGAGACAAACCAGCCGGGCCCCCAGGGTGTTTTACAGGCCCACCTGAAGATGCGGTCGATCCGTATCCTCGGCAGCACATCCGGACCCATCACGCATCCTCAGGATGTCGCGTTGCACATACCGACCCACCCGAACACGCGGCGGGTCCGTATACCTGGGCGGATCAAGTGCATGGGTGCGATTGAACACTCTGGAGACCCGGACGCAAATAACATGACTGTTATCGAGTCATGTTACTTCATGACTCAATAACCGAGCATGTCGTTACATGTGCGCACGCAGCGCGTTGCCGGAGAGGAGAGCCGGCGTCGTGTGGCGGGTTAACTCTGCGCGGCTCGCATGCGGTGAAGATGTCCCGCAAATTGCTGATTGACGTCCCAGCATGATTTCAATAGCACAACAACAAACAGACTATCGATACATATTCGCAACTATTCTAACGTTTTGAACCAACCCAGCCTGATAGAAACGCACCTTCACCGGACAAAGTACTGTACCGTCTCTATGATTTACAACTACAGATACATTCCGACGTTGCCTTTGTTGCGCACCGCTGGTGTCCTCACGGCTGGTTCCGGAAATTCTTTTTCGGGGCTTTCTGCTTCTTGCGCCCCTTCGGGGGCCGGTCCTCGCCCTCCTCCCCTGCACGCTGTGCGGCGTCAACATTCCTTGCCCTCTGTTGACCACGCACCTCTCCTCGCACAAGCTGTGCAGCATCGCGTCGGCCCGCCCGAGGCCGTGCAGCCGGCGCCGGACCGATACCCTCAGCCTCACCATTGTCTTCTTCATCGGCCGCATCGGCAACTGCGCTGGAGGCCTCGCCCTTGAGAACAAAGGTCCCGCGGTGCCAGCCATACGTTCTCTCAAGCTGTCGGGCAAGGCTGTGGACCGTGAGTAGTGTTGATGTGCTCATCCGGCACCACTTGCGTACCTTCCGAGTACGTCCACCCGGACATCTGTGCCGTGCTGTATAAAGCCGGTCAGTATCCGCAGGTAGACAGAGGCACCGGACGTACCGTCGACGATGTGACTGGATGGATTCCCCACTTCCGCTGCGCTTCATCCGAAGTCGGACGCAGCGTAAAGTGCGAGCCGGTGTTGGGCGCCTTCAATTTGAAACCCACCTCCTCAAAGGCCTCCCGGCGCCGCCCGGTAAGCCTACGTAGCATTGTGGCGTTAGTTAGCTTACCGATTTCAGCTTCTTTAATTTGACGGGGCTCCGACGAGACCCATTGGTCTGGAAGATGATGTCGAAGACCTGGAGGGCGTGTCAGTATCAAGGGCGGATGAACTTATGCCGCGAATGCTCCAATGATGGGCGCTGTACCCCGCCGCCGTGATCCGGGTAAGTCATATAGTATCCGAGACATACCTCTTTGGTCCTCGCGGTAACGGACTCAACAGCCATGTGGGCAGTATTGGTGTGAGCAATGCAAGCGGAGAGATGGATGCAGTGGAGCAACCCGGACTGAGCTGTGGAGGCACGCTTACGCGGCCAGCCGGGGGTCCTAGGTTTCCTAAATGAGAAGCGCCGGGTCTTCCAGCGGAAGCAAACTATACAGGCAATCCGTATGCTTTAGCAGTAGCACTCGAGTCACTACAGAGGTACTTGGATTGCTTTCTCGGCTTAGCGGACGGGGCGGGTCGGCGAACGGATGCGCACGCGGGCTTGCGGCGCGGGCTTGGGGCCCGGTCTACCCGGGTGCAGACATTCTGGTTCGTAGCGCATGCATGCCTACTCGTTCACCTTAATTTATATCTGGGATTAGCCTGCGGGTTCTCCAACCCCGAATCATTCTTTATACAGGGTGTGCGTTGGTGATTCGCCGTTCTGGACGCATCCCGCCGAGGCATGCTGGCCGATGCGGTTTGACCACGGATCTGTCGGTTCTGGTACAGGTCTCTCTACAGACTCTCCGCATCTCGTGTAGTAAGCGCTACGCTCTTTCAGACGCATCCGGTTATGGCTCTGACTCGGTTCAGGGGCATATATTTGGGATAGATATTAGGGTGGTCTATCCCGGGTGTCCAGGATGTCCCCGCTGGACCGAGCCGCCTCAGATGGAGCCCACTCACAGCGGACTGATTTTAACCCGTGCACCGTCTTGTTATGCTAACCTTGCCCTCGCGCCCTCTTTTTTTTGGAAGTCGGTACAAACAATAATATACCTTGGTGATGAGAGTGAGGTCAAGTCGACCCTGCTGTCTAACCCTGAGGAGTCGTCGGAGCGCAAAGATTGGGACAAGTTCAGGCACCACGCGCTACCCGTGGCTGTCGTCAATACGCAACCTCTACTGCCCACTGCTGCTCTATTCGTCCCATGCGTGCCTGCAAGCGCTCTGCTAGAATGCAGGATCCGTCCTGAGCACGCGGACTGCCGCCTCCCCAGGCGGGTATGCTCGGGGACTCCGTCCTGAGCACGCGGACTGCCGCCTCACCAGGCGGGTATGCTCGGGGACTCCGTCCTGAGCACGCGGACTGCCGCCTCACCAGGCGGGTGAAGTTGCGGGCGACACCGTTCTCCGGCCGCCTCTCACCAGGAGCCGCGTCCTGAGCACGCGGACTGCCGCCTCACCAGGCGGGTGAAGTTGCGGGCGACACCGTTCTCCGGCCGCCTCTCACCAGGAGCCGCGTCCTGAGCACGCGGACTGCCGCCTCACCAGGCGGGTATGCTCGGACCAGGAGCCGTGTCCTCAGGGTCCAGACCTCACCCGCCTGGTGAGGCGGCGGTCCGCGTGCTCAGGACGCGGCTCCTGGTGAGAGGCGGCCGGAGAACGGTGTCGCCCGCAACTTCACCCGCCTGGTGAGGCGGCGGTCCGCGTGCTCAGGACGCGGCTCCTGGTGAGAGGCGGCCGGAGAACGGTGTCGCCCGCAACTTCACCCGCCTGGTGAGGCGGCAGTCCGCGTGCTCAGGACGGAGTCCCCGAGCATACCCGCCTGGGGAGGCGGCAGTCCGCGTGCTCAGGACGCGGCTCCTGGTGAGAGGCGGCCGGAGAACGGTGTCGCCCGCAACTTCACCCGCCTGGTGAGGCGGCAGTCCGCGTGCTCAGGACGGAGTCCCCGAGCATACCCGCCTGGAGTACGAGGGAGGAGGTCATGAGCGGGGCGCGGACGAGCGAGGAGGTCGTGAGCGGGGTCCGAGTACGAGGGAGGAGGTCGTGAGCGGGGTCCGAGTACGAGGGAGGAGGTCATGAGCGGGGTCCGAGAGATTGCTTGTACATTGGGATACACATGCACTTGTGACAACCAACACACCTCTGAAGCAGAAAATGCTGCTCAGAACCTTGGCTTAACCTGTACTGAGGGAGAGAAATAGTCTCTAAATCCCTCTCGTGAGCGAACACGTGCACCCTCGGGGCACCATGACGTACCTCATCGTCCCCACGTGGAGTGTGGGAATTGATGCGGCGGACACTCTGCAAAGACGCGTCCGGCTTATATGCACGACGGCCCCGCCGCCCTTGCGTCGTTCCCTCACCCACACACAATGGCTGAAGCTGCGCCGCACACAACGGCTGAAGCTGCGCCTTCCACCGTGCGCATGGACTCACCTGCCTTTGCCGCTGCGCTGGCCGAAGAGGGTGTCCCGCGCTACCTCTTGCTCCACCGGGAGGAGTGGAACTACTTCGTCCCTGGTGGTCTACGTACGGCAATGTACCCAGACCCGACCACCGCGATCTGGTTGTGCCCGTTTCCGGGGTGCATGTACGTGATCGACCTCAACAACGTTACGGAGGAGAACCTGGCGACGTCGCGCCTGTCAAACGAGACGAAGGAGCGTCTGCGCCGCGGCGAAGGTCATCCGGGCGACGATTGGGTGCGCGCCGCCTTTGATGGCATGCGGAACAGTCACTGCTTCAGGCATCTGTTCCGCATGGGCATCAGGTGCTGTCATCCTCTCGGAGAGGTGAGTGCCGCAGTGTACGCAAAGCGAGATCAACTCACGAGCACATGTCCAGTTGCGCTTGTTTTGGAAGACACCGGAGCTTGCAATCAGACGTCGTCGGGCGTTGGGGTGGCCCGCCCAAGTTCCCGACGAGATCGTGGAGGCTTTCGACCGTGCGGCGGCGAGGGAGGGGCAGGACACAACGGCGGCGTAGGACGGGGACAGCTTTCGGAAATGACACCCTCACGTACACCTCTTGTACCTGTCCTCGGAGGCAGTTGACTTCGCATTCATTCATTGCTGAGAGAACATGGCTTGCTGCCCGAATACAGGGTGAGCTCCGCTTAGTGAGAGAACCGCACGTGGTGGGCATCAAACTCAAAAGGTTGAAAGTTTTCGAACGGGCTGCTAGCGCGCAACCCAGCATTGTCCGCCAACATCGATCCATTCACTGCCACACCGCTGCGCTCTTGACATTATGACTATTACCGACGATCCGTTTATTACCTGCGGCGACCCTGAGGCCTTCGCCAGGGCCCTCGCCACGACAGGTATTCCTGAATACCTCCTCCTTCGTCGCCGCGAGCGGAACTTCTTCATCCCCCGCGCCTTGAAAGTCCCTCAACTACCCGACGAGAGGACGATGGTCTGGGAGTGCCCGTGGGGCGGATGCACCTACTGCATCAACTGCAACCGCTTCACGGAAGTCGACCTGGTCTCATGCGCGATCCCCATCGGAGTGAAACAGCGCCTCCGTCGCGGTGAAGGAAGGCTCACCGACCCAGACGTCGCCAAGGCGTACAAGTGTATGCTTGACTACCACTTGGGACTGCACCTCATCCGGCTCCAAATCAAGGTGTGCCAACCACTTGACCCGGTGAGCACATTCAGAACTCGAACTGGTTGAGAACGCTGACATTGTATGCCAGTGTCTGTTGTATTGGAGGTCGGCAGACGTGGCGGTGGCTCGCCGTCGGGCAATCAACCTCCCTGCAGACGTCCCTCCCGTGATTGAGGAGCTGGTGGACCAGGCGGCGGCGGAGGATGCGCAGAGGGCGGGGATGACATAGCAGGGGTGAGATTGCGAACTGGCAGCTGTGGTTTTAGTATCATGTACGCACTACACATTCTTGATGTGACTTGGCTTTGGACCGCCGCAGACGTGACAGTAGGTTGGACATCAGAGATTGAAGATCCGGGCAAACATCACAGGTATGCGTTTGCAGGGAGATACACGAAATCCCGCATACGTGAACTCGCCATGTGAACGATATCAGAGCATGGAGCAGATGATCTACACCCCGCATGCGCGGAGGGTCCGCGTGTGCGGGGAGATGTGTGAGCACACTCGGAGACCATGTACACCCCGCACGCGCGGAGCCTCCGCGCATGCGGGGTGATTCAGTGGTCAGAGACCACTTTCAAAACTCGACCCCGCTGTCCTGACAGTGACATCTAGGCGCCTGCTCACGCTCGGGGGGTCAAAATCTTTAGTCTAACCTTTAACTAACCCTACCTGAACGTAACTTTTACCCTTTAAATCTTGAAATCTTTCACAAGCTTCCGGCATTCAGCGAAGAGATGTTCACATGCCTCTGTTGAATGAAGCCATGGAATGAATGGATATCGGACCCCTTCACCCATGTGGTCGGGGTGCAGGAGGAGCAAGCAGACATAGCTGTCGACGATGATACGTGCGATGTCCAAAGCCTCGGGGGAGATGCAATAGCGTTGGAGGGGGTAATCAGTCTTCTCTAGCAAGCGTTGCCAGAGAAAGTAGAAGAACTTCGTGCGCATGGCGATCTTGTACCGCTCGAGTAGTGTGAGCTCGGGTGCAACCCACATGTCAATCATTTCGCTGTGGACAAAGAGGTAGACAATGGTACCGAGTTAGTCGGGCCGAAGTTTGGTCGTGATGTGCCGGAGCTGACCAGAAGAGAAAAGACGTGTGGCCGAGCTTGTCATCCTGGCGGTCAACCTTCTCAACATCCCGGTGGTAGGGCGGGCTGTCAGCCTCAAATGCCAGCTCTCGCACGTGGGAGTACAGAGCAACGTGGTTGACCAAAGTGAGAAGGCGGGCTCCGGAGAAGAGATTGTTCCGGATTGTCTTTGCTCCATCATGATGCTTCGGGTCCTGTATGACAATTACAGGCTGGCCGTGGATGACGGGCACCTCCAACACGAGGTCGGGCTGATCAGGCGAGGGATGGGGGATGGTGTAAGTGTGAACGAAGTCCGCAGACCGGATGAGCAGGGCTTGCAACGCTCTCTCGGTGTCAGTGCCATCGCATGCGTATGAGACCGCCTTGATCCCGGCGTCGCCTCACCACTCACCAGGCGGGTGAGGTCCGGAACCTGAGGACGCGGACGGCCGCCCCACCAGGAGATGGTCCGTACCCTGCGGATAGTGTCGCCCGCAACTTCACCCGCCTGGTGAGGCGGCGGTCCGCGTGCTCAGGACGGCGTTCCGGAACATACCCGCCTGGTGAGGCGGCGGTCCGCGTGCTCAGGACGGCGTCCCCGAGCATGCCCGCCTGGGGAGGCGGCAGTCCGCGTGCTCAGGACGGCGTTCCGGAACATATCCGCCTGGTGAGGCGGCGGTCCGCGTGCTCAGGACGGAGTGCCAGAGCATGCCCGCCTGGTGAGGCGGCGGTCCGCGTGCTCAGGACGGTGAGGCGGCGGTCCGCGTGCTCAGGACGGCGTCCCCGAGCATGCCCGCCTGGGGAGGCGGCAGTCCGCGTGCTCAGGACGGCGTTCCGGAACATATCCGCCTGGTGAGGCGGCGGTCCGCGTGCTCAGGACGGAGTCCCGAGCATACCCGCCTGGGGAGGCGGTCATCCGCGTGCTCAGGACGGCCGAGCGGCATATTGTAAAAAAGCTTACTCTGACCTATGTCTAACCCTTCCCAAGAGCTTTTTACACCCTTTAAATCATTGTTCGCGGATGTCTCGAGGGCATGGGCGAGATCCCAGAGGGCGACACCAAGACGTGGCTCGATGCGCCCGTGGGTCTCACGTTCCTGCGCCATCCCCCTGCGTTCGCATCGCTTACAGCCTCGTAACCCGCCGACGACTCGAAGGACGACTCGTACCCGCATACCTACGAGCACTCACTAGACTGTGTCGCGTGCGTGCTTGGCGGCCAGGCCGTCCTGACGCCCTCCTTCTCGTTCATCCCCGCGATGCTTACGAACGACGGTGACATGCAGGTCCTCACGGCTATCGATGTGACCTTGAAAGGGAGGAGTGAGCTGTTACAGCAAGAACTGATAGATGTCAACGAGCAAGTTCTCCTTTCACTTGTCTTCGCTCTTCGATAGCAATACTCATCATGCGCAGACTGGTCGTCCCAATGTTCAACAACGCACATCCACACGTACGGTGTGCTACGTGCCAGTACATGTAGGTCACGTCGTCTTGTTCTCTTCCCTGTCTCGGCGCTGACACAATCACGGCAGCGGACAGCTCTCGAGGTACGCACCGACCTGAATGCGCCCGGAGCAGCCACTGCTGCACACGCTGCAGACCATGATGGGCGTCGAATCCCTCGGTACGCTCCAGGACGCGCAGCCTGCAGGACATCACGAACTCAGAAGATACGGAGAACAAGGATCTGGATCGCCTGTGTTGCCACGTCCGCAGCGGACTCAAGTTGCGCATTCTCGTCCACGCTCGCATGCCCTCTCCCATCCGCTACCGCTATGTTATATTAGCTCGCATATGCAGACGTCCTGATTCACTCTCATAAGAATCACACATTCCGGTGCCAGGATGTCGGCGGTCGCTCATGAACCCAGTGGCGATCCCGCATGCGGTAATGGGATCCTGACTTCAAGTTTTATGTAAACCAATTGATTTCAGGTTTCCCATGGCCCGACCCCGTCGTGAGTTTCCCATTCACTGCGCAGTTGATAACACAGTAGCCGTGGTGTTACGATTCGTCATCATAGAGAGCTGCGCAGCTGCACAGGAGAAGTAATAGTACAAACTTATCGTGGCAATGGGACGTAGTAGTAACGAGACTCGTGTGGTAGGGATCCTGAAGACCGTACGTCCAAGGGATTGGCGGATGTGCCACATCAACTCGACTTCTACTCTGTACTTGTCAACTTATGCATCCCGCGTCCAAGCCCACGCTCCATTGAGAGATCCTTGCCTCCGTGCGGCCGCCTCAAACTCCGTCGCTCGAGCGTTGGAGGAAAGTAAGCGATGGTCAGAGCCTCCGATGGGTGCCTTGCACTCCGGACATGTCGCAGTCTCCATCGCCCCTCCGCACTGTCAGCAACTACATTGAGCATCCTTGAGGTGCAGGATATTCAACTCTGCTACGCACCTCGCCAATAACAAATGTATGCCCGTTCTGACAGTTGTAGAAGTGCCCGCGATGCGCTGTTCGGAGAAGCAGTGAGTGGGAGCAGCCCGAGAGAGGGAGATGGAGGGAACGTACAGAAGCCAAACGACTTGACAATGTCCTCGATTTCCTGGGTCGACAGCGGTTGGTAGAAGCCACCTTTGACGACGTACTGCTCGAGCGTCTTGCATTCCTGTGCCCACGTGTCGACCTTCTTGCGACAGGTGTCCTCAATCCACTGATGTTCCGCCTTCAGATCTGCCATTGTCTTTGAGGGCCGTTCTCGGATGTATGTCTTCTCGATGAGCGCCGCGTCCTTGAGCATCCGAAACGAATGAACCTTGATGTCGCGAACAAGCCTGATGCGCTCCGTCTGGGTGTACTCGTCCGCACGTAGGAGCCTTACGCGCTCGCACATGATCTTCCATCGACAGAGCTCGAATTCGAAGCGGAGCTTATGCACAGAGGCGCGGGTGACCTGCCGAGAGGCCGAGGAGCTCTGGGCCAGCGCGAGGGCTTTTCCTGTGTCGGTTATACAAGACTCGTACAAAAATGCAACGAAAGACGTCCAGAGTGTGCGATGACGGAATGCGTCGGGGTCTTGCGACGTGATGGCGAGGCCCTCCGCGCGGGACTGCGCAAGTTGGGCGACGAGCGCACGGATCTCGAGCGAGAGGAAGTACGCCTCGATCTGGAACCGGACGTCTGCTAGAGGAGGGGGCTGTCCGATCTTCTGGTCAACCATGACGAGCGCGAGTGGCTCCGGAGAGTCTGTGACGATGGCTGGGTTGTGAGCGAGCTCTTCGAGCTCAAGTCTGTAGAGCGTAGAAAGGGAGGCCTCGTATGCTTTCACATGTGCGCCACGCGTTGTCGCAACCTTGAGGACGCGTCGATAGGTGGTGATCAGCGGTTTGACGAGCCTGTACCATTCGCGCGCCTCCTCCAAAGCCAGTCCGTGGACCTTCTGCATGCCTTCCAGGTCGATCGCATTGGCCGGAAGGGGGCCGTTGACGCCTTCATGAGACGGTACCTCGGATCGCGGTGCGCTCTCGTGGATAGACACACTCTGGACCTTACTAGCGGCCTCACGGTGCTCGGAGATGGTCGCAGTGAATTCAGCAACGACAGGGCTGCATTCCTCTAGCGCATTCGACATCGTCCCGGCGACGTTCTGTTCGAGGATGTCCAGCGTTGCGCGTTTCGTTACTCTTCCGTAGCGGAGAGCGGTGATAGGACCGCGACACGTCGGACACGTTGGAGGTTTCTGGTAGCTCACCGGAGGAGACTTCATCGAGAGGAAGCGGCCCATCGGATCGACCTCGTAGAACGCGTTCATGTTGCAGTGCCCGTCAAGCGTCTCCACCGTGAAGATGTGTTTGCATCCAAGGGTAATGATGCGATCGCTGACATCGGTTGAGGTCAGGTCGATGTCTTCTAGGCGGCGCTGCATGATGAAGTCGACGACATCCGCCTTCCCGTCATCTGGCAGACACATGACGCACGTCTGCAAATCGCACGGCTCGCCGCATACTACCGTAGCAATTAGTGACTGGTCTCAAATGGAATCAGTGCAGGATGCGCTCACCCGAGGGACACGGATGCCCACAATCCAAGCAGCGTGGGCAGGGCTCGTCGCAGGGTAGACGAGAACAAATCTGCAGATTGTTCAGCCTGAGTTCTGCGCTCCACCTTCAATATGTCATCACGTACCGAGCCGCAGAGAACTGGACACGAGAGATGAGCGCACGACCAGGTGCAAGGCTCCATGCAAGGAGCGCACGGTTCGGAACACGGTTTTGGACATTTGTGATGAGCACATTGTTGACGGCAAGTCCCGCTACACGAGTCGTTGCATGGAGAGTCCTTGGTGTGGCAGTCCAGCCTGCACTTATGCTCGCAGTATAGGAGACGCTCGCAAGGGTGCGTGACATGCTGAGAGCGGGAGATTATGCCGGACGTCTGCTGAGTGTATTGGAAGGTGAGGGATTGGCAATCGGAGCAGGGGGCCTTGCAGGCCTTCGTGCAGCATGTGAGAGTTCCCAAGCAAGGCTCCTTGCACCGTATAAACGCAGGGCTCTGATGGCATGCCATAGAAGCCGAGTGTTCGCACTGCGGGAGCCGCTTTCGAACAACTTGAGCACACTTAAACACGGTGAGGTCGTCGAGCATGTAGCTGGAGCGTCACGGCCTGTCAATGCTGATATGGATCGGACGACCATAGTAGTTGCTTACCACGGCACTTTTGACGCTGTATGTCCACAGGGGAGGCGTACGTTGTACACGGGAAATTCGCACTTGCCACAATCTTCTGCGCATCGCTTCGAACAAGGGTGCTTCCGAGGACAAGGCGTGCGATTGCACTTGGCCATGCATCTGGCACTGCGATGATTGTCGAGCGCGGCGTGGCACTGCATCCTCAGGTCAGCACGGAAAGGTTACTTGAACTCTAAGTACGAGACCACGCATACCGTTGACGGACAGATGTGACCGCAAGGAAGTCGTGCGTCACAAGGCAGAGCGCAGCCTCCGGCAGGCGCGAAGAGCGGAAGTTCTCCGGGTTTGGACACCAGAGTCGTCTGGTCAGGATGACGCGGACAGACAATGGGGAAAGCAGGCCCTATCTGGTTTCGATCGTTCATTTCGTCGAGGATCGTAGACCACGTCGTGTTCTGTCGCAGGTTTGACGCATTCCCAAGGATGTACAGACCATGCTTCGCCCTTGAAAGCGCAACATTGATGCGGTTAGAGCTCTGTAGGTAGGTACGTTCGTCACTTTGTAGCAGCGCAAGACTCGACGACCTGCTCACCTTGAGGAAACCGATCGAGCCAGAAGCAGTGTCCACATGGCCCGAGTTCCGAACCAGCGAGACGATGACGATCTTTGCTTCCTGGCCTTGGAAGATATCGACCGTTCCGAGACGAACCTACAAGAAGTAAACGGCGCTGCCAGGACAGGATAGTGCATCGACGAGCACCAACTCACATGCTTCGCTACAAGCACCTCCTCAAACTCCACCTCCTCATCCATCTCCTGCCGCGCCAGTTGCTCCGCGTCTCTCTCATCGACAGCCACAGCGATCTTGAGATCTTTGAGGGCTGCCCGCACCTTCTGAAGTTGCCCGAGGTACGCACATAGGACAGCAATGTCGCCATTGCCACTGTAACATCCCTGACGGAGGAAGTACACGACCAGGTCGCGGATCATCTCAACCTGCAGACCGCGGTCGCGAACACGTGGTTATGGAGTGGCTCGCATCGACGAGAGAGATGACGTACTTCGAACATGTTATACTTCGACACGGAGTCCTCCGTTCCGTTCTCCTTATTGAGGTGGTCGAGGAAGTACACGTCCTTCTGCATACCTTGCACTCTGGGGTACTGGTGAACGACATTGTGGTCCTCGAGCTTCGGATACAGTATCTCCCTACTCGGGATGAGCACACATCACCGAGAAAAATCATCGCCACCCACCGGATGAAATGAGAGATTGTTGGCCGCATCCTTCTCTGCACGTTGATCTGAGACATGGGATAGCCGTTGTCGGACAAGCGTTCCATGAGCGAACGGTCGAACTTGTAGAGCTCGTTCCCAATCGCGCTATCCATGGACAACGCTGCACACCGTGTCCGTCAGTGCTTCGCTTTACCCTACATAGTGGTGATGAACATACTGAACGTTGCGAGCGTAGGACGAAGCTGCTGTGGATCTCCGATGCAGATCAAGTGGTGGACTGCGAGATCATCGCGCTCTTAACAAAGAATCTGTATCAGAGTCGCGCGTCACACACCTGACGTCACAAGGGATGACAAGATATGCGCCTCCAGGACTTGACCGGCTTCTTCGACCATCAGCACCTTCGGCCCTATGCTCTACAAAATGCCAGTAGTATCAGAACCCGGACGCGCTGACGAGGACCCCAACTTACGCTGAGGAGTGAAGTCAGGGAAGCAGCACCTGCAACCCATCAGAGTGTCCAGATTAGAGAGTTGGCGTTCCCAATACCAATCCCTGCCACCGTATCACTCACCCGTGGTTGTACATGCAATCAGGTCTGTCTGACTGAGGAGCCGGCGTCGCGTCTATCCACAACATGAGCACACATGCTGCAGGCTCACCAGGACGCAGCTAGACGCACCTCGTCCCGCATATCATCGTGTACTTGGCATGCCTCTTTGTACTCGGCCTTGACGCGGGTGTATTGGTCGAGTTGCGACGTGTACGCGAGACTCCGGATCCGCCGCTCCCACTCGTCGGCCAACCGCGCTCGTTCAGGGACAGACATCTGCCAAACGTTCGCGAACTTCAGCAACTCGTCCAGCGACCGGTCCTTGCTTGGCACCGGTGGCATGTGTCCTTCGAAACCCAAGGACATGAAGAATGCCGTGGGATTGGCGAGCAGGGACTGCGTTGCCTCCGCATCTGCCTCTGCACGATCCTTCCCTCGTCTCCATTCCGGGGTAGGCGCGACGGACTGGGGCTGAATGAACCGGATGTCGTTGCCCTCACGCCAGAACCCGTAGATCGTACGCGAAATCGAGGAGTCGACGATTGGCTTCTTCCCCTTCTTGCCGTGCTTCACCTCCTTGAACTCGCCCTCCTGTTCCTCCTCCTGCCATTTCATCTCTGCCAGTTGAGCGATCCAAAATGGAGGCATATTCATGAGATCGGCGTGCTCGGGGTGATGGATCTCCAAGTACTCCTCGATCTTGTCCCAGGTGAGCATTGGCAGACGGATGTCCGTCATGATTTCCGTCATCCGTTCCTCGAGTTCTTTCATGATCTTGTACTGATACTTCATGGAGCGATTGAGCGACGGTGCAGAGGCGAATTGCTCGAGCTTGTTGAGCGTGTACTGGGAGATGCGCTCGTCAGAAGAACGCGTACCGAGTCGAACGATCTTCTGCGTGATACCGGCGTCGAGGACATCTGTGAGCATATGGTCGAGAGCGTGGTTCGTGAAGGCAATCAACACTGCAGTTTGAGCGAGATGAGCACTCGTCACGATGTACAGCGCAATGAGTCCTCACCGATCGGTCGGATGTGGCTAGAAAAGAGGACTCGCAAGATTTCCTTCGCCGTGTAACTCTACAAAGATCACGAAGGTCAGGATGTAAGTATAGCTGCAGGCAATGAATGCATAGACGAACTTTGCCCGTTCCTGGAGGACTGTGATTCGTCCGGGCATCAGCAGCACGTCGGGCTCAAATGAGATGCTGCATACGCACCCTTGGATGAGCGAGACCTCTTTGGTCAGTGTATCCACCACCGCCTCAGCCTGGCTTGGGTCGAGTACGCTGAATCTCTTCAATTGCTCTCGCGCGCGAGCAACCGCCAGTGGGTTCGTCGCATCCAATTCGGGAATGGTCAGGCCCTGCTTCGCCAGACACTGCAACTTGAACCTAAAGCCCGGTGCCGTCGCGTACTTCGGCGGATGAACTGTGATGTCCTTGAGCGGGATCGCAGAGGCAATGTACCGCGAGAATGGGATCTCTGTCGGCTCGACCGTCTGGAGCTTGTGAAGGAAGGGGCGGACCGACTCGAACATGACCCCGTTGTCGACCAGAAGCGCGTACGAAGACTTGCCAGTGCAGAGGCGCTCCCCGCGGAGAGCCATCAGCTCGACATCCACATCGAAGAACGAGACGCGCAGCTGAATACGGTTTGGGTGGTGCTTCGTAGACTCTGCGATGTCTTTGCTGTACGACGCGACGACGCCGAGAAAGGCGCGAGTGGTCCCGTTCGAGACGATGACGAGTGCAACGAGGCTTGCGCCTTGAAGCCGCTTGCTATGCTCCCAGTACGCGTAGCGCTTCCTCGCGTCCTTGTCTCGAGCGGCCCCGCCTGGAGGTGCATCCAAAAGAAGGGTGACACAGACGCCGCTGCGCTTCGCTTCTGGCGGACCAGGTGAGAACTCGACGTTGGTATAGACCTGGAAGAAGACCGAGTCGCGCCCGCTCGTCCGATACGAGCCACCCTTGCTCTCGAGAAGGGTTTCGAGCTTCGTCTTCTCGTTCTTCGTGCGGCGCGCTCGAGAGATCGTTGCCATGTCGTCCTGTAGGACTGTTAAGGACGACCGCGTCGTAGAACTAGTCACAATCGGTTAGCAGCAGGAGCGCCGATGAACTAACTGCTCACATGAGCTCTTCACGGAGCAGACGGAACTGAATGTCGAGGTGGCGCTCCATGGACCCTCCAGCAAGATGATGGGGCGCCTCGGGACTGAACACTGGCATGTACGGAGCAATCGGGGAGAAGAGTTCGGCGTTGGTTGGGGCGATGCGTATGAGCTCGATTGCCTCATGGTCGTTGTCATGGCGCGGTCCATTGTCACGAAGCTCTCCAGGAGGATCGTAGGTTTGTGCAAGCTGGGCAATGCGCGCTTGAGTGCGATGCGCAACGGACAGGGTAGACTTGGCTGGACCCTTCTTGAGTCTGATGACGGCACCCGCCTCTCGCTCGACGATTGCCGCCAGTCGATCGATCTCCTCTCGGATCTGGTTTATCGCAAGCCTGGACCTCTCCAAAGGTACAGAGGTGATGGAGTCCCGAAAGCTAGGAGGCAGAGCTAAGACATCACCAGCCCATGTCTCGAACCACGCTGCGAACTGCTTGATGAATGCCGGGATCTCCGCACGACTTCGGATGCTGTCTTTGTATCGGTTAAAGTATCTGTACATAGGCGGCGTTAAGGCCTTGAGATACACTACGCAAGAGGTGCACTCACTGGAGAAAGACGATCGATAACGTTCTGAAGATGGTTACGCCATCGAGGGTGTTCTGGAAGGCGCTGGACAAGTTCGGAGTCGTATCATTCCACGATTTTGCGGTCATCATAGCATCGAGGCAGGTCTGCAGAGTGGTAAAGACGGCTTCATGGTTGTTCTTGACAATAGCATACAACAAACTGCGGAATCGATTCAGCAATCGATGCGATAGATGAGTGGGGATACCAACGTACTTGACGTTCTTGTTGAGAGTAGACTTCAAAACCAGATCGGAGGCAAGGAACTGGAAGATGGGGAAGTAGGATCGCTGGAACGAGAGAGCCCCAGTGTGGTAGCCAATAGCGGCGGTGACGGGCTCGAATTGGAGGACATCGCCGATACGATGCAGAGCATTGCCCTTGCTCGCCGACTCAGAATGGATTGCGAGGAAGAAAACATGACATCGTACCTTCACGACCACTTCTAAGAATTCTTGCGCACTCGCGGTGTTCTGCGACGGTAAGATTCGTCAGAGACGCTACTCCGACTCCCCTTCAATGCTGACGCGTGAAGTACGCACCCAGGCTTTGTTCCTGTCGTTGACACTGGCGAGCACCCTCACGAAACCTTGGATTCGTCCCGGGCCGTCGAAACGATAGCTGTCGTGCAGGAAGTCCTTGAGATGGTTGTGAACCTCGCTCGGGTTCAAGTTGTGCCGCTCTTCGCGCAAGGATCCAGCGCCTATTGCGAGTCCCTCCGGTGAGAAAAAGTCGACGACGGCGCCCTCGTCGTCCGTTGCGGCCTCCTCGACGGCGTGCCTCTCGACGTTCCCGGCTTGCCTCACATGTCGGTACACGCAGTCGAAACTTCGCGCACAGGCCCCGCTCGTCCAGAAGAACTGACATACGCCGCGCGGGACGCCACTCGGCGGTTTAGTTGGCGGAGTTGGGTGCTGCGGTAGGGGTGTCTGGGAACGACTGCAAGCGGGAGGGGACAAGGGAGAGGACGAGCCACGGGGCGACGATGGTCCACGCTGGACATGGGAGAACTTGCATCGATCTCCCTGTCGACAACCGTTGGGGGTGTTGAAGAACCGACATGGGCCTGGTCGTTGACGTTGAGACATGGTGGGTCGTGGCGACCGTGCGCGTGAGGGTTGAGCGTTGGGTCGAACGCTGGGAACGAGTAGAAGGCAGGATTATTGTGTTAACTCAAGGTAGAGGGAGGATGGACGTTGAAGACAAGAAGCAAAGACCGTATTCGGGCGGTCTCGCACTTTATGTCAACAGCGTCCACCTCATGCCCTATCTTGAGGCACGTCACGGAACCCTGTCTACTATCGTGCGCGCCAGAATCTCCAGCGCCTACATGCGGTCTATGTATCAATCCATCTCCTTCCTATCCACACCATCTCGCGGGAAGATCCTTCTGACATACATTTGAGTTTATGCCCACCCCGCGGTATTGTGATGACTGGAACCATACACTCACAAAACATACTTCATCGGAGGATCGTCTCGGTCAAAGCGCCGATGGACGCATAAGATCTTGTGCGCATCAAGCCGTGTAGACACAGCCCAAAGCTACAAAAACTACGCGGAGTGATTAGCAGCAGCTCCTACTAGAACAGAATGGACACCCACCTGAACTTGACCCGTACTAGAACATTGGCAGGCTCGGAAGGGCGAGCGGGCCGTGCGTCTTAAAGCTCACACGCTAAGGTGCATACATGGAGGCCCCAGAGTGAGCCCTTATATATTTTCTTCCGGATGGCGGTCATTAGCACAATTGGAAGGATAGGAACATGAGAGCGCACCGTCTTGCATGATGATCGTCAAGAGGATTCGCTGTGGGCGCTTGTCCGCAGGCAAGTAACGTCGGCGAATCCCGAAACAGTTGCCGCGGGAGGGCATGCCAGGTACCGTGACGATACACAAACACCCACACTCCCTATGCCGCAATTTATGCACTCCGGCTACAGAAACTCCATCTTGTCAGACCTGTCTTGAGATCTGTGTCTGCACTGGGCACATCGGTAGGCTTTTTACACGGTGGAAGCCCTTCGAGTTGCAACTTCGTCCTCCGCCCAAAAGTGAGTCTGCATCATCTCATGATCCTGGAGGAACACGCCCCTCGAGCGATGTCTCATCAGGCCTCTGTCAGGGAGACGTTTGGAAAGTGTGCATACCGCAGTAATTTATGTTGGCCACCGCATCAACGGCGCGGCATAGATCTCTACAACCAGGCACCATGAGTGAGTGGGTTACTACGTCCACGACTCGCGAGGCCAGTCAACTGATGTTATTCGGTGCTCTCTAGTAGTACCGTGTCGCCTGCCTATGGTGGTTACCGAAGTTTGGTTTGCACAGCCCCTCACTATAGCTATCTATAACTGGGCGGTCTGCAAGGACTCGGTCAAGGGCCCGAGGCGGGATCACCCCTTGAAACTGACAGCAATGGGGGTGCCAGTCTCCTGCCTGGGAAACGAGGTCGTTCTGACCCTTGGATTACCGAGACCGTTCGTTCAACTCTGCTCCAGCCGCGGCCCGCCATTGGGGCCTAGGGCCTCACCAGCATACACTCAAGCGCCATGGTTTGGACACCATGGTAATGAGGAGACACGTAGGCGTCCTCGGAGGACGGCTGCAACCCATCTGGTATCCCGTCCTGTGGCCTATCTCCCGGGCGTCGACGGAGGACTCCTCGAGCGTTGGACGAGCCTTCGAGGAGGATCGGAAACCGGTGTCTTCGATAGGACATTCCCGCATGGACAGCATTCAGTGGTGTGTACATTATGGATTAATCAGTCATGACCGGGGACGAAGAAGCCTCCGAGATGGTTTTGTCGTAGGAAAGCGAGAGGAGTTCTACGCGTAGCGGGGATGGACTGATCGAAAGCGCAACAGGAGGTACGGCGGGACAGACGTAGACTCTAGAGCACAATAAGTGAGCTATCCGCCAGGCATCGTCACTACACATGAAGAAGATGAACCGTGATTAAGATGCAGGAGTCGGATGAGGTAAGTAGTATGCAATTGGCCACGGAACGAGTGCGATTGTACATCGAGCGACTGGATGTAGCTTTGGGACATGCTTGTGTCGCCTCTCTGATCTCGTGTGAGCTGCGGTAGGTCAAGGCGGACTCGGATGAGAATGAGGCAGCCCGCGTGTCTGCCCTCTGCAAGTGCGTCCTACAGCATAGCTCCAGTAGTTGCAACAGGGGCAAGTATAGGCGAATGTTGGTACAGCAAGGACACGTACAACAACAGAAACCCAAACACCTGTGCAATCCACGCGCAACCAACGGAATGTTGTACCGCTCCCCAACTGCTCATATTCCAGCAAGCGATTTGCGCAGGGGATGTCTTTAGGGAAGGTGCGTCGCCCCGTCGAAGAGCACGTTCAGCCAGGCGGCGAGGCGGAAGCCCTGCTTCGCGAGCTGGAGATCGATCTACGCACACGCGTCGCGGAGAAGCTCACCAATCAGCACCCCACCCACGACATCCCACGTAAACACTCACCACCGGGATAGCCCTCGCGAAGTATGCTCCGCTGCACAGATCCTCCCCAGCCTCGAAGTCGAACACCACCGACTGTCACCACGCACGGCCGAATTGTCAGCATCGAAACGGGGGGAGACAAGAAAGCACGCACGCAGTCGAACGCGTTCGACTCTTTGGCCCAGACGAGCGGACACTGGAGCGGGTGGATGACTGCGTCCGCCGCGCGGTGCGCGAGCACGAATGCCTTCAGCTCCTTCTCGAGCTCATTCTCGGTGTCAGCGCGCCTCCGGAGCCGCGAGGTAGGTGAGGAGCAGCTGATCCACGACGCCGCCTGGGACTTGAAGGATCCCGTCTGTGGTTTCAGGGCATGAGGTGAGGGAGCATGTCGTGATGACTGATGAGGATAGAGACAGACCTTGATCTCCGCGACGAGGTCGTTTGCGTACTGCTGTGGTGTGCCGCCGTGGCTCTGGTCTATGTGCTTCGTCACCATACCAGTATCTACGGACTTGATGTGAGCTCATCTCGCCACCAAATGAACGAAAGGCGCCGCGCATTACCCCAGACCTGAGTTCGTGTTTAGCTTCATAAGTACGTTTTGGACTTAAGAAGTGCTGTAGATGGATCCTACCGAGTGGAGATTGTTTGAGGACTCTCCAGAGCACTTTGCCGAGATCCCGTTTCCGCCGGCTTCCAGCGCCTAATCGTCTAGCGTGAGCGAAGATCCAAGCGCATTGAAGGTACATAGGCAAGGTCCTCACTTCAACATGTAGTGGTTGACCGATATCTCCGATGAACTGAGGACAACGGGTCGGCTGAGAAGAAGTACCATATTACGAAGTGGAGCACAAGAGACCTACATGATCTGAAAGATCAATAGTCAGCAAATGCGAGCGCAAGGAGACCGCAAAGAACCTCACCAAGGAAAAGAAGAGCCTCCTGAGTATGTTCCGCAGTGAGCCGACCGTCTACGACTCGCTGCGTGAAATTTGCGATTGCCGTGACTGGAGCGGAAAGTCAGAGAGGGCTGTGTCCTGAACCGGGGCGTAGAGAGAGCTTACGGATGCAGATACCGTCTCCGCAATCACGGTCTTCGTCGACGGAGCAGGACCCAGTCAGTGGCGAGTCTGCATCACGAAAATAAGCGACCTGTCTCTAACTCGTCCGAGGCAGGCACCTGACCTTCCGCATCGACAAAGTGAAGGTTCGCAGACCATCTGAACGCCGCCTGATTCTTCACCTGGTCAGCCCACTTTCCAAATCATCGAGCACCATCAGAACCTGAATGACGGTATCGCGCCAAAATACGCACGATTGCAGCGGGACCGAGGGAGAAGTTGAAGGTAGCATTGAGCGTAGAGTGGACGAATGCTGCCGCATTGGGGGCCAGGAGCTGCTCGGGACAAAGGCAACCGTCAGAATGAGGAGAAGAGTTACAAGACGCAACCAATTGCACCTGCTGAGCGACGAACCTGCAGACAACACTGTCGTGTCAGCATGGAGTTTGCAAAGAGAGATCAATGTGACCCGCTTACCCTACAGTCTCATGGCCCAGGTTGCCCCAAGCATACGTGTGCAGCGCGGTCACCAACAATACTATTCCGCTGGCCAGACGCATGGTTGCGCAACGGTTGCGGTGAGGACCAAGTCTCAACGAACCGTATTCTGCTAAGCCTGATGGTCTTATACGAGCTGTGAGGAGTTTCCTGAAATAGCCCAGGTTGGACCATGCGTGTGTTGGTGGGAACATGCTCGCAACGGACCAATCAATGCCAGGCGCGCCATGCGAGCACTGGGTAGATCTCTCCCAAGGTAAGACAGCGACATACGGGTGAGCACGTTCTGCGGAGTACAGACATGGCCAGCTTGATAAGGCCCAGATAATGAAGAAGCTTGAGCACGAAGTCGGGCTTCTCAGGATGTCACAACTGACCAACTCTTCCCTGTAATACGGAACGAATTCGAAGAACTCGTTCGTCGTTGTGGTGGACGAACGTGCGAGGGAGACTCGGACAGAAGACAGGTACGGGTAACAGGCTCTAGCACTGTCCGAGGTACTTGTGCCGAGGGAACGGCTGCTTGTAGTCGTGAATGTCTCGGATCTCTAGCGTAGCTGCATCTAATTTGTATGAATGCTAGTCCGTCGTTACGAGGCAAACATTCTTGATCCCTTGAGGTTGATAGGAGTAAGCAACAGTTTTCGTTCGATCTCGACGCGGACTACTAACCGAGAGTGGTAACGCGACGTGATCTGGTGTACGTTCACTTTGTCTTGTCTACATGAGTCGACGAGACCCCACCCAAGGATAGGCGGGTTTCACAGTCGATGCAGGACGGGACGATTGCGCAGCGAACAGACGCAGCCAGAAGCCATGGGTAAGATAGTCGGAATAAGGGTGCTCACGGTTCTCATCCGTCGTGCGCGACAAAGCGATATCATGTTGCATGAGGAGCAAAGGCTGCGCCAGACGCAATCGAACCGAGAGGTCTCGAGTGTGGACGCGAGGGGGCGTCCAGCTGGGTTTGTTGCACAAGCGGGCGGGAGACAGAAATAGTACGTCATTTGAAGCCATGTATCAACCTGACATGATACGTGCATCAATGGTTGAGGGGACAAGTAACGCGGAGGAACAAGGAACGGAGAAGGGGAATATGAGAGGCACAACGCGCTATGGTGTGATAACTCACCATGCCCTCAGCAGTCGCCTTTATCCTACCACGGCACCTACGGCACGTATGTTCGCACCAGAGAGCGCCTGCTCTAGAGGAGAGACGGACATTCGTGGACGGCGGTGGATGAACGAGCTCGCCAGTGGGAGATGCCCAGGCGACTGGGCTGCATCCCGACCCGCTGCTCAACGTAGTACGTGAGCATGTCTCTCTGGAAGTTCGTGTTCAAGTTCAGATGCGCGTGCATGCGCGAGTTGAGACAATGTACATCGGGAGAGCTGACGATAGTACGGCGTGCGGGGAAAGCGTAGTGGAGGTCAGAGCAAGGGCTGGCAAGGACTACTTATTGGATGGTTCTGGCGCGGCGAGGGCAGGCCTTGAGCTTGCCGCGCGGCTACTCGGACCGTGAGCGCCGCGTGCGCTGGAACGTCCACCTTCAACGTCCCTCCAGGTCCCTCCCCGACTCGCTCGTACGGTAAGGTCTCCAACATGTCCAACGCATGTACCGGAGGAGAGCTATGCTTGTTTTACGCTCCGATAGTCAAGCCTAGCATTTGCGCATGGAGTTCAGACCCAGCTCTGCCTGAATCATATGTACTCGACTTCCAACGTGTGCATGGATCAACATCGATCAGGGCCTTGACATAAATCTGGAGGCGTCACTTGACATGAAGAGGGTGCGACTGCTCTAATGAGTCGTCTCAAGTCTTGGGACCGGCCATCCATACCCGTCGGACGACGAACACGTCGATGTGGTACGCAGCTGCCTGCACCTAGACCTTGCAACCTGATATTCATGACATTCGAACAGGCATGTTGATATGAAGCTGTGCAGCCTTGTGGGTCAAGAAACTCGGCCTGGAGCAAGCCTGGAGTACGGCAGCCCTCGTCGCTCGAGCACAGTCTCGGCCTACTCCCTCTTGGCGCCCGTCAAGCGGTCTGTGCCTCCGTCCATGCGCATTCCGTCTCCTCCTCCGTCCGCTTGGCCCGACCCCTCCCGGCATGTTTTCCGCCACATAAATACCCTCGACGCTGACATGGGCACCCAATATACAACATCTTCACTGAATTTCCCCCCTTGCCGTTCACGACTCCCTCCCTTCCCTCTACGCGATGCGCTCTCTGGGTCTCCTCCTCACGACCCTCTCGCTCGCACACTACAACGTCGCCTTCACCGGCGGTCACCGCGACATCTACCATGACAGGTTCGGCCAGGACCTCCACCGGCGCGGCATCGTCTACAACGGCCAGATCGCGGACGAGTACGACTTCGTCATCGTCGGCGGCGGCACCGCGGGCCTCGTCCTCGCCTCCCGTCTCTCCGAGGACTCGAATACCACCGTCCTTGTGCTCGAGGCAGGAGACACGGGCGACGCAGTCGCCAACACCATCAGTACGTCCTCTCCTCCTTCTCTCGGCACTGACATCACTGAGCCACCTCGGCGCTCAGACACGCCCGTAATGGCATACTACGCCGGGCTCCCTGGCACGCCCTATGACTGGGCCTACACCACCGTCGAGCAGCCAAATGCTGGCGGGCGCACGATGTACTGGCCATGCGGCAAAGTCCTCGGCGGGTCTTCTGCGATGAACGGTATGTACCATGTCCGACCGAACAAGATCGAGATCGACGCGTGGGCGGGCATGGTCGACGGCGGGGACAAATGGCGGTGGGACAGCTTCTACGAGGGCCTGCAGGACAGCGAGACGTTCACGCCGCCGACCGACGACGTGCGCGCGATCGCGAAGATCGACTTTGACGCGTCGACGCGCGGGTCCAGTGGCCCCATACATGCATCGTATCCCGGATTGTGAGTCACCGCATGCTATCCTATGTCCATTTTCTGTGCTGAACTCTTGTGCAGCCAGTTCACGACGATCGGTACATGGACAGACACGCTCGCCAACGCGGGCATCGAGACGACGAAAGATGCATACAGCGGAAACGCGTGGGGCGCCTTCGTTGCAACCTCGTCCATCAACCCGTCCAACTGGACACGATCCTACGCTCGCTCGGCATACATTGATCCCCTCCCGCCTCGAGAGAATCTCGCGGTACTCCCGAACGCGACCGTCACCCGCCTCCTCTTTGACACCTCAAACCGGGACAACCTGACTGCGACCGGTGTCGAGTACGCGAGCTCCGCGGACGCACCGAGACAGACGGTGAGGGTGCGGAAGGAAGTGATTCTGTCTGGCGGTGCAATGGGCAGCCCGCGCGTGTTGATGCACAGTGGTGTTGGGCCCGCGGACGTGTTGCAAGCGGCAGGCGTTGAGGTGCAAGTTGACCTCCCCGGAGTCGGACAACATCTCCAGGACCACATCGTGCGTGTACTCCCGTTTCACATCCATGACTCGTCTAACCGGTCTCGCAGAGCTCTGGTCTCCTTTTCAAGACGGACTCGGACACCGCCGCGTCCCTCTATGCCTCAAACGCAACCGGCAATGGCCCCGAGTTCTTGTCCTACGTGAACTCGGCCATCGCTTACGTTGGCGCGAACAAACTCCTCGGCGAGGACGGCGCTTCAAGCCTCCGCCAACAAGTCTCCGACCAACTCTCCTCTTCCCTCTCCGACCTCGTCCCGACCTCATCCGACGCCGTCAAGCGGGGCTACGAAGCGATTTACAAGACCACGCTCGACACAATCTTCCCAAGCGAAGTCGGCCAGGTCGAGATCCTCCTCCAGCTCACCAGCAGAGGGCCCGACGACACGAACGTCATCACCATCCAAGCCGGCGTCCAGCACCCCTTCTCCCACGGCCGACTCTACATCACCTCCGCAGACCCGTTCGCGAATCCCGTTGTTGACCCGCAGTACTTCTCGCACCCCGCCGACGCCGTCATCCTCCGCGAGGGCCTGAAGCTCGTGCGCAAGATCGCCGCGACGGACCCGCTCAAGGCCTTCATTGGCGACGAGATCCAGCCGGGCCCTGACGTGCAGAGCGACGAGCAGTGGGAGGCGTGGGTGAAGCAGAACGCCGGGACGGAGTACCATCCCAGCTCGTCGTGCGCGATGCTCCCGCGCGAGCAGGGCGGCGTCGTCGACGCAGACCTCAAGGTTTACGGCCTCGGTAACGTGCGTGTCGTCGACGCATCCGTCTTCCCCATCTCGGTCTCCGCACATGTGAGTATCCCTTGTTCTCCTTCGTTATTGGTACTGACGCGGGATCGATTCTCTAGCTTCAGGCGCCCGTGTACGGTCTCGCTGAGCAGGCGTCGAAGATCATCCGCGCGACGTACAACGGCGTCGGCCAACAGCCTGGCTCAGGCTCGAACAACGGCGGCGACGGCCAGTCTGGGGACGACGACAACGGTGTACTCCCGCTGGCCTCGAGCGGCTCGTTCGCTCTGGCCGTTGTGGCGGTGCTTGCGTCGAGTCTCCTGCTCTTGTAGACTCTGGCCCGACTCGGACTGGACTCTGCTCTCATTGACATTGGAACGTGTGGTGCGCCGAGGTCGCACCGTCCGTCATTCCCCTCTCCTCGTGTCATCTTGCACGGACTGGGCTCGCTCTACATACGGGCCACGCAATCACCCCTCTCCTTCATTGCACCTTAACTGATCTCGCTCTTCGAGCACACGGACCTGCATCTACGGACATCTGGTACATACAACATCCTGCTACATAGTTAGTTACCCCTCGTTCTGAGGCGCATGGACGCTTCAAATTGTTTGTAGTATATACCCTTGTTACTGTATCAGCTCGTGTAGTAGCTTTGCATTAATGTAGTACTTACGCTAAGACGCGAACAGAATCAATATCCTGATCCTGATACCGCAGGCCCTCCCCGACGTCCCGTCTATTAGGACACATTCGAGCTATTCCCCTCGTCGCTCGGAAGTTTGCACGACTGTCAAGACATCGACGGCTATGTTCTGAGTCGATCGAACGCTGTGAAGTCAGGATGACGAGCCTGAATAGAGACGGATATTGTACAGGCGGCTGTTGAGTAGGAGATGTCTGCTCATTCACAATGTCGTCTGACCACCAGATGAATTACTGCAAGCGTCGGTGCTACCGGTAACATAACTTTGGACGTCGTCACATAACAGAGACCATAAGCGACCGCCGCGCTGCCTTCCCTGCACAACACGAAGCGCGTGTGTGCGAGGTGAACCTGCGTCCCCAAGACCACTAGAGCAACATCGAGTGCTACCCGCCGGACCTCAGACGTGCGTTCAGAAGAGCTCGCCGAGCGCAGCCATCTCGGGGCCGCCCGACTCGCGCATGCCAATTTCCCAGTCTAGAAGTGCCGCAGAATCAACATCACGGTGCGCGATGAGCAAGAGGGACGTGAACTTACAGCCGTAGATGATGGTGACCGCCATGAGGATACCAGTCCCGCTTCCGATGGCGCCCATCAAGTCCGCAACGACGGAGAGGAGACCGAGGATGGCACCGCCAAGAGCCGCCGCGGTAGGGACGACACGCTTGAGCTCCTTGTACATTGAGCCCTCACGGTGGCCAGCCATGACCTAATCGTACGAGAGCGCGTCAGAGAAGGACGACAGACAACTTGGATGGTCGCTCACCATCTGTTGGTCCTTGAGCTGCTTGGCAATGTCACGGGGACCGCTGCCAGAAACCTCAATCCAAGTCTTGGAGAAGATCGCGCACGCGGTCACCGTGAACGCGATGTAGATGAGGGTATGGACGGGGTCCAGAAGCGCGGAGCGGAGGGTATGCGGGGGCGACATGTAGTACGCGATACCAGAGACGGCCGCGAGCTGGGGAGAATCCTCCAAAGGCTGGAACATATCATCAGACCACCGACGGAAATGTTAAGCCTGAATTCGCGTACCTCCCAGACACCAAGAAGACGGACAAGGAAGTTGTTGGGGAAACGGTTGGCGAGCATCTGCGAGATGATGAACACGTTGGATGTGAGCGCGCTCTCCAACATGATCGGCATGTTGGACGTGTAGAAGAGCTTGACGGGGTAGCTGCCGCGCTGGCCGCGGAAGCGGTTGCTCTTGACGGGGATCTCGATGCGGAAGCCCTGGAGGTAGATGACGATGGCGAAGACAGCGATAGTCGCAACGAGGTTCATAATGTTGGGGAGCCGCTCGCGCCAGAACGCCTCGCGGAGGGCGCGGCCCTTGTCGTTCCAGGTGAAGAGTAGGTGGAAGAGGGAGACGACGGCGCCCTCGAACTCGGGACCACGACCAGTGTTGACGGTTGTGGGCGAGAAGGCCTTCCAAACGATAGACTCGCAGATGTTCGTGGCGATGAAGAGGGAGATACCGGAGCCGAGGCCGTAACCCTTCTGGAGGAGCTCGTCGAGGAGGATGACGATGAGGGAGGCGGAGACAAGCTGGATGATGAGCAGGAGACAGATGCCGGCGCCGAGATCGCGGGGTTGACCGTACATGCCAGTGAGGACATAGACGGTAGCATGACCGAGAGCGAGGACGAGGGCGAACACTGATGAGAAATGTCAGAACGACCCACACACGTTGATACCCAGTCAAACGAGAGACGTCGCGTGACGACTTTGACCTATAAACCCAGTCTGCGCCTCCACCCATCCATGTGCGTGCTGGATATCTGCCTCTCAAGACACGTCTCGCGCGCGACCACCCTGCCCATCAGCGCGACGTGACGTAGCCTTAGCCCCCAATCCACGACCTCCTCTGCCGCGCCATTGCTCACCCAACCTCACAGCCAAGCACCGAGGGCAAAACACATGCGTAAGCCAAGGACACTCACGTTTCTGTGCACCACTGAACAGAGCCCGGTCCTCCTTGAGCGAAAAGTCGACCTCAATCAAGTTCGCGCCAGCGAGGAGCTGGATGATCATGCCCGAGGTGACGATGGGCGTGATTCCGAGCTCCATAAGCGTCCCACGGTTCGAGGCGAGGATTACACGCATCCAGTAGAGCGGGTCTGCCGAGTCTGAGGACATGATGCCGTAGAGGGGGACTTGGGAGCAGACGAGGAAGATGAGCAGCGTCACGGCGGTCCATAGCACTTTTTGGTTGAACGGGACCTAGCGTGTGCGAGTCGCAGGGAGTGGGGTCAAGAGGGAAGCAGGGCGGAATGTGAGCAGGAAGAGATGGAGAAGAAGGGGAGTGCAGCTTACTTTGCGGTCAGGGGACGAAACCTCGGGGAGGATGGGGAGGAACGGTCGGACGAGATTCAGAAACCGGACTGCGACGGGATCGGGTCAGTGCGCGCTGCTGGCGAGAACGGCGGGGAGACGTACATCCGCTCATGGTGGCGAAAGGTAAACCAAGGAGCGGCTGGGGGTCAGCGAACGGAGGTGGAAGAGCAGCAGACACGTCGCGCGTATTCAAGTGAGGTGGCACACCCAAACAACGCCAAACATCGCGCTTTCCCAGAAGGGAAACTCGACGTGGTCCCTCGCCAGCGCGACAGCGCATGATCCCAGCATGATCCTCTTGCTCGCGCGAGCCGCAAGCAGTACGTGTGAGGGGAATCGTACACGTTCGAGAAGGGTATGGATAATACAGCGGAGGGTATGACTACGCGCGATGCCTCCGACACACGATGCTACACAATATTCACCAAATACACTTCAGGTCGAGCACTTCGTCTTCTTGTCTTCTCCGGGTCATCGTACATACACCGTCTACTCAGAAATCGTCCCCCTCCGCGTCCACCAGGTCGTCATTCTCCAGCGCAGCCTGCGTCTCCTCGTATAGCTTGCTCAGCCCCGTCAAGTTCGGCAAGAACTCCGTGTCGTTGAACGCCTTCAGCAGCATCTCGAATCCCTCCTTCTCGTACGCCTCCACCACCGTCTCGCTGCAGCCCGTGCACCGCGAATACGCCGCGCCAACGATAGGCATGTTCCTGAACTGCGCCAGGAACCCACGCAGCTGATGCGGTACCACCCCGAGGATGCTCTCGTGTCCGCTCGTCGACCCACTGTCGCCGCTCGTCTGAGGAGGCGGCGCCGGTGCGCGCACGCCGTCCGGGTGCTGCAGCATAGATACCAGCAGCTCGACAGCAGTCGACGCCGCGATCGACGCTAGCCCCGGTCGCGTCACGGTACACATTTGATCGAGTGTCCTGTCCGTGAGCGACTGCCATCGTGGTCAGTGATTGCGTGTAGCATATCCGCCGATTGGGAACTCACGTCGGCCGGCGCAACGATATCGTTGCAGTAGTAGCACCCGAGTCGCTTCCCGTCCGCCCCCGCCGTCCGCGCGCCGTGCCGCATTACGAGGAATGTGTCGAAACCGAGCGCCGCGTTCAGTACAATCTTCCCCTTCGCCGCCCCGAGCACGGTCGGCAGCCATCGGCTCTCGCGCGAGTCCATGAGCAGGAAAATTACGTCGTGCTCATCGACGAGCTTATCGAGCGTCGCCACGTCCTTCTTCACCTGCTCAACCGACGCCGGCGGGACTGGGTGTCCAGGCATGGGGATGCTCAGGTTGTGTCCGATCGCGTTCTGTCACGATGCGCATGAGTCTAACATTGATATGATAACTATTCAATACGCACCACTCCCGGGAAAATCCTCTTGAGCTTCTCCGCTGCGCACGCTGCCTTGGGCTTCCCACCGTTCAAGCAGTCCTCAAAATCGAACAGCGGCTGCCGTACTGGGTTCGAGAACGAAACCCGTGCTGAGTCCACAAACGTGATCGTCCGCACGCCCCATCCCTACCCCATGCTCAACGCCATGTCGATACAATTCAATGAAACCGAGCAGATGCTCACCATAAGCGTACGTGCAACATAGCACCCTAGCGTACCCGCGCCCAGCAGTAGGCACCGTGTGTTCGCGACCTTCTCCAGGTCTAGGGCAGGCAGAATCCGCCACCGCATCAGCTTGAGGTTCAAGTCCACGGCCTGGTCCGCGAGCCTGTACGTCCCGAAGTCAGTATTTCCCAAACGAACTCTCGGGCAGGAGCACACACCTGGTCGGGTCCATCATAGGTGCAAGGTCCGCAACTCTCGGGCCCAACTTCCCCTGAATGTTCTTCTCCCACCCAACCGCCGATGGCCTCGCACCCGCCTCGCTCGCGCTCGCGCCCGCGCCCTGCTTCACGACCCCAAAGCGGCTCTTCCATCCGGCAGTGGACCCCGCGACGGGCGGCTCGACGTCGCGCCAGCACAAGATCCGCGCGCCCTTCGTTGCCTCGGGGTGGAGCGCGGCGAGGTATGCGAGGAGGTTGCGCAGTGGCCAGCCGGGGTTCGTCGGGAGCGCGGAGGGATCCACAAAGCCAATCGTTCGCTGCTCTGGGGGTACGTTCGCGAAGAAGGTCGCGTAGTCCTCGACGGGCGCAATGGTGGTCTCCTTGTCAACGGTGCGGACGAGGAAGAAGGGGCGAGGTGAATGATGGAGCTGAGTATGGACCGCGGAAAGCTGTAGAGTGGAGTGTCAGCGAATGGCCGTGACAGTTGGTGAAGTGGTGCTGGAGTCTGTGCATATGACCTAGTGTCATATGCATATGTTTTCACAGGTTGCGCGCACGATACAAGCCTCAAGCGTGTAAGTTACAATCAGGGGGAGGTGGATCAAGTGCATAGGCGCAATAGAGGAACGCGACCCATCGCACAGCATGCGCACCTCCCGAGCACGACTGGAACAGTGGTAGATAGAGCAAAATGCTGACAGCGCGAGGAGTATGGCGCTGCTGCGACGCGTCAGGGGGATGTACGCGCAACGTCCCCATTTAACGCACCGCGGGTGCACTGGGGGGCAATAGCTCACGCGTCCATTCATGGATCGCGCGGGCTCTCCCAGCAGGACGTAGAGAAAAGTGACCGCATATAGATGTTGACCGGACGCGGTACACAAGGGACTCACCACATCGGCACCGAGTGCGTCCACCGCGCCTGTCCACTCTCCGTCGATCTCCCAGGCGGGCTTGGCGGCGAAGGCGGGGAACGCGAACCAGTAGTAGTACTTGTACTTCTTCAGGTCCGCAAAGGTGATGAGCAGAAATCGAGTCAGCTGCGCTGTAGACTTGTCCTCGACGATGCTCTTCCAGATCTCGTCCGCGACGTGGTTAAAGAGCGCGGTCTTGTCCGCGTTCTTGAAGTCCTCGATCGTGTTGAAGTTCTTGAACGAGCCATGCGCCGAGACCGCGTTCTGCGGTACCCTGCAGGGCGCACATAGCCTCAATAGCAGCAGTGCTCCGAGATAGATGAAGACGTACTGGGGAGACTTTGTGAAGGCATCGCCACTGAGGGTTAGATTGCAGCCGAGGGCGATCTCCTGGCCCGTCTCGCGATCCTTGACGGCGCGCCCGGAGGTGTATGTCGCTGTTACGGGAAGCACATCGTCCGAGAGGCGAAGGACGTCGATCTTGAGATCCGTGAGGGCGTGCCAGAACGCGGGCTGGACGAGCGATTGCAACGGCGCGAACTGGACGATCGTCATCCTGCTCCGTGTCCTTCGCGAGGTCGTGAATTTATGCGTGTGATGTCCTGAAGCTCGAGCGTTGGGAGAGAGTTGCGTGCGGGAACGCGAGCGTTACTACGGAGCAGCAGAAGGAGAAAGACGGAAAGAAAGAGGAAGCAACCAGAAACGCGATAAAGACATATCCTCCACTCGCTCGAAAAGGAAGTCAAGGAGGCTCCTAGCGCGTGGGAACATTACGACACGCGTCAGTCGCGTGGAACGCGTCGGTGGCTGAGTACTTTGCATCTCTCTGTCCTCTACTCTTTCTCGTCTACCCTGATATGTCTCAGCCCCAACACATGGACGTCTCCTCCGAACCCTCTGGAGACACCGTACCCAGTCAGACCCCTGGTCCGAGCCGTCTACGCGAGGTCACTACGAAAAACCTATGCGAATTCACGAACCCTCTTCATCTCGCGACAGCCATGCTAGACGCAATCAAAGGTATGGACATGCGTTGTACGCCAACGATAGCTCTCTGAACTTCAGTCTTAATGCGCCAGCGCACCAGAGACTGTACCTTGAAGGCGGAACGCTTCACGGCGACGTCAACATCAACACTGTCCTCCTCATTGACTTCCCCGACGGCACATCCCAGGGCGCACTCATCGACTTCGACATGCCGATTGTCATGTCTAAGGACAACAAAGGCAGCACTGTTGACGCGGCAAAACGCGTCCGCCCCTACTACTGGCGCGGCCCCGGGCTGTAAACAGCGGTAAGTGCTGTTCCTCCCGATCGCAAGATACGAATACTTGAGATCTTATGCTCAGTGATGACATCGATGTCTCCAACTCTTAGTCTGCACTGCTGTCCTGTTCCTCAATGTTGCTCTCGCGCTAGCTCTGTCTATGCAACTGTTCACACATGTTACCTCACGACTGCTTCAGCATCAAGAATAACTACATCAAGCTTGGACGGTTGTACACGACTGGTGCTATAGGTGGGAGCCATATGGGAGTGTCCGTACAATGAAACAACGCCATCTGGGAGCGTCCTTGGAATTCCACACCGGCCGTCTCACATCACAATACAGTTTGAATCGTCTTCCACCCTCTGAGTCGCAATGCCCATCTCCGCGAACGTCTGCGGCCCTTTGTGTGGTCGCTGCTGCTGCTGCTGCTGTTGTTGCGGCGGGGGTTGCTGAGGAGGCTGCTCAGGCTGTTGCTGTGGTGGTCGCTGCTGAGGCGGTTGCGATCCAGGCCCGCCACCCGGTCGCCTCAGCGGCGGAGTACCAGCAGGTCGAGGCGATGCCGAGGGACCAGGTCCAGCAGAGCCGTATCGCTGGTGGGGGGCTGCCGCGCCCGGAGGGAGGTTCGGTCGCGGGCTGTTCTGTTGCGAGTACGGACGAGGCGTGGCTCCTGGTCCGGCGGGCATCGGCATCGGTGAACCTGGCATGCCTGGGCCTCCAGGAGGGCCAGAGGGTCTCCGATGGCCATTACCGCTTCCGTACTCGTCGACTCGAGGCAGCGGGGCAGACTGGCCCATCCCCGGCGGCGAGTTGGTCATCGCGCCCTGCCGTCCCCAGTCAGCGGCTGCAGCCCCAGCCGCAGGATGCCCAAGAGCGGAGGTGTGCATGGAGTTCTTGCGGATGTTGTTGACGATCTGCGTCCGCTGCGAAGGCGGGACGGCGGGCATGGCGGAGCCACCGACGGCCTCGGAGCGCTGCTTCGCCTGGGTCCGCTTACGGACGAGCTTCGCGTCCGTGAGGTTGTCGTGTTGCTCGCGCGAGAGCGCTTGGGGCGTGGGCTGTGACAGGGCTTGCAACCGCTCGGTGGCGTCGGTGTTGCCGTGCTGTGCAGCCTGTGCGACCGTATGGCAATCAGCATAGGCGCAGATGCAAATACGGCGCGCTCGAGACGTACCCTTGTGTACCACTTGCGCGCGGCATCAATGTCCTTGGGACCGCCGACGCCCACCTCTGAGTAGTACCCGAGCGCAAATTCCGCACTCGGGAGACCCTTGCGTGCCGCCTTCTCGGCAAACGTCCACGCCAGCCCCTCGTCCTTGTCGAACGCGCCCTCGGCGCCGCACAGGAACCACTTGCTGAGCGCCATGTCCGCCTCGGTCTCGCCCTGCTGGCTGGCGAGCGAGTAGTACTGCACGCTGAGCAGAGCGTCGAAGGGAAACGGCGGCGTGGCGAATTCGTAGGCATGACCAAGCTTGTACTGCGCTGGTGCAAAGTTGAGATAGGCGGCACGCTCGAGGTGGCGACGGGCCTCTTCTTGGGGCGTGACGCCGGGTGGCAAGAAGGGTTGGAAGAGGTGTGGGGGAATGGACACGTGCGAAAACTCGTTGAGAAGGAGCAAACCATAGACGTATGCCGGCTGAGGGACATCCGTCGTCGCGAGCGTTGCGGCGCGGTTGAGGAGAGGCAGCGCGGCCTGTGGGTCGGCGGGGAAGCCGAGCTGACCCATGAGGTTCGCCATTCCAAGGCGCTGCAGATGGACGATGATGAGAGTGCGACGGAGGATGACAATTCGGCCGACGTACGTAAAAGCAGCTCTCCACGCCATGCTTCAACCCGCGCTCGAAACAGTCCCTGGCGTGTTGCACATCGCCGAAATTCTCGTACTCGCGTCCGAGCTTGAACCAAGCGGCGTGGTAGCCCGACTTGGCGGCACGCTCGAAATCTCTGAACGCGTTCCGGGGATCATGGGGGATGAACTGAGGGTAGATGCCGGTGGAGGCACAGGTCGCGCGCATGTAGATGGCCTCTGCGGCGTAGGGCGGGATGGGCCCCGGCGGGAGCTGGGAGGAGATCTGGAGGATGATGGGGATGGCGACATTGACCAGCTTCTGGAGCTCGGGATCGTCGATCTGGGCAGGACCGACTGCGGGATCGGTGGAGGTTGGACTGGTGCGAGAGTGCAACTGCTGTGCACGATCGACGAGGGAGAGAACGTCTCTGCACCATGCGATCCTGCGAGCGGGATCTGCGTTGGGTGGCTGGACGGCGGACTGCTGGACGGAGAGGATGGCGAGAGTGGGAAGGGGCGCAGTGAGGGACGGGGGCCCGTCGCGTGCACCGGAGGGAGTCGAGAGGGGCGAGGAGGTGCGGGGACCGATGTTGAGGCTAGCAAAGGAGCCGGAAAGAGATTTTTGGTGAGTGTGTGCGGGAGGAGATGCGTATGGAGAGGGGAATGAGGGCATGTTGGGATGAGATTGAGGCGGAGGCGGGGACCAGGGAGACCAATCTGAGCCTTGTGGTGGAGGAAGAGGACTGGGACCGCGAGAGATGGGATGAGGGTGGGGAGGAGGGAATGCGAGGGTCGAGTCCGGGTAGGGCGAGTTGTTGAACATTGGCTGAGGGAAGGAGGCGATGTTGACGGTCGGGGGAGGGGGTGCGGCCAGGGGAGCAGACGCTTGCTCGTCAAGTGTTTGGGCCATCTGAGTGAAATCGGGGAGGCGGTTAACAGGCGGACGTCAATCAGGACGGGCGGCGAAGAGGAGAGGGATACGCACGTTCTTGGGAAGATCTGGCTGGAGTTTCTGAGGGCGAGGGGCGACGAGTGGATCTTCAAAGTGTGGACCGGATGAATACTGATCTGGGGTGTAATCGGGCGGCAGAGGCGGGACGGCGGGCGGAGAGGAAGCCTGGCGCGGCGGTTGGTCGTAGTCGTCAAAAGGCCTGGGTGGGACGGGCGGTGCGGCCATGGATGGGGGCGGGAAGGCTGTTGGTGATTTGAGTGGTGAGACAGAGGTTATAGAGCGAGATGAAACGGAGGAGCTGGGGCAGAGGCGAGCGTGTTAAGAGCGTCGTGCGATCAAGGGCAGGTCTCGGGTAGAGAGCGAGAAGCAGTGGGTTGGCTGTGGCAGACGCAGGGCAGACGTTGAGGGTTGCTGTTCTGCGCAGCGTGTTAGAGCCGCGAGCTTGGCCGCATCCTCGGCATTCCAGGCGACATCCACTCACCCTCGCACCGCTACCAGACAAGATCCAATGCGCCTCCGCAACAAACAAGCCAAGGAGATGTGTTTGAGGAGGGTGCTTGGGGCTATGGAGGCAGACGCGAGAGCTGAAGAGGACGAATGAGAACGAGATCCAGACGAGATCGACCTAATCTCGCTCAATTAGGATGCGGCAGATAGACGCCCGATGTCATTAGCAGCGCAATGCATGCCTTGCCCGAGTTGCCCGCCCAAGCCATCCGCCAGCTGCTCCGATCCGGGCTACGGTCTTGCATTGTGCAACCACGTCCGCTACCGCTCCGCATCTTGTCTTTACGCCCGTCTCATCGTGACCGCGCCCAGTCCGAGTCCACGCCCTTCGCTGCTGCCTCGCCCACTGCTCGCCCATAGCATCCTGTCGCGACCCACGTCGCTTGTCCTCACCTATCATGCGCCCTCCTGCCACCTACCCACCTTGCTAATTCATACCTCTCCTCAGCCGGGGCCTCGGGCATGACTCCGATCAGTTGGGTTGAGCGACGTACTCATTGCAGGCCAAAGCCTGATTATGTATAAGACACGTCTGAGTCAACATGAACTAATGGCATATCTGAGGAAGCGCCACGTACATACGTACGCTGCGTCGGTACGTCTCTACATTGGCAAACGTATCTCCGCTCTCTCAGCGATCCACCACAGCCTTCCGTCACGCTGTGTTCGGACGGAATAGCCTCGTTGAGAGCAAGTACGGGTTCAGCTGGCGCGAACATCTTGGGCTTGTTCGACGTAAACCGGGGTTAACCTACCGCTGTTGGTCATGGACACCGCGTCAATGCCATCTTACCACAGATACTTTCGTACGTGTGCATGGAGCTTCGATGGCTCCTAGGACTGTCTGATTGCAACGCGCTATCGTTTGTCCTCGCTGCTCGTTTCCGCCACAAACATGTCTTCAAGTGCCACTATGGTCGATTCTGTCGGGAGCGCGGCCCGGGCGGGCTCATACACGGACCGTCGGACTCGGAGATCTTCGGCTTTGGGCTTAAGAGCTGAACAAGACTGTGGCAAACGACTCAGAGCTCGACTACCACCTCAAGCCCTTACGCGCTCCCATTCACCAAGTCAGCAATGTCCACCGACTCAAACAAGGACGCCCTCAATCTCTCCGGCCTACAGAAGGCCGTGAGGTGGTATCCTCCTGCATACGATATCAGAGTCGAAATGGTTCCCATCCCTCAGTCAGTGTAGTCTCCGCGCCCGACGCTCCATCGTCCGTGCTGACTCTGCCGTTGATCAGGATCATCGATCCAGACGATGCCATCGTGAGAGTCAAGGTGCGCCCCATGCACTCACTTCAAGTGAATCATCCGGACTCTGACGTCATGAGCGACCTCTCCAGTTGGCCGGTCTTTGTGGAAGCGATCTGCACATCTACCGAGGGCACGAGGATGTAGATAGCGAGTGAGCCACCTGCTTTAGAACACTCCAGCTTAACGCGCTGATCTTTGCTCAACAGCTTGACCTGCGGTCATGAGCTCATCGGAGAGGTCATTGCGCTGGGTCCCAGCTTTCGTCCGGATGCTACTGGACGCCCAGAGCTTTATTCGACCCTCCGAGTCGGCGACAAGGTCGTGTCTCCCTTTACGGTCTCGTGCGGCGAGTGCCAGTCAGTTCGCCCTCGTGGATTTCATTATCCCGAGTCTGACGCACCGTCCATAGTTTCTGCCGCATCGGCTTCACCTGCCGGTGTATCCACTCATGTCTCTTCGGCATTCCTACCCTTCCCGGCGGGCAAGCGCAGTATGTCCGTATACCGAAAGCCGGCGGGACGCTCTTCAACCTCAGCGCCCTCCAGTCGTCCCCGTCTCCGACGTCAGGGGACATGCGATGGGACCTATCCCAGATCTCCGATAGTTCGCTGCTCCTCCTGGCGGACATCCTCCCCACTGGGGTGTTCGCAGCGATGCAGGCACTGCAGCATCCGAAGATCTCCCCGATGTTGACCGGAAAGCCGTACCCATACGGTGGCTTCACGCCAAACGGCCCCATCGCTCAAGGGCAGGCATCGACTCAGGTCAAGGCCCACGACCGCACGCTCACCATCGGCATCATCGGGCTGGGGCCTGTCGGAGTGGTCAGTATCCTGTGCATCTGCGTCCGAAGCGCACTCATTCAGGTCTCGCTTCGTGCAGTGCGCGGCCGTGAGCTTGCTTGATATCCTTGCGGGCATTGAGCAGGATCGAGGGCTAGTGTACCAAGTCATCGCGATCGACCCGCTCGAGTCTCGTAGACAGAAGATGGAGGCCGTCTACAAGGCTATCGATGCCTCTGGCAAGGGTTCGGGTCGGTTCGTCGTCGCGTCGATCGAGGACGGAAAGAAGCTCTCGGCCGAGTGGACTGACGGCGCTGGCTGCAACGCCATCCTCGAGGCAAGTGTCTCTCGATTGCTGTTGTACGAATCGCGCGGTCTCACTCATTAGCTATATGCTCTGTAGGTCGTCGGCAACAACAGTGCGCTCACGCTTGCCTACGAGATCGTCCGACCGTTCGGAACCATCAGCTCCGTCGGCGTGCACCAGGAACCGCCGCTACCATTCGCCGGTCGCGATGTCTACAACAAGAACGTCTCTTTCGACTTTGGACGGTGTCCCGTGCGAGCGATGTTCCCGATTGCGCTCGAGATTCTGCTGAAGCGGCAGGACGTGTTTGGCGGAATCGGCCAGGAGGCGAGCCTGATTGACCGCGTTGTCAGTTTCGACGAGGCGGCGGCGGTGTACGAGCAGTTTGACAAGGGCAAGTGTGGCAAGATCCTGTTTGACCCGTGGCGATGAGCCCCACTGTGTTGCGGGATGACGGTGCTGTCGCATCGGGTATTAGACATTGCGTGTACTGAACCAAAATTAGAATCTGACCAGAATCCCAGCGACGATAGTCCATCCACGCCGCCGCCGCCGCACTATTGTCCCCCAACGTGGCATCAACAACCGGCGACGATCCGCTATCGGTCACCTGTGAGGGTCGCCGCGGCCTCAGCCTCACGCGTGCCTCTGCGATGGTTTTACAGTACGATGCCGTTCGTGCGTACTCTGTGAGCTTTGCATGGTTTACTCCCGACGTTCATGGCATACGTCTTCATGGCTGAATTCTTGCATGACATGGTCAGCCAAGTCTCGACGTATGCAGATGATCTGCTAGTGTACGAGTGGTAGCTAAGTAAGTAGATTTCTATCATCGATCTACGCGCCTGTCGCTGATGACGTCCGCAATGCACCAAGCACTGTCCACGTAGCAGGCAGGTGCTCCTCCCTACCGCAGCAGCCGTCGTACACGAGGCGGGCCTCTGTCCGATATCAACTGTTCCCTCCAAGTGGCGAACTGTACAGTCGACTACATCTCATCTTCTCCAGCCATGGCGCAGTCGCTCTCTTGGCCAGGCGAATATTACTTCTATCCTGTCGGGAACACTTCCGCCGTATGCCTTACTCGAGACATCCCTCCCGACATTTCCGCCAACATCCTCCTACTGCCATGCGGAGATCCCAGGAACGTGTTGTACACGATCTATTGCGAGCAGCGCAACCGTGCGTATTGTGAGCATGCCATCGTATTCTAAGAGCTGACCTGTAACGGACACCAGTGCAGAGACAGTTGGACTTCACATGCTGCGATTATGACCCAGGAGTGCTAGGTGCGCGTCAGTTCAGAGGTCGATGGGGTCGCTTGTGACATGAACGTTATGCTAGCGAGGGACGTGCTGCTGCTCAGCATGATTCTTGACGATGTCCCTGTGACGACCATGTGGAACGTCTTCTTCCATTTCTATGTGGACAACGATACGAACAACGCCCTCCTTACCCAATGCGAGAAGCTTGTCCGTGCGTCCTCGACGGTAGAAAATTGGTGCTCCTCCGCGTACGGTTCCACAATCAGGGTCGGGTCCGACTACACGCTTGCAGAGATGCGCCGCCACTGGGAACTCTACGCGACGTTCAATGCAGCGTCGAAACCCACCCGGGATCGCGCACGACAACTCATCCACCCAGTGCGCACGATCGTCATGCGCAACTACGCCAACAGTCCCTTGACTATTACCTCCAGCCGTTCTGCCGGGCCGCTTCTCCTCCACGCGGTGTCTTCTCGCATACTCCAGGAGCAATACAGACATTATTGGGAGTCTGGGACGACCTTCGTCGACGCGTCCGAGGCGACTGCGGCCATCTGTCCTAACGCAACCTTCTTCTTCTGCAAGGCTGGCGAGGGATTCAACGTTCACTACGGTACCGATCCCATGGCCCCTTTCCATCTCGCCCCAGTTTACGGCAACGCGAAGCGTGATCCCACTGTCGGTGATCTCGTCACGGCTGCGCGGTCTCAATTTCGCGAATGGTGCGCCGCGTTTCGCGCTGCCGCCGTGGCCGGACGAAACCCTCCCGTCGTTCGCTTTCTCCTTGGGGAAGCTATCGCGGTCGCGCGAACACTCCAAGGAATTGACGGTGGCCCCAACACGAACCTCAAATCCGAAGGTGTCTATGTTTCTCCTTGGTCAGCTCGTCCGCTCGAGCTTGAGAAGGGAGAATACATCGACCGCCGCGCCCCCACCCGTTTCGACATCATCGACACATCCAATCTCTGCGACAATGTTGGCTTCCTGAACATCTTCCTCGCCGCTGTACCTCTCCTATCCTCCCTCTCTCCGACTCCAGTGCTGTACACCGAGACGCTCCTACTCCACAATTTTGGCTACGAGGCCACTCATCAGCTTCAAAGCACGCTATTCGCCGACCTCTCCGCTCTGGCTCTACTACTGAACTTGGTGCCGGTCGATGCTCTGTCTGGCTTCGCAACGAGGAGTAACACGCACGAACTCACACTCCTGTCAATGCGAACAAGCGCCGCATCGTCCGTTCAACAGTACCACCAGACTCTCACCTGGAAGCGTCCACAGATTCTCGATCCTCAATCCGGGAGTCGTCACACCTCCAATATCCGACTCACCGTTGTCGTTTCCCAGCTCGCGGACCTTCTTCATAGCGTGTATTGTCACCTCTTCGCGCACGAGGATGATATCCTGCGCCAGGCTCCTGCAGGTGGACCTACCATTCGACCATCTTCCCATATGCGTACACAAGAGGCATACGTCGCGTTCCTCCACTTCGTCCACTGCCGCCTGCAGCTCCCTCTCGATGAGTGGTCCACCACCATGTCGACTCTCATGGATCACCTCCAAACCACCGCAGCGCGCCACAGGCTGTCCGCGCTGAGCTTGAGCCTGGCTGAACTGCAAGCACAGGCCTTTCGCTATCGAGTCTTCGAACCCCCCGGAATGAATCTGGAGAAGCATCCGCCCGTAGGCCGACTCTCGCTATGGCAAACTATTCCCCCTCTCGTTCGCATCTTTCTCGCCGTTCCACGCAGTCGGATGGCGCTTCTCGGGAACGTCAAAGTGCCCATCCCGCGCTTGCATTGCATCATACGGTCCCCCGAGGACAGTGTCGGGGAACATATATTCCAATCTGTTGATGCAGCGTTCGGTTCCGTCGTCGACAGTGGCACCAGTGCCGAGCCGAGAATAACCCTGCAAGAGGACGACCTCACTGGAGGGCCAGACACGGCAGAGTCAACCATCGTTGTCTCATTCGTGGTGCCAAGTAACATCCTCGCAGGTACCAGCGACCCAGCTTCGATTGTGGTCGCGCTTGGCGTTCATCTTACCCGTGAAAGCGGGCTGGCTCTTCTCCCTGTCCTTGGTCCAGCGCTCATCGTCTTCAGCACCAACCTCGAGGACATAAATTCGGTGCATATTGTCGCTGAGAACCCCATGGCCCAGGCATCGTTGCTGCGTGAACCAACCGTGGCGGTTCTGGGAGAGATCGGGAAGTACACACACGTCCACGTCGACATCAACGCAGAACGTCGAAGTGTCGTGGCACTGTCGACACGTGTGGATGTCGAAGACAACAGGGCGAAGAGCGCTTTGACGAACAGGGCCGCTCCAACCTTCACGCATGTCTCTCCATGTGTCATGCAGGTTCGCTTGGGGCAACGCACCCAACATATCGTCTTCCCGCTTCCAGTAGCAGGCGCTCATCCGAAGGTCCGCCTGGCACGCAAATCGTCTTATATCGAGGTATGTTGACATCTATGGGACAGTATGATGATCCACTCACTGGTCATACATCGTAAGATCGTTGTACCGGTTGCAGTCACGTTCACGAACGCAGAGCGGTTGCCTTTGAATCCATTTCCCGTCAGGGTCCTCCAATCGCCGTCCCAGTCTCTCTTTTACCCGTCCAACATTCATCGCGTCTCGCTGGACTGTCTTCCAGTATTGCAACAAACAGACCTCGCTCAGCTTACGAGATGGCTCGGGCCGCATGTCAGCTCCCAGCTCTCATGCCGCGAGCGAGCGCTGAAGAGTACCAAGCACAACGACGTCCTGACGTATCTGAAAGACACCATCCACGGGATCCTCGTACGAGCCATGGGCACCGAAGATAAAGCTCCCGCAAAGATCTTCGCCCTCATCGACGACAACACCAACGATGTCGATACCTTCATTTTCGTCCGCAATCTCCGTTACGACCTCTCGAACCACACCGTGGTCGCGGACGCATACGTTCTCTTTCTGTACCCTGCGCTGATGCGCGTCATCAAACCGGCGTTTGGTCGACTCACCTTGCCCGGTGTTGCCGTACACTACCGAGCTTATGGAGAGGAGATGCGAGCCTGGAAGCAGCTCATTCCAGCCCTGGTCGAGCGGTGCCGCACAAATTGGAACCATGGAGCCAATTGCGAGTACGTCTCCAAGGGCCGGATACCGTTGGAGCTCGAGATGAGCGAAAGCAACCCTCTCTGCAGCTGTGGAAGGGGACAGGACGTCGATGGGATGCGCAGCGGTGGCGAGTTGTGGAAGAACTTTGCGCCTTTTGTGACGCGCATTGCCCTGTCTCCTCTCTTCGCGGTCTCATACCTGGAGCCCGTGCTTGAACGTGACCTGTTCACATCGACCCTCACGAGAAACACAGGCTTCGAGCGTCGCGTTGCTGTGGCGACAGCGAGCTCGTGCCGACGATGTGGTGATGTGAGCCGGGATTCTGCCGGGTTGCGAAGGTGCTCGCGTTGCAAGTCCGTCTGGTACTGTTCGGAAAGGTGTCAGAAACAAGACTGGAAGGACCATAAACCCACCTGTGTTACTTGATTACTTGGGACTGTTCCTACTCCTTCGTATGAACGCCATTGGACTGGGTTAGCTTCTTGTGCTGCACGTTCCGCCTCGAGTAACACTTCATATATACTCCGTATATCCGCCGATTCATGCGGCATGGAAGGCCCTCGGCTCGCTAATAGTCCAAGTCAGAGTCGCCTGATATCCCAATGTCATTCAGCGCAATGTGTGATTATGTGCATCGCAACAAGGAGCTTCAATTGCTCAAGACCAGAGCATAACGAGCGTAGGATGCGAGAGATGACCTCCAAGTCCTAAAAACGAGTTACACGGACCCACACTCAAGCACCACCAACAGACCTCCCCCGCCAGTGAGACACAGCGAGCACGCTCACAGCGACAAGTCAGAGCCGACGGCATCGACGACGTAGAGCACCTGCTGCGGCCTGACGAACAGGCCCCTCGACTCGGAGCTCGACATGTCCGACACGGCGGGGGACACGCTCCTCAGCCGCTTCGCGCGGTCGATGCTCAGCTGGTCGCCCTCGCGCTTCAGGCTCCCCTTGCCGTCCTTTCCGAGCGACCCGAGCCACTCGTTCCGCCGCCTGCGGCCGACGGTGTCCTGCCCAAACTCCCACTCGGACGACGCGCCAATGTCAAAGTAGCGGATCCCGCCCCACGTCCCGTCGTGCCACTGCCGCCCGTCGAGCTTGTCGTCCGCCCACGCGTCGTTCATCGGCACCTCGACCCCGACCCACGGCCCGCGCTCGCCCTCGACCTCGCCGATGTACCGCGCGTACGCACGGAAGCGCGCCTTCTTGGACGAGATGATGCACGGGATCCCGATCTCGAGCGTCGCCCCGCGCGGGAGCTTTGCGGGCGTCTCGAGCGAGCCCTCCCCCTCTCGGATGGTGTCTGCGGAGCTCTTGCGCTTGAGCGACTCGCGGACGGTCGACGCGCTGCTGGACGAGACTATGCTCGCCTGCTTCTCGTGCGATATCGCGGATGGCGTCCTCGGCTTCGCCTTGATCGTCCCTCCGGCGGTGTTCTCGTCGTGTTCGGGGGGGAGCGGTTTGCCGTTCGCCTTGGAAGGCGTAGGCGGTACCGAGGTGCTGGCAGGCGTGCCGACTGTCGATCGTGCGATAGACTTTCGTGTCGCCGTGGACTTGGTGGAGACCGTCGAACGAACCGAAGCAGTCGACGCGGTTCGCTTCGCAACCGGACCCAGCTTCGGCGGCTCGATGGCCTTTCCTCCCCTGATCGACGGCGTCGTCCTCGAGGCTACCGATGGTGGGCGCTTCGGTACACGAGGCGTGCTCGCGCCTGTCGTGTGCACGCTTGTGGTCGACACGGACGACGCTGCGGACGACTTTCGTGTTCGCCCGACACTGCTGGGAGTGAGCTCTGACCTCGCGGTCTCGAACGCCGTAGAGTTCTCGCTCGTCGTAGCGGTGGAGAGCGTGGACGCGCGCGAGGAGCCTGATGTGCTCCGGAGGGTGGAGGGGCCAGCGACGCCTTTGCGGATTGTTGACGCCGTTGAGCGAGTGGACTTGATGGATGCCGCGACCGACTTTGGTCGCGGTGGTGGACGATCGGTGGTGGCGGTAGAGTGTACAGAGGCCGTGCTCTTGCGGACGCTAGCAGTGGAGACACTATTCCTCGGAATCGGACTTGGACTGGGTGAGAGCGGGGACTTGGCGCGATCGGCCTCGGCAAGGCTCGCTCGAGATGGGGAGGGGGTGGTATGGGAAGGCGTGAGCTTGGAGTCTGGCCGCAGGCTGCTCGGCGAGAGAGGCACGCGCCGAGAGAGCGTTGTGGTTGTGACGCGAGATGCCGTCGAATGCGTGCTGCGTGCGACCGAGCGTACCGAGGCAGCGGAGGACTTGACAGTTTCTCGGCCTGCGACCGACTTGGCCACACTGCGCATGGAATGTAGGCTGACAGTGTCCGAGTCCTCGATCTTAGAGATGGGACCGTTCCGGACGGTGAGCTTGCCGCCTCGTGCTGTTGACGAAGGCGTCGCGGGCATCAATAGCTCCTGTTCGTTCACCAGCTCCAATTCTGCACCGCGCGAGTCAGCGTGGGGCAAACAGGACATGTGGGACAACCCACCGTTAGCGATCTCCTTCGCCGCCCAGGGTTCCAATCCTGCGAACCCGTCGTCTTGCTTCATGGAGAGCCAACGCCTGCGGATATAACGGATGATATCCATGCGGGCCTGCTCGGCTTGCACACGAACGTGAGAGGTGGACGATAGCAGCGCTGCCTCTGGATCAGTCGGATGTGGCCTCAGCAGAACTGAGTCGACGAGAGCCTGGAAGGGGGTGCAGGCCTGAGTACGAAACGAGAAGGGAAATGCACATTATACGCACCTGATACGCCATTGCAGCATTCTTCTCGTTCAGTCCCCTCCTGAGCGAATCCAACAGCAACTCGACCTTCTCCCCGTCCTCGAACCTGACCCCATCGGCCTCCATGATCTCCAACCATTCGGGTTGCTCAAAACACTCGGCCGCTTGGGAGCATACAACCTCATCGATCGTCTTGCGCGCCGACGTGACCATGTCGCGGATGGTCTCTCCCCAGGTGTCAATAACGCTGTCGAGCTTCTTGAGCGCGGCCTGGGCAGCGGCAAGCAAGGCGAAGACGTTCATGGGCGTGGTGCGCTTGCCGAGACCCTTGAGGAGGGCGTCGCGCGTCTTCTGGGAGAGGGCGGCGAACTCGGAGGTACACCAGCCCTCGCCGAAGAGACCGACAAGAGCGCGACGGGCACCGCGTTCGAGGTGAGGGTTCTTGACGTCATCGAGCACGGCAAACTCGAGAACTCGGGGGGCACGGCGGGCGCACTGGCGACAGCGGCAGCCTCCTGTGCCCCATTTACCGCCGGTGATGGCCTCGTACTCGGAGAACTCGAGGAAGGCGTGGAAGAGGCCGTGCATCATCTCCTGCACGATGCGGGCCTGAATTTCGTCGTAGAGGGTATCGAGGTCAAGGTAAGTGGCGGAGCGCATGATGTGGAAGGCGGTATCGAGGTCAAAGGTGCGATGGGAGAAGACGAGGGTTCCGGTATAGATGAAGCCGAGGGTAAAGTGAAGCGATGCCGGGGTGAATGGGGGGGAGGGAAGATTGAGGGTAAGAGGCTCGCCGGGAGTGGGCTTTACGCCCCATTGGAGGAGCTGGGTGTTGAAGTAGGGGGAGCGGGAGACGAGGATGAAGCGATGGGAGGAGAAGATGGCGGTAGTGCTCTCGTGATTAGAGGAGGAGAAGGTGCCGGTGAGTGCGATACGGACGTCGGAGTAGAGTCTGGATCGCCACATGAAGACGAGGTCCTTGCGGAGCTTGTCGATGCGGGCCTCTTCGCTGCCGTGGCCCTCTTCTGCGTTCTCTTCGAAGAGGAATTCAAAGGCTTCGCCCCAACCCTTGCCGGTATAGAGGTATTCGAGCTCATTGTTGAAGAGGGTTGGGTTGATGTTGGTGGGGAGACGGAGGAGGGCGCCTGGATTAGTGGAGGGAGCGGGAGATATTGCACGGTATGGGGAAGGGGAGGGAGAGCGAGAGTGGGAGGAGAAGTCGAGACCAAGAGTTAAGGAGAGGGCAGACTGAGCGGGAAGCGTTCCAGTCGGAGAAGACGAGTAGGGGGTGGGGGAAGTTGCTGGCGGGGGTCTGAAGGAGAAATACCGCGCTTGAAAAGATGGAGGTGCACGGGCGTACACGACAGCTGGCGGGGAAGAGCGCAGACGGTCAGCGGGAGGTCTGTGTCTGCGGATGATTGCTATCGATCACGACACGCGCCGGGAGGGACGACGAGAACGAAAAGGGTTGTCTGCGCGCATCCGAGCATCTGAACATGGCCGGCGGGAGACCAGACGGTGCTCGAAGGGCTCGAGGGGGACGGGTGCGGAGAGAGAGCTGGTCGTGCGAGGGGGGTCGAGAGGAGAGACTCAGAGCGTACCTTTGTGGCCCCAGACTTCGTCTACTCCTTTTCCGCTGTCTGACTGGAGCTCCCATACGACGTCTGCGAAGCGGTCCTTTGCGTGGTCGAAGAGGGCCTGGAGGTCGTCTTGCCAGTGAGCGGTCGAGTTCCGAGTTGCCTCTGTGAGGCCGGGGGGAGTAGCCGTCGTCGGGGCCATCGCTGGCGGGCGGGCGGGGTGAAGGCGAGAGGAGAGAGAGAGGCCAAGGAGAGAAAAGGCGAGAAAGGGAAGCGTCGGGGGCGGGGGCCCGGACGGAGGGTATCGAGAGTGACTCTGCGCCGCGCTGGGAAGAGCGACTCGGACTCGGAGTGAAGGGTGCGCACAGTCGGCCTCGGCAAGCAACAACGCCAATGTCCACCCCCTCCCACGCGCGCTTCCATCCAAGTCCTGCGCTCGTCCAAGTCCACCACGCCCTCGCCGCCCCTCGCCCTCTCCTCCTCCTCCTTGCTCTCGGCCAGCTCTCAGCCTTTCTTCCAGTCTTACACGCCGTTCCCTACGCCGACGCCCACTCTCGGCGCTGCTCGCGGATGGCTTGACCGCATTCATTGCCTGAGCCACCGCCGCACATCATGCCCCCGATGTGAATCCAATCAACCCTCCCGCCCGTGCCCTCGACGCTGACCCGGCCGCGGCTCGCAGACGAGACAAGTTCACGATCCACTCAAAGGCCGTCGTCTGCCAGGATGTCGAGCTCAAGGGTGACATCACCGTCGGCGCAGGTATTTCCCTCCACTCCCCTCCCTTCCCATCCTCCCTCACTCCGTCCCCTTCTCTCCTCCCAGGAACGATCGTCCACCCAAAGGCGACCATTTTCGCCATCGCTGGGCCCATCGTCATTGGCTCCGGCTGCATCATCGAGGAGGGTGCCATCATCGTCAACCGGTCCGTTCCTCCCTAACCCTTGCCTCGACTGAACTCTCCCCCGCTCATCCGCCGTAGCCGAAAGGAAGTGATGCGCATCGGCGACGACAACCTCTTCGAGATCGGCTGTCGTACGTCTCCCTTTCTTCTTTTCCCGCACATCTCCCAACCGGACCTATCGGTCTTTGAGTCTTGTTTGACCCGTGTCGTCACTCCCTCCGTCCCCTTCTCTGCTCCAGTCCGCTCTCGACTCGCGGGGTGCATGCCGACAAGTCGAGCCTATGCGCTGCCGAATGCTCATGTTCGGCCCCCCATCAACGTGCAGCGGCTCGACTCGTCGGTGTCCATCCCGCGCCGTGTCGCTCACCTTCTTCGGTCTGGCTGTGCAGCTCTCGTAACCCACCATGTCTTAGTCAACGTTCAAATCATGACTGAGAGACGGCTACTCATGTGCTGCTTATTCCATCATATCCAGACTGTCACTAAGCTATGTTGGCCCAGCGTTTGTTGATAATCGTCGAGCTGACCGCCGTCGTTGTTCTCATTGGTCCATACCTTGGTTATCTTGAGTTCAACGCCACGCGCGTTCAGCCCTACTCCCGCCCGTGCATGCGAGCACCGCACCACACACGCTGGCCTAGACTCGGCTTGCTCGGACGCCCCGCTGACTGACCGTCCACTCCCAGGCGTCGAATCTCCCACCGTCGGCAACTGCAACACCGTCTGCACCCGCGCCCGCGTACACCACACCCTCCGCATCTCCTCCTACTGCGTCATCGGCGCCGGCGTCCTCGTCGTCCCCACGGAGGACGAGATGCTCGACGAGTACACCACCATCTACGGCCCCGCTGCAGAGCGCCGCGTCTGGAGCGGTCGCGGCAAGGTCCAGGAGATGGACCTCCGCAGGAAACACGCAGAGTACCTCCGCGAGATGCTCCCAAAGTTCAACAGGCTTAGGCGCGGCGACGGGGCCTGAGCTGTCAGCAGCTGGCTATGCTCGTGTGTATGTTATTTCTCGTGATAATACGGATCTATTTGCGTTCCCTCGAGCTCAGCGGACGCGCGAATTACGAAACACGGCTCCCGTGTCATTATCACCACACTAATCATGACATTCCGTGATGGCCATGGTAGACTAGGCTAACGCATGTCCCAGACTTCTCACCACAACAAGTTGGCGCATGCCGTAAAACCCAGCTCCTTTGAATCTCAATTGTTATCGTTCTGGTGATTCCGGAACCATGCGTATCCTCGAGACCGTCTGAGCCCAGGCGTACTACCACGAGATCCCCCGACGGTCTGGGGACGCGCATCATTGGCATCGAGCACTTATCCAAAGCAAACGCAACCGGAGGCTGGATGACCAACGGAAACGGAGAGAATGACTGCCTACGACTCAGCAGCGCGACAGCAGACTATACAAGCTAGTAAGCTTGTGTGTCTTGCAGACGCCGGAGGACATGGTCGAGGACGTCGGCGGAACGGCTGTCTCCCGACAGCACACGCTGCTCGTCCAGTCGACGATAGATATCATCGAGGTACTCCGCCGCGATGCCCGACAGACGTGCGATCCGACAGCATGCTGCGTGGACGCGGAGGAACTTGAGGTTGGGCAGCAGACGACGCTGAGTATGTGGACCTCGTCCTAACTGTAGAAGGTTGGTTTCCATCACGATCCGTCGAAGCCGAGATCGACAGGGCTTACATAGGGCCAAGACATGGTTAATGTATAAGCCGCCGAGTTCGTACAGTACGTCGTGGACGTCTGGCATGTCCTTGCAGGACGCAATCTTGCTGTCTAAAACGGAGTGATCTTGGTCCTTGACAGGATAGAGTAGGAGGTAGCCAAGCACACTCGGAGCCGCGACGAGGGTGTGAACGTTTCTGCACGTTCGACCTTGAGCACTGAGTGCCAGTTCATACAGGCTTTGTAGAGCTTCAATTTGGACTGAGTGACCCCCCGAGGGCCACTCCTAAGGGGGACCTGGCATGCCGGAGGGAGCTTGCTAAGTTTGCTACGACGTCGATTCCGTCCGAGTTGGAATCGCAAACGGTGGGCGCTTAACGTCCAATGTGGTTATGTGCTTGCCCGAGCTTCGATTGCTCAACAACAGACGAGAACAATACACGAGATGAGCCCCGATGACTGACAACAGGATACACGAATTCCCCCGCAACATCACTCGCAGACTCCCGCGAACATCAGACACGCTCAGAACGACAAGTCAAAGCCGAAAGCATCGACAACGCAGAGCACATGTTCCGGCCTCCACTCCGAGCTCGACATGACCGACACGGCCGGCGACACGATCAACAGTCGCTTCGCGTGCTCGATGCTCAGCTGGTCGCCTTTGCGCGTAAGGCAACCCGTTGCCGTCCTGGCGACCCGAACCATTCGTTCCGCCGCCCGCAGCCGACGTCCTTCCGCCAAAGGGGGTAAATCTAGTTGAGTGAAATCTCTTCGGTCTCTCCAACGTCGTCGTCAAGGTCGTTCGCGCTTCCCAATGGGCGCTCTTTCTCTACTGGAGGTGGTGGCGGGACCTCGACGCTCGATGGGGCGACGACGCCGACAGTGGTAAGTTCGGGTTCCACATTCCTCGCAGGAGCAGAGCTCTCAGCCTTCGGTGGTGTCTGAGGCGCTTCCTCTCGTGCGGCAGGTTCAGGCTCGTCCGCGGACGTGACTGAGATGGTGGGGGGAAGAGACGGGACAGGAGGAGGCGGCTGAGCGGGATTGGGGGAAGGGAAGCGGAAGTTCTTGGTCATAGTCCCTTTACGCGTGCGTCCAGGGCGATCGTCGTCGCTTTCCTCGTCCTCTTCTGGCACTGGCTCTTCGGGTATCTTGTGTGTGCTCGCACGACCGGTCGATTGGGTTGGAGAGCTCGCCGGCGGCGACGCTGCTGACACGCGCTGTGGCGGCATGGACTGCCGATTCGCAGCCTTTTGGTGTGTGGGAGAGGAGGTGGCACTGCGCTGGGATGGGGATGAGAGGTTGGCTTGCGACATGGACTGGGGGCGGAAGTGCGAAGGCGAAGAAGGATTCTCGCCGAGATAGAAGGGACGGATGGGCATCATTCTGCCGAGGACATGAGTGACCAAGAAGCCAGAGCCAGATGCTGCACTCACTTCTTCTCTGCGTGACAGGCGAGAATCCATTGGGGCTGGACGACGGGTATACTGAGTTGGAGTGCCTTCTGGTATTCGACGCCAGGACCGGTGACTATGCCACCAGTGACCGGTGCGGCGACGGGAGTTGCGGCGGGGGTGGTGCAAACGAAGTGGGTGGTGTCAATCTGGATCTTGTCGCTCCATTTTGCACCCATTTCACGGACGGCCATCTTGGCGTTTTCGAGCAAGACATCGTCTTCGACTGTTCCAAAGCAAACGGAGATACCCGAGGTGTCGGTCATGGTGTGTGTACGAACACGAAGAAGATTTGAGGGGTAGACACCGGCTGTTGTGCGGAGGACGAGCTGGAAGGTATACTCGGTATCGAGCTGGAGGCCAGAGACCTTGGTGGAGGTGTTGTTCGAGGGAGATGGGATGGCAGCCACGCGTTGACGGTCACGGTAGAGGTCGAGCGAGCGCAGCTTGGCGGTCGCAAGCTCAAGACGGGGCCATTCGAGGGTGACGGATGTTTGGGTCACGTTTCGGAGCTGGAGGGCGGTGAAGAGAGGAAGAGCGAAAGCGAAAAGAAACGCACCTCAAGCTGGGGATTCGCAGGAGTCTGAGTACCAAAGGCATCGAGGATATCGCTCTGGAGGTGCCAGAACTCATTCTCTCTCTTCTTCTCCTCGGTGACGTTTCTCTGGACGGAGATGTTGACGATGGAACCGGTTGAGACGCCAGGCGGGAGGAGGAGGGACGGGAACTCGATGAGGTGGGCCCGCTCTCCGAGCAGAATCTAGGGGACGGGGCTCAGCACCGGCGAGTTGTGCACGACGAGGAGAGACCAACCGCCATTCCGGCATCGAGCTTGCCGACGGTGAACATGAAGCTGTCCTCCGAGACCGCCATCCTTTCCTTGTCTGCGAGGGCGGCTGGGGGAATGACGAGCTGTGGGCTGTTGGGGAGCGCGGGTACGCAGGAGGTTGTGGAGGAGGAACGTGCAGGAGGGAGCTGAGGACAACGACGGAGACCAAAGCAAGGACAACTCGGACTCGGACTCGGAGCGCGTCCGCGTCACCGCTTGTGCGCTCCCCAGGCGCTCCCCGCCCGGGCCAGTGCGCGCGCCGTCCGGACTCCGTCCTGGACTTGGACCATGTCTCTTCGCGTCTTGGGCCCGCTCTGAGCCTTGCTCGACCTGCGCCCGCTCGATGCTCGATGAATGGACGAACAATGTGCTCGTCTCGGATCCGATGCGCGTGTACCGCGCCAAACGCGACGCTGCCCGCCAACGCGTGACGGACAAGTACTCCATCCTCGGCTTCATCTCCTCTGGCACCTACGGCCGCGTCTACAAGGCGCAGAGCAGGGGCCCCGACGGCTGCATCCACGCCATCAAGAAGTTCAAGCCCGACAAGGAGGGCGACGTCACTTACACCGGCATCAGCCAGAGTGCTATCCGCGAGATTGCGGTCAGTCCCATAACCCTTCTCCTTGCCTTCTTCCCACTCAGACCACAACGTAGTTGAACAGGGAGCTCTCGCATGAGAACATCGTTGCGCTCAAGGAGGTCATCCTCGAGGACAAGTCCATCTACATGGTCTTCGAGTACGCCGAACATGACTTCTTGGTACGCCCCGCTCCGCCCCTCATACACATGCAGGCGAACGTAATCCCTCCTCGAACCTGTAGCAAGTCATCCATCACCACTCACAGACCATACGGAACGGTATCAACCCGCCCGTTCTCAAGTCTCTGACGTACCAGCTCCTCAACGGCCTTCTCTACCTCCATGATTCCCACATCATTCACCGCGATCTCAAACCTGCCAACATTCTCATCACCTCTGGCGGCGTCGTCAAGATCGGAGACTTGGGTCTCGCTCGCTTGACGCACCAGCCTCTCCAGCCTCTCTTCGCTGGGGACAAAGTCGTCGTCACCATCTGGTACCGCGCACCCGAGCTCTTGCTCGGTGCCAAACACTACAACAAGGCCGTCGACATTTGGGCAGTAGGCTGCGTCATGGCTGAGCTCGCAAGCCTCCGTCCAATCTTCAAGGGCGAAGAGGCAAAGCTGGACTCGAAGAAGAACGTTCCTTTCCAGAAGGATCAGCTCCTCAAGATCTTCGAAATCCTTGGCACTCCGTCCGGTACGTCGTCCGTGCTCTACTCCCATCACAGCGTATGAATTCAGGTGCGTAGAACGCGATTGGCCAAAGATCAAAGATTTGCCAGAGTATCAGAGCATGCGACGACTGGACCAGTTCGTGAAGTGTCTTGTGATGTTTTTTGTATGCTTATGTGTCACCGGCCGTCTCCAGCTACAGCAATCGCCTGAAAGAATGGAGCAATTCTCGCGTTCGGGACCAGGTCGCACTGGATCTCCTCGCTCAACTATTTGCTTACGACCCCGACAAGCGTCTTACCGCAGCCGGGGCCCTGCAACACCGATGGTTCCACATGGACCCCTTACCTACGCGCAAGTGCGTCATCAGCTTGTCTATACGCCTTTGTAGATGAACTCATATCTTCCACCCCCAGCGCATTCGAATCCCTGTCTGCCGCCCACTATCCGCCACATCGACGCATCACACAGGACGACGCGCCGTCCATGTTGCCGGTGCAACCGGGTGGATCGCAGGCGCAGGCGCAAGTGTCGCAGATGCAGGTAAATGCTCAGGCGCATCGTTCTCAGCGATTGCTGGACGCTCATTCCAAACATTCCCACAAGGCGGGGAGTGCGGCGAGCTTCGCGAGTATGAGCGGTGGCCAAGCTGGGCCGGCTCGCAAGAAGGCGAGGATGGGGTGAAGAATCTATACGGCTGATGCATCCACATACTATATGCAGATTCTGTACGGTGCAGAATATGACTTCCTTGCGGGACCTGGTGCGCCGCAGACAACGCCGTGGTTCGTGCTGCAGGGAACAACATTTGTGATCAGGCGTGTAGCGTGTAGGTCAATCCGCAGAAGGCATACAACCATTCCTTGAGAGACGACGTCAGATGTATACACTTTGCTACTACAACGAGTACTAGCAACGCCTTCTACACGTCTTTCATCCGCAAAACACGTCCATTGGACAGCCGACACTCGTCCCCTTCGCTGAGCCTGCTACGCCTGCGATCTGTAAGACGGCGTTCGCGATTCCTCCCAACCCTTCTCCTGCAATCATGCCGGCCGCGACGGCGTAGCAATACATCGCCGCGCCCGCAGGCCAGTGCTTGCGCCATACCATCGCGATGCCGCTTCCGAAAAGCATTGCCATGGGGTACGTGCACAGCGGACCTAGGATGAAGGCTATACCGACGGCATTCCAGTTCGGAAACCACCCTCTCCTCTCCGGGCGGACGAACCGGTACTTCACAAACGTCGACAGGATAGTGAGCGCCCCTAGGCAAAGTGCCGTGATGCCAGACGAGCGTGGGATAGGGAGCGATGGGGAGGAAACCGCAACGGAGACAGCGCGCCAGGCGCCGACGTCGGGGGCGGGAAAAGCGCAAGTTGTGGTGGTGAGGGTGTTGATGCACGGGTAGGCTTTCACAAATACGATGTACATCCCCGCGGAAAGAAATATTGAGACGAGAGCCCCGCAACACTGCGCGTAGAGCTGCACCCGTGGAGATGCGCCAAGCAGGTGAGTCGTCTTGAGATCGCCTGTCAAGGACGTTAGTATCCATCTAGCACGACGTTGGTCGAGAATGACATACCAAGCATGTCCGCTACTTGCTCTGATGCAGCAAGCGTGATCATCCCCGTAAGCCCGTTGTTGAGCTGATTTGCGGCTGGAGCAAGGCCGGTGCCCTTCGAGATACCTCCGAAGACGAGCTGAGCGAAGTTCCCGAGCGTGGTGACTGGCGTGACGGACACGCGACCGGAGCATTCTGCGCCAACGAGGGAAAAGAGGAAAGAGAAGAGGACGGCAAGGAGCGTCACCCCTGCATTCTGTCCGAATTGGAAGCGCATGACCAGCATGGTGAGAACGATCCCGAGGGTGAGACCTCCAGACCACATCCACCACGGTGTTTGCTCGTGGGGAGGAACAGGATCGTAGAACTCGTCTTCCTTCTCAGCTTCTCCCTCGCCAATGAGCGGTGAAGTCCTTCGTAGCACTGCTTTGATCTTGCGTCCGACGGGCACCATCGCTAGTGCAATACTTCTCGCCACTGCCGCGCCGTTCGCCGCGATCTCAGCCATGCTCGCGCATAACAGCACAGCGCAGCCGGGCCAGATCATCCAATACTTGGGCGACGGAGAGTTGACAGGATCGTCGAGGACCATGTTGGCGTAGTTGATATACTCGGGGAACGCGCCTGATTGTGAGGCAGGACTACCGAACGCGCGGTTGGTGGCAACGAGGGCGGGTCCGATGATGGCCCATCCAAGTGCGGAACCGCCAACGAAGGATATCGAGGAGTTGATCGGAACCAGAAGGCCAACGCCAATGAATGCCGGGGTCCATTCCCAGATCCATCCCTGCCATTGGGAACGCCATCAGATGTTAGAAGGAAGGGTATAGGCCACTCCACTAACCCAGTTCTCTGCAGCAATGATCCACTTCCATCCTGCCTTGTAAAACCACCATCCCCAATGCCAGTCCCACAGGATCCCTGGCGCATACTGACTGGTGATACGCCAGAGGACCGCAACAACGAAGGATACGACGAGAGCAAGCGTCTTCTTCCGTGCATTGGCTGCAGCGTTGCGACCGACGTGGAGCGAGCGGATGGTGTATGCGGATGCGACCGCACTGGGGAAGGTGAGCTTGAGTTTGAGAATGTAGAGTCGCCTGAGTGGCATGGTGAAGAATATCCCCACATAGGCACAACAGAGAGTGAACGTGATGAGTCGTCTACGGTACGCTCAGCGAACAAACACACTTGCACGCTCGGAAAGCCAACGTACCCGAAGTCGGCGACTGGATCGTCACCCAGTAGTCCGAGCTGATAAGCAGCGGGGAAGCCAGACGTAAACAGCAATCCTAAAGAGCCTGCAGCCTGTTGTGTGAGCGGATTATCAGCGCGATGAGAGTAATATTGGTGAATGTATGAACGAACCGTAGCGGCGCTCTGGCAACACACATTCTCTTTCGGACCAAAGTAGCCCCCGCCGAGGCGTTCTGGGAGGGTTTTCGAGAGCGATTTGAGTATGGCGAAGCCAAAGATGGAGCCAAAGAGAGATGCGCCAAACGTCCAGCCAGTCTTGAGACCGAGGTAGACGCTACAAGGTTCACCCGAGCATGAGTGATCAGAAGACTAGGAGAGGGTCCGAACGTACTTGCTGGCCGAGATGACCGCACCGAGAGCGCAGCCGACTATGACGGCACGGAAGGTTAATTGTTGTTCCTGAGGCGCGTCGGGGTCCATTGGGAAAGGGTCGTTGGTGCCAAAGTCTTGGAGATCGCCATCGTCATCGTAGACGGACAGAGAGGATATCGTCAAAATATGAGCGAGAGCAGGACCCTTTTCATTTTCGTCGCTGTCTGTAGATGACTCGTTCACGCCAACGATCGGGTCCAGTGGGGGCGGACTGGTGTCGTCCGGCTCGACTGGAGGAGAGAGGGCAGGAGATTGATTAGTAGCTGGGGGGAGTATCATGAGAAGCTGAAGCGACAGAGAAAGCTCACGAGTTCAAGTTCAAGAGGAGAGTATATACTGCCAGCAGTCCGCGCGGGTACAAACGTGCCCAGCGATAAGGGAATCCGGGGTGGCAGGGTGAACGGGAGGCCGTCAAGAGCCTGGAGAGGCCGATAGTGGGGGTGGACTGAACGAGATAGGAGAGCGTTGCCGTCAATGAAGGCTCACATGTCTTGGGATGGAGGAGATAAGCAGTGAGTGAGTGTGGGATGCGCACGGACGATTATTCTGGGACACTCAGGCTCACACACTTGAACGGCCGCTGAACAGATTGCATTGTAGGCAGACCGCCGCCCTGAAGTAGTAAGCCTTTCCGACCCGTACTCGAGTTGCAGGGAGCCTGAGGGCCAAAGCCCTTAGTATAGCCTGACGCAGATTCACGCTGTTAGACATACCTTAGCCTACGTTGAATGGGTATACTTACACCGTACATACTGTTCAAGTTGCAAAAGTTGGTCTCCCAATCAGAGAGAAGCGCCCTTGCCTTACGTAATCACACTGAAGTTGAAAGACGTTGAAACGTTGCTTCCCCCACTGCCTCCTGGGATAGTAAGCCTGCACACACTTTTCCCTTTTTCGGAAGGCGCGCGCTTGCGCTCTCGCGCGCGACGGACTTGTCTTTTTCGTCACTCACAGTTGACGCTCAGACGTTTGAGCACTCAAAGACACGTTCTGCGATCTGTGGGGGCCCCCAAATGGGCAGAAATGGGTATATTTGTACTCCGCATGTGTGATTTAGTGATTGGGCAGTATAGCATGGTGTTTTCATGACGGTGAAGGAGACTTTTTAGCGTCTGAAGCATCTTATAGGTCTGGCAGCACCACCATAAGTTGGGATTACTTCTGAGTAGTAGCTAATGAACGAAATTCGACGTCCAGGACCCTCTCTTGCTGATTGGAGGCTACAGGAGATACATCTAATACATGTGATGGCACCCTGGTCCCCATGGTGGTGCTACCACTTGCGGTTCGGGCGTTTTTATTATTATTTCGACCTAAAGATGTTTCAGGAGCACTTGAGATGAACTGGTGCGGTAGATAGCTGTAGAATGAGTGTCTTTGAGTGCTCAAACGTCTGAGCGTCAACTGTGAGTGACGAAAAAGACAAGTCCGTCGCGCGCGAGAGCGCAAGCGCGCGCCTTCCGAAAAAGGGAAAAGTGTGTGCAGGCTTACTATCCCATCTGTGGCTATGGTGAACATTTGCATCACGAAGGATGCAGCTGGCCGGATTGGTTATGAGTTCCGCAACACTGTCTAAACGGGGTGTTTCAGCGTGGGTACTTATCCCCTTGTATTGAAGTCTCAGCTTAGCTGACGAGATAGTAACTCCACACTGTCTAGGCGTACGTGGGACCCGCAAGCTGACGGAGAAATACCAGGGTTGATGTGCCAGTGGGCCAGTAGAGCGACGAAACCAGGATGTCCGTGACATATGCAGTGTGCACAGACGCAATCTGATGAGAGCGATAGTACATACTCACTTATGTACTAGTACTTACATAGCCGCTAGCGACATGACAACTTCTTCCAGCTTCGTCTGACGCTTGCGTCGTGGATGTTGGACAGAGACGATGAGGTTGGGCTGGCGCCGGCGTAGCCGGGCGGACGCGGGACTCCAGGAGCCGCTCAGGGTGGGCGGGTTCCTGTGAGTGCCGCGATTTTGGCCTCTGTCTGACTCCTACGCAGATGCTAATCAAACGGCTATCATTGGTGTTGGCGGCACGACAATACTGGGCGGGATGGGCGGGTACAAAAATGATTACTACTGTAACGAGTGGGAAAGACGAGCGAGAGGCGAGCGCGACAGTCGACGGTCGCGGTTGGTGGTGGTACGAAGTAGAGAAATTTGTCGACGCGCGCTAGTCGCTCCGCTGGACATTGGGAGCCGGCCTCGCGCGCTCGGCAGGCCCCGGCATTCATGCAAAGAGTCCGGGGTGGCAGAAGAAAGGCGCCCATGCCCGGCCCGGGCGCACAGCCTGAGACGAGTAGGCCATGGAACTCCGGATGGTCAGTGGTATACTTTCTCCTTCGCAGCAAGATCACAACGACAGCAAGTTATAAGTCGATGAAGCTGGAGGAACTGCCGGGAGACGTGCTGCACGTGCTCGCAGAGCATCTCTGTTCGGTGCACGACTACCGTTCCCTCCTCCTCGCCTCGCCTGCCTTCCACCACGCCGTCCCCAGACTCTCCTCCCGCCTCCTCGCCCTGCTCGCCTCTAAGCCAGCGTCCAAGGGTCTGCAGCCCTTCATGCTCACCGCCCTTGCCTACAACGGCCGCCGACTCGCGCACTGGGCTCGCCAATCCCCCGAGAACCGCGCCAGCCTCCTCTCCGCTCTCGGCAAAGGCCAGCCCGCCGTTCTCGGTCTCACTCTTTCTCTCTTCCCGCTCACCACATTCGACTTGGTCCAGATACGCAAGACATACCAGTCCGTTCTTCTTCCTACCGTTCGCTACCTTCGAACCCTCCCCGACATGGCCTCTGCTCGATCCACAATCGGATTCACTATCATCCCGAAACCTTTCAGCTCTCTTCAGAAGGTCCTCCTCTACTGCATCGCTGCCTACTGGGCATACTGTGAGCTCTTCCATCATAACACCGCTCGTCATCTTGAGCCAGAGTCACCCGATTCTCCCGCCCCGCTTGACCTCGACATTCGCCATGCATGGGTCGCCGCTTTCGTTACCATCTGGCCCGAGCCCAAATATACTAGAAGCGTTGTACCCCCGTACGAAAGCAAGTTTGCAGAGGACGTCAATGAATGCAGAAGATTGCTCCATCGTAGCTCATGTCTCATGTTGTCGCTCACCTGCCAACGGTGTGTTCTCGTCATTGCAGACGAGATCCTTAACAGACTCCGAGACGGCTCCGACGACTGGCCCGAGCTCGAGCCTAACGTCAGCTGGGGGGACCTCTACGATGCGTCAGGCGCACTGCGCATGCTCGGGCTCGAGACGATGAAGTGGTTGCTTGCGACCAAGCCGGGTCGTGCGAACAAGGCGTGGTCCAAGACGGTCGTAGAAGCCCTCACGCGCGCCGTCGACGCAGGTCGGAGCTTGCAAGAGTGGAATCTGTTCGAGGTGGACTTGCAGCACCGAGCAGACAGCCTCCATTATCCCGCACTCGACAACCCCGTAGGACCTCCATGAGCGCCGTGTCGTATGCGGTTTGCCTCCCTGCGAAGCCGGCGCGGAGGGCCAGAACTGGGGCGCTACCGCAGCATTAGAATCGCACCTCTCGGTAACTTGCGCTCGTTTCGTGCATGCCCTAGGCCTGCACGCGCCCCGTCCTCGCTCTTCCTTGCCTCCAACCACCATGTCCCACCCTTTCTTCTGGCCCGGCAGGTATTTCTTCTATCCCATTGGCAACACTTCTGCCGTCTCCCTCACTCGTCATCTACCCCCTCAAGAACGCGCAAACCTCCTCCTCCTGGGCTGTGGGGATCCGCGACATGTTCTCTACACCATCTTCTCCGAACCGGATCACTGTGAGTTGCCGCATAATTTCGATCCCATAGTCCACCGCTGATTGCATGGTTCAACAGCCATCCGTAAGCTAGACTTTACTTGCGTCGATTTCGAACCGGCCGTCCTTGGTACGCCTTGCTCCTTTTCGTCCTGTTGTTGGCACTCATCCTCGTCTCATCTCAGCCCGCAACGTCGTCCTCTTCACGCTCATCGCAGACAAGTTCCCTGTGTCTAACATATGGAACATCTTCTACCACATGTATCTTGACGCCGAATCGCAATCCATCCTGATCACCCAGTGCAAGAAACTCGTAGAGCTCTCCACCAGCATGGACATATGGCGCGGATCCCCGTATGCATCCTATCTACGATTCTCAACCGACCACACCCTCACAGAGGTCCGCCGGCACTGGGTTCTGTATGCCGCCATGCCCGAATTATCGGCCCGTCGTCAGAAGGCAATACGTGCGGCGTTTGAGAAAGTATTCAAACATCCGAACACCGCGAACATGACCCCATTGACGTCGGCGCGTTCTGCTGGACCGCTGCTGTTCAAAGCGGTTGACGCAGGTTCGAACCAAGCGTGGAACTATTGGAAGACCGGAACCACTTTTCTGCAGAAGAAGGATCTTTCTGCAGCGAAGCTCCTGAATCCTACCTTCGCATACTCCCTCTCAGGCGAGGGTTGCGCCGTCCACTACGCAACTGATCCGCTCACGACCTTCCACTACGCCGCGTTGTTCGGGAACGCCCACGCTGCGCCCTCAGCCGCTGATATGGTGAGGACCGCTCAAGAGCAGTTCTCCGACTGGTGCACTGCAGTCCTGGAGAGATTGTTGGAGCCTTCGACATGTCCCCGCATTCGCTTCCTTCTGGCGGAGGTCACCGCAGCTTGCCGCGCCCTCGTGTCCTTTGGCGCAACAGGAACACTTGATCTTGGGGTTCCTGTTGCGCAGTTTCAAACCCGACTCATTCGTCTTGACAACGTCGAGTACGTAGAGAAGGGCGCGCCGACATCGTTCAACGTCATCGAAAGCTCCAATCTCATCGATCATGTTGGGCTCCTAAACATCCTCATCGCCGCCGTCCCATTGATGTCGTCGTCGCCGTCGAGCGTCCTGTACACCGAGTCCCTGCTGTTCCGGGGTGAGGATGCGACCAAGGAGTTCGCGGAGCTCTTGTATGCAGACATTGGCACGATGGCTCTTCTCCTCGATCTTTGCCCCGTTGACTATCTCTGCGGTTTCACATCCCGTTCGAACACGCACGAGATCATGATGCATCAATTATTCCACAAGCGCGACAAGCGGACTAGCTATGAACAGACACAGTTCCACCAGGTCACCGTCTGGAGGTCCCCCGCGTCGTGCGACAGCGTAGTGGCGCTTCATGGTGCGCGTGCTCGCGTCCCCCCCGTTTTCGACTCTCGCCAGCTCGGCAATCTTCTCTATGACGTCTACCATGCCGTGTTCGAACAAGAGGACGCGATGACTTTCTGGAGGCAAAACCAGCAAAACATGCTCAGGGCGATCGCATCTTCCAATATGATTCACTACATGCGCGAGAGCTTCGTGCTGCTACTCAAGTTGGTTCGCGAGCGGTTGCAAATTCCACATGCGGATTGGTTGGAGGTCATGGATCGGCTCTTCGAGCTTGAACAGGAGGACGGGTCCATGCCAATGAACAGTGTCAACCGCAACGACTTCTACGCGCATCTCCATCGCCAGGGCGTCTACACCGTCAAGTACTACAAAGATCAAGCTACGAGGATCGGCCCCTATGCCAACTGGGATGTCGTCCCGCCCGTCGTGCGCATCGTCCTCTCTGTCCCCCGAGAGAAAATCACGGCGTTTGAGGATATCCTCGCCGACAGTGGGGTAGGCACACCTCTCCTGCAATGCGATGTGGCCGGCATCCAGTGTCACAATGTCTTCGCCGCTATCCACGTCGCGTATGGCCGCGTGATCACTCTGGGCTCTCCGCGCAGTCCCCGTGTAGTGTTCGAGGAAGATCCGCAAGGGCGACAAGGCAACTTTCCACTGGTCGTCTCCTTTGTGCTCTCCGCATACCTCCTCACCGAGATCGAGAGTCCAGGGAATCTCACTGTAGGACTATGTGTGCGGAGCACGACGGGGACTGCGTTGCTGACTCAGAAGCTCGGGATCCGCTTGGATATCTTCCGGACCAGCCTCCTCGACAATGAACATGTCTGTGTTCTCCCAGAGCAACCCCTCCCCGCTGTCCGGTCTAGATCTCAGCCCTCTAACGGACCTCTCTTCTCGCCCAACGCGACCCTCTCCACGCAAATCGGCAAGCAAAGCCCCGTCTCAGTTGAGTTGAGTGAGCAGTGCGAGCTCGTCAGCTCGCTCCTCGCAAGGATCGACATCGAGGATCAAGATGTGATACATGACTTTGGCTCCGGCGCGATGCCCGAGGTCATGCAGGCGTCGCCGTGCGTCATGCGCCTGACAGTCGCTGACCACAGTCAATATGTCGTCTTCCCGTTCCCCGTCGTCGGAAGCCAATTCAAGTTGCGTCTCGCACGGAAGTCCCGATACATCGAGGTAATTACAGTCGTGCTTTCCTTCACCCCTAGTCTGTGGCTTACCCATGCATCCACAGATACTAGTGCCGACCGCTGGACCGTTCCTCAAGCCGGATGGCATGAAACTCAACCCATTCCCGGTTGTCGGGACCGGTGCAGCTCTCGTTCCATGGAACATTCATCGTCTAAGACTCGATCGGCTCCCCGTCCTCAACCTGTCGGACTCGCAGCTTGACCAGTGGCTCAACCCGCACGTCAGTTCCCAACTGTCGACTCGCGAGCGGAAGCTGCGGAAGAAACAGAGGGCCGATGGGTTGCTCTTCGTGAAGGACACCCTCCACTGCATCTTTGTGCGTTCCGCAGGCGTGCAGGGTGGTGGTCCAAGGCGAGTCTTTGCGCTCCGCGACGAGGTCACGAACAACTGCGACACAATCATCTTCATTCACGGCATACGCTACGACTTGCAGGCGCACACTCTTGTCTGTGACGGCTACGTTCTCCCATTGACCCACGATCTCATGCCCAAGATCGTGAACTCTTTTGGAAAGCTCGTTCGTGACGACGGCATAGTCAATGTGCGCGTATTCGAAGGCGAGATGGAGGCATGGAAGCAACTCATCCCCGCCTTCGTCGAGCGCTGCCGCACATGGGAGCATGGAGAGAACTGCGAGTATCTCGCGCAGAAGGCGGTTCCACTTGTGCAGACGATGGAACTCGACCCTCTGTGCAGCTGCGGGAGGGGAAAGGACGTTAATGCGCTTCGCGAAGTTCCCGAGTGGCGTCCGTACGCGCCGTATGTCACTCGGATCGCGCTGTCTCCTCTCTTTGCGGTGTCATACCTCGAGACGGTCGGGCGCGATCCTGAGGCGCACAAGTGCTCGGTCTGTAGAGGGAGAGGGAAGCCGAAGTTGCTGACTTGCAAGGCGTGTCAGAAGGTTAGGTATTGTTCGGCGGCTTGTCAGAAGAAAGACTGGCCGCGGCACAAGCCCAAGTGTAAAGCTTAAGATGCTGTATGGTCTCGTATTTCGTGGTAGGAATATTACATGGATTGCCGAGCTAGTAGTTGGGCAACAGGCGTGATCACGAATGGAGGTCACACTCGCCGGGTCGAAGAGCACACCATTTCGGTTGCAGGGCAATCGCCTTCACACCACGATCGACGAGTCGGTACCGAAGTTCGTTCAGCCGAGCGAATGCCCGGGTTCCACTCGTAGCGTTTGCTCCTAAGGCCCTATCAGTCTCGCAGATTCATCGTCGACATGCGAAGCGGACTCACCGATGCGCGGGGATCCGTCTGGCAAAGTGTCACCGGTCCAGAACACCTCTGCAGCAGCAGCCAAACGTGGCCAGACGATTGAGTCCAGGTTCTCTGGAGACGACTGTTCACTCCACAGCGGCATCTGACCTACAGGTGGTTTAGCATCCTTTGTCTCACAGGAAAAAATGTACAGCTCACCGCCAAGAACGAGAGAGCGTTGCTCTACCGTCAGGTTCGCAAAGGGATCGAAAGAGTACGCCTACATGTTGCCATGCATTAGGTCGTTTCATTCTGCTCTGCAGTGAGAACGCGCACCCTTTGCCAGGTTTTGAATGGATCACACCAGCTGTTCCTGTGATTGCGTCAGGATAGGTCAGGATGACGATACAGGAATGATAGTTGGAACGACTCGATAGACGCACCCCAATACATTGTCACCTAGCCAGTCTCCAGCGCCACAGTCCTGGTAAACATGAGTTAGAAGATCATTGCGGGAGAAACGGTCGGACATACCAGGTAAAAGTAATTTGAAGGTTGATGGATGAATCGAAGATTTCGTTGCGCAACTGCTGCGGCGTCCTGTGAGGTTTGCCATACCCTAGGCAATATATCGTACATCAGCAAATGCGAATGTACATCAGCGTAAGGATCACTCACACAACGACGGTGTCGTTCACAACTGGCGCGTTGTGCGTGAGGACCATGTCTGCAGAAGGGGGTGCTCAGCTCGGGATATCGACTCGGAGACAGCGTATGCTCACCGCTTTTGATGAAAGGAGTCTTCCCATGCGCTTTGATGACGCCTTGTACGGTCTGCACGAAGTCGTTCAATGCATCGGCAATAGTGATGTTCCGTTGAGTCAGGTCCATCTGCGTCTCCTCGTCCTCTTCCCAGCATGGGATGTTCACTTCGTCTCCGCCCGAGCTCATCATCTTCCCAGGAAGGTCTGAAGCGACGGAATCGAAGAATTCTTGAGCGAACGAAAGCGTCGCAGGGGACGCGATGCGTAGTTGGCCGGCGGGTGGCTCAGAAGCATACCTGGACCACGGTGACTTAGCTGCGCAGGCGATTAGTTCGGGGTGGGCCGCTCCGATAGCTGTAGTATGTCCTGGGGAGTCCAACTCCTGCTCCAGAGAAGTCAAGAGGATGAGAGAACATACTTCGCATCGTCGTGAAAGGGCGTACCATGACGACGTCAATCCCTCTCTGTAGTCATAGATGAGGTGACCGGAAGAGAAATAACAGCATGTCCACTGACTCACCTCGTTCGCGTACTGGACAATCTGTCGGATATCTTCGCGGGTGTATATCTCACTGGGAGAGTATGCTCCCTTGGCTGAAAGCTCTGGGAACGCTCTTACTTCCAGGGGAAAGCTCTGGCTGTCGATGATGTGCCAATACAAGACGCTCAACTGGAAGGCACCATCCATAAGTCAGAATCGGAGAGTAGGAAAGCGATACGGACCTTGACCCAAGACATGGCGTCCAGAGTGCGCAGAATATCGGAGATAGGATAGCTTGTATAACAATCATCATATGATTGAGTGCATCGGATGGTTGAGGTGATCCATGTGTCACATACAAATTACGAGACGTGTCGAAGGAAAAACCACGGTATGGCTGTACGGCACGGTTTAGCTTGGATGCAAATTCGTCGAGAGAAGAAGTTCAGCGTACAAAAGCGGGTTCATCCACAATGTCGATGTCACCGTTGAGCAAGTACTTGGTCCCTTCGTAATCGTGCCATAGTTGCTCGAAAGTGGTAAGCCCTCGAAGAAGTCCCAGAGTGGAGTTAGCCCGGATGATGGCGTTTGGCTGGTGACGTGAAACGGACAATGAGTAGGACTCGCGCTTGGAGTCGATCTTCTGGTTGGTTTCATCCACGATGCTGCGAACAGGGGCACCCTCGTGAATGACGAGACTGAGGGAGGAGACGACGTGAGCTCTGTGGAGAAGATGCGCGTCGGCCGATCCTCGTCCGGGCACAAGCCGTTGAAATGCATCCGTGGCGAGCCTGGATTGGGTGCGAATCACAGCAGAGACCATGTCGGCAGGTGGGTTGCGGAGTTGTAGGTGGATGACAAAGTCCGGGGACAGTCTCACTGGGGAGTTACCCTGTTTGAAAGACCTCGGAAGCGGCCAGAGAGCATCGACATGGTGTGGGGAAAGGACGATGACTAGTGCAATCGCAAGGAGCAGGGAGACGGGCAGCATGGCTCGCGGATGTGTCTCCCGGCATGGTCATGGTGGGTGGAGATTATATCGTGAGTTGACCGGGAGTGATGCGGACGTGGTACGTGCCATCGAACTCGGGAGAGGCAAAGAGATAGAAGCGTGGATGAGGTCATGAGGGCGAACGGCCATCGAGAAGCTTGTGCGACCGTATGGGCTGCATTCGAGAAGTGGTGCTACGGAGTCCCGTCCACGGGCGATAACCACCGCTTCGGCCCTCGCTCTGTCCGATGACCCCAGGGTCCACCAGCAGACTGAAGACTGAGGCCTGACTACAATTTCAAGGTCGTTGCTCCGTCTGTCACCGTGGACCCAAGTCAATGCCACGACGAACGGAGCGGGGGATAGGGGCTCACCATGATTCCGACGATTGGATGAGAACTGTTAGTCGGACGAGGGTAACCGACTCTCTCGAACGGGCATGTTTCGAACTCGTGCGCAGGTTAACCCGCCGACGTAAGTGTTAGTACATGTATTGCTCTTCGACAGTTACTAAGATAAGACATCGCGATCAGCGCAAGTGTACCTATCAATCGCATTCCTGGGATTGGACCGAAGACCGTCCTCAAGGTAGGATTGGAATGAATATGCAGTGTACAGAAATGATAGGACTTGATATATGCCCCGTTTCCCCTAGCCATCAACCACGGAAACAGGATGATGTAGTGAATATGAGGCAAGTCGCAACATCGATCCAGAACAACATAGCACACGATCAGCAGGCCTCACCCGTCTCAAGCATACATGAAACAAAGCCAACAACGCTGCCCGTGTTGGCGAAGACGCGTACTGTACTATACATGATGCGATCAAGCGCGCAGCTGAGCACGAAGGTTGCTCTCGAGGTTACCCCTGGGGCGGATGTACTGCACGTACGCGCCGTCCCTGGAACAACCGTGAGCGTCATCGACGTGGAAGACAAGGTTAGTGGGACGCACTGCAACACACGCTTGTCCTCCTTGAGCTTCAAGTAATCCTCGCGGTTGACGTTGGTGAAGCCCCACTTGCGGGAGACGATGATCTTCTGGCGACCAGGGAACTTGTAACGGGCGCGGCGGAGCGCCTCCTGAACGACGGCAGCGTTCGAGTCCTTGGTGCGGATAGAGAGGATGATCTGGCCGATGTTGACACGGGCAACCGTTCCGTAAGGCTTGCCCCAAGCGCCACGCATGCCGGTCTGAAGTCTGGAGAACACGGACATGGGCGAACGTCCGGCACAGGGAAGCAAGGAGTACTTACCGATCGGCACCTGCGCAGGACAACATCTTATTGATCCGGAGGACATGGAAGGGGTGTACCCGGACCCTCAAGTGGAACGAGTCCTTGCCGGAGGTCTTGGTGACGTACTTGTTGGCACAGATGCGAGCGGCTTCGAGGGCTTCACTCGAAAGCTGCTCGTACTCGTCGGAAACGAGATGGCAGCAGAAGGGGAACTCGTCGACCGAGGCACGCTTGCGGCCAAGATCAAAGATACGAATCTGGAGTCGAAAGGTGAGTGAGGGTGATGATTTGCAAGACGGGAGTTACGAACCTTGGGGTCGGGGACACCGCGGTTGTAGCGGGATTTGGGATAGGGCTTGTTCTTGCAGTAGCGGTAGCAACGAGCGGGACGGCGACCCATGGTGACGAAACTGGATGAAAGACGAGGTGAGCGTCATCTGGAAGGTCAAGACTGCATCCATCGTCATCCGGCTGGAATTCTCGCCAAACGACGAATGGAGGTGGCGGGGAGAGGGCGGAGGAGCAGCATGACGGTGTACTCACAGAGTTGGATGGACGGGGGGAGCTGGGCGACCGACACCGAGCACTCGTCCTTTTGAACCGAACGACGCCGATGACAAACCCGGTTTGAAACCGCTTCCGCTGAGTAACCCATCGGGCGTCTGCTCCACGCGGGTGGCATGAGTCATCACCCGCTGTGTCCGGTCCGGGAACCCCGCCACTCCAGCGCTCAAGCTCAAGTCCCCGGTGCTTGCTCAGCCGATACTTCAAGTGAGGTCTCGAGTGGTACATACTTATGCTGGGCTGTCGTCGACGTCGGTCAATGCATCAAGCACGCTCAAAGTCCTTGCTCGCGCTCTCAGCTCAGGCCCTATCAACCCAGAACGTCCTCCAATGCGCACGACCAGCAATTAACTCATCACTAAGATGCTTCCTCATCCACGGCCCCGATCCGGACTCTGACTCGTCCTAACCCCAGCACCCCGGCCTGACAAAGCTGCTCTCGCATGCGACTCTAGAGTCCTCTTTCCAGCATCACGAACACGGCTCGAGAGCATCTTGGACACCATCCGAGACCAACGGCTGGTGACTCGCAGTTGGTCTGGGTCTGTCCGAGTCCCCTCCTCCAATGATCTCTGACGTCGCTCAGGACCGGACAGCTCGAAGCGCGTGTCTACGGCTTACGGCAGTGGTTAAGACAAACCGACAACGCTCGTACCTCGAAGTTCTTGCCCCTTGCTCACGAGAGACGTGCTTCTAGATGCGCTAACCTAGCTTGCGAGCTTGCTCTCCCCTTCACAACAAGATGCCATTCAATGATGCTTGTATCGCGATACCCCCGGGCACAGCACGCAACACGCGACCGCTGTACATGTCTGACCATCTTTCATTCTTTCGACTTGGATTGCGGTTGCCTGTCCCATCTCGCGCTCGCCTCCGTCTGACGCCTCGGACTCGCCCTTCCCCGGACGCATTCTCCACCGAGCGACGGTGGCGCCCATAAAGTTCGCCTTCCTGCAAACTTTCCCTCTCGCACCCAATCCTGCTCATCAGCCTGCCGTACGCTTTCAATCAGCCACCTTCCCGTCCGCCCATTCGCCCTCATCGCTACCCAGGCCTCGTCCACGTGTCTTCATTTCCTGCCGTTCACAACCCTCAGGGGTCGCTCCTGCCACTTTCTCTTCCCTTCCTCTTTCCACGCTGCAGCGTGTCTTTCATATATCGCTTCCAATGTCTATCCTTGCCATCTCATCTGTCCGCGCTCGGTCCAGATATGTAGCCGATCAGCTCTTTCCTCTCTCCTCTACTCCTACAAAACTCTCCCTGTCCCGGGCCACAGTCGCGCCCTCCCCTCCTACCCTCTCCCACCCTTGCCCGTCGCACGAGGCTCGCAGGACGTTCCCCACTGATGTATCCTCAGCGTCCGATGACTGCTTACTATCCTCGACCTGTATCGCCCGTCATGTCCATGTCCCCGATGTACAGTCCGGGCAGCTATGCTAGCAGCTACTTCGACCACTGTACGCATCACACACCTCTCTCTACTCGTCATCACTGACCAACACTCTTGACAGCTCCAGAAATGCGCATGGTGCCAATGTACCACCAATACGGCCAGCCTATGCCCCAGCCAGCAATGGTCTACCGCCAGCAGCCGATGCCCTACAATCGACTTTTGTACAGGCAACATAGGCCTTGCTGCGAGGACATCTGCTGCGATAGGTGCTGCGACGAGTGCTGCGGGTGAGTCGGTCCGTATCGTGTGCGCGAGAACCCCCAGAATCTGACTCGGTCTGGCAGCCCCCTGTGCTGCTGCTGAGTCGCGAGCGGTGTCCGAGGCCTTTTCGCTGCGTCTACGTACTCAATGCGCAAACCTTCCGTCGGCTCACACACACGACCTCTCCTGATATCTTTATCATTACCACATACTCGAAGCTGCCCGCTCGCCCCTCTCATAGACTGTTCGTCTTCCATTCCTCAGGTCAATCTCCGTGTACTCGTGTCCGGTCCGTCTCTCGTGTATTACTACCGTGACGACAAACGTTCCGTTCCTAACCCATCCTTGCATCGATCGTCCATCGCGTGCGGCCAGGCCGCGAAACGGATTGAGTACGTGTACTAGTCACATCTTATTACTTGGATAACCTGCTGCTCCCTAGATGACATGAGTGGACATATATGTACAATTGCAACATAACAAATGTGTCGAGAATATGTGTTCACCGACGGTCCATAGCCAGAGTCTGTTGTAGGAAAACATCGCAACATGGAAACATCATAGTGCCAGAGCACAGGGTACCACCGTCGCAGCCGCGGCGTGTTTGCTCACACAGCACATCCGGACAAGAGCGACTGAACGCTCTCCGCGACCTTCAAAGTGTCAATCGCGTACTGCGTCTCGCCTCCGTTGTCCCCGACCTGGGCCTCTCCCACAGCACCATCTCCCGCACCATCGCCGACGAAGGGACTCGTTGACGAGTGGAAGGAGAACGGATCCGAAGGCAGAGGGACGATGCTATCGCTCATCACCGGCTTCATCAGCTCCCAGAACTCGGACGCGAACACATTCGGGTCGTAGAGCTCCCCGCCCGAGCCCAGCCCCTCGAGCCCAAAGTCCATTGGGAATGCGCCGAGGCCAGTCGAGGTCGGCAGGTCCATCTGCGTCTGCATGTACTCTGTGCCGACCGCCGGGGCGTCCGACTGACAGGGCACAGGGTTGTCGGCGCCGGAAGAGGACGCTGCAAGGGAGGTGAGGAACGAATACTCCTCGGCGTTGAAGATAGGTGCGCTTGGGAACTCTGCGTCGGAGAACATGTCCGATGGTTGTGACAGCATCGCCAGGAGCTCCTCATCCGATGGCGAACTGCTGAGGGCGTCGGCGGTCGGGATCGCGGAAGGCAGAGGGTGCATCTCAAGTTGGTTGAGCGAGACGGTCGCGTCCGGATCGTGTGTCGGTTCGTCGTCCTGCTCTTGTTGTGAGTCCCAATCGTCCACGTCGGAGGGCGTCATTATTGGACTGGACGGTGGCAAGGGCGAGGAGGGGGGAAGACAAGCTGTACGTCGCCTTGTGAATCCAAAGTCTCCGCCATCGGATGGGCCGTCTCGCAGACCAAGGTCGAACTCCCCGTCACTGCTTGCGATGGGAATAGAGTCCAGCGGCAAGTCCATGTCGTCGGAGGGGGGATCTGTTGGATCGTCTTCTCCGTCGGGGCCCGCACCTGGTGCGGGAGCATCAGGCATGGAACTGGCGCTACGCGAACTGCTCGGTTGATTTGATCGAGCTGCTGTGGGTGCGCGACCGCGTGACGGACGGGAAGGGGAGTGCATCGAGGCAAGAAGACTGGGCAGCTTGCGCGGGCTACGTGCGCTGCGGCTCGGCTCGGGGGTGAAGAGCGAGCCTTCGTCTTCGAGATCTTCACGAGTACGCGGCGTCGTGGGATTACTTGTTCCAGGTCGCCGTCGCGGAGGTGTTGACGGTGGCTCGACCGCTTGAGAAGACGTGATCACGTTATGGGACGTTGACGGCACGAGAGGCATCGCGAAGATGGGCGGAGCCTGAGTTCCCGCAATCACCGGTCTAGGGGGCGTCAGCGTGGCTGGTCCATGGAATGCCCTGTCCTGAATGCTCTCGGGCGGGTTCTTGTACGTCGCTGACCGCTTGCGCTTGTTCGAGCCGGCGACCTTCTCCTTCTCCCTCTTAGCCGCTGGTCGTTTACGCTTGGCTGTTTCCGATGGCGCTGGGGCCGCCTCCGATGGGGGATCGGTGAGGTATGAGCCATCCGCTGCACGCGGAAGGGTAGCGGTGTTTGTTCGTGCCCAGTCCGGAACGGTGTATCTTCGAGGCAGAGCTTGTGTGCCGCTGGCCGTAGCACGCCTTGGAGGGGATGTGGAGGGACCTACTGAGGGTACGGACGGGAACATGTCCCAGCCCGGATCGGAGGCAGCATGGGACATGGTTTGCACATTCGCTGTGCTCGCGCCATGCGAGGACAAGATAGACCCGAAGGTCGAGGTGGACTCGAGAGACTTGCGAGGCCCGCTTGCAGTCCGCTTACGCGTCGCTTCCCGCTCGCGATCTCGCTCGTCCATGATCTCGCTTAAAGTGCGTTTCCGGAGACTGGAGGTTGTGTTCAAACCACCTGCGCCTGGCGCACGACCGGAAGTCGCTGCTGGTGAGGTGCCAGGTGCGGCGGGAAGTGCAGGGACAGCACCACCCTGAGTCTGCCGCTGAGACGCGGTCCGGGGAGGTGGGCGGAGGACCTCCTTGCCCTTGTCCTTCTCTCCAGCTTTCCGACGGAATGCAGTGGGATTGACGTTCTCCTTATCCAAAACGACGATCTCTTCATCGTCCTGAGCTGTATCAGTGGTGGGAGGGGTGGAAGGGGAGTCGGACTGAGAAGGCGGCGAGAGAAATGACGCTGGAGAACTGGCAGCGGTAGAGGATGTTGAAGCGGAAAGGAAGTTGAGAGGGGCGGCGGGCACAGGTATGGGTGGTGCTGCTGCTAGTACTGACGGTGCTATGCAAGTTGGCGCAGGTGCATGCTGAGGTACAGAGGCCGGGGCGGAGACGGAGGGAAGGGTATGTGAGGACGAAGATTGCGGTGCAGCAATGGCATTAGTGAAAATCGCCCCCAGTAGCTGGACTAGATCAGGGTTTGGGGTGGCGTTAGCGGATGAGTCAATGGTGCTCAAGGCCTTTAGAACTTCTTGATTCTGCTGAGGATTGGCAAGCGCTGCAATGAGGAGGGACATCGGGTCCAACATCCCAGGTGGGACTGTAGCAGGCTGAGGAGGCGCAAGCGAGCCTGCCGTAGCGTTGGGGATGACCGGAGGCGTCAGGTCAGCGGAAGACTCGACTTTGACATTATGGGATATGGGGGGAGTGCTGGATGGCGTTGTTGTGAACAGCTCTCTCTCTTTACCCTTGTCGCTCATGCGTACGAGAGGATCCTTGGTGAAGAGCGCCGTGTTCGAGCGCTTCGCAGTCTTTCCTCCGGCCCACGAGTTGGCGCGAGGCAGAGCAACGCGTGTTCCCTAACCACGCAGGTTGAGAACAGGGATTATAGTTGCATGTCTGCGTTACGCACCTCTCTGAGGGAAAAGATGACCTCCAAAGAGTCATCGTGGAGGCCGTCACAGCTGACGGTCCCAAGCACGGTTTGGTCGTCCGAGCTCTGGAGCGCGTCTGAGATCCAACCATGACCGATTGCAACGCCTTGAGAGCTACTTGAGGCACCCCGTTGCTCTTGTGGGTATGAGACGCGTGAGTTTGCGAGTGGTAAGGAACGAAGCTGATACAACGGATACTCACGGGACTCGAAGGGATCGAAGACATAGACAGACCAGTCGCGACTTCCAGAGGGTACCACCTCAGGACTTGCTTCATCTGTGAGCAATGTGGAAAATGAAGACGTGTCAAGGAACGCACCTGGACTGGCAGATAGCCTCGAGACATGGGCGAAGGGCAACCTTGCCGTAGGCAACTTCAGGGTTGGCAGTGGGAGGCAGGCGAGGAGGGGGTATTATGGACACGTCCACTTTGGTTCTTGTGCGCGCAAGAAGGTAGGGCTCGGCCGAGTTGAGAATATAGAACGCGCGGACTGTGGCCATGAGCGACAAGGTTGTGTGGATGAGTGAAGCGGATAGAACGTACTGGCCAGGCGACGCGTTTCCATCCCGTCTGCATCACACGCGGAGCCACTCCACAGCAAAAACGGCCAGAAAAACAAACGACGAAGATGCGCGAGAAGGAGACAGAGCTGAGGCTGAGCGTGGTTGGGAGGAGGAGATCGCGAACGAGGAGGAGAACGCCGGTAGAGCCGAGGCGTGAGCATGCGCCACAGACGCCCGTCATGTCAACGCGCCGCCAGTCACGTGCACCGTGTACCGCGTCTGGTCGCGTGCTCGCGTCACCGACGCGTCCGATGGGCGCCGTGCGCGATGGCGAGAGAGGAGACGTGTATCTGCTCCCCTTCTCCGTCTTTCAAGAGCTAAAGAGACCGACCGGCGACCTGCCCAATCTTAATGGCACCACACGCGTACGTCCGTGCTGGCAGCGCCGGGCAATGCAGCCTCAGGGAAGATGAAACAGAGACCACCGGCCTTCTCGTCCATACACCAGCCCTACGATCGCCCTCGAGTCTGTCGCAGCGCATTTTATGCGTTCGCATTCCTCCGCCGATCGCCCGGATCCGCAATCAATCGTGCTCTAAAGCCAACCGTGACAACCAACCTTTCTCGCGTCCGAATGCTACCATCGGCGTGTTGGACTGCGGCCGTGCACGTTGTCGCATTCGAGTCCTGCGATCGACGACCCGCACGAGCGCCGTCTATCGGGGAACTAGTGATGTCGATTTCAATAGTACAGGTACAGCACTACTCTCTTTCTTGTCTTCTCTGCGACTCCAGGTCCAACACGCGGACGATCTCTACCCGCCAGCGAGCAGGCCATCGCGCCCGCCGTAAAAAACCTAGAGACGGTCTGCCGCAACGAGGCCTCGGTCAGTCCCTCCTCCGAGGTCGACGGGGCCGCGTAGGTACTCACTCGTGTTGCCGAGATCCGCACACGCCTCCTTGACACGCTCCACCAACGTCTTCTCACCCTCCCGAACCCACACACGCGGGTCGTAGTACTGCGTCCACAGCTGTCAGCGGCTGTCGCCCACAGCCGATGTCTAAACTAAAGCCATACCTTCTTGTTCGGCTTGTCTGCGCCCTCGGGATTGCCAACCTGGGTCTGCAAGTAGCCCGACTTGTTCTGGACGAAGTCCTATGGATGCCGTCACCAATGTCAGTACCGCGCGGCCGCCTTGCGTGGACCAGGAACACTTACGCGAATACCACACAGGTACGCCCACTGCGTGTCCGTATCGACGTTCATCTTGACGACGCCGTTCTGGACCGCGGTCTTGATCTCATCCTTGGTGGAGCCCGAGCCGCCGTGGAAGACGAGGAAGAGGGGCTTCTTCTTGCCGCCGCCGATCTTCTCCTCGGCGTGGATCTGGTGCTTGTTGAGAAGCTCAGGGTGAAGGCGGACGTTGCCAGGTTTGTACACGCCGTGGACGTTACCAAACGCAGCGGCGATCGAGAAGTTGGGGCTGATCTGGGAGAGTGCCGAGTAGACGTCCCAGATGTCCTCGGGCTGGGTGTAGAGACGAGAGTTGTCGACGCCAGTGTTGTCAACGCCGTCCTCTTCACCACCGGTGATGCCGATCTCCATCTCAAGCCAGAGGCCGAGGGGGGCCATGCGCTTGAAGTACTGAACGCAGATGGCGATGTTTTCCTCCTTTGACTCCTCTGAGAGATCGAGCATGTGAGAGGAGAAGAGGGGCTCCTGGTGCTGCTTGAAGTACTCCTCGTCGGCCTTGAGCATGCCATCGAACCAGGGGAGGAGCTTCTTGGCGCAGTGGTCCGAGTGAAGGACGACGGGGCTGGGATAGGGCGGGGATGAGTATGAGAAGGAACAGGCATGTGATTGTGGTGCGAGGGAGATGAAGAGACGCACACGCCGTATTCCTTTGCTACGGTGCGGACATGGTGAGCGGCGGCGATTGCGCCTGCGATGGAAGCTTGCTGCTTGTCGTTTGGAAGGCCCTTGCCTGCGAAGAAGGCAGCACCGCCCTGGGAGACCTGGATGATGATGGGAGCCTTGATGTCGCTAGAAGGTGGGGTTAAGGCCATGCGGAGGTTGAGCGATGGAACTCAACTGACCGAGCGGCCTCGAGGACCGAATTTGCGACGGAGGAAGAGGTGACATTCTGAGGGAAGGCCAGAGTGAGCGGGGAGAGAGGAAGGGAAGAGGAAATGAACATACGATTGCCTATGGATGGTACGATGGGAGGTTAAGGGGGAAATTGAGCGGAAAACAAGGAGGGGCTTACGGGGATGGCAAACTAGGGGTGTGATGAGCTCGTATGCGCAAAGGAAGGGGATGGCATGAACGCACCTGGTTCTCCTTTGCGTATTCAAAGAGCTTGCGGACGTTGTCGCCAGTAAGGACACCAGCCTTGTGAAGACAGAGAGGAGGAGAAGGTGAGGGTGGGGGTGGATATGAGATCTGGAAGGGGAGTGGGACGTACAGGAACGATGTCGAGAACACCCATGATGAATTAGCAGAGGCAAAGAGAGAGGATGTGGAGGTGAAGAAGAGGATGGAGACGAGGGAGAAAAGGAGAGAGAGAGGCAAGAGACTGAGAGGATCGATGACGCTCACATCGGGAGACCGATCTCCGCCGGGAGAGACGCGCGGTCCCGTCTCCGTCTCCCGCCGCTCGCCCGCCCGTTCTCTCCCTCGTCCAAGACGAGCAAACGAGTCCGAACGCTCTCGGACCGTCGCTGGCGATAACCATGGCCCGGACAGGGCACGCCGGGTCTGAGCCGGTCGCCGATCTCACCTGCTCGCCCGGTCCTGTGTTAGAGTAAGTACACACACAGCACGGACCGCAGAGCGAACAAGCCGGCTGCCGGACAACGCCGGGCCCTTCGTCGATGACGTCGACGCCCTGCTCGTCCCCGGCGAACCTCGTTGTTGAACACAGTCCCCGGCCACGTTAGTCGCCGGCAAAATGCTCGATCGAGCTCAGCGGCTGGAGTATGTTTTTGCGACAGAGACCGAGACGTGGGTCGGTGACAGATGAATGGGACGACGTCGAGGAGGGAGAACGAACAGGAGGGAGAGACGCTGGAGGGAGACGCGGAGCGAAGGTGCGAAAGGAGCGGACACCGATCTGTTGCGCTGACGCCGATTGGCTGGACGGAGCGAGATCTGGTGGCCACGCCCGAAAAGGAAGCGTGGAATGACAGAAATGGTGCACTTGCTCTCTCCGCGTCGCCTGCGCTCTCTCTCTCACTCTCTCTCTCTCCGCGACCTCTGCCCTCGACCGCCGCTGGTCTGATCCCGGCCTGCTCGCGGTGCGCCCCATCGCCCGACGCCATGCCCTTCGAGCGCTATCTCCAGTCCAACGAGCGCGATTCGGCCCCCGCAAACCCTCCCGCCTCCGCCCCCGCGCCCGCCCCCGGCCACGACGACGAGCTCGACCCCGCCGCGTTCTCGTCCCAGGTCCACTTCCAGCTCCCCAACCTCATCCTCAACGCGCCCACCGTCCCGCCCGGCGGTGGTGCAGAGGCCCTCCCCGCCGGCCTCTATCCCCCCTCCTCGTCCCTCGCCTGGTTCTCCGCTGCCCAAGGCTTCCCTCCCGCCTCCTTGTACGTCCCTCCTTCTCCTCCTCCTCCTCGTCCTCCTCCCCTTCTCACCCCTCCCACAGCCCGCTTCATCCCGCCTACCAGCACCACTCGTCCGCCTCGACCTCTTCCTCCCCGCCCTCTGCTCAGTCTGCATACTCGCTCTCGCCTGTCTCCCCTCTTTACCCCAACTCCGTCCCGCCAGACCTTGCGGCCCAACTCCCGCTAGCTCCCCAGCTACCCCTCTCCATTCCTTCTGCCCTCGGTCTCCCCATCTACTCTTCTTCCGGCTTCGACCTCCTCTCTCTCCTCGCTCGCGTCGCAACCCGCCCGTATCCAAAGATTTACCTCGGCCCGGTCGACCTCTCCTGCTCCTTTGTCGTCACAGACACCAGACGCTTTGATTCTCCCATCGGTGCGTCCTCTCTCGCCCCGCACAGCCGCTCCTGCTCACTTGCCCTCAGTATATGCGTCCCCTTCCTTCCTCAAGCTCACCGGCTATGCCGAACACGAGGTCATGGGCAGAAACTGCCGCTTCCTCCAGTCTCCCGCCGGCCATCTCCAGCGTGGCCAGGACCGCGTGCACACTTCCCGTGAAGCCGTCTCTCACATGCGCAAGAACATCGTCGCAGACAAGGAGTGTCAGGTCTCCATCATCAACTACCGCAAAGATGGCTCCGCCTTCATCAACATGGTATCTGTCATCCCCCTCCGCGGCGGCGTTCACAATCACCCAGACGAGGCAGACGACGTCGTCTATCACATCGGCTTCCAGGTCGACCTCACAGAGCAGCCAAAGTCCATTCTCAGCAAACTAAAGGACGGCACCTACGTCGTCAATTACTCGGACAAGTCCCTCAACCTCCCCTCGGGCGCCCCCCGCGACTGGCGAACCTCTTCCCTCTCCATGCGCGGCATGTCCAAGGATCTCCGCGCCCTCCTCGCAGATCCCGCTTTCTCCGCCTCCTTCCGCCTCTCCACCTCCACCCACGCATCCACCGCTATCGCCCTCTCCGCCAACACCACGGAGCCCATCGCCCTCGATCCGTACGATGGAAACAAGCCGCTCCACATGTTCCTCCTCGACCGCTCTCCTGATTTTCTCCACGTCGTCTCCCTCAAAGGCGCCTTCCTCTACGTCGCACCCGCCGTCCGCCATGTGCTCGGCTACGACCCGGACGAGCTCGTCGGCCGCGCTCTCTCCGACTTTTGTCACCCCGTCGATTCCGTCCCTCTCATGCTCGAGCTCAAAAAGGCATCCACCACTCCCGGCCCTTCCCTCCTCACCACAACCACGCCGCCTTCTGCGGCGTCCATGACTCACGGCGCTAACCCTGATCCCTCTCTTCCCTCTTCTCCGTCCACGGCGCCACCCCCCGTGGACCTCCTCTTCCGCATGCAAGCAAAGGGTCGCGGCTATGTCTGGGTCGAATGTCGTGGCAGGCTGCACGTTGAGCCGGGAAAGGGCCGCAAGGCCATCATCCTCAGTGGCCGCCTCCGCAACATGCCTCACCTCCACTGGGGCCCCATCTCGCGCGCAGGCGGGCTCGTTCCTCCGCTTCCCAGGCCTTCCACCCCGGCCCCGTCATCAGGTTCTCTGACAGCGTCCCGTGATAACGACGAGGACGCTGATGAGCGCTCGCTCGACCGAGAGTTCTGGGGTTTGCTCAGCACCAACGCCACCTTTCTCTACGTCGGCACCGCCGTTCGTGACGTCCTTGGCTGGGGCGCGGGCGAGGTCATCGGCAAGCCTCTCGCAGAGTTTGTCAGCGGCAATTCCCCTCGGGACGTGCGGTTGGCCATCGAGGTCGAGATGACCAAGGTTCTCGCTGACGCCGGAGGAAGCGAAAGCTCCGGTCTCGCCTGCGACGTCCAAACCAAGGATGGCACCACCGTCTCCGTCCACATCGTCTTCTTCAGGTCGCGCGCTCCTCCGCCGCACGCTGGCGGCCTCGAGACCCTCGGAAACGGAGGCGACCCGGCCTCCCAGCCTCCGATCGCCTGTCAGGTCAAGCTCTGTGCGGGCTCGCAGCCCCCACCGACGAATCCCGTCGTCCACGCCCTCAACGAGGACGTGTTTGAGGAGACGGACACGGACCGCAGCCACAGCTGGCAGTACGAGCTCCAGCAGCTCAAGTTCAACAACCGGCGATTGGAAGGCGAGGTCGCAGCGCTCGAGGCGAGCCTCGCGAAGAAGCTTCGTCGGAAGCAGTCCATGTCCAGTCACACGGGATTCGTTGGCACGTCTGTCAGACCGCCAGCTGCAGCGGGCCCACGGATGAACATCACTTACGCGCCGCCGTCCCATACGCCGGCCAGCATGCAGGCGCAGCAGCTGTCGGCGTCCCTGAACGTCCGCTTCGTGCCGGGCAGCCAGGGCATTCCACGCGGTATGCCCCCACCCTCTGTCCGTCCGACACACGCGCCCTCTCCTGCTGTGTCCCAACCACCCGCGCACTCTGCCGCCACCATGCTGCCGAGCCCTGCCGCGTCGCAGATGCCTCATCCATCGCCACAGATGCAGCGCCCGCCTGTCGAGCAGATCCCGCTGCACCAGATGCCGCCGCCACCCGCTCCTGCTCAACAGAGATACGAGCAGCCGGCTCAACAGCAGCCGCCCCTGGGCGGGTCTATGTATCCGTCCCTCCGGATGCGGCACTCGACCGAATCCTCTCTCGAGGGCTGGAGCGCCTACTACGACCAGGCGGGCCTTGCAGCCGGCAACGCCGGTGGCAGCGGGCTGCAAAATCGGTCGACCAGCTTCAATGCTGTACCCATGAAACGCGCGTGGGATAGCCTCCTCCGCGACCCCGGGGGAGGTGGAGGCGTGTAGAGAGTGTCCCCACGTGTCTGTAACCATAGAACGATGTCTTCTTCGATCCGTCTTGCTGTCTCCGATGCATACCTCGCTGTTCGTTCGCATAGTCGTGCTATCCTATCCTCACTCGCTCGCTCGCGCTCGATTACGTCTTACCGTACATATCATATGTTCTCCTACCTACGTACACCGTACACCAACAAACCACAACATATCATATCAGAACGCACACGCGCTTCTCGGTCGCTTTCCTGGGGAGGGAATTTTCGTCGCATACCTCGCCGTCGCTGCTCACCGTCAACCGGTTGTACATACTGTACAAGTACTGTGGAACGCCCGTCTGTTCTCTGCTGGATCCACGGATTAGGACGGACCATGAGTATATTCGTACAGATGCGTGAAGTGTACAAAATTGTGCCAATGGGTAAGCTAGCGGGAATGTCCAAAGCCGATACTACAGTCTAGATGGTGGCCCTCTCTCTCTCTCTCTTCCGCCGCCGCGGCGTGGTACGTGGTATGACAACTCCCTAACCTCTCGATCCCTGCGCCCACTGCCACCGATCAGAGAACACGCGTCGGATCACGGAAGGGGTTCCCGATTGCTCGAGAGCCGGTTCAGGTGGATGTAGACATCCGTGCCGAATCCGTCCATGGATATCAGACGCAGATCGCCGCCAAAGTACCGTGCGTACTGTATTTTGGAACGAGAAGCCGGTCAGTCCATCAGCCATGAAAGCTTCCGAGAGATACGCGCAGACGCGCGGCTGAAGGGGGGCACTCACCAGGCGCGACAGGGGCAGACCATAGCCAAAGCCGGCCATGGGAGCCTTGAAGTCGGACGCGTCAAAGTCCTGGTCGATGTTCTGGCCCTCCATAGTGGTGTACATGTACGTCCAGATGAGCGGGATGGCGGAGCGCGCGATGCCGCCCCCTTCGTCTGAGATCTTGATGGTGATGTCTTCCTTGCCTTCGACGACGATGACCTTGATGGGCGGGAAGGCGTCTTCGTTCTCGGGCCCAAACCGCTCGACGACCGCGCGGAGCGAGTTCTTGAGGAGCTCAAAGCAGATGTGCGACAAGTGGCCGGGCACATAGGGGAAGTGCAGATCCTTGGGACAGATGAGCTGTACCGGCGGACCCTTGAACATGGAATAGTGCTCTTCGCACACGAATCTATAGAGTTCGCGGCGTCAGGTTGTGCGCTGATGGGCGGGTGCTATGGGACATATGACGCACCGTGCGTTCTCGATCGCCTCGTGGACAATGTCATGTACGTTCTTGCAGGCAGCGTGAGTACATGGTCCAGCGCTAGAAGCGAGCGTAGATGAGCTTACCGCCCTCGTGCAGATAATGCCGACGTAGTCTGGATGAGGCTGCAGCGTGTTCAATGCGATGTCTGTCATAGTTGCGCGTTCAGATATTTTTCCGCCGTGCTGCGAACAAGGGACATACGCTGGCCGATCAAGAACCTGATGCCTATACGCGACATGTAGAAGCGGTCGAGCCAATGCTGGACGTCGAGGTTGATGTTTCGCGCGTTCTGACTGCGTTTCCACTCAAGGACACCCTGGGCGACGGTCGTGACAGTTGGGTCGTGGCGCTTCTTGATGGTCTCGAGACACTTTGTGAAGGAGCGATTGTACTCGCGTACTTCGGGAGGCCACTCTTTGACATGCGAGGTATTGGCATAGTATCTGAAGGGGCGCGGAGAGACGAGGTAACAGGGTAAGCGAAGAAGAGGAGCGGGTAGGACAAGCGAGGCGAGCGGAACGCCGGGCTCACCTCCTCTCCATTGGAATGCGCATCTTCTGGTTGTTGCCATTACTACGCCCATTGGAGTTCTTGCCGTTCTTGGGAGTAGAGACGATGCCAAGGCCGGAGTTGGCGCCGCCAGCATAGTCGTCGGAGTAGTACTGATACTGCAACGAGGGGTTTGGATGTGACTCGGGAAGGGAGACAGGGTCGGTTGGGGGAGCCATGAGGGCGGCTCGGATGTGAGAAGGCAAGCGGATGGGTGGGAAGGAGATGAGCTCCTGGAGTGGAATGAGGAGGGAGCGAGGAGAGAGAGGAGGGAAGGAGGAGGCGCACCTCGAAGGACTGGGCATACCAGTCCTTGACCTTGTTAATGGAGGGCATGTCGCTGAGGTTGTGTGGGAGCTGATCTAGCTCTTTGACTCTGTGGGCGAGACGGACGGGAAGCTCCTCTGTGTGGTCGTGAGACCAGGGAGGGAGAGATGGGAAGTGGGGGAAACGGACCTAGGAGGAACTGGCTGCCTCGGAGGAGGGTGCCCTGGCTGGGATTCTGACCGAAGAGGACCATCTGCTGGAGAGAGACTGTGGCGAGGATGAGGAGGGGGAGAGGATGCGGGGCTGTGGGTGCGTACCTCCGGTCTGGGGAAAGGACGCATAGTGGTGTATCCTCTCCCAGAGGCTTTGGGAGATGCGGAACATGGTGGTCCGAGTCTGCGTTTGTGCGAGACTGAGGAGGGAGAGGGAGGGCGAGAGGAGAGCGAGGGCATAGAGAGGCGCGAGGGACGTGAGGAGGCGGAGGAGTCCCAGTCCGCGGGGATTCCGAGCGTGGTCGAGAGCAGACTCGAGCAGAGCCGACGCCGTCTCTCATTCTTATGCCCGTGGGCGCCACCCCCGCACAGATTCACGTGCCTCTCCCTTCCCCGCAATCACACCCGCTCCTCCGCCTCTCGGCCCCGGCTCCCGACGCCCTCCTCGTCCACATAGCCATCTCGAGCGATGCTAGTCTCGCGTTGCAAGGACAGCAACCAGCTGCAGTCAGCAGTCGACCTCTGCTCGTGTTAACGCATCTCACAGTCTCCGCCGCTCTAGCCCCCTTGAGTCCTGACGCTGGCTTCCGCTCAAAGTGATGCTTGCCTAGGCCTGTCCCATCCCATCCTATCCTCAAACCTCAGGCTTGAGTACTTGAGTCCTCGTCCGCTCGCTTTCCGCGATCAACTCCGGCTCACCTTTCTCCGCCCACTCCCTCCATGGGTCGCTCTCGCGCGCGCTTGCTGGCTACGGATATTGCCGGCTGCTAATAGATAAGATAAGATCTATTTTTTGTTAGCTTACTGAGGCTACTCTGTTCTCCAACTCTACTCAACACCTTCAAGCTCGCGATGGAGTTCATTCCCGCCCCGGCAGTACATCGCGTGCTATGTGCGGACTGCGGCACTCCTATTACCCCGAATAGTGCCAATCTCTGCATAGGATGCCTACGCAACACCGTCGATATAACCGAGGGCATCCCAAAGCAAGGTACGTACTCCTCCCTCTCTCCTCGCTCGCTTTCCAACCGTCCTGTCACCCTCAGCCTCCGTATCTTTCTGCCGCAATTGCGAGCGCTTCCTCTCTCCACCCTCAAGCTGGACCATCGCCCGTCCCGAGTCTCAAGAGCTCCTCGCCATCTGCCTCAAGAAGCTCAAGGGCCTCAACAAGGTCCGCCTCACAGAGGCCCATTTCATCTGGACAGAACCCCACTCCAAACGCCTTCGTGTCTCCCTTACCATCCAGAAGGAGGTCCTCACCGCAACCATCCTCGAACAAGTCTTCGAGATCGAGTACCTCGTCCAGCACGGTCAATGCCCCGACTGTACAAAGCTCGCAGCAAAGAACACCTGGAAAGCTCTCGTCCAAGTCCGACAGAAAGTCCCTCACAAGCGAACCTTCCTGTTCCTTGAGCAGCTCATTCTCAAGCATGGCGCCCAAAAGGACACCATCTCCGTAAAGGAGGTTCGCGACGGTCTCGATTTCTTCTATAGCCAGCGTAGTCACGCACAGAAGATGGTCGAGTTCCTCACAGGCGTGGTCCCCGTACGGTAAGCCATTCGTTCTCCCACATGCAGCGCAGCAGATCTGTCCTGACCCGTGCTGTAGGTCAAAAGCGTCGGAGCAACTGCTCTCAGCAGATACGCACACAAATACCGCCAACTTCAAATACACCTACTCCGTCGAGATCACCCCGGTTTGCAAAGACGACCTCGTCTGTCTTCCACCGAAGCTTGCCCGGCAACTGAGCAACATCTCTCCCCTCACCATCTGCGTCCGCGTCGGCAACTCCCTCCACCTCCTAGATCCTGCCACTCTCCAATCCTGCGAGATCACCGCGCCGATCTATTGGCGCAGCCCCTTCGAATCGCTGGCGAGCGTCACCGATCTCGTCGAGTTCACTGTCCTCGACGTCGAGCCTTCGGGTGCGACCCGCGGGAAGTGGGTCCTTGCAGATGCCCAAGTCGCACTCTCCGGTGCCTTCCGCTCTCATGGCGCTACCGGACAGGACGACGACACGATGGACTTCGAGGCGTCTGGCGGTGACCAGATCTTCCACACGCGCACGCACCTCGGCGGGATCCTGCAGCCCGGTGACTCCGCGCTCGGCTACTTCCTCACGAACGCCAATTTCAACTCGGACGACTTTGCTGCGCTGCCAGCCCATCGCGTCCCGGACATCGTGCTCGTCAAGAAAGCATACCCGAATCGTCGCAAGAAGAACAAGCCGCGCCCGTGGAAGCTGCGCAGTATGGCCAAGGAGGAGGGCGAGGAAGGCGACACAGGCTCGGGTAGAGGTGTCGTCGGTCGGATGGGCGGACGCGACCAGAAGAAGGTCGAGGAAGATTACGAACTGTTCTTGCGCGAGTTGGAGGAAGATGAAGAGATGCGTGGTGCGGTCAATCTCTACCGCGCGAGCAAACCTGGTGCAGGATCGGGCTTGGCGGGAGGCAAGACGCGGAGAAAGGGCCAATTCGACATGGACGTAGACGAGAGTGCTCCTGCGCCTGCTCCTCCTTCAGCACCTGAGGCGACGGACGAGGAGGAGGAGCCAGACTTCCCAGAAGTCAAGCTCGACGAGCTACTCGAAGATTTCGACGAGATGACACTAGAGGACTCGTAGATCAGGTGCCGAAATTGCTTAAATATGCCATGTTGTACGATTGTAGGACTCTGTTGCTGAATCGGAGGCGTGTCGTCGCGGAGGGCCAAAGAGTCACGATGTATTGATTACTAGCATTTTGAACGGCGCTCGGGATAGAGCACACAAGTACACCTAGACTACAAGATGATGCGATGCATTGTGGTATCACACACGCAGAAGCGATTAACCTACGACTGTCCACGAAAGTCAGTCAGCGACGAGTTGCCACCCATTCTACAACATCAAACAAAAGCAAGCGATGTACAATACTTCACACGATCCCTCGAAACTCGTATACTTGTCGTCGTATTGGTGAGTGTCATGTCTGTTACTCCATCGCAAAGAGATCGTCATCTTCGCCGGTAAGGACAGGTCCGCTCAGTGGACTGAGGGAACCTTGAGGATGTGGGCCGCGCCCACTGGGGTTGCGTGTCCCCATGCCTGGCGGCGCGGCGTTCCCTGTGGATCAATGTAAGGATGCGCGCACGCACACGAGACGGAGAGGGATGAGGCTCACGGGACGCAGCGGCCGAGTAGGACAAACGGGAGAACATGGTCTCAAGACCACCAAGCGAGTTACCGGAAGGCGGAGGACCGTTGTTGATCTGGTCGAGCAGACTTCCAGCTGTCGGTGACATGCTCGCCCAGTCGCCCGAAGTGCTGTGCCCATGACCAAGACCCTTGGTACCTGGAGAGAAACCTCCACCGAGGGGCGTTCGACTGAGGATGCTTGACGAAGACGGCGATGGAATCACAGGAGGGGGAAGAGCATGAATGCGGGAATAACCGGCGGCGAGACCTTGCGGGAGACTCTGCCCAGGCGCATGTGCCTGCAACGCGCGCGACGAGGGCGAAAGAGCACTACGTTGTTCGTCCAGTCCTGGCGCAAACGCATCACCGCCTGGGATTGGTCTACCGCTGGGGCGGAGGCCTGCGTGCTGCAGATAGGTATCGTTGGGGTGATGCGTGCCATACGTGCTGGTGTGAGGAGGCGACATAGCGACACCGCTGAACTCGTGTCCATACGCGCTAGTGGAGAGGGTATGCGGGCCAGGACCGCCTGGATACATGGACGATAGGCCAGATACCATTGGAGGGCGCTGGGGTTTGTTGTTGATGTAGTGATGAAGGCCCGGAAGGAAGGCGGCCGACGCATTCGATGGAGAGAGCATGTCCTCAACGGTGCGGGAACCAAGCCCTTGGTTGGACGTGAATGAGCTCGGAGTACCGTTCCCCAGCCCTCCGCCGAGAGAGGCTGCTCCGAGAGCAGAGGCATCGGGGGAACCGACCGGGCCGCCGCCAGCATCAGACCAGATAGACTTGATGTCTTGCAGGAGGGACGGGGCGGGTACAGAGCGAGAATAGCGATGATGAGCTTCCGTGCCGGAACGCTGCGCACTCGGTTCGCGCTCGAGTCCGACCATCGTAGGACGGGTGGCGTTGGTACGAGACATTCTCCTCGAACGCTCCTCCGGGGTGAGAAGGTCGGTGAGCGAGCTAGGAATGAACTCCTCGAGATCCTCATCTTCAACGACAACTTCCTCCACGCCCATCCTATGAACCATCACCCTCTCTGACCCCCAATTCATGCCAGCGCCGAGAGAGGCGGAGAGACCTGACCGAGACTTGTAATCGGCAGCGACGTCGTCGTGTCGGGAAACGGTGAATACGGTTTGGGTGCCGGGCGCAGAGAAGGGGGAAGAAGAGAGGCCGTGAGGTTGAGGGGAAGTCCCTGGGGAAAACCCGTTGATGCGAGCGGGTCTGCTGGACGAAGAGGAGGCGCGTGGAGGAGAACCGATAGGGCCGAGATCAGCGGCAGGAGTAGCATCGCTGATTCTGCGTGGGGCAGAAGTCGTGTGAGTGGGGAGTGGGGAAGGAGAGGAACGGTCTGGCTGGGCAGAAGCGTCGTCGTTTGTGGACTCTACTTTGGGAGGGTGTTCGGACTGTGCTGCTGCGGCATTATCGGCGGTAGTGGCGGAGGATGGCTTGCCGTGAGCGGGAGCGACGGGAAGCTTGTTGCTTTCGTCGGGAAGACCGAAGGAGGCAAAGTCGGTATCCTTGACGGGCGGGGCGGGGGCCGAGGGGGAGAGAGTGGCCTTGAGAGGCATGGGGATCGGGGAACGGGCGTTTGGGGGGAGAGAGCGGGTGGGTGCGGTCGAGCCGGAGAGGAGGGCGTTGCGGGACTGGGGGCCGTGCTGGGAGGGGTGGTGAGAGCCCTTTGGAGGTTTGGACTTTGGGCCGTCCTTGGCCGAGCCACCGCCTGCGGCGAGCTGGGCGGCCTTCTTGTTCTTGCGGTCCATGGACATGCTCTGGCCGGGGAGGACGTGGGCGAGGGCGCACTTGTGGCCAAACTTGCAGTTTCCCTTTACGAACCAGGCGCAGACCTCCTTTGCCTGGCCTGGTTCGAGGACCTGATGGGAGAAGGGGCAGGAGGAGCCTGCGGTGCAGGAGCCGACCTTGAAAAATTTGCAGGGAACATGGGAGAGGTCTTTGGCTGGAGAGGGCGACGGCGACGGACACGGACGCGGACGCGGGTTCGATGAGAGGGCAGGGAGAGGAGAAGGCGGGCAGAAGACGTACTCTTTGTCGAGGACTTGTGCTTCGGGCCCTTGTCCTTGTCTCGCTCGCGGTCCCTGTCGCCGCCGTCTCTGGACGAGTCGGGGACAGAGTCGTGCTCTTTGCGCTTGCTGTCGGCGGCAGGCATTTTGGCGGGCAGCGGCGGAGATGCGAGCGGGGGCTGGAGAGCGGCGGGCGAGGAGACTGGGCGGACGAGGCGAGCACGGACGGAAGGCTGAGGCAAGGACGGAGAGAGCTCGCGAGGCGCGAGGCAAGTCCCGATGAGCCGCCCAATCAGGCAGCTGCCCAGTATGGCAGCCACGGCGGCCCGGCGTCTGCGCGCGAAGTCTCCATCCCGTCGACAAGTCTCAGTCTCAGTCTCTATTATCCTCCTCCTCCGCCCCCCGCCCCCGCCCCCGCCCGCCCCGTGTGTTCTCCGTCCGTGCCCCATCGCAGCAATCCCCAGCCCGCCATGGACGACCGCATGTCCTCCTTCGTCGTCGGCAGCAACTACCAGGTCCTCGACGTCATCGGCGAGGGCGCATACGGCATCGTCTGGTCCGTCCCTCCTCCCGTCTCGTCTGCCCGTCTCCGCGCTGCTCACGCCCGCTCTCCGTCCCAGCTCCGCCGTCCACGTCCCGTCCCAGCGCAAGGTCGCCATCAAGCGCATAACCCCCTTCGACCACTCCATGTTCTGTCTCCGCACCCTCCGCGAGATCAAGCTTCTCCGTCACTTCCACCACGAGAACATCATCTCAATACTCGACATCCTCCGTCCTCCCTCCCTCGACGACTTCAAGGAGGTCTATCTCGTCCAGGAGCTCATGGAAACCGACCTCCACCGCGTCATCCGCACTCAGCAGCTCAGCGACGACCACTGCCAGTACTTTATCTATCAGGCGAGTCCCTCTCTCTCTGCTGTGGCGCGCCCCCCTGCAGGCTCACGCGCGCATTCCCCTCCACCCCCTCCTCCCTCTCTCCTCCTTCACGACCATCGTCCAACGCCCGTTCTAGACCCTACGTGCACTCAAAGCCCTCCATTCTGCCGATGTCCTCCATCGCGACCTCAAGCCCTCCAATCTCCTCCTCAACGCCAACTGCGACCTCAAGGTCTGTCCATCCCTCCTCCCTCTCTCCGGACTCTCGTGCCACCCCTCATCCCATCCTACCCCACGCGTCCTCCAGCTCTGTGACTTTGGCCTCGCGCGCTCCGCACGTCCCCCTCCCAACGTCGCCAACGACAGCAGCACGTTCATGACAGAATACGTCGCGACCAGGTCAGTCCTCTCTCCACCTCCTATTCGATCTCCGCCAAACCCGTCTCCTCCTGACGCTCACTATTTTTGGCCGTCCAGATGGTATCGCGCGCCAGAAGTCATGCTCACTTTCAAGGAATACACCCGTGCCATCGACATCTGGAGCGTTGGCTGCGTTCTCGCCGAGATGCTGAGCGGCAAGCCCCTCTTCCCAGGCAGAGACTGTGTGTACCAGATCACGCCCTTTGTACCTGCAACGCGATTCCTCTCGGTGGCTAATACCGCGAATCCTAGACCATCATCAGCTCTCGATCATCCTCGATATCCTCGGAACCCCCTCGCTCGACGACTTCTACGCCATCACCTCCCAGCGATCAAGAGAGTACATTCGTGCGCTGCCCTTCCGTAAGAAGAAGCCATTCAGCACGTTGTTCCCGACTGCGAACCCCTTGGTAGGTTTTAGCTTTCCTGTGCCATGAGAGTGATCAAGACGCGCGACACCACGCTTCATTTTCACAGGCGATCGATCTGATGGAGAAGTGCTTGACGTTCAGTCCCAAGCGGCGAATCGAGGTTGAAGACGCGCTGAAGCACCCGTACCTGGAGGTATGGTACATGATGAGACCACTCCATTGAGTGAAGGCTAACAACCGATAGGCGTACCACGACCCTTCAGACGAGCCCACGGCTGAACCCCTGGACCCGAGCTTCTTCGATTTCGACAACGGCGATCCGCTGGGGAAGGATGAGCTGAAACGTGAGTGCACTCTCGTTCGTATCGATGCGCGTGCGCTGACATGGTGGTCGTGGTCGCAGGCCTGATCTACGAAGAAGTCACGAAGCCGCGACAACCGATTGCTGCTCAGGCGCCGCAGTGACACGTCGTGGTAGGTGCGGCGAGAGAACGAGAGGAAGTATACCCGTGCGCGTAGTCGAAATCTGAAGTGTGCCATTCGATGTATATTTGCCGCTGCCAGTCACCGGAATGTCTGTGACTGTATCTGTATCAACTACAAGTATAATACTCATCACCCTACCCTCTCGAACGACCTGACGTCATCCCCCTGCAACTTGACCTGTCAGACGTCGTATATTTATCGTCCCGCCTCGTCCACCCCGCTCTCTTCCACTCCACCACCCCGCACTCACTCACTCACCCGTACGATGAGCAGTCCGTTCACAAAGGTGAGCACGCCCCATCCCTCGACGCCTAGCTTCACGTTGCGCTCATCCTACACCAAGATTGGCATTGTAGGCGCCGGCTCGATGGGCTCGTGCATGGCGATGCTCTTCGCAGAGAATGGCCTTCAAGTCTCGGTCTACGACGTTAAAGGCGAGAACGTTGATAATCTATCCAGAACCCTCGCGGATGGCCTCGCCTCCGACCTGCACCAGCGCGTCGCGGGGTTCAAGGACATCTCCCAGTTCATGGACAGCCTCGGCGGCAAAGACGCGGACAAGCTTCTCGTCTTCAGCATCCCCCATGGCTCCGCCGCCGACAACGTCATCTCTCAGATCCGTGGCTATCTCTCCTCTGGCGACGTTATCCTCGACGGAGGCAATGAGTGGTACGAGAACGCGCAGCGTAGACAGAAGGAGCTCGCGCCGGACGGCATCGCCTATATCTCAATGGGTGTCTCTGGTGGGTACCAGTCCGCTCGCAGAGGTCCGTCCATCTCTCCCAGCGGGGACAAAACCGCGCTCGATCGTGTCATGCCGTTGCTCGAGAAGGTCGCGGCGAAGGATCCCAAGACGGGCAAGCCGTGCGTGACGAACCTCGGTCCGGCCGGCTGTGGACACTACGTCAAGATGATGCACAATGGTATCGAGCAAGGCATCCTGGGCGTCGTGAACGAAGCTTGGGAGCTGCTATACAAGTGCTTGCACACCGATCTGGATACTAACGCGAAGATCTTCAAACAGTGGGAGGGCGAGGGCGAGCTGGTGCGTACCAATTGTCTCTGTCGAAACTCCCGGCTCCGCCTGTCGGCTAACACGCGACCAAGAAACGGAACTTCTTGATCGCCATCGGCGCGGATATATGCGGTCGTCCGAAGCAGAATGGCGAACGTGGGCATGTGGTCAACGAGGTCCAAGACAAGGTCGTTCAGGATGCAGACGACAGTGAAGGTGCGTCCACCGCCCCCGGCGCCGTATGACAATGAGATCTAAGAGATGCGTCAGGGACTGGAGTCTGGGCGGTGATGGAGGCGGCGAAGCGACACGTTTCTGCACCGACTATCGCGAGTGCGCACTTTTTCCGTATCGCGTCTGCGGACCGGGCGCAGCGGATGCAAGTCGTGGAAGTGCTCGGAGAGTCGATCGGAGCGGCGAGGAAACAGCATCTGGACGAGACGGCCAAGGAGAAGTTCATCGAAGACCTTCGTCTGGCGGTGTACTGCGCTTGTCTGGCGTCGTTCGCTCAAGGCATGAACTTGCTCGCGCGTGCGAGCGCCGACGAAGGATGGAACGTCAACCTTGCTTCGTGCATACAGATCTGGAGGGAGGGATGCATCATTCGGTCAGAGCATATTGCTGACCTTCTGCAGCCTCTGCTTGAGCAGGAGCCCGGGGTGACGAACATCCTGATGCTGGCTCAGGTGGCGGAGGAAATCCAGAGGACGGTCCCTCATCTGCGAAAGGTGGTTCAGCTCGGGCTGGAGTGGAACGCGCACATGTGAGTGAGCGTCTAAGATAACCCCGCGTTGCGCTGAGATCGGGATTGCGATGTGACTTGACGACGTAGGCCAGCGTTGAGTGCAAGCTTGGAGTACTTCAAGTACTGTGGTGGGAAGCATCTGCCGAGTCAGTTCATGGAGGCGGAACTGGACTATTTTGGGGCGCACTCGTACGACCTGAAGGCGGAAGGGGACGGGGATGTGAAGAAAGGTGAGTCGGAGTCGGAGTGTGAGTGGATGAGGACTGAATGCTGAGGATGGGACAGGCAAGCATCACTTTGAGTGGAAGCCGGCGTAAGGAGTCCCGGGCGGGAGGGGGCTAAAGCGGGCGCATGTGAATCGCGACTGTGGGTTTCATGAGCTCGGAAGGATGGCGAAGGTCGACACTGGCACTGTATAACCCTAGTACACACCCTTGCAAAGAACTTGTTGGAATCGCTCAGTGGCGTTGCAGATGCAGTGCATGGCACCGCCAGGGCATGGATGGAGCTCTCAGTATTCCTGGACACGTTCCGCAGTGACCAGGTCTCCTGAGAAGTAAATATTAGTCCGTCTTGAGTAGCAACTCGCGTGGCCTTGCATTTACGATTGATGAGGAATGAAGAGATCCTCCTTTAAGTATGAGGTTCTCCGCCGTTCCGCGTCACGCAAACCTGAGCCCGTGAAAATATTTTTCACATCAGTACTTTCGGTTGAAATTGCACAACGGCCTTATGAAACTTAGCAGGATTAGATGCCCTTGGGCATGGCTTTACCCTGAGTCGTTTTCGTGTTGGTACTTCACCAAACACTGTGCATAACTTATCAGGAAGGGCTAATATCTCAATTTGATGCATATGGGCCCGGACAGAGACAGGGAGACGTTTGATACCGGATCAATATATCGAGGACCGGGCTTCAGGTGGCTTCCGGGCCGAGAACGTGATCTCACATTGGAGAATACATCTCCAGACGGAGACAGATATCTCCACTCATGGCCCACGTCGACTGCATCTCCCATGCACGAGTATGGACTGGGTCTCTACACATGCACTACGCGTACATTGCATATTGCAGGTCAAACAAGTACAGTAAAGTGGTTCACACGGTCATCCTCAGTTGTCTGTCCGGGTACACAGAACTTCGATGGAATTCTCGTCTACCGTCTACGTAGTCACAGGAATATGCTTGACCAAGCCATATGTTAGCATTCCCTGCAGTCCTACACCTACCCATGCAGATTTGGTCTATTGTGCCACACGAGCACTTGAATTCACTGCATCAGACGGAGACGAGCGCAACGGCTGGAGAACACGATCTCAATACGGAGATTAGATTTACGGATGCTGCCGGACCGAGCAGGCATCTCGGCCTCAGGAACACATCTCCTGACACGTGGAAGCCGAGACTCGGGCAAATGGTCTCCATCCGGAGAAAATCCGGATTCCTGATGTGAGCTCAGCTAGCACCAGGGAGGACCCCATACACAAGAACCTCAGGTACTACAGTACATGGACAGAGGTGTCTACTATACAGATCTGACATATCATAGGTCATTTCAACTGTCTGAAGTTTTGACCTTAGCAACTTACCACCTTAACACATCTTAACAGGCTTGAGTTGCCTGCTAAGACACGTTAAGGGATTTCCACAAGTACTGATGCATACTCCGCTTACTTGAAGTAAGTAACTGTATTTACTAGGCAAAATGGTATAATGTCATCGATGATAAGGATTTGGTCATTTGCTCAAGGGCTCTTACTGAGATAATTGAGCTTTGGTCATGCACTTTTGCCTGCCCACTCTAGTTGACCTCTGTTTGCCTTCAAACTCACCATGTGCACTCTGTATCTTGTGATGGGTATGGAAAAATTGTTTTTGTACATCTCCTGTGCATCAATACTTTGGTGAATCACTTATGCCCCTTATGAGCCATTATGAGACAATTAAGCCTGATTAACGCCAATTATTCTCCCATAAACAGAAGGAGGACCAGTGCCACAGCACTGCCACCATGAGCTCAATGGCCTTAAAACAGCCTCTTGCACCTGCTTTATTGCATGCTCAGAACATGACCAATTGCTCTCAGAATTCATAAGACAACTCGTCAGACTGAGCCTGGCTACAAAATTTCAGTCCGAGGTGTTCACTGTGGCTGTGGCAGTCGAGCATGCTTTATGGCCACCAGAAGATAAGTGACACAATGGAACATAAGTGATTTGGCGAACTACTGATGTGCCCATGAGGACGACAAAGACACTCACTTTTGTTCTTCAAAGTCTTGGTACCTTCATCAGAATTTCGAAGACATTCAGATAGGTGCTCAGAGTTATAGGAGGCAGCATGCTCTCTTGAAAACAACACTCTCAGGTTATATCCATTAAGCAAGCAATTTTCAAAGAGTCTGTGGAGCCATAAAATCTTCTTGGAACTCTTTTTGCAGCCATGCACATGGCAAAAGTGATGACCAAAATCTTACAAAAGTGTGGGTGCTTTTCCTCCAAATGTGGTCCAAACCTAACAAATCCTCTGCACTGAATGCAAATAATGGTGAGATCTTATCCCAATATATAGAGCAGACCAGATTTTTATCCAGAATGACTGAAGTCTGATACTGAACTTTGACATTATACCTGTAGTGGATGCCCAGTAAGAAACTGTTTACTCGCTCTAGCCCTAGTCTAGGGTTGGTCTGACTCTCAGGCACCCATGACACTGCCATCTTGGCATGTAAATATGCATCCAAAATTTGATGATTTGTGTGTCATGCTGGCCATATGTTGCACTTGTTTTTGTAGCTTTGGCCAATGGGCACTTGAATGAATGACCACCTCACATTGCAGCTACATGTTGTGAAAACATATTGATTATAATATCATATGTTTCCAATCAAAACTGAGTGAGTCAGAACATAATAAACTTGCCCATATTGGGAAAAATGGACTGGGTGCTCGAGCACAGCATTGCGGCACTGGATATTGAACAGGTATTTGGCTGCTGGCACCTAGCCCACCTGCCCATTTTGCCTCACCCAACATCTGCTCAATGTCTGGGGCATGGCGCTTCTGTACTGAAACTCTGGTTAGAAGTTATATATTCACCTTAAGTTCCCAAATATTGGACTGAACCAGCGCTCGCTTGAGCATGTATGGAGGCCTGATTAACACATATTGATGCAAGTCATACTTGATAATGGGCATAATAGATTTGGAGAACTATTGATGCAATATCACAGGGGCTGAGCCCACAGTACTGCACCATTTTGATCTATTCAATATGGCTCTCCGTTGGTTAAATTTCGGCTGACTGTCATGTGTGACTGGGCATGAGGTCAGAGGTGACATCTAGGTGCTAATTGTCTCTGATGGTGGCACACTGTTATGCACGTTACAATCTGCCAGGTGTTCAGACCAGACCAGTCATGTCTGGGATGGCCTCTCAGTGGCACAACATAAAATGGCCAATATTGTGGCCAGGAAAATGCTAAGGATCTCTAGACACAATCTTACATCTCCCTATAATATATATGAACTTTCTCAGTCCAGTGGATGCAACATATCTCTACAACACTCTTTGAAAATTGAACCATAGAAATGTTCCTGTACCTGCCACTGGAAATAGCATTGCTATGAGCGAGTTAATACTGGGACAATGACCTATGTCAAGATACAGAAAATTTTCTCCCATCACCTTTATGGTCCAGAAAAGGCAACATGAGCAAAAAGATCATGATACAGCCATTATTTCAGAGACTATTCTTTGATTATTCTGTGCATGGCACTCATTGCATATCTTGACAATATCTTGGATGCAGATCATTGTTTGGGCACAAAGAATGTCCATGACATTTCCTATGTATTTTTTGGATCAGGACATGGTAACATTTTGGCGGCTCAAAGTAAATTATTGGAGTACACGCTTAGGTGAGCCCTGGGTTAGTTCTAGTACCTGGGAATTTTGGGCCGTCAGATAATTTCCGACCAGTGCTTCCATACTGGAGCATTGTGCCCCAGACATTGAATAGATATTGGACAAACCAATATTGGAGCAAGGGCTAAGCACTGGCTGCCAAATGTCTGCTGGATACTCAGTGCCTTACCCACAGATAATTTCCAACCAGATATTGTAAGCTTCCAGCACACACCTGGGTGTGTATGCTTATTATGATCCCCTGGTCTTGGCAAGTTCTGAAAAATGTGGTAAAATTTCAAATCACTTATGAATATTGTTCGCATTTTCTCCAGCTATGATATTTTCCAGTCACATTGTATGGAACCATCTGGTCAAGTTGTCAGTGTCACAAGTCACACCCTCTGTTGCATTGATCAAATCAATATATATATAATCACAAAGTAATTCTGAGCCTCAAGAACACTTGCATACTTGTAGCATGTTCTTAAGTATACTTATGTGATTTTATATGGTATATGAACAGATCGAAATCACACAAAGTAATTCAATTCATAGATTCAATGCCACCATACGTTTATTATAGAAAAAATTGTATAACATGAACATTGACTGTAACAGATATGGCGTAGATTAGATTAGATACAGGAATAAGCACCTACAATTATGTACATGCTTATGCCATGGCAAAGATCAGCCTTTCACCACGTCCACCCAGCATCTGCTACAAAGTACACACGCATTGTCCCAATATAGAGATTGGTGCAACGTACTCTGGGTGTGTGTGACCGAGGCTACTCAAGATTTATTACACTTTTTTTACGTTTCTCCACTAACTAGTGGACTTCTATATTGGAATAGTGCAGCAGGCATGAAGCCAGCAAGTCCATGGCGATGCAACAGGCATCGAACCTCCAACCACCTGGACACCAGACCACGAGCACAGGCAGTGCGACAGTCCCAGGTGGATGCCTGCTGTCACCCCGACAACAGGTGTCACCTCATAATAGGACGGGCCCAATACCCCCATCAGGAATGGACACCTTTTCTAGGCAATCAACGCCAGTCAGACACCTACAGGAGGGTGTGAACACGGGCCCCTCTGCAGACCACATTCGCAGACCAGCTGGCCCACCAACAGGAATCGGCTTCGTGCTCGGGATCTCCACAAGTGCTACCACCAAATATCACCCTATGGCTGGCCAGGAAGACCAGGGAATTACCCCACTTGTCTAGCCAGCTCAGCAACACTGAAACAATCCACAGATATTCTCCGTTGAGTGCCGGAGGCCCGATCTTATCATCTCCAGGGCTGAAACGCCAGTGCAAAGAGATTAGACTACGTAAGGAGCAATTTGGCTCTATAGTACTTGGTTTAAAGTGAGCCATGTCTGGCATGAACAATTGATGAGTGTTTTATTTTGACTGCTAGAAATATATTGTACCCTCTGTATTTCTACAGCAAAACATATATGATACAGCAGAAGACTAATGCTATGAATGTTGGTAATTTGTACAAGCTTTCTATCCAATACAATCTTTGTGTGATGTATTATATAAGATCTTCAATATGTGCAACTAGTATATAAAAGTCGAAGAATATTAACAAAGACCATTGGATATATGTCAATTAATAAATAAACAGTTCAAGAACACCATACATTTTTAACAAAATCAAATTCATCAGTAAAGTATGGGTGACTGTTCATATTTGATCAATTGTTGAACATATCTAACTGCATCAATGTAATGCATTGAGACACAGTAGTGTGGTGTGGTGAAAGAAGGATGGAAGAATCTGGAAAAGAGTGAAGTGAAGCTAGAAAACATGTTACATGTCTGGCTACAGCAGTGTACTGCATATGATGATTTAGTTGTTGTTGATTATACTAAGTGAGTAATTTATTCAAATAGAGCTATAAAATGCAAACAGAATGATATATAATACATGGTGATAGCACCACATAGTAAGAAGTCATTGAAGTAGCAGTAATAGTGTCACAGTGTGATGTCACGCGTTAAAAAAGCGCCCACAAGCGCCCAAAAACAGCGTCTAAGTGGTGGCTGTGCTATGGGCGCTTATTCAACAATTAACGGTACTTATTTAGTAAGTACTGCTACTTACTGCTGTAAGCTGGATTTCAATGTTTTTCTCACGGGGCAAGATCATGGTGACATCTCTCTGGCTGGTGTCTGGCTGCATAAAGAACGATTTCTTCGTACCTCACCAATTGTAATCTACTATAGTCCATACAACAGTGGCCGCATTAGTAGACCCTGACACCACAGAACGCGAGATTCTTGAAGACGTAGCTGGCGCACTAGCCAACCAAGGCTTCAACCAAGCTGGCAGCGTAGCTGGGGAAATCGCCGCAGCCTTGCCTGACCTATCCCAACACAAAGACGAGGTCAAAGTAGAGGATGTGATTGGCAACACTTTCAACAGCAATGACAACGTGGCGGGAAACCAATCTCTACCTACGATAGCAGACGATTTGTATGCTAGTGAAGGTGCAACTGTCCCTGCTTCCACGATATCCGCCCTAGGCTTGAATCTACCCAGCGACTTTGATACTCACACCTTGGTCTACACGGAGACTAGAGAATCACCATGCACCAAGGCCGTCCAACATCAGGAGGACATCCAGTGGCTAGATGATATTCTAGCTAAGGGCCGAGCGTCTCGTCAGCAGCCCAACGGACCATTGGAGAATGCTTCCTCCACAGATCAACAGCCAGTACAATCTCCATTGGTCCATATAAACACGGGGTTCTCAGAATCTTCTGTGCCCCAAGAGCTGATATCCTGCACACACCATCCATCACGCCCAGCAGCGCTGGTATCACACGAAATTGCCTGTCAGACACCGCCACACCTGAGACAGCTACGCAAAAGAGGGTTCAGTCACATATCCGACATTGAATCGGATAATGCTACGGAATGGGAACACCCAGCAACACAGACATCAAACAGAAACCAGGCAAGAGCCCGGCGTAACAGCCGAGGGCATAACATTCACTTTCCACCTACACCAAGAATGCATCGCATCGAGTGAACGACAGCTCAAGGACGAGCAGGAGAAGCTGGAGGAGACCCGCTTGGCAGTGACTCATCAAGTAGCTGGTTGGAGGGTCGCAATGACAACAATAGACCACCATCACGGTGACCAACAAATACCTCATCATCCGGGCGCGGACCACCACCAGGTGAAGACTCACGCTGAGGACCACCAGGACGAGGCCCACCAGGAGGCCCACCAGGTGGAGGACCACCGGGGGGAGGTGGACCACTGAGCAGCAGCTCACCTAGCGGTGATGCAGATGACAAAGACAGTGATACAGAGGATGGCAGTCATCAAGGACAGCCTTATGCTACCTGATCTATCAGTAGTGACCCGTCCAGACACACTAGATCGCAGGGAGGATGGTCGTGAAACAAGCCCAGTAATGATGACGGAGAGGCGAAAGGGAATATCCCTGACCACCCCAAGTTTGAAAGTTTCAGGGCAGGTATAGGGAATTATCACCTATCTACTATCACTCCATTCATGTACGGTGCCGCAATGGCGCACAATCACAGTGTGCCAAATAATTATTCGCTGCCTGGAGTAAACACTGCGAATCTGCATGATAGCATGTATCTTGAAGATCTTTCGAGAATGTCTTGGCGATGACCCCACCAATGACCCCACCAAACCCATCGAACCATGGCTAAAGATGGCTAAAACACAGCCACCTAAGGCTTATGACGGCAAGGATGACAACGACACATTCAATGTCTGGCTTAAGGGTGTGCTCGAATACTTCGCCATGCTCAGAATCCAAGGACCCGAGCGAGAGCCTCTACAAACCAACATGACCTCTAACTTCTCGGAAGGCACCACAGCGAACTGGTATCAACAGAACATCAAGTCTGCCATCTGAGACCCAAGTTGGACTGTATCCTTCCAAGAAGCAATCATAGCTCTGTACCGACAATTCATCGTGACCGACACCTTCCAGGAGGCTCAAGATAGCTTTTTGTGTATCAAATATGATGCACAAGCTGGTGGAGTAGCCAAACTATACGAACTGATGGTATACTACCCAGAACAAATGTCTCAACACCCTTTGGAATACGACATGATCAACAAATTACGATTGATGAGGATACCGAAGAAATCGTTCTTTAGAGGGTGACATTGCCACTTAGATGCCAAACACCTTTTCAACCCCATGGAAACAACATTGAGACTCCGCTTACTCTCTACTTATGCTGTGCTTTCAGATGACATAAGCACCAGTAACAAAGTTTCTTACCATCAAACCCTGACACAGGGTTAGGGCAGGCGCTATTAGGGTCGCATTGATGCCCTGAGCACAGCTTGCCTTTGTATGGCTGGTAGCTGTGGCAGTGATAACCAGTATTAACACAATGATAGCCCTATTAAATGCCATCAAAATGAGTTCACTTTCATAATATTTGGATAAGAACTGGCTGAGATATGGCCACAACAGTGTTTATACAATGTGTCCCACTACAGGTCAACGTCAGTTGGCTAAAAATAGCACTTGGTCGCGGCTTCGCTTGCAAGCGAAACCGTGACCATTCGGATTTCTGGGGCCGATAGGCACTTATTTTGCGCTCACATGACTGGTGCTTCAAGTGAGCTTCTATGCCACTATATCTCTATGTATATATAGACTTGTTATATATCATTAGAAGCACATCTAATAGGCAGTCTTTTACAAGTTGCTTATGTAATATTTGCATATAATGCTGGCTTACAAACAAGTAGACACTGTCTATTACTTTTGTTTGCTTACCAAAAATATGATAGTATATGTTATAAAGATCACAAAATGAGCTCTATCTGATGGTGCTATACAGCTATACACACAAGGTTATATGCATGCATTTATGCTGAAAATTTGAGTTAGTGTGATTGAATGTATACAATTTCAATCATGACTATAGAGGAATATCCAGAGACTGTTTCAAATGTGCATCTTAAAAAGAGATTTTGCATTAGTCGTTCAGTCATCAACTTCATCAGCAAGTCAAGAACAGCATTGAATAATTGGGTAGCAGAAGCATTAATTCAAATGCTTTATCAGTTTGCTTCACTGCTTGAGGCTCACTTGAGTGCCATAATATTATTCATTACTAGCTGTGGCAGTTAGTTATTTGTGATATTAGTGAGACTGTAACAATAGCATATGCTTTCAGGAAGAACATAGAAAACCTTAGTTAGACAGGCAAGTTGGATGAAAAAAACAGGTTGTGTACAAACTACAAACAGTGATATACCAAAATCTCATCAATCGTTTTTGCCATTATGGCCCATTTCAAACCAAGTTTGTTGACTCCCTACCATCTCATATCGAACAGCACCTAATAATAGGTTGAGGCCTCCACCGATGACGAAACACTTTTGCCGAGTTTGTTAACCAGGCCAAGGAGATAGAAGAAGCATTATCTCATATGAGAACACATCGCGCCACCATGACACAACAAACTCCTGGAACTGCATCCACCAGTAGCAATGGTAACTTGAAACCAACTACTGTGGACAAAGGTAAACAGAAGTCAATACCTCGGGATGAAACGAGTAAACCACCCTACAAGACATCCGGCCATAAACAAGGGAACCCAACTCCAGGTCAATCGGGAGGCGGTAACCGACCGTTTTGACCTAGCACCTGTAGGCTCCATACTTGTATCACAAACCCCCAGACCTGTGGTGCTCCATTGTGACTTTTGGTGGGCCCGAGATAACACACCTCATGTCATTTGTAACAAGGTCTTGTCAGAATGGGCTGCACTTGTTAAAAATAGCCCTAGGGCAGTTTGTCACATTTGTGTGCATTAGGGCTGAGCACGGATCTGATCTAGAGAGCTACAGCTCTCTACCTACAGGTAATGGTCACTTCAGACCCTCTGATCCAGATCCGTCAAAACCCAAACCTATAGGTATTTAGTGTGGGTACCTACAGGTACCTATAGGTCTTTTTTCCAAGGATGCATATTTATGTGTTTCTCAACAAATCAAGTATGTTTGTAGAGAAGAATCAATATATTTTCTTGATCCAGATCCGTACAGATCAAGATCCACACTGATCCAGATCCGCACTGATCCGAACTTACAGGTATTTTCACAGGTACCTAGACTGTGACCTATAGGTATGTCTGATCCGTGCTCACCCCTAGTGTGCATTTGTAGCTAGTCTGGTAGCTTTTCCACCACTTGTCAGAATCCGCTCTAGGACAGTTTGTCACATCTGTGTGTACTTGTAGCTAGTCTTGTAGCTTTCTGACCACTTGTCAGAATCCATATTGGGGTGATGTTGATGGCTTTCCTGGGATAGTAGGGGTGCTTATCTAATGTTGTGGCACTGTTTGGGCGCTTTTTTGATGCCCATAAGCGGTAGGTGACCCTATAGGGGGCTATCTGCCTGCCTCCCCTCTAGCTCCCTCAAATCTGCACCAATTGGGCTGTATGTGGGTGCAGGTTCGCACTTTTAGCCTCTATTCAATGGTGTAATGTACAGAAGATAGTGCTCAGAATTGTGGTATGTGCAGCTGTATGTAGCTACTACTATTTACTGTCTGCTGTACATTGGGGGAACCACTGATCTATATTTCATGTACAGGGTACTGTTAGATGGGGAAAAATCACAGCTTTCCAATGCACCCTATATCATGGTATGACATGGAGTAGCAGCTGAGATATGGCACAACACATTTTTGCAAAATTTTATACTATTGTTTGCCTGATATCTTGGAATTGTGTGGGTGATGTGCAATTTACTATACACCATTGAATTGGCATTGAGCAGGGCTTTCCAATGGTACCCTGATCACCCCAATCTGTAGAGATTATCTGACCCTCTCCTCCTGACCCCATTTCCATCAATCCTCTAGTAGCTCTGTGGCATCTCAGTATTTTGGCCTACAACTTTGGGAGAAACATCATCCAGTATTTATCCTCTGATGTGGAAAATATCAGGGGATGAAGCTGTCTATAGCATCTGTTCTGGACCTAACACACTCAGTACATTTCTAGCAGTGTTTGGCTCATTGTGGACTCAGAACCTTATGGATTGTCATGCTGTTTGCTGTATCTTCCAGGCTTCATATAGGTATCCTCACATAGCTTCAGCCATCCAGATGTGCTCTTGATCTCACTGGATTCTCTTATCAGCTCTCTACCTTGCTCACCTCCACACATGTCCAGATCTCCCCAGCTGCCAGGTCCACCCTGTTGTCAAAATCGCGCAGATCGTGATGCTCACTGGCGTTGATAGGGCTGACAAATGCAGGCCTCGACTCAATACCCTGCATAATGCGCAGAGCACCAAGAGTGCGAAGCCTGGCCTCGGCCCTCCATGTTGAGCTTCCATTGCTGGTAGTTGTGATTGTTGAGCTTGGGAAAGATCGGTGCAGATGGCGCCATGGGTGTGGGTTGGTGACATGGCGCGCGATGGGCTGGCAAAAAGACGAAGCGAACAGATGAAAACTGCAGGATATATCGAGGAAAGATGAAGCAGAGAGTTCCAGAGAGAGAAGGAGTCAAGCAGAGAGAAGGAAGAGATGGATGGGGACCAGGATGAGGTCTTGAGAGCGTTGAACAGGCAGGGATGGACGTCTGGAGGGTGTCAGAGCGCAGGGCTCATAACCTGTTGGCTGCAGGGCACCTCAGAGCAGTCACAATGGCCTAGGTCGAGCTCTGTGAAGTCTAATATATTGCAGATGACAATAACACCCACCTAGGTCGAGCTCTGTGAAGTCTAAGGACGCCAGAGCTCGACGAGGAGGAAGTTTGCAGTGCGCACTACATCGTGGGAAAGAACTGTACAGTTGTGCGCGCAGTAAGGCGCCGAAAATCAATGAAGAAAAATGACAAGGCAAAAGCGCTCAAAAGTGCGAGGGTTCAATCCTGGGACTGGGCAAAAGTAGAAACATTTTATAACTCGGGAATGGGGCGTGATCTCCGTGCACCAATTGGAGTGTTGGTCGGGTGCACTGCCAGTGACCCTCCTGCAAACTTGTGACTTGATGCGGTCACAGGAACTCGTGCTATCGCACAGTAGGGGTGAGCACGGATCAGACATACCTATAGGTCACTTGGTTTGAAGTGGGCCAATCTCTGGCAGAAACGATTGATGAGTTGCATATTGTTATAGTCCATGTATTGTAGTAAAAATAATGTCTCTGATTCTATGTCTATCATTTCTGAATAACATTTGCCATAGAGGTATCTTCAATCTGATGGATTGTGTTCTGCAGAATATACTCTTTCAATAAAGATAATACTGTGTAGAGAGCCCCAGAGAGCAATGCAGCACTGCATTTAATCATATACTGTAGAACCTTTTTGCATATTTGATTGTATAGCCTGTCTGAGATTTCTCTACAATCCAAATATACAGCTAAGAGTGGTCATTATTGGAAAGCTCAGAAGTCCTAGTAAGTTATTCTATTAGTCAGACAATTGTCATTGCTACACACCCACAATGCAAAGGCACTTGCTGCTTAGCTAGTTCTTGAAGCAATGTTAGCATTGAAGCTGCTCTATGCTCACAATGTGAGTGTGTTCTTTCTGTATTCATACAAGGTTCAATCTTCTCAATTCACTCAGAAATGTAGAAGCTATGGTTATATCATCAGTGTCATCTTCCAGATTGTAAGCATCACTATGGGTAGTGGCAATAAATAACAGTTCATCAATATGGTCATTATCAAGTTCCAAGTCTTTATAGTGAGCAATGTCAATGCTTACAGTTTGATATCAGTGTCACCTCCTTCAACATCCACATTTGACAGGACACTGCAGTATTTTCTGTGCAGGCTATGGTATAGTATGATTGACAGGGGAATATCATCTACTATGTGTCACATGAGTCTTCAATCTATATCTCAGTATATAGTCCTTGAGATGCTGATTCCAATGATATATATTATGCCATATCTTGCTATGCTATGTGCAGATGATGAAATTCTGAGATTATCCAGTGGGCAGGCGAACACTTAAGCGCACAAACACTGCTGTCTTTTTCTATTTTTACATAAGACCCCCACAATCATACCCGGCGTCCCAACCTCCGTCAACTCCGTGAATGGGAAGGGATATGGTCATTTCTGATCGCTCCGCTTCCACGGCCTAGTACTCCCCAACGTGGTTACTGCATTTGTCACGCTAACGGGAATCCACCCGCGCGTTCCCACTCCTCGCAAATTCCACCGCCCCAACTGGTTGGCGGGGTATGCAATTTCGCGGTCCGCCCTACAGTTTTCAGGCGGCGCTGTGCAATTGGTTCTGATTCGGTCCCATCGCAGGCTCCACGTGTCTTCTTCGGCTGGTCCCGGATAATCGATGGTTGAAGATGGAGAGATAAGGAGTGGTGGTGGAAGGAATTGCGGCATGAACAAGGGTGGGCCCGGCGGGAATCGAACCCGCGGTTCTACTACAAGGGTAGTGAACCCTCCACGCAACTCTGCCGCTGAGCCACGCGGGCCCTATGCTATGTGCAGAGAAATGTGCAAAATACAGTGTTTGTGACTTTGTGTGACTCTGTGTCATGTGACGCTTAAATAAGCGCCCATCGGCCGAAAAATGCGATGCTGGACAGGCTCTGCAGCAGATCAGAGCCTGTTCAGCACTTATCAATATCTCCAATCAATTTTGGGTGCTTAAATGGCAGATAAAAGTCGTAAATATATGGAGACTACTCTCATGCTCAACTGAAACACTTTGTGTTTGTATCAAGGCAAGTATAATGTTACAACTATAAGCAACACACAATAACAGCACTGGCATCACATAAGAAAGAATGACAGCTATCTTTTGAGGTTGCAACCTTACTACAATCTAATCTGGTAGTATAGACGCCCTCAGGCATGGTTAAGCGCCCCCCACCAATACTGAAAGACAGCCCATCTTTCCCGATATGGGCAAGTTTATTTTGCTTCTCCTACACTCAGTATTGATCTGTATATAAGATGTGCTATAGCAATATAAACTTACAGTTGGTGCCTACAAAATGTATATACTCAGATCATCAGCTAATGACCACTTTGAATGGGCCATCAGCACTATATCGATCTGTGAAGCGCTTGAAGAGCAAGTAACAAAAAAGCTGCGCACAAACCCTGGACTAGGGTTGAAATGATTAGTGCTGATACTTACTTAGCTTATGTCATCTGTAGTGAGCCAGTCAGCGGAGTCTGTATTAATTTCCCACGGGGTCGAAGCATCGTTGGGCGCTTGCCTGCAAGCTCTGTCCCATAAAGAACGATTTCTTCGTAAACTCATCAATCGTAACAGTCTAGGTACCTGTGAAAATACCTGTAGGTTTGGATCAGTGTGGATCTGGATCAGTGCGGATCTTGATCTGTGCGGATCTGAATCAAGAAAATGAATTTATTCTTCTCTACAAACATACTTGATTTGTTGAGAAACACATAAATATGCATACTTGGAAAAAAGACCTATAGGTACCTGTAGGTACCCACAGTAAATACCTATAGGTTTGGGTTTTGACGGATCTGGATCAGAGGGTCTGAAGGTACCATTACCCGTAGGTAGAGAGCTGTAGCTCTCTGGATCAGATCCGTGCTCAGCTCTATCGCACAGAGTTCAACAGGATCGAGGGTTGGCCGCGTCTTCTGTAGCCGTCTTGAGACACCCATCCACTGGAGAGAAACAGTCATCCAAGGGGAGGGTGGGAGAAAAGTGACACCCATCTGTGCAGACTTATATTCGAAACGAACCATGGGAAGTGAAGCATGGCGTTGACCTAGGCATGTGACCGTGTGGGCTGACAGGATCAGTAGCGGGCAATGCCGCTGGCTGGGGCTATCTGACTTATGGTGTGGTGTAGTGGGTGGAGGGTGAAAGAACTGGACAAGAGTGAAGTTGAACCAGAAAAGTTCAACATAGACTCATAGAGTCACATGACTCAGAATCAAGTCACATCTCTGGCTACAGCAGTGTACTGCATGTGGTGATTTAATTACTCTTGATTGCACTGATTGAGTAATTCATTCAAATAGAGCTACAAAATGCAAACAGAATGATATATAATACATGGTGATAGCACAACATAGTAAGAAGTTATTGAAGTAACAGTGACAATGTCACAGTGTAATGTCACGCATAAAAAAACGCCCAAAAGCGCCCAAAACGGCGTCTAAGTGGTGGCTGTGCTATGGATGCTTATTCGGTGTTTAACATTACTTATTTAGTAAATACTGCTACTTACTGTTGTAAGCTGAGTTTCAACATTTTTCTCATGGGGCAACGTCATGGTGACATCTCTCTGGCTGGTGTCCGGCTGCATAAAGAATTTCTTTGTACCTCATCAATCGTAACTCTTGCCTTTCCCTTTATCTCGCCCATTCACCCGCCATCGCTCAGCACCTCCATGTTGTTATACAACATGAAGCGTTCGAACTTCAAAGGCATGCATTTGAGCAGGCGGCGGTGTGAACTGGAGCATTGACACAGGCCATGTGATTGTCCAACAGTAGGCAGTCATGCTAAGCAAACCTGGTCTTACGACCGTGATGTTCTTGCCATGCATGTATGGGTTGGATATAGATATGCAGCAGAAACCTGGATCACAATCAACATCCAGCACATGTCAAGGAGCGCAGGACATCAGTATGTAGTTGTCTTGTGATGGCGTCATGAGTATGTTGCCACTGCACAATTTGACACAGAACTGTTTTGCTGATCCAGACCCCCTGCGGACAGAAACTGGTCAATCATCGCCAAGGCAGATCTTTGGCAAATTTGATGCGTCTCTGAGCTTGAAGTCGTCCCACCAACATTATTTCAACCCCCCCCCACACATTGTGCAGTCAAGCATATCCCTCTCATAGCAGCACCATGACCCTACAACTCGCTGGAGCACCCTCCCTGTTGGCTGCAGGGCACCTCAGATCAGTCACAATGGCCTAGGTCTGTGAAGTCTGGTGTATTGCAGATAACAATAACACCCACCTAGGTCAAGCTCTGTGAAGTATAAGGACGCCACAGCTTGACGAGGGGGAAGTTTGCAGTGTGTGCTACATCACGGGAAAGAACTGTACAGTTCTGCACACAGTAAGGTGCTGAAAATCAACAAAGAAAAATGACGAGGCAAAAGCGCCCAAAAGTGTGAGGGATCAATCCTGGGACTGGGCAAAAGTACAAACATTTTATAACTCGGGAACGACGTGCGATCTCCGCACGTCAATTGGAGCATCAGTCAGGCGCACTTCTGGTGACCCTCCTGCAAAGTTGTGATGCGGTCACAGGAACTTGCGCTATCACACAGAGCTCAACACTCCCCCCTATAAAGATCCCCTTTGAACGAGAATCCGCAGCATTATCCGCTGTTTTGTACAATCTCTTGAGATCTCTAGGGAACCCCGGGAACCCACAGGAACCCCCAGAAACTCTTGGGACCCCTCAGAATTCTTGGCGCCTACTTGACTAGCGTCCAGAGAATTCTTGGGAATTTCCAGAAATCACCAGGATTCCTGTCCATTCCTGCCCACCTTCAATGCGAGCCTATAGGTCTCTCGCTTAAGAATGTCTGGGAATCCTCAGAAATCCTGAGGAACTAGTCAATGCTGGTAAACGATATTCTCTGTACCTCACTTTCGTGTTTGGGAATCCTCAGGAATCCCGAGCACTTACATGAGCATCCCATGCATTGTTGATTAGAAATGATTGGAATTCCCGAGATTTCCAAGGATTTTATGTAAGCAATTCCATGCATCCAGTGTCAGAAATTCCAGAGAATCCTTGGGAATCCCAAGGATCTTATGTAAGCATCACTTGTCAAACTTCAAAGGCTATCTTTTGCTATAAATAGTGCAATGTCTGCCCACTCCACTCTATACCAGAGAATCCACTGTGTTCTTTCTGGCTGCAGATGTTGCAGCTGGATCCAGATCATTTCATCTCCTCAGGCTCCAGATCAAGTCATCAAGCATGTTTGTGCTCTGTTTGTACTTTCTGTTCGCCGAGTTACAATTTTGCCTTGTAGATTTCTACCCTTCCTACCAATGTCTGTTCTTTCTGTAACCATGTATGGTTCCAGCATGGTGTCAACCCATCACTGTTGGAGCCTGCCTTGCAGTCAATCACTCTTGAATATCTTCGTGGTGAATTGTTGTGCACTCTTTCGGCCTGTGAAGGCTTCCATCCTGTACGAGAATGTTTGCAATTGATCTGCATGTCTCAAATTGATGTCTGCATAAATATAGGTTAACTCTGTTGATGGGCAACCAATGTGTCTGCGTGGACAGGCATTGAATCAACACATCCATGGGTATGTTTGCACTCACTGATGTTACTATCGCCTTGCTTTATATTCATAATGTTACTGTCACCCCGCTTTATATTCATCTCTCCCATAGCTATCCAAACGACAGCCTGACCAGGGAATTATGGATAACACATGTGTTCATTCTGGCAATTACATATCTCAGTCCCATCTCATCGCCTCTATGTCTGCTCCTGGTGTCTCTTTGTCTTCGGTCTCTTTGGTGTCATCTATGTCCTCAGTCCTGTCTATGCCCTCCACTATGCCTTCCTCTATGCCCTCCTCTATGTCCTCCCCATTCTCTGCTATGCCCTATACATCTTCCATGCCCTTCTAATTCTCTATCTTGTCGTCCACCCCTGCTGAACTACAACCAATGTTGAACATGTTACAATTGATGAGTTTACGAAGAAATCGTTCTTTATGGAACGGAGCTTGCAGGCAAGCGCCCAACGATGCTTCGACCCTGTGGGAAAGAAATACAGACTCTGCTGACTGGCTCACTACAGATGACATAAGCTGAGTAAGTACCAGCACTAATCATTCCAACTCTAGCCCAGTGTTTGTGCACAGCTTTTTGTTACTTGCTCTTCAAGTGCTTCACAGATTGATATAGTGCTGATGGCCCATTCGAAGTGGTCATTAGCTGATGATTTGAGTATATACATTTTGTAGGCACCAACTGTCAGTTTCTATTGCTATAGCACATCATATGTACAGATCAATACTGAGGGTAGCAGATGCAAAAAACTGCTATTGGTGGGGTATGCTGCTATAGCAGCATCCAAATGGCAGAGATCCGAGAAAACACTGCTCATTCGGTTGTTGGGTCGATTAATGCCTGAAGTGACATTGCGTGACATGAGTGACATGCTGTGACCCCACACAACGTCCGGCATGCGTCACGTTGCAGGTGTCGCATTCTGCCTGCATTCTGCCTGCATCCTGTCTTCTATTCGCTTTACATCATGTCTGACACCCAGCAGACTGCTCCGGTACCCCCTGCAAGCAAGCCAACAGCCATTTGGACCAATCATGACGTCACACAGCTGCTGGAAATAGTCAAGGAGAACAAGGCTGAGGGAGGAGATGGATTGAACTTCTCGGATGGTGCATGGAACAAAATGGCGGCCTCTGTGAATGCCGTCCGCACCGTGGGAGCTGTGAAGTCCGGATCTTCTTGCAGAAGCAAGTAGCATGCTGTGAGTGTTTCATGCTTCCAATCAGCAGCAGTGTCTCAATGGAGTAGCTCCGAGGCATCCTCCAACTGGTGGAAAAGCTGCTTACAGCTTCCAGGTTCTCATGGTCTGTCCAAGATGGTGGAAACATCACCCCAGCTACACAGGCAGTGTGGGATGCATTCTGCAAGGTATATACTCATACTTTATCAATCATATTCCCCTCTCCATCTCCCTTGTATCATGACCAGGCCAATCCTGGGGCATCAACATTCAAGGCCAAGGGCTGGATTCATTACAATGCCATGCGGGAGCTTCTGCCCTCTACCCCTAAGGGCGAGCATGTCCACCATCCCAGGGGTTGGAAGCGTAAGGGCAAGAGCAATGTTGTGGCTCCTCCTCAGCCTGACATTGTTCCTCATCCTGAGCTGGAGATTCCTGCTGATGTCTCCCTGAGCCAATCACTCAATGGTGAAGAGCTGGTAGCCACACAGCCGGTCACACAAGAGACTGAGGAGGTTACAGATTTGACGGCTTCTCAGGTGAGTAGTGATGTGGGTGTTTTGTTTTCATCATCTCACTCTATATTCAGGAACCTGCCACACCACCTCACGCAGACTTGTCGGGTACACCAGGTGCATCAAGAAAATGCAAAGCTGCAACCCCTGCTAAGGCCGAGCACAGATCCAGATCTCCCTGCAGGTAGATCTGCTATTATCTGGAGTCGGAGCCGCCATGGACCGGAGCCGTATGAGCCGAAGCCACAGATCCAGCTCACAGGCGGATCTGGATCACACAAGGGATATGATGTCGATCCGTAGCGGCTTATTATGGCTAGCTGAGCACAGAAATCTTTTGTTATGTTTCGTACACGGATAGGGGTGAGCACGGATCAGACATACCTATAGGTCACAGTCTAGGTACCTGTGAAAATACCTGTAGGTTTGGATCAGTGTGGATCTGGATCAAGAAAATGAATTTATTCTTCTCTACAAACATACTTGATTTGTTGAGAAACACATAAATATGCATACTTAGAAAAAAGACCTATAGGTACCTGTAGGTACCCACAGTAAATACCTATAGGTTTGGGTTTTGACGGATCTGGATCAGAGGGTCTGAAGTGACCATTACCTGTAGGCTGTAGCTCTCTGGATCAGATCCGTGCTCAGCCCTATACACGGACGCGTATACATGTGTTACATTAATTCTTATCGTCAGACGAGTCTGTGGGGGTCACAAGTGGCAGCATACTGTCATCACTCCCATACCCCTCTGAGTCGGTTGTAGCAGTCTGCTCACCAGGCACCGGGTGCACAGCCACCATGACAAACGATGCCTCGGAATCCCCTACAGTAGTACTGGTAGTAGAGCTACAAGAGCGCATGACGTCGGGCGTGTCACGCAGTGTTGTGTCTTGGACAGAGGACACTGCTGCAAGTCCTAACATCGAAGCGAGCTCTGCTGCAATGGCCCCTGTGGTGGGGCTAACTGTCAATGATTGGTGTGCATGAGTGCTTGCGAGACTGGGCTGGGAGCCTGAGGAGAACTTGTGGCGTACCTCGAGTAGTACCCTCATCGCTGTGTCTGGCTGCGGGCACGGGATCCGTCGTTGACTTGGAGGTACCGGCGTTGGTGGCAGACGCACTGGGAGGACCCTGTGGTGAAGGAGGGTCCAGTTTCCAGAACACACCCTGTGAGAAGAGAACGGTCAGTCAGCTTTGAAATGGAGAGAACATGTGGGACACACGGGGGGTAAGATGGTGTGCGCCCAATCAATGAGACGTGCTAGGGCACGCTCGGTGGGCTGGTGGTCGTCTAGGGTCAGAACCGCTGTGCGCAGCTGTTCAGCAAAGAGGTGGAAGAGGGCGCAGCTGTCTTCATCGTTGAGGTTGTAGTAAAACACCTGATAGACCGACACGATCTGGAGGACGAGCTCGTGCAGCTCGTCACTCGGGTTGCAGTTGTTCATCTCCTGTCCTAGGATTGCTTTGACCCAGTCTTCAAACTGGTTGGGCGGGGACAGCTCAAGCATGTGCAGAGCAGCCGGGAGGATGAGCTGAAAAGAGCAGAACAGTGCGTGTGAGTCAGGCGAGGACAAGGTATGCAGTTGGACGTACCATGACAAGTGCGGTCGGACCGTTGCGAGCAGAACGACCGACTGGACCGCATCTCCTGAGATCGAACACTGGGTACTGATATCGCGGAGGAAGTAGACATGGGTGAGGAGACTGTCCATTGTAGCCATGGGTGGGGTGCGAGATGCGACGCAAGGCGGCGGCGGTGAGAGAGATGCTGGAGGCGGAAGATGGTGGTGTCCGTCAAGATGTGCGGGCAATGCGAGCACCACCTATAGTGATAGGCTGTGAGTGTCATTCTCGCGTGGGGGAGAGTGTCATTGGGTATCTGGCACGAACCTCGGGCTGCAGACCCCATGCATGGGCGCTTGAGTGGAGGGCGAGCTGAGCATGAGCTCATTTGGTTCTGCGACGATTTGGACTGTGTGTCGAGTATCATGCGCAGGGCCAAGACAGTTGATGTCGATGGTCGCTGATGGTCAGTGTGTAGATAGCAGGACCTGGCGGAGCTGGGCACAAGCTCAGGCTGTACGGTGATTTCTAAGATAGGTAAGTTAGATCAAAGCGAGTGCCCGGAGAAAGATGATCACAACATACGCATGGTGCGAGGAATTTGAGGGGTGAGCAGTGAAGTTTGAGGCTGAATGTGAGGGTATAGTGATACAGGATGGCAGTAGGTGGGAGGTTCCAAGGTTGGGCTTGATTGGGGTGGCACGACCCTGCATCATCGTGGGGATGAAAGTGTCAATGTGAATTCAACAACCACATAGGCGCCCAAGGCCGTATCCAGCCAGAGAGCTTTTTGGCTCAGCTCTTCTGCTCCATCCCGCCGTGACCCTCCCTCTCTGTCTTATCCGTCCTGTGATGCAATCACAGGATCGCTGCAACGGTCCGTATGTCTTGGGTTTATCATCGATTTCCTGAGCTGATCTCTCTAGCTGCCTCTATCTCCACGCTGTCCAGCCTTTTTCAGACTTGCCCTCACAATTTCAGCCATGGCAATTTGGGCGATAGGGATGGAGCCTGAGCACGGAGACAGCATGCATGTCAGCGTTGGGGATCGATCGGTGCAGCTGACGCGTGCTAACCATCGTCTCGAGTCCCTGTTGCAGTTCTCCAGGCAGGAAGGCAGTTCGGCCAAGTCGGTCAGCGATCAACCGGAGTCCCGCACGCACGAACATGACACGCAAGTGAGATAGCACCGCTAGAGGTGAGGTCCCGCAGACCAATACAGGTGGATGGGCGGATGCTTGTTGGGGGGCATATAGGTACATCTCGCACAAGAACTCGCCCCAGTCTTTGACTCTGACGCCGCATTTGTGTTTACTGCCCAGTCTATCTCAATGTCCTCCACCTCCTCTCCTGTCACCGCCAACAACCCCTCACTTCCCGGTGAGGCGGCCCCAGTCAAGCATCGCCACGAGACCAAGTCTCACGGCAGCAACCACGTTGAGAAGTCCGCCACGCCGACCGACCAGCCTCCAAAGGCCACCCCTGGAGCCAGCAGTGGTGCCAACAAGCGTTTCAAGAACACTCAGCTCCCTGCGCCACTCAAAATGTCTGGGCACCCTCTGACCAGGCCTCACCTGATCATAAAATGTGGTTACCCGGTCCCAGAGGTACATTGACCCGTTCACAGCTCTGCACACTTCGGAGTACACCAACTGACTACGTCTGTCCGCTGGACAGGACTCGGAGGAGTCTCCAGGGGGCCGCTCGCCTGCTGAGAAGGCGCCGATGCAGCCTGGTGAAGTTATTGAAATCCTGGATGAGGACGGCTCCCCCGTTCCGAGCGACGGCGAGGAGCCTGTCTCGGCTGTTAAGTCCTGCACGCGAACAGCTGCTCAACTCGCAGGGATCAACATCGTAAACGGACGCTACGCCTGCTTTGCGCAGAAGTATGCCGGGCTCACAGCTGAGCAGACTCTTGGTGCGTGACTCCCACCAAGCGCAATTTCGTGCTATTCAATGGCCGAGGGACTTATTTGCTCATTGTCACCACAGCTCTCGTCTTACGTAGGTGGAGATCGTTGATCTACGATCATTTCCACCCGCCGAAGATCATTACGGGTGCCAACGGATTGGTCATCCATCGATTCACATGCAAGAAGTAAGTAATGTTTGCACTCTAGTGCAACGCAGGCTGATAATTATTTTTCAGGCACCCCGGGAAGCAGGTCGACCGGATGGAATATCAAGATTCCACCGGGAACCTATCGCGCCATGTCAAGGTGTGCAACCCAGACAAAACCCCAGAGACAGAGATGATCTCTGCCTACACCAGCGGCGCCACCTACTCGCCTGGCTGCCTTTGGTTCCTGGTTGCAATGTGGTGCACGCACTGCCACTGCCCGTTCTCCATCGCTGACGACCCGGAGTTTCACGAGATAGCTCGCATGCTGTACTCGAAGGCTAAGATACCGTCCCAGTGGACGGTATCTCGTGACGTGCAAGACATCTTCGAGAGCACCAAGACACATGTGTGCCAGCATTTCAAGGTACGTTCACTGGTCTCATGCGAAGCCTTACGCAGTCTTGCACGCTGTTCAATACGCTAACTACTGCATGACCGGACCTTCCCAGGGCAATCCACATCTGCCTCAATGGCTGGACATTGCCGAATGTAATATTCTTCCTCGGTGTTATCGCCCACTGACACGAGGTAGGCAATATCAAACATATCATACTCGACTTCATCCAGTGCGTGTCATCCTCTCCCCGTGCTCTGATCTTCTTATTCACGCTTATCCTCACCCGCAATTAGGCTCACCAATGCGCACACGGCGAAATACCTCACCGAGAAGCTTATCGAGTGCCTTCAAGAGTACAGAATCAAGAAGGTCTGATCATGACATCCTCGTCCGCCTGCACTCGTACTCACTCATCTATGAGCAAAATGAATGCTTCAGGTCGTCGCAGTCACCTGCGACAACGCCTCGACCAATGGTGCGATGATGCGTGAACTGGCCATGCTTGTTCCAGGTTCCTTCAGGCCTGAGGGACGCATGCGGTGCTTCGGCCATGTGCTGAACCTTGTTGTGAAGGTGACACACCTCCTTACTTAGTCGTCTAATGTGCTCACTCAAGTACAACACTTGTAGGCCATCATGTCCCAATTTGTTTGGCGCCACGGACGGGCAGTTGACACAGCTGTTGAGGCACTCGGCGACCCAGAAGACATCGACATTGAAGACCTTGAGGCTGCCAAAAATATGCATGGCAATACAATAATGTGCCCAAATTGTCTCTTCAAAACACCAAAAATGTGCTTCACCATGTTGCATCCAGATGCATGATGAAGATTGTACAACTCTTCGCGGTTCTGAGGTCTGTATATGAATTATCAATATAGAGCATATATCAAGCTGATTGTAACACACCTGACATTGGCCCGGCCCCATTCAGCCAGATGGTACCGTACCCCACGATAGGGTACAAGCAGAGCGTCACATTGAGCAAATCCAGCATCTGCCAAATAGCACTTACCATCTGGGATTGCCAAGTCTATCAGACAAGCATTGTTGTACATGTATGCATCTGCAGCAGATCCATCCCATTCACTGACAATGTAGTAGAAAATCATGTCAAATCCACAGAGGGCAAGTGTATTTGGCGTCACTTGACCTTTGCAATCACACGCAAGATGACGCTCTGCTGCTGAGGGCGTACACCAGATGTGTGTGCCACCCATAGCCCCAAGGACAATTTAAAAGTAGGGAAAGAACATTTGAAAGTAGGAAAAGAACTTGGGATTTTTGGAGACGTACTCCGGAACAGGAGTATCACGTGGAGGAAGATGGATGTAGGTGTTGTAGAAGGGAAAGCTTGATAGCGCATTGAGCACCTCTTGGTAGTAACTAGACCATATCTAGTATTTGTGCTGTACTGCAATGGAAGATGACTCACTGTGATATTGTCTCATTCGAGTGTTGAAAATGTTCACCCACATGGCGGATGTGTAGACCAGTGACAGACATGTAGAGGAAAATGGCGAACTTTTCCTCAAGCATGTGTAAGGCAAGTCTTGCAAGCCTGATGCCTGTAGTGCCACAACCAGAGTGTGGAATACATGCCTGCGCATTCCTAGTTCATTTTTGATGTGATCAGGATGGCTGTTGAGCAGTTCGAGTATCCAGGCATGACCAGAAAGATGCAGTGCTATGATTGTGTGTTGCTCATAGTTATAACATTATACTTGTCTTGATACAAACACAAGGTGTTTCAGTTGAGCATGAGAGTAGTCTCCATATATTTACAACATTTTGTCTGCAATCTAAGCACCCAAATTGATCGGAGATATTGATGAGTGTTGAACAGGCTCTGCAGCAGATCAGAGCCTGTTCAGCATCGCATATTTTGGCCAGTGGGCGCTTATTTTAGCATCAGATGACAGAGTCACACAAAGTCACAAACTCTGTATTTTGCACATTTCTCTGCATATAGCATAGCAAGATATGGCATATTGTATATTGTTGGAATCAGTATCTCAGAGACTATATACTGAAATATATATTGAAGGCTCATGCAATCCATCACAGATGATATTTCCCTGTCAATCTTACTATACCATAGCCTGCACAGAAAATACTGCAGTATCCTGTCAAATGTGGATGTTGAAGGAGGTGACACTGATACCAAACCATAAGCATTGACATTGCTCACTATAAAGGCTTGGAACTTGATAATGACCATATTGACTGACTGTTATTTATTGCCACTACCAATAGTGATGCAGATGACACTGATGAAATAATCATAGCTTCTGCATTTCTGAGTGAATTGATAAGATTACTTTGTGTAAATACAGCAGAAACACAGTTACATTGTGAGCACAAAGTGGCTAAAATGCTAACATTGCTTCAAAAATAGCTTAGCAGCAAGTGCCAAGTTTGCATTGTGGCTGTGTAGCAATGACAATTGTCTATCTAATCGAATAACTTACTAAGACTTATGAGCTTTTCAATAATGACCACTCTTAGCCATACATTTGGATTGTAGAGAAATCTCAGACAGGCTATGCAATCAAATATGCAAAAAGATTCTACAGTATATGATTAAATGCAGTGCTGCATTGCTCTCTGGAGCTCTCTACACAGTATTATTCTTATTGAAAGAATATATTCTGCAGAACACAATCCATCAGATTGAAGATACCACTATGGCAAATGTTATTCAGAAATGATAGACATCAGATTAGAGACATTATCTTTACTACAATACATGGACTATAACAATATACAACTCATCAATCGTTTCTGCCAGAGATTGGCCCACTCCAAACCAAGTTCATCCCTCTCAGCCAAGTTAGTCCCATCACACCCTTCACCCAGCCTATTGCCACTGGCTGCAATGTCACACCTCCCTCACCATGCCACCTCCCCCGCAGCTGAGCCAAGCTGTTCATGCCACACAGTAGCACATCTCTATGGGGCATTCCAACTCTTGCGCCCATTCATCGTCTTCACAACGAAGAAACTTCAGATTCAGGATGAATGGTTTGAGTGCCTGGCTGAATTGTTCTACAACTCAACCACACGTTCCTTCTACCTCCTGCATACATCCTCACTCACCTCAAAGTCCTGACCAAGCAGTCAAGCGGGTGTGAACAGAGACTGAGTTGAGCCAGCCTCAACTTCCCTCTCTCGTTCTGCCTTCTGAGAACACATCCCATTCGGCATCATCCTCTTTGACTGCAGCATTTGGCAACATCAATCTTGCAGTTTCACAGAGTCTCTATCATGCAGCACCAGAGTCTGATGGTGATACCTCCCCTGATGGTACCCCCAGATGTACGGAGCATACATTAGCATTGTTATGTGATTGTTGATGTATTGACTGAGAGTGTAGAGGTGTTGCTGTTGGTCAAGGGCCAGGTCGGACTGGACATCTCCATGCTCTCAGTCAGATGATGTGCGATCCTGCTTTCTGGATTGAGCAGCTCAGAGGTGGCCAGAAGATGCCAGTGTTCCTCGATGATACAGTTACCAACTCTCAGCACACTGCTGCATGGGAGGCTTTCAGTGCATTGTGTGGAATCCACCTTGCAGTGCACACTTTGGGACCTGTTTTCATCTCACCTTTTCTCATTCTACTGGCACTTCTCTCCCTGTTCGAACCAGACACCAATCTCCGCTTCACTGCATGGCTCGGTGCTCAAGTTCGTCTCAGCTGTTGTCAGCCCAATTGTTGATTTGTCTGTGTTGGCTGCTCTTGACAAGGATCTTGCTACATCCCTTGCACCCTGGATCAAGCTGCCTTGGAACGAACCTATTCCTTCATTCCACGACCAGGAGCATCCTGCAAGACAATTTGTCATTATGGTTTTGGAGAAGAATGTAAGTCATACATTGTTGCCATTCAGTGCATAACATCCCTGCTATACTGATATTTCACCAGATCACTGAGGTCACCAGTTCATATTTGAACTTGATTGTTTAGTGACAGTGTGATGGCTGTAGATCATTTGGTCATTTATTAGCATCTCAATAGTGATGAGCAACTATCATCAATTGTGGGGAAGTCGATACTGATCAAGCAAATTCGTGAAAAAGAGAGTGGATAGGGATACAGGGACTGTGACGGCAAGATGAGAGAGCACGGGAAGCAGATGCTGTTCTATGTCTGGCGCAGCGAGAGACCGATTGGCTGTAACATCTCTGATAAATATCTGGGAGCTCCCTGCCTACTACGCCGAATGAGTTACACTGATTAGATGACCTGTGTAATGTGCTCACCTGTCCACCTTCACCACTAATTGAACCAGATTGACCATATCTATGAACTCGACATAACCCTTGACGGCCACGCTCCGCTGGCAGCGATAGACAATGGCCATAAGAGAGTCTGTGGTGAAGGCATGACGTTCATCTGGTGTGGTATCACTGGAGGCAAGGCAGCGGGGGCTCTCTATTCAACTCTGACAGGTTTCTTCAGCAATGTTCATCTCTGGCCCAGATGAGAGATTTTGAAGGACCTGGAAAGGCATCCAAACTTCGTCCAGGGTATCCTCCGTGAACGCTTTCTCAGCATTATAGCCAAACATCGCAGCCTCGTTTACCACCTTCTGTCGTTTATGCTTCTTGCCTCCACGCATGCGCCGGGGTTCATGTGTGAGAGATGTTACGATTGATGAGGGAACTGAAGAAATCGTTCTTTAGGAGGTGACATTGCCCATTAGACGCCAAACGCCTTTTTGACCCCGTGGGAACAGAATTCAGACTCCGCTTACTCTCTACTTATGCTGTGCTAACAGATGACATAAGCGCCAGTAACAAAGTTTCTTACCATCAAACCCTGACACAGGGTTAGGGTGGGCGGCAATAGGGTCACTTTGACGCCTTGGTCACAGCTTGCCACTACCATAGATACTGTTGTTGTAGTAAGCATTGAGCATCTATAGTTTCATGGCTCTATTGAATGCCATCAAAATGGGCCTAGTTTCATAATATTTGGATAACATCTGCCTGAGATATAGTTTTTACTTTACTTTAGCTCCAGATTGGAGCATTACAGCAATGTTCAGATTGATACGGAATTTCGTTTTGCGTGCGCACGAGCGCTACTCGCTCATGTGGCTGTACCGGCCAACCGGAGACTGAGAAGAAGCCGGCTCCGGGAAGTGGCAACTGGTCACACATTTGCGTATTGGCATGAGTTGGGCATGAGGGGTCCTCAATAAAGGCTCAAAAGACCTGAAAGGATGCTTGTTTGTGCTCTCCATTAATCCGTGTACAGTATCTCGCTGAGTCGTCGTGTTATAAGAGAAGAACACGGGGTCACATCAAGTGACTGGATGTCACTGCGTGACCCCATGGGCGCTCGGTGCTCGAGGCCCGGGATCCGAGTCCTCCAGACGCTGGATCAGACGCGGGCGCGGGCGTGCGCACGAAAACGCGAATTCCGTATCAATATGAACATTGCTGTAACTCCGAACCTCTCTAGCTTTGAGGGCACCGGCAGGTGACCGGTGCCCTCAAAGCTAAGGATGTTCGCATTTATCGGCCGATGGGCGCTTATTTTGCGATCACATGACCAGATGCAGTGCAAGTTACATCAGTATACATTCTAGTGCATATCAACATCTATACATGTTGTATACCATTAGAAGCGCATCTACTAGATCGTCTTTTTGGACTGGCTTATGTAATATTTGTGTACTATGCTGATTTATAATCAAGTAAATACTGTTTATCACCTTCATTTGCTTATCAAAAATATGAATGTATAGACCATTAAAACCAGAAAAATGAGCTCTGTCTAGTGGTCATATTTATAGTGGACCATACCCAATTGCCATAGCAGAAATATCAGGCAAAGTAAATAAATGACTGAAATATGAACCACTTCATTGCATTAAAGGTACCACTTTGTTAAATGCTGAACTTCAACTAGATTATGTAGTTCCTATCCCACTATTAATTCAGTTGTTCACTGTATGCTTTACTGCATGCTTAGGCAAGTCAGCTCTGATTTTTCTGATTATGCTCAAGACATCAAACAAATATCAGGCAAAGTGATACAGACTTGATGTCTGTTCAGTGATTGCACTGTATGGAATGAAAAACAGACAGTGTTGACAGTGTTTGATAGCAAATGCACACATGTTCAAAACAACATGTCAATGTAACTAGTAACTATATAACAACCAAATATGCCTACTATCCACTTATCTCATCAATCGTTTCTGCCATACATGGCCCATTTCAAACCAAGTGGGTGTGAGAGTGGTGCAGGAAGGGGGCAGGGACTGTTGAACTCTGCGCAATAGCTGGAGTTCCTGTGACCGCATCAGGTCACAAGTTTGCAAGAGGGTCATTGGCAGTGCGCCCGACCGACACTCCAATTGGTGCACGGAGATCGCGCCCCATTCCCGAGTTATAAAATGTTTTCCGCACTTTTGGGCGCTTTTGCCTTGTCATTTTTCTTCGTTGATTTTCGGCGCCTTACTGCGCGCACAACTGTACAGTTCTTTCCCACGATGTAGCGCGCACTGCAAACTTCCTCCTCGTTGAGCTCTGGCGTCCTTAAACTTCACAGAGCTCGACCTAGGTGGGTGTTATTGTCATCTGCAATATATTAGACTTCACAGAGCTCGACCTAGGCCATTGTGACTGCTCTGAGGTGCCCTGCAGCCAACAGGTTATGAGCCCTGCGCTCTGACACCCTCCAGACGTCCATCCCTGCCTGTCCAACGCTCTCAAGACCTCATCCTGGTCCCCATCCATCCCTTCCTTCTCTCTGCTTGACTCCTTCTCTCTCTGGGACTCTCTGCTCCATCTTTCCTCGATATCTCCTGCAGTTTTTGTCCCTTCGCTCCGTCCTCTCGCCAGCCCGTCGCGCGCAACGTCACCGACCTACACCCATGGCGCCATCTGCACCAATCTTCCCCAAGCTCAACAATCGCAACTACCAGCAATGGAAGCTCGATATGGAGGCCAGGCTTCGCACTCTTGGTGCTCTGTGCATTGTGCAGGGTACTGAGTCGAGGCCTGCGTTCGTCAGCCCTCTCGACGCCGGTGAGCGCCGCGATCTATGCGATCTTGACAACAGGGTGGACATGGCAGCTGGGGAGATCTGGACATGTGTGGAGAGGGAGCAGCAGACGCATCTGGAGGCCATTCGAGACGATCCTGGAGCGATGTGGAGGAAGCTGGAGGCGGTGCACATGCAGAAACGTCCTGGTACGCGTTTTAACACCTACAACGCCCTCCTGAGCCTCTCCAAGGCCAAAGACGAGTCCCTATCCTCCCTTTCCACTCGAGCATCCCAGCTCAAGTCCGACATGCGTGCCGTGCATCCCACGGGCTTCGACATTGACAAGCTCAATGACGAGCTTGTCCTCATGGCGCTCATCCGTGCGCTGCCTGCGGAGTACAACAGCCTGCGGCAGACGCTGCTGCTGGACGACTCCCTGACGCTGGAGAAGCTCCAAGACACGTTCGTTGCGCTCGAGAACCAGCCCGGTGCGTCATCGTCGCTCCCCGTCCTCTCCCACGCCGCCTCTACCGTCACCTGCACGTTCTGCGGCCGCCAGAACCACTCTGAGGCCGAGTGCTACTCCAAACACAATGTCAGCGCAAAGGCGAAGGAGAAGGCCACTCAGTGCATGCAGTTCCGCTCCCAGAAGCCGAAGCGCAAGGAGAACGCGGCCGAGGTGTCCAAGGACACGTCAGAGACACCCCAGGAGTCCGCTGGAGCGGCGACTGTGAGTGCTGGTTGCGCCTCTGCACTGCTGTCCGTCTCGGACCACGCTTTGTGGCTCTCTTCGCCAGCAGCAGCTAACTGGAACACCAACACAGGTGCTTCTGCACACATGACTCCACACCGCCACTGGTTTCGCTCGTACTCGCCCCACACCATCCCCATCCGCCTTGCCAACTCGCACATCGTCTACCCGGCAGGGCTAGGGTCTGTGGTGTTTCAGCCGGCGAAGAGGGATGGTGTTCTACCACCTGCGGTTGTACTACATGATGTCTTGCATGTTCCTGCACTTGCCAGCAATCTACTGTCTGTCTTCCACCTCACGTGCCGGAAGGGCTACGTCGTCGTGCTTCAGGCGTCACGCGCGCTGTTCTACCACGAGGGCCAGCTGTGCTTCGAAGCGCAGGTAAACCAGCACAATGTCGGCTACCTCCTAGGCCACACCATTGCTCCGCCAAAGAATGCGACCTCCGAGCAGCGATCTGCAAGGGCCTTGTTTCCGGGCTCACAATCTGCACGAAGCGTCAGCCAGACCCTATCTGTGAACCGTGCCTCGCTGGCAAGCTCCACCGCCATCCCATCCCTTGCTTAGCGTCCAGAAAGTTCACTGGCATTGCCCTCGTCCACACCGACCTCAAGGGCAAGCTTCCGGTCGCCACACCGGAGGGCTACCTGTACTGGATGATCTTTGTCTGCGACGCTTCGCGGTTCTGGGCCATCGCTTACCTGAAGCGCAAGAGCGACGTGTTTGCTACATTCAAGTCGTACCAGGCCCACATCCCTGCACCTCGAGCTCCGTCTCCTCCTCCCACTCCCACATCGTCAGACGACGAACTCGACTGCCTGGGAGGTGACCACGAGGATGCGCTCGTGTGCTCGTTCGAGGCAATGGTTGCTGGCATCGAGCATGTCTACACGGGCGCGCGCGAGGACTTCCTGTCATACGACGATGCACTTGAGGTTGCCTTCGAGTCTGTGGTGCAGCACGCATGCAAGACGAACCAGGAGCACTTTGGCGAGCCTCGTCCATTGCAGAGGTCATGGAGCTTGCGTCTGACAAGTGCGAGCAGTGGCTGAAGGCCACGCAGGACGAGATCCAGTCCCTCGTCGAGAATGGCACCTTTGAGCTGGTTCGCCTGCCCCCTGGGCGCAAGGCAATTGGCTCGCGCTGGGTGTTCCGCGTCAAGCGCAATGCTGACGGCTCGATTGAGCGGTACAAGGGCCGTCTCGTTGCCAAAGGCTTCTCCCAGCGCCCTGGCTTTGACTACAACGAGACCTTCGCCCCTACTCCGAAGTGGGCGTCGATTCGAGCCATCCTCGCACTTGCAGCGCTTGAGGATCTTGAACTCGAGTCCGTGGACACCTCAGCCTACCTCAATGGTGAGCTGAAGGAGGAGGTGTACATGAAGCAGCCAGAGGGGTTTGAGGAGAAGTCTCCAGAGTGGGTGTGGCGCCTTCGCAAGGCTCTCTACGGCCTCAAGCAGGCTGGTCGTTGCTGGCACGAGAAGCTGCACGAGGTGCTCCTGAAGCTCGGATTTTTGCGCCTGGTCTGCGAACACAGTGTCTGGGTCTACCTGCGCGATGGTGTACGTGTCATCATTCCTGTCTTCGTCGACGACATCACGCTTGCAGGCAAGTCGAAGGCGGCCATCCAGCGCGTTAAGGACGACCTGCGCAAGCACTTCAAGCTGCGCGATCTTGGTCCAACGTCCTGGCTCCTTGGGGTCAAGATTGAGCGCGACCGCTCGAACCGTTCCCTCTCCATCTCGCGGCACCAGTACGCACTCGACGTCCTCGAGCGATACGGCTTCGCGAACTGCGACCCAGTCAGCACACCCATGGACCCCAGTCTTCGTCTCAGCTCAGACATGGCTCCCAGCTCGCCCTCGGACATCCGCGAGATGCAGGACATCCCCTACAACCAGGCTGTTGGCTCCCTCTTCTACCTCGCTGTGGCGACGCGTCCAGACATTGCTCGCACTGTTGGCAACCTTGCTCGCTTCTCGACAAACCCTGGGATGACACACTGGAAGGCGGTGAAGCACCTCTTCCGCTACATCAAGGGCACACTCGACTACAAGCTCACATACTCCCCTTCCTCCGACTCCGAGCTCTTCACCTCCTACACCGACGCCGACCACGCAGGCTGTCCAGATACTGGTCGCTCGACGTCTGGCTACGTGATCAAGATGGGCACTGGAGCGATCAATGAGCAGATCTGGGGACGGCGAGTGACGCTGTGGGGTGTTGTCGTGCTCAGACGGCTCTGGCGTTGGCGCAGGAGACGGTGTCGCAATGCGAAGGCGCTGCAGAGGCTGGTTGAGGCGTTCGAGCTCATGGTGGTTGAGCGAGCCTTGATGGTGTCCTGCATGCGGTGGGAGGACTTTGCGAGTGAGCGCTGGATAGGGCCTGAACCCGGCATGGTCGTTGGCTTCCTGGTGCGCTAGAGGACGTGGCGCTGGAGCTGGCGGTGGACGTGGTGCAGGCGCGCACGGCGCAGGTGCAGGAGGTGCTGGCGGTGCTGGTGGACTGGGGGAGCGCGAAGGGACGTCAGGAGGCTGCTGGTGAGGCGGTGGAGGCGCATTTTGCGGTGCAGGAGGTGCAGGATCATCCGAGTCATCTCCCCCCTGATCGTGCAGCTCTGGCACGTCTGGCGCGTCCTCTGACGGCTCGTCCGCGTCCCCTGCCGCTCCGGGGACGTCGACCTGGTCTAGCGGGACACCAAAGACGTTGATGAATGGGGAGTTCCCTGGGAAGCAGTGTTCGTCGAAGACAGCATGCGAGGAGATGAGGAACTTCTTTGCAGCAGGATCCCAGAAGCGCCACGCCTTTGTGCCCTCAGGGTACCCGACAAAGATGCACTTGCGTGTGTGCGGCTGCAGCGCCTTGCGGTCCTTCTTGCGCACGAGCACGTAGGCCAGACAGCCAAAGACGCGGAAGTAGGAGACATCCGGCTTGCGTCCGTCGCCCTTCCACACTGTGTAGGGGATGCCGCCGTCGAGCGCAGAGGTGGGCATGCGGTTCCGCGTGTGGATGAATGTCGAGACGGCAAGAGACCAGAACGAGGGAAGGAGCTTCGACTGGACGAGGAGTGTGGTGGATCCCTCAGCGATGGTGCGGTTTCCTCGCTCTGCGACGCCGTTCTGATGCGGTTCATCGGTCTCTGTGTGCTGGCGGTGGATGCCATGCTCCGCGCAGAAGTCGATGTACTCCTGGCCCATGCACTCGCCGCCCTTGTCGTCGTGCGTCGCCTTGATGCGCAGGCCCAGGCAGTTCTCCGCGTAGCCCTTGTACGACTTGAAAGGAAGTCCTCACGCACGCCCGTGTAGACATGCTCGATGCCAGCAACCATTGCCTCGAACGAGCACACGAGCGCATCCTCGTGGTCACCTCCCAGGCAGTCGAGTTCGTCGTCTGACGATGTGGGAGTGGGAGGAGGAGACGGAGCTCGAGGTGCAGGGATGTGGGCCTGGTACGACTTGAATGTAGCAAACACGTCGCTCTTGCGCTTCAGGTAAGCGATGGCCCAGAACCGCGAAGCGTCGCAGACAAAGATCATCCAGTACAGGTAGCCCTCCGGTGTGGCGACCGGAAGCTTGCCCTTGAGGTCGGTGTGGACGAGGGCAATGCCGGTGAACTTTCTGGACGCTAAGCAAGGGATGGGATGGCGGTGGAGCTTGCCAGCGAGGCACGGTTCACAGATAGGGTCTGGCTGACGCTTCGTGCAGATTGTGAGCCCGGAAACAAGGCCCTTGCAGATCGCTGCTCGGAGGTCGCATTCTTTGGCGGAGCAATGGTGTGGCCTAGGAGGTAGCCGACATTGTGCTGGTTTACCTGCGCTTCGAAGCACAGCTGGCCCTCGTGGTAGAACAGCGCGCGTGACGCCTGAAGCACGACGACGTAGCCCTTCCGGCACGTGAGGTGGAAGACAGACAGTAGATTGCTGGCAAGTGCAGGAACATGCAAGACATCATGTAGTACAACCGCAGGTGGTAGAACACCATCCCTCTTCGCCGGCTGAAACACCACAGACCCTAGCCCTGCCGGGTAGACGATGTGCGAGTTGGCAAGGCGGATGGGGATGGTGTGGGGCGAGTACGAGCGAAACCAGTGGCGGTGTGGAGTCATGTGTGCAGAAGCACCTGTGTTGGTGTTCCAGTTAGCTGCTGCTGGCGAAGAGAGCCACAAAGCGTGGTCCGAGACGGACAGCAGTGCAGAGGCGCAACCAGCACTCACAGTCGCCGCTCCAGCGGACTCCTGGGGTGTCTCTGACGTGTCCTTGGACACCTCGGCCGCGTTCTCCTTGCGCTTCGGCTTCTGGGAGCGGAACTGCATGCACTGAGTGGCCTTCTCCTTCGCCTTTGCGCTGACATTGTGTTTGGAGTAGCACTCGGCCTCAGAGTGGTTCTGGCGGCCGCAGAACGTGCAGGTGACGGTAGAGGCGGCGTGGGAGAGGACGGGGAGCGACGATGACGCACCGGGCTGGTTCTCGAGCGCAACGAACGTGTCTTGGAGCTTCTCCAGCGTCAGGGAGTCGTCCAGCAGCAGCGTCTGCCGCAGGCTGTTGTACTCCGCAGGCAGCGCACGGATGAGCGCCATGAGGACAAGCTCGTCATTGAGCTTGTCAATGTCGAAGCCCGTGGGATGCACGGCACGCATGTCGGACTTGAGCTGGGATGCTCGAGTGGAAAGGGAGGATAGGGACTCGTCTTTGGCCTTGGAGAGGCTCAGGAGGGCGTTGTAGGTGTTAAAACGCGTACCAGGACGTTTCTGCATGTGCACCGCCTCCAGCTTCCTCCACATCGCTCCAGGATCGTCTCGAATGGCCTCCAGATGCGTCTGCTGCTCCCTCTCCACACATGTCCAGATCTCCCCAGCTGCCATGTCCACCCTGTTGTCAAGATCGCATAGATCGCGGCGCTCACCGGCGTCGAGAGGGCTGACGAACGCAGGCCTCGACTCAGTACCCTGCACAATGCACAGAGCACCAAGAGTGCGAAGCCTGGCCTCCATATCGAGCTTCCATTGCTGGTAGTTGCGATTGTTGAGCTTGGGGAAGATTGGTGCAGATGGCGCCATGGGTGTAGGTCGGTGACGTTGCGCGCGACGGGCTGGCGAGAGGACGGAGCGAAGGGACAAAAACTGCAGGAGATATCGAGGAAAGATGGAGCAGAGAGTCCCAGAGAGAGAAGGAGTCAAGCAGAGAGAAGGAAGGGATGGATGGGGACCAGGATGAGGTCTTGAGAGCGTTGGACAGGCAGGGATGGACGTCTGGAGGGTGTCAGAGCGCAGGGCTCATAACCTGTTGGCTGCAGGGCACCTCAGAGCAGTCACAATGGCCTAGGTCGAGCTCTGTGAAGTCTAATATATTGCAGATGACAATAACACCCACCTAGGTCGAGCTCTGTGAAGTTTAAGGACGCCAGAGCTCAACGAGGAGGAAGTTTGCAGTGCGCGCTACATCGTGGGAAAGAACTGTACAGTTGTGCGCGCAGTAAGGCGCCGAAAATTAACGAAGAAACACTGTGAGAAATATCGCGGGTGATGTCAGCACCCGACGTGGGTGATATTCGGAAATCATACCGAATCCTGGGTATTTCGAAGACGTGGTGATTCAAGGGGAAAATCACCCCGACGGTTCCATACGGGGCGTGGGTTATTATCGCGTGGGCACAATTCCGGTCAGCGGGCTAGTCGCACAAAGTGATGTAGAGAGTGCGTAGGCGGGCATGTTGATTGACATGTAACTAGGGAGTACGGTATGGGTCACTATGTATCGTCTACCGCAAGAGTGAGGGCGAGAGTGCCGCTACGGTCTATGAGACCCCATCCTTGCGTGGTTGAATCCGGTACGCGGCCGACCACACATTGCACACACTGCAGGTCCATGACATCGAGTGGCCCGTACTGCTTGTAGAAGTGGATATCCACGCGGTGGTCACTATCTATGATCGCACAGGTGCGGACAGCTGCCAGGAGAACCGTTGTGGGGCTGTCAAGTTGAAGCTCTTCAAGTGCGGTGGGGGACTCGAACCGTAAGTGGAAAATATACTCGAGGCGGCCGTAGAACGTCTGCAGCTCATAGACAGGCCGACGTCTATGCTTCCGAGCGTTCTTGTCCACATAGATTTCGTACTGCAAGCAGGATTTATGAGCATGCAGGAGTAAGATAGTGCACGCGGCGTCAGCCTTGACGTACCCGGACATATGTCTGATCCCTGTGATCGCCCATGCGCTTGACGAGAGAGGCCGCATGAATGGTATCACCGCCGGAGATGATGCGCACCTTTCCCCAGTGCTCGATATCCTGTGGGACGTGGCGACGGACTATCTGGGCTTCGCTGTCGAACCGAGTGACAAGGGCCCCGATGATCTTGTCTCGAAGACCTTTGTCTACAGTCTGCAGTCGACATGGCGGAGATAGCACAGTCATAGGATCTGCCGCAGGGAGTTAGTCTATCAAATGTACGATACTATCAAACTTCACACTTACATGCAGGGTCACGCCGTTCGCCTCGGCTGAGTTCGTCATCGTTTCGAGGCTTCCGGAAAGCGAGTTCTTCATGCATGTCATAGACGAGCTTGATTTGTGAGATGCATACAAGGCCAGTTAGATGGTTCTCTATGCTCGCCCACGGATATCTCCGACTCTTGATGGCAGGCTGGAGCATACCGCAGAAGCGTTCCATGGGAAATGCCCAGTATGCCCATACTGGACCGATCGCTTCGATGCTGTCAGCGATGTGGAGAAGAGCATGAACGGTGACTGGACACGTGGGCAGCCGGTCCAGTTCATACTGGTAGTAAAACCTGGAATGCGACAGTCACCGTGAGTGGTTATGATCGGCAACGGGGTCTGGAACTTACTTCTCGTACTGCTGTACCCATCGGATGGGTGGACCTCAGCAGTTGACAACTCAAACTGAAGGCAGAGGCGAAGGAGACGGATTAGTGTGAGTGAATCGACGGCGGAGCAACACCAGGGCAATGTAGAGGGTCCAGAAGGACCACGCATCAGCCGTACAGGTACTTCGGTCTTGAGATATGTCACCCATTCGAGGGCCAAAGGCAGAAGGGATGGTGTCGGCGGAAGTGGCGGTTGCGAGACCTACGGTGTCCCAGACGGATCCAGCAAGTTGATATGTGTGTTTCCCGACGCCAAGACCTTTGAAAGTGCCCGTCCAGAGGGAGATGAGATTGGGGATAAGGTTCTCCCATATCAGGTGCATGAAGTCGTATGGAAACGAGTGGGGAAAGGCAATGGAAGGAAGATGGCTGAGAAGGGAGAGTCCTTTGACACCATACGCGCGAGCAAGTCGCTCACTCTGTGCGTTGTTGGGGGCTGCCATGATCTCGTGAACCTGCTTGAGGATCTGCGAGTGGGTACAGAGCGGGAGTTGCGCAGGGTCGTACTTCTTGACCAAAGTAGGATCATGGATGACATCCGGATGGGACAAGCGGTCGAGTGGTACATGGTGTGCAGGCGACGTCGAGTCAGGAACGCGAAGGCCGCAGATCGAACACATGCGGCAGGGGAACAATGCGTTGTGGCTGTGGCCCTGCATCCCCATGACCATGGAGACAGCCGGGGATGTCGCCCGAGACGAGGATAAGAAAGGCGCGTTGAATGAATTGAGATGAGGAGAGGATATCGAAAGCAGGGACGCCCACGGCGAGCTCTACAAACTCTTGCACAGCCGGCCAGAGGAACGAGTCGAAATCTTTGGGTTTCTTCGGTCCTGGGATGACACAGATGGGTATGACGTTGTGGCGGTGGAAGCGGACATCAGGGGGGAGGTTATAGTTGTACAGAATAATGGGCCATGCCGTCTTCTTACGACGTCTCCAGGGAGAAAATCCGTCCGTTGAGAGTCCCAGTGCGACGTCGCGAGGATCGGAGAAGAATGCACATCCCATGTCTCTGCCGTCGATGACGATGCGGCGTCCACAAAGGTTCTTGTAATGTACACTGTCGAAAACATTGCGCACCCCGCCGCCACGGGATCGTCAGCAAAGTCGGCCCTGTACTGCATGGCCTCGGCCGTTTGGCGGTGTCTTCGCATGGCGAGGAGGCGCGCTTTGAGTGAGAGGTAAGAGAATTGTCGACGGGGCTTCCCATACTCATCGTGACGGGATGTTCGACAGAGTGGGCATTCCTGCAGCTCAGCGAACGCGCCGGTATATGCCATGCATGACTGTACGCAGCAATCGTAACGAGCCGGCGTGGGCCCGGAGAGAAAGGCCAGTTGTGCTTTGATCTGGTGCAACGAGAGAAGCGGGGTGTCAGGAAAGACGTAGCGGAGGTCTTGAAATGCGCTCTCGGTGAGGTTGTGTTTAAGCTTGTATGCGTATGCACGTATTATGGCCTGGTCTTCTTCTGAAAGAGCGTCGCCTAAAGCACAATGTATCAGCAACATATATCGGATAGTACGGGGACTACGGGCAACACACCAAGTTCCGCAACACGGTGCATGAATTGCTCATACAGTTGAGTACGTGCATTCAAATCCGGATTCTCCAGAGTTTCATCGTCTTCTTCCTCGTCCTCGTCGAGGTATTCCGCCCACTCGAGGTCATCTTCATCGTCGTCATCAGCTTCATCGTCCTCCTCACAATCCTCCACGGTGACGGTGTGTCTCCGAGATGGCATACTCGGCTGAGACGACTCCTCCAGTTCGGCCAAGACTTGTCCCGTGTCACCGCGGTGGTCGTCCTCTGCAGCAGGACCGTAGTCCTCATACGCATCTCCAAGACCCTCCCCGGCACCCCAGGCATTCTCATCCTCCAAGCGGCCACCATCAGCATAGTCTTCGGGGCCGGTCGCCGGCGAGGCTTTGGCACGATGAGCGTTTTGCCCCTTGGGTGGAGATGACTCGGATACTCGACGACGCAGAGAGGATATCTGGGGCTTTCGTACTGTGCGGGGAGGGCTGGTTTTGCGCTCAGTCCCAAGCAGAATATGGCGGCGAAGGACATGTGAGGCACGGACGTGCGGGGCGGCTCCCATCTTGCGGTGTCGAATTGCAGTACGTGATGATACCATATTATGGCAACACGAGCACCACACCTTCACGGCCTGCTTCTTTGCAGTGGCCTTCTTGGTGAGAGCTTGTTTCATGGAACATGTTTGAACCATCTAGGTCGACTCAGGTGAGCACGTACGCGCCTCGCACATGTGGTTATGGGACTTACAGTGTTGAAAGGCCCAGTTTCCTCGTCTCAGCTCGCCAGGAGTCGGGGCACAGAAGCGTAGTGATGTCAAGAAGAATAGAGCATAGACATATATAGGCACTAGGATAACAGACACGAGTGCAAGTCGAGCAGAGGTAGCCGTGGGAAATTGAAAACACCACTCAACCAGTCAGCCTGGCCGCGTCGCCATCGCCAGACATACTTTTCCACCACTACCCATCCACCGAGCCACTGTCTTCCACTGCCGTATTGTCAGATGGCCCGCGATAAGGCTGAAAAGGTCAACAAACGCACCCAGGCGGCTGCTTCGCGTGCTCAGGTTGCGGCCCAGAAGGCAGCCAACAGAAACGCCCAGATCCTCATCCAGTTTATGCGTCGTTAAGGAGGATGAAGAAGGCCGACGGATTCTAGTCGAAGTGAAACGCGTACCTCAAATTGGCGCCGAACCCGTTGACGACGACGACCTTGACGATGGTTTCGTGGATTCGTTCGACAAGGATGGCGATGCGGAGGACTCGCAAACGCGCCTGCGCAAGCGTCTGGGATTCGAGCTTGATGACGAGGATGAGAACGAAGGTGAGCTGGGCCCAGCTGTCCCCGATGACGTCGATGAGGATGAGGAGGAGGACGAGGGGAAGGGACAGGCTGAGGGCGAAGGAGATGGGGATGGTGCGTATAACAGTGACGGTGCCGGGCCCGGGGAGAGCAGCAGTGAGGAAGAAGAAGCCGAGGTGGAGGTGCGGGGCAAGCGGACACCTGTGGCTGCTGGACACCGCAAGCGCGCCAGACGCCAACAGGACGAAGGCGACAACGAGGGCAACGTTGGCGGTGCTGACAAGGACGGAGACAATGAGGAGGAGGAGGAGGAGGAGGAGGTGCTACCGCTCCCGAAGAAGCGCAGGCTGGGAACCGTCAAAGCAGCGTAGACGCGCGTGCCATTACGTACATGTACGAACTCTATATGCCCTCTGCTACCTCATATGCCCTCTCCGCCGCCTACTTACTATGCTATGAATATATGCCCATCTATGCCCATGTATTGATATCTCCAGTGCGCTACAACTGACGAACGCGGTCGAAAGGAGCATGCAGAACCACCCGATCACTATCACTCCGGCCGTGGGTTATGAATCCACATGAGAAGTCCCGTACAGGTCGTGGTGAATCCCACCATTTCCCTGGATATTTTCAACCCGGACGACAACCCGCACTCTCCTGCTCAAATCACCCGGACTACCTGCATTATCACCCCGGATGTGGATGAAATCCGGGCGTGAATTTCCCCACTACCTACGTCTACAGTGGAAAAATGACAAGGCAAAAGCGCCCAAAAGTGCGGAAAACATTTTATAACTCGGAAATGGGGCGCAATCTCCGTGCACCAATTGGAGTGTCGGTCGGGCGCATTATCAGTGAACCTCCTGCAAGGTTGTGACCTGATGCGGTCACAGGAAGTTGCGCTATCGTGCAGAGTTCAACACCTCCACCCTCACACAAGTCCTCCTTCCTTGCGCTCGCCCCCCGTCCGTCCTCCGTCCTCGCCTCTGTGCTCCGTACTTGTGACTCCAGTGTTCTAAGGAACAGATGTGGTGCCCACAAAGCCGTTAGACTAGACACGCCCCGGCCTCGCACCCATTCTCCATCTTTGTACCCGCCCTCGTACCCGTTCTCTAGGACCCAGCCTGTGTCTGTCCTTCATCCTTCTTTCTGGCACCCATGCTCTTTCCTTGCACCCGGCCTCCGCTGGCGCACGGGTCCTCACCCCAGGGCTCCGTATGTGCACCCATGCTGCCACGGTTCTAATGCCCCTCCTGGCCCCGTTCCTCGCCCCTTCCCCATCCTTCATCGTTGCACACATCCTCCATCTGCGCACCTGTCCTCCCTGCATCTCACTTCCACCCCATTCCTCACCCACTCCCCATTGTCTGTTGCGCACATGTCCTGCCTCCGTGCCCCCCCTACCAGTCCTCGGTATGCGCACAGGTCCTTACGACTGGCTTCAGACCCGTGCGTTGCTCCTTCGCACCAGTCCTCGCACCAGTACTCCGTAAGGGCACTCATTCTGCATCTGCGCATCTGTCCGCACCCCAAAGACACTGCTGTGCAGGTGTATGTCCCAAAAAGGACAATGGCACGCGCTGAGGAACTCTTACAGTACAGAATCTGTATGTCAGGCTTGGGAGAAGAAGACATGGACGATATTGTCGATGATTTTGCCCCTCTTCCACTTCATTCCTATCCCTCACCATGATCCTCACACCTCTGGTGTACTTTCGTCAGAGTCTACCTCTTCCCAAGGGCCTCAAGCTGGACTGTCATCTACTTCTCCTCCACACCCATCACATCCTGGAAATCGTCAACGAGTTCTTGATGATGACGATGACACAAGAGTCATAGAGGACCATCTCCATGCAGGACAGCTGATTCGCATGGACTCAACGCTTCATGAACAATGGAAGTGGCACTTTGCACAGCAGGCAGCGGATAGTGAAGGTGATATTGAGATGAGGGAGGACTCTGATGCAGAATCGGAGAACACAGGGTCTTCCCCTCTCTTTCATCCCTTTGCTTCTCAACTAGACTGGCAGATTGCCGACTGGTTTGTGCGAGACCAGCCTGGTCACAAAGCATTCGATCATCTGCTTAGCATACCTGGAGTAAGAGTTCAGCATCTTCTAACAACTCATTCATGCAAGCTGATCCATGTCATGCTTAGGTCCAAAAGTGCAAGCCCTTTACAACCTTGTCGACTCCATTCCTGAACATGCTGGTCGTTGGTTTGTGAAGACTCTATCATTTCACGACAGTCCCAAAGAAAAGCACATCATCCGTCATCGAGACATCATCGCCGCCATACGTTGCTTATGGGGAGATCTATCCCTTTCCAAATATCTTGTGTACAAGCCGCGGAAAGTGTTCTCTGACAGAGAGAAGAAGACTAGGATATACTCTGAAATGTGGATGGGACTGTGGTGGAACGCAGTTCAGGTGTGTACTGTCAATTCAGCTGTGAAGGGAACATGCAGACTAATCAATCCTTGTAATAGAGTCTGTTACCACAAGGAGCTACTCTAGCTCCGGTGATCTTAGCAACAGACAAGACTCAGTTAACCCAGAGGGAAGTCTGCTTATCCGGTCTATCTCACTCTGGGCAATCTTCCGAAAGCCGTCCGACGGCAACCCAGTCTCCACCCTTGTATTTCACAAGTCCATGTGCATCATCCTAGAGCCCTTGCGTGAGGCAGAACGCAACGGGATAGAGATGACAAGAGGTGATGGAGCTGTACAGTGGGTCTATCCTAGGGGTGAGCACGGATCAGACATACCTATAGGTCACAGTCTAGGTACCTGTGAAAATACCTGTAAGTTCGGATCAGTGCGGATCTGGATCAGTGTGGATCTTGATCTGTACGGATCTGGATCAAGAAAATATATTGATTCTTCTCTACAAACATACTTGATTTGTTGAGAAACACATAAATATGCATCCTTGGAAAAAAAACCTATAGGTACCTGTAGGTACCCACACTAAATACCTATAGGTTTGGGTTTTGACGGATCTGGATCAGAGGGTCTGAAGTGACCATTACCTGTAGGTAGAGAGCTGTAGCTCTCTAGATCGGATCCGTGCTCAGCCCTAGTCTATCCTGTCCTTGCTTCATATGCAGCAAGTACGGCAGCTGTCCCAAGTGTCAATGTTTTCCAGATCAACTTCATGACCCTCATGAGCATCCAGCGCACATCCAACAGTAGATGGAAGAGGTGATTGCATCGGCGAAAACCTCCTGCTCCTCAGTGGCCGCCTTTCACCACTCCTGCATGAATCAGCATGTCTCTGGCAGTGTATACAGGCCCTTATGGACTAATCTTCCTTACACCGACATCCACACATGCGTAACACCAGACATCCTCCACCAACTCTACCAAGGTGTCTTCAAGCACCTCACGGAGTGGTGTATGAGGGTTCTCAGTGCAGAGGAGCTCGATCGCCGTATTTGACGTCTTCCTCCAGCTTACGGAGTGCGACATTTCAAGAACTGCATCTCCTCTTGTCTTTCGTATAATTCTGGATCCGAACGAAAGAATACAGCGAAGATTCTCCTAGGATGTCTGATAGGAGTTCTTCCCCGCAAGGCCATTCTTGCCTGTCAGTACACCACACACGATGACATCACCCTTGGATATATGAAGGAAGCTCTGCAACTCTGGCATTCAAACAAGGAGTACTTCATTCTAACCGGCATTCATTCTGACTTCAATATCCCAAAGTTCCACTCGATGCTCCACTACATATGTTCCATCCGTTGGCTGGGTACCACAGACAACTACAACACAGAGATGTTCAAGAGGCTTCATATCAACTTTGCAAAGGCCGGATGGCGATGGTAGTCCAGCTGGCACAATCATCTCTCTCTCTGACATCCGACAGAGCTGTATGCTTACTCATGCATATGGGCGCAAATGTGACAGTACATGGACCAAGGATAATGTCCTCGATGAAGCTTCCTCTTACGATTGATGAGTTTACGAATTAATCGTTCTTATGGGGAGCTTTTGGCCCGGCGCTTGTGACGCAACTCGGTCACCGTGGGAAAAGTTTTTGTTACCCTTCCATACAACTTATGTCATCTCAGGTAACAAAATTACTTACTTTTAGATGCCCACCACAGGGTTAGGGTTGAAATTTCTTACTCGTTTCTTATCAGTGGACACAGCCACATTGACTACTTTTCTTATGCTCTCCCCCGCGGCTCGGCTGCTGGCATGGCCGGCGCTTACTACATTGTGTTGGCACATGCTTCGTGGTTCATTGGCGTCTATACTACTAGTTACTAGTGGCTCTTTCTATCACTTCTAATGACTTCATCTACTACTGTCTATACTTATAACTCTGTAACAAACATGTTTTAATATTGTTTGGTAGGCATGATCTGCACCTTTTAGATGGACTTACTTCAAGTTTATATGAACTATGAGTACAAAAGTTATAGCTCATATACACTTGCCCAAATGCGGAAGGTTGGCTGGGTTGTGAGCATGATTTGGCTTCAGTATGCATATGTGGTCGCACTAGATCATTGTCCATTATATATTGATCTTCTAGACCCATTACACATCTATTTAATCCACTTCAACATGTATCAACAAACACATTTATTGGCCAAATGTTCGAAAGTTGCAATGATTGTCAACTTTCCATACTTCAATGTACATATAAGAGCTCAGGGGTATATGGAAAAGATAGAGATGATACAATACAGAATTATCATGATTTTTCCGTAATTTTTGCTATAGAACTGATGGAGTTATTCAGTAAATAGTGAATAGATCATTCAGTTGTGATGAGAATATTCCCACGGTGGTGCGATTGGAGAGGACTCATTTTTCCGGTTCTAATGGTATATAACACTCTATACATTCATTAGAAATTGACAGAGATATGCTTTGAAGTGTAAATAGTGGCTATTCCAGAAAATGCCGGAAATTTCCCGGGGAGCTGTCGACGACCGCCAACATCGACAGCTCACCGGGTTTCAGGGGCATAATTAGCGCCCATGTCGATGCAAAAAAGTGCACCCAGCCAGAATTGAACCCCCAGTCTCACAAATAACATCACAGTGTACTAACCATTAGACTACTGTGACTATCAAATATAAGTTCAGTGTACAAACATAGTTGATAGCTTAGTGTTACTGACTCTCTATGAACAATGTTGCCTTTCTGAAGTTATATACAGTGTTGTATACCATTGAAACAGCAAACTTCTGCGCTTATTTGTTGTACTAGTTGAGTAATATTCTCAGCTGTTGGCACTTCATTGACAAGTAAATACTGGTTAGTAGAACAATGAAGGGTCATAAGCATAAAGTGTTATAGGTCATTGACAAGCAAAAACTTAGCTCTGTGCGACATAACCACTGTGTTCTATATGCCATCAATGGTGGTTTGGGATTTTCCAGTGGCTATTCTACCATTGGCTTCAGAGTGTGTCTCTGTCAGTTTCTAATGAAAGTGTAGAGTGTTATATACCATTAGAACCGGAAAAATGAGCTCTCTTCAATCGCACCACCGTGGGAATATTATCATCACAACTGAACAATCTATTCACTATTTACTGAATAACTCCATCAGTTCTATAGCAAAAAATTACGGAAAAATCATGATAATTCTCTATTGTATCATCTCTATCCATTCCATATACTACCGAGCTGTTATGTGTACATTGAAGTATAGAAAGGTGACAATCATTGCAACTTCTCGAACAATTGGTCATATGCCCATGTTGATCTAGAAATATATCCAGCCAGAATTAGACCACAGGAGGTACCAATGATCATCCTCCTGGACTCTGTAAGGTCTTGTAATGGTGTTCAATAACTCAGTGTTATCTACAACCTTCACTCTCTATAAACAATGTAGTGTTTCTGAAGTTGTGTAGAGTATTATATACCATTGAAAACACACAATATAGTGGTCGTTTGCTGTACTAGTAGTGTAATATTCTGACCTGCTTGTACATGATGAATGAACAAATGCTGTAAAGAAATGAACTGACATGAATGGAAAGTATTATGTGTCATTGAGAAGCCAAAGATCACCTCATAGACACACTAGAAGTTCATTACTGCAATGAGTAAATACTGTGTTGAAATGACAAAAATAAGCTAGTATGGTAAGCAAAAAGAGTGGCATGCTATGCTGCATAAAGCCATATGCAATGAGCTTGTTCCAGTGTATCTAAAGCTCAATACTTTAAATTGTGCCATCTAAACACAGTCTGGCTTACTGGAATTCTATACTATACTTGGAAAAGTTCATTGAAGTGATGAAAGTTCGTGATAAAAGTTCTTCCACTGCAAAATGGAGAGATGAGATTATCTAACGTATCTGACAGCAGTCAATGCTCAGTTCAAAAGAGTGTTGCATGAAATGTAAACCTTTGAGTGATGTTTATGCTTTGATCAACAGTTCGAAACCAAGTATATGTGAACTTAACTTTTAGTGATGGAGCGATGATTGTAGATCATTTGGTCATTCATTAACATACCAATATTGATTATCAACCAGCTCATCAATCGTGCCTGCCAGACATGGCCCACTCCCACCCAAGTTCTGAAACAGAATCACTGTTGGCATTGTAGTGTTCATCCAACATTTCCCAAGCAGATCTGCAGACTGTGTAACAGGATTTCCTCGTTCTCACTGGAGTTCCTCCCGGCTTTGAATCACCGGAGCCTGCAGCATTCAATATTGCCATTAACAATAATGAGAGTACAAACTTCATGGTGGGTTACATTGGCACAAATAAAAAGCACAGTTGCTGATCAGTACTTACTGGGCTAACTAGACACAGGACCAAGCTCTCTTTCTGGACACACCTGCTTCCTATGGTGTTGCCACAGACATCCAGTTCACACAGCAGACTACGCATCCCTCGACTCCTGTGGTTGACAATGAGCTGGGCGGACCTTCGGAATGTCAGATCTGTATGGTAGGCGCCTCTGTCCATGTGCTATAGTACCTGAGGTCCTGGTGTCTGGGGTCCTCCCTGGTGGTAGCTCAGCGCTGTAGTGTAGCCTTCTGTTCTTAGTCCGCTCCATTACCATTGCGTTCCCGGCTGCTCCTGCGTGCTTCTGTGTGCTGTATCTGATCTGCTGCTTGATTGCTCCACGATCCACTGTACTAGTTCTGACACGGAAATCTCTCACTCTGACTTTCTCAGTCTCATCGGAATGCCCTCCGACCATTTCTATGGTGATTATGCACAAATAAAGGTCTGTTTCTTCTATGTGATGCACTCTTTGCATGAATTCATCATGTGCCTGCAGACACTGAGCCGCAAGAATACACCAGCCCTGCCAGCCACCCCAGCACCCATGCAAGCCCCTCCCCCTGCGATGGTGTGTGTCCTCTCTATGCATTATGCATTTGCTGATTCCGTGTCTAGACACCCTTTGCAATTCTCAATTGTATCTTCGCCCTTGAGCGTGTGCAATACAACAATAAGGGCTACGGAACAGAATATTCATGCTCAGTGGCTTCAGATTCGTCTAATGGAACAAATTCTGAATGACATTGATATCTCCTTGCACTACCCACAACCAGCTGTCTTCCATGACTGTACAGTTACTAACAAGGATGTGCTAGCATGGTTGGGTCATCCACAGGCTCAGAAGACATACAATAACTGGTGCACGTGGTACAAGCTGGCCTGTGGAGCACTGTGGTCCCTTGCAGCACAGGAACACACACTTCCTTGTACTCCCAAAGAAGAGTGCTTGTTTCAAATCCTGCAGTGATGGAACCAGCGCGACCTCCTTCCAGCTGCCCAGGAACTCGCTGTTGCTGCAGAGACTAACTGGGCATACTTAGCAGTCACAGCAAAAGCATTGCACATCAGTGATATGTGCAAGGCTCTCAAGAAGAAGGTCCCATACTCGCAGGTGACTCCATGCTAAATTTCACAGCTTCAGCTTATATTTGCTGCCAGACATGGGGTTAGAATGTCAAGTATCGGAAACATGTGAGCTCGCCACAATATGCTCATACGGCACACAGCTAATCCAGTCTCTCTCAAGAGAAAACAAGCCACAGACAGACATTGAAATGTACATTATAGCAGTTGCATGGTCAACAAGAGCGCGTCGCCGTGGACAAGAGCATGTCATCATGGTCGAGAGCAAGTTGTCGTCGAATGAGTCGTGGACGACAGAGAGTCGTTGTGGTCAAGCAACTCGTGGACGACAGCAAGTTGTTGTTGTTGTTGTTGAGCGTCTTGTGGACAACAGTGAGTGGCCATGGACAAAAGCCAGTCACCGTGAATGAGAGTGAGTGGCTGTGGATGAGAGCAAGTCGTTGTGAATGAGAGCGAGTCGTTGTGGATAAGAGCGAGACACTGTTCAGGCAGAGCTTAGAGAGTTTGATGACATGGAGGGACTGAACAGAACAAACATCATTGTGAACCCGTGTGAGCCATCACCAGTCCTGTCCCAGCTGCATGCCGTCGTGTTGTTGTGCACATATGTGAGCCAGCGAGGCCAACTGCAACCCTAACCCTGGTGGAGGACTGCAAATGATCGTCATCTGGCTCAGCGTGTCTGCAAGTGGTCGTGGAGTCCACACATACATCTGCGAGTCATTGGCAGAAGTCCTCTTGTCCAACAGCAAGTCATCTAGTCGTTGTGGATGATATCGGGTCCTCGAGTCATTGTGGACAGGGGCACGTTGTGTCTGACTACAAGTCACATTCTCGTCTCTGACAGCAACTTGTCGCATCATTGTGGACGACAGCGGGTCGTCAAGTGGTTGTGGCCGGTAGCAGGTCGTTGTGAGGTCGTGAGCAACAACCTGTTGTGCTGTTGCCATGTCTTATCAGAAGAGTTCTCACATAGCGAGCAGGACAAAGAGGTGACAACAGGCAGCAAGCGAGCAGGACAATGTCCAGGCCAAGGACATGGATAGTAGGTCAATCAGGGCCGGTGAGTTGTCACAGTCATCATGGGCAGATGCGAGCCGTTCTAGTAGTCGTGGTTGCATGTAGAGTCCTCAAGCGAGCGACATGGGTGACTACAAGCCATTGCAGGCAACTGCCAAATGCGGTCTCGTGGCTCGTGAGCATATTACAATTGATGAGTTTATGAATTTATCGTTCTTATGGGAAGCTTTTGGCCTGGTGCTTGTGGCGCAACTTGATCACTGTGTGAAAAGTTTTTGTTACTCTTCCATACAACTTATGTCATCTTAGGTAACAAAATTACTTACTTTTAGATGCCCACCACAGGGTTAGGGTTGGAATTTCTTACTCGTTTCTTACCACTGGACACAGCCACATTGACTACTTTTCTTATGCTCTCACCCGTGGCTCGGATGCTGGCATGGCCAGCGCTTACTATATTGTGTTGGCACATGCTTTGTGGTCTATTGGCGTCTATACTACTAGTTACTAGTTGCTCTTTCTATCACTTCTAATGGCTTCATCTACTACTGCCTATACTTGTAACTCTGCAACAAACATGTGTTAATATTGTTTGGTAGGCATGATCTGCATCTTTTAGATGGACTTACTTCAAGTTTATATGAACTATGAGTACAAAAGTTATAGCTCATATACACTTGCCCAAATGCGGAAGGTTGGCTGGGTTGTGAGCATGATTTGGCTTCAGTATGCATATGTGGTTGCACTAGATAATTGTCCATTATATACTGATCTTCTAGACCCATTACACATCTATTTAACCCACTTCAATATGTATCAACAAACACATTTATTGGCCAAATGTTTGAAAGTTGCAATGATTGTCAACTTTCCATGCTTCAATGTACATTTAAGAGCTCAGGAGTATATGAAATGGATAGAGATGATACAATAGAGAATTGTTATGATTTTTCCATAATTCTTGCTATAGAACTGATGGAGTTATTCAGTAAAGAGTGAATAGACCATTCAGTTCTGATGAAAATCACTCCCATGGTGGTGCGATTGAAGAGAGCTCATTTTTCCGATTCTAATGATATATAACACTCCATACTTTCATTGGAAACTGACACAGATACACTTTGAAGCCAGTAGTAATGTAACAACAATAGCTGTCCCAATTAGGCGCTGGAGAATCGTCAATGGGGCACAGGGGGCATGAAAGGATTATCAGTGCATCAAATTCTGATCAAATCGTAATATAAGTCTGAAGAATCATTGCATTTGCTCCGCTGAAAATGGTAAAGACAATTCGGAGTTGTTATACAATTAGATGCTCATGTAAGCTAGATAGCATTGTAAATCTGTCACAGAGTTGTATGACCACTCTTTGTGACATTTACACCCCATTCTTTGTGAGGAAAATGGTAGAGAAATTTTGTGACAATGATACAACAACGCAAATAATTCTGTCTCTGCTAAAAACAGTGGGATAGTAAAGATCATACTTACCATTCTCGTCACAGAGAATGGAGTGCATGTGGTACAGCGAGTGTTGATGTAATTCACAAACTTCAATACAATACTATTCTGCTTAGCCTGGCATCTTATCGGCACACAAATACAGAATATGTTTACCATTTTCTGTGCTGAAAATGGAGTATCTTTTCAAATTGAGACTACAATTGAATCACAATTCTTCCTGCAGATAATCCTTTCATGCCCCCTGTGGCGCTTAAAATAGGCGCCATCAACAGCAGTTTGGGATTCTCAGAGTGATAATTGTAGATCATTCAGTCATTTGTTAGCATCTCATTGATGATCTCAATAGTTAATATCAAACATCTCATCAATTGTGCCTGCCAGACATGGCCCACTCCCATCCAAGTACGGCTGGTTGTGGAGTTCTCGTGGAGTTCTCGCGAACATCTGCAAGTCCTTGAGTTGCTGGGCATGGCTGCCGGTCATCAAGTGCGGGTGCACGGCTGCGAGTCGATGACTCGGCGTTGTCGTGCCGTTATAGATGGCTGTCAATCCCTGGTGGCAGGTCGTCCAGTCTGGATGCACATCCATGTGTCTGGCGGCGAGTTCTTGTGGCCTTGTGAATGGCTGCATATTGTCGTGAGGCCATGGATGACTATGGGGTGTCGTGCAGCCTTGCAGTCGTGGACATGTGCGCACCAATGTGGCCATGTGCAAGCTGTTGTGAACAACTGCAAATTGTTGTCTTGTGGCATCGTGGCATCCGACTGCAAGCTATCATGGGCGGCTGCACATGGATGCAGGCGGGCTCAATGGTGTCTGCGCATGTGCTGGCTCAACAACATCTGCACATGGTCGTGCAGTCCTCGCAGACATCTGTGAGTCGTTGGGTTGTTGTCACAACATGGCAAAACTGCAAGTCGTTGTGCTGCTGTGGTCTTGTGCATGACTGCAATTCGCTGTGTCAAGCCTTTGCCCATGCAGGTGCTTGACCAGTCGTAGCTTGGGCTCGTCAGTGTGGTGTGTTTGGCAAACTGCCTGCTGGCCGGGCTCGTAGTGGGCACCAGAGGCATTGCCATGGTAGTGACGTGATGGGCCTGTGAGAACGTGGGTCAGCTCAGATATTACGCAGAAACGGGGAGACAAAGGAAGCATAGGCGAGTGTCCAGGGGCAAGACGAGGGCAGGTGGAGAAGCAACAGTGCACAAGATGCGGCGCCTCACAGGCACTAGTGTGATTGCCATCTGGAGTGTGCCCGCCTGCTTCACGTGCTGCCTGTTGTGCTACATGAGCGGTTCGTACAGGTAGCCCAAAAGCAGGGCAACTCTCGTCTACTGCTGTGTTATCAGAATGAGCGGCAGGGTAAGAAGGAATACCTGCAGCAGGCGGTGGCTGCTTTGGCACCCAACTGGACTGGTGCACATGTTGCCTGCCGCAGCCTTTTCTTCTCCACCTGCAGTTTGTTCTGGCAAACAAATGGCCGGGGCAGGTCGCCCAGCTGCCAAGCCAGCTGCACGAGCTGTACTGGTCGACATTGACATGATCGTGTGCAGGGTCAATCAGGCCAGGGTGCACAGCATGGTGATTGTGGATGTCAGGTGACGGGCATGCATCATGGTGCAGTTGTGCAGCCCCAGGCGCATGAGCTGGAGGCAGCCAGCAACGTGGAGATGGCTAGAGCACTTGCTGTGCGTCAGTTGGCCATGTCGCAGACTCGCAGATGGGGCTCCTCAGCGAGGAGAATCAGAGCTGTAAAGGCAGTTATCAGCATGCCAAGCAAGGTCAAGTCGAGCGGGAGCACAGGCTGTGGGCAAAGAAGAACAGGGCACCAGAGACATGGATGTGAGGCTGGCAGCTGGACGCTAGCCTCGACGTCATCTCTCGGGTGCTGTCCTTCTTCGCCCACTGCTCGTACTGCTACATGGGTTGCCCAGCAGCTGTACAAGTGGCCCATGCCACTTGTTTGCCAGAACGGGCGGTGGGGGCAGAAGGAAATCATCCAGCAGGTGGCGTCCACTTTAGCACCCAGTTGCACAGCCGGGTACGCCGCCTGACAGTCACTTTTGTTCTTCACCTGATGCGCAATAGGGAAAGGGAGATGAAGGACTGGCACTCACCTGTGTCTGGTGTCACCTCTCCTGTCCTCCAGCAGGCACTCCTGGGCCTGCTGGATGCCAGAGCTTGGCAGAGGTGTGATGTTCAAGGTTGCCAGTAGGGTGGTGTGCATGTCCTCTGGGTGGGGTGGGGGTGGGGGCAGGGGCAGGGTGGGGGTAGAGAAGTGTTGCAGTGCATGATGTGGCAGTAACCTGAGTGAGACATGGGGATCTTTCCCTGACACTCTGCACAAAGTGCAGTGCCGCCAGTCGTTGTGGGGTCCAAGACCACCACTGCGCAGGCAACAGGTCAGGTAGAGCTGCCATGGCTGTCTCAAGGAGCAGAAAGTTCTCATAGGTGCCCAAACCACAACGTAGTGCCAAATAAACACAAAAAAAAGCCCGCTGGCATGCTGCTGGGCCTGCCCTGTTGTTCTCTCCTGTCTGCAGCAAGCAACTACAATCAAGCTGCGTGAGTGCATTTGTTAAGCATCAACAAGAGAGTTATTTATTGATACCACACCACAAGTCATCAGCTGTGCAGTAGGGCCCATGTCTCTCTAACTCTAAGCCTGTCAATGTCTAAACTTCGCTTAGATATGGCCCGAACACGGCATGCTAAAGCCGAGCACAAAGCTGCATTGGCCGCAGCTCTGGATGTAAGTCACTTCTGCTTGTGTTTCCCCCACCCTTGCGTGGATGGACCCATGTAGTGCAGCAGCTTAGTACTGAACCTGCTCTACTCGAATCCATCCGCCCAGCACTTGGCACTCTTCCCCAATGAGCATGCACAAATTCAAAATTCTCTGGTCAGCCTATTTGAGAAACACACAGGTGAAGAACTTGCACATCCATGGTCTGCATTCTTAGGCCACTGTACCCAATACGTAGAGACATCATCCCCAAGGCTGTTCTTCAGGCTGTTGCTGACTTCAGAACCGGGCGTAATGCTTATCTGAGCATGTGCAAGAGGCTGATTAAAATATGCCACCTGGATAACTCTGGAGATGGAGCAGCTGAGTGCACTGCATGGCGTGAGTAGTGTCTCGAGTTTCTCGAATCGCACTGCACTGTAGTGCAGGTCAAGAAACTTGAGGAGCCATATCCTCCGAGTGGTAGAGACGCCTGAGATTGGGGAAAAGTGGCAACAATGGTGCAAGACACACAAGCTGAGCGACATATGGGAGGGGTATTTTCCAGTGCACTATATTAATGCCGCAAAACTGCAACACACTGTCAAAGAAAATGCAAGCGAGCTCATCATTGATGCTGATATGAAAGAGCTGCTTGCTGTCATTATCTGCTCATGGTGTGCTGAGCAGTCAATCATTGAGGCAATCGCAGCATATATCACCAACTCACCCAACATCCAGCCTAGTGCCTGTGTGAGTGTATTTTCTAATCACAGACCTCTAAATTCCATATTAAAGAGATGACCCAGGCCATCTGGGACACTCAGGGTACACTGGTGGCCTCCGCAATGTTAATGAAAGATTTCATTGGGCCAAGAATCTGAAGTCGGCAAAGCTCCAGAATGACTCAGTGTATCTCGCCGATCTTCAATACCATGACAGCTCCATCTGTGCTTTCTTCTGGAACATGGCTCTCAGCACACTCTCCATGTACGTTCTGCAGCCATATGAGACCTACCTCAAGAAGCACTTCTTTCCATGCATGGCACCTACCGGTACACCTTATGCGACACACGGCATCTACACTGTTCCCATTGCTCCACAGGATGGGCACAATCCACACATTTGGGTGGGAGTGGGCCATGTCTGGCAGGCACAATTGATGAGATGTTTGATATTAACTATTGAGATGCTAACAAATGACTGAATGATCTACAATTATCACTCTGTCACTGTACTATGAAGTTCAAATATATCTGGTTTTGAACTGTTAACCTGTTACAATTTTCCCTACATTTCTAGCGCCTATCTATAGTTTTCTACTGTATATCTTCGCATCTTTCGCATTTCTAGAGGTTATCTGCCCTTAGCTGTGCTTATCTAACCCTACTTACCATCAGAAGGGTTAGGGGCATTGATTAGGAATGTAGTTCTCATGATCTGATCACCATTCAGGGACATAGTCTAGACTCTTCCAGTCCATCATTCCAGACTGTTTCCAGACTGTTCTATGTCTAGAACAGTGCTGATCTTGTCTAGACTGGCCTTCCAGAAGGTTCTCTGTCTGGACCAGTCTAGGACAGGTCCAGGGGAGTCTAGAGGTGGAACATTCTAGAGTAGTTGGTAAAGTACTGTTTGCTATTGGCTAGTTTTCCTCCCGGCACTTGGCCAAGGGCAGGCCAAGTCCCTTGGAGTATGACTCACCCTGAGTCATGCCTGACTCATCCTGTCATGTGATAGCTTAGTAACCTAGAGTATCTGGGGTCTGTACCAGTCCCAGGGGTACCAGCACACATGTATATAAGCAGGCACTCTGGGGGCTACTCCCCCAGACTTATCCACTTATTGTCTACACCCATCTACCCTCACATCTCTCACACACACCTCAACATCTACAAAGTGAGTATTTCTATTTTGGGTTTTCCCCTTATATTTGGATAAGTCTTCTCTCTGCACTGGGCTTGCAAAGGCCCCTTGCATCTTTCTACTTTCTCTGTGGTGATGTCGTCTTTACACCCCTGGCTGGCTAGCCTTGGGTTGTTATGGGTTCTGGGGGCTATGCTGTTGCTTTTATGCTTCAATACTTGTGGGTTCTGGGGGCTATGGTTCTGTTGTTGAAAAGCATCAGTTCCTCTGTTGAGAAGCACCTTGCTGTATGGCTTGGTTGCTGATCTTCTTGCTTGACCCCAGGCGTAAGGGGAGTCTATAGCCTTTTGGCAACAGCTCTTGCTCCAGCACCTATGCAGGGTCTTTGAACCTATCGACAGGTGGGCATGAGCTGATAGACTTGAGTGAGTGTAATACTTGCTCAAAAACCACTTGCAGCGCGGCAGGAACCGTGACTGAGATCCCCCCTACCACCTGACCTGTTGAGAGATAGCAGGCAGACGTCGACTCTACCACTTAGACTGTAGTTTTTACTTTGTCCTGCCAAGGGCCAGCTGACAAGCTGCTTACTTCTTTCTGTTACAGCCATGCCAAAGATCTCTCGTCATCGCCAAACCATCGCCAGACACGAGCCGACAGGCTTGTATGAGCGCATCATCATCTCCGACCCCTCAAAGTTCAAGGACGTTGCCAAGCGTCGTCGTCTCCCCAAGTTCTCCAAGAAGGCCATCATTTACCCTCCGTTCGACCCCGAGCTCGCCCAACAGGGGAGTAAGGACATCCAGGAGCTCGCTCTTCTCGCTCGTCTCACAAGCGAGCTTCGTCTCTTAGACCGCATCTCAGAGCCAGCACCACCCCTCATTGAACGCATCGGGCCTCCCCTTAACACCTCCCTTGTTACTCCTCCAGAGTACAAGTCACTTCCAGCCACCCTACGCTTCCGTCGCACCAAGATCCTCTTTCGTATCAAAGAGTACAACGAGCTCTTCCATGCGACTGTGGGACGGTTGGACCCTCTCTTTGAGAAGGTAGACTTGGGAGTAGGAATCTCTCAGGAGGTTAGGGAGCGGATGATGAAGATGGGGAAGGATCTCGACAGCCTATACCAGGACTTGGAGGAGAAAGGACACAAGCTGACTAACAAGCAGTGGAGGCTTCTGAAAAGGGACCTCAAGCGCATTGGACATGTGTCTTTTGAGCACCTCAGCACTCGTCTTGAGGAGATCTGTAACAAACTACTAGAGTTGGAGCTTAACTTCGACTATGGGGTTTAGAATATGATTGGCAACTTTTGGCACTATTGGCTTAATAGAAACTTTTCGCTTTTTTGAAACTTATGTATGAACAAGTTCTGATTAGTATCAGAAATAGACATGGCAGCATACAACAACTTTGTCCCACTTACACAGTTCAACCACATCACACCTGATCATGTTCAGGAGCAAGTCCTGAACGACATACCGGCTGGTACTCCAGACGATCAAGTCATCAGCCATGTGGCTCAGAACTTGACTCGTCTACTTCAGACTCGTCTGTCTGAGTACACTACCTCCCTTACAGCCGAAATGGCTCAGCACATGGACAAAACTTTCCATGGCATGGTGCAATACCTCAACACTCTCACCACTCTGGTTAACAACCAACAACAGCTTGTTCAGTCTTACAAGTCCCAGGTTGATGTTGGAGTTTGGGATTGGACAGTCTCGTAGGTACACTCCCGATTTGGACAGGCTTAGTCAGCACGTAGTATATGTCGCGTTCCGCTGCCTGTATCTTACCCTCATGCGTTTGCAGAGCTCAGCCAAACGCAATTCATCGTTGTTGATCGCACTCGGCTCCCCTCGCACTTCAACACAAACGCATCGCGGCTAGCTACCGCTCACCAAAGCTCGAGCCTCAGACCCCTCGTATCGGGTGCTGCTGGTCGCTACTCGGGATCTATGCGACGCACCCACGATCTACCCGATTACGAAGATCGCTCACGTCAAGGCTCGCAGGAGGCTCGCGAGCACCAGACCAACGACCTCGCCGCCGAGGATCACCACACGCCACGCCCGATTGGCACAAACTACGACAGCTGCGCGCGGATGGCCCTGGGCAGGAGTGCAAGAGACCCCGAGCTAGGATGCCGGAGGTGACGCGCCCGCAGGATGGATCCAGCGCGTGAGCCGGAGAGTCGAAGGATGACTCTGCCGGAGGGAATGCTGCGACGGGAGTATCGAGCAAGGGGGAGCGTTGGCAGGGAGTGGGACAGGGGCGGTAGGAGCCGGTGAGTGGCACACAAAGGTGCGGATGGGATTCCGCTGGTGCACTACCGCGCTCGAGGCACTGGTCGCAAGTCCTCGGTGGAGACTGGGAGTCCCACCTGGAGGCATCGGTGCGCAGGCCAGGACGACGGCCGCGCAGGTCGCGCTCACGCGCACACTCGAGTCCGCAGGTCGACGCGGACATCCCACCCGATATCAAGATTCAGGGGGAGCTTATGTTCTTCAGAGTATGATCATGGAACTTTTCGGACTGTACGCTACGTATTCCCGGTTGCTCATCGTGTACCTCCTTCGACTGAGGGGGAGTGTTGGAGTTTGGGATTGGACAGTCTCGTAGGTACACTCCCGATTTGGACAGGCTTAGTCAGCACGTAGTATATGTCGCGTTCCGCTGCCTGTATCTTACCCTCATGCGTTTGCAGAGCTCAGCCAAACGCAATTCATCGTTGTTGATCGCACTCGGCTCCCCTCGCACTTCAACAGTTGACGCTCTTCCGGCAGGAGGAGGTGGTCATTTCAGACAGCCAAAGATTGGGGAGCCCCCCATCTTTAAAGGCTCGGACGATAAGATCAAGCTGGAAGAGTGGAGAAACCTCATTAGTTTGTGGTGTGCACATGAGGGTATCACTACAGACAAGCAGAAGATCGTTACTGCTTTGTCACGGCTTCAAGGACCAGCCCACAAGTACATGGAGTCCTACTATGACCGTGTGGGCCGTAACTTGGACCTTGGAAGCTGGGATGACTTTGTGGACGAGCTAGCACAGATCTATGGACAAAGGGACGACAAGGAAGGAGCGAAGGAGATCACTGCGCTCTTCAGCAACAAGGAACTGGCCTCGAAGGACTTCATCAAGTATGCTGAACGGTTCCGCACACTTGGACGTCTTACTGGTTATGACGATGAGCTTCTCATTGACAAGCTTCGTGAAGTCATCAGTCGAGACATGTGCATTGCTCTTGTGGGCAAAGGCAGCAAGGACGTTCCGAAGAAGTGGACTGAGTTTCTCGACATGCTACTTGAGTTCTACAAGGAGCTCAATCCTGAGAAGACTCGAGGCACAGTGTTCAGCAAGAGCAGTTTAGACAACAGCGGTTCTACCCCAATGGAGGTTGATGTGGCTGAAAAGTCACGCAAGGGCAAGGGCAAGGGCAAACAAGTGGCTACAGCGTCAACTGACAAGAAGAAATTCTGTCATGTTTGCCATAAGACAACCCACAATACTCAGGATTGTTATCGGTTGGCTGAAAATGCTGACAAGAAGCCCAAACCCAGGACTCAGCCTAGCGGGAATGAACAGAAGGCAGGCGGAAGTGGGACACAAGCGTCAAAACCTGGCAAGGTTAAGAAGACGCGTGTAGTGCAGATCGAAGTTACGGATGATGAGGACGATACCCCCAAGTCTTCAGCATCCATTTCCACTGCGAGAATTGAGGAAGAGGATGTCAAGGAATTGGCCTTGATTGAGAAAGATGAACCTCAGTCTCGTTCCAGCCGGTCTCGTGCAGGCAAGGCTGTGACCTCTACAACCTCGGATTTTCTCAAGCGCCACCTGTGACGACCTGCGAACACGTGGCGGAGAATGGTAAACCCAATGTCGGAATGAACACCTTTGGTGTAAGCATTAGTAGCACGGACACTCCTGTAGTATCATCATGTTCTCGTAGCAGGAATTCATTCAAATTGCCCGTGACACTGTGGGTTTACGGAAAGAAAGTGCAGGTCGAAGCTCTGGTAGACTCAGGGGCCACAACATCTTTCATCAACACATCAGTTGTCGAAAGTAACAGCCTGGTTACTCATAAGCTGGCGCACCCGTACGACGTGTATAACGCGGACGGGACCTCTAACAAGTGTGGACAGATCAAATATGGTGTCCGCTCCTATGTCGAGATAGGGTCACATAAGTCAACTCACCAGCTGCTCGTTGCAGACTTGGGTGACAAAGACATGATCCTTGGGTATACGTATCTACGACGTCACAACCCTGAGATCGACTGGGAACATGGAGAGTGGAGGTTCACCAGGTGCCCTGAGAGCTGTGCCCCACGAGCTCGTAAAAACATCAATGTAACTGGAGAAGAAGCCGACGAACTTCAGTTACCAAGGGAGGATCCCTTGATCACTTCACTGGACGAATTAGGAGAGAAGTGTATCGACAATCCACACATCAACTGGATCTCTATGGATGATCCAGAGAGCCAAGATATTGCGCAGTTGAATGCTGAGATACTTGCAAAAGATCTCGAGGAGATTGATGATGACGACTCGTGTGAATGGCAGTCAATAGTACCAGAACACCTCCACGAGTATGGCAGTGTCTTCTCCAAGAAGCAGTCAGAACGGATGCCAGTGCGTAAGCCATATGATCATGGAATTGACTTTGAGGAGGATGCATCTCTTCCTCGACCGTCAAAACTGTATCCGATGTCCCCCATGGAGCGAAACTCCTTGGATGCATGGATTGATGAAGAACTCCGTAAGGGGTATATCAAAAAATCCAAGAGCCCACTTGCCGCACCTGTCTTCTTTGTCAAGAAGAGTGATGGGAGCCTTCGACTGGTAGTTGACTATCGGAAGTTGAATGATATCACAATAAAGAACCGTTATCCTATTCCCCGGATTGCAGACTTGGTTGATTCACTCAGCCAGGCGTCGATATTCACAAAAATTGACTTGCGATGGGGATATAACAATGTTCGCATCCGAAAGGGTGATGAATGGAAAACGGCCTTTATCACACACCGAGGTCTGTTTGAAGCCAATGTTATGTACTTTGGTTTTTCGAACGCACCAGCCACCTTTCAAGCCATGATGAATGACATACTTGGCGATCTCATTAGAGATGGACACGTTGTTGTGTATCTAGATGACATATTGATCTATACCAATGACATCCGTCAACATCGAGAGATTACACGAGAGGTGCTTAAGCAGCTTCGAGATAATGATCTCTTTGCTAAACCAGAGAAGTGCTTCTTTGAAAAAAGTAGCATTGAATATCTGGGCATGATAATCTCGAAGGGACATGTAGAGATGGACCCAAAGAAGCTTTCGGGAGTGACTGAATGGCCAAGACCAACCAAAGTCAAGCAAGTTCAAGCCTTTTTAGGTTTTGCAAACTTCTATCGACGTTTTATCAAGGACTTTGCAAAACATGCTCGGCCACTCACTTCACTAACCAAGAAAGACCAACCTTGGGTATGGGGTGACGAACAAGAACATGCATTCATCAGCCTGAAAGAGGCGTTCACCTCAGCTCCAATACTACGCATCCCCGATGATGTCAATCCATTCAGGCTTGAGACTGATGCCAGTGACTTTGCTACTGGTGCAGTACTCTCACAACAGGACCCAACTGACAAGTTGTGGCACCCTGTAGCCTTTTACTCCAAGTCACTCAATGTTCATGAACGGAACTACGAGATATATGACAAAGAGATGCTTGCAATCATTCGAGCTCTAGAGGAGTATAGACATCACTTGGAAGGACATCCTGAGACTGTAGAAATATGGTCTGACCATCAGAATCTGACATACTTCAAGACTGCACAGAAGTTGACACGTAGACAGGCCAGATGGTCTCTCTATCTCACACGATTCAACTTTGTACTACGCCACAAACCAGGCAAGACAATGCTTACTGCAGACCCTCTGTCCAGGAGGCCAGACCATGAAGAGGGGGTGGAATTTGATAACCGAGACCAGGTTCTTCTCAAACCTGAATTTTTTGCCATCGGTGCTGTCGATTCCTCTCATGAGTCGCCTATCAATGACGATCAACTTCTAAGAGAGGTCAAAGAAGCGTTATTGCACGACGATGTTACCCAGGACTATCAGCAATTGTTGAAGTCTGGACCAAGAGAGTTCAGCAAGTCTCTTGAAGATTGGAACTTCGAGAACGGACTGTTGCTTTATAGAGGCAAAGTCTACATTCCAAAGAGCGAAGATGACGACCTCCGGAGACGTATAGTTCAAATGCATCATGACCTACCTTCTGCAGGACATCCAGGAAGGTGGAAAACATATGAACTAGTCTCACGGAACTATTGGTGGCCAGGCATGTCTATCTTCACAAAGAAGTATGTGGCGGGTTGTGATACGTGCCAACGTATGAAGAACCGTCCTCAGCGACCTTATGGACCACTCCAGCCAAACCCGGTCCCGCAAGGGCCATGGGAAATTATCACTATCGACCTCATTACTCAGTTACCAGAGTCATTTGGTTATACAGCCATCTGTGTAGTAGTGGACAGGCTCACTAAAAGAGCACACTTCTTCCCTATTCAGAATGAGTTCTCTGCAAAGGACTTGGCGGAACTTCTTTATGAAAGAATATGGCCTTTACATGGCCTTCCGCTTCAGATTATCTCTGACAGAGGAACACAGTTCGCAGCAGAGTTGTTCCAGGAATGGTGCAAACTGCTTGGGATTGAGTCGTCAATGTCCACCTCCTATCACCCACAAACAGATGGCCAGACTGAAAGAGTCAACCAGACTTTGGAACAGTACCTTCGTTGCTACATTGACTATCAGAAAGATGATTGGTCAAAGTTGCTGAGTGCTGCAGAGTTTGCCTACAACAATGCCGCACACGAAGGAACCAAAGAGAGCCCATTCTTTTTGGAATATGGTCGACACCCCAGAGCTGGACCAACGCTGGCCAAAGAAGCAACCCCCACAGACCTCACAGACATTATGTGGAGCAGACAGCAAGCACAGGAGCAAGCGAAAGCTGCTCTTGAGTTGGCTGCTGAGCGAATGAAGTGGTATTACGACCAAGGCATTCAGAAGGTACCCTTCAAAGTGGGAGATAAAGTTCTGTTAGATGTACGGGACTATCAAACCACGGGTCGGAAGCTCAATGCTCGGTATGCAGGACCCTTTGAGATAGTTGAAAAACTTTCTCCAGTCACATTCAGGCTGAAATGGCCACCACGAATGACAAAGGTTCATCCTGTTTTTCATACCAGCAAGCTTATACCCTATCATGACTCAGAGATACCAGGCCAGAAGGCAGCTCCGCCAGAGCCAGTGCTTATTGACGGCAATGAGGAGTATGAAGTTGAGAAGATTCTGGACTCAAGGCGCTATCGCCGACAGCTCCAATACTTTGTCCGGTGGAAAGGATATGGCCCAGATGAGGACTCATGGGAGCCAGTCAAGAACCTCTCAGGCTCGCAAGAGCTTATTGAAGAGTTCCATGCTGCTCACCCTCAGGCAATCCGCACACTAGACCATGAATAACTTCTACTTCTCATCGGAGCTCGAACTAGAAGAGGGGGTAATGTTACAATTTTCCCTACATTTCTAGCGCCTATCTATAGTTTTCTACTGTATATCTTCGCATATTTCGCATTTCTAGAGGTTATCTGCCCTTAGCTGTGCTTATCTAACCCTACTTACCATCAGAAGGGTTAGGGGCATTGATTAGGAATGTAGTTCTCATGATCTGATCACCATTCAGGGACATAGTCTAGACTCTTCCAGTCCATCATTCCAGACTGTTTCCAGACTGTTCTATGTCTAGAACAGTGCTGATCTTGTCTAGACTGGCCTTCCAGAAGGTTCTCTGTCTGGACCAGTCTAGGACAGGTCCAGGGGAGTCTAGAGGTGGAACATTCTAGAGTAGTTGGTAAAGTACTGTTTGCTATTGGCTAGTTTTCCTCCCGGCACTTGGCCAAGGGCAGGCCAAGTCCCTTGGAGTATGACTCACCCTGAGTCATGCCTGACTCATCCTGTCATGTGATAGCTTAGTAACCTAGAGTATCTGGGGTCTGTACCAGTCCCAGGGGTACCAGCACACATGTATATAAGCAGGCACTCTGGGGGCTACTCCCCCAGACTTATCCACTTATTGTCTACACCCATCTACCCTCACATCTCTCACACACACCTCAACATCTACAAAGTGAGTATTTCTATTTTGGGTTTTCCCCTTATATAACCAAACATGGAAAATTACTCAAAGATTTACATTGCATATAACTCTCTTTTGAACTGAGCATTAACTGCTGTCAGATATGTCAGATAATCTCATCTCTCCATTTCATTTGACATAGTGTGCATAGAAGACATTTTGCAGTGCACGAACTTTTATCATGAACTTTCATCACTCCAATGAACTTTTTCAGGTATAGTATAGAATTCCAGTAAACCAGACCCTTCACAGACTTTGAATGGCACATTGTAAACTATTAGATACACCGAGAACAAGCTCATTGCACATGGCTTTATGCGGCATAGCATGCCACTCTGTTTTGCTTACCACACTAGCTTATTTCTGTCATCTCAATGCAGTATTTATTTGTTGCAGTATCTTAATTCTAGTGTAACTGTGAGCTGATCTTTGGCTTCTCAATGAAACATAATTCTTTTCATTCATGTCATTTCATTTATTTACAGCATTTGTTCATCCATACAGCCCAAGCAGCTCAGAATATTACACTACTAGTACAGCAAATAACCACTATAATGTGTTTTCAATGACTTGTTGAGAAGTGGGCCATGTCTGGCAGGGTACGATTGATGAGTGGGGGTATGATATTTATAAGCAAACTTACCATACTATACTCTGTAATCTATCCATAGATGTGTGTCTCATAGATATAACAGAATGTTACTTAGTTAACAGTGAATATCTGGCTCAGTTGTATCCAGAATGTCTTCGAAGCAGTTCCATTGAACAGAGCTGATTTTTCTGGTTTCAATGATATATAATACTTCATTGATTGATTAGAAACTGACAGAGATACACATTCAAGTGATTACTTATAACTATGCCTGCCAGATTGGGTAACTTAGGCGCCCGTCGTGCGCCCATGAAATGCGAAAAACAGCCCATCCTTCCCAATTTGGGCAATTGTATTTTGACTCTAGCACATACAGTTTTGATTAAAAACATATAGTGATATATATGATTTTGTTCCCACAATTTATGGCTACAATCTGAGATTGTCAGAAGTCATGTGACCAGGAACTGTTGAGCACCGTCGGCCGAAAATCCGAAGCTTTCTGTGTCCCAGTTGAAAGTGAGGCACAGAAAGTTTCGGATTTTCGGCCATTTGGGCGCTTATTTTGCGTTTATGCTGTGCTCAAGTGCCCATTCACAATGCGCAAAACAGCCCATTCTTCCCAATATGGGCAAGTTTATTTCTGTTCTAACTCACTCAGTTTTGATCGTAAACATATGATAATGTAATCAATATGTTCCCACAACATATGGCTACAATCCGAGGTGGTCATTCAATTAAGCGCCCATCGGCTGAAGCTACAAAAACGAGTGCGACATGTTCCCAGCATGTCGCACAAATCATCGGATTTGTCGGCATTTGGGCGCTCATTTGCGTGCCAAGGTGGCAGTGCTATGGGCGCCTGGTGGTCAGGCCAACCCTAGACTAGGGCTAGAGCCAGTAAACAGTTTCTTACTGGGCGTCTGCTACAGTAAGTACTGTTACTTACTTAAGGTAAGCGGAGTATGAAAGATGTTCCCACAGGCTCAGGTTTGCGTGACGCGGAATGGCGGAGAATGTCGTGCTTAAAGGACGATCTCTTCGTTCCTCATCAATCGTAATACATGTTACTCTACACAACTTCAGAAACACTACATTGTTTATGGCGAGTGAAAGTTGTAGATAACACTGAGTTATTGAGTACCATTACACAACCCTACAGAGTCCAGGAGGATGATCATTGGTATCCCCTGTGTTACAAGCTAGTGGTCTAATTCTGGCTGAATATATTTCTAGATCAGCATGGGCAAATGACCAATTGTTCGAGAAGGTGCAATGATTGTCAATTTTCTATACTTCAATGTACATATAACAGCTCAGTAGTATATGAAATGGATGAGATGATACAATAGAGAATTATCATGGGTTTTCCGCAATTTTTGCCATAGAACTGATGGAGTTATTTAATAAATAGTGAATAGATCGTTCAGTTGTGATGAGAATATTCCCACGGTGGTGTGATTGAAGAGAGCTCATTTTTCCGGTTCTAATGGTATATAACACTCTATACATTCATCAGAAACTGACAGAGATGGTAGAATAGCCACTGGAAAGTCCCAAACCACCATTGATGGCATATAGAACACAGTGGTTATGTCGCACAGAGCTAAGTTTTTGCTTGTCAATGACCTATAACACTTTATGCTTATGACCCTTCATTGTTCTACTAACCAGTATTTACTTGTTAATGAAGCGCCAACAGCTGAGAATATTACTCAACTAGTGCAACAAATAAGCACAGAAGTTTGCTATTTCAATGGTATACAACACTCTATATAACTTCAGAAAGGCAACATTGTTCACAGAGTAGATAACACTAAGCTATCATCTATGTTTGCATACTGAAAATGAACTTCTGCATTATAGTGACAGTAGTCTAATGGTTAGTACACTGTGCTGTTATTTGTGTGACTGGAGGTTCAATTCTGGCTGGGTGCATTTTTTGGGTCAAGATGGGCGCTAATTATGCCCCTGAAACCCGGTGAGCTGTCAATGTTGGTGGTCGTCGACAGCTCCCTAGGAAATTTCTGGCATTTTCTGAAATGGCCACCATTTACACTTCAAAGCATATCTCTGCCAGTTTCTAATGGATGTATAGAGTGTTATATACCATTAGATCCAGAAAAATGAGCTCTCTTCAATCGCACCACCGCGGGAATATTTTCATCACAACTGAACGATCTATGCAGTGTTTACTGAATAGCTTTGTCAGTTCAATAGCAAAAATTATGGAAAAATCATGATAATTCTCTATTGTATCATCTCTATCCGTTCCATATACCCCTGAGCTCTTACATGTACATTGAAGTATGGAAAGTTGACAATCACAATTATTGCCACTTTCGAACATTTGGCCCAGGGCGGCTTTGAGATTCTTGAGCGTCAAGTTGCACAACGATGCAAGTCCCTCTTGGCATGCCTTGCGGAGAGGAAACCCATCTCACCGGATGATGAGGCTTGGCTGGACAACGACGCTAACCTTGTCAATGAGAAAGCCATTCTCGACATCCTTATGGCTGCTCCGGATCCTCAACATACCCTGGAAGGACTCACGGAGAATCAGAAGATGGCAGTTTAGTGGCTGCATGAGGCTGCAGGGCCTGTGGAGAAGGCTGCAGGTGGGAAACGGAAGCGTACGTGATGGATGGGCTTCACTGTCAACAGTCAGGCTGACTCAGGCTTCTGCAATAGGCCCTGTAGACCCAAAGACAACAGCTGGCCGCAAGGGGCCATTGCACTCCGACCTGCCAGCGCCGGCATTGGAGACCACCTCCAGCAAGAAGACGGCTCGCAGTGGCAAGAAGAACTCGACACTCAAGCAGCGCATCGAGATCCTCAACTGGCACAACACCCATGGCCATAACCAGTCCGACACCGTGCAGCATTGGAGCAAAATCTACCCCGAGCTCAACATTAAGCAGCCTCTCATCAGCTCATGGGTCGCAAAGGAGCAGGAAATCTGTGTGCTTGCTGAGGAGAGCAGCCGAGTTCCGGGGGCGATGTCTGCGAAGCGCACCTTTCAAACCCAGCACCCCAAAGTGCGCAAGATAATGGATCTGTGGGCGGTGCAGGCGCGGGCGGCAGGGGTACTTCTTACCAGCGATGTATTGCGTGCCAAATGGCGATGGTTTGCAAACTGTCTGGGTATTCCTGAGGGCGAGCAGCTCAGTCTCACCAATGGATGGCTGGAGTGATTCAAGAAGTGTCATGATCTGCAACATATCAAGAGACACGGTGAAGCTGCATCAGCAAAGGAGGATACTGTGGAGGCTGAACGCAAACAGATTCAAGACATCATTAGTGAAGGGAGGTACCAGTTGCGGGATATATTCAATATGGACGAAACAGGTCTCTTCTATGGGTAAGTGTACTGGTTTACATTAGACTGTTGTGCCTTGGATGCTGAGTCAGATAAAGCATGCCTCCCGATCGTGGCCTCGCTGTCCGAGCAATATCTGGCATGAAGGGGAACAAAGTTTGTCTGACCTACGCCTTCACCATGAATGCAGACGGAACAGAGAAGCACAGTCCACTCATGATCGGCACGTGAAAGAAGCCCCGTTGCTTCAATCGCAAGTCTGGCCAGGAGCTCAGGTTCGACTACCACAACAACGCCAAAGCCTGGATGACGACTGTGATGTATCAGCAGTGTGGGATGCGCAGTTGAACGCCAAGGGCCGCAAGATCCTCCTTCTTCAAGACAACTTCTCCGCACATGTGCCCCCAGACGATCTTGTTGCCATCAGGGTTGAGAACTTCGAAGCCAACCTCACCGCTCACGTTCAGCCAAACAATCAAGGGATCATCCGGTGCTTCAAGGCTCACTACCGGGCAAAATTCATTGAGCGCGCCATCAACCGCTATGACGCTGGTGTTGCAACAGACAAGATCTACGATATCAACCAGCTTGAGGCCATGCGACTGGCTACCGCTGCATGGTGTGAGGTCGATGTCAGTACGGTCTGACACTGCTGGCAGAAGGCCGGTATCCTGCCCAAGCTCAACAACAGTTCCCCTGCTCCTCGTCCCACCATCCCCATTGCTTCTCTCCTCCATCCCACCACCACCCCTCAGGATCCCATTCTCGAGGCAGAGGCAGCTGTCACTGAAGCACTGGATGGTCTCCAAGCAACTGGCATGTTGCGGAAGGCTGACTGGATGGACATCAATACCCTCCTCAATCTCCAGGCAGAGGTCGAGTTGACTCTGCAAGCTTCAAAGGAGGAAATTTTCCAGGCTGTCACTGCAACCGAAGACGACGAGCCTCGAGGGTCCGATTCCGATCCGGAGCCAGTTCCGACATGGAAGGAAGCTCTTCAAGCGGCTGCAGTTCTTTTCCAATACGTGGTGGAGTGCGACGGACCGGTGGCATGCAAGCTAGAAGATGTACTGTTGTCGTTCTTGCACGAGACACGTGCTCAGGAACAGACAACAATGACAGACTCTCATATTACTGACTATTTTGCCCGCAAGTAGCCACATGTATACCTGTAAGGATGACAATGTTATGTCGAGCCTGTGGGTGCTTAGTATAACAAACATTGCGCTTCCATTGGGTGCCTATTCTCATAACCCATGGTTTAGGGTGTATCCCGAGGGGTATGGGTTATAAGGGTGTCGACTGTAAGTAGTGTTCAATGTCAAATAAGCACCCATAGCACAGCCACCACTTAGACACTCTTTTGGGTGCTTGTGGGCGCTGTTTTGATGCATGACATCACACTGTGACACTATCTACTTCAATGACTTCTCACTATGTGGTGCTATCACCATGTATTATATATCATTCTGTTTGCATTTTATAGCTATATTTGAATAAATTACTCACTTAGTATAATTAACAACAACTAAATCATCATGTGCAGTACACTGCTATAGCCAGACATGTGACATATTTTCTAGCTTCACTTCACTCTTTTCCAGATTCTTCCATCCTTCTTTCACCACACCACACTGCTGTATCTCAATGCATTGCATTGATGCAGTTAGATATGTTCAAAAATTGATCAAATATGAACAGTCACCCATGCTCTACTCCATTAGTCATAACACTGTGATGTTGTATAGATGATTCGTCTATTATTCTGTTGACTTTCTATCAATCAATTTATAACAGTGGTTTCAAAATGTTGTATTTCTGACACACATCATATACTATAAACTACTGTTAAGCACATGGTTATGGACACTGAATACCCAGTATACTTCACATTCACCAGCACATTCACCAGTGGTAGTTGATGAATTTGATTTTATAAGAATATATGGTGTTCTTGAACTGTCCATTTATCAACTGACATATATCCAATGGTCTTTGTTAATATCCTTCAACTTCTATATACTAATTGCATATATTGAAGACCTTATGTGATACATCATGCATGCATTAGATAGAAAGCTTGTATGAATTGTTAACATTCATACCATTTGTCTTCTGCTGTATCATATACGTTTTGCTGTAGCAATACAGAAAGTACAATATATCTCTAGCAGTTAAAATAAAACACTCATCAATCATTCATGCCATACATGGCCCACTTAAAACCAAGTTTCTATCTGCCAGAATATGGAGTGAAGGTCGAGAGCGCTGCCAATTTGCTTGTCGCATGGCAACCAGGCATGTGGCATGGGACCAGCCTCTGCAACTGCAAGCCTGATGATCTTATGAAGACCATCCATTGTCACCTCGCCCCGACTCACATCATGTTGGGAAAAGTATGTCGCCTGCAACTTCTTAGCTGAAGCACGAGCTGGATGATGGGGGATATGGAACTGATGTCGATGTTGGCTGCAGGGCACCTCAGAGCAGTCACAATGGCCTAGGCCGAGCTCTGTGAAGTCTAATATATTGCAGATGACAATATCACCCATCTAGGTTGAGCTCTGTGAAGTCTAATGACACCAGAGCTTGACAAGGGGGAAGATTGCAGTGTGGGCTACATCGTGGAAAGAGACTGTACAGTTCTGTGCACAATAAGGTGCTGAAAATCAATAAAGAAAAAATGACAAGGCAAAAGTGCCTAAAAGTGCGAGGGTTCAGTTCTGGGAGTGGGCAAAAGTGTTAACATTTTATATCTCAGAAACGGCACACAATCTCTGTGCGCCAATTGGAGTGTTGGTCGAACGCACTGCCAGTGACCCTCCTGCAAAGTTGTGACTTGATGTGGTCACAGGAACTCCCACTATCACGCAATACAAGTGTTCGTACGAGAAAGTTGCAGACGCACCCAAACAAGTGTACAAGTGGTTGAAGCAGGCTATTCCGTCAGAGTATCAGCAGGAGATCGCCTTCAACGGTATCATGGTAGAACATCTTTGTAAATTCCAGCGTACCAAGGACATTGATTGTGTGGTAGTATTACTTGTTGTGCAATGCTCCAGTAGAATGTGCAGCCAAAAGATGGTTGAAATTAGTACGGTGACTAGAATTCATAAAACAACAATGTAAGGTATTGTATTGATGAAGATGTTAATGATAAGCGAGAGGTTGAGGAGTAATGTACATATGTCACCAAAAGAAATATCTGAGCGAGGATTGTAAGAGGGTCATAAGCTGGTCGTGAGAGCTGGTAGAGCGATCTGCGAGACATAGACGCTTCATGGTGCCTTGAGGAGGTTTGTCACCCTTGTCTGACTCCTCCTCCGTGCTGTCTCCATATCCCACCTTACACTTGATCTTCTTCAGCAGCGACACTGGCGCTTTGGCAATTGCTTTGATGGCTGTGATGTTGTAGTCCTGAATAGATGCACCATCAGATACTTGATACCAACCCCCCATCTGCCAGCAGAAGAACCACATGCCGCTTCAGCTTCACAACTCAGCAGACAAAGTGCACGCATCTTGGGCACAAATACATAGTCGTGGTGACCAACCCTCACAGCTTGAAAGCTGACAACTTCAACCATATTGATCAGGTCAAAGAACTCAGGCTTATACTGCTCAAAAGTGATGCTGAAGAAGGGTTTGAGAACTTGGGGAAGAGATGTCATTGGGATGGATGTACTCTATTTTGTTGTGAGAGGCATGCAAGGTGCATTTCCAATAGTCCACATGATTCTCTGCAGTGTGGACCTCTGTGTAAAGAAGGGGACAGAAGACATTGAACGGATCAACAAGCTGGCCAAGATCCTGCTTCTTCTCCCCTTCTCTGTGCTTTGTAGACATCAGTATCCGATCACTGAATGTCAATGTCAGGCTCTCCCCTCCATCGCATCCAGGAGCCCAGGTGTGCATTAACACCCCCTTGCTGAAAGGTGCATCTTGAAGGCATGATATATGGTGCTTACTCCGCACACCACAGAATTGAAGTGTTGTGATCCTAAGCCTGTCAGCATGACACTTTGCTTCATGTCAATCAGGCGGTTCTGGTTATGTGGAATGCTTGGCGGTAAATAGTCAACACAAGTCAAGGTGAATAGATGGTGGATGTAACTTACTGAAACTGACAAAGGGGCAGTAACGTGGACTTCAACAAGAACCCCTGCAGCTTCATCACAACTTCTTCAACATCTCCAGCACGGGCAGGTTCCTGTTACACCGGCATCAGACAGCGACTGTTGCGTCGCTCCAGCACATACGCAAACTTGGCGAAGTTGACATTCTAGAAGTGGGTTGGTGAGAAGCCATTCTACTTGCTGTACATATGCATCACAGCTTACATTGCCGATGATGTACAGCTCACAGAAAGAGGGCCCATTATCTGCTGCAATGGGCGGCTCCATTTTTTTCTCAAGAAGTTCCTCTAATGTCATGGTCAACACAAAGAACTACTGAACCGTGAGCAGACATATGATATTTCCGAAGGTTTGTGTGGAGCTGAGCAAGATACGACATCATGATGCCAGGCAGAACAAGGGACAAGAGACAGGGGGAAGAATGGAATGATGGAGGCAGAATGACAGCGGGAAACACCCTCTACAATACTCCACTTGTTGTGAAGTGGGCCATTGTCTGGCAGGGCACGATTGATGAGGAAGGGAATAATTTACATAGAAATGATATATGAATTTATAATAATCAACAATGTTTGGCTTAAGTGTGTGCTAGAGTTTCTATTACACGGAACTGCTTATATTGTTTAAAATCAGGTGTAAACCACTTCAGTCAGTAGCTCATTGTGTAGCCACAGGCCATACGATTCTAATGGTATATAACACTATGTATTTTAAATGAAAACTGAGTGTGCTAGGATTGAAACAAACTTGCCTACATTGAGATGTTCCAAATCCGGCATCATAGGCACCCAATGCTGTGCTCAAGCGCCCATTCACCATGCGCAAAACAGCCCATCCTTCCCGATATGGGCAAGTTTATTTCTGTTCTAACTCACTCAGTTATGATCGAAAACATATGAAATTATAGTCAATATGTTCCCACGACATGTGGCTACAATTCGAGGTGGTCATTCGTTTAAGCGCCCATCGGCCGAAGCTTCAAAAACGAGTGCGACATGTGGCCAGCATGTCGCACAAATCATCGGATTTGTCGGCATTTGGGCGCTTATTTGCGCGCCAAGGTGGCAGTGCCATGGGCGCCTGAGGGTCAGGCCAACCCTAGCCTAGGGCTAGAGTCAGTAAACAGTTTCTTACTGGGCGTCTGCTACAGTAAATACAGTTACTTACTTGGAGTAAGCGGAGTATGAAAGATATTCTCACGGGCTCAGGTTTGCGTGACGCGGAATGGCGGAGAATGTCGTACTTAAAGGACGATCTCTTCGTTCCTCATCAATCGTAAAACGTCGCACTAATAGCCATCACTGTGACGCTTGGCTTGCCTCCCCCTCCATCTCCCTGACCAGCAACTCCCCTCCGAACCGACCACCTGTTAGTATACCTAGCTACGCGTCTGCCTACCATAGGGCCCGGCCCTCAAGGGCAATAAACAAGGATTTCAAAAAAAAAATAAAAGACAGCGGGAAGAAGGGCATGCTAAGAGCAGAACCACAGTGGAGACTGGGGGGAGAAGAAGAAAGCGGGGCTCAAGTGCGTTGGTATATGCAAGGGACTTTGTGCAACCTCTGCGGAACGGGCACAGTGGCATCGTCATCTCAATTAGCACACTTTGGAACTTCTCTCTGTCCAGAGTGTTTCATGTTCTTCCGGTCACTGCTTGCAAGCCCATTCAGGCTGCACAGGTGACTCTCTTCAGGCAGCAGGCAGAAGAGCTATGCTGGCAAAGCGACTAGATGCAGCGGCTGCCCTGCACCTGCATCACATTCTTTCTCTTCATGCAAGGTGCAGAGATGTCTACCTAGTCTTAATGGGTGTCACTTTCTATGTTTATGTGGTCGCTGACCATCATATACTGACCCACATCTTCATACAGGGATGTAGAATAAAGAGTGGCATGTGCGCTTTGTAAATTCTGGCTCATTTTGCCTATTAATAATTGTGCACTCCTGCCGTGGTTGCATACTTTAAGACAACTGCGCCCTTGCCCAGCCGCCTCATGGCTGCACCGATTGGTTGGTGTTTGGGGACCATGGTGTTCAGGGTTTTAGGCCTGGAGAGTTGTAAAGGTACGGAGCTCCTCTGTTCTCTCCAGAGTTCAATTTCTCCTGCTAAGGCAACCTCTCAGGGCGGCCAGATGACTCCTGCGAAGGGTACCTCTGGGTATGGTGTCGCATACATGTTTTGCAGATTACATGCTAACTTGCTCTTTACAGTGCAAAGGGGACCCGTGGTTGCTCAACTGCTACGAAGGCTCATATGTGCATATATTGTTTGATTTCCATGGATGTCAGCTGACTGGCGCAGACCTGAGGAGGTTCCTTCTGACCTCGATTGTGATGAGAATCCTCTGGTCGTCAATACAATGTGAGTTTTTAAGTATTCCTTTCTTTAACATGTCTGACACTGTGTTACAGCAAAAAGGGCGATCGTGGTCGGGTCAAAGCCAGAGAGGAGAGGTGGGTTCTGTGTGCCGTCTTATTTCTTCTATTGCTGACAAGGTGCTCAGTCCTGAGGTACCACCTCCAGTGGATGATGAGGCGGATGAAGTTGATGAGGATGAGGTGGAGAGAGAGTGTGGCGATGTGGATGATGAGGACAACCTCGAGGAGGCCACAGTGGAGGACATCTCGTGAGTGACTGCCTTCTTCTTCTCCACTTGATTACGATTGATGAGGTACAAAGAAATCGTTCTGTATGCAGCCAGACACCAGCCAGACAGATGTCATCATGATCTGTGCCTGTGGGAATTGTTTTGAAACTCAGCTTACAATAGTAAGTAGCAGTACTTACTAGATATGTACTGTTAAACACTCGATAAGCGCCCATAGCACAGCCACTATTTAGCTGCTATTTTGGGCGCTTTTTTATGTGTGACATCACACTGTGACACTGTCACTCACACTGCACAACTTCAACAACTTCTTACAATGTGGTGCTATATATCATTCTGTTTGCATTTTACAGCTCTATTTGGCTAAATTACTTATAGATTAAAATCATCGATGACTGAGTCACTATCTGTATTATACTACTGTAGCTGGACATATGACTTCATATTCAACTTTTCTGCAGGTTCTTTCACCCTTATTTAACCACACCACACCACTGTATGTTAATGTGTTACACTGATTTTTTAATCGATAAGATATCAACAGCCACCTATACTCTGCTACTTTGATAATAATTGTGTGATGCTGTATCAATAGTTAAGATGTTCTTTTATTAATCATCTATAAATCAATCCATAGAAAGTAATTGCATGATGTTGTGCTTCTGAGACACATCAATTATAATATATCACTATCAAGTATGTGATTATAAATACTACCTATCTAGTATATTTCACATTGGCTGGTAGTATGTACTTTATCAGACTTTGAAATAATATGTTTGCAAGCTATAGTATTCTTGAACTGTTCAATCATTAATTGATGTATATCAAATGGTGGCCACTATATATGTATAAACTTCTATATACTAATTGTACTCATTAAAAACTGATATGGCACATTATGTTAAATAGAAAGCTCAACTTGCCTTAATTGCCAATATTTATATCATCTATCTTCTGCTGTATCTTTGTATAAATACAGATGCAATATGTATGTAGCAATTAAACACACATCAATCATTCATGCCAGACATGACCTATTTTAAACCAAGTCTGACTTTGGTAATAGCAGTGACGACGACAAGGCCTCTGCTCGCCAGAGCAAGACCAAGAGCATTGCTAAGGTTGATGACTCTAAGGAGGTCAAATACGTTGAAGTCGACACCTGCCTTGCCAAGAGAAGCGGTCGTGCAGTTACTTCCAACAGTCTCCGTGCCTGGTACGCAGTCTAACTCTCTTTCATGAATTTCATAGCTAATCTGCTCCTAGTTGCTCTTGTAAGAAGGGCAAGGTTCCTGAGTGTTAAGGCAGTTTCTCACCTCAGTATGTCTGTGTCTTGCTATTGATGTGCATGCTCACTGTCCTGCAAAAAGAATTTGGCTGTCAACAAGCCCAAGTTCAGCGTGGCTGCAACTGCAGCCACTCCGTCACCCAAGAAGCGTGGCCAAGTGTAAGTGCTCTCAGATTTGCTGCAGTCATTAGCAAGGCTAATGAATGTTGAGATTAGATTGTATTCTGACAATGACTCTGAGTCTGAGTGGGTGATATTAATAAGTAACATCTCTTTTTGCTGACCACACCTCTAGAGTGTCGCCCTCGAAGAAGCGCATCACATGAGTTGATCCCCATCTTGCCAACATGATCTCTTTGACTAATGATTATCAGAACCCCCCTGGAGAAAGATGACGATGTCATCATGGTGGAGGACACTCCTCCTTGCACTGTGAAGAAGAGTATAAGACAGTAAGGCAATCTAAGACCAATAAGTAAATTAAGCCGAGTGTTCTAAGACAAATATGTAGAATTAAGTAGAGGCAAGATTTTGCTAATGCTTATTGTGGACTCAGAATCTGATGGATTGCCATGCTGTTTGCTGTATCTTATCAAGGCCCAATAGAGGTATGTTCACATAACTCCTGCCATTCAGATGTGCTTTTAATTCCACTAGATTCTCTTATCAGCTCTAAATTACAGTGTATACTATGGTAAGTTAGCTTATGAACATGAATATACCCCCACTCATTAATGGATAGTAAGCCTGCACACACTTTTCCCTTTTTTGGAAGGCGCATGCTTGTGCACTCACACACAATGGACTTGTTTTTTTAATCACTCACAGTTGACGCTCAGACATTTGAGCACTTAAAGACACGTTTTACGATCTGTGGGGGCCCCTCAATGGGGCAGAAATGGATATATTTGTACTCTGCATGTGTGATTTAGTGATTGGGCAGTATAGCATAATGATTTTATGACGGTGAAGAAGACTTTGTAGCGTCTGAATTTCAGATCTGACAGCACCACTATAAGTTGGGATTACTTCTGAGTAGTAGCTAATGGACAGAATTCGACATCCAGAACCCTCTCTTGTTGATTTGAGGCTACAGAAGATATACATCTAATACATGTGATGGCACCCTGGCCCCCATGGCAGTGCTACCACTTGCAGTTCAGGCATTTTTATAATTATTTTGACCTAAAAATGTTTCAGGAGCACTTGATATGAACTGGTGCGGTAGATAGCTGCAGAATGAGTGTCTTTGAGTGCTCAAATGTCTGAGCATCAACTGTGAGTGATAAAGAAGACAAGTCCGTTGCGTGCAAGTGCGCAAGCATGCACTTTCTGAAAAAGAGAAAAGTGTGTGCAGGCTTACTATCCATCAATGAGTGGGGGTATATTCATATTTATAAGCTAATTTACCATAGTATACACTGTAATTCATCTGTGGATGTACATCTTACAGATATAACAGAATGTTACTCAGTTAACAGTAAATATTTGGCTCAATTGTATTCAGAATGTTTTCGAAGCAGTTTCATTGAACAGAGCTTATTGTTCTGATTTCAATGATATATAATACTCCATTGATTGATTAGAAACTGACAGAGATATACATTCAAGTCAATACTTATAACTCTGCCTGCTGAATTTGACAGCATAGGCACTCACCTAGTATCCATGAGATGCGAAAAAAACAGCCCAGCTTTCCCAATTTGGGCAATTGTATTTTGACTTTAATGCATACAGTTTTGATTAAAAACATCTAGTAATATATACCATTTGGTTCCCACAATTTATGGCTACAATCTGTAATTATCAGAAGTCATGTGACCAGGAGCTGTTGAGCACCATCAGCTGAAAATCTGAAGTTTCCCCAGATTGAAGCAAGGCTGGCAAAACTTCTGATTTTTGGCCATTCGGGTGCTTATTTTGCATTTATAGAGTATACAAGCCCAGTTCAAGCTTCAATTACTATATAACTACTAATAGTGTGCAATGCGTAGAACAAAAACAAAGCCAGCCATGGTGGCAGTGCTGTGGGCGTCTAGCAGGGTCCCGTGCGGCTCAGCCAACCCAGTCTAGGGTTGGCTCAGTAAAAAACTTTGTTACAGGTGCTTATGTCAGCGCTTACTCTGCTTTTACTCTGCGTAATCGGAGATTGAATATTATTTCCATGGGCACAACTTTCCGTCAAGCGTTTTGGTGGAAAGCATTGCCCTTAAAGGATGATTTCTTCAATTCTCTCATCAATCGTAAATCCTGTGTCAGGGGTTGATGGTAAGGAACATTGTAACTGGTGCTTATGTTATCCCTTACCACAGCATAAGCAGCAGGTAATCAGTGTTTAAATTCTATTCCCACAGGGTCAAAAAGGCATTTGGTATATAAGTGGTAATGTTGCCCCCTAAAGAATGATTTCTTCAATACTCTCATCAATCGTAATTGTGCAGTGACATCCAGCAGATAGTGACTGCTTTAGTTGTGGAGGTGACAAAGTTGCTCTACACTGCACCTGCACCTGTAGTTTCCCTTTCTCCTCTCCCTCCCTGCCCACCTTGTGACAGCCTGCAGCATCTTAAAGTCACCATAGGCATCCCCTCTGCTGTGCACAAAGACTCACTAGCCAAACTCTTGGCCTCTCAGCTTAAGTGTGAGATTGACACTAGTTATAATGAGTCTAACATCATTGAACTGGTTGAAGCCCGCATGCATGACATCTGTTGCCTTCCCAATGGCAGCCTGGTGGTTCACACCACCTCTCAAGAGTAGGCTGACCTTCTCTTACGGCATGATGGTGTGTGGCTCCCCAATTTTACAAGCCTTCGAGTTGCATGGGTCAAGTGCAAGTCCTTTATGGTTGCAGTGTCAGTCCCCACTGGATTCAGCCCCATGGCACCAGATGTGCCCAAATCACTCTGGCTCAAGAACTCAGGTGTGATTGACTCAAAGAAGGTTTTCTAGATACTCTGCTGGCTGCATGTCTGTTTCTCTTCTAGAACTTGTTGAGAAGTAGGCCATGTCTGGCAGGACACGATTGATGAGTGGGGGTATATTCATAAGAAAGCTTACTGTACTATACACTGTAATTTATCTATTAGTGTGCATCTTATGAGTTATTAGAGAATGTTAGTTAGTTAACAGTGATTATTTGATTCAGTTGGATCCACAATGTCTCCAAAGCAGTTCCATTGGACAGAGCTGATTTTTCTGGTTCCAATGGTATATAATACTTCATTTATTGATTAGAAACTGACAAAGATACACATTCAAGTTAATACTTATGAATATACCTGCTGAATTGGGAAACATAGGCGCCCGTCGAGCACCCATGAGATGCGAAAAACAGCCCATCCTTCCCGATTTGGGCAATTGTATTTAGACTTTAACACATACAGTTTTGATTAAAAACATATAGTGATATATATCATTTTGTTCCCACAATTTATGCCTACAATCTGAGATTGTCAGAAGTCATGTGACCAGAAGCTGTTGAGCACCATTGGCCGAAAATCCGAAGCTTCCCCAGCCTTGGTTGAAGCAAGGCTGGGGAAGCTTCGGATTTTCGGCCATTTGGGCGCTTATTTTGCGTTTATATGGTATATAAGCCCAGTTATAGCTTCAATTACTATGTAACAACTATCAGTGTGCAATGCATAGAACAAAAACAAAGCCAGCCATGGTGGCAGTGCTTTGGGCGTCTACCTGATTCCCGCGCGGCTCAGCCAACCATAGTCTAGGGTTGGCCCAGTAACAAAGTTTGTTATCAGTGCTTACATCAGCGCTTACTCTGTTCTTACTCAAAGTAATCGGAGTATGAAATATATTCTCACGGGGTCAGGTTCGCGTTACAGAGTTTGGCAGAGAACGTCGCCCTTAAAGGACGATTTCTTCGTTTCACTCATCAATCGTAAAAGAGGACTCTCTCATATTCAGTGTGTTGACGGCCACTGCTGATTAGCTCATCCCTAGCTCACTGTCTGTGCACAGGACTCTCTGTTACAATTGATGAGATACAAAAAAATCATCCTTTATACAGCTAGACACCAGCCAGGGAGATGTCACCATAATCTTGCCCTGTGGAAATTGTTTTGAAACTCAGCTGTAAGAAATAGTACTTACTGGATAAGTATCAATAAATGCCAAAAAAGCGCCCATGACACAGCCACCACTCAGACACTGTTCTATGTGCTTATGGGTGCTTGTTTATATATGACATCACACTGTGACATTGTCACTTGGATGGCTCTACTACATGCATCCATCAGTCCTCCACTCACTCTTACTGATGATGAGCTTGATGCCATTGTCTCACTTGCCCTTGAGTGCTTCCTCAATTATTGCTGTGCAATGCTCAAGGGACATCTTACTGCCATGAGTCACCAAGTTCTAAAAGAGCGCCTTTGCCGGTCATTTATCTGTGTTCATGGGGTTCCAGGAGTTTTCGGAAGTTGTCAACAGTCAAACCCACCACAGAGTCTACAGGATTGCTGGAGCAAATGCACTGTGGCACCATAATGAACCTGACAATATGGTGGGTGCTTCCAGATCTCTGTCTTGTCTGTCTGACTTTGGTTACTTAAATCTCATCTGCTGGAAGCTTGTCATGCATGCATCCATTGTTGGTCATTCTTGCTATGTGACAGGTTTTTGTGTTAGTGACAACAACCGGGCCAGCACAGTCTTCAATGTGTCCCATGAGGCCATTGCTAAACACGGTGTTTCTAGCTGGGTTTAGAGCGATCATGGAGGAGAAAATGTGCAAGTTGCTGAGTTCATGGAGGCTTATCGAGGGCCAGGATGAGGTCCCTACATCTGGAGCTGGTATATAATCTCTAATTCTCTTTTCTCCTTGCCACCTTTCTATGATAATTTCACATTGAGCATCTATGGCATAATGTGACAAATGGGTTTGGTCAGAAGAGCAAGAACTTCTTTATCAAGCTCGAGACACATTGCCACCTCAATGCCCACAACCCTGGCCATATCTGGCTTCTCCACTATCTGTTCAGGAATGCCATCAATGAAGATGCAGCTAACTGGGTCTGTGCTTGGAACCATCATGTCACGCAACTCAAAGGTGAGCTTGGTTGGCACACTCCACATGTTGGAGTTACTGTAGCTGTTACGAGCTCGTACGATACGCCACATTAGTGCCTGACTCATACTGCCGCCTACATTATAATTTGTGCCATATTTCTTGGTCAGTACTGTACCCCTGTGCCTGGAATTTGTTTAGGTACTTATACAGACACCTGAACGCCTGTATTTGCTACACGATTGCCTCAGGTCGCGCACCACTGTCGTTACCCCGTATCCCCAATCTGATTGCCTTTGCGCGTCCGACGAGGGTCACTCACAATCTTACGTCATCTCGCCTTCCTTTGTCGTCACTCTGTTCCCGTGCTCTCATTCTCTTACACCACGTGCAATGAAACTGATCTTATCATGTAGGGAATAGCAAGGGTGACCCTTGGGTATTTTCACACTCACCCTTACCCTTACCCTTCAAAACCCTTACCCTTGACAAGGGTCAAGGGTTTGAGCAAGGGTCCAGATTTCCTGACCCTTACCCTTACCCTTCAGTGAAACCCTTCACAACCCTTGAGGGTTTTCATGTCAAAGAAGGTCATTAAGCCTTGGCAATGTCTCAATAAGTGCTCTTCAGTGTGTATAAAGCCTTCTAGATCCACATTGACACTATGATTCAACACTTACTGTGAGTAGGTGACTACACAGTGTGACTTACTAGAGTGTATAGGGTCCATATACACGCATTGATCAAACCCTTCAACCCTTGCCAAGGGTCAAGGGTTTGGCAAGGGTCTTGAGAAGCCAACCCTTATCCTTACCTTTGGTCCATACCCTTACAAACCCTCAGGGTTTTTCAAACCCTTGCTATTCCCTAGGAAATACTAGTTATGGCACTTCCGATACTGCTTCATAGTCATCATTATTATATGGATCTCATATTCTAACCTCATTAATCGTTTCTGCCAAAGATGGCCCACTCCCTCTAAGTGAAACATGGAAGTCTGCCGCATCATCTGATTTACAGCATTTGAAATATGCCATAGTATCATGGAGCGTAAACAGACTGCATGGGTGGAGTAGAGCATATTCTATGCCAGAGAGACTATCACACTTGGAGACCTCCTTAATGACAGCATGCAAGTGCACAAAACTAGGGTGAGGGGATTTGCAGAGCTAACAATGAGCATTCCTGAGTCCTCATGCTGGAGATTGTGGATAATGGTGCATGCAGTGACATTAAGCTAATTGTGCACCCTAACAGAACACCTCCCCAGCACCCCATCTTCAATGGTGCTCGCTGCCCATGCTAGATAGTAGAAATCCCAGCACATCACCTGCGGGACGACCAGCCTCCCCAGCTCCTTCTCCACCTCAGAGATGATACCACAAAGAATACAAAGAATGACTGCAATGAGCTCTTTTGTGCAATGATCTACAATTTTGCAGCTGGTCTTGGGGTCAATGGTAACTTGCAGCTGGTCAGAATCAACTTCATGGATGGGCTTTCAGACATGGTGGTTGTTGGGCTTCAGGTCTTTGTAAAAGGGCTTGTACCCCTTTGCAGTGATACTTGCACTCTCACTGATGTGTGTCTTAGGAGGAGGGTAGGGAGTGGATAGCTTGTTGACATAGATAGTGGCTGCCCATGCTGCTCCTGTGTTGTGATTCAGGCCCAGCTGGTCAACAGCAAGTCTATGTTCAAGTCAGAGCCGCCAAGAGAGAATGCACCCATAGCAGTGCACCTATGCACCCAGTGAGAAGCACTTTTATTCACTTTGTACTGTGCAACTGCATCTCCCACCTTGCCACAAATCCTTGTGCACACAATATGCCTGATAAGATTGGCAAACATTGGCTGGTTGATGCAATCACGAAACACTGAGAGCTCAGGCCAGGTGTTAACAAGCTTGCGAATGAGGTCTTGAAACATCATGCAGATTTTTGGCACAGATGCACTGATGAGTAGAATGAGAGCTTCTGGTGATATTTCCAACAAGTTGATGAGATGTTGAAACCCTGTCACATGAAGGTGGCAGGTGGCTTGAGAATTCTTGTCATTGGGCATGATATCTATGACTGTCCTATCTGAGGTTGTTGCACTGGAATAGCATCTCAATCTGTAACTAAGTGGTGAGCAAGATGGAGAGCTGATAAGACTGTCTAACCAGATCAAAAAAAACATCTGGCTGGGTCAAGCTACAGTATCATATTATCTGAATGGATTGCAGCAAACAGCTGGACAATCCATCAGGAACTGCATCTGCAGTGAGCCAAACAGTGCTAGAGACATGTTAAGTATGGTGGGTTTAGAGCAAACACTATAGACAGTGCCAGCTTCTGATACTTTCCATATCATGAGTAGCATATTAAAACATTCTTACTACAAGTTTGTGGGGCAGATGGTTACATGGCTGCAGAGCTATGTGAAGATTGATGAGATTGGAGTCAGGAGAAGAGGGTTGGGTCACGGGTGACCTCCATGGATTGGAATGATCAGGGTACGGTTGGAAAGCCCTGACCAACACCAATCTGACCATAGCCAGGGGATTGTATGGCGCCTATTGGTTTACCAGATATCAGGCAAACAAAACTGCATCTTTTTGCAAAGATGTATTGGCTCATATCTCTGCCACTATCCCATACCAGCTCATGATGTAGGGTGCGTTGGAAAGCCCTGATTTTTCTCATCCAGCAGTACCCTGTACATGAATGGAGATCCGTAGGTTTCCCCAACATCCAGCAGAGCAGTAACCAGCTGTGGCCACATTTAGCAGCATATACCACAATCCTAGGTACTGTCACATGTACACTACACCATTGAATAGAGGCTAAAAATGTGAATCCAATGCACCCAGATACACCTCAATTGATGCAGAACTGAAGGAGCTAGAGGGTAGGCAGATAGCTGTCTCTAGAGGGGCAGGCATCGCATTTGAGCGTTGAAAAGACACCCAGATTGTTATATAATCACCTATGTCATCTCCTATGATATTTCCACATTTTCTGCAATGCCTAGAACATTAATTACAACATCTGTATCTGTATTTGATTGCCCCAGACAGTCAATTACAGGCTATATTTGAACGCCCCAGACAATCTATTGTAATACAGACTGTGTTCTGTATTTGATTGCCCCATACAGCCAATTACAGAATGTGCACAGGCTGTACCTGATTGCCCCAGACAATCAATTACAGACTGTCTACACTCTGTAATTGATTGCCTCAGACAGTCAAATACAGCACCTGCAGTGGTGTTGTAATGACCACCTCTGGGCTGTCAAATACAGACTCTGTAAATGGCCCAGGCAACTATAGCAGAAAATTGTGCAAAGGCCCAGGATCTTATTCAAAAAGTGGTGACCACAGGTGAATTTTGTCGGTACGTGCATTGTCCATTACAATGACCAAATTCAGGTTTCTGGATATAGTTGCATACACTTGAGAAGCCCGGTAACAAACTGATGAAACTAGTTGTAGTTGAACGCTCCTTCAATGATCTTGCATCATAGGATCCTGTCAAGACTCATAGCTGGTAGTATAGAGTATCTACATAGTGCGTGTCATCCAAACAGTATCATAATCAATCACAGCCATGAGGACATACTGTTTTCTCCGTACATAGAAGCACTTTCTGATCACCCTCCTGCCCTTCAAGGCCCATGCATATCCACAATACAATGTGTGACAGTCAAATGAGCTCTTGTCCACAAAGACAAGTTGATCAGCATCATACTTGGTGCCAATCTGAGTCATGTACTCCGTGCGCCAGCGGCCACTCCTCACTGCATCCAAGAGCTCGCTTGCTGATCTGCAGTATCACAACGGAGTCTTGGAGACGTGCATGGGTCAATAGATATGACACTCAACGTCTTCAATGTAAACCTCTGAGTGCCCGCCAGACTGTCGAGAGCAAAATCTTTACTCCACATGTCACCTCCAGCCGTGCCTTGAGCTTGTCCAGGTATGCATCCGGGGAATGCTCAATACATGCTTCAATGTACTAGAGCCACATTGGGGATTGAGACAATGGGAGTCAAAACTCTTGCACAAGCATGCATCTGAGCATTCTCCCCAGATATGACCTTTGTACATGTTGACCGTGCCATGCAAGAGGCAATGTCGCCAGTGTCTTCAAAGTGTTGCAGGACGTGTTGAACTGTGCAGATGTTCACCCCAGTTTGTCATGCAATTTCCTTTGTTGGCATTATATAGACATGTTGCATATGTGCAATGGCCCAGCAGAGGTCATTTGAGAGCGGTCTTGTGGAACGAGCCATGAGGTACTGATGAAAGTGAAGACCAGAGAGTGAGTCATGGTAAGCGCCCGTAGGGGGACAAAGAACATGGCAAGTATGAACAGTACATAGCCCATACTGCAAGCATCTGTACAGTGTCGTCTTGTACTTGTCCATAATCAATTTCTAACCACTTGATCATATTCAGGCACACTCAATTCACCCCAAGGCATATGCAAGGCAGCTGGAGGAGCAAAATTGCTATGCTACCTTCTTGCTAGTCAATTGTCACTCATGAGGTGTCATACAACAGTGACATACTGGTAGATAATATGTACTGAGTTTAAAGAGAAATGGTCTAGCAGTTCGCGTGCAATTGTGTTTCTCAGTTTCAAAGGAAAGGAATTAGCCGAGTTGCGCATGAGTCGAAATGGCGGCAGACAACAAGCACTGTAATACGTATGAAACATTCATGTATAATGGACAACAATGTACATGCTCAGGTGAGCACTGGGTCAATCCGATATCTGGAAATTGTAGGTGGTTATTGAATTTTTGCAATTCTGGTGGATACATAACTGTCATACCCCAGACATCAAACAGATGTCAGGACAGGTGATATTTGCACAAGGGCTAACACTGGGGACATTTCACCATATTGCGGAGGAAAACAATGTGGAAAATAGAAAAGTATACTGGGTGCATATCCTCAAGGCCAATATGGAGGCCAATATGCTGGTCAACATGACTGCATAGTGACATCATATTTCTCTTGCCAATAGTATGCAAACAGTCTGACTATTACCTCAATGTTAACGAGGTGAATATGCAGATCAACAAACAGTCAATGTATTTATTGGTAACAAGACATTTCCAAAGAGAGCATGTGAGTAATGTGGGGACAATGTTGATGCATATTGACTTAATCAATATGCTTCTGTATTGTTCTCATATCCTCTTGGTCAATGGTACAACAATATGGGATATACTGAGAGCAAACTTGTATTGTTAACATATCGAACAACATACAGCAGATACCACAGGATGCATAAAAGAATTATCAACACGTCAAATTCTGATTAAATAGTGATATAAGTCCAAAGAATCATTGCATTTACTCCACTCAAAATGGTAAAGACATTCTGCAGTTGTTATACAGTTAGATGCTCACATAAGCTTGATAGCATTGTAAATATGTCACAGAGTAATATCACCACTCCTTGTGACATTTGCATCCCATTCTTTGTGAGGAAAATGGTGAAGAAATTTTATAAAAATTATATATCAGCATAGATAATTCCATCTCTGCCAAAGAACAGCAAAACAGTACAGATTGTACTTATCATTTTCGTCATGGAGAATGGAGTTTATGTTGTACAAAGAGTGGTGATATGATCCACCAACTTCAATACAATGCTATCATGCTCAGCCTGGCATCTTATTGGCACACAAATACAGAGTAGATTTCTCATTTTCTGCACTGAAAATGAAGTACTTCTTTGGCTTATACTACAATTTGACCAGAATTCTTCCTGCAGATAATCCTTCCATGCTCCCTGTGTACACACTCAGGTGAGCCCTGGGTCAGTTCCGATATCTGGGAACTAACCCTAACCTAACCGGCGCTTCAATACTGGAGGGTCATGGGCCAGACATCGAACAGATACTGGGCAAAGCGATATGGGCTCGATGACTAGGCACCGGCCGTCAGATCACCGCCCAATATTCAGAGTTGCACCCACAGATAAATTCCAACCAAATATCCCAGGCTCCCGGCGCACACCTGGGCGTGTAGTGTGACCAATTATGCATACTAAAGCCAAAATGTGCTCACAATCCAGCCCACCTTCAGTATTTAGACAACTGTCTATGGGCTATAACCTATGTATTCATAATCTATACAAACTGCAAATCTAAGAGGTATGGACCATGCCTACTATACCATGCCAAAATATGTTTGTTGCTCAGTTATAAGTATAAATGTCATTAATAATATAAGTGAAAAAGCGACTAGGAAATCATAGTTTAGAGCCTGATGAGCAATGAAGCATGTGCCAACACAATGAAAATAAGTGCCAGCCTCACCATCAGCCAGGCCACAGGGGAGAACATAAGAAAAGTAGTCAATGTGGCTGTGCCCACTGGTAAGAGTAAGGAATTCCAATCCTAATCCATGGTGGGCATCTGGGAGTATCACATTTTGTTACATGTGATGACATGAGTTGTATTGAAAGGTAACAAAACTTTTTCCCACAGGGATCAAGTTGCATCACAAGCAGCAGCTCAAACTGAGCTCTCCATACTGATTGATTTGTAAACACATCAATTGTAATGAATAGTTTCCGTATCATGCATTGTACATGGAAACATTGGTTGCAAATTTCAACATCAGCAATTGTAATCCTGGATGACAAAAAGCTATAGTCTAGAAACAACTGTAAGTACCTCGTGCATGCCAGATCATTGCAGCGGAACAGAGTCTTGATTCAGACAACCTCACTAGCACCACCATCCTGACTGACAGAGACTAAGTAGTACAAACTCCTCTCGCATTCATGTGTGAGGGACTTGTGATAAACCTGATTCAGCAGGTTCCCGACAAATCACTTAAGTTCTAACTAAATGTTCCAGGCTCCCTACACGGCCAGGTGTGCACCCGGCGCCCTGGGTATTTGGTCGGAAGTTATCCGTCAGGGCGGCGCTGGGTATCGAACTGGTATGTGGCCGCCGGCGCTTGGGCCTTGTGCCCATATCGCCTGACCCGATATCTGTTCGATGTCTGGAGTATGACGGTTATGTACCCGCCAGAGGTGCGGAAATTCTATAACCACCCAAAATTTCCAGATATCGGACTGACCCGGCGCTCACCTGAGCGTGTACCGCAATTGTTCTCTTCATGCACACAACATCGGTGCTGTTACTTCATACTCAAATACAAAGAAGGTAATCTAAGCAGATCCAACAACCACTTGAACCTGTCCAATGCGGCCATCGAGCAAGCTCAGGACGGTGTCCACGCCCTTGAGCACGCCTTCGTCAGGACCAATGCCAGGGACTATCTTGGTGTGTGCAAAATCAATGAGCTTGACAAGGTAAGGAGCACCGACGTGCACCTTGCCACTCTCTTCATCCTCGTCGTCTTCATCCTCGTCGTCCTCATCCTCTCTCTGTTCTGCCATCCACTCCAGCCCCTTGCGAGCGCGTTCCACATCGGCCTCATAGATGATCAGCAAGCTACCGCCGACCATGCGCATGTGCATCTCAGCGAGAGCGGCGCGAATCTCTGCGACATCCTCCCTCAGAGACTCGAGGATCGGTAAGAGGACGTCCGCAGGGAGACCTGTTCCCTGGGATGTCGCGGCTTGCTCTTTGCCTTCCGCCATCGGAGGTGCAGGCTCTGGGAGGACGTCGGAGGCGATAGGGAAGAAGCGTGCGATACCATCGCCCAGATCGGAGGACTTTATAGACTTGCCGTAGGATTTGGGAGTGTTCACGGCTTTACCGGTGGCTAGATCGTATACCTATAGCAAATGTTATAGTTGGATAGCATGGCGCGAGTACTGGCGGAAACATACCTGGAATCCGGTGAGACGGACGCCGGTCTCGAGGGAAGTAGTCTCACGGGCGGTCTTCTCCATCCGCTCACGCTTATCGGGACTGGCACTGTCATCATAGAGGACGGTTCCAAGTTTGACGTCGAGGATGTTGGGTTTCGCGAATGAATGAGAGAGGTTCTCGAGGACGAGGGATTGTATAGGCGGGATCGGCCATAAGCCGAGCACGCACATAATCAGTTCAGCAAGATGCAGGACTCATCTTTCTCCTCGTTGCCAACGGCATGAACGACCTTGAGTGGTTCGCCCTCAGACTGGGGTTGGGAGGAGTCAACCTTGCCTTCCAAACGGAGTGTACCGTAGAATTTAGGAACGAAGGGGCGTAGGGGAGCGAAGGCAGGATCTGCGGTGACGGACTGGTAGAAGGCGACCTCGGCGGCAAGCGCAGGTTTGATAAGGAGAGATCCGTCCTCGCTGGTGAGAACGCCAGGGTGGCCGCCGACCTGGGAGTCAAGAGGATGCGTGTGCGCCGGGTCTGACATGGTCGTCGGATGTGGTCAAGGTCAAGTAGCCATGCTCTGGCTATGCTGATCCATAGCTGTTCGCGATGGCTCGATAGCCATCTCTCGATGAGCGCGCATGGCACGTGGCTTTGCGACGCGATCACGTGGGGAGTCCCCACGGTTGGATCGCGTCGGGTGGGCGTCTGGCATCTGCCCTTGCCTGCTGTCCGCGTTCGCCCCGAACCTCGCCGTCGCGCTCGCCCGCCGTCCTAGTCACCGACTCGGAGTCTTCGCTCGCTGTTTGTTGTCCGCTGCTCGCTGCCTTGCGCCGGTCGACGTTCGTCCCGCTCTTTTCTCGCCACTCATTAATATCTGGTCTACCCTCCTGCCCTCCTCCAGTCACCGGTCGACGATGTCGTATTCGCGCGTCAAGATCGCCGCCCGCCTTCGTCCCGCCATCCCCGGCGAACAACATGACAAGGCTATCCGCGTCATTCGCACAGATGCTGGTGCTGCCATCTGTGTCGACAACCCTCGGGACCCCTCACAGACCTTCAAATATCCGTCAGTGTCCCCCCGTCACCATTCTATGCTAGCCTCTCTCACCTACTCCCAGCTTCTCCTCGTGTTATGACGAGCACTCCACACAGGACGAAATCTTTCATAACGATGTCCGGCCACTCATCGAGCTCGCATTCTCTGGCATTGTGCGTTGCCTCCCTTGGATTGTACTCTCTTCATCCTTGTCTCATCCACTTCAATCCTCAGACAGTAACCGTTTTTGCATATGGTGTCACGTCATCTGGCAAAACCCATACCATGCAAGGCAGCAAGGAACAGCCGGGCATGATACCTCGCGCGGTTGAGGTACTGTTAGCAACGATCCTCTCTTGCGGTTGCATGGCTAACTTTCCCCAGGATATCTTTGCCCGCGCAGCAGCCTTCGGCCGCCATGCGTCTATCTCTGTATCCTACATGGAGATTTACAAGGATGAGGTTTATGACTTGCTGGTTGACAGGGAGACGGTGAGTGCAAACAACATGTTCGAGTTGACTGAGCGTCCAACGTGCGATACCCCTCAAGGCAGTCAAGCTCCCAGTTCGCGAGAACGAAGCCGGTCAGGTGTTCGTTGCCAATCTATCCATACTTCCCGTAGACGCTCTCCAAGACTTTGACCGAATCTTCGCGTGAGTCTGACTCTGTGCTGCATGGGCTATACATCCTCATGCCCATCTCTTTCTTCGCAGACGCGCGAACAAGCAGCGCTCCGTCAGCTCCACCAACCTCAACTCCGTTTCCTCTCGCTCGCATGCCATCCTCACCCTCCACGTCACTGTTACAGACCACTCGCGAAACATGAGTATGTCGGACGCTTAGTGTGCAGTTGCCTCTACTCACGTCACTGCCATCAATGCCACAGCCCTCTCCGGCAAACTCAACTTGGTCGACCTCGCTGGTTCAGAGAACAACAAAGTTTGCCCCTGTCTCTCACCTCTCATCGCTGCATCAAGGAAATTCACCTGTACTCGTATAGCTCACCGGGAACGATGCATCGCGTATGGCAGAATCCGCTGCCATTAACAAGTCACTGAGCGTTCTCGGCCAAGTGGTTCATGCACTCAATCAAGGCGCGGTGCGTGATGGTCGCTGGCAGTGGTCGCTTGAGCCTTACATTTCCATCTGAGCAGAGCCGCATACCATATCGAAACTCTAAACTGACTCGGATATTGCAAGATGCCCTCGGTGGCTCTTCTGTCGGTCTCCTGATCTGTAACTTGGCTCCTGGTACCAAGTTCCGGCAAGATACCCTTAATACGCTGAAGTAGGTCCATCAATAACGTGCGTCTTCTCCGATCGATTGACCTTTTCCATAGCTTCGCAGTTCGGACCAAGAACATCCAGAACAAGCCCGCTGTTAATCAAGCAGTGAATGCCGTCGCTGGCCCATCAATACTGCCACCTCCGATCGCTGGTGTACCCTCAGGAAGACCTTCTCTTGCACCTGTTACCTCCCTTCCAGCACCATCCCGCCTCCAAGCACCCCGTCCTTCTCGTGTTCCTCGTCCTTCCGGCATTGAAACTCTCGGAGCGCGTAACTCGTCGCCTCTCACGATAGGTCCCGAGATTATCTTGAAGGCCGAAGAGAAACCACCGGTGCTTCCTGTACATCTCACTGAGGAAGAAATCAATGCTCGCGTATGATGCCTCTCCTTTGTTCTGTGCAAGACGTTCTTACTAAACCCATCGACCATCTAGATCGCCAAGGCGGTCGAACTCGAAGTCGCCCGTCGCCTGCAAGAAGAGCGCGAACGAGAACGTCAACGGCGCGAAGACGAAGAAGCTGCCTCTGCTGCCGCTTCCCGCAGTAGCAGCAACATCAGCACGCACGACGACGATTCTTCAAGCCTTCAGTCTCTACCCTCTGGACTACTCACACCCCTGCTCAAAGCCTCGCGCGCCAGCCATGAAGACGAGCTCAAGCGCCGGCTGGACGAGCTCGAGGCCAGATTGTGCGATCTGTTCATCGATATGGCAAGTCGCGACAAGGACTGACTGAGCGTCCTGCGGACTCTCTCACTGCAGCGAGCGCGCGAACAGGACGGCGGCTGGTCGCCTCGCCGACGTCCTCTCGCCGATTTCCAGGAAGAAGACCGGGCGTGCCTACGTTGCACTCGCCCGGTCGCATTCCCAGAAGTACGTTGACGCGTGCTCTGCCGTGCTTTGCACACGCTGATCTCGTATACTTGTGTGCGCGCTACAGGAACAACCTTCAGGTTGCGCTCGACCTCTATCGCAAGGCGGAGACGTACGTTCCCGATAACGTTAAGCTCAAGGAGAGGTATGGAACCTGTCTTCTCTCAACAGTTCCACGTCTCATTCACTTCCGCTCCGATTTCTTGGACCCTCAGGATCATCGAGATTGAATGGGCGGTCAAGAACAACAAGCCCTTCAATCCCTCCCCGAAGAAGTCCCGCCGCTCAAGCTCGAGACACGAGCGCACCAGGCGTAGCAAGCGCAAGCACAAGCCCGACCCAGACTGCGAGGACGTTCCGGAGGAAGAAGAGGATGACGTCTCGGGCAAGGAGAACATGGACACGAACCCGAGCCCGGGGAAACGGAGGATCAAGATTGAGGATGCTGAGTTGGGGACTCCGCCGAAGAAGCGGCGTATTCTGAAACTCGAGGACTAGCCCACCCCGTGCCTAGGCGAGACTCGTGGCTAGGGAGCCACATTGTGTTTGGTCCTGGGATCCTGGGTATGGCGAACCCCTTCTGTTCTTCTATGTTCACGCATGTACGTTAGCTTGGTTGATGCCCTGACTCGCACCGTTCATTGGAAACTGGTATCAACAATATATGGCAGATGTTCAGAACAAATGGGCGTGGTGGCAAGAGAGACGAAAAGTAACGCTAGCGATACAAGGAAGGAGCAGTAGCAAAGTTCAACGGAGTCCGAGTCCATGCAGTCCGAGATGGAGGTAGGAACGGACATATCGCTACAACGCAGTGGAAGAGAAGGGTAAGAATAGCTACAGGGGGGCGCGGTCGATTCGAGTCCGGGTCTATCATAGGAAGAGGTCTGGGAAAGAATATCAGGCAGAACGAACGAAGCGGGGCGGGAAGCGAAGAGAACGAGCAAGATATTGGGTTCTCGTAGTGTATCGTATCGTGTCCGCGCACGGGCTTCTCTTGAGATTAGCCGCTGCTACGTCCCGACCTGCTACCCATCGGCTCGTACCCACTCGCAGAGTAACGTGACGACGAGGAGATGTTCGGGGGGGCAGGGTCGAACGGCGACGGCTGGAACCCCGGTTGACTGCGCGGGAACATGTTCAAGTTGGGACTTTGGCCGTGCGAGGGACCCGCGATGACGCTGTGCGAAGCCGAACCTAGAAGGAACTCTGGGAAGCCGCTGCTCAAGAAGACAACCCCGACGAGAAGCGCACGGGTTGTGGAAGTAGGATAGAGTAGGATTCCGCCAGGAGAGGCAGGTTCCGCCACAGTCCATGGCGCGATCGCAACCTGTGTCACGAACCGGTCAGTCAAACTAGCTCTGTCGCCGATTTCTCGAGATGACTTACCATCTCTTCCTCAAGCAGGTGATGCGCGAATGACTCAAACAGTGCCTTGTTCGCGCGTGTCGCATCCTGGTCTGGGAGTCTATCCGGCATAAGCATGCATCGCGCGAGATGACCGCCGAGCTGGACTTGGGCCAGCCAAGCTTGCACTTCGCGCAGAACACCCCGACGCCGGATGATCTGCAGCTGTAATTGGATAGGCCACGTTTCCTGCTTGCTACTTGTGCAACGAAGGGCAAGTAAGTTGGCGCACTAACGGAGACAATCATGATCCGAGATAGAACCTACTTATCGTGCTCTATTTCAGCGGCAGTGACCTGTATCTCACGCTGGCGTGCACCAGAGTGAGGGGATGACGCCGGGAGGTGGATCGAGCCTCTCCATGGCTGCGACTGCGGGACTTGCTGGGCCGGCGGCGGAATCAAGGACTCGAGATGCGTAGGCAAACGGAACATTGCTGCTGAGAGCTCTGATTGTGCGGAAGAACTTCCCCACTTTTATGGGGCTTCTTAAACGACCGGTGTACATAAGCTCCAGCATCCGCAACAACTGAGCCCGTTGCGCAAGAAGCTGGACTTGGGAAGAAACCGGCCAGCGTGCGCCTTGCATGGCTCTGTGAACGCCGCAAGTCAGCGCGTCGTCAGAACGAAATATGCCATGAGTTCCATGACCGCCGAGTAATCTAGATCTCTACCTTCATTGTCATGACGAACTCCTCCCCCTCCCTCCGAGCTCCGAACGAGTAAACTTCGCGACGAGGCCACACCAGCCGCAAAGTGCCATATGTCATACCGTTATCGCCGAGTCCCAGGGGCGTATTGTGCTGGACGCTGGCGATGTCGGGGATCGTCGCAGGACTGTTACGGTTGAGAAAATGTGACTGAAAGCACGAATCGTCAAGGCAACATACGCATTCGCTGTTCCCGCTCGTCAGGAGCCTAAAGGTTTGTAGCGCTCGTTACGTGCATTCATCACATCGGTACCGCGGGTCTGATGGTGCCACAAATCAACATATCGAGAGACGGAAGAGCTAGCATGGGTTCCTATCGTATGATACAGTCACATAGATGTACAATAAATCAGGGATGGAGAAGATGTCCATATGTCAGAGCCTGCGAAAACGCGAGAGCAAGAGAGAACCTATGATGCACTAGATCCACCGTATCCGAAACACCATCTGCTAGATTTCCCATACATGTCATTAAGCGAGTCTGCCCATGCCAGGTCGTGGTGCAATACTGCTCCTTCGGCGATGCCCTGGTGTGGGAGCGCTCTGTGCTGAGGCAACCTGAAATGACATTTAGCCTTTGCTCCAGTCACCGGACAACACAACGCTCTCACGTACCTTGCTAACCTCCTCCAATGCATCCAGCTGCACTTGTCGCAGACGCGCCAAGGCGGTCTTGAGACTCGCGATGCTGTCTTCATCCGACGCCTTCGCTTGCCTGAGCTCTGCAATCTCGTCCTCGGCGTCACGTACGTCATCGAGCGCGATCTTCATGTTCCTCTGGAGCTCAGACACCCGAGCCGTCTCGTCCTCTAGCCTACGCGACAGCTCCTCCCGCCCAGCGACGACGATCCGTAGTTCGTCCGACAGGGTAGAAAGCTCGGATCGAGCGCCATCGAGTTGTGTCTTCAGCTCTGCAACCTCGGCTCGCACAGTCTCCAAGCTACTCTCCAACGCCGACTTCTCCGTGACGTGGGCGGCAACCTCCTTCTCGCGTTGGGCCTCAAGACTAGCGATGCGACGACGCGCTTCATCCCCAACTTGTCGTACTCGCTCGAGTTCCTGCACCAGCGTCTCAAGTCGTGCGGCCTTGTCGGCAATGTCGGCGATGAGACCCTCTCGTTCCTCCCTGGTCGCAACAAGTTCGGACTCCGCACGCCGACGGGAAGCCACCTCCGTCGCCAGTTGTGCGCGTACCCCCGCAGTCTCGGCCGCCGCCTCTTTGAGCTGGGAGCGCAGAACATCAAGGGCGAATTCAAGTTCTGAAACGGTGACCTTCAAGCCGGCCGCCTCGCGTGCGGACGAAGACGCGTCAGATTGAGCCTGCGCGTGAGACTGACGCAGTTCGTCAATAGCACCCTGAGACTGCTTCAGGTCGGCGAAAGCCGAAGCAGCCTGCGCCTTGGCGTGAGACGCCTCCTTGCGAAGCTCTTCGACGGTCTCTTCCAGATTGGTGACCGACTGTTCCAAACTCTCGTTCGAGACAGTGAGAACAGAAGCTTGATCTCGTGCGTCCTTGAGAGCGCCGTCCAATGCGTTGATCCGAGCGGACAGGGACGCTTTTGCAGCATTCCCATCCTCAATAGCTCGCCTAGCATCTGTCAGTTCCTCTTGGAGGGTGTCGCGGGCGGCCTTGATGTTCTGGAGTTCGACACGGTAGTTGGCCTCGGATCTCTCCATGGTCTCCTGGACAGTCCGGAAAGACTCCTGTAGGGTATGCAGCTCCTTTTGGAGCCTAGCAACTTCCACGTTCGCGTCCTTCAGCCGTTCTTCGCTCGCGTGGTGAGTGGATTGCCAGTCGGAGATTTCGAGACGGGCGTCGTGAAGACCTGACTCTAGGGACTGCGCATGGCTAGTCTGGTGCTGGAGCTTCTTCCGGAGACTCTCGACCATCTCCCGGAGGTTGGCATGCTTCTCTCGCAGCGAGGCGTGGAGGCTCTTCTCTTCCTCGAAGGCCTGGAGCGATGCTTGCAACTCAATCTTCAGCTCATGGCGTCGTTGCTGCTCGGAGGAAAGCTTGGATTCCAGCTCCGCCGTCCGTAGCTCACTTGCCGCCAAGGCGTCTGTTCGGGACCGAACGTCGGCTTGAAGTAGCTCGACCCGGCCATCTCGGGAAGCAACGGAGGCTCGAAGCTCGTCGCGCTCCGCCAATGTACGATGATGCTCGTCTCGCAGATGCCGCAGCTCAGACACTCGGGCCTCGAGAGCATCCTTGAGGGAAACGATCTAGGATGTCAAAAGGTTATCGGCGCTCTTTCGGCAGATTGAAGCAATGAGATGATGACATACCTGGCGTTGATCGTCAGTGAGACCGTCATACTCTTCTGCCGACGGACCGAGCTCCCCTCGGTTGGCGAGCATGGGTGAGGATTGTGGCGTTTCAAGCCCGTGATCGTTGGAGTACGCCTGGAACATGTCATCGTTGCCTTCCGGACACGCTGGAGACAACGTTGCGTCGTCGTCAAAGATCATGCCCTCGATCTCTACATCATGAGAACCGGGGTCACTCGGCTCCGGCGTTGGCCGTTTGGTCAGGTTAGAGATGAGAGATCCAGAAAGGGTACGTGTTATGCCATGTGCTGAGGCGGGAGCACGAAGGTTTGTCGCTCTCCGAACAGTAGTAGGGGTAGATGACTCGGACGGGTTGGTTCTGAGGCGAATTGAATGAGCGAATCTGACACCATAAGAGGACATTGCAACGCACGGGGGCGGAGTCAGCAAGCGAGTTCCAATAGTAACGCGCCGCGCTGTCGGTTGGTTGTCCTTTAGTCGAGCGACTTCATCTCGCAACTCTTCGACCTCTTGCTGCCTACTCTTAAGCTCATCACGAAGGGCTTCGATCTCTTCCTCATCAATGGCTTGAGGCTCTTCAGCTTCCTCGAGTCGTGCCAGCGCAGCACGAAGTTCTGCCTCAAGCTGGAAGACAGTGAGCGTCTTATTGATAGGTTCACAACGTGGAACGGGTACCTCGGTCTTGGTGAGTCCAGAGAACGATCTACGTGCCTGTCTCTTCCTCGGCCTGCCCTCCTCGCTGTCGTCGGCAGCACCTCCAGCGGCAGAAGATCTCCTTCTTGACCGCTTGATGCCTACGGTTGAGAATCGTCTCGTTACGTCTTTCCAGATCTTGTGCTCAAGATTGGTTGAGGGGAGAACGCCTGGACCAAGGGATTCACGACGGACTGAGGTGATCCTAGAGCACTGTTAATACGTGATAATTGTCATGTGTATGTTAGGCATACGTTTTCTTCGCATTCGGGGTGAACATAACGTTGCCATGAGGGTCAGAATTGTCAAGGATACCATCGTCCGCCTGTACCAGAGTCAGTCGCAACGATAACAAGCAGAACATGTGCGTACCAGTCTCTGCACTGTCCGAGATACCCATTGGGACCACTGGGGCCCCAGCCTATCTTTCCGAGCATCGGCAGTCTTACGCACTAGACGACGAGATGGTCAGCGTCCAAACCACGCGATGACGAGGATGAAGCAGACGTGCCATGCGCCCTGAGGGTTGCCATATGTACTGCATGTTTGCGATGTTCCTTCTGGAGATCGGAAAGCGCGCCGAGGACGCCTAGGTGTACGGAAGAGGGGTCAACGAGACTGGTTACGGCGACGTCGAGACGATGCTTACGTTCGGTATAAGTGAATTTGGCTTTCTTCTTTGAGTAATGAGGAGCCATGATGGAAAGATGAAAGAGTAAGAAGAAGAGAGAGAAGGTGAAGGATGTCGACTAGAGAAACGGAGTGGTTGGGGAAGGAAGACAAGCTGAGGCAAGCGACATGCGGAGACTGGCTGCACCGCGAGCGCTCCTCGGCCGCTGCCGATTTGACGTCACCGTCACGCTGGCCCTAGGGCGCCTGCGAGGGGCCTGCTCATTTACGGTGTGAAGCCATGACTCGCGCTCGGTTCCGCACCTGTACTTACGCCCAATCAGTTTCGGTGGGGACGACTCCGACGAGTGGGAGACGGGCTAAACTGTTCTCATCCGAGGATATCGAGATTAGTCAAAGCGGCATCGGACAAACTTGTTGGCGTGAAACTCGACTCATGAGTCGATGCTCAAGTACAGTAGCCAGAACAGGACATATGCCGAGCCACGTCGCGCGGCGACCCTGCATGGGTCAATATGAACGTGAGATTCTGAAATGGACATGGACGGAGGCGAGGTGAAGAGGACGTACGCGATATGACAGGCGTATCCGTTCGCCACGCGTAAGGCTGAAACAACGCACATTGCACAGGATTAGACCACGAACTGTACTCGCTCACTTTATCTGCATTAGAAGACTGGTGTACTGTGTAGAAGGGAAGATCGGGTGGCAGATATGACGACCTTCGTCGAGTCAGATTGGGATGACTCGTCCGCGCGCAGCAGCATGGCGAATGCAGGGTCTGAAGCGGCTGGGTGCTTGAATTTGGATCGTGGTGACTAGGATACACGCGTGAACGAGGGACAACTGAGCAGCATTACCACTTGAGGGGTAGTTGAGAGTTACTATAGCATGATATTGACTCGACAACGAAGGGGGAATCAGTGTTTGGCTCCTGTTTGGCCATCCGGAGTCCGGACCCGGGACACCCAAGCTCCGAGTCCGAAGCCTGCTGCCTCGCGCCGAGTCCTCGCTCCAGAACAGACGACTGACACTGCTGAATATCATACGCTTCCCTTGCCAGCCCTTGAATGTCGAATATGCGAATGCTAGCGACAAGACGTACACAGGCTACGCCACGCTGCCTCCACTGTGCGACGACAGTGATCACACTCGGAGCGTGAAAAGCTTCACCCTGGGCCTTCGTCCGACTTGAACGTTAGCATCACCCTGCCGGACTTCTCTGGTCAACGCCCGGCCGCCCTTGCTCCGCCCTTGCTCCGCCCTGTCTTCAACTATCTCAACGACCATCCTCAGCATGCCTCAAGCTCAGGGCCAGCTCGTCGGTCCGTTCGACTGTCTGTCTCTCCAGGTGTACATATCCATTGACCCCGCTTGTCGGCTCAGATGTCGATGTCGACGCGACGGAGGTATTAGCACAGGCCCTGAAGATTCTGACTCCGGTCGCCTTACCGTATGGGCGGGTTGTACAGAATCGGCTGGTGAAGGTGCGTGTTCATTATCCTCGTGCGCTCGTTTGGCAAGCATCCTTCCAAAAACGCAACGTCAGCCGTTCCTATGCGCTCCCTGCTGGCTCTCACGAACCCACAAATGGCGTCAAATGCGAGCCACATAGCTGACATCTCTGCTTCAGGCTCCCCTCTATGAGCACTTCAGCCCTATGTGGGGTTCAGGCCCTCACTCTGCCTATTTAGCACTCTACGCGCGCTGGTCTGCGGGCGGTTGGGGCATGATCACCACGGGCAATGTCCAAGTAGCCAAGGATCACCTGCCACTAGGACGCGACCTTGTTGTTCCCGACGCCCTCGACGACGAAACGCTTGCGCCATGGCGAGCCCTCGCCAATGTTATCCACCATGGGTCTCCCGACCCTCCATCAGACGATCAGGCTAGACGTGTCAACCACCCACTCGCGGTCATGCAGCTTTCCCATGGTGGACGACAATCGCTCAACTTCTTCGGCGGGCGGTCATTCTTCGAGCCTCCGCTCGCACCGAGTCCGATCAGGCTTGGCTCTCATGTCAAAAACGAGGGCTGGCTATCGCGTCTTGCGCATCGCCTGATGCTTCGTGTCCCCAAGGAAATGACGCTCTCCGACATCCAACGAGCGGTTACGCAGTTCGTGCACGGCGCACAGGTGGCAACCCAGAGCGGCTTTGACGGCGTCGAAATTCACGCAGCGCATGGTTGTAAGTGGTCACGTTGAATCTTGAGGTTGAACATACGCGTGCTGACCAATAGTGCAGACCTTGTCAGCCAATTCATCTCACCGAAGGTACGATCAACACCTCAATAGCCTTTGATTTGAAGTGCTGCGGTTGACCTGTCCGCACTCAGTCTAATATCCGCACAGACGAGTACTCCGCTGAACGAGACCCATTGCATTTTCTTCGCGACATCGTCTTTGCAATTCGTGCGCCCGGTGTAGTGCCAGAAGATTTCATAGTTGGCATCAAGCTCAATTCCGCGGACTACGCGGCTGATGGCAACGTGGAGGAGAACAGGGCTCTCGACCATGTACGCGAGATCGGCAATTGGGGCCTCGTCGACTACATTGAAGTCAGTGGTGGTGACTACGAAGACCCTCGTGAGTGCTTGGCTTCATGGGAGCGAACGATGACGTTAACATGTGCTCAGAGTTTATCGAGGGTCACGAGAAGATGAAATCAAAGCGGCAGGTCATCTTCGAATCCTTTGCGGAGAAGAGCATGAGCATTCTCGCAGAGTGCGTCCCCACGGCGACGAACCGCCCACCTCCGTTGGTCCTCCTGACTGGCGGGCTGACTACCCTCCCTCGGATGACCTCCGTCCTCGCACACGACCACGCACACATGCTCGGAGTCGGTCGATTGTCCGTGTTGCACCCAACCGTCCCAAAAGACATCGCGTCAGCGATAGCCAATGGCGTGCCGGTCTTCATGACAGATCCACCCACGCCGAGTTTACTCGGGCAGCGCCCGAGATCCTATCTCTCCATACGTGCGCTGGAGCATCTCGTATGCTATGTCCTAACGCTCATCTGGATACTGATTCCTTCGCGGGTCCCGGTCATCATCGGGGCGTCCTCGAAAGTGAATTGGTACAACGTCATGCTTCGGCGAATCGCGAAAGGTCAGCACATCGACTATACGATTGGCACGATTGGCGCAGCGCTGCGATTCTACCTAGCAAGCACGCCGTACATGTTAGAGGAGGACTCAGGTGGATGGCAGTGGTGGGCAGCCGCGGCGATGGTCGGGATCGCGCTTGGCATTGGCTTAGGGCAGGTCGTGTAGAACTCTCTGCATAATACGTAGCGCCCGTCGGAACGTCTCGGGACTGGGTCTGACGTGACTTCGCGTGACGTAACGCGTTCTGTACACGCGGCGTGCCCGCAAACGTCCGAGCTCATTCGTGTACTACTCACTTGCGTCTTTGCAGCGGCCAGCCGTCCACATCAACCTCGACCGTGTCCGTGTCGTCGACGCCCAAGACCAGCTACTTCGCAGTCTGGCACGTCTTTTCGTCGTGAAATGGCCACAACCCTGCAGTATGGCCCACAGCAATGATCATGGCATTGGACTTCACCATTGACCAGTCCAATACTGATGCATAAGTGTGTGAGGATACCGGTTAGGTGAAGTTCCCGAACTTGGCGGTCACTGGTGAGTTTGTATTGGAAGCTATCTCTGTAGCCTAAGAGTCCTCGTCATCCTTTTCTGACCATCGTAGAGTCCCGGGACGAGCGAGCCGCCCATTCTGAATCTTCGCACTGACATGCCGCTGACTGAAACGTCACCAGAAGCACCCGCTGTCGGTCACGGACGGGTTTTGAGCCACATGACTACGTTTGGGACCCACCCGTAAGTCATTGTACCCAAGAGTCTTCGCCCGTTCTCGGAGCACTCCTCCTGCAGGCATTATACAGCGTGGATCGGGTGCCACCCTCAGCGTCCCTTCAGTTCTCAGTGCACGACTGCGGCGGCGGCGAAGGTATAAAGCCCTCCTGGCAGTCGTCATGGTCTCATCACCATCACCCTGTCCTCCACATCACACCCGAGAGCCGCCACCTCATCCACCTGAGTCATGTCGTTCCTCAACGCCTCAACTGCCGCGGTCAAGCGAGGCCTCTCGTCGTCTGCGACAACTTCATCGCGCATGCTCAATGCCCGTACCCTCGCTCCGACTACCAATCGCGCCAGCAACGCCGGCATGAAGGTGCGCCAGCTCGCAGATGCTCCTCTTCAGGAAGTCTAACGGGCACTCAGATCCTCGCAGTCCTCTACAAAGGCGGAGAAGCAGCCAAGCAGGAGCCCCGTCTCCTCGGTACCGTCGAGAACCAGGTATGCGTGTTACATACCTAGCTATGGTGGACAAACTTACCGACTATTTCATAGCTGGGGATCCGTGACTGGCTTGAATCCCAGGGACATGAGTTCATCGTATGAAACGCTTGGTATATTTTCTGCACCATGTCCGCTGATACCCTCATGATATCAAGGTCACCGACGACAAGGAAGGCCCGAACAGCGTTTTTCAGCAGCACATCAAGGATGTAAGCACTGTAATCGTGGTCGTTCGTTTGCCCATAAAACTCATACGAGATTCATGGTAGGCCGAAGTACTCATAACCACGCCTTTCCATCCCGGCTATCTCACCCGCGAGCTCGTTGACAAGGTAAATTATCTCCTTCTATCTCATTATCGGTTGGCGACTGAACCCAATACAGGCAAAGAATCTTAAGGTCTGCGTTACGGCGGGCGTCGGCTCCGACCACATTGACCTTGACGCAGCTGTTGAGCGCGGTATACAAGTGCTCGAGGTGACCGGCTCGAACGTCGTCTCGGTCGCCGAGCACGTCATCATGAATATCCTCCTGCTCGTCCGCAACTTTGTACCCGCGCATGAGATGATTGAGCGCGGCGAGTGGCAGGTATCCGACATTGCTCGCAATGCGTATGATCTCGAGGGCAAGGTCATCGGTACTCTCGGCGCGGGACGCATTGGTTATAGGGTCTTGGAACGTCTTCGACCATTCAACCCGAAGGAGCTGTTGTACTACGACTACAATGCTCTTCCTGAAGGTCTGGACCCTCCTAGCGATCAAGCAGCTTTCACTGACATGCTGTGCGTTCCCTAGATGCCGCCAAGAAGGTCGGCGCTCGCCGTGTCGAGGACCTGAAGGACTTCGTCTCTCAGGTAAGCAATCTCCACAATGATAGGTTATCCGTCTGCCAACATGGGTTGAATCACAGTGCGACATCATCACAATCAACGCACCTCTTCATGAAGGCACTCACGGCTTAGTTGACGCGGATCTCCTCAAGCACTTCAAGAAGGTGTCGTGATATTCTGTCTTCCCTTATTTTCTTCCCTCACTAACAGCGCTTACCCACACAGGGTGCATGGCTCGTCAACACCGCCCGGGGCGCAATTTGCAACGCTGAGGACGTCGCCGCAGCTATCAAGTCTGGTCAGCTCAACGGCTACGCAGGCGATGTTTGGAACGTCCAGCCCGCACCGAAGAATCACCCCTGGCGCTACATGAAGAACCCCCTGGGCGGCGGGAACGGTATGACCCCGCACTATTCCGGCACGACGCTCGACGCGCAGGCTCGCTATGCCGCTGGCACGAAGCAGATACTGGAGAACTACTTCCAGAACAAGCCGCAGGAGCCGGCTAACATCATCGTGGGCGCCGGTGAGTTTTTTATGAGACGCAATGGCCTGACGCCGTTCACACCAACTCGCATAACCCACAGGCAAATACGAGACGAAGTCTTACGGGCAGCGTTGAATGTGTGATCACAATCTAGAATATACTTGAGACCCTCCCATGATGGACTTCTTTGTATGACTCGTCTAGACTACGCCAGCTATATGTCTCACCGTCTTCCCCTCGGTTCCAACTTCAATGGCTGACAGGGAACACCGTTCTACAGACGGACGAGGTAACCTGTAGTTCACGGGATGGCATCAGGCCAGTGACGCCCTTCTTTGGGAACGAAGACCCCGTGACGCCACCGGATTGGCCGGGACGTCATGGGTGGGCGTCACACTTACGCTTCTACGTCCATCCACCTCCTCATCCTGACCGGTCCTATCCATTCACAGTTCTCTCTTCTAGCCCAAACGCTCTATCCGCGAGACGTAGACTTGTCTCGCCCCGCAACCTCGTGTCTCATGACGTCGGAACGTAAGTTCTTCTGGATCTTCTCGGTCACGATGGACTTTATTTCCCGTTCCACTGACCACACTCGAACCTCTTCTCTGCTTCTCAATGATGTTGTTACTACCCATGTTCCACACTGACGCATCATGGTGCACCTTCCACAGATCACAAGGCCAACTCGACTGAGTTCGTCGATGGTCCGGCGCGGTGCGCACCGCCTGCTGCGGCACCATGCCCTAGGACTTACCGAGGTGCGCTTCCAGCTCCAGCTCCACACATATAACCCAGCTCATAGATTCGAAGTACCTACGCTCAGGACACCGACCGCTGCGCTCATGGGTTCTTTCATCTTGCTACTAGCTTCGCTCCTCAGCGGTTGGACGCTCTTCTCCCAAGAGCCCGTGGCTCAAGCATGGCACAATCGCGTCGGCCGGCTTCCTAGTGGGTGGTTCCTATCTCTCTATAAACCATCGTACTGATTGCTCCTCGTGTTTGACAGCTCTGGGATACAATAGTGAGGTTCACGCTGTCTCTACGTGTCGGCACGAGAACTGACACGTGTTTTAACTTCAGCATGGAATGCGTTTCACGTCAGTTACTACCTTTGTTTCGTAGCTGTAGCATCTCAGGACCGGGCTGGTAGTGCGAGATCAATGAGACCGTCGTACTCCAAACAGCACAACTCATGGTCGAGCTTGGTCTCAAGGTCAGTGCTATGCGCTGGCATGAGATCACGCCCTCATCACTGGTCACAGGATGTCGGTTACATGCATGTCAACATCGACGACTGCTATGCTGAGAAGAACAGAACCGCATCCGGCGACATCGTTGAAGGTAGGGTGTCCGGATATCCATCGCGCTCCAACATATGTAATGCTTCTGTCCGCAGATCATGTCCGGTTCGCGTCTGGAATGAACAATCTCACCGATCAAATCCATGCCCTTGGAATGTGAGTACATAGGCTCATTTGGAGAGTCGGATATGATTCTGACTATGCCTTGTACAGGAAAGCTGGGATTGTGAGTGGAGCTTTACTGCAGATAGAGTGAAGGAGGACTGACTTCGTTCACTGTAGTACAGTGCATCCGGCTGGTTCACCTGTGCTTTCTACCCCGGATCGTTCCAGAACGAATACAGGTGAATGAAGGTTTTCTTACCGAGTCTGTCACTCGTTCACCTTCCTATAGAGACGCGAAGCTGTTCCAAGACTGGGGTTTTGATTATTTGAAGTGAGTACACTTCCGTCCACCAAGAGATCTACTCACAAGAGGTGGCGGCGACGATAAACCAGGTTTGATAACTGCGCTAGTAAGCGTGATCTAACGGCTCTTACGTCTCTTAAGATTCATAAACCTGCTCCTCTAGTTCCTTACGACGATATCATCCGTGAAGGCATTGTTGGCAGTTCGTCTCCCATTGAATCCAGTCCCTGGTCGCTCACCCACGTCTGCCCACCTAGAATACAGACGCATTGCGGACGCTATTGCACAGCTTTCGCAGGACACCGGCAAGCCGCCACTCATCCTCTCTCTGTGCGAGTGGGGCGAGGTTCGTCATATCCACTTCCGTCGGATTTCCGCTGATGTGGATCTTGTTTAGGAGCAGCCATGGATTTGGGGTCGTCGATATGGCCAAAGCTGGAGAGTGCGTCTATGCTTTTAAATAACTCAGTTAACATACTGACGTCCCAAGTAGACGACTGGAGATATCAGTTAGTCCTGCCGATGCCACTCATGACACTATAACTCAGTGCGAGTGTATTCCGACAGGTCCCAGTTGGGGGTCTATTGCGAGCATCATCAACCAGTCCGTGAAGCTCGAGTACGTCACATGGACGATCGAATGCTGACTGACATTCACAGGAACTCGTTTATCGCATGGGCGTCGGACTTTTATGGCCACAATGATCTCGATATTGCGAGTTCTCCATTCATGTACGCTGCATGACGCGATCCTGACTGACAAACCTATGCAGCTCGAAGTGTAGGGATCACTCCTTATGTTGTCCGTCCTACTGAGAACACTTTCTAACCATCTGACAAAGCGGCAACGGAGATATCACATTCGATGAAGCCAAGACGCACTTCACCGCCTGGGCGTTCATGAAATCTCCCCTCCTCATTGGCACAGATGTGAAGGATCCGTCGCTGCTGCTGCATCTTAATCCACTCACTAATATCAGCCATTCTAGCTTTCAAACATCAGCCAGGCCGACCTGTCCATCTTGAAGAACGAAGAGATCATCGCAATCAATCAGGACCCAGTGGTAGGAACGAGCTCAACGCCGTTCCGTTGGGGCATCAACGTATGGACTCATATCAGTTGAGAGACATGCATCTAAAACGGACACCTTCCTTAGCCTGATTGGGTCAGCAACTCGACTCATCCAGCCCAGTACTGGAGCGGTGAGAGCCAGAACGGCACCGTGTTCATGCTGGTATGCTGGTGAATCTGGTCTGTGCGGTGACCTCCGTCGCTGAAACACTCTCCTAGATCAATACTCTCGACGAGCCTGCGGACATGTTCTTCAATCTCACTGAGTCTCCTTGGATCCGCGCGGGTCGTCAGTACTCCGTTCGGGTACGTTCCTCTCTTCGTCACCGCATTCACGATATGACGTTGTCCTGATGATGTCTCCAGGACCTCTGGACGCACACCGATAACGGAACCGCGGTCCGCAACTTCACTGCACACTCCGTACCCCCACATGGGGTTGTTGCCTTGCTGTTGCAGGATGCAGGAGACGAGCCCGCAGGCGCTGGTCCCCCCTGCGCACGACCTCTCTGGTGCACTGATCGCAACGGCACACTCGCTCCTGGGGCTTGAAACGGAGGCTAACAGAACGAAGACTCAACTATCTGAGACCAAATGGACAGATGTTACGTTGTACGAGTAGATTGAGACTACTTATGACCGTGTGGGTCAAATTGAAGCATACTGGACGCCTTGTCTGCGAGGCGTTTCTTGTGAAGTGGGATGGACAGTACAACGATCACAAGGTCAAATCTGGGACGACACAGCTCATGCGGATCTAAACGGGCAGAGTTCGTCGATTGAATCAGAGACAGCCCTCGCTACTTCTTACATTTGGGTTTGTGCCGACCCCAGTCCTTCTTCTGACATGCGGTCGAACAGTATCTCACCTTCATACATCCCTTGCACGTCATCAGCTTCGGCTTCCCTCTCTCCCTGCATACCGAGCACTTGTGAGCCTCGGGATCGCGCCCGACCGTCTCGAGGTAGGACACCGCAAAGAGCGGGGACAACGCGATCCGAGTGACGTACGGCGCGTACTTGCGCCATTCGGCGACCTTGCACAAGCCCTCGACGTCCTTCCCTCTCCCGCAGCTGCAAAGCGGATCGATCTCCATCGTCTGCGTCAGCGGAATCTCCTTCCGGACCAGGTATTCGCAGTTGTCCAAGTGCTGCCACGTCCGACAGCGCTCAACGAAGGCGGGGATAAGCTGTTTCCATGTCTCCATCTCGCCTTGGAAAACGGTGATGCTGACCATGTTCCCACTACCGACAAGCTCTCGGAAGAAGGTCGTCGCTATCTTCGACATGATGTCCTTCGTGAGCGGAAGGACATAGCCGTCGCAGGCTATCGTGTGAGAGTGCAAGTCGTAGCGAACGTCGCTGATGAAGAAGATCGTGTCACAGTTGTTCGTAGCTTCGTCCCGAAGCGCAAATAGGCGCATAGGTGCACCGCCCTGGGTGCCCGTAGAATGCACGAAGATGGAGTGGAGTGTGTCCTTCACGTACAGCAGTCCGTCGGCCTTCTGTTTCTTCCGCATCTTCCGCTCTCGTGCTGACAACTGCGAGCCAACATGTGGGTTCAGCCACTGGTCAAGCTGAGCACCCCTTGTACTGAGGACGGGCAACCGATCGAGGACGAGACGATGCACGTTCCACGGAGCCAGCATCCGTCCGCTTCCCACAATGGGGAATGGATTGAGCTTCATCCCGTCTGGTTTGAGGAACGGCCCGGCGGTCGGGACTAGCACCTATAATACGCCAAGTTGTCAACTCAACCCACGCACAATTATACAGACGCAAACGCACCTCAATATACCGAGATTTTCGGGCTAGACGTAGCTTGAAGTCCGTCCCAACCACAGGGAATGGGAAGACTACGTCCTGAACGTGGCCGGCAATAGTGAGCCGCAGGACACACGGCGATGCTTGCACGATTTCAGGCATCGCTCCCGACCCGAAGTCGCGTATGACGTCCTGATCCTCAATGTCGACCCTCGTGACGAGCGAATCGACGAGTTCGCATTGCTCATCCAGTTCAACCGTGATAGCATGCTGCTGGCCTATCTCCGTCCGGAGAGCCGCATTTGGGGAGAATATGGATCCGTCTGACGGGGGATAGCGGGGACCTGTGACCGGGTTCTCCGGGAGAACGTGGACATGTTCTTCGTCCATGAGGGAAGCACCGAATATCTCCAGCGCGAATCCGAGTTTGGCATGCAGTGCTACTGTGCCCACTGTGCTCCGCACGCACAACCGCACCCTGAGGTTCTCGGGAGGCTCAATGGTCGTGAGGAGTCCCGCGGACATCAAGAAGGAAACCACGAGTGGCTGAGAGCCGTTTCGTCCCTCTGGGTCTTCTTCGAAGATCACACGAGGGTTGCCCGGAGAGCCCGCTGCGATTGCGCGGCCATACGCAAGATGTATGGCGGCGAAGATGTTATGGGACATTCGGCCAATGACATCGCACTGCAGCAGTGGGGTACCCACCGAAGTCTGGGCAAGAGCATCTTCGAACGCGGTGATCTTCTCCCGGGGGACAGACAGCACGATCCGGACCACTGGAGGAACGTTGCCGTCCCAACGAGCAAATCGACCTAGCTTGGGAATCCAGTTCTCGTAGAACGCAATTGTATAAAACCCCTGCTTGTGGAGGTGCGCATAGAAGTCGTTGCGATTGACGGTGTTCATCGGCATCATCAGGTCGTTCAGCTCGAGTTCGACGAGCCGATCCATGACCGCAGTCCAGTCGGCGGGGGGCATTTGCAGCCGCTCCCGGACGAGCTTGAGAAAGAGAACGAAGCCTTCGCGCATGTAGTGGATCTTGTTTGATGTGAAGATGGCTCTGTCCATATTCCGTTCGTTCTTCCTCTGGAAGGTGTGCGAGTCCTCCTGTTCGAACAAGGCTTGGTACATATCAAAGAGGAGGGTGCCAAGTTGACGCGCGTCGAACACCGGGGGAACACGGACACGGCCCCCGCGGAGGGCAACCAAGCTATCGCAAGCCGCTGGTGACTTCCACGTTGTGACCTGGTGGAACTGGATATGACCGGCGGACTCCTTGCTCGCCGACCGATAGAGCAGTATCTCGTGCGTGTTGGAGCGAGTGTTGAATCCGGACAGGTAGTCGACGGGACAGATATCGAGCAGCATCCCCATCGTCCCGATATCCGCATTCAAGAGCTGCGCAAACTCCTTCGTCGCATCCTCGCCTCGGAAGAGCAGAGACTCGGTGTAGAGCACGCTTGAGGGCGATGCCGCCATCAGTGGTACCGCGCCAGCGAGGATGTTGAGGAGACCGACGTAGTCGACCAAATTGGAAGTCTCGACGACGTTGAACGACGACGGAGCGCGGTCCTTCGAGTCCACGTACTCGTGCTTGTCAAGGCGGATAAGTTGCGTTCGAAACTGGGCCACAGGGACACCCATGTTGAGCGTACCCGTCGCGTCGAACGACTTCAGAGCTCGGCCAGCCGCAAGCGCCTCTCCCAGGAACATGCGTATACGCGGGGGTCCTCCCGGATTGTACACGGCCTTGACGAAGGCGGCGCACCAGTCTGAAAACTCTTCCCTCGCGCTCCGCACCATCTCCGCAGCAGACAAAGTCCGCTTCGCGTTCCCAAACACGGCCGCAAAGTGGAACGTCACCAGCGGGTCGGTGCTATAGTGCAGGGCGCACCCCTCGCCATCCAACGAATACGCGAACGTCGGGTTCGCGAGCTTCGCCGCAGAGACGTCCTTCTGCTCAAAGAACGTCGTCCCTGTCTTCCAGTAGTTCCGTGACACCGTCGAGTCGACCCCGCGCGCTCGGACGAGCAACGGGCCGGCCGATCGCGAGGAGGTAATATAATGCCCGCTCCCATTCCGCTTGAAGACGTGCTCGAACGCGTGTACGATCGCTTTCCGACGCTTGGCAGGAAGGTCCGGCATAGCGACGTACAGGGACCAATGGCGGCGGACTTCGCTGAGCGTGTACTCCGTGGAAAAGCGAATGCACGCCGCGTAAGGGGACGCGCGCCATGACTCCATGCTGGCCGAGGCCTCGACGAGCTTCTTGCATTGAGCGATGAGGACGGCGTGTGATCCCGCGTCGAGGTACATGTGGTAGAAGATGTTCCATATGGTAGGCACCGACGTCTTCTCGGCGATGAGGGTGAGCAGAAGGACGTTGCGAGCTGAGTGGACAGGAGTGAAGCGGAGGTATGGTAGGGTTGCTAGCAACACGTACCGAGTATCCCTGGCTCGTAGTCAACGCAAGTGAAGTCGAGCTTGCGACCAGCTATAACATCAGATGATCAATCGCGATTCATCCAACCCAACGATGTCAACGAGCTACTCACAATCTTCTGGCTCGGTGAAAATGGTATAGAGCACATGTCGCGGGTCGCCGCATCCCAGGAGCAGGAGATTCGCATGTTCTTCCGGCGGGAGGTCGCGAGTCAAGCATACGGCAGATGTGTTCCCGATAGCGTAGAAGAAGTACTTCCCTGGCCAATAGAACGGATAAGCCATGGTCGGCGAGAGCAAGAACGGCGCACCGGGTCGAGGGAGAAAGCAGACAACAACCCCATCTGAGCCCCATCTTGAAGCTGCGGTAGGCACGACTTGTAGCGCCTGGCCGTCCAATCTGTCGACTAGTGCCACTCAGTGTCCCACGCACGATCAAACATCCTTTGCGATCTCACCGATCCACACATACCGCAAGAGTGCCACGACCGACGAATCAGCAGGAAAGAGACGGGGAAGGAACATCAAGAGCACATCACATGTACGGACACAGAAACGGATACACTTGGTTGGAGAGGTGCACTACCAGTATTTGTATATCGGAGAGATAGCGATAGAGACGGAGACAGAGACAGAAAGAGAGGGGAGAGACTTTACACACGACGCTCGGCGACCCGCATACTGTAGCTGTATACTCGAGACACGGAGAGGAGGGAAGAGTAGATAGAGCGACGCGACGCTCCACGGCGTCACGCGGGGACGGGGGGACAAAGAATGGGTGGGCAGGTCGCGGCCGGGCGGGGAGGAAGGGGTGACATCGGTTGCTTCATTATAAGAGTCGTACGTGGGGCATGTGCGTGGGAGGCGAGAACCAGAACAGCGGCGAAAGCGTGACACTCAGCGACGAGAAATATGTTATACAAGAGCAGACGAGCGAGAAGCCGACGCGCATCACAGCGCCGTGTAGCTCCCTATGCCTAGTGTGAGCCCACATAGGGTACTTCGAGCAAAGGGGAAGACGTACATATTCGTGCTTGCCAGTCGCCGCTGCCCGTAGCAAGAACGTTGCCCGCCGGACTGAGATCGATCGAGATCACTAGAGAAAGAACATCACAGGCACAACATCAGTAATCAGCAACCCGAGCCAAGCGACAGGCCCGATCGACGCAACTCCAGACCCTCCATCTCGCGCGCGCGCGGAGTTGAATCTCGAATCCAAGATGACATCCTGCGGTCACCTCCAACGCACGAACCGTATAGCCGACCGAGCCCAGAACGACAGACTCACCAGAGTTCTTGTGCCCCTGCAGCATGCACTGCGCAACCGCCGTGTTCGCGTCCCAGAACTGCACCCCGCGATCCTTCGACCCCGACACGACCCATTTTCCATCGTGCGACACCGCGACGGACAGCACGTAGTCCTTGTGGCCCGTGAAGTTCATCGTGCACAAGCTGCCCTTGTCCCCTCCAACCTCCTTGACATTGCCGCCAGGGCCGGTCTTTCCCGGGCCTGAGCCGCCCTCGCGCGCGCGGAGCAGTGGCCGGACGTCCCAGTATTTCAGCGTCTTGTCCAGCGAGCCGGAAACGAGGCCCTTGCCGTCTGGCGTGAACGCAACCGAGTAGACCGAGTCGCGGTGGCCCTTGAGCCTCTCGACGAGCTGGCCAGATTGCACATCCCAGATGCGGACGACGGTGTCGAGCGAGCCCGCCGCCACGAAGCGGCCGTCGGGCGAGATGCAAACAGAGGTCACGCCCGCGTCGACGTTGTCCGGCTCGGGGATGTTCACTGAACGCGGGATGATCTCAGCAAGGTCCATGCAACGCAGCGAAACGCAACACTCACAAACTTTCAACGGTCCCGCATTCTCCGTCATCGCCATGTCCCAAATACGCGCTGTACGGTCGCCCGAGCCCGAGACGATGAGCCTGCCATCGCGCGAGAAGTCGAGCGAGTAGATCTCTTGCTGGTGGCCCTCGAATATCGTCCTGATGCGCTTCTTTGCGATATCCCAGATCTGGCGGGCAACCGAGAGTGTAAGCGAGATCACGACATCAGGAGAATGTGGGCGCCGGCCCCACGATCAGAGGCTGATGCTACGTACCCGGATCTGCTTGTCCTCCGCGCCGGTCGCAAGGTATTTGCCGTCTGGGCTGAAGCATACACTCCGAATGTAGAGGTCCCCGGTTTTGCTAGCCGCCTCGTCCACCAATACGCTTCACGCCAACTCGATTGAACAGACCGCGCAAGAAAAGGAGATTCGCAGAGTCTGACGCACCAAGTTTTCTGTCCAGTCTTGGTGTCGTAGATCTGCGCAGTGCGATTGCATCCTGTGGCCAAGTACTTGCCGTCCGCGGAGAAACGCACGCAGCAGACAACACTGATCGGGAACGTGAGACTTCTGCATTGCTGATCGACCGCATTCGGTCGGCGTACCTCTCGTGCATCAACGTGTGAACCAACTGCACGTCCAAAGTGCGCTTCTTGGTTCCTGGTGCGTCACCAGGGCCCAATGGAGCGGGGTTGAAGATTGCGAACCAGTCGGCGCCCTCGTTCTTCAACTCTGGGGGTACGCTGTGCGGGTCCATGCTCAAGTCGACGGGCATGGGCGGCATGGCCGAAGAGGACGAAGACGGTGGTGGGGGAAGCGCAGCAACAGCCATCGAGGCCTCCTGAGCAGCAGAAGAGCCCGCAGTCGGTGTCGGTGGGTATGGTTGCGGACCTGCGAATCAGAAAAGAACGAATGAACACGCGCAAACATGCGCAGAGATGAACCCAGTCAGCAAGAGAACAGCTCAAAGATGCCGAGTAGAACGAAAGAAAACGCCCCATCCACTCACCCGCGACCCCGTTCGCGCCTTCTTGCCCCCCTGGTCCCTGTCCTGGTCCACCCGGCCCATTGTACGACGGCCCGGCGCTTGGGGTTGGCGGCAACTTCGGAGTCGCCTGTGCAGCGGAAGGCGGTGCTCCAGAAGGCGTCGGAGGCGCGCCGTTTGAGGAGAGCGGCGGGGCTGGGCCGAGGGAAATGGCTTGGTGATGGTGCGGCAGGTGGGACGGGGGCGGCTGGGGACCCATGGACGGCGAGAATGGGTCTGGGACGCAGAGGGCGGGGCGGCATCGCAGGCGGGGTCGAGGGCGAGCGCGCGTGGGCGGGCGTGAGAAGAACATGCACAAAGTGAGTTTTTAGAAGGCGAAGAGAAGGGTTGGGAGGGAGGAGAAGGGGGCACGTTGAGAATGTGCAAATGCGAGAGCTTCGTGCGAGAGAACGTACCTGGACGATCAGTCTTCATCCTGTCCCTTTCGGTCTTGATGCGCTTGACCTCGCGACCGTCCCTATCCCTCTCCCTCTCACGTTCACGCTCACGGTCGCGTTCCAAGACGCCGCGGTCCCTGTCCCTGTCCCGCTCACGGTCGCGCTCCCGGTCCCTCTCGCGGGGGTAGTATGGGTCTGCGTATCCACCGCCGCCGCCGGGGCCGGCGCCAACACCGAGTCCGACAGGACCGGCGTGAGGTGTCAAGCCGAGGGAACCGAGAGGCTCACCTCCTGGGCCCGAGGGGGGGCCACCGGGCACGTTGACTGGGGGACGACCGAGGCCGAGAGTGTCGCGTCCGAGGGCGTCACGGGAAGGCGGGGCGGTATTGCCCATGACGACGTCGCGGTCGCGATCTCTCTCACGGGCCTCCCGCTCGCGCTCACGATTGAGCTCGCGTTCTCTGTTCATGGCCATTTCGCGTTCCCGTTCCCGGGCGATCTCGCGGTCGCGGTCACGGCCGAGGGAAGCGAGACCGAGTGGTTCGGGCGCCCCACGGCGCTTATAGGAATCGAGCTCTGCACGGAGTACGCGGACGTCGTCCTCGTACTGCTGGCGGATTTTGCCATGCTGTGTCTCGAGGTCGTAGAGGGACTGGCGGATGATGTTGAGTTCGTTGACCTGGCTCGTGACTGGGTGGGGCGGGGGAAGAGTGGGTGAGAGGCGGGGTGGGAAAGAGAGAAAGGGAGGACGCACTCTTTGTCTCGTACTCGTCTCGCTGGGTGCGGAGGTGGTCGCACTGCTCCTGGAGATTCTGAAACTCTTCGCGGATCTGGTTGAAGGCGGAGGTGAGGGTGGTGAAGGCGGAGGAGGGCTGGGGGCCTGCGCCGGTAGGCTGGAGGTGTTTGTGCTGTGGGGGTGCGGGGGTGAGGCGGGAGCGGCGGGGGACGGGAGGGGGCGTACGCACGTTGTATATTGTGGAGGACATGGCAGGGCGCAGGGAGAGCGCAGGCGGGGGAGGGTGATGGGAGAGCAGAGGACGAGGCGCGGGCGCGGACGTCGCCTTAAGACGTCCCTTGACCTCTCTGATCCCCCCCACGTGGCCCAGTCCTTCCCCCATCTCAGATCCCCTTTCCCACACCCGCTCTCCGGTCCCGCCGGGATCGCCATACTGGGCTCGCTCCATTAACGTCCTCCCAGATCCAGATCTTATCGCCCTCCGCTGACGTCGCTCCCAGACGCCCGTCCCTGCTCACAGCGGCCGAGCCCGCGCGTGCGTGTGTCTCCTGCGTCTGTCGCCTCCGTCCGTCCCTCTCTGACACACGCGTGCCGAGTCACACAATGCCTGCCAACGCTTGTTCTGCCTCGCGAGCCCTTCTTTTTCTCGCCGTCGCTATTCTTGTCCCGCCCGCCTTCTCCCCGCGGTGCGCGCGCGGCCGGCGACCTATTCATCCCCTCCCCATCTCTTCCCGCTGCCACAGGCCGCCAGTGGACGTGCGTCTGCCCCCTTTCCCGCGCTCGCACAAAAGCGGGCTGTTCCTGTGACCGAGCACCGTCCCCACGCCCTCGCGAGTCCAGCGCCCCGCCTGCCATAGATGCAACCTCCCACCTGTCCTCGCCCCCACGCCCACCGCTTCCCAAACTCCGCGAACATTCTGCCCTCGCTGCGCCCAACGTTAGCTAAGCATCTTCCCAGCGCCTCTCCTGCATCGCATCGGAGCGCCTCGTTCCCTCGCTCTTTCCGGCGCCTATCACCCATCTCTGCCCGACGTCGCATGCTCAGTGCACAGTCGCACGCACACACGCTCAACTCAAATTTCTCCATGTTCGACGGCAGCCAGTCCCTGTCGCATCCCTCGCCTCGTGCATCTGCCATCCGCGTTCGCGACACCTTCTGTCCACCGGCGACGCTGCGGCGCTTATCTCCGCACTCTCGTGTCTCCCGTATACATCATCCGCTGCCACCTGCCCTCGAGCGCACGCGGCCTCGTACTGGCATCCTTGGCTAGGACGCTTCTTCGATTCCGCGACCTGCACCGCTTCCCCCCAGGGCACACACGTTCCCCAGGACTCGACCTCCACTTATCTCGCCGTCGCCCCCAGCCTGCGTCACGGCTTCCATCGGCTCAAACGAACCCATCTCGATCTTCTCCAGCTCCTGCCGATGGCCTGGCCGGCTCCCGCATGGATGGGAACAGACTCGGGATGCACAGCATCCACCACAGCCTGGGCCTCTCGACCTCATTCAGCCCGCAACCGGTATAAGAGCGAGGTGCACCCTCAGAGCTAACGCCCCTACCCCAGTCCTCGCGCGTTCGCCTTCGGGATCCCACCCACACCCTGCCACCCGAACTTCGAAAGGGTAGGGCACAAACATAGCTCGCTCTCTTACGTTCACCAAGCTGACCTTCCGCGGCCGCTTCCCGCGCCGTCCAGCTTCGGAAACCTAGCTAACCTTGGCTCGTCCCCCTAGTAGCAGCGCGCACACGACACGGCTGATCGCGGACCCTGGATCCCTACATACGCATCCTCCGGCGTCCGGGTCCCTGGCCGCAGAACCTAGATACGCTTACATACGCATCCACCTACCCACTTACTGCATCCTGTCGATCCAAGTATCGAGCCCCGGTCCGAGAGCACAGTCCCTGAATCTTCCTCCGACTCGGAGGCCAGCCATCCGTCAACGCACGTTCGAGCTCTCACCGGACCCGCTTCCCCTTCCGTTGCAACGTCCAGAGAAGCTCTTCGCGCGCCGACGCTCCAACCCGCTGGCATCTGGCTACTCCGTCGTCGCATTCTCCTCCTGCCCCAGCACCGGTGCTGACCCCGGTCTGAACCATAACCGTAGCGCCGACCACGAACGACCGACGGGTCCGCATGGGCACGCCACCAGGAGAGCTCCACCAGGAACACTCGTGCAATGTGCCGCCACACGACACCGTACCAGACGACGAACACGCTTCTCTCGGCTTCGAGAGTCTGCGCTTCGCACTTATCATGATCCAGAATCACCTCAATCCAATCCTATCGGCTCCCAGAACCCTGGACAGACTGCGTTCTCCCGACCACGCGCATCACGACGGTTCTCTCTGCAGGGACCCCCCTCCAGGCTCTCGCCTTCTATGAGTCAGCGAACCTCGCTGGCCTTGGCCCTCGACAGATTAGAGGCATAGAGACGGTTCGTCGCTCTAGATCCAGCATCTTCGGCGAGGGTGGCTCTGCCAACGGGTTCTCGCCCTCATGCCTGAGATACTTATGTACTCCCATCGAACGATCGAGAGCGAGTCCTGCCCAGTGATTCAATCGCCCCGATGGCCAAGTGTTGGTTCGAGCCCTTCTTACCCTCGGACCCGCATCGCCTCGCCTTCTGAGTACCAACCTTCGCGCCTGGACCATCGTCAGCACCCTCACCTACACGGCTCCGGGCCTCCATCCCTAGGTTCACCAGGGCGCACCTCAACACGACGGCGGGCGGCACGCAGACGGAAGGCCGTGCGACGGAAGTGGCAGTCGAGTCAGTCAAAGAGGCAGATACGGTTGCAGTTATGTCAGCGACGGAAGGCATGGAAGCAGGATGCGATCATACTCGCACGGGCCCACGTTCCCCGCTTCGCCTTCCCGCGGCCGGCACACGCCCCATCGCTCGCGACTCGCGACACTGCCAGCAGCCAGCCGAATCGTCAGCGTCCTGCGCAAGATGGGTCCGTGCTCTGCGGCCACTGGAATATGTCCTTGTATCTCGATATCCGCGCCTACAGCGCTGTACACGATGACCAAGATCCCGACATGGTGGCTCTCCGACTCCCACTCCGAATACTCCCGTATGCAGTCTGAGGCAGTCTGGCGTCTCGGGCCCACCGATATTGTATCCTTCTAGCGCGCCCGTCCTCCGCGATCCGCCGCCGAGGCCAGGTGGGATCCGCGAACCTTGGCCTGCGTCTGCACGACGCAGGAACGATGCATGCATCCCTTCGGATTCGCCTCGCCCTCTCCAGTTCTCTTTTTTTTTTTTTTTTTTTTTTTTTTTTTTTTTTTTTCGGTGCTAGCCTGTGGTGAGGCCGCAGGCCTCCCATCCAGGTTACGCATCGGTTGTGCGGTTCGCACCGCGGCACCGTGTCGGGGGAAATGCATTTACGCACACACGTCGAGACTGTAGTGTGGGGCTGCAGGGCGAGGTCCGCCAGGCTCAGCGAGCACCAGCATCATCCCCACTTCCCAGCCTACCCACTAAAACCCCCGGCCTACCCACCCAGTCGTCTGGGAGGTCACGCTCATTGGCCAGGACACCCGTCCAGGTTTTCTTCACCACCTGCTTCTTTGCAGCATCCCGACGAAGCTTCGGGCTGGTGAGGGCTTGGTCCATGTTCAGCCTCCGGTCGAGAGCCGCGTACCACCTCCGATCAATCTCATGGGGCGTGTGCCCGGGGTCTTCATCGTTGCCCCGCTGGATCACCCGCTCACAGCGAAGTCTCCATATGAGGTGCGTAGCCTCGGTGATAACAATCCGGGCTAGCCGCGACGCACCCCTGTCCTCCTTTCCATCAGCATCCCGCAGCCGGACCGAGGGTCCCGCAAGCGCCAGCCCTAGGGTTACTACAGGGAGTGGTCTCCCTTTCGCGCTCATGATCTCATAGGCACGTTGCCACACCCTACCTTGACCCGGGGCCTGACACTCCGTGAGGATGTGTTCCATCGAGTCCGTCACACCACATACCGAACAGTCCGCGCGCTGCTCATAACCGGGGATATTCGTCCAATACTTTCCAACTCTATGCGCCTGGTGCATGGCGAGCCAGTAGAAGTCGCGGAGCTGTCGGGGTACGTCCTTCCCCCTCACCGCCTTCCACAGGGCGGGGACAGTCGGTGACACTCCCAGGTCCGCCTCCATCGTTGCTATGATGCGGCTCACCATGAGCTCGGTCGCCGCGCGGGGCCCCTTCGCCTCCAGCTTAGCTTTCCGCACGCCCTGGTAGGCCACCCGCTGTGTCAGGTGATTGACCTTGACCCCACGGGCCCTGTATCGTCGATCCTCCTGGCTCTCTTCCGGTAGCTCCAGCCATCCACCATGAACCCCTTCTCTGGCCAGTTCGTCCGCCATCTCATTTCCGACTACTCCGCTATGCCCTTTAACCCAGCGGAACGTCGTGCGCGCACACCGCGATCGGAGGGCCGAGGCTGCCCGGCTGAAGTAGTCCGCGCACGCGACCCCCAGCCAGCCTCTATCCTCCCATTTTCGTAAGTGCTTTGTCAGGCCATCCATTGCGAACTTCGAGTCAGTGACAATGTGCAGGGATGCGTGCTTGCTCACAGCTCGGGCCGCGGCTTCAATCGCGTAGATCTCCGCGGCCTGGTTAGTCTGCGTCGGTCCCGGGACCCTCCCGCTGCTGTCGGGCGCAGTGCCATTGGTGAAGTAGGCGCCATAGCCAGCCCTCGCGCTCGTGGTGCCGCTCCCGGTGCAGGAGCCGTCCGTATAGACCTCGTGTTCCCCCGCCCACCGTCCGTCTAAGATCGGCGCTCGTGTCGGCGGGCTAGTCCTTCGCTCCATATCCCGAGGCAGGAAGACGCGCACCGTGTCCACCGGCCTCCCTTCCTCTCGGACAGACGGGTCAAATGTGACGCGGTTGTTAGCCAGCATGGCTCTGGCGTTGTCCTCCATTCGTCTGGGCGTCAGGGACAGGTCATCACGGTTCAGGCCCTTCTGCGGTCGCCAGAGGGGTTCCAGGTTCTCCACGTTCTTGCGGGCCGCCCTGGCACATCTGTCCGGGTTTGTGCAGCCACACACTTCCCTGTCGCGGCTGCAGTCGCGGCACTCGCACCTGGGGTTCGCTCTGTGGTTAAGGGCCATATCCGTCAGCCTTCTCGCGGCGCGCGCACACTGATGGAGGTCCATGACACCATGGTTCACCCGTAGGCACCGACCCGCCTGCGTGTTCGCATTCGGCCGGCTTTTTGTGGCCCCGAGGTGGTACCACGCCGGCATCCGGCTTTTCACATCCTCCTGGACAGCCCTTGGGGCCGCCGAGGCGCCGTACTTCCGTGCGACCGTGAGCATTCGCCTGGTCTCCGCCGATATCGCCTTCGTCGCCCTAGGGGTAGGGTTCCACGCCTGGAGGAAGTGGACGGTCTTTGCGTCGTCTGGGACGCCCCTAGATCTCGAGTCCGGGGAGCGTGCAAGGGACCAGTCAACGAGAGCCGCCCATCGCGGCCGTTCTTCAGCGGCCCCTAGGTAGCTCTTCAGCCACATTAGCTCGACAGCGTCATTCCGCGCGCTCAGGTCCAGGAGCTTAATGCCCCCCTGCGTCACCGCGCCACAGAGGGTGTCTCGCCCCACCCTCGGGTGCTTATCCCCTTTCCAGAAGAAGAGTGACATCGCCCTCGTCAGAGACTGCTCCACCGCCACAGGCATGCCCTGCGCTCTAGCCAGGAACTGGGTCCGGCTCCCAATTTCGATACCGAGGGCGAGCTTGCGTCCAGCCATCGTGGGCCTCCTCCTCGCCCAATGCTCCAGGTTCTTGCTGACGACATCAACGATCCGCTTCCAGGGCGCTTCCTCGTCAATCCCGTTCCCAATCCAGGCTCCAAGGGACCTCACCATCTCGCCCTCACGCACCACGCGCAGGCCGGCTGGGATCGTTGCAGCCAGGGTGCCATCGCCCCGTCGCTCTGCAAGGTCCTCACGGTACGGCTTGCAGCCTATTGGTATCAGTTCAGTTTTTTCTACGTTGAACTTCGCGCGCGCCGCCCTACACCACTGCTCGAGTGTTGATTCCAGGACCCTATAGTCATCGTCTGCGCTTAGATACACAGTGGTGTCATCCGCAAACAGCGTCGTGATGAGGTTCGCCAGACCGCCAGGCATCCTGATCCCCTTGAGGGTCGACTTACGGAGCGCGCAGGCTAGTGGCTCGATGGCACAATCGAAGAGGAGGCACGACATGGGGTCCCCCTGTCTAACACCCCTCACTATGCGAAAATAGCTGCTCCGGGTCCCGTTGACCATGACACAGCTGAAGGCCTTTGCGTAGAGATTCTGAATCGTCCTGATCATCGACTCCGGGATGTTCATTGCTCTCAGGACCCGCCACAGATAGTCGTGGTTTATCTTATCATAAGCCTTTTCCTGATCTAAGGCCACAATGCAGCCGTTTATCTCCTCAGCTTCGGCGCAGTTTATGGTCTCCTTGGTTAGCCTGATATGGTCGAAAATCTGCCGACCAGGAACAAAGCCCGCTTGATCAGGATGGATGAGCTGCGGTGCCACGGCAGCGAAGCGCATCGCCATTGCCCTAGTCATGATTTTGTAATCTGCATTCAGCAGGGTTATCGGTCGGTAATTCACGATCTCCCTTGTGTCCTTCTTAAGCTTATAGATCGGGCATATCCATCCCTCCGCAAACATGGACCCTTCGACAATGCCATGCTCAGCTACGTCGTTGAAGACATCGCGCAGAACGAGCGCAATGTCCGGCGGTGGTTCGCGTCCTTCCTGCCGTCGTTTTGCATCCTTCATTGCCAGCAGCGCTTTCCAAACCTCAGCCGGGATACCGTCCATCCCCGGTGCTTTGCCTCGCGCGGACTCTCGGATGGCATCCTCCACCTCGTCTCTGGAAAAGCGCTCACCCATCTTGGCGCTCTGTTCCTCCGTCAGTTTCTGGTCCAACTTCTCGACCGCCTCTCGGGTCGCGGCGTCATGTTCTTCCCCAACCAGCTCCGGGTCCTCTTGCAGTGCATTGTAGTGGTCCATCGCCACTCGTGCCATACGTTCCGATGAGTTCGTGTATGTCTTCCTGCCTTCCGGATCGCAGGACTCGCATAGTTCCGGGATCGCTGTGGTGGGGAGCCTCGGGGCGTTGAGTCCCGTCCAGTATGTTGTGAGCTTCTCTCCCTTAGCCCAGTCGTTTGCCGCGACCGCCCTCCGGATGTTTCCGAAACGGCGCACTTCGAGCTTGGCCAGGTCATCCTGCAAGACACCCACAGTTGTTACGTCAGGTTCACGCTCTCCCAAGGCTCGCTCCAGGGACCGTTTGAGGTCACAGATTTGGCGGTCCAGTTTCGGCATCAATTTTCTAGCTCTGTCCTTCGCCGATCGGGCTAAAGTCTTCTTGTAGTCAGCGTACAGTCGCTGGGCGTTGAGGTCCTCCGTCCTGTCCCGCAGGGCTGCAATGTCGGACTGGAGCTTGCGTGTCAGCCCTTCAAGCGTCTTTCGGTACTCCGGGTCGTCCAGGAGCGCAGTGGTGAATGCCCAGCGCCCTCCTCCCATGTGCGGTGCCCGGTGTTTGGCAAGAGAGAAGGTTGCCATTCGGTGGTCAGTCTGCACGCCCGGGCCCACAATGTCCAGGTGTTCTGCACCCTTAGCGAGGCCCTCGGCGAGATACGTCCGATCTATCCTCGACTGACTTCCCGTGCTCGTTTGGAGGTACGTATACGCTCTCACACCCTCATTTCTCCTCCTCCACACGTCGCACATCTTGAAGGTCCTGAGCATGTCCTGTAGGGATTGTACCGCTGCCTCTGCATCTTTCCGCGGAGGGAGCCTATCAAGAGCCTCCTCGACCACATTGAAGTCGCCTACAATCACGTCCGGTCTTGGGTGCTGTCCCGCTACAACCTTCGCTTTGAGGGTCTTCCAGAACGCATCGTTTTCAGCCGAGGCGTTCGGGGCGTATACATTCATGATGTGAAGAGGCCTATCCGCCGACCACGGCACACCCAGGCTGACAGCTCTGCCCGGGACAACTTCCCGTATGGTCAGGCCCTCAGTCGACATCAGTCTTTTGTTTACAGCGAACGCCACCCCCCTGGCTCCTCGCTGGTTTTCGTCGTCTAGGCTAGCAATGACAAAGAGGGTAGCGTTAAAGAGCTCATTAAGGCGTAGGACTCTCTCCTCCGTCAAGTGCGTCTCCTGGAGAGCCAGGATGGCAATTCTGTTCTCCCGCATAACCTGGTTCAATCGCATCCACTTGTCGTCAATGTCTCGTGCTCCCTGCGCGCCGTACCCTCTCATGTTAAGAGTGGCTATCTTGATGCGTCCTTTTGTCGTTCGCTTGCGTGCTCTGTTCTTTTCTGCTCTACGCCGCGCAGCCGCCGTCGTGCGCAGCTCGTCGCGATCGCCTGCAACTCCTCCGTCTACTACTCCTTCATCCCGCGTGCCACCGTGACCCCTAGCGCGCTGTGGGCTTCGGCCGGAGGCACTACTCCCGGCCGCAGCAGCGCTACGGGTGCGCTCGTAACCATTTGCCAGCCCTTCGTCCGTGTGTGTGTTAATCGTGGTTGGGTGTTCAGCAGTCGTTCATTCGCCTCGCGATACGACCATGCTCGCGAGACTAGGCGGATAACCTCCGTCCGGGTCGACTAGTCCTGACCCCGCCCTGCGCAGCGGGGGGCGGTTCGCAAAGCCCGACCTGTCGAGCCTAAATAGGCGGCCGGTTGTGTGTGGGCGCAGGGGCTTTCCTGTCACCTTTCGGCCAGTATATGTGGGCCCCCACGGATCGCCACACGTCCTCTTCTCAGCGCAGCGTAGGAGGGCGTGGGTTATCTACTCAGATGCGCGCTCGATCAGCTCGCACACCGGATCTGTTGCCAAGAAATGATATTAGTAACGCTCGTGCAGTAGGTCGTAGCGCACCCCACAGGGCGTTAGGTACATGGTCGCGTGGTTACATGATTACGGTTCCTAGATCCCAAGATCGTTCGTTCTGCGGGTTGTAGTAGTCCAGGTCTTAGAAGCCGCGTCCCCGTCCATAACCGCCTCCTCCGCGTCCCCCTCGTCCGCGTCCCCGCCTGTCATCGCGGGGGTTCTGTTCTCGACCTCCCCTCCCGGCGGGCGCGCGTCGTCCATCCAGGTTGTTCAGGGCGAGGATGGCTCCTGGCGGTGGGGCGTCAGGGCGTTGCTCAGCGGTCGGGACCGGCCCACGCCACCCAGGGATCCGGGGGTAGCGACAGGCGTGAGTGGGGTGGTCGCTAGCGTGGCAGATGCTGCAGCGGAACGTTCGCGGTACCGCAGGGGAATTGTAGCCGTCGACGAATGGGACGCGGCGGAGCTCCGCCGTGAACGTCTCCCACCCGTGGGTCGTGTGCGCCGGCGACTCCATGTAGATGTTAGCGACGATAGCGCCATTTGCGAGTGTGTCGACAACGATCTCGACTGTCTCTAGGGTATAGTCGACTCCGTAGTTTGTCGGGAGTTCGTCGAAAGCCGGGTTTTCGCGTATCTGCGCTGCGATGAGGTCGCGGACTCGCGCGCTCTCGAGAGTCGTCCGGACCATCGTCTCGATCTGGTTGCCGAAGTTACTGGTGAACTCGTGGAGGGTGAGGGCGAGGGTAGCGTTGCCAACCGCACGCTCGTGGACGAAGAACGTCACGCCCGCGTTGGAGAGGACCTGGGCCTCAAGGAGCTGGCGCGTTGCTGTCGGCGTCAGATTGCGAACCGCCCAAGTGACCGGTGTCGCGTCAGGGTTGGCGGGGTCCGGGCGCGGCGAGGTGATGTGGAAGTCGGTCTCGTTAGTGATCTCGGTGACCGCCTGCGCGACGCGTGCAAGCACATCCCTCGTCTGCCCGACGGGAAGGGGGCCGCGCTGCCCAGCGATCTGCAGGAGGACAGACGTTCCGCGGGGGTCGCGGAAGAGGTCCGTTACGTACGCAGGATCAAGGTCGCGGAATAGCTGCTCCGGGTGGCTAAGGGCGATGCGGGGGAGTGCCCGGCCCGGGCCACCTAGGGCTCTGACACCCGGCGCGGCAGCGGCCATCGCGGGGCGTCCCTCCTCATGTCGTTGGGCCCGCTCCGCAGCCCGCGCCGCCACGGATCCTTCGCCTCGCTCGGGCTGTCTTCCGCGCGTGATCCGCTGAACTTCCAGTTCGAGGCGTCGGAGGCGTTCGCGTTCATGCTCGAGCTGGAGGATGAGGTCTTGTTCCCGGTCTGTCGTGCCCGTGTGGCGGCCCTGGAAGTCGACGTCGACGAGCATGCCCTCGTGGCGTGGGCTCGCATCGTGCGCGGGTGCTGCCGGGGGGCCGCGGTCTGCGCTTGTGCTTTGGTGCGGCTGGTCCTGTCGGGCCCTATTGTGCGCGTCTCCCTGTCCAGCACCCCCTTGGCGTTGTCGGCGGAAGCGCTGGAATTCTGCAGCGTGGTTCCGGGCGGCCCGCGCCAGGTCCTCCGTCGGGTCCGCGAGCCCCATGTCGATCATCTGGTATTCGTACCAGGTAGCGACCCCGTACGGTGGGAGCTGCGCAGGCGGGCCCGTCGTCGTTCGCGGTCGCAGTCTGGGCACGGGGTGGCCTGCCGGCGGTGCTAGGCAGAACGGGTTCGCCTCCCTCCACCGTTGGATCGCCGTCGCCAAGTCAGCCTGCTCACGGGCGGCATCTTCCTGGGTAGCGGCAGGGCGCGTGGCCGGGCGGTTCAGCAGTGGGTTGGGCGCCGGGATAGGGGTCGGGTTACGGAACTGTTGGGCAAGCGCGCCTTCCGCGTCGGCCGGGCGCAGCGGGAGGTCGAGGGTCGCGTTTCGCTGCTGGGTGCTCCCACCAGTCGCACGTGGTGTTGGGGCCACGGGGGTCACTTCCTCGCCGTAGTCTTCGTCGCGAAGATGCGGCGAGGGCGGCCTCGGGTTTGATTCCGAGATCTGGGGCGTAGGAGCGGGAGGCTGCGGCGGCGTGGGCTGTGGCGGCGGCGGGAGCAGGGCAGTGGGGTGCAGCGCAGGGGGATGCGCGGGGAACACAAGTGGGTGGGGGTACGGGGTGGAGACGAGGGGTCGGCTGCGACCAGTTCGCGTCGGCGTCACGGGTTCGTTGGCGCGAAGTGCGAGCTGTCCAGTACGTCCCCGCACCGTTCGGAGCCCGAGGCCCCTGCGCGGGACGCGCATGGCCTGCTGTCTGTTTAAAGTGCTTACGGTCCCGTCTGGTACGTCCTGCGTCGGGGACCCAACACGGGGCCTTTTGCGGCTCGCGTGTTGTCGTTCGCCTTCGCCAGCCGGCCACCCCATGTTCGTCCCCCACGTGGCCTCCAGCGCAGGGAAGGGGTTGCTGGTGTTCTGCGGTGTTTGCGGGGCAGGCTGCGTCAAGCGTTCCTCCCGCAATCCCGCCGCCTCACTCCCGGCGGCATTCCCGTCGCGCGCGGGAGCGGAAGCAGGGGGTTCAGCCTGGTCATGGGCGCGGACGGTTAGAGGTGCCAAAGAGGATAGGTCCTAGGGACTCACGAGGGCGGCCAGCTGCGGCTCAGGGATCTGGCACACTCCATCTCCGTCCAAGGGCCCCAGCTGTGGGAAGAAGCCAGTGGATGGCTGTGGTGACAGTGAGCTAGGCGCGGGGGGCGTCGGTCTGTGACCGCAACTCACCAAGGTCGCACCTTCCAGAGTGCTAGTCGTGGCCCGTATCGGGAGGCCCGCTTCCTCCCATTGCCGGAGGATAGCTACCTCAGACAGGGCTTGAGCCTCGTCGTCCAGGTTCTGGGCTTGGGGCGTGAGGGCGACACCCGCGGGCGACTCATCGCGGGGCGCCTGCGAGCTGAAGGAGGCGACGGGGACGTCGCTCATCAGGTCGTTTTGGGCGGAGGGGGTGGTCGTGCCAAGGGGTGGGAAGTCGACGTCGTAGTCGGACTGGGGGGCAGGGCTGCGACGGGACATCTTGCTTTTCGCTGGAGGGCTCGGTTGGCGGGTAGCAGGTGGGTTGCTGGTGCTTCACGCCCGGGGTCGCCGTCTTTAAGGGCCTATGCGCTCCGCACCTGCGTCCTGTTTTGTCCCACACAGTTCCTGCGTCCATCCTCGAGCACGGCGGCGAGCAGGGGTCGGGGATCGCGCTCCCATCGGCGGTCATGTTCGTGGTTTGGGATGGGGGTTGCTCCGTTCACAAGCGCGGGTGCTCCGCGCTGTTTGGAAATGTTTGGCTGCTCCGCAGTTGGTCAACCTCCTTCCGGATCCGTCGGCTGTCTCCGTTTCCAGGGAGGGCAACAGTTGCCATAAAAGGCGATTTTGGGGGAGGGTCTTGCTTCTGAGGATGATCCCTATGACGCTCCCCGGTTACTGCTCCTCAGGTGTCACTCGTGTGTCACCCAGTTGTCCGATCGCAGTGCCATCACTCGTATTCCATTCCCCCAGCGTTGATCTGTTCTCGTCGCTCGAGCGTCCACGCTCCTTTGGGCATCAGCTTCAGCCAGTTCGTTGCTCCTCCGGTAGCCGGTGCTGGGGTTTCCTCGCGGTGTTGCGTTATGCCCGCGGCCTCGTGTCTTGCACATTTTGTTGCGTAACGTGGCTCGGGGTGCTCGGCCCTACGGTCCTACGGTCCGACGGTCCGGCCCCGGCGCCGTCACGGTCATGTGCTACCAGCCGGCGCTCCGCCTGGGCTCACTCGCCCTGTGTTCCTCTTCCTCGTCGCGCTCGTCAGGGCATTTCTGCAGATCTACGCTGCGGCAGGTACGTCGTCACACTCGTGAGTGTCCCCCCGTGTGCTAGTTATCGCGCGCATTCATCCATTCAGCAAGCCCCGCTGCCCACTGCGCTCATTGCGCTCATTTCTCGGGCCTGGGCCTGACCCCAGCTAGTTGTGCGTTCAGCACACTTTCCGCCGCCACGCTTTGTCTTGGTGCGCTCAGACATCCACCCGGCAGGCACATGTGCGCAGCGGGTTCCCATGGCAGGGGCATGGTCGCAGGTCTGGGCATGTCATGATTCATATTTGCATAGGTGGTACATGCGCTTACGCCTACACTGGGCTCTCCAGCTACCCTCTCTTCGTCGCCTTCCCCTTCGCCTAAGAGGTCAAGCCCGCCTTCAATCGGAACCTCCCCCTGGCAGAGGAGGTCGAGGGGCGGGTCTCTTGTCCCGCCCGTATCCTCGTCGCATAGACCTCAACCGTGTACGGTCCCGCTGCTTTCAGGGTGGCGGCGTGAGTCGAGGTGGCAGTCTTCTGGGGTCTCGCGGGGGTATGGGTTCGCTTTCGCTTGGTCCCTGTGGTCGCGTTGACACTCTTCATCTGCAGGTTCCGAGGTGGAGGTCTCCGGTCTCGCGTGTGCGCCGCACTCTGCAGCAGAGAGTCCATGGCCTCCCCATCTCCTTCAGCCATCTCGCGGTCGGCGCAGCGCTCCTCCCACTCCTCTTCCTCGTCCGTCGCCAGCTCTACCCATTGCCAGCGCCGCGGTCCGGCAGGCGGTGGGGGGGGGCCAACCTGGGCGCCGTATTCAAGAAGCGGGGGCTCTCGCCCTTTCCCGACGCCGTTCAGGAGCGTCTTGCGGGGGAGTACCCCGCTCGTGATGCGGACAGTGAGGTCCTGGAGGTACGGGGCGGTGATATATGCGTATGTGATGGGGCTTTCCGGCACTTCGTTATAGACGGCGAAAGTGACCCATCGTATCGCGTGGTCGACGACTTTGACTATGGGCCCTTGGATCCCTTGGTCGTACGTGTCGTAGCGGCGAATGGTTCGTCCTCCGTACGAAGTGGGTGCGTGGAATCTTACGTTGGACAGGGCAAGCAGCCTGACGCGTAGTCCAATCTCTAGGGGTCTAGAGGGGAGCACGGGAATGTCGTAGTGGAAGATGGTCACGTCGCCTTGCGGCCTGCGCGACGGGATGTGCGATCGTTCAGTCCATTTGGTATGGACGATTGTGGGGAGGTTTGGGTTCTCGTGTCCGCAGGGAGGGTCCATGCTGCATGGGCGAGGTTGGGACGTTTGCTGGCGGGCTTACGTTTCCCTCCTGCCCGTGGGCATATGCTGGAGCTCAAAATCCTCCACGTGGCCACTTTTGAGAAAGTAGGGGTCATGCCTTGCCAGGCCCTCGTCGCTCCCGGGTATGGGGAGGCAGGCATGGTTCTGAGCAGGAGGGTAACACGGCGAGCTGTCCGTGGGGTCGCGATGGACCAGAGTTTTCATATGTGTTTATGTCTTATGTCTTATATGCGTTGCTCCCGCTCACGCTTACGCTACGCGGTCTCGGCACACATGTGGCTCGTCTCAGGTTCGAACCCGCCGTCGCGGGCCCGCGCTACGCGGCCTGTGCTCGCCGCGCGTCTTGGCACTCGACTCCCGGCCGCCGTGCGTAATCATGTTTACGTCTAAGCTCAGCCTCGGCGCACACGCGTCCCCGTTTTCGTTGCGCTGGCAGCCTTGGTTCTCGGGAGGGCGTGGCCCTCCTTCCCCATACTCTGGGTGCGGTGGTCCAGGTACTGCTCAAGTACGGTCCCACTTGCAGTTCTAGACTGCCCCTGCTATGCAGGTTGCGGCTAGCCGCCTTGTCTCATCGCGGGCAGGCTCACTGCCCTTGGGCGTGTCGTCCGCTCACCATCCATTCCGTGGTAGCCCACAGCTTGCATTTCTCAACAGTTCACAGTCGTCTCGGGTCTCTGATCCATTCCTACGCGGGTCCTGGACATATATTATGCCACACGGTGCAAGTGCTCGACTCTCGCAGCCGTGGGAAAAAGGTGGTGGTGGTGGTACGTGGGAGAGGAGAGCCCCCTCTCCAGTTCTCAGATTCTCGGGAACGCAAGGCCTAGGCCTCTCTGCCCTGCCCTGCTACAGTATTCATTCGCGCAGGAGCGTTCCAGCGAAAGTGGAGGACGTCGAAGTCGGGATCTGCCGGCCTCACACGAAGCAAAGCTCGCACGGGCGCAGCTTCGCCCGCGTGCTTCCACGTCTTTGAAGCTCCCCGGCGCATGCACGTTCCCAGCGTCCGTCTCGGGCCTCGACTGTCGCGCGCAGCGGTCGAGCCCCGAAGCACGCACATCAAAGAGGGCTATGTCATCGTACGCTGCAGCCTCGGATGGCCCTCTCGGAAGCCCCCAGTCAAACCCCGCCCGGCGATCTCCAGCGAGCCTCTCCGACTCCCATCGCGGCCACTTGCGTGTCCACCGAGCGACCGAGTTCACCGGAGAAGGCCGGACCCATGTCGTGTGTCCTATTAATACTGCCTTGCGCGCCGGACGGGCCGCCAAGCCCTCTTATATCCACCTCGCCATGGCCACTCGGCACTCGCGCCCGACATTTAGAGGAGCCATTTGTCGAAGTACAGACGCCGTATGCATTGACGTGTCATAATAATATGAATGCATTCCTAACTTTCGCTCCGAAGATCTCCCTCCGCAGCCTAGCGCCAGCGCAGTGCACGCCGAGCACGCAACTTCGTATGTCTGTGACGCAAGCCCGAACGCACCGTGGAGTGTAGCACAGCGTATGCCCACTAACAGAACACACCCAACAGAGCCATCGAAGCGTTGTCGCCAACCAGCCACGTTACCTTCTCGAGCGGTCTCCGAGGACACAATCACAACCGCATTTGACACCTCTGACGTCGCCTATTTGGGGGCACAACATACACTCGAAGACGAGGACACTGCCTTCATCGAGTCGCCTGCCAGCATGTACGCCAGTTGCCATTGGACAGACCGACACTGCGCATCAGACTCCTGCCGGCGGCCGTCGAACAAGCGCAGACATATCCCAATCCGTCCCTGCCCCGCTCAACGTCCGTGAACGGTGACACGACACGCCGCCGGATGGTCTCATCTCTCCTTCCCGGCAAAGTCGGGCGTCCCAGTGTCCTCCCTTCCTGTCTAGCTGCCTATCAGCACGTCCCCCCATCAGCACGCACGCCCCTACCCCTCCCTAGCGCGCGACAGTACGCGCTCACACGTCGCGCTCCAACCGGCGACGATCGTCCCCCAAGCGACAAGATAGTCTCCCGCCGGTCTTCGTTCGTCCGAACCCCAGATCCAGCCGTCACCCCGGGACACGTCTCCTCGTGCTCGGATCCCTGCACCGCCAGCCCTCGTCCCGGCGGCGCTACCCTCGTTTGGGCATCCTCCAGCTGCTGCTCTCGGTCGATGACTCGACCAACCTCACCGCAGCTCACTCTCGCAGCTAACCCTGCTAGCGATCGAGGCTAGAAGCCTCCGCTGCAAGCGCAAGACGGTCCAACTCGGGCCCGACTGTGATATGTATCGATAATGACGTCGACGACCATGCCCTCTGCGCGTGTGTTTCTGACATCCTCGCCCCTCGAGTTCCCTCGAGGTGACAATGAGACGCCCGGCTACTCAGCTTCAGCAGCAGAATGTGACGACGGCGACTTCGAAGTGCAGTCTCACGATCAAGTATGGAGTCCTTACTCCCACCAAGTAGACTGTATCCTGGTAGAGTAGACGTGCGAATCACGAAAATGAGCCTAGTAACTCCCCAAGCTTGCATTCCATCCTTGTACTCGGCTTTTGGAGTGTCCGTGTAAGGTTACAATACAACAGACCAACTATTCCAGCCCCCGGAAAGCCAAAGTGTAACATGAACACACGGAATGATAGCTCTTGGGCAGCAAACGGACAGACAGCATGCTCACACAATGAGCAGCACCTGAGTTGGGGGCTCAAGGGACCACGTTCGAAGCATGCCCAACATCGGGACCCAAAACGTGGCGTGTCATGGGCGATGCTTAGGCGTATGTATAGGATGCGTTGGTGTACATGTGGGTGTGTGTGGGGAGGGACGGACTCGGTTCGGAGTGACACGAAGACGGAGCGGCGACTGCACACAACCGCCTACCACTGGTCAGTCCGATCCTTTCAGACACCCGACAGCTTGGGTCTCTTCGCCCCCCTCTCCTGTGACTCCTGGTCCTGTTCGTCCAGCGTCTGAGCGAGGCTCCACAAGCCCTCGGCTCTTGAAGGGTGTGTATAAGGGTACAGTACAACAGACCATCCATACCAGCCCCCGGAAAGCTAACATGAACACACGAAATAGATACTGGCAGCGAACGGACAGACAGCGAACGGACAGAAAGCAGACAGCATGATCACACAACGCGCAGCGCACTCCGCGGCTCAAGGGACCACGTTCGAAGCATCATCAACATCGAGACCCGTAGCGTGGCGTGTCATGAGTGATGCGCGGGCGCATGTAGAGGATGCGTTGAATGCGTTGAATGCGTTGGATGCGTTGGATGCGTTGGATGCGTTGGATGCATTAGACGTGCGGGCGAATGCTGGTGTACATGTGGATGTGGGTGGAGACGTGTGTAAATGGATGTGAAGTGGATGTTGTGCCTGGAAGAGCGCAAACAACCACCTACCAGGTCAGACACCCGATAGCTTGGATCTCTTCGCAGCCCTCTCCTGTGACTCCAGCTGGTCCTGTTCTTCCAGCGCGTGGGCCTTCACAAGTCGTCGGTGATGATTGACCATCAACCGGTCATCATCTTCACCAACAAGCCGACCACACCGAGCTTCGACGTCGTCGAAGAACCAACCCGCTTCCGGGTTGAGATACATCGAATATCTAGCCTCACCGACTCTGCCGGCAGAGTCGAAGTCGATGACGAACGCCCGTCGTTGGTCGCCGTGGCGCTGCACGATGATGTTGGGACTACGGAGGTCGCCATGCACGTAACCTCGACGCTGCAACTCATCGACAGCCAAGTCGAGGTCGGCCAGCGCTCCTTTGTCGATGTCGGGACAGAAAGGCGTGCCTTCCAGAAGCTCCGTGACGACGACCATGAGTCCCCGCATGAGGGGCTTGCAAATCCATAGCTTTGGGGCAAGGGGATAGTCCTCCGTTTCGTCGCTCAGGTCCCCCCTCTGACGCCGGTACCTCGCGAGATGGTCGTGGACCTCTCGTCCGTACTCCGGGACGAACTTGACGACGACCGGATGGCCGTCAACGCTGTCCGGACGATGTCGCAGGAGCCCTTTGAATGTCAGATTGTTGCCATTATAATTGAGTTGATCGTGGAGTACGATATTGGCCAACTCCGAAGCGAGGTCGGGATCATACTCGTTAACAAAGTGGCGAAGTCTAGGGAAGAGATGGGATGGGGGAAACATGGGTTCGCCGGTGTGCACTTTCAGGTATGATTCGCGCAGGCGACGGGCCGTGTTTCGTATAACCTGGAGTCGGCGGGCCAGGTCTATCACTTCGGGTGACTCGAAGTTCGACCTGAAGGAGACGTCCATCCTCATAGGGGAGCCCAGAAGCGTGACATAGACCCTGTCTGTGAAGTATGCCAGGAAGAAATACAGCTTATTGCCGGAGTATGCGCCCAATACGCACGGATTGCATGTGATTTGAAGGATATGCTTGTTCTATAATAGTGTGACTTCAGATACTCACAAGGAATCAAGCCCAGTTGCTCTGACTTACAATCTCGCTTACGACCATTTGCCTGAAGGAGAAGCCACATTGTGCGGCAGGGTCACCTCCGACATGGCCCTCCAGAAGCAGGTAAAAGGGGTGACAACTGCAGCGGATCCCGGCCGCCTGCGGATTCGTCGGATCTTGTGCCGATTCGGGGCACCTACAATGTGCCGTTCTGCAATAGCCAACGATGTCCGGCTCAGTGGGGTATTCGGCCGTTTTGCGCACTACAAGATGGGGGTCATCGAATAGCTGGCGAAAGTGCTCGACGATGCAGTCGGTGAGGGCATCCTTGTCGGGGTCGGGGAAGTGGGCGTTGACAGTTTTGCAATACTGGTGTACGAACCTGATCGCATCGAACTGCTGAGGATCCTCGCTCCTCTCGAGAACGACCGCATCCAGAGTCTGGAAGGCGCATTTGGCATAAGCAAACGCTGGCTCGTATAGTGCTGCATAAGGTCCATAATCGTTGACGACCTGAGAGGACTGCCAGACGTCGTGGTAAGCTGACGAGCTCTTGAAGTTGGCCACAGCCAAAGGCGCACTGCGACTCTGCTCACCTCCATGATGCGCTCGATGTAAGCCTCGCGAGCAAGTGCCACCTTTAATCCCCAAATACCAGATGGGATGTTCGGTGCGCAGTCTGAGAACGTGGTGTGAGGCATGCGGAGAGCAACCTATGCATCACGTAGACGTGCCTATAACGTATAATCGGGTCTTTGTTGCATCGCAAACATGACTCGCATTGAGCTCGACGGAGCAGAGTAATGTTTCCTCGTCCTTCCCCAAGCCTCTTGAGTTTAGATACCAACCGTGAGTCTCGTACCAGGCCCTGGCTTGTAGGGGGAGGTGTCCTTTGGATGGGGTGAAGGTGAATACGGCATCCTGTGGCAATACTTAGATGACGACTTCGGGGTTTGGCAGCTACGCGCTTTGTATGAACATCCAGTATACGTACCTCGTCCGTTATCACACGAAGTTGTAGATTCCCCCTGGCTCTTGCACCGAATTGCGAGGGGAGAATGCTGGAGTAGTCGAGGAGCGCCTTGTGGGCGAGATCAAGTATGTCCTTGCTGGTAATTTCGCCGAACCGCTTCTCGGTAGTCACACGGAGACAGAAAGGTTGCCGATTGTAGAGAAGAAGCATTGAGGTCTCAGCGTCCATGTCGGATGGTGAGCCAGCCTCAGCGAGGTTCGTGACAGGTTGCCCTCGAGAGTCGACCGGTTGTGCGCCGGCAGGGCCGGGCCGGGAACCCGCTCCCGCCGGCGCAGCGCAGGATGCATCTGCAGGATGGCCCAGGCCCGTGAGACAGATGCCCGGCGACTCAGCTGAAGCGGCGAAACATGACAACGACATCCTCGCTGTGCCCTGGAAGAGCGTAAGTACCGAACACAGACTCACGCATCAAACTGCATAAGTACGTTCTCGATTTTCGGATTATGCCTGACTTCTACGGTAGTGGTAAAGTACAACAATGGCAGTCAATAAAGCCTAGCCCCAAACCAAAGCCCGCCTCGGCGTGAGGTCAACGCAAAGACACAGCACGACTACACAACCAAGCGCGCGGTCCGAGACTCGGGACACCGATACATAGGCTGGCGGATAGGGCGTGAAGCATGCGGACACGTTCGTGGAGAGATTCAACGCATCTGCGTTAAGACGTATGTGACGGATGATGGGTAGGCGCATGTGTAGGATGAGCCGGATGCGTTGGATGTGTTGGATGTGGGCGCGCTGGATCATGGTGTATATGTGGATGGGAAGGTGGATGTGGATGTGGATGCAGATGCTGAGCTTGGTTCGGAGGTTGAGGATATCGATACGGATACAAAGATGGATCGGAGCCGGGCTGCACACCTGGATAGGCTTGCGGCTGCGACGACTCCGGGTGCGAAGGCGGCAGAGGTTGCGAGTACGCATCTACCTGGGGCTGAGATGGATAAGGATAGGGTTCAAGTGAAGGTTCGGGCTGGGCCGGCTGAGCATATGCATCATAGGCAGCGTGAGAAGGATGCGTTTGCGGATGTGGATAGGATTCCTGAGCAGGCTGAGAAAGATGTGAATATATTTCATGGATAGGTTGAGTGTGTGGTGGTTGGACATGCGACTCGTGGAGTGGCTGGCGCTGCGGTGGGTGCGTGTACTGATCTGGGTACGGTTGAGGTACTGGAGAGTACGCGTCGGCTTGGAGGGGCTGCGACGGCGGCAGATACGATTCCTGTTGTATCTGAGCAGGAAACTGCATATGCATCTGTGTCTGAACCTGAGCCTGAGCTTGTTTCTGAGCCTGCAGTTGCGCCTGAGCCAAAGCTAGGGGAGGCGGAAGGGGCTTCACTCCGGGGGAAGGTGTGAGCGAGGGAAGCGGTACGGGAGCCTTCGGTACGGGCTCGGTGACGATGATAGGCTCCGGACCCGACGAGACAGACACATTTACAGGGGTCGTTGCCGACTGAGGCTGCGATTGAGGTTGTGAGCTCGATGGTTTTGGACCTGTAACAGGGGCGGCGCGCGTCGGGGGCGGGATGCCGGCGATATGGCACGAGCGGACAAGCCAATTACGGAGCCCCTCGTACTCCCTGCGCTGACCTACTACCAGTGCCAACCAGTCAGACCTGTGTGAGAGAGAGCATGACGTGGCCGCATGAGGACACGCACTTGTAGAAGGCCAGATCATCATCATGAACTCCACGCAGGGGGCAAACGCCTTTGCTACTTCGAGCGCGATCAGTAGCGACGGATCAGCGTACCACAGCGACAACGCCCTGCAACGAGACCCAAACGATCGCGATGAGAACTCTCCAACCAAGATCGACGATCGACGACGACGACGTACCTCACGATATGAGATATGAACCAGTACATGAGGAAGCATCGTCGCGTATTCTCGCTATGCAATCCCTTCGCGGCTCGTATCTGACCGTCACGGAAGCTGTGCGCCAGCTGAAGCAAGTGGCCCACTGTGACTGCACGTCAGCACTGTATTCTCATCGTTAGACGGCTTGCGGATGCGTACTCCACCACTCTGCCTTCTCGTGATAAAAGAGCTGGCCAGAAACGCTAGCACGAACGAGCATCAGCGAACGATCGGCATTCAAAGGGCACAAGGACTCACGTCATCGCCTCAGGGATATACCTCCTGAACTCGTTCGACACGACCATCCTCGTGCTACAAAGCGCATCAGCATCCCGCACCCGCGTCCCCGTCGTCAAGTTGTGTCCGTTGCACTCACTTGAACAACACCTCGCGCATCTGCAGCATGAACCCGCTCTGGATGTCGCACGTGTGCCGGTCCATCGCCGCCTCGACCGAATCGAGCTCGAGCCACGCCTGCATCGCCCACTGCGCCTTGTCCGCGTCCGCCATCGCCGCCTCGACGCGCGTGCGCAGACAGCTGTGCCACAGAAAGAGCGTGCGCATGTACAGCGCCCAGATCGAGTCTTTCGACGACGACGGCACGCTCGGCATCCCGCACGGCGTGAAGTTCTCGCCAGGAAACAGCAGCGCGTACTGCCCGCCCGCAGACACAGACACACAGACACAATCAGTCCCAGCCCACCTCCAACACAACAAACAAACGCCACAGAGCACTCACGTTCGCCGGGTCCTTGATCCACAAATGCTGCGGCTCGCGATCCGTCCCCGCCGTCGTCTTCGTGCTGTGCGTCACGGTGAGCATGAGCGTCGACCACGCGATCCGCCTGCACTCCTCCTTCACCATCGCCCCCTCCCCCTCCTCCACCTCCCGCGGCCACATCGGCATGTTCGTCCACGCCGGCGTCAGCTCCGCCGCGAGCGGCCAGTTCGCGCCCAGCGAGTACTCCGAGCACCCGCACTGCCACATCCCCGCGCCCTCGTCCAACCGCGCGTACGGCGACGCGTCCGGGTGCGCCGGATGCGCCGAGTGCATCTGCGAGAACGCGTACGTCGGGGCCTGCTGGTACGGGTCCGTGCCGAGGTTGTACGTCCCCATCCCCGCTCCCGCCTCGTACCCTCCCCCATCGGCGCCGTCAAAGTAGCTCTGGACCTGGATCTCCATGTCGTACGTGCCCAGGTCCGACCCTGGCAGGAGCGCGCTCGGGTCCGCGAGGAGGTTGAACGCCGAGGGCGAGTTCTGCGGGGACGCGGGGACGACGGGCACCGCGCCGGGCACGAACGTCGTCGTCCGCGGGTCGTCCACGTCGAGCGTCGTCAGCCCAAGACTCCTGATGAGCGAGTCGAGCATCAAGAACGCGGACCGCGTGCGCGGCGCGCTCGTCCGTGGGTGCGCCTGGATCTCAAACATCGCGAACAGCTACCAAAAAGCGCATTGAAAGAGTCAGCCAACCCCCGGCCACCGAACTGGACACCCGAGCAGCACGCACCCATGCAGCCTGCACCAGCCCGACGTCGACCCACCCGCTCGCCAAGCTCGCGTCGAACAGCGCGTGCGCCTCGTCCAGCAGCCTCAACGCCCTTTCCCGCCCCCTCGCGCCCTTCTCCAGCTCCGAGCTCTGGAAGAATGTCGCGAGCGCGAGCGCCGCCATGACTAGGCTGGGCTGCATCCCGCGCCGTCTGTAGGGATCAAACAGTACGCCAAAGAACCGCGGGATGTGGATGAACGCGAACCAATGGAGCGACACGCGGAATAGGAACCGGAGGTCCGCCGCGATCAGTGCCGTCGTCGCCTCTCTTGCGTCCGCCGTCATCGCGAAACCGCCACCGCCGCTGGCGTTCATGCTATGTCGCGCGCCGTGGCTTACGAGCCCGAGCGCGGGGTCGTCCGAGTAGAGCTCGGTGTAGAAGGAGAGGAGCGCATCCCACCACGTCTCGCGAGTGAACTGCACGCCGGGCGGGGTCGAGATGGTCGATCGTGGGTGGTACTCGTAATCTTCCTCCTCTTCGTTGCTCTGATACAGCGCGATCGCATCCGGAGAGGCGTAAGCGAGCTCTCGAGGGCGAAGGACGGGGACATCGAGAGTAAACGCGACAGGCTGCTCTGAGGCGGTCGTGCAGGATGAACTTGTGGACCGTGGTCGGTAATGGGTGCGTACGGTCTGCGCTTGTGCAGAAATGGAGTGCACAGGGGGCGGTGCCGCCGCGGGAATTGCAATGGCTGGAGGTGCATGATGATACACGTGTACCGACTTGCTGCTGGACGGATCCTGCACCACGGGAACCTGAGGAAATGGCACTGGGGGTGGCAAAGCCGCGGCGGCTGCGGCTGCGGCTGCAGCAGCTTGAGCTTCGGCCTTCTTGCGCTTCGACTCTTCTTCGACCCTAGACCGCGTGGTACGCGTCTTCTTAGGTTCGAACGGGGCGAGCCTACGCGAACCTGGAGTGCGATCTTTGCCACGGCGTCGGGGTGCTGCATCGTATGAGCACGTTCCAAGGTTGGGGTCAGCCCGCTTGATACAGTTGAGGCACTCGGGCTTGTTGCCATCGCAGCGGACTTTGCGATTGCGACTGGGAAAATGAAAGGTCAGCGTGAGGGGGTCGAGGAGCAATGTATCACAACGTGTGGGCTGAGGACGGGGAAGCTACTCAGATAGTACATATGAGTTCGCAGGGCGGAGTTGGCACAGAAGGATGCCCCGGCTACTATGATTGACTCGGCTTAGGACGTCTGACTAGGAGATGGAGCACAGCTATGGGTAGCAATCAGTCAAAGAGAGAGGGAGCTTCTAGGAACGCGATCAAACATCTGAGCATCAGTCCGGGCCATCGCAATGTAGCCAAGCCGGGTGACGTCGAGAAGACATTCGCGGGTATGTTCTTGACAAGCGCGCGAATGTCCGCTAGACTCCCGACCTGCTCCCGACATACCCGGTCCAAGTGCAGAGCGTACGAGAGCGTGCGTCGTGCGGTCAAAGGGAGAGATATGGAACGATAAGAGCGAGCGCAACAGAGAAATTGACGTGAAGCACCGTGGAGGTGGTCTGAAATGAGGCCACGGGAGAGCACCGTGCATCGCGCGCGGAGACGATTTGAAAGGCAGAACTCTGACTGCGAGTCGAGCGCGGAAATCGCGATACATAGCGAAGGCAGAGGAACACGTGAAGAGAGGGGGAGGGAACTTACCACTGAACGCACGCAAGGAAGACACGCTCGCGAGGCTTGCCATGGGTAGTGAGAGGTTGGTCGGAAGAGAGGTCGGCGCGGAGTTTCCTGGCCGCAGCGGATTCAGGATCCTGTGAGCCTGCACGAGAAGGAGAAGCGGCTCGACGGTTGTTGCCATTATCTGGGGAGGCTTGTGCTGTGCTAGGACTCAGGGAGGACGAGGAAGCGACCGGCTGAGGGAGAAGGGCATCTGCGAGAGAGGATGGAGCGGAGGAGCGAGCGCGAGATGAGGATGGCCCCGAGGTGGCATCGCCTGGATATTCGAGGACCTGTGTCAAAGAATGGGGAATGCTTGCGGATTCGTGCGGAGAGGAGTGGGCGGAGAACGCGTCCAAGGGAGAGGCTGGATGGCGAGCAGCGTACGACTCGGAGGTGGACGGAGGAGGGCGTGAGTGTGCCGCAGAGGACTGAGGGGCAGCGTTGGGCGTGAGCGAGTAATGAGCAGGCATGGCCGGCGGTCAGAGAGGCATGGCAGTGAGAGAGAGAGGAGGAGGCGGCGTGGTCGAGGCTGAGGTCAAGAAGACGAGCGGAGAGGAGTCTTTGCAGCCGGCGCTAGACAAAGACGCAGAGGCCGCCGATCGGGATCGTGGCTGTGCCTCCATTCCCCTCAATGGGCGTCTACCCGCCTCCGTCTTCTCCGCGCTCGCTCACGCCCACGACACTTTCAGCCAGCACAGAACCCGGCCCTCGCCTGCTTTCCTCCGCAACGCCCAGCTGCGACACCACAGACGCCATGCCAATCCCAGGTATGCCGCCCCATCTGCTCTCGTCTGCTCCTGCTCATCACAGACATAGGACTTGCCGCGTACGATGACGACCCGCTCAGCGATCACGAAGACCGTCCATCGACCTCTCCCATCCGCTCTCTCTCAAAACCGACTCCGAGCGGATCCTCCGCCTCCGATGTGAGACTATTCACCGCATCTCTGTGCCTTCCCCGTTTCCCTCTTTGCTCTCCATCCTTCTCTCCTGGCTAGGGCAATCAGCTGAATTCTCGTCCGTCCGTCTCCTCAGAACGTAAGTCTCATCCTCGCCTTTCATTCGAATGTCTCAACCTACCCTCGTACCTCCGCCCCAGAACTGAATATTGCCCGACCGACATCCACGTCCTCCAAGCCCGCAATCGTCATTCGCCGCCACCCACCCGCAAAACCTCACCCGAGAGCACGGCTGCCAGATGATGTCACCAACGACGACGCCGGTCCCTCAACAGCCTCAAAAGACATTCAACCCGAGCCCTCAATGTCACCACCCGAAGATGACACCGCCGACGAATTGACTCGCGTCCGCCAGCTCCTCCGACCACCGCCCATCCCAGGCGTCCCCGACTGGGGAATTCCTCCAGAACCAACGGAGCCCTGCGACGAGTCAATCAAGGTGCGTGCAGTCATACCTTGCAGGTGCAATACCAGATGCACAACCGCACCCCACGCGCCTCCCACAGGCAAAGATCTCCAACTTCCTCGCCCTCAAGCGCGACCCCCACAATCCGCGCCATTTCAACGACTCCCTCATGGCCAACCGTGCCTTCCGCAACCCCCACCTATACACCAAGCTCGTCGAGTTTGTCGACGTCGACGAGCGCACGACCAACTTCCCACAACACATCTGGGATCCTCTGGACGTCAAGGAGGAGTGGTATGCCGATCGCATAGGTTCGTCACCAGTCCTCTTCGCACCGGTAGTATTTCGACCCTGACGCACACCCTCCCTATTGTCATGCTGGGGTCCTGCCGCCGTGCACCATCCTGCCATGCTGCTCTCCACTCGGCAATGTCGGGACCCGAATCTTCACCTACCAAACACAATTGTCCAGCCGAAGCGCAAAAGGCGCGCTCCGAAGCGACCTCGGCTGCGCAACACTCCTCAAAGCGTGCCCGCATCGACTTTGCCTCCGCCGGCCCGTCCTCGTCCTCGTCCGCCGCACGCTCCGACGGTGGCAAGCACGGCGCGCGCCATCAGCCGTACCGACCAGGGGGCGGGCGGAGCGAGGGCGTGTTGGGCGGCGGGTACGGGAAGGGAAGGGAGAGGAGCCGCTGGGGATGAGTCGATGTCTTATGAGGATGGTTCCAGTAGTTCCGTGCGGTGTATACTACCGTGCGCCGGTCAATGCTGAGTCGCCCTTCGTTGTCTGCTGTGTGGAATGCTAGCTTCCTGATGAGTTGGGCCAGGGGTGTTGTTCGACCCGAACCTTGCGCCTGCTGGTCTTGAGCGGGTCTGTGATCGAGGGCGACCTTTGGTCAACTCACTTCCGTTCAGTCTTCTCCCCTCAATTATCTCGGAAGCTTCGGAGATGAAGGAGATGCGGGACTACTCGGAACCTTCAAGGCTCTTGTGCGATCTTGTGCCATCCAGGCCTTGTATATGCAGCATGCCCATAGGGTCTCTGGCATCTTGCCTGGTCACGCAAGTTCTCGACCTTCATTTACCACATCATTCAACGCTTTGCAAGGTGGCCATCGCCTCCCCTTCCGTGCCACTGACTAGAGGGAGGAAGCAGGCAACCCCCTTGCAGTTCAGTTCCGCAGGCACGCTCTCCTCCTGGTCCGGTCTATCACCGTGGACGGGATATTGCCACCGTGGATTCTTCGTCCTTCGTACACAGCAGACCAAGTCCATGCATTCCGTGCCCACCTTCGATCGCCATACGTTGGGCATGCGCCCCATCTCATGCCACATGCATTCAGACGGACGACAACTGACGTGCGGCCTCGTTGCGTGGCTGCGGATGAGTCCAACGCATGTAGTTGGCCACGCCGTTGGTGTCTCTTTGCGCGGCGTATATAGACCCCCTACATGTCGCCCACTGGAGCATCAACGGCACTGGCACCTCGCCTCGTCTCCGTCCTTCCTCTCGAGCCCTACTACAGAACAGAGTCACATCCGCTCTCGAATAACCACCTCAGTAAGTCTATTAGCCTTGATCAGCTCAGGGATGTTCTGACGGCTCATGCGATCATTCATGCAGCAGCAGATTGCCATGGATTACTCCAGCGAACTAGGTGCGACATTCAGGTCGTGCGACCTGAACGGCAAGATTCCGGAAGCGATCCCCAAGCGTATCCAGGAGGCTAATGTCAAGTTCCCGCTGCGCTTCCGCTCTACCCGCTGGATGGGCACGGATGCGAAGTCGCTGTCAGCTGCCGAGCCGGTCTTCCGTTGGGACACTGGACATCCCGCCGATGTGTTCGAGTCCGGTTTCCAACCCGCTACCAGCATCACTGATGAGCATGCCGGCACCTCCTCCTACAGTCTGGAGAATCACGTCGACCCCCGGAAATCGTCGTCTTCCGTATTCGTGGCCACCGTGCAGTGTTTCCAGCTCCGCGTCGGCCCAGGTACCGGCGTCCGCAGGCTCGTCCGCTGGAGACCCAAATCGGAGCAGGGGGAGACCGTGTTCGAGTACGAGATATTCGCGCACGGTGGCATCGATGTCAACGCCACTCTTGGGAAACACCACAACAAGCAGCGTCACACCCAACACCAGGTCGCTTTCCCGGGCGGGATCCGCACCCAGTTCATCCGCGGCGCGCGGGAATGGAAGGGCGGACGACTGGTACGCATTTGGGACAACCCACGCTTTGACAACACGGCCAACGGCAGGGAGCGCTCGCCATCGTTCGAGGAACTACCCGCACCCATCCGTCCGACCAAGAAAGAACGCGGTCGGGTTGATGTGATCTTCTTCCCTTCCAGAGGACCGCGGGAGGCGACTTTGTCTTCGAGGGCAGTCATGGACGGCTCTGGTGACGACCCCGACGAACCTTACCCGTCTGGGGATGACGAGGCGGAATCCAACCACTCCCATAGCAGCGATGGAAGTTCCGAATCCGAGAGTTTGCACAACGCTGGCGGCGCATCGCCCGCGTACCCCAACTCTGACCGCGACTCCGAGTCCAGCGAAGGTGACTCCGAGTCTGGCTCGCCCGGTCCTCAAATTGCCATCACCCACCGGCGTGGGCACCCCAGTACTGCCTCGTTTTTGGACCCCTTGAAACCTGGCCGCGCATACATGTTTCGCGGGAACCGCTTCGTCCCAGTCCGCCACCCGGAGCCAGAGAGCCGCCCTAACTGGGACACCTTCCCGGAATCTGCGACAATCCTCAACAACTGGCCGTCGCTCGTGGAGATCGGGCTCGGGAACCTCGATGCAGTCCTTCCGGACGCTGCGGGTAAAGGGGTGCTCCACGTCTTTTGGTCGGACGTATGCGCAACCATCCGTCTAGACGGGTCACAGTGTGCGTTGTCGTTTCTTTCTTTGTCGCTTGCTCAGCACCAACAAATCCTTATCTTCTACTTTCTCTCTAGATGATTCCGAAGCGCGCGACGATAGGATGGTCAAAGGCTCAGCGACAATTGCGTCGACATGGCCGTCTCTCGCGAAAGCAGGCTTCGATACAGTCGACGCCGTCCTTCCGATCATGAGTTCGGGCCGCCGGGCTGGAGTTGAAGCGAGAGAAGCGTACGTCTTCAGCGGGGAGCACTTCGTCCGCATCAAGAACAAATCCGGCACGTCTTAGCTTCAATTGATGCCCTTCGGTGATCCATCTCCTAATGCACTTTGTGCAGGCTCGAAACACGATGTCCTCCTCGATAGTCCCAAGCCGATCGCAGACGGGTGGCCGTCGCTCAAGGAGGCAGGCTTCCGCCACGTCGACACGGCGCTGCTCGATCCAGACAACCCCAAGCAAGCCTACTTCTTCTGCGGTACCAACTATGTGCTCGTGGATGCCAGACCGGGTGAGTTGCCTACGTCACCATCTGTGAGGCTGCAGCCTGCATCGCCATTGACACGTCGTGAATCCAGATATCAAAGTCATCCGGACTCAGGGCCCCGTCAAGGCCGGTTGGCCATCCTTGGCGAAAGCCGGCTTCTGGTGAAGGGACAACGACCAGTCCCAGTCATATGCATACCATGAATCTCGCAGCCTGCTTCGATGATGCCCATGTGCTGGCCCCTGTGCTAGGGATTGATACCCCCGTCTCGTGCTACGCGTTGTTCACGTCACCGTCTCGTCGCGCTATGTGACGTCCATCTGTCAGTGAGTCCTGGGGCTGTACGATATGATCAGCCCGGTGTATGTATCTTCTGTTGAAGCACCCCCACCCTCTACAGACTTTCTTTGAATGAGGTGATCCGCCTGTGCGCCTTCGCCGACTTGCCATATGTATCTGCGGTCACTAGTGTAAGAGAACGAGAGCGCGGGCGCTAAAGCGCGGGAACAGAGTGACGAAAAAGGAAGGCGAGATGACGTAAGATCGCGAGTGACCCTCGTTGGACGCGCAAAGGCAATCGGATTGGGTAGACGGGGTAACGACAGTGGTGCGCGACCTGAGGCAATCGCGTAGCGAATACAAGCGTACGAGCGTCCGTATAAGTACCTAAACAAATCCCAGGCACTGAGGCACGGTACTGACAAAGAAATACGGCACTAATTGTAATGTGGCGGGCAACGGGATGGTGAGCGCTAAAGTGGCGTATCGTATGAGCTCGAAATGGCTACAGTAACTCTAACAACTAGATGCGGTGTAATGCAATTGCCCGGATCCCTCCTGACACCTGTGGCCTTCCAGGCCACTTGCCTATGCATGGAGCAAGGAGTGCCGTGTATGTAGTGAGGGATAAATCCGACTGCCTCGATAGCAAAATCTACAGTGGGTCGAACTCTTCTGGCGACCGGCGCTGCGAAGCCAAAAGTGGGATTTCAGACGTGACAAAAACTTTGGCATGAGCAGAATGAGTACGATCGTCTAGGCCGTATGTAGCATTGGCAAAGGCGATTGTAACTGAGGCAGGTAAGGCAATCACTGCGTTTGTGCCCAACGTAGATAGGACGGTGCGACGCGGGTCGGGATGAGGTCGCCCAACGTAGCACGTGCCGTCGCGACCTTGCGTAGCCAGGGGTGGGACGACTACTACGTGCGACATGTCGCAGCGTAGCCAAGGGGGTGCGACATGACGTATCCGGAGGGTATGCTGGCATGTGTAGCCATGAGCCTCGAGCAAGGCTGGAGGCGCTCCATCAGGACAGGTCGAGAGCGATTCATTAGGCCGTCTGATCCATCCAGGCCTCTCTTGACACTGCACTCAAATCTTAGATAATTGAACAACCTGGGTCTAGTTCAAATTCGGGTAGGACTACATTCATGCTCTAGTAGCTCTAGTACCCAGGCTCTACTGGCACCAGGCTAGTACCGACCGTCTAGTCCCAGCAGCGGCCAGCACGTCCCCACTTGTTCCACTCATCCTCTGCCCCAGGTCCTACTTACATTGCGCCCTGCAGAATGAATTGGGGAGATAACAATAAGTGGGACATACAGCTTCAAACACGAGTCAAGCCTGTGTACTGGGCTACTAGCCAAGTATGAGTGATGAATGGAGCTTTCGCGCAGACATACCATTATAGGCACATACCATGATAAAAGCTAAGCAGCATGAGGCAGCGTATGAACTAGCGTGATGTACTTACCACAGGTTGAACCGCACCCTAACCCCTCAACGTGGAAGATGAGGACCGACCTAACAATGTCCATTCCAGGGACGCCTCCAAAGTCGTGGTACTGAGGCAACACCATGGCATGGCAAGCTCCTCACCGTGTAGCTTGGAGCCGGAGGAAGCGGGATCGAAAGGGCCATGGAGGTCCAGGGCTGATGCTTGGAGCCGGAGGTCGGGATGTCCGAGCATGAGAACATGGGGAAGAAAGTGCGCACGGGCCTTCGAGTTTGACAACTTGAAGTCGTCTGGTATTTGAGTAGAAGACGTAGCATCCAGCATATCCCAGGACCATGAGCAAGGGACGAGGCATAGCAAGAGATTTCGAAATTCGTACGGCGACATGACAGCGTAAAACAATGCGATGTCGGGCGCGTCCAACTCGCGCCTCTTCCAGACCGAGGCAGGACAGGGCAGGACGGAGGAAGAGGAGCGGACCTCGGCGCTACGTCATGTGAACCCACCTCGCAACCCTCTGCTACATTTGCGACACAACCTCTCCGGCTCTCTTCAGACCTCCCCGCGGGTCTGTGTCGCGTTAGTACCTCACTGCTAGACTGTGCACATCAGTATAGCGGAGGCTACCTAGCTTCTGCTACCTCTAATCGCACGTAGCGGGTCCCCGCTACGTCCCCTCTCTAGAGCTCGCACACTGCAGGCGATATACTCCGCTCACGCAGTGACTAGTGAATGGTAATGGCCTGTGCCTCACCCTCAATGGGCGTCTATCCACCTCCGTCTTCTCTAGGCTAACGACCTGCTAACGATGTTCTCACTCAAGCCCCGTCCATGCTCCCCTCCGTAGGTCTCATCGTCTGCACAGGGGAGACAGCTCTCAGCCAGCTCTCACCACCCATCTTGGGCCTCAGGCCAGAGCACGGCTCCCTGATGAACACAACACCAACGCCGCCGCTGGTCTCTCAGCAGCTCTAAAAGGATGTCCGGCCTGAACTCTAAATGTCACCGGTTCACCATCCGAAGATGACACCGCCGACGAATCAACTCGCGTCCGCCAGCTCCTCCGACCACCGCCCATCCCAGGCCTCTCAGACTGGGGAATCCCTCCGGAACCAACGGAGCCCTGCGACGAGTCAATCAAGGTGCGTTTGGTCACACCTTGCAGGTGCATTAACAGATGCACAACCCCACTCCACGCGCCTCGCACAGGCAAAGATCTCCAACTTCCTCGCCCTCAAGCGCGACCCCCACAATCCGCGCCATTTCAATGACTCCCTCATGGCCAACCGTGCGTTCCGCAACCCCCACCTGTACACCAAGCTCGTCGAGTTTGTCGACGTCGACGAGCGCACGACCAACTTCCCGCAACACATTTGGGACCCTCTGGACGTCAAGGAGGAGTGGTATGCCGATCGCATAGGTTCGTCACCAGTCCGTCCTCGCACGGGTAGAATTTCGACCCTGACGCACACCTTTCCTATTCTCATGCTGAAGTCCTGCTGCCGTGCACCATCCTGTCACGCTACTCTCCACTCGGCAATGCCGGGACCGGAATCTTCACCTACCCAACATAATCGTCCAGCCGAAGCGCAGAAGGCGCACTCCGAAGCGACCTCGGCCGCGCAACACTCCTCAAAGCGTGCCCGCATCGACTTTGCCTCCGCCGGCCCGTCCTCGTCCTCGTCCTCGTCAGCCGCTCGCTCAGATGGCGGCAAGCACGGCGCGCGCCATCAGCCGTACCGACCTGGGGGCGGGCGGAGCGAGGGCGTGTTGGGCGGCGGGCACGGGAAGGGACGGGAGAGGAGCCGGTGGGGATGAGTCGATGGCTTATGAGGATGATCCCAGTAGTTCCGTGCGGTGTATGTTACCGTGCGCCGGTCAATGCTGAGTCGCTCTTCGTTGTTTGCTGAGCAAGGCTCGTTTTCTGACAAGTTGGGTCAGGGGCAGGGCGTCATCCGAGACAATTCCTGTCGATGTGTGCGGTTAGTTTGATAGGCTAGACATGAGCGCTGCGCTTCAGGCTTCGAGCGAACCTCTGAACGAGGGTAACCCTCTGTTGTCTCACTGTCAGTCGGCATCTCAACGGATGTGGGTGTAGTGCCCATTGAGACGACAAGGGTCACCTCCGTTCAGAGATGTTGCTTTGCGAACTGTTCTATTTTCGCTCCGCTCGGCACTCCAGCGGTCGTGAAGAGGCCATAGAGGACCGGAGCATACCTCAATGTTCTCTGTCCTCACCCGAAAGTGGTGGTTGGGTGTGGACTGTGAACGGAGAACGGAGAACCGATAGGTCAGAGCACTTGGGTGAGACTCATGCTCCCGTTCGACACGCAGACCGCGACTAAGTGATCATGCATCTGGGTACGAGAGCACGGCGCACAGAATCGTCTCCGGTGCCTTGGCGGGTATGGGCTGTTAGGCATGCTACGGACTTAAACGTTACCGCTGTCACTCGAAGCAATTGCCGCACTCGGAGGTTTCGAGGGTGCAAACTTTGAGGTTCGGTAGTCCATACGCCGGTCGCTCCTGTGCGGCTACTCGGAACATGAAGGCTTCCTTGTGCCATTCAGGTCATGCAGATGGGCAGGTGCATAGGGTCTCTGGCATCCAGGGTGGTAACATAGGTTCCTTTCCGTCATTTAACCGGTCGGCAAAGATTATCGAGGTGGCCATCGCCTCGCTTTCCGCACAAACGACTACATCAAGGATATTGGCAATCCCATTGCAGTTCCTGACCTTCCATTTCTCAGGCACAGTCCAACAGACTCTCGTCCTGGTCTCCTCTATCACTATGTACGGATACAGCCACCACGGACGCGGACTCTCGGACCTTCCTCCATCGCTTACGAGGTCCACGCATCCCGTTACCACCTTCTATTGCCGTACGTTGGGCAAGCTCTTCATCTCACGTTGCATACGCCATTGAGTTCTGGGGCACAGGTGACGCAGAGGGCACAACGCAGGCCGCCTCGTTGCGTCGGACGGCTGCGGATGGGTCCAACGCAAGTACTTGGCCACACCGTTGGTGTCTCTCTGCACAGTGTATATAAAGCCCTGCAGGTCCTCCACTGCAGAGCATCGACGGCACCGCGTTCGTTGTTCTGGTTAATCCTTCCTTTCGACTCCTCCTGTGACACAAACCCAATCCGCTCTCATCTGAACACCTCGGCAAGTGTGCGCGCAATAGTGTCTGAACACTCTCGTTGATATTTCGTCGCGCATGCCCCTACAGATGACCATTTTGAACCTCTCCAACGCAGCTGTGGAACTCATCGCATGTGATCTGAAAGGCGAGGACCCGGCGGATGTTGTCCAACACATCAAGGCAGCCAACATCGAAATCAAAATCTCGAAGCTCAAAGTCCGTTCCCCCCTCCAGAAGAACGGTACAGAGAAGTTGGTCGTGCTACCCGCTGCACAACCGCTTTTTCGTTGGGATACAACACTTCCGGCCGATGTGTTCAACTCAGGTTTCAAACTCACTGCTAGCATCACTGATGCGCCGTCTAGCAACCCCGGGAACCTCCTCACCCATCTCGATCCCAACAGCACGTTGGATCCCGTATTCGTGGCCACCGTGCAGCGTTACCGAAAGAAGGGAAAGCTCGTCCGCTGGAGACCCAGCCTAGAGTCGAAGCCCAATGAAACCATGTTCGAGTACGAGATCCTTGCTCACGGTGGCATCGATGTCCACGCGACTCTTGGCACGTGGGACACGCGAGCCGATCAGCACCAGGTCGTCTTCCCGGGCGGGATTCGCCGCGAATTCGTTCGTGCTGCACGGCAGTGGAGGGGCAACAAGGTCGAGCGCATCTGGGACAACCCCCATTTCGACAATATGGCGAACGGCGACGAGCTGTCGCCCCCGTTGAAGAAGCTTCCCCCACCCATTCGTCCCCAACTTAATTCCGAAGGCGAACCCGATGTGGACGTCATCTTCTTCCCTGACGAGGTGTCGCAGGACGAGGTGCCCCACCGGTCTCTGATGCAGGAGGCGGGAGAGGTGGTGTCCGACGATCCCTATGACGGCGCCGATGATGGCGAGTACTACGTGGATGAAGATGACTCGATCCCCGTCGACCCAGGCAAGCCCACCGACAAACCATCATCCCCTACTCCCGCGGTCAAGATCTTCGTTAAACGTGGGCACACTAGTACTGCCGCGTTTATAGATCCCCTGGACACTTCCCATGCATATTTCTTTTGCGCCAATCGTTTCGTTTGGATCCCCAGTCCGGCGCAACAGGCGGGCTCTTCCGAGCCGTCAAAGCCCATTCTGGGCAATTGGCCCTCGCTCGTCGCGGCTCGGCGGGGAAATATCGACGCAGTTTTGCCCGACGCGACCGACCCGCAGCGCCTCTACATATTCTACTCGAACTTATGCGCCACCATCCGCATTACCGCTGGTCAGTTCTGGGTCTGCTTTGGCAATCTTACACTCCGAACTTTTGCGCTGATAGCACTCTCATCTGTCTGCAGGTAAACCCCGCGGCTCGCTCGTTCATGCCACGGCCACCATTAGGTCGATGTGGTCATCTATCGCGGAAGCAGGTTTCAAGACCATCGATGCCGTTCTTCCAATCCGGATCGAGGGCGCATTCTCTCAGGCGTACATCTTCAGTGGGACACAATTCATTCGCATCAGGAACAAGTCAGGTAAGACTCATATACTTGCATCCCCCTCATTGCTCATAGATCTGCGCAGACAATACTCAACAACAAGATGACCTCATCGATCCTCCTAAGCTGATTGTGGATGGCTGGCCCGCACTAGCGAGCGCCGGATTCCAATACGTCGATACATTACTACAAGACCTGGAGGACGAAAAGAGAGTCTACTTCTTCTGCGGCGACTACTACGTGCTCGCCTCAGCCGAACCGGGTATGTGGCTCATCGTCCTTGTCCCGAGTCACCATTAACACTCTCCCACGCAGATACGAGAGATTACATCGAGCCGAAAATGCTAGTGACAGAGGGTTGGCCCTTCTTGGTGAAAGCCGGCTTCTGGTGAAGCTTAAGAATCCGCCGAGCCTATCACGGCAAGCACACAGGTCTCGCAACCACTGTCTCATCGTCGCCTCTCAGACTGTTCGCCCGACTCCCACGTACCACCACCTGTACTACGGTTTGATACCGATGCTCCCAGTCTCGTCTCACTTACGTTCCGATCTCGTCAACACTGTCCGTCCGAGTTAGCAGTTTCTGCGCGCGCTTCGTGTACGATACTATCAAGCTGGTGGTGACCGTATGTTCTGTTCCGCCGATTCGCGTCAACCTTGCCTACGTTACCCTCTCATGTACGATATTGGAACGTTGTTTCGCCGAGTATTCCTTCCATGTACGATATTGGAGTTGACTCTTTCGCCGAGTATTCCTTCCATGAATGACATGCTATTTCGTACCTTGTTGGCCTTGTACCTGGCGGTGACAGTACGATCAAAGTGGATCACTTGGAGAGAGAGGATAGGGCAACCTCGTCTCTCGCCGACGGAGATCATATGGCACTGAAGCTGATTCCACGGCAAGCATCCCCAAATATCGCATCAAAGGATATGTGTCCGGCAGCCTACATGTCACGAATATAAACAAAGGGCTCTTTGTTGGCAGACAAACATTTCACGAACATGTCATGCCCTCCAGCAATCATGTCAAAGGCCTCGAGATTCCGGGATGCACGCCGTGTTCGGAGTCGAGCCGCATCGCACTCCACCGGCAAGCAACTTCCAAGGTTACGGACATGCACGCGGTTGGGATACTCAGGAAATTTATTCGCGCACGACGAGCCATGTGAAATATATGGGCAAATGAAGGCAGGCAAACATTGCCATGGAATGAGAGAGAGACAGGGGAGCCTGGACCGTGACTGCTTTACCGCATCTCACTATGATGCAATCATGGCCCCCGTCTAAAACGACACCTTGCCCAATGCCCTCAGCTGGCTGACTATGACCAGATCGGCCCTTCCCCTGCCGCGACCGCCCGAATGTCATGCCGCTGAGGATGAGTCGATAGCTTATGAGGATGCTTTCAGTAGATCCGTGCGGTGTCACGGTACTACCGTGCGCTAGTCAATGCTGAGTCGCTCTTCGTTGTCTGTTGTCTTTTCCTGATGGGTTGAGTTAGGGGTGTTGTCCTAGTGTTGTCCCACCCGGATTTTGCGCCTGCTCGTCCGGTCCACACTCATCCGAGAAACTGCGCTCCCATGAACTCTGTTTATGCCGATGCGTCCTCACCTAGGCCTCCGAATCCTCGTGCGCTCCTCGCTCCGACGGCAGCTAGCACGACAGGGCCTGTCAGGCGGCAGGCGTGGACAGTGAAGGGGGAGGAGCCGCTGGAGATGGCTGCGGCTGCTGTGGAACGCGTTCCGACATGGGACATCGTTCTTTGTCGTCTGGTGTTGACATGAAGACCCGCCGCTACGCGTGAGTGAGCGGTCAGTTCACTCTGGCAGCCGTACTCATCATGGCTTGCCCCTTTGAGGGACACTCGCGGCAGTTGCGCTAGCGTTCATTCCGCCTCAGAGGCGCTCGTGTAATTGCGGGCCGTGAGTCGCAAGGACTCTATATCATGGTTGCGAGCGAAGCGAGCATACCCCATAGGCGTTGACCGGACGCACTTCGCAGGGGACAAACAAGGACAAATTGTCCGGGTACAGTGATCAAATGTTAGCGCTCGAGACTCGATACTTGACCACTGCTTTCATGAATCCCTCTGAGTCTCGAAGTACATGCCCTTACACATGATAGGCTCAATTATGGGAGTTTTTGTGAAGAAAAGGTAACTCAGTGAAGAGAAATCTGCTCACCACCGCCGACGCCACAACCACAGCGAACAAGCGCCCAGACGCATGATGTGGCCTCAGGCGTAGCGAGCAACACCGTGCTAACGGAGACTAGTAGAACTTCCAACTCTTGTCTCCACGTGTTGTGTGAGTTCCAGGGAGACGCTGCTGCAAGGTTGCAAAACAATCCGACTGGACCGGAGACATTGAAACCGCACAGGGACACATTCTGACGCATCATGCATCCTGCGGTGTGGTTGACATCCTGCCAGGCATCGAGCGCAGACCGATACTAAGGTTCGATTCGTGCGAACGTTTCTAATCCAACGCGGGTCCCACCTAGATAGGAGCATGTAACTGATACTGGAGCTCGTGACAGTGACATGCCGCACAATTTGTACGACACGGTACTACGGAAGAAATCTGAACTTGAACTTCGCACGTACGTTCTCACTGTGGACGGCGAAACCCAGGGCTCAACAGAGATGACCTCAGGCGTTAGGAGGCAGCGGTACGTTAGCTCCGCACCTTCAACGATCTCGTCGGGACTTCATTCAACCAACGTCTAGTAGAAGCTCAAGTTGCGCCCTGCCTCCTGGATCTGTCATTCAACGACTTGGCTTGCCACCAGACGCCTCCCTCGAGCTGTTGGAAGTTCTACTAGTCTCCGTTAGCACGGTGTTGCTCGCTACGCCTGAGGCCACATCATGCGTCTGGGCGCTTGTTCGCTGTGGTTGTGGCGTCGGCGGTGGTGAGCAGATTTCTCTTCACTGAGCTACCTTTTCTTCACAAAACTCCCATAATTGAGCCTATCATGTGTAAGGGCATGTACTTCGAGACTCAGAGGGATTCATGAAAGCAGTGGTCAAGTATCGAGTCTCGAGCGCTAACATTTGATCACTGTACCCGGACAATTTGTCCTTGTTTGTCCCCTGCGAAGTGCGTCTGGTCAACGCCTATGGGGTTTGCTCGCTTCGCTCACAACAATGTCACCCGTCGTCGCCCAAGCCAGAACTCAAACACCACATTGCAGCTCCACGGACCACCATGCAACTCATGTCACAACTCTTTCACTACCTGAACCGGTGAACGCGGGGTATATATATATATACTGCTGCTTGAATCCTGCAGTGCCCACAGCGAACAGCCATCGCCCTTCGTCAACTTCTCATGAACCTCCATTCCTATCCTCCTCACACACGTGAGTATATCTTGCCATCCATCCATGCACCGATGACGAGAAGCTCAATGTGACTTCCTCGTCTCATTGTCAGAGTGCAATGGGTGGCGCATCGCAAGGTTCGAGGCTGGTTTCTTACCGCTCCGACCTGTCGGAGAGTGAGGCCGCGGTGACCATTGACCGCATTCAGCAGGCTACTGGGACCAACTTCACCATCATCTTTCGTGACGCTGTTTCTGAGGACTCTGGAGAGATCAGCAGGCCTGCTGCCGAACCGGTCTTCCGTTGGACCAATCTCCATCCTTCGATCGTGTTCGACTCCGGGTTCATTGGAGGGGCCAACATCTCCGATGACACTCCCCTTGACACGAAACTCTACAATGTCGCAGCTCAACTCACGACCAAGGGGCGCCAGTCTTCGATCTTTGTGTCCGCCGTGAAGCGCGTCCCCACCGTCACTCCGTCCATTCCTTCTGAGTCCGACTCGGAGAAGCTCGTATCGTGGAGACCGTCGCGGCGATCAAAGGCTCTCCGAGTCAGCGAGTTCATCTTTGAATACGAGATCCTGGCGCACGGTGGCATCGACGTAAATGCTACGCTCAACAAGTCCTTCCCCCACGAGCAGATCGCTTTTCCCGGAGGCATCCGCCGGCAGTTCATTCGCGCAGCTCGGGAGTGGCGGGGCTCGCAGCCCGTACGACTCTGGGTGAATCCCTACTTCGACAACACCGCCAATAGAAAGGAGCTGTCCCCTCCGCAATCGAAGCTTCCTGCATTGTTTCGCGCACCTCCTGGCAATTCCAGCACCCCCGGCGGCAACGTGATGTTCTACCTCCCCTCAGAAAAGCATGAGGCGATCAAAGACGACTTCCTGAGCGGTCCCGGCGAGATCGGTGATCCTTACGGGTCCCTGAACGATTACGAATCTGACCACCCGGACGATGAGCCACCTTTCAAAGACGTCAAACGGGCGGTCATCAGCGTAGCGTCGTTCACGGACCCTGTGGACGATCACCGTGCATACGTTTTCTACGGCAATCGCTTCACGCACATCCATGTCCCGGATGATAGAGGCAAGAAACAGGAGGGACTCTCCCATATCATCAAGGATAGCTGGCCCTCGTTGGAATCCGCAAGGCGCGGTCACCTTGATGCCGTGCTTCTGGACGCCGGAGACAAATCCGAGGGGCGGCTTCTGCACGTCTTCTGGGCTCGTTTACACGCAAGCATCCGGTTCCAAGACAGCCCAAAGCGTGCGTTGATGTATTTTTCTTGCACCAGAACCTGCGCTCACCTAATATTCACCAGACTCGCGCGTAGTTAAGGGTCCTGCGGAAATTACGGCCAGATGGCCGTCTCTCAAGGAGGCTAAGTTCAAGACCGTCGATGCCGTGTTGCCACTCCGAAACAGCACTGGCACCGGGCCTCCGGCCCGCAAGGTCTATGTCTTCAGCGGCGAGCATTACGTCCTCATCACGAACAAGATCGAATCAGGTGCGTTGTGATCGTTTCAGCGGTGTATATTTTGGACGAAATTGAGCTGACTTTCAACCTGCTATGGACAGCCGAGTCCCCCAATAGCGGCGAGGACTCGCTGATCGAGGGTCCTAAGTCGATTTCGGGTGATTGGTCCGCACTCAAGAACGCGGGCTTCAAGTCCGTCGACACTGTGCTACTTTGCCCTTTGAACCCGGCTCGGGCGTACTTTTTCTGCGGTGATCACTACGTTCTCGCATCCGTCACTCCTGGTGCGTCGATTGCTGTTGGCCGCACTGTTCTCACTGAAGCGGTATTCATGCCCGCCTATCTCAGGTAACCCGAATGTCTTCGGAAAGGGATTGATCAAGGAAGACTGGCCGTCCTTGGTCAAAGCTGGCTTCTGGTGAGGTACGACGGAGAAATCAATGGATCACGTAGACAGCTTCGAGAATACTTGTTCCTCGCTCTCCAGGTTTTCACACTGTACCACGGTCCCATACCGATCGGCCCCGCGAACCGTCCCCTCATTCCCGTTCAACCCCTCACTCTCACGTCTATTACGATTCCAGTTCCCGTGTACTTGCGCTTCCTCTAGTCCGTTGACTTTCTAGTCAGTTTTTGCCCCACCAAGCTCCCCTCGTGGACGATAGTTAGTGTTCGGCACCTCTTGGGTACACGTGTATGGTCAGCTACGGAAACTACCTCTTGGGTATCTCGCCGCATCATCAGTGTTCAAGTTCTCACAACTTCGTACTTATGCATCCCGCACCTGCAGAACTTCATAGTGCTCATCCGAACTGCGTGTGCTCACAAGGTGACAGGGCCTCGAACGGTGTTCACCTGCATTGTTTCGTATGTCAGCTTGGGAAGCTGCCGCATTTGAGAAATCTTGAGTTGTGCGGTCGGTGTCGAGAATCACAATGCCAAGGCCGCGGCCGATCTCGGTACGTGGCTGTGCCGGACCGTCCCTCTTTCGTCCGACCGAACTCGCGTTCCTCTATAGTGTCTTGAACTGCTTGTGCTGCTTGTGGCTGACAGTTGCTCGCTTGCTCATCTCATCGCACAGTACATTGCAGGGAACAGCAAGGACGAAGTCTTCGAAGGCGCTACAAGCGTCTGTTCCGAAGGCAGGTGGTCAGGCTCGGCGAGGAACTTGGGCGGGGTAAGTTCAAGTCCGTCGAGACGGTCTTCATGATCGCAACGATGTCACTTTGGGGCCTATTTGACCATATTGTATATGGACGCCTGCTAGATCGAGTACGTTGACCGCCACCACGTGTTCCGTCAGTACGATCTGACAGTCATCCTGATACACAGGGAACTCTGATTTTCACGCTGTAGCTCATGTATCGCTACTATGCCTTGCATGGCAATGCACGCGATACATATTGTTGTTGTTCCATGCGTCATGGAGCTGGACTTATGCACATCGCTCATCAATGCCAAAGCTGTCAGGTCTCTTCGGTTCTCTGCTTCGTGTCTATCGTTATATCAATTCATCAGGAGCTAACAATGACTCTACGAGCAGGTTCGTCGCCATATGGGTCAGAGACAGGGTAGACCTTCGTTCCCTCGCGCGGAGAAACTCAATGGGGAACCGCGGCTTTGGATTCAGTGAGGATCGCGGTCGGACGTGATGCCGTTACATCGCGAGACGGTGACGTTGAGTTTGACCGGAGAAGCTCGCTGCCACTCGCGCCGCAGGGCTCAGCGCCCGACGAAGCGCGTGAACGGTCCCACCGCGAGCAGTCACTCCAACCACGGTCAGTTCCACCCTGCGCTCTCGAAGCTGCTCAGTCTCGTAAGCTACAGGTGAGCGGCCGAGGGCGTGGCATCATGTTCCGCACGAGAAAGTCTCGCGGAAGGGGAGAGATGGTGTTTATACCACCACCGCACGCTCAGCTGACACGAAGAGCAGCGCTGGAGACCGATCAGCTCCGGGTTGGTCAGCGTGGATGGACAGATTGAGCCTGTCGTGGGGCGTCAACGTGAACGTGGCTTCCCTATGATGACAGCAGCGCTAGTCCGAGTGCTCATGCCAACTCGGACAAGGTGCATTGGAGTCGTGCTATGCTCTGTCGCCCATATACATACCTTATCCGACGACATGGCATCGCTCCACGATGCACCTCATCCCTCCGGCGATGTGGTGCGTACAGTTCCGGCGGGGCTGAACAGCCGTCTCTCCTTCCACAGGACTGGTACTACCACGAACGCGCAGGTGGACCACATAGATCCGTGCTGGCATCGGTCGCTACCGTGAACTGTGCGCCGGTTGCGGCGTGTCCGCACTCGAACTCTAAGGCTATTCGCTTACGCCCTTGCCACGGTCAGCTTCCGAAAGTCGGTCGCTCATCAGACAGGGCTTCTAGCGGCGCCGCAGTTGACAGCCCCCATATGTAAGTGTGAGGAGTCCGTCGAAGGAGCGCGTCTTCATATCTCATCGCTGGCGGTTCCAGCTATCCCCCCCTCCCACACGCTCTGCCGCTATTCTACATGAGCACAACAAACACAACAGTGGCAGCCCATGCATCGAAACAGGATCTCCTCCATCACACGTACGGCGTGATTTTGGTAGCTGGCCTATTGGCACTATTGTGAGTGTCTTCAATTTGTTATTGTTGCTACGGCCTGACCCATCTATCTGGACCGCCAGTCTGTCCGGCGCAGTGTTTGCTCAGGTCGTTGTCTACTTCCGCCTCTATCCGACAGATGATGCAAAGATCAAGGGCATGGTGCGCCTACTCTTACATAGCCTTCTGTTATGAGGCTGACACTTCGACATCTGCGAAAGGTCCTCCTCCTGTTCGTGCTCGACATCACACATTCCGCAATGATTTGCACAGCAAATTGGCAAAACCTCATGACTAGCTTCGGCAACTACGGAGAGTTCAGTCGGATCAGCTGGTATTATCCTATACATCTGTTCCCGATGCGAGGCTGAGCGGTTTAAACGTCCAGGTCCATCGCAGTATGTATCATCGCACTTCTGCAGTTCAGTGGACGAAGACTCACTCGCAATGACTCGTTGAGACTACGATTGCAATAACAGTAAGGCGTCCCCGACGCACATATGCACGCGTACCTGAGCTTATGACTTGTGTCTAGGCAACGACTACCTTCATAGCTCATTGGTGAGTTTCGATGCACTGCGCTTGTCCCGCGTAGTTGAGGACATACGACTTCAGTTTTTTCACCAATCGAATCCACGGACGTACGAGAAGTTCCGCTCTAACGAACCACTGGAAACTAAAGCTCCCCTGCTCGATTACTAGTCAGCAACGGGAGATGGATCATCACGGCACCTTTGGTATGTTTCAGACAGCCTATGTGTCCGAGTCCCTATCGCCTAACCCTACTTGATGCAGTTGACCTTGGCTCTTGCTCGCCTCGGTAAGATGCTCCAGATAGCCATGTCCATCTCTTACACTCAGTCTCATCTTCACGCGCAGTCTCGGGACTTGGTATGTGCCCGCTCAATTGTCAGCACTATCAACGCTGAGTTCGCCTCGGCGCCAGTGACGACAGGGGAGATGTAGGTCTCTTTTTTCGCGCTCGCTCGGAGCACTTGTTGAGTTGAGGCAATCTCAGGGGTCGTCTACGAGACTTCGGGCTCATGCTAGAACACTATGAGGTACGTCCAGATAGTCATGGCTGCGACACACTGACGGACTTCGTTCGTAGTATCTACTCACTCTCGGCCTGGCGATAGCCACGGCAACGGACGTCTTGATCACCATCTTCATGTGCTTTTACCTACGCCGTCGGCGCAGTGGACTATCGAGGTGAGCAGAAGAAGACATATGAGCTGTGTAGTGCTGACGGAATTCATGCAGGACGGATCGCGTCGTCAACGAGCTCACGCTCTTTGCTGTTGAAACCGGCATGCTCACCTCGTATGCGTTCTGATGTCTCGTCTCGCTGTGCAGAACGATCTAACGGGGCCGACTGATAGCTTGACGACTGTGCTGTCTCTCTTCTTTGTACGTCGATGAACCTCCGTGTCGGAATCCATACTGACGATTTTCGTACAGTGGCTGCGGACCCCAGAAAACCTCGTCTTCATGGGGCTCCATCTCAACATCTGTAAACGTGAGTTGTAATCTTCCCTGTCGGATGCCGTTCACGTCGCTCAGGATCTATACAGTGTATGCCAACTCGATCTTGGCAAGGTACACCAATTGTCGATGTCGGCACTCGCCCCGTGATGCTGACGCAGGGCGAACAGCTTGAACTCACGAAAGTCTCTACTCAAGACGATGGAAGGAACCATCGACACGGAAGGGTACCCACTACCCATCATGTTTCCACGCACGTTCAGTACTCGCGGTCAACGAGTAAGTGACCCCATCGACCGTCTTCCCCTCCATATTGAACGTGCAATCCACATAGTCCCGTGTCCTCGGTCGTGGCACTACAAAGGGTTCTACCTCGATGAAGGTGAGAGCATCCCCATATGATTGTCGGAAGTGTGTGACCTGATGCCCTCGACTCGTACCAGCCCGTACAAGTGAACATTGACATCGAGTCCACTGTTCGCCACGAGGGCCTCGAACAGCGTCCCGATGACCGCGCAGCTGCAGCATCCCCAGAGAGCGTCAGAGTGTTTGAGAGCGTGAAACTGGACTGATTGGACTGATTGACTGTGTAGTGATAATGCCGCTCTCTTGAAGACTGAATTCCTAAATCCTGTGTAATAGATCGAGGTCCCGTTCCGGGTGCGACGACCGCTAAGCGCTGCGGGACGTACGGTGTGGGACACTTGCAGACCGCGGGCGACTCCCAGGAAGGAACCCCATAACTTTGTCAAAGTCGCCGGCACGATTCTCCCGCTGTCACGGAAAACGTGGTGCAGAATCCGCCGCGCATGCGTCATTGAGCCGAACGCCGGCGTAGTCCCCGTGGGACCGACCGGTGACCAGTCCGGTGGGAGAGTCTATAAGACATGAGGCTTTCAAGCTGGAGGGCGTCCGGTCGCGACTCGCAACTAACCTAAACTCACCTGATCGCTTCATACACAGTGCCGCCAACATGTCCGATTTCCCCGGCCTTCCACCTTTCCCCGAGGACGTAGCAACTGTACCTTTGCTTGTTATTGACTTTGCGCTCATACAAAGGAGGGACAAGGCCGAGACCGACAAACTCTGGAAAGCAGCTACGGAGTTCGGTTTCTGGTAGTCAGTACCATCCCACGCTTGAAGCCCAGTATCCTATCCACTCACGAGACGAGATACACAGCCTCAAGAACCACGGCACCGATGCTGAGGTCGACGCGATGTTCGAGATGGGTGCGGAAACCATGAAATTGCCTCTGGAAGAGAAGATGAAGTATGAGCAAGGCGACGGCGGAATGTCCTTCGGGTATGGCCCGCTTCGCGTAGAGACTCGAATATGAGAACTTACCACAGTTACCATCTGTGCAGATACAAGGCGGCAGGTGCCAACGCCACCGACGAGCACGGAAACCTCGACACCATCGAATTCATCAACGTCGCCAAAGACGACGCCCTCGCCTGGCCCTCCCTCGTCCACCGCTCGTATCCGCCCACAGTGAACGCACGCATGGAGTCCACCATCAAGCCGTTCATCAAGAAGGCCCTCGGCGTCAACAACACCTTCCTGGAAGTATTCAACGATCGTCTCGGCCTGCCCCCCGGGACGCTCGCGAAGCTCCATCTCTTGGAAGAACCGAGCGGGAGCGAGTCGCGATGCATCAAGAACCCACCAAAGCCCGACGACATGCCGGAGGACAGAGCCGCGCTCGGGGCGCACACCGATTTTGGCTCTCTAGTGAGTCGGTCAGGTCGGTGTCAATGAGTTCCCGCTGAGAGCTGAGTTCGGCGTCGCATAGTCGTTCCTCCATAATAGGCTGGGCGGGCTTCAAGTGATGGTCCCAGGAACAGAAGACTGGCGATACGTCAAGGTGAGAGCGATCCAACCACGATATATCGTCCACGAGGCTGAGTGCGAGGTAGCCATTGCCGGGCCATGCCGTCTGCAACATCGGGGATGCCCTAGCCATCTTCAGCGGCGGCATCCTCCGTTCCAATCTGCATCGCGTAGTGTGAGCGCTCTTCATAAGTGATGCCACTCACGACCGAAACTGGCGGACCACTCACTCTTGAACAGACCGCCGCCCAAGGAGCAAGGCAAATTCGAGCGATGGTCTCTCGTGTTCTTCACGCGCCCCGGGTACTCCATCGTACTACGCCCACTCTCCTCCGAGAGCCAGATCGTCGCAGAAGCGCTCTCGAAGGCGCCCCCTGGCAAGTACGACGGCGGTGTCACGGCGCGGGAGTGGTTCATGCGGCGGATCAAGAATCAACGCATCAAGAACCGGACGGTGAGTGGGACTTGTGCTTACTATGCGTGGGCAGACTCATGAGGACTTGCGCATGTCCACAACGAACGATAGGGCCCGGAGACGTGGCGTAGCAGTCGAGGAACGGAGCACACGCCCACGGCGTACTGACTTAAACCTCGAGTTACCCCGGGGGAGGATGAAGTTGGGATGAGGGGGTCGGAGAAGATCGGAACCCGTGGGAATTGTCTGAAGACGCCCGTCTCTTTCCGAGCCTCGACTTTGCACTTGCACTGCATCCACTTCGACCTGGTATCTCTCTGTTCACCTCTACTATTGTCTGCAACGATTGCCATCGCGGCACACATCTCTACAAGACTACATTCTGTGAGTACTCGCAGTCTGATCCGGCTGCAACAAGTCGGGAGCTGTCTCAAGCAGTTGGCGGAGTCATCACAGCTAAGCTTGGTGCGCACTGAGTCTCTGTCGGAGTACAATAGACTGTTCGAAATGTGCTTTAGAGTAACCACTCTTTCGGCTGACTTTGCACTCAGTAATGCTTGAGCTACTAGCATCGCATTATGAGCGAGTGCGCAATCTCATACGAGTCGATACCGTTGAGATCGCGCGCTATACTCCTAGATCTAGAGTTACAACAAGCAACAAGCTAAATCAGAAGATGCGCGTTCGGACACGGCACTACATACCCATCTGATTGAAAACGCCGGTCCTGATACTAAATCTCCGTGCACAGGAATGGCTACCTGCGAGCTGCGGCCGCGTGCGAAGACATCTGGTGTCTATGTTATCCCTTATGGGGTCTCTCGCTCCGGACATCGGGCGACACGATGGCTCAAGAGTCAAGAACATTGCTTCCTTCCATATACGACCTCCTATTCTCCCATGCACGCCGTCCAGACTGCAAGTGACCCTGCGCCCGTCATCAGGGCCGCTTCTCGGGCGCATGCGAGCATGGATGCCAGCAGTAGCACTCTCGGCCAGCAATGCACTCCAACTTCTGCCCCAAGACGAGCCCGCGACATCCCACTTTGCGCATCTATCACGAAGCAGTCGGCGTGCGAGACGCACAAGCACGAACGCTGCTCATGAGTAGCGTTACCCATGGGAGTATGACGACGTGCGAAAGCTGCCAAGCGGCGATGTGCTGCCCATCCGCCCATCCTCCGGCCCTTGGCGACTAGGAGCTGTATATGATATCAAAGAAGAGACGACGTCCTCCAGGGCCCCTTCCTTCCACCCCGTCACCCCACGCCAGTTGGTCCCCCGCTGCACGCGCAGGTCCAGGATGGCTGGTCCCAGCGCGGACATCGAGCCTGCCAACGCGCACCTCGTAGGCATCTGGATCCAGCTACTCTTCACCGGTACGCCTCGCATTTCATCCTTATGCTTGTGGTGGCGCATCAAGCGATCGCTCAATGATGTGTAGGAGCGTATTATGTCTACCTTCCGCAATGTGCCTTGATCCTGAGGCGGAAGGTCCGCGATGGTCTGTCGATCTGGCTACCGCTAGTATGCGGTCTATTTTTTGCGTTGACGACTATCGTACGTGCCTTTCCATACATGGGTTGGTCTCTCAAGCGCGCTTACACTTCATTTTGTCTTCGGTGCAGTCGCTTGTCGTCGAGATGGTTCGCGGGTACCAAGCTTTCGCAGCACCAGGAGGGCTTGACAATCGTCCCAATCCAGTGGCGTACTTCCGCGACGGCGCCTCCCCACTTTCCCTAGTCAAGAACAGCATCGTCGTCATCACAGTCATCATTTCAGACGCAGTGCTTGTGAGTGGAGCGAACGATCTGCCAGATTGTGAGCCGACCATTGATCCCCGGGGCAGGTGTACCGCACGTATATCGTCTGGAACGGCAACTATTTTGTTGTCATTCTCCCAAGCCTCATCTTCCTCGCATCCACAGGTACGTGCCAGTTGAGGTTGATTTCGACTCTCTATCTGACGAGCGCGTCATAGGGATGGGTATCTGGGCGACGCATACCCTCTCGCAGACGAAGTCGGGCGAAATCCAAATCTTCGCAGCCGTTACCATCCGAGTGCGCTACTTCTTCGTGCTCACGTTCTGCCTCAACCTGCTATGTGTCGGTAAGCGGACCTAGCCATGCTGTCTGTCACCTTCCGTCCTCATCAGCTTGATAGGCTTGATCTGTTGGAGAATATGGCGCATTGCCTTCAGGCCCACCGACGATCTCAGCGACAGGAGCCCCTTGTCGCGTATTCTGAGTATCATGATAGAATCTGGTACGCATTATCTCAAGCCTGAGTTGTCCGATGCACGCGCTCACCCATCCACGTAGCGGGCTTCTACTGTGCCTACCTTTGCATCCTCATCATCACTGACTGCGTGGGCACCAACGCCTTCTTCCTCTTCCTCAACCCGGTACGCGTAATCCGCTCTGTTCCCGAGACTGGATGACTTCTGACTGACGTCATCTTCATGTCCAACAGACAGCACCTGTCGTGGTCAGTGTCTGCATCATGAAAGTCTCGAGCGCACTGTCTGACTGAACTCCCCACAGGCGATCGTGTACTCACTGCTAATCGTGCGAACGCAGACCCCGCGTGAGTACGCGCAAAGCACGCTTCCGGCCACCAGCACGCTCCACTTCGGTAGCTCTACCCAGAGGAGCCTGCAGAACCAGTCGTTCACACCTGCGGGAGTCGAGATCCATCTCAATCGCGTTGTTGAATCCGACCGCCGGGTGAGTACACGGGCAATGTTTACCAGCTCGGACAGCTCGGATATCATCGGGGACAAAGACAAGGCACAAGTGATATGAATCTGGTGCCGTGTACGACTTTGCAGACATGACACGGTTGGACTCTGCTTCATGCCCGTGATCGGGGAATTTATCTGTGTGTACGATACATTGCCGGCACTTTCCCTGCATTTGATATGGAGGACGGACACTAGGCTGTGCCCTGCAGCCTCTGATACCCTTCGTCGCTACGGGCATGGACGCCGCGGGTATTATTCAGTGTGTAGAAGGGCTGTCAACTTATGGATAAATCGCTATCTACGGCGCAGTAGGAGGAGTCAATGTCGTCCCGTCACGCCGTAACGAGGCGATGCGGGCTGTAGAATTGTGGAAAGACGGCCAATGGACTCGACGCTCCACCGGAGGACTTGGAGCGGATCGAATAATGTAGCTAAAGTCCGCCCCGGACGGCGTGAGCCCCTCGAGCGGTCGCCTCGAGTCAAATCCAGCTTGATTCGGAACGCTTGAGACTACGAAGATCGAGAGGCTTCTGGACTTCGAGCGCTGCAGCTAGCAGGACATCTCCGAGAATCCGTAAGTCTGAATCAAGGATGCGGAGAAGAGGGGGAAATCAAGGGAGTTGAGGTGGGGCGGCCCAGCGTGGCCCGCCGGTCGCAAGTTCGTGGCGCTCATCCACGTGGCCGCAGCGCGCCGGAGCTACGAGAAAGTGTCTCCTCATCCAACCTCATCAGCATCTAAGACCTACAAGCCATTCCTCAAGAGAGAACGGAATTACGGATGAACCGCGAACGCGCAGTCAGACACTCAGCCTACGCCTCAGGCTGTTCATCAAGAAGTCGAACAGCCCGCGAACAGTCCCTGCGCGTCTTGCCGCTTCGAATTCTCTGGCCGCGGCCCCGGATCCAGTAGGCCCGCCCAGGATGCACTACTAATCAGCGTCATGATCAGCTCGTCGGAACAGTACTTATCACTGGTCGGTAGTGCCTCTGCCTCTTCAGCAGACGTTCGAGTCCATCTCTGCGGTCACTGACTCTCTCTCCTGCAGCGCCTTGACCTACGCCATGACCGAACGCAGCATCGAGAACCACTACGTCTCCCTCCTCTTGCCCGCATTCCGCGAGCACGCGGACAAGGTTCTCTTCCGGCCATACACCGGGCGGGACGACTTCTGGGAAAGCGTCACCTACCGCGAGGTCGAGCAGCGTCTAGCTGCGGCACAGGCGCACTGGAAACGTGTCCTCGCTCCTCTCAACCTCAAGCCGCTCGACATAATCGGATTCTGGTGAGCGCGTCGTTCTGTATCATACTATTCTGAATTACCCGTTGATCGTCCATGTGATATTAACAGGCTCACAGGGCGGAAGCTCTCAGACCTGATCAACTCCATCGCCATCTCTGCACTGGGGTACACTCCCCAGTTCTTCGGAGGATACTTCAGCAATGTCCACATGGTCCTCGAGCTCTTGGACAAGAGTGGCGGAAAGGCATTCATCATGGATCCGATCCACTCTGAGAAGGTCCTCGCGGCGGGTGTGAAGGTCCCTCACTTCGTCCCACTCGAGTACAACGAGCTCTCGCAGCTGGTTTCCGACGCTACCACAAGCGGCAAGCTGGACGAGCTAGTGTTCGCGCCGGCGGTTCCTGTCGGTCGAGATGACCTCGCTGTACTCTTCCACTCCTCGGGCACGACGGGAGGCTCACCCAAGATTATCCCGAATACATACAAGATGCTCGAGGTGGTCATCAAGTACAAATGGCCCAATGCGCAAGTCCCTCTAGAGAAGCCTGTGCAAGGTGTCGTCAACACCCTTGGCAACATGGCGCACATCGGCTCCTTCCACAGTAAGTGCATTCCCTCTCCTGAGATCGTCGCTTGCTGATGTCGCCGACAGCCTTCATTGGCTCGATCGCCATGGGCGCGTGCGTTGTCCAGTCGTCATCGATGGCGATGAAGGTCCCAGAGTTCGTGAACATGACGCGCGAGTGCTCGCTCACCGTCCTAGTCCTCTACGCCACCTTCCTCTCCGACCTCATCCGCGCCGGGCGCGAAGACCCGGCAGTCAGGGATGCCCTCCAGAGTCTGAACCAGATCATCCACACCGGCGTCGCTCTCAACAAAGAAGACGAGGAATGGGCGTACGAACACAAGCTGCGTATTACCGTATGTGGATCGCTTCTTGCACTGGCACTCGACTCACACATACACCGACAGACATCATACGGAACGACCGAGACTGGTCAGTCGTCACCACTACCCGTTGTTCTGACATGCGCTGAGCTAAACTCATAGGTCCCATGATGCGCTCCCGCATCGGCTACACCCCTTCCGACCGTCTTCTGCGTCCCATCGTCGGCGCGAACCCCGTCTTCCTCCCGCACGGCGACCGCACCAACATCCGGTCCGCCGGCGGCGTGGAGCTGTACGAGATGGTGGTGTCCACGACCGCCGACGACTGCCCCACACCCGAGTTCTGGTCCGACGACGGCTACTACCACACTAAGGATCTCTTCGAGAAGATCGAGGACGGTTGGGTCTACCGCGGTCGCGCAGGCGACTGGATCAAGCTTCTCGACGGGTTCTGCGACACAAAGTAAGTCTTTAGCGTCCGCGCCCACAACCTCGCGCGCAGGCTAACTGTAACGCGCTCCAGGTCCGTCGAGGACCACGTCCGGAAGACGTGCGCCGACCTCGTGCACGAGGTCGTCATGGTGGGCACGGGCCGCCGCTGGCCGTGTCTCATCGTCGAGAGCGCCGCGGACGGTCTCACCCCGGAGCAGAAGAGCACCGTCTCAGAGACGATCGTCGAGCGCACCGCGGACTTCTACAAGAACCTATTCCCGCACGAGAAGATCCAAGACCCGAAGCGCATCCTCGTCGTCGAGAAAGGCACCCTGCCCCGCACTACGGTCAGTGACCTTGCCCTACACGTGTTCCACCTCGCTCATGCTGACGACTGTGGGGCATGCACAGGAGAAGGGCAATGTGCGGTGCGCATCGCGTTTGCATCTATCATTGCGCACTAGAGATGCTGACTCCTTGTTATTCCTGCAGCCGTGCGGCCACAGAGGAGATGTTCGAGAAGGAGCTGGATCCGGTGTCCGAGCGCGCTTGACGGGGGAACGCAAGACTGCGAGGTGGGGAACCGAAAGGAGCGTTGCCATTCACGACTGTAGCACCATAAACCTACGGCGCGCTTCGGAGCGCGTGTACTACAAACTTCAATTAGGATCTAGATATACGAGTGCAGACAGCGGTCCAAACTCTACAGCCCGTATTCAACACCAACAGCGAGATTAGGTGCGGGGTGGGCGAGATCGCGCCGACGAGCCACCTAACGAGGATCACCCCCAGTTGTCGATAGGAGCAACGTCGCGCCCCGGATGAGCGGCGCCGAGGTGTTCACCATCCACGTCCCGAGCGGCGGTCCCATGCGGTACCTGCTAGGCACGAGCAAGAAGGGCGACCCCTAACGAAGGTCCTCGACGAAGGACGCTGCATTTGGACAGACACGCACAATCAATCAGTAGGCCGCCATGGGTGCGTGTGAGCCGCATGAGCGGAGACTGTAGTGACTCACCCTAGCGTAAGTAGAATGTGGCAAACCCGATCGCAGCGAGCGCGGCGAAGGAGAGGATCGCGAGGCCGCGCTTTCCGTAGTCAGAAGGATGAACGTGTGAAATGGAGACTAATAGAGTGGGGTGCCGTCATGAGCGCACTCCATGTGAGGGAATAAGTAGCCTGAAGGGAAGCCTCACAGACTGCGATGACGGCGGACGGCGGGACGCGCATGGGCTGTGCCTGCGGGTCGATGTATGTAGCCTGGGCCAGCGACAGCACTCGCAATGAAGCTATGCCCCAGGGAGAAATCACGGGGCATTTGGCGGCGGGCATCTCATGTGAGCTCACTTACTATGCAACGCCGGAGAGAGTCGCGCCTGCGTAGTCAATTTCAGACCAATCAGCAAAGCTGCTAGAGCGCGGCCCCCGTGAATACGTTACGTTACCATTCATGGACCCGGCGACCGAGACGAGAACGGTCGCACTCGCCACTGGGAATGATTCCATCGTCGTGAAGAGCATTCGTATTAGGCCGCTGCTCGGTTTCGTGCGACAATGGTACTGCGTGCGGCAGAAGAGTGAAGGTCACAATTCGAAAGAGAATAGTGAAGAGAGTAAGTTTCCGATTCGAGCGCAAACAATGGCATTGTGCGCATGCTGCGGCTGTGTACCAGGACGAATCGCCACGATTTCCAACGCCCTCCATTTTGATAATGACAGCGGCTAGTAAACTTGAGAACGCCGCTGCGAATGCAGTACCGAGAAACGAAGGGACTCCATATCCTGTAAGCGTAATACACTCTGACCGGAGCCGGAGCTTCCCTGCGTGGGTAATAGAGGACAAATGGAGCGATATACCCGGGAGAAGGCCGCCTACTGTGCATAGCACGTCCGGTTTACATGACTCGGGGGTCTGAAATGCACACGCGGTCAGCCTGCGAACAGTTCTAGGAAGGAACGGCATGCCAAGAGCGCGACGTACTTTCTCACAACTTGACCTGCCATAAGTCGCCGCTAAGAATGGTACGAAGCGTGCAAGCCAGTCCCTATGAGACAGCCTTTTCGGGAAGCCCATGCACGTCCGAACTAGAATGTCTGGCATAAACCCAGGGGAAAACCTTCAAACGCGCATTGGATTCAAGAGATGACTGTGCGCTACGATGAAACTTGATGACTTGGACTGCAGCATCCCTCAAGATCACGATAAGCGGCACAGGCAACGCAGTATCATACGAGGATGCCCACCTGGTCATTACCCGTACGAGAACGCTTCTGTAGACCTGAGAATACGCGCGTTTCCAATGGTAGCATGATCGATCCTGGGGCCCAAGTGACAAGTGTTGTCAGGGCCACAGTTCGCGCGGAACGAGACAGATGGGACACAATTCGCCGCCTCTGAACACCCACAACCGCAGACACGAAGTAAGTACCTCAGGTTGCAGTATCGAGCGCATCGCCCGCGAGCGTTTGACCCTTGCGAGAGTGCGTAGAACGCTGGCGACGTCATCAGACGGAGATCCTGCTTCGCTCTGCAGTTTCGAGTCGAGACTGAGCAAAGTCTGAAATCTGAGACATGTGCAGAATCAGCTTTGGTGAACATGCTAATACTGTCCTATCGGAGACAGCATCTGGCCTGAGATCACAGGTGCCATCATTGGCAAGCTTTTGCACAAGAAGTTGACTGCCAGCATAGGCCAGGTTGGGGCGAAGAGGTTCCCACACGGCGGGGGTGAGCACGCAGGACGAAAGATTTTCCAGCACGAGTTTCCGACATGGAACAACATGGAACTGGAGGATGTCGGCTGTGGGATGATGATGGAGATGATGGACGGAGGAAGAACGGAGAGAAGCGACGAGCGCCCGAGGCCGGAGGAGGGTTCGGAGCTGGCGGAGGGGCGGTGCCGTGGGTGCACGCCGGCTCCTGCGCGACTTTCTCTCTCTGTCAGTGTCCGACCGCTGCGGTCTGTCTCTGCCGACTTCTCGCGCGGTCCGATCTCTGCAGGCATGCTATGCTCACCGGTCACAATTGTCAGACGTGGTCCTCTGTTCTGCGTTCCATGTCCCACGCACCCTTGGCGGTGCCGCGCGCAAGCTAGTCTTCTAGCCTTACAGCACCCACCGAACATGCGCCTACCACGGTCGTAGAAATCATCACCCGAAACTTCCTTCTTTCACCAGTGCATCACCATATCACCTGAGGGCGGTGACGCCTCGCTCATACAGCAATCCCGAGTGTCAGACACACCGCAACACCCTAAGAAAGGCCGAGCCGAACAGTCACTGGCCGCGGGTCGAGGACGGTATAAAGGAAGTCTGCTGCGCACGCCCTTCGTAAACGCTCTCTCCAGCACCGAAGCCTCTCTCTCCATCTAATCTTAAAGGCTCCTCCAGCATGGCTCCTAACACCATCCGTGGCTACTTCGAACTCACTCGGCTCCACAAACCCCTCATGGGCAATACTCTAATGGTCTGGCCCTGCGGTGAGTATTCGAATACACAAGGGCACAATGAGCTCGTGCTTACGCCAGTCTTCACCAGCATGGGGACTGACCATCGCTGCCCGCAAAGTCGCGCTCCCATTGCCCGAGTACGGGCAAACACTCGCCGTCTTCGCCGCAGGAGCCATGTTTCTGCACAGTGCCGCTTGTGTGCTAAATGATATATGTGACGTCGAATTTGACCGTCAAGTCGGTAAGCGAGCACTAGTCCGTCTGTCGATCCGCACTAACGCTAGCCTATCAGAGCGAACGAAAGAGCGTCCACTTCCATCAGGCAAGGTATCCACTATGGGCGCATGGACGCTCTGTCTCTCGCTCCTCGTCCCCGTCTTGTACATCCTATCCCATGCTGATCAAACGAGGTGAGCATGCATTGATTCATCTATGTGACGACTGGCACAGACTCGATCATCAGCCTCCTCATGGGTCTGCTCGGCATCTTCCCCCTTCATGCGCTATATCCTTTGATGAAGCGCTGGACCTGGTGGCCCCAGGCATGGCTCGGTATGCCATAATTGTCTCTACCTGTCTACAACCCCCGCTCACAACGCACTTGCACAGGCATCACGTTCAACTGGGGTATTCCGGTCGCCTGGATATCAGTGACCGGTCGCTTACCACCACTTCCCTTATGGGTCATGTTCGTCGGCGGCGTATGGTACGTGCTCGCCGCGTGGCATCCGACAAGAACACGGCTCACCCCTCGCGCCGCTGTCTAGCTGGACAATCGTTTACGACACCATCTACGCATGCCAAGACCGTGAGGACGACCGCCGAGTGGGCGTCAAGTCGACAGCGCTGCTCTTCGGCGAAAAAGTGCGAGAGATCCTCGGGATCATGGTCGCGATCCTCCTCGTATGTCTCGCCTACTCTGGATGGGCGCTCGGCCAAGGATGGGGCTTTGCGATACTCTCATGCGGCGGCACACTTCTCCATACGGTATGGCAGCTCGCGACATGGGACGAAGCGAACATGAAGGATCATCGGGCGAAGTTCGAGGTACGCTCTTCGGATCCGCGACCTGCGCTACGAACACTGTCCATCGCTGACCACATCATGCCCAGTCGAACGGCCTCTTAGGCGTCGTGATCTGGCTCGGGCTGTTGTACGACTACATGCAGTCGTTGTGAGCTGTAGATGCCTCCAGCCAGGCTGGTTGCACGGATCGCGCCTGTTCCAGGCCAGCTGTGCTTGTTGATATCATATCTTGTTGTTATTGTTGTAATGCAAATCCTTGAACATCTCATGCTTCTCTCATCAGATCAAGCTCAGTCCTGAGGGCTTCGAGAGGCTTCGGTGTTGTCCCTCGCGATGCTTCCTGTTCCATGAGAGGTTCCGTGCGAGCCCACACGCGCCGCCACGAAGCAGAATCCCCATCGTGCCTGAGAACATCTTCGCTGCGGACCGTGGCCCATTGGCGACAGAAGCAGGCCAGAATGCGACTAAAGGCTGATCACGCCGAATTCGAGTCAAGGTGCAGCCAGACGGCAGTAGAGATCGCGTAGCATCAGGTACCATCCTGTCTCTACGAACCGAACTTGGAAGACGTATGCAGCAGCGTTGATCACACGGAGCGTGGGGGACGAACGAGTGTGACGCGATCCATGTAATTCTACACGCAGATATACCCAATAACAACAACAGGAGGAGGTGATACATGACATGTCTACAACAGACAGAGTGGTCGAAACGGAAGCGTGAAGCATCAACGCGCGTCAGAACGCCTGACCCTTGTCCTTGTCCTCGTCCATCGCGTACGGGTGGGGCATGTACGCCGCGCGCGGGCTGGGGAGGTCGGTGTGGACGACGCGTTCGAGGTTGATCTCGACGCCGAGGGACGACTGGTGTCGCATCGCGCTCCGCTGGGTCGTGTGACCGAAGCTCATCGAGCTCGGGAGCGGCGTAGAGGCGTTCTCGCGCGGTGCGTGCACACGCACAATAAGCATAGAGTACACGATCGCCTGAGACAGTCGGGAAGGTCTATCAGAGAATATCGCTTCAGACGGAAAAGAGATACTCACGACTACAGGGGTAGTCTATTGTCAAAAACGTAGGAGGGCGCTCGTCAGGTACGATCCCATGCTTAAAAGCGCGATAGACGTACTGCATCGAGAAAGATGAAGAACACGTTGGATCCTATGCAGTCCGTAATGATGAGGGCGCACAGGTAGGCACAATACAGGCCGGCTGAGAGGTAATCAGACGCTGTATGAGGAAGCGGGGAAACTAACGAGAAGGCTCACCCGACTCGACCATGACACTGATGATGTGCGTAAGAGGACCACGATCGCTGAACCCGCTGCGGCGCTTGAAAGAGATTCGCCAAATCCTCCAGCAGATGAGGGCTGTTTGACGTCAGGATGTGCTAGAGCCCGTGCCATGATCGGGGTACTCACCAGCGCACATCAAGGTGACACAGAAAGTGAGTACGAAGAAGTACCGCACCCGAACGGTCACATCCGCGAGGATAAGGAGGTCGCCCTTAGCGGTTTGGGAGAGGGTATAGGTAGACCAGATACCCATACCTGCGACGTAGTCATGCGTCAGTACAACCTCCCCCTTGATGCTAGTCCCGACAGCCACGCACCAGCGCTGGCCAAGAAGGTAAGGACAGGAATGATGATAACGAAGTAGTTGCAGTTCCAGACAATGAACGTGCGATATACCTGTACCATATCACATTAAGGAGTTCTGCTCGTGTGAGGAAGACGCTCGTGCGCACTCACGATGACTGCATCCGAAACGATTGCTGACGTGACGACAATACTGTTCTTCACGAGCGAGAGAGCAGAGGCGCCGTTGCGATAGAAAGCGACGGGATTTGGGCGACCTTCAGGCGTAGCATCTTTCGCGCTGAATGCGTTGAACGCCCGGACCATCTCGGTGATGAAAGTCTACGCTCAAAACGGGAGGTTATGTCATCTTCTGGATGTGAAGGAGGATGGGGACGCACGATGGTTGTCAACACAAAGAATATACCACACACCACCGGCAGCACGAGCGACATGCCATCTCTGACTTTCCTTCTCAGGATGACGACACACTGAGGGAAGTACACATAGTATGCGCCTACGAGCCGGTGAGTAGTCGTTGATACGCGTGGAGGCAACGAGGCTTACCAGAGAAGATGAGCTGCATCCCCACACCGATGAGGTGTGCATTGGCTGGCAAGATGTCCGGAGTGCTCGTCGGGGGCGCCATGTTGAGCCTGTGCAGTGAGAAGCCACCTGTCGGGCAGTGACGGGACGGAAGCAGGATGTCCTGAAGAATCCCCAACTCTCCTTTGATATCATATACTGCTCGCCTAGAGCTCACCCGAGCAACGGACACGGACGGAGGTGTCTGGTCTCCCGACGCGCCGAATGATGCTTCTCGGCTTTCCCACAACGTCAATGCTGCAGCGGTGTCATGAGCAGCGGTCGGAATGGGGCCATCTGTGCCGCATTGAGATCATGATGCTCGATGATGGATGAGCATCATCGCCGGTAGCAGAGGTCTCAAGGACGGACGCCTGCTATAATCCATGGCCTGCGACACGCGCTCGCACGCGCCCGAGAAGCGACTTTGATGGATAGCCCCACTGGGCGCAAGAAGATGCTATAGCACTATCGACACCCATGAGAATTCAGCACTGCGCAGAAGGCAGATACGACGTTGCCATTCTCACCCTCGTGGTCTAGCCCTAGGTTTCTCCGTCCGGCGCAAAAAGACCTACGATAGGCTGTGAAACTTCGCAGGGTGAAGCCTGAGGTACCTGAGGACCGACTCGGTCGCATACAAGCCCAGTCGAAATGAGCGTCCTGGGCACACAGATTGTCGGAGGGTCAGTGCGGAAGATCCGGTACTTACCATTTGTAGCTACTTTCGAGAGTGTCTCACAGGACTCCCGCTTATCAGAGGTTCACGGCAGGACTCTTCCGCATCAACATTTTGAACGGGTGACCAGTGACCTTGGGAATATCCCCATGTGAACATCTATGAAGATTCGAAGTGAGACATGGATACAGTGGGCGGTGTGTATGAGTGTGTATGGCTATACTCACCGTCTCTGTTCGCTTCCCTGAGAGGTTCTGTGGGGGCGTCAGTGCACCGCAAGTCGTAGTGTGGCAGCTCACCGGAGGCAAAAGCATCAGATTTGCTTCCGAGGCTTGGCATCCACATTAATGAACGACGTAATATCGGGCGGCTAATGGTTCAGATGATGAGATACCTGATGATGATGATGCCGGCATTCTACCATGCAAAGGCTTGAAAGTTGGAAGCTGGATCGTGGCAGACGAGAAAGACGAGGGAGCAGACTGCTACAGATAGACCATCCACAGTACATGTCAGACCTTACCACTGACAATCATGGTAGCCATCCGTGGAGGAAAGCTGCAATCTGTCTGGAAGGCTGTGTCCAAGCTACCCAACATCCAAGGTATCCCGTAGCCTGCAGCACTACCCAAGATTTAATCATCGACAGCCGACGCACTGAAACTGATGAGTATATTCCAACGTAGGTCACGTTGATTCCCGCATGATGGGATGAGAGGACGAAAGATTGGTCTGGGGAATCTGCCGTGCTTTACCAACGGATTACGTGTCCAGTAAGTAGCACGCCACGCGAGTCCAGAATTGCAGACATAACGCACTCAGATCAATGTCCTGGAGCTTTGGTGTAATTGTTGCTATGAAGTCAGACCAGGGGTCTGATTCCATGTGCTGGTTCGACGAAGCCGGCGACAGCCACCAGCCTAAGAAGACCGAGGTTGATTGACGTTGCAAGTGTGCCGCGGTAAGTTGCACGAGCGCAAGAATAAGCGTCACTTCGAAAACGATACGACAATATAGGTGGAAATCGCAAGAGGTCGTGTGCACTTGACAACGAAGAGCAACTTGAACTTGCAGGCAGCTCGGCACAGCTCGGCACCTCATCCGATGGTCGCTTCCCACGCTTCTGATGTAGGCTGAGCTGCACGCACAGTGCGGCACACAACGACCAGGTTTGAATATTCATGATTGGCACTTCTAGGACGCCCTGGGAAGTCGTTTACAGACTGCTTCCACTTTTTATTTTGCAGTTTCAAGTTCGCAAAGGTGCATTGACCTTACTAACACGGTTACCACCCGAGACCAGGCTCCCCCCGACGGCAGGTACACACTTCAGACAGCTCCTTGTAACTAACAAGGCTGCGATTGGTCCATGACAGCCTCGTGTTGCGTCGCGAATGTCTCCAGTTGTACTCCGGACGTGTATGGAGGTTGAGCGAAGTTACGCTGTCCTTCCACATCGATATCCACTTGCAGAGCTCGCGCGTCGGATTCCGACCATGGAGAATACGAGGCCCTATATAAAAAGTTTGGTCAGTCACAAAGATTGGGACCTGCAAACTCAGCACGTACTGTCACGGATGGCAGCCAGAACGAGCGTCCTCGCAAGGCACTCACCACTACGTTCTTCCCCGTTTCTCAACTCTCGAGCCCTCCCTGCCCTCTGCCTTTCCGAGCATCAGAGGTCCCGCTTTCGCACCGCAAATCGATATCTCCGCTCCTAGTGGGCCGTAACTCAACAGTGACAGCTGACGGAAGCCCTGGTCCGTGTTGGTCGTTGGTAGTATCACGGGCACTGTCGGTTGTGGTCCAGAACCGTAGGGACGTGGAGATATGCCCTGTCGTTTCGCCATATCTGTTTCCAGAGCTTGCGCGGACGATGATCATGGAGAAGACAAGTGCCTAGAACGAGTCAACATCAACCATGAGCGACCCCGAATGGTCCAGTTGCGCAGCGACTCTGGACTTACTGTCACCGGTGGTAGCTGGCGTCAGGGACATAAGATCTCAGGATGTGCGGCTAGCGAGAGAAGAGGGACTGTCTGCACGTACCGGGTCCAGAAGAAGAAAGAACGTGTTGGATTCGATGCAATTGGTGACAATGATAGCGATGAGATGCGCGCAGTAGAAGGAAGCTGCAGGACAGACTGAACGATGTAGTATACCTAACAAGACTATAGCACATACCCGTCTCCACGATGATCTCAAAGACGCGCATGGTGGGTCGCTGCTTCGAGAGCCCTGAGATATCCTCCGGTATTCTGGAGCTCACTCGCCAGATCTTCCAGCATATTAGTACTACCGAAGATCGCGTGCTTCTCAATATGTGCAAAGATGTCGAACAAGGATACACTTACTAGCGCACCACAGATTGAGACAAAGAGTCAGGATGAAGTAATAGCGAACCCGCAGAGTGACAGCTGCTTCGATAGGGTCGTTGTCGTTGGCGGTCTGAGCCAGTGTCCAGACTGACCAGCTGCCTAGAGCTACAGCGTCGTAAGTATGCGCATAGTCCAGTAGGTCTCTATGGATGCACGTACCCACGTCAGTCAGCAAGAGGCCGATCGGGATCACGACAACGCTGAATGTGGAGTTCCAGATTACGTAGGTGCGGTAGACCTATGAATGATGTCAATGCTACGCAAACCGCCCTACTGAGATGACTTAGACGTACAATGATCGCATCCGAGATAATGCTCATGATGACAATAACTGCATTCTTCGCCAGCGAAACGGGAGAGGCGGAGTGCGTGTACACAGTCACAGGATCGGGCCGCCCATCACCATGAATTGCGTACGCTCTGAGAGCCGTATCCATGTCCGTCGCGAGAGCCTGCAACGTACGACTCATCTCAAGTTGATCTCATAATAACATCATTTGAGAGACACCCACAGTAACGGTGATTGCGAAGATCAGACCGCTCGCGATCGGAAGCCACAGGGATCGATTCTCCCTGAATCTCCTCCGTAACACAGGGATGCACTGAATGAGGTATACACAATATGCGCCTACCGCGTCACACAGGGATCAGCCGGCATCTCTAACATGGAAAGTACAGGCTCACCGGTAGCGAAGATTTGCAGCCACAACCCAAACAGATGGGCGGTGGCCACAGAGATGTCGGAAGCTAACATCACAACCTTGTGTCCTGCGACAAGCCTAGAGATCGAGGGAGCGAGTGCGGAGCGACCCCGTCACATAAGTACCTCTGCGTCCTAGCATTGAATTTGAATGAGTGGGATGATATTGTATACACACGCCCCTGAGAGTGCCTTTTCGGGCGGCGAGCGAGTCCGACAATCGTTGACCCGGCGGTGACCTAGAAGACTGCAGGAGCGCCGGAGCCTGGCCACTGATGAGAAGATAGCAAATCCGTCGCACCAGCAGGAGGGCATTGGTATGTAGCATGCATGGGCCGTAACAGCATCTCCTGCAGATCGGTCAACACGAACCCTGGTTGAAGACATGAAGAACCATGGGTCTACCGTTGAGGATGACTGCATGTATCCCTACGTCGCATGTTTGCCCTCACAGGCACTGCCATCAGACAAATCTAACCGGTGGGCGCGGGTTAGCACAATGCGGTGTGGGAATGTTGTGTGTACACAATTGAGTGACCTTGTTCTGGCGTACCCTGGCGTACCGCTCTGGGGCGTATGTATGTCATCTGAGCCGCGTAGCAACTGCCGGCTCTACCGAGAGGTCGTAGTCCACACGGCATGCCGCATGTGCTTCACAGAAAAGAGCAACCCAAGCACCAGAATCGTCTGGGATGAATAGGATGGGAAGGGAGCCCAGCGCCAGGTCGCCTCGGACATGCATACTAATTAATGAACCGCGATTACACGATGCTGTTCACATTCGCCTATACATAGCAGATAATCAGCATGCATCGGCAGCTTCGGAGGAAGACATAAAAGCTACATATACCGGCACAATGGTTTGAACAGGTAGACCCTCGAGCTGAACAGGCTCGAACTTCTCGAGCGTCATCGTGGCAAGCCCAGATACAAGCGCCTGCCTACTCCGGGCCGAGCTGGGCCGAGACAGCCCTCCGCGACACGGCGTCACAGCGTGGTCACTGTCACTACAGGTCGGGCCATTCTTCCCTCGTCATCACCCAGCACTGGCCGGAGACCATGCACTGGCCAGCTACGTGTGAAGACCTCTATGCGAGCTGGGCTGGTATGTAGATGTGCGCATGGCGAGATCCGGGGCATGGAGGCTGGCGCTCCGAGCCTCAGCGGCGTGGAATCCCCCTGCGAACGCCGGCTGGAGCCTTCCATCATCAACTTCGCAGACGCGCCGGCGGTGGACTCACGCACTGCACGGCGCTGAGTTCCGTCAGCCTGTGCGCCCGGCGCCGCAGCCGCAAGTGCATCCACATGCGTATGCACGCCTTATCAACCCTCCTTGGTCTCAGCCTCGGAGCTTCCTCTCGCTGACTGCCAACGCCGTCCGCGTCGTCGCAAGGTGCGTGCGCGAACGAACAGTCTGCGTGTTCAGCTGACTACATATGTACCCGGCTGACGACTTCTGTTGCGATGCTCAGATGCTGCAGCTCGTACCTCTGCTCTTCGCAGCCCTCGTCCTGATCGCTGCATATCCGTTCGTGAGGAAGCGAGTGAAGCAGAGGTCCCTCAAGAATGTACCGGGACCCGCACCTGCATCGTTTGTTGGAGGTACGTATTGCATGTCGAATTCACCGTGTACTGCGCCCATGGGATGCTGACGCTGAACGTTTTGCAGGCCTCTCGAAGCAGATGCACTCCCCGTCCAGCGTTCCGCTCCGAGAGCGTGTCCTGGTGTCGTATGGACGCGCGATCAAAATCCCCATGGTTCTCGGGGTGCGTACGCGCCTCGTGGTCGTCATTGAGCCAACCAACTCACGCGTGATTCGCGCAGGATGTCGACCTCGCAGTCTCCGACCCTCTCGCGCTCTCGACCATGTTCGGGAAGTATCGCGACGTGTACGACAATCCCGAATGGTTCTCCGAGTGAGCACCATTCTCTGGCTTCCCACTGTGTATGTTACTGACAGATCACCAGGACGATGAACGCCGTCTTCGGTCCCGGGCTCTCCTCTGTGAGAGGTGAGGCATGCTGACTACCTTGTGTATGCCGTGCGCTCAATCTCTCCCCGCTGCTCTAGGGAAAGAACACGCGCAGCAACGAAAACAGCTCAATCCCGCCTTTGCTGTGCGATACCTTCGTGACATGGTTCCCATGTTCTGCCGAATCGGAGCGGAGGTTCGTCAGTCACGGCCTATGACTCCGCGCCATCTTCACCCCCCTCCCTACTTGCAGCTCGTCACCGTGCTGCGGAACAAGGTCGTAGCGCCCCGCACGGAAGTCGACGTCGCGCAGTACTTTTCTCGTTACTCTCTCGAGTGCATCGGGCGCACTGGCTTGGGCTACTCCTTCGGGTCTTTGGATCACCACGGAACCGACTACAGCCGGGCATTGAAAGAATTCGGGTGAGTCCGGCATAAACATTTCTCGCTCGTGGACATCCTTCACTGACCCACATCGGGCAGCCCGACCATCACGAAATTCCACGTCCTGCGCCGTCTCCTTCCTTGGCTTCGACGCACGTTTCCGCGCTCGTGGCTCCGTCGCGCCACAGAAGTCCTCCCATGGGCCCCTCTGCGCCACATCCGGGGCATATCCGATAGCGTATGCATGACAGCTCAGAGTGTGATCCGCCGCAAGATCGAGCTTCTCAAGCAAGGAGGCGACTCTCTGGCCAACGAAGTTGGCGAAGGGAAGGACCTCATGAGCGTCCTCTGTCAGTGTTCAAGTGACTTATGTCAGGGTGGTCACTCATGCTGACGGTCGTCACAGTGAGGAACCACGTTGGCACAGACGAAGTGTCTGAAGAGAACCTGATTGGACACATGTCGTACGTCGATCGTCTTCGATGTGCGCCTTGATCCTCACCGTATCCATAGGCTCATACTGCTTGCGGGCACTGATTCGACCTCGGGCACCCTTACACGCGCCATTGAAGTTCTCTCACGTCGTACGGACGCGCAGCAGAGACTTCGACAAGAGCTCCTTCATGCAACTATTGGCGCTAACCGTGCCCTTTCTGACTTTGACTATGATGCCTACACTAGCCTACCGTACCTCGAAGCCGTCATCAAAGAGACGATCCGCGTGTGAGTCTCTTCGCACTGCTTCCGCCGCATATCTGTAGACTGATACCTCACGCGTACCTAGGTTCCCTGCCTTCTATCTCTCCCCAAAGATGTACGTGCTACGTATCCGAAATGCGACCTGAGCTCACCTCCCTCCACTCAGCGCCGAAGAAGACACTGTGCTTCCTCTCTCGACACCCATCGTGGGCACAGATGGACAGCCCATCACAGAGCTGATCGTTCCTGCAGGGACGATGGTATGGGTGAACATCTTCGGGCTCAACCGCGACAAGGACATCTGGGGGCCAGACGCGGACGAGTGGAAGCCGGAGCGGTGGCTCGCGCCCCTCCCGCCGAGCGTCGCGGACGCTCACATCCCGAACGTGTATGCGAATACGTGCGCAGCCCTCCCATCTCCATCTTCCCGTCGTGGCAGTTCTGACACTGGCATGATCTACAGGATGACGTTCATCGCGGGCCCGCGAGCGTGCATGTGCGTGAACCTCTCCCATGTCAACCTCGCACTCATCACTGAACTGCCTTATTTGCATCGCAGTGGGTACCAGCTGGCCCTTACAGAACTCCGTACGTGCTGCACGTGCCCACGCTGCTTCTAACGGCGCTCACCTCCCAACAGGGATCGCCCTTGCCCACCTCATCCTGGCGTTCGAGTTCGCGCCTTCAGAGAAGGAGATAGTCTGGCGGTTGGGCGGGGTTGCGTCACCGTCCGTGAAAGGCTCGACGTCTGCGAAGCCCGAACTGCCCATCTTGATCTCCCGCACCTCGTTCTGAATGACATGTATGTCCGCGCTGGGCGGCATTCGAACCGGGGTTCGAAGCCAAACGCAATCCACATCTTGACGCCCAAGCTTGAGACGCTGCCACTGTGTACGTTATCCAGCCTTCTATGATGTTCCCACTTAGACGTCGTTGCGAGAACGCCGCGGGAGGTGCGGGCTCGACACTGACAATCAGTATGAATATTGGTCGCAGCTGCAGCCATTCAAGATGCTATGCCGAATGAGAGCGGTCCGTCGTGTGGAGTGAGTACGTGTGGACGGAGAGGCAAGGTCGCTGCTAGACGCGACGTCAGGCACTTGACACGCGCCGTCTGCGAAGCAAAGCTAACTTCTACAGATGACGGAACTTGATCCTTCTGCGTTCATGGGCGCGAGCTATATGGACACCCTCTGAGCCTGCCTGAAGCCTGACCCCGTCTCCTCGCTTCTCTCGCAGCGCAGCGCCGCCCTTGCTCACCATGGCCGACCCATCCTTGAGCAAGCATGGCTCGCAGGTCTCGGAGAAGACGGTCAACGACGCGAGCGTCGAGAGCGGGATATCCATTGCACATCTCCCCGCCTCGGGCGACTTCGGTGGCAAGCCTATGCGGCGAGCGTGGCTCAAGATGGATCTGCTCGCCCTCCCGTTCGTCACTGCCATCTATCTTCTCTACACGATAGTGAGTATCCTGCTACATCGTGCGCTGCGTCCTTCCTGATCACTGGATGGCAGGACAAAGCCAACGTCGGGAATGCGCGCATCGCGGGGCTACAGGAGAAGCTGCACATGTCCGACACGCAGGTACGCACCGCGCATACGCTAGAGATCTCACCTGCTCAGGTCCATCTCCCACATCTCCTCAGTTCAGCATTGCGCTCACGACGACCTACATGTGCGAGCCCCATTCTACGTCGCCAAGTATGCCTTCCCTGCTCACCACGGACGCGTTCTAGTACACAAACGTTCATGCCCATCGCGTCAAATCACTTCATCACGGTGAGTACGATCGCAGAACTCATCGAGAAAAGTCTGATTGAGATCCATTCCAGCTCTTCGGTCCTCGTTACGTGCTCCCGGCGATGATGTCCCTGGGAGGTTTCGTAGTGGCCATGCAAGGTATGCTCTCCGCCGTGTACGAACTGTCATCCTTGGAGGACCTTACGAGTCCGTTGTGTGCAGGGGTCGCCACCAACTACGCGGGGTTCGTGGCATGTCGCGTGTTCCTAGGGCTCTTCGTAGGTTTGTATCACGCCAATTGCTCGCGCATATACCCAGCCTAACTTGCCGCATCTGTCATTCAGGCGGCATCCTCGCCGGTGTGAACCTGTACCTCGCTTCGTTCTACCCTCGGCGAATGCTGCAGCTTCGGTACGTCTGAACACTCCCCGTACTTCCGCCATCCGACCGAGTCTCACATCAGCACACCAGGATCTCCGTGCTATGGTCAGCAACCTCCATGGCGATAGCCTTTTCAGGGCTGCTCGCCGCAGCCATCGTCCGAATGGACGGCGTCTCAAACAGACCAGGGTGGGCGTGGCTCTTCATCATCGTAAGCGCATCGCCCTCCCCGAGAAACATCCTCCTCTGACTTCAGCACAATCCTCCAGGAAGGCGCATTCACCTGCGTGTTCGGCCTGGCATGCTTCGTGCTGCTCCCGAACTCCCCCACGACGGCGTGGTTCCTCACGAACGAGGAGAGGGCGTACGTCGCCGACGTGCTCCACCGCGATGGCCTGATTGCAAAGGCAGAAACGCAGCGGGCGGATTTCTGGCATGACGTCCGGCGGACGCTCGTGCAGCCGCACGCGATCCTGCTCACCATCGCCGCCTTCTTCGTCGGTGCGTTGTCGTGCGCCGTCACCTGTCCTTGCATGTCATCCTGACAAGCACCCCAGACTTCACGGCGACCAGTCTCGCCTAGTGAGTAGTCCTGGTTCACCCTTCGCATCCACAGGCTCAATGAGGTCGTAGCTTCCTGCCGAGCATCGTGGTTGGCCTGGGATACAAGGGCCTGGAAGCACAACTCAGGGGCGTCCCTCCGTTCGCAGCGAGCGTGGGAGGTACGTGAAGCCCCTCTGCCCGTGAAACCCTGCTGACTATGCAGGCATCCATGTACAGTCTCCATCACCTGCGCAATCATCGCCGACAAGTACGCCGTCCGAGGGGCGACGATGATCGGCTTAGCTATCATGTCCACGGCCGGCTTTGCCGTCTTCGTAGGTGAGCATCCCCCTCCCCTCCACACCTCACTCCATCCACACGCAAACTCATCCCCGCCCCCTCTCTCACCCCCACGCAGCATCATCCTCCGCCGAAGTGCGCTACGGCTCGCTTTTCCTCGCCGTGCCCGGCGCCTTCGGGGGAATCGTCCCGCTCAGCACCTGGATCGCAAACAACGCCGCGCCCCTCTCCCGCACCTCCGTCGCGCTCGGCCTCATCGTCACCATCACCAACTTCAGCTCCACGCTCGCCGTCTGGATGTTCGGCCCCATCTCGCGCCCGCCGCGCTACACCTCCGCGGCGATCACCCTGCTGGTCTTCCAGGTCGGCACCTTGCTGTGCGCGGTAGGCACGCTGGTGTACCTCGCGGTGGAGAATAGGCGGAGGGCGCGGTTGCGCGCGGAGCATAGGAGGGCGGGGCGGGAGGACGAGAGTGAGGAGCGCGCGGGCTTGATCACGAACGAGAGCATATGGTTCACGTACGTGATGTAGATCGCTCCTGAGAATCGAGGGCCGAGAGAGCCATGATGCGACTCCGAGCATCGAATGACTCGACGAGGCCCGCGTTCGAAGAGTCATAGATGGATGAACGATTAGACATGGGTCGGCTACAGTAAAGAATGACAAGAGGACACTGATACGGATACATCCTAACATTCTGGGGAGATAAAACCTCAGCATCGGCACCATTCGAAGGACCATACGACTCCAACGCGTTTAACACACCTCGCATACGGTCCAGCAACATCATCAGTGTCCATGCCTGCGGGAACTCGACCATCGGCTCATCGGTCGATCTGTGGACTTTTGCGCGATCACGAACCCGAGTTGCGCCATATTGTAGTAGCAGATGAGGCCCGTTCATGCTCAAGGTCAGACCGCACCCGCGGAGGATAGTGGTAGAGACTCACTCGCGCACAGAATGTTGGGTACCACGGCCGTTCTCTCCACTGACCTCAAGTGGCCATGGGCGCAGTACAAGAGGTCGTGTTCGTTCGTGGTGGATGGCCGGGACGTGAGCGCGTGAGCCGCCGGCGGGCCCGGGCAGGGGTCCTCCGAGAGAGCGGCACTGGTTGTCTTCTCCCACAACATGTTCAAGTTCCACCCTCAGCCCTGTTCCTCCTCGGGGCACTGCCCGCGCGGAACCCACGGGCAACAGGTTTGCAATGCGGGTCAGCGAACGGGCTACCTGCTGGATACCTCGCGGCAACTGCGGACAGGATATGACCTCCCTACCCTACCCCCTAGCGCAGTGCGCACGAGGCCTGAGGCCTGAGGCGCGATTCCATTGTGTATCATTTAGCCAGGGTCAGTGACCATGACTGTGGATTCATGCTGGTGTCGGGGACCCGGTACTTGTCAAAGGTAGCAATGGTCGTTCTTCAGACTCACAAGCTTACTGATCGCAACTTCTACCGCAAGCAGCTCATACTAAGTGCTTTATGATATCCGTGAGGAGTACATGCATCTCATTTGCCAGTTCCTTCACGTTCACGCAACGCAACTGCGAACTGGTGCAATGTGATGGCTGAAACCTTCCGTCACACACAGGCCGGTATCCTCGTGTTGTCCAACGCAACGCCGTTATATAACTCACAACAATGGACATTCTAAACAGCACCATTTCTCTTTGCTCCAAGGTCGACTCACTACTCATGCCCGTCATACCAACACCCACTGCCTTTACCGACTCGAAGACGAGAAGTTATAGCCTTGACATCTCCGGCCTAGTAGGGTTCTTCAGCAACAGTGGCCCCATAGCTGCCATGGGCACGAGAATTTTCTATCCTGGTGGCAAGTATCTCGGCTGGTACAACTCTCCCGGGAGTTACGAGATGGCGAAAACCTGTGGCCGGCTCTGCCAAACGCGGTTGTGGGCCGGGCTCCGTGACCCCAATCATGACAGTGTCGATCCCGCCGACCTCTTCCGCCTGAACAACAAGTGCGGTCCCAGATTCTATGGGGTGCATTCGGGCAAATGGGTACCAACAGGTCATCTGGGACACCTGTGTATGGGGGAGTGTAGGCGATTGGATGTCGAGTCTCGCAATACTGCTGGGGGAAGAACATCAGGAAACGCCGAGCTAACTATCCCGGCTATACAGACCTAAGCGGAGTGACGGAGTGATGGAGAGGCCCCCCCATTATACGGAGACTTGAAACTCCGCCCAGCGCTCGGCAGAGACCGGTGTCTCTATCCAGAGACCGCTGTCTCCATCCGTCTCTGTGCGGAGAACACTGTCTCCGTCGCAGTCCAAAGGTACCTCTCAAGGCCGATCAAGGTCATCATCGTATCTCTGGACCTGCCTTCTATCGTGCACGACTGTTAGAACCACGGGAAATCCCTGACAACATCACCGTTACGGTCCCTGGTGAAGCCATCAGGCAAGTAGCAGTATCCCGCAATATTTGTTGAGGGATCAATGTCCCTCTAACTTTCCTGCAAGGATAGCTCGAATGCTCCATGTATATACCGCGTTACTCATGCCCCGCAATCCACCTAGACAAGCAGAACTCGTGGGCAATCCATTGCCTTGTTGCGGGCGTCTACTCTCCCGCAATCCGCTTGTCTCGTTCCTCACGACAATTGTGTCCGGGCGACCCGGCGCAGGAATATAACTGTCAGTCATGCACGGTAAGATATATGCTTACCTTTACACACCCGCTCCGAGCTTGTTAGAGACTCCCTACACTCCGGCAGCTCCGGTGGCTTCAGTCACACACTGGCGGTAAGTCCTCTCCGGTATGTCCATAGTTTTGACGCATTTCGGCTTGCATTATCACCAGGATATGTCTATTGTGGCATGGCACCATACTGCCATCGAGAACATTGAGCTTACAGTAGGACGTGACTACGATAGAGACGGACCACCCAGATAGAGACAGGCTCTCCGGATGGAGACGCACTGCTCTATCAGGCGCTGAGCGGAGGCATCTAATCTAGCAAGGCCGTATGTTGTCAAGTGGCATCCGTCACACGTCAACGCCGATCAGATATGCGACCGCCTGGTTATAGATGTGCTGTCCCACGGCCCTCCCGATTTGGTCGCGCGAGCATGGCATAAGAGTCTCGTTCATTTGTGACGGCCATCCCAAGGCAATTGCTTCGTCAGCGCCCTCGCATTAGGCAGCGGGCCGTCGCGCATGCGCCTAAGGTATCCTGCCGAAGTCATTATAGGCCCCACGATAATGCCTTCCTGTGCCTCTGTCCCAGGCCTCCCTGCCCCTGGGGGAAACCCTCACATGTCTTTGTGCTCGCCGCATACGGTCCCTGTGCCAAGAAGCAAGCGCCTCTTGGGCTAACCCACGCGGCCCGCGCGCGCTTGCATACTGGTCCTCCCGCCAGCGCTCACCAGTCTGCGCCGTTTTGCGAACCTGTCCCACCCGTTTTACCGCACCTCCCCCCCGCCCCGCCTTGCCCTCCAAGTGGTACCAATCGAAAGCCAGAGCTCACAGCTACCCAGGAAAATTGCCCAAGTGAGTTGATTCCGCCTGCACTTCACACATTCCCGTGAATACGCTGTTAGCGGCGGCGCTTAAGTCTCACGCGCCATCGGCCCACGCCGAACAGGCACTTACACCTCAACTGTCGTCATCTCCCGCACACCACCCACTCCCCATACCCCCTTATTGCCTCCTCTCGACGCTGCTATACAACGCCTATTAGGGTCAGCCGCCCAAGCTTCCTTCGTTCATCCGTCTCGCCACAACGCAAGTCCAATACGCGCGAGCTTCGTCCCCAATACCATCATCCGCTTCCCCTCCCTTTGCTCCTCGTTCCTCTCTCTCCCCCGACAACCCCAGTCCTCCTCGCGTCTGCTTCCTTGCAGGGCGCAGCAACGTCCCTCCCTTATGGGCCGCAATCCCCACAATCCAGGTGAGTATCTAACTTCCTTCGCCCTCTCACCTACCTGCCCTCCGCGTCTCCATGTTCAAGGTGGATCCTCTGCCTCCGTGTCGTTACTGTGTACTTCGCATGGTGTTTATGCATATAACCTGGCCTGTTCACGCCACTGTATTAAAGTCCCGTCTGGCCCAAACTCCACTCTCGCAACAATCGCCTCGCAATTGGCCCCCTTATCTGTCTAACCTGCCACCAGCACCAACATCAACTCCCCATCCATGATATCGCCCTCAACGCCGAATTCGGACCGTACTTCACGCCGCCCGCATCATTGGGTTGATTATACCCGCTTTCTGCCTCGCGTGCTCCGGTGTCCTCGTGGTATGTCACGCCGTCTCTTGCTCAAATACCCCCCTTCCCCGAAGTCGTTGCGCCAGGCCTGCAAAGAACCCTGCGCCTCCCAAGTCTGCCTCCTCGCGGCTTCAATGTCCGACCTCAATGCAGTCCCGCTCTGGGACCTGCCTCCTCCCCCTCAATATAGTCTCCCAGCAATCCCCTCATCCTTGTCCGTGCAAGATCTCATGCTCCTTCCCCACCTTCCCCACCCCGGCCTTCCACCCCGCACTCGCCCCCTCGCGTTCGCGATTTCTCGTCAAGTCGCCCAAGTCGACCCCCAAGAGCTCCGGGAGCGCGAGTTACCCTCCAGAATTGACGTTCTCGCCACCATCGACGCTCTTACCCTCCGCAGCGATCGCCAGTCTCAGTCCTTCATCGACGTCCGCATGGGCGCGGAGATCCTCACTCCTCTGTGGGTTCTAGGTTGGTGGATGACATTCCATCGCGCAATAGAGGCCCGTGACCGTTGGCGGAGTGCCCGTAGCTGGCTGGCGGAGCTCCGCTACGACTCCGAAGGGCCAGAGGCCCCTATCTACGTCGCGGTCACCACCGCCCTAGCCACGTTGGAACGGATCCCTTGGGACGAACCTCTCACCGCCGCGTACGGGCTTCGTCCTGAGGACCTAGCCGACTTTCTCGGCATGGACCCTGTCTACGGGCCCATACTCGATGCTATGCTCGACGCCGTCAATGAGCGCATCCGTCAGGACGCCGCCCTTGATGCGCGGGTACTCGTGCTCACCCTGTACACCTACTACATCTTTCAGGCTTCGCCCGACCAGTGGACCAGGTACGACACCCATCCGCGTTTTTCATTTCTCCGCCACCTCTCCGCTCGCATCCGCGACCCCGGCGATCCCCTTCAGACCATCTATATGCCATGGCATGATCATAACGCATGGGTCTTGTTCGCGTTGAACGTCCCGGACAGGACCATTCGGTACGCCGACTCTTCCGGTATCCCTCCCTCCGACGCCCACCTCCGCCTCTTCCAAACGTGGTTCACCGCGGCTCAGCTAGGCACGTGGACCGTCGGCCCTCCGCTCCGATGCGGCAGTCCTGACGACGGCATCTCGTGTGGCATCGTCGTCGTCAACGCCATCCAGCACGCCCTCTTCGGAGATCGTCTGTGGGATATCCGCGAACGGCCCCTTTGGCGCGTCCTTCAATACTTGAACATTGTCCGCGCGTATGTTCCCAACACCCGTTAGTCTCCCTTTCGTCTCCCATTCACGCTGTGCTTCCTAATGTCCCGCCGCTTCCGCGTTTCCTGCAGGGTGATAACACCACCCCCTTCCCTGTACTCCCTCTCCCCTCAAGCAGCCTTCGCAACAGGCCCTGCCCCCTCCCCCCTCCCCTCCCAACATTCTCCCGCGCAGCCGTTCGTGTGCGGGAAGGTCATGTCATCCGGGCGCCGCCCCACCGCCGGCTTCATGTATCATATCGTTGTTATTCGAGTTATGTACACATCGTCTGTCCTCCCCCCTGCTACTCCTTGCTGCGCAGTCGTGGAGTACGGATGGCTCGCCCCCGTCGACCCTTCGGCACATAAGTCAGCACTCCCAAGTAGTAGTGTCGCGTGTGACTCACAGCCGTCCAAGTATGCACTCGAATCTGCATACAACCCTCTCCACAGGGCCGCACGGCCAGCCGCCACGATGCCTTCGGCCCCAGAGGACGTTCCATCAAAGGCTGAAAGCGCGCGCACATCGCACCTGGATCTGTCAAGCTGCGCGGATGGGCCGCGCACATCCATTTGTTCGCCCCGCATCCCTCGACCTGCACGTCTGGCCATTGCCTGACCTCCAACCGCACCTCAATCCCCTGCTCCGCCGCCTCCCTCAGCCTCCTCCGTTCGTCCCACGCCTGCCGTCCCAGCAAAGCTCGGCCCGCCACTAAGAGGGTGGGGAATGCACTGCCGAAATGCGCACCGTTCACGTAGTTGACGAGATGAGAGCTCCAGCTTCGGGTGATGGGTAACGTCGCGTCGACTTCGGTGCTAGTGTAGACGTGCACCATGCCCTTCGGGGTTTGCAGGCGCGTGATGCTGAGCGTGTCCCTCGGCCTGTGTGTGGCCCATTCGAAGCGTTCGGCGGGGGTCGGCGGTCGGTGGACTGCGTGGTGGTGGCTTTCTAGATGTTCCACCACGAGAAATGCATGGTATCGCGGGGCATAGATTTGCAGGGGTTGGGTCGACGACGTTGTTGTTCTCCTGATAAAGGCCTGCGCGAGGTCGCCCCCGAAGTACGCTCGCCAGGCAGTGACCTCGGTCACAAGCACCTCCGGTGTCTCCACGAAGTCGAGGAGGAGCTTCAACAGCGTCCGACGTAGCTCTTGTTCCACCAGCCCTAGGGTCGTTCGGCAGCACGTCCGAAATGTCATGAGGTCCCGGAGGTCCAAGTGCTGACCTATGCCCGCCGAAATGCGCTCGGGAAACTGTTGCCACAGTAGTAGCGGGTGCGGCAGGATTCCAGGCATGACCCAGGGTGAAGCGTTCGGGATAGATTGGCGGTTGGGAGCAGAGATTAACGTCAACGTCCAACGTTGTTCGACATCGTCGCACGCGCATACAAATTTTTCGCCGGCACTCCGGCCCACACTTCCGCTCTTGGGCGGGGTACGACTAAGTACGCGGCCGCGCGCTAATCAATGGCGGGTGGTATCGCGCCTCTACGCTCCGTCTCGTGCTCTCTCTCGTGCCATCTGCATTAACCCCCTCCTCGTACGGCTTTTCCGGCGCTCTCGCCAACAGCATGATTCTCTCAATGTTGAAGCGCGTCCCCAAGTCCGTGCTTTCAACACGAGTCTCGACCACCACTAGGTCCCACGGTGCGACACCCAAAAACTCCATCGCAGTGGCCGCCTCGAACGTGTCACACCCCGCGGTGCCGTCAAAGGCTGGCGGAGCAGTCTGGCACAGCTTGGTAAGCGTTCCTTCCCTCTCGCTTTGGCACGCACTCACCGGCATGTGCGTGGAGGGTAGCTCTTTCACAGCAGTGAACCATCGTGGGATCGGGGCTGTTGGGCGATGAGTTTTCAGCACGAGTTCATCCTTCTCTTATCACGTACGATGTTCGTGCATGGCGTTCAGCAGGTTGACGAAAGCCCCTCGGTCTCCTGATCGCACGAACTCCAGCTCCAGCTTGAAGACCGGTTCGTCCCAGCAGTCCGCATGATACCCCACAGAGATCACGTTTCCCACGATGAGCACCGTCGCGTCCGAACTGTTGATCAGGAGCGCGTCCGTAAACCACTCCCACGCACAGTCCTCGATCTTGACCTGCGACAACGCGAACCTCCCATCGACCACGCTGACATATTCGGCCCACGTTTTAGCCCGTCTGCGTCGAGGTTAGTACGTCTCCGCATGAAGACGAGCATGCTCACGAACCTCGCAGCATCCTCAGGGACCCAAGTCGGCAGGATTAGTGTCGAGGGAGTCACTAGTGTCGAGGGAGTCACGGACATTTTGTCGCGCAGGGTCTGGTAATGGGTGTCAATTGGTGCGTAGCTCCCCATGCCCTGCATGTCCTAAGTACTTCCCCGCCAAATCAACCCTGGTTTCCTCATGTCTGCCGCCCCCTTCCCGCGTGCGCGCGGTTTGCAAGCACGCCTAACATCCATGTGTCTTCATGGTCCGTCCACGCGTCATCCTGCGCGGCTAACCCGAATACACATGTGCCGTATCATTCGTCGCTCTGTGGGTACTACGTTCAACACGTCTACATGCCGTTGAGCGCCGCCCAAGCCGTCACTCTCCAACCCCCACCCACTTTCTTCTCACTTCCCTCGCATGAGGTCGAGCACGTCTGCCCGCCTCGCCACCACATCAGCGTGTAGTCGCGGGCAAGATCCACCCGCAAAGGGACAGGTGCGTTCCACGATGTCCGAGGGACGAGAGGTCCCATGGCGCAATGCTGGTCTCCATAGTATCTCTTGGCACCCGCGCAGTACGGAGACTTAGTGACTCCGCATGCCCAATTTGCTCCCCATGTCGCCGGCTCCTCCCCGAATGTCCAGCCCCTCGCCGTCAGATCGTCCATCTGTTCCTCGACCTTCAGTGCGTCCCGAGTTCCAAGGCGCCTCGTGACAGGAGTCACAATGGCGCGCCGTTGCGAGATCAGCTCGGCGTAGGGCACGCAGAACGTCGTCGCAGTCATATAGGCCATCAACGACGTGCACCAAAGCGAGGGTATGACGTCGAGGGGGCAATCCGTGGCGCTTTGGTCCTTGGATGATCTCGACTTCCACATTGTTCTTCGTCAGGTTAGCGAACGCAGCCCAACGGCCGACGGGCCGCTCAGCCGTCCCTCCGCGCATCGAGGCAGAGAACCCTTCGCAATGGACGAGATAGGCGACCAGGTGGAACCAGGAGTAGTGCGGGGAGGCAATATGTAGCTTCCCTGGCGTACACGCGCTGGGGTAGAGCAGTCCCAACGCCGTTGTGTCTGTGAGCACCGAGCCCGTGCAGTATATCTCCACGGCGAACTTGTCGATGTCGGAGATGCGGTCGCGCAAGAAGTTGCGAGTGCGTTTGGATAAACAGGCGGCGACAAATGCCGCTCCCTGCGCACTTGCCGCGGCCAAAGCAGCGAGGGTGTCCCCTTCCGCATGCTGAACAACGAGGATGCATACATCCGCTGGCCACGCGTCGACAAAGGACTCCGCAGGCCATGCAATGTCAAACATGCGCGACTGGGCAGGTAGGAATCAACCGACCGCGACCTCAGTGAAACTGTGGTCTCCGACTTACTTTCGAGCGACAGGGATGTGGACTACGGTGGGCGGCCAGGCACTGGAGGATGTATCCGCCTCCCATTCTCCGGTTCTCCCTTTGGCCAAGGGCTCGGCCACACACGAGCCGTGGGATCTCGCTCTTCGCGGCGTTTTGGTATCCCCGACCTTCATCAATGCCGCCGATTGCGCCTCCCGTCCCATGCCTCGCACGTGTATTGTCCGTCTTCGGAATTCGTGGGCAATGTGGCTCATGCAGACTATTAACGATGAGCCCGTGGTGTGTAACTTCTGGCCTTGCTTAGTGCCATCGATATTGGATGAATGGCCCCCGTGGACGCCGCCCGAGGGTCGATATTATCGCAGTCCTTGGTTCGCCCCTGATCGAGGGCGGGCGGCCGGGGCGATCGTTGGTATCATCGGTAAGATCAGTTGCGCCCTGGTTCAAGCCATCAAGCCGTGCACAACCAATGTTGCGCACGACAGCAAATGGTGCCCCGTCCTCCTTGTCTGATAAGAGGCCGTACAGTCGAAACTGCCCCCTCAGGGAGGGCGGCGCTGTCTGCGTGGACGCATACATGGTGGCAAGTGACCTCGTGGTCGCTTGTCACTGAGTGGTTCGGCAGAAGCTACTCGCGATCGTCAACTGGGCGCCCGCTTGCTTCATATGTCCAGATTCACTCGCCCGATGCGGCATGCGATCCCGATGCTGTGTTTTGTATCCAGTTGGAACCTGCTTGGCATGTGTGCGCGCGTGATCCCCCGAGTGCCGAGTTATTCCCGGCCGAGTTCATTCGCAACCCCTCCGGCCCCTGCCGTCGTCCGTTGCGACACCGAGCTACTGTGACACGTGTATATTCCAAGAATGAACCTGCTAGCTACCAACGCGTCATCAGGCTGTTGTGCCATACATACAACTCGCGGCCCGCAGAGGACATGGGCAGGGAGCAGGTTAAGGGATCCAGTCGCCGCCAATGGTCGTGCTAGTGGGGGCTGAGTTAGTAGCGTATCACGATGACCAGTTTGGTCAGCCGACGCACCACGAGCATGTCCCGCCGACCCTCCAACATATACTCCCCGACGAAGCGAGGCTCCAGATTCAACGCGACATGCCGCAGGTTCGTAAGGTGGATGGCATTGCCGGTATTGAACCCATCGAGGTCCTGTGAGTACTGCCAGGCGCCAATGCACCGTACAGGCCAGCCGGGGAAACGCCATGTCACTAGCACCGTCCCGTTCGTGTAATACAACTCCTCCCCATATCCCTGCACATCCATCTGTTGCGCGCTTGCCGGGAGTAACAACAGATACTCCAGCCCGGATGAATGCAAGTCGAGGACGACGACGAAGCTCCCGGGGTCGCCGAAGTAGCGATCGCGGCACGCGCATAGGTATAGGTGTCCTAGGCACCATCTTTGGTCTGGAATACCTGGCCTCTGGGGTGGCGGATCGAGTCGCGGGGAAAGGAGGGTGCTGGGATCATCGTGCAGGCGAAAATGACCGCGCACCACCAGTCCAAGGTTCCGCCGTCGATCACATCGGCGAGACCACCATTGACCGAACCCATTGTCGCTGCGAATGAGGGCGCATCGACGCATGGTCAACGCAGGATAGGCGCATCCTACAATTGTCGGCGAAAAGAACGTCATGTACGCGGTGTTGTTGACGGCTGTGAGCGGTGTGAGGGGACTGGGAGTGTGCGAGGAGACGACACAGATGTATCGTCGTCGACGGGGGGCGATAATGCAGTAGTACGTTGTGATGCGATCCGGGGGGCCGTGGTACCCTAGCGTGCCTTCGTCCTGGCCACACACCTTGGTCAACACGAAATTGTTCTTCAAGAACGCGTGCAATGCCTCGGCCTCTGGCTCCCCGACGCACAGCTCCAGATCCATCCCCAGCAAGTCCCTGTCACGGAGGAGGAAAGCGATCGCCGCCTCCCCCGTAATGATTGCGCGAAATCGATGAAGGGCGTCCAGTAGCAGACTTGCCTGGCCCGGGACGTAGACGTTGACAATCTTCTCCATCTCCTTGCGAAGTTGTCTGTCGACTTGGAACAGATATCGCCCACGAACTGCCCGCCAATTCAACAAGCTCAACATGTCATAGCCTTCCAAGAGCATCCGCTCGAGTTCGACGGGCAGTCTGGGGGATGGGCTCTTTCAGTCATTCATACCGCGAGGCCGAACTGAGCAACTCACTCGCCGATCACTTCGGCCATGTTCTTGGGATTGGGGGTGATGCGCGCGAGAGGAGGTGGACTATATGGGATGTGGATACGGTCGTCCAAGGTAGGAGTTGCCAGTTGGGGCCTCAGAGAGTCCGCGCGCGAGCTCTAGGGCGCCTCACCCCTCCGCATGCGCTCCTGCAGATGCGGCCTTCGACCAGCAACAGACATGCACCGACAGCGGATACAACCTCTATGTCTGAGCAGCATGGCTACACCTCCACCTCCCGCCGGTCGGACGCATGCGCTCTGCACACGTCACCAGTAACGCGGGCCTTGAGGTCAGTTGCTGGGTAGAGTAACGAGGCACTGTCATTAGAGGCGGCCATAACGTAGAGCATGCGTACCATGCGAGATCGAGTTATACTACTAGGCAAGGAGGCGGTTGTAGAAGGGCTGGGAATTAAGTGTGGGAGTGCTACAAGGGGGAGACGATAGTGAACGAAAGGGTACGTGAACGCAACCACCAAAGCCATTTCCGGCTGCCGTAACCGTCCTCCAACAATAACCGATAGTCGTTTGGAATGAGGGAGACGTGAATAGGAGGGAGGTGGGCTCGTATACGCACGGATATCAGGTCCTGGATCTCCAAAGGAGAAAGCCCCGCGACAGTGGCGTGCAACAAACAGGGCAGGGCGCCGGTGGCGGACGCGTCGAGTAACCACTCCCAGTACTCTATCTGGAGGGTGCGAAAATCGAGAAATACGTCCGTGAGGCCGACTAAGCGATCGAAGAATGAACGGTATATCGGCGACGAGATCGGGAGGGAGATCCCAAGCTTGGCGAGCGTGAGGCTTTCTACGTTCGCCCAGCAGAACGACGAGGTCTGAGGAAGAGACAGTATGTGTGTGTAGTCCGCGCCGCCGATGGGATACGTGTAGTACGGCAGGTCGAAACTAGCTGCGATGACATTGGGCAAGACTAGGTATCGCAGTAGCTCGACGGTCTGCTCCGGTCCCACGTCCGCGAGGTGCAGGCGCGCCATCTGCGCGAACACCGTCGGCTCCGTGTCGACGGCCATGTCCCACTCGGGGGTCACGCGCAGAAATCCCCCAGCGATGCGCAGGTCTCGCAGTGCCTGGCACGGTCGAAGCAGCAGCAGCAGCCGACAAAGAGCTATAGAGTCGTAGGGGTGATCGAGACAGAGTGTAGTCAAGTTGGGGGACACGACTCGCGCCAGGCCGGCCCAATCCACCCGACACGCTCGAAGCACCAGGTTCGACACCGATGACATTCCTGTGGGAATGCGGGTCGCGAGGCGCGAGCTGAATGCCGGGGGAGGAAAAAGAGCCAAATATTGCATTGCGCTTTGTCTAGGCACGAGGCGGTCGCCGGTGTGCACGAATGCGATCGCGCCGATATCCTGCGGGCGCACCTTGGCGGTGAGAGCTTCAAACGCCGTATGGAGCACATCGGGCTCCTGCGCGAAAAGCGTGAAGGAAGCCCAGCGGGATGCGGCGGTGCGCAAGCGGGCGAACTGCTCGTCGAAGGCGGTGCACTGGACGGTGAGAGACTCCTCCATGGGAATGTAACCGACGGTCGCTGGGCCGACAGAGTTGAAGTAGAAAGTGACGTGGACCGGGAATGACCGTGACCGTTCCAAGAACGTCGTGATGCTGTCGGGGGAAGACGAAGGGCGTAGTTCGAGGTGGGTCCAGAGCCGTGCACTCTGCGCGATGACGCCTGCCCAGTGACTACACACGAGCATTAAGGCTGTCCGGGCGCGACCGATGTCTGTAGGGACAGGCCATGGCTGGAGAGGATGTCCATAGCGCCCGAGGGCTGTAGATTGGAGAGGTGGAGTGGGCGTTGGAAGGGAGGTATGAAAAATCTCTTCTAGCAACTCAACGGGCAGTATGGCCTCCGGCGGGAACATCGTTGAGCGTGCCAGGCTAGACGAATGTACCTCCGCCACCGATCCCCCCAGGCGTCGTCTTTTGGGGCGAATGGGTTGTGTCACATCCTTGCCCGAGGAAGCAGTTGGCCGCGTCTTCCTGGAGGGGGCGCCACCCGCTTGGTTCGTCGACCCTTCGGTGGGACCTGTGCCGGCGGCCCGCAGTCTGGTGGACCTGCGCCTCTCGGGATCCTTTCCACGAGTTGACGAGAGGCTTGCGTCGCCCCGACCACGCAACCCAGCATGCCCACGCCGCCCTTTGGCCGCTCCGCGCGCCATCTGAGGCCCCCATGAGCTCGGGTTCCGGAGGTGAATGGAGCTAGATGACCGACATACCTTCCTGCACGGTCGGTACCGATATGACACCCACGGACTAGCGATTTGACAGTCAGGCGAAGGGAGCAGGAGGGGCAAGCTGACTACTCACTGACGTGGTCCGCCTCCTTATTTACGGGCGCAGGCCGCGGCCGACGACGCGAGCCACGCCGCCGCGAGACCCTGGCTCGATCATCCATTGGCGTAGCCGGTCGGCTCGTGCAAGCACGACCGTTGGGGTTTGGCATCGTTTGAGGGCATGGGAGAGCCTGACTGGAGATGCGAGCAGAGTGCGACACGGTTGAGGAGCGGATGGGACAACTAGCTGAGCAAAGAGAAATGCACGCACGGAAGCTCTGCATCATCGCTGACTGGCCGCAGGGCTCCAGTGTTCACCTTGACGTTGGATGTGAACGACCGATGCAAATCTCGCATGCCCGCATAACTTGTAAGAACGGTTGCCGACGGCGACGCAACGGGATTGGGTTCGGTAACTTGAATTCCACAAGGCGCAATGGACGTAGGACTGAGATTGGCGGTGTCTGGTCGACGCGGGAGCAGAGAACTGGCGATGAGTAGATGACTGCAACCCAAGGTTGGAGTTGGAGGATGGCAGGTGGAGGCTATTGAGCATGTTGCGGCCCGCCAGGCACACGTCGCCTACCATAATAGGAAGTCGGCGCCTCTTGGCTCTCTAGGAAGCTCGTGCGAAATATCGGGTGTCCGTTCCTTGTCCGTTGCGACCCGGGAACACTCCTGTGTCCATGGGCCTATACCTCTGGTCGGACTTCTAACCCAAGAAGAATACAGCATTTGGGCCAAATGCATGCGCCAACCCAGTCAACTCTTGCATACCAGGCTCATGAACGAGGGCTCGCAGGCCCCGAGCCATTACGAGGAGAGGTAGCAATCCCACCTGCGCGCCGACTCCATGTTTGTGTTTGACCGTGCGGCCCCGTGCGCGTGGAATGCAAAGCTATAGTGCAACGAGCAGATCTCACCTGAGTAATGCGCGAGGTGAGTACTTGCGATCACGCCTGCGTGCGGCCCACGTGGAGGCACGCGTGCAGCCGGTCATTGTGGGCCATCTGGGCGAGACATCGATGAAGAGCAAACATGCCGAAGGCGACACCAACTGCCCGGGTGTGCGCCTTGTCTGTACTACCACACCACTTGTCCCGTACCACCATGGCGCCGGTCACCGCGCTCCCTAAATCCTCCCTTACTCGCGGCCGACCAGGTCGCAAGAAGAAGGTGTACAAAGGTCGCGCTGCCGTCAAACGCAAGAGAGAAGCCGCCGAGGCTGTTGCACGCGCGACTCGGCGATCAGCAACCCCAGGCGCAGAGGCCATAAGCCACGGCGAGGGCGACGAGCGACCGCAGGATATGAACGCCCCGCGCGCCCTGGACGAGGACGCTGCGATTCGCATACAGCTACTAACAGCTCCTCGTCTGGCAGATTTTGAGCAGGAACCTGATCGCCGCCGCATCCCCGATTTTTTGGGCGCACCGAAGCCTGACCCCAGTTGGAGACATCACGTTGATGTGCCTACGCACGAGGTGTATCGCTGGTTCGACGCGCAGGTGCGAAAATCTGCTGCATACATGACCTCGGGGCTAATGCACGTCGCCCAGATGAATGACTATCTCTGCCATACCTTCAAACGTAGTCGGGCGGTCAAGATCACTTGGATAGGACATCCTGGCGACTCACCATTCGATGCTCGCGGGCGCACCTTCGTGGTGCGCCAAGACCCGGTCTCTGGAATCGCGATATCGGAGTGGGACAAAGCCCGCCTTTTACGCCGGCCGGTGTTGAGATGGATATACCTGTGTGGTGGGGTTCACGACCTGGAGGTGGACGACGAGACAGTTGTGGCCGCAGTAGCGGAGGAATCCCTCCTCAACAGCGGGCCTGAAGAAGGAGAGGAAGAGGAAGGCCAGAGCGACGACGAATCCGACACTGAAAATGAGCCTTTGGGTGAGGGGGCGGACGACGCGCAAGATCGCAATGAGGATGAAGGAGAGCTATCGGAGGTTATACGCGAGCACAGGAAACGTTGGCAGGCATGCGCCCACGGAGTCAAGCTTAGGGTGAGACATGCACAGACCCGGAACCGAACGCGTCGTACTCAATATGGCTTCGTTGCAGCTGGAGATATGGGCGGATGATTTATCAACGGTGCACATCTACATCCGCCATGACCACCCGGACGCCGACCACTCGCAGATGCCTTACCTGATGCACTCTCGTCACCTAAGACTTCAAGTATTGGAGCGCATGCGCGTGGTGGGGGCCAAAGTCTCCGTAGTGAAGAAAGGTGTGTGCACAATCTCGCTTGATACGCGCCATAACAGCGTGCGTGACATTATCACCACAGGTCTTCAGGCGATGTTTGACGCCGCTCGCCCTGATCCGACGGCTCGGAAGGCCCTTTACTCCGAGATCCCGAACGTCTATGTGCCCCCGTCCCACCGTCGTCCGCGAGGCAAACAGATTGGGAACATGCTCAAGATGGTGCGACAGAGAGAACGCCTGGCTCGCAACCCTTTGTACGCGGTGCATCTGATACAAGCTCGCGATCAGCATCGCACGTACTGGTGAGCACGCAGGTCCCGTGCAACGGCAATGGATGATGCGCTCAACAGACACGACAGCTACACGAAGCACGACCCCAAACTGCCCGACGCGCTGTCTCCCTTCACCATTGCTCTCACTGACGACTTCTCCATGGACTCCCTCATATTGCATGGATCGTCGAGGGGATGGGCGTTAGACTCTTCATGGCGGAACAAAAACGAAAACCGTGCCGCGGTGACCTTTCTGATCGCGGTGAACGGCGAAGGGCATGCGGTCCCAGGTGAGTGCGCAGGGACATGCCTTTCTGGGGCGCGTGTGCTGAACTACTTGCAACAGGCGCAGTGTTCCTGTCTGCGAACACGCGTTCGGACACCCTTCAGAAATTCCTGCTCGCGACGAAGCAAAAGCTACTCACTCGGGCGATAGCCATCACGACATGTGAGTTGCGTGCGGGTCACCTGCTGACGACCGTGACTGACCGGGAGCAGGCACCGGCGTGGTCGCGAACCGCGCGCCGTCGGAAGTGGCGCTGCTGGGACATCACGCCCAACTCATGGTGGCTGACGAGTACCGGACGTCCCACTTCATGATTGACAAATGCCAGGCTGAGCTGGATGCGATCAAGAAAGGTGCGTGCCTGGCCAGACTGCACCGACTGCCATCTCAATGCCACTGCGCTAGTCTATCCAGGTCGTCGAGTGCGGCTCTGCCAATTCCATGCGGTCCAGGCGATTACCCGTTTTGACTGCGACAACGGCGACCGCGGGGCGCCCATGCGTATTGGGGTGGAAGTGAAGGCGAAGATTGTCTACCATTTCCGCATCCTCCAACGCTGCCGGAGCGAGCTGGATTGGGAGGGCGCGCTCAATACTTTCTTTAGCCAGGTCGAACGGGCGATCATGACGCAGCGCACGGCGGCCCAGAATCCCGAACGCGCCACCATAGCCGCGGCCGATGAAGTCGCAAGATACCGAGCTCAATACGAGTTTGTACGCACATACTTCACGACGAATTGGTTCACAGCCGAATGGATAGGTGAGCTCACGTACTATGCACCGCGCGGATTCAGAATGCTCAACCACCCTCGCTTGAAGAGACATTCACGGATATGGGCCTGCCGTGGGACGGCACTCGAGACGGCACGTGGAACACGAACAATTTCATCGAGCGGTCTTTCCAGACTTTCGATCAAATATTCTTGGAGAGTCGGAAGAACAAGAGGTGCGCAGTAGGGGGACCACGAGCGCGCGACCCCCATGCTAACTCCTGATATAGTGTCGCAACTTTAACCGGCTCGAGGGAGAACGGATAAATTGGCGCATATACGACGACTATGTACACGAGTTTATATACTCTAAGTAGGGAAAATTCGAGATAAACATACGTAGTCCAAGAGCAAAACCTAAGTAAGAGATGACTAAGCGACTGACTAAGCATATTCCATATGGGGGTACAGATGACTAATACGAGCGCTAAATTGCTCAACTTCCGACACTCCCCCTCAATTTAGCTACCATAAGTGCGCATAAAAGTTACCATAAATGACCGAAAAATGTCCGTGAGAACGCATAAGAACTCATAAGACCCTAATTGGGAGTTAACCCGCAAAAGATATCGCAAAAGTTACCGCTAAGTACCAATGAGACCGTAAATCTCCCTCATGCCGCAGGAGCACTCGCTCGTGGTGGGAAGGCCTCGGCGCCGCGTCCACCAGGTCACCTGACCACTACGACGGAGATAACCGATGTGCCGAAGGAAGGGGGGGCGCGTTCACCAAACGGTGCCGTAGGATACGGAGGGTGGCGCGGGGACGCCCGTGTCGAAGGGATCGTTCGCGATGGCCGTGTTCGCGCTAGGCGCGGTGTTCGCGTTGGTCGCGCTGCGGTTGGGTCGTTTCGGGCAGTCGCGCGCGATGTGTCCGGGCTGATCGCAGACGTAGCAGTTCGCGCTGCGGGGGCGCGCGTTCTGAGTACGCGTGCGCGATCGCGCGATAAGCGCCGTCTCGGGCGGCTCGGATACGGCTTCTTGCGCGCGTCGGGCTTCTTCGTCCTCGAGGGCGTTGATGACGTCAGCGAGCTTGAGGTCGCCCTGCGTGGTCGAGAGGGTAGCGGCGATGCTGGACCAGGACGGGTGGAGGCCGTAGATCATGACGTCGACGATGTCGTCGTCCTTGAGGGAGACGCCGATCGCGTTGAGGCGGTTCGCGAGGTCGGTGATGCGGTTTGTGTACTCGCGGACGGGGTGATCGGGGTTGTGGGCGGCCATGTAGAATTCGCGCTTGAGGGTGATGCGCGCGCCGCGGGTGTTCTTCTCGTGGACGTTGCGGAGCGCGGTCCAGGCGGCCGGGCCGGTGGTCGACTTCCGGATATGGTTGTACTGATCGGGATTGACCGTGAGCCCGATGATCGTGAGCGCTAGCTCCGAGAGCTTGTCCCACTCTGCTGCCTTGTCCCGGGTGGTGGGCCGCTCTTCGGTGCCGTTCGCGACGGAGAGACAGCCGGCGCGTCGGAGAACCATCTGGACGGCGAACTTCCAGTCCTGATAGTTCGTCCCGGTGAGCTTGGGGACGTTGCCGAGCAGGGAGTTGATGTTGCTGTCGGCGGCCATGGCGGTGAGGGCGAGCGAGATTAGGTAAGCGAGCGCGGGAAGATGAGATAAGCGGAAGCGCCGATGTCGCTGGCCTAGGGTCTGAGCGCAGGGCTCATAACCTGTCGCAACTTTAACCGGCTCGAGGGAGAACGGATAAATTGGCGCATATACGACGACTATGTACACGAGTTTATATACTCTAAGTAGGGAAAATTCGAGATAAACATACGTAGTCCAAGAGCAAAACCTAAGTAAGAGATGACTAAGCGACTGACTAAGCATATTCCATATGGGGGTACAGATGACTAATACGAGCGCTAAATTGCTCAACTTCCGACATATAGACTTGATCGCCTCGCCATTATAATCTTACACGACTTCTTTCCATACTTCCAATACTGGGGACCTGACGAGAGGTCTATGCCTGCGGAGGTGCGCAAGATCAATGCTTTGGCGCATCAGCTGTGGGAAAACGATCTCGTGGAACCGCAACGTGACGAGTCATTTGCGATACATTGCCCGCCGTAAGTGACGACATCTGGACTAGCACGGCCGCGCTGACATGCGTAAGCAGGACTGACCACGAGGCGGGTGTAACCCTGCCACGGGTGACACTCGTTCCGCCAATGTGCCCGTGCGCAGGTTTCCAGCAGACCGGCAAAGCGTGCGCACACCTGAAGGCGGCCTCGCTTTACACAACCAATGGACCTATCTCTGAGTGGCACGGTAAGAGGGATGGCGTATGGGATCGAAGCAGAGGGAGACTGACGTATTGGCCAGCCGCCGAGACCACGTCGGAACGGCGACGACTGCGTCCTAGTAGGCTGCGTAAGAAAGACCTGGGTCTGGCGCGCGAGCGTAAGATGTGCGCCGACCATTTCTACGACAAGCAGGTGAACGACATCTACGAGCACTTGGAGGAGGAGGAAGCGCGGGCGGCAAAACGAGCGGAAGAAAGAGCGTACCATCGAGACTGGATTGGTGAAGGTGAGCTAGGGGGAGGCGAAGCGGACCATGTGCTGACTATGATCGCAGGAGCAGACTTCGCCGTGTCCCCGGGTCGACCATCCAACGTGCGACCAATGCAACCGTCACGCACGCCAAGGAAAACGCGCATGGGCCCCGCAACTGAGGAGAAGACGCCGACAAAGTCGCGAGCGTCGTATCAGCCAGTGGTGTTTTCACGCAAAAGGGGTAGGAAGGCGGGTGAACGTCTCGCCGCGAACAGTCTGCTGCCCAGGTCTCTAGGAGTGCGCGAGGCTCTGCGAGAGGCGCGCCAAGAGGCACTCCTGGCGGTGCCCACTGAGGAATCAGACGAGGCAATGTGGCAGCGTGAGGACGCGCTCATCAGCGGCATGGACTTCTCCCGTTGGCAGTCCGACAGCTATACCCTTCGAAAGGAAGAATACCTCCTCTATGTCGACGCGATCAACAACTCCACACTGGCGCGGGAACGAGGCCTGATTGTATGGTTCACGCCCGATGAATATCTTGCCCAAGCGATGGATGCACCGGACATTAACTGGGAGGCATTCACCATGACCGTACGTCCATGTTTAGGCGGCATTCGTGAACACCATTTAACGAATCGCCAGCTCCGGAACAAGGACCAGACCAAGTTCGCAGAACTGGTGGACTCACGGCCGGGAGGCGTGGCTAGAATCGTGTTTCCTCACCTCGATGTCGACAAGGCTCATTGGACATTGCACGAGCACGACTTGCGCGGGGGAAGACATGTCGTCACGTCGTGGGACTCCTTGTCTAGCACAACGTCCTTCGAGATGGATGATCAAATGACTATTGCGCGCGGAATCCTACGGTCAGGACGGACACGGGGGCTAGACGTCGGCGAACTGCCCGCGGACGAAACCGTAAGTCGCTAACACTGCCCGACGGGAGGTACACAGGGAAACTGACTGTCCTATAAGCTCATTGACCCTCAGCTTCGCACCGGCACCACGGAATTCATCACGAAGGGGACAGGACTCCAAACGGACAATGCTTCCTGCGGGTTCTGGTCTGTGATGTTCGCATGGGCGATCTTGCTAGATATCGACATCGCCCGACCGGCCTTTCAAAATCTGACCGTCGAGGAGATCAAGGAGATCCTGGAGGACTTATGGAGGCACTGGATTGAGGACGCGGGAGGCTTGGCCACCGCGCTCGTGGCGGACCTGTTCGATATCTTCGATCCGAGCGTACAGTGGGAGAGCGTGCCCCCGGTGGTGAGTGAGCAATTGCTCGCGCGCGCGAAACCTCTATAGTAAGACTGACCCTTGCGAGCAGTTCTCCGCGCCAGACTCCACCATGCCAGAGCGACGTGAGGGACCGCGGGACGACCAGTTGAACCCATTGCCCTTGCTAGGGCGCGAAGGCGACCGCGAGGAGAGCGGGGGTGAGGTAATGCTACCACGAGGGGATCTGCGATCTATCCAGCTTCGCTCGCCTTCCATTTTGGAGCGTCCAGAGCTGAGAACGCGCCTGAAAGAAGTCCTGGAGGGGCGAGACCCGACGACGTGGAACGTGGCCGGGGAAGACTTTGAACAAGTAACGGTGGAGCACTTGGTGGGGGGACGTGCCGTGAGTAACTACCTGCTCGACGCCGTCATCCGATTGGTGTTGGAGGACCTGCGGGCGGGCTGGTGGGACGTGGCTTTTGGGGCCCCTCCAGGGGCCGATGCGCCGGATGCCCATCGGGTGTACGTCAATACCTGGCTCGACTCGTTCTACTTAGCGAAAGCGGACGGCGTGAACGCGGACGGTGGCATTGCGCCTCCGAAGAAAAGCAACGCGCGGTGGTATTCCAAGGTGAGTGCCATATGCAGTGATCGGGGAAGATGGGATGCTGACATGCACGGTGATAGATGGACATCTTCTCCTTGGACATGCTGGTGATCCCATACTTCTGGAAGGAAGCGAAGCATTGGGTCTGCGCGGTGGTGGACATGAGGGATCAGACAATCGCGGTCTATGACAGCCTGAAGGACGCACGTCGACGCAAGGCACTATACCGGGTGAGTTGTTCCTATCGGTGCCTGCGTGGCGTCAATCTAATGACCTCCACGCTCTAGCGGGTGTACAAAATGCTCCAGTATGAGTGGGCCGCTGTGCGTGAGGGCGAACTTGGGAAACATGGATGGATGAACGACGCCGGTCCCTATGTAAGGCTGAACTTCACGCTTGCGAAGAGCTACGGGACTGACTACGTTCGTTCATTCGTAGCGCCAACTGCCGTTACAGGGTGACACTCTACACTGTGCCATATACGCGCTCACCTTCGCGCTCGAACGCATATGCGGGCGACACCCCGACAACGGCGTGTTCACGTTCAGCGGAGCCAACGCGAACATCCGCAGGCAAGCAATGGCCCTGAGACTGGTAGCTGCCTTGCCCGAGATGCCAGGCCCCGACGTATCGCCGACGGCGGCCGGGAGCGGAGGAGGGGAGTCGTTGGGTCATCATCCCGCCGACGAGAGGATCGAGGGGGATGAAGTTGTGGCTCATGATCCGGCGGACGAGAGGATCCAGGGGGATGAAGTGTCCACTACGCGCGTGAACGATGGACCGCGGGAGCATGGAGACGCGTCCGTGAGATTGGGACGGGAGGGAGTACGGGAGAGCGAAACATCCAGCGGTGCGACAGGAGCAGACATGGGGTTGACATCGGCCGGCGTGGACAACGTAATGGACCGCCAAGTCAACCCATCTGCAGCAACTGCGGGTGCCGCGTCGGCGTCGTCACTAGGTGCCACTGCAGACAGCGACCTCGCCAGCCACAAGCAAGGTATGGATAAAACCGAGGTACGAGGCGATCTTTTAGCCAAGTCAAGCGAGACTCACACTGAGGGTGCGCAGGGGTACACTGGGAACATCGGATCGTCTGGTACGGACGAACATCGGTGTAGTGTCAGCCCGCGCGGCGCCGGCGCACACCCAGCGACAGCGACAGCGAACTCGTGTAATCGGGAGACTGAGCAAATGCAGGGTGAGGAGAGTGGGAAGATGGCATCGACTGCTGGGAGCGTAGATGGGCGGGCTGACGGTGTCCACGCCCCACGAACACACTGGCCACCTAGTGCCGACGGAGACCTCAACCCGCCTAAGGAAGGCGAAGGTGATACGGAACCGACAGATGCCGGTGTGCGTGCGTGCGTGACCCCTCCCGCCGTAGAGCCGGAGGCATCTGGGCCGCATCTCTCGGGGTCGGGAAGGAGTCCTACGGAGCCTAGTGGAGGGCTGGAAGGGTTGAAGACCAGGGCGCAGGCGGAGAGCTTCGTGAGTGGTAGCGACATCGATGAGGAGAGGCAAGCTGTGGGTGTGCGAGCACGAGAGGCTAAGGTGAGCGTGCTTTTGCGCATCGGATCGGCTGGCACTGAATAGAACTATGTGCAGGCCGACGAAGCGCTGCAGGACGAGCGAACGACGGGTATGGAGCGCAGGGGTGGTAACCAGGGAGCTCGAGCCAGGAGCCTATCGCCATCGGATACACCACCCGCATCGTCCGTCACAGCAGCCGTAGTGAGGGCGAAAGGGCCTCGCAAAAGCGCTCCTCTGGAGGCACTGGAGCGAGCGATGGAGCAGATGCAGCGCCTCGAACCAGTGACGCGCGAACTCTGTTCGCGAGCGAAGGAATCCGAGGCCAAAGGACCGCAAGTGGATGCCTGCCGGTAAGTTGAGCAGCGTCCATGGGGGTAAAGCGCCAGCCCATCTAACGGGTTGAACGTTATTAGCCTGCCCGCAGTGGGCGAATGGGAGATGCTGGTCTGGAAGAAGGCTGTTGTCGCTCGGTGTCCATACCGCGCCTTCCCGGCAGAAGTACGGGCGGTGGAACACGACAGTGGGTGGGTGACGCTGCAGGTGGACAGTACTCTGCTGGTGCTGGACGAACCGGAGGCGAGTTACGACGGGCAAAGACTGGGACAGGTACTCGGCAAGGCACGAAGAGTCAAGTGGAGCCAGTACCACAAGGAAATACGCAGCGTCGGACGAGACGAGGTACGTTGAAGAGAGTTGTAGTCCACGGTGGCTGACCATCCCCTAGGTGGCCCCAATGATCTGGCCCGCGGCCCTGGAGCGGCGCGTCAACGTGAGGGCTTATGCGGCCGCGAGGACGAACGAGAGGCAAATGATACGCGACCACCTCCTAGACATGCTGCCAGCGATGGCACAGATCCTGACGGAAGGCGACAACGCCTCGGGCTTGTTCGCGGAGCTCATCACCGAGGGTCTCCTATCGCAGAACGAGGGCGGGTCTGGGGGAGGCCCGAGGACCGGTTCTGCGACCGTGGGGATGTGGGAGTTCTTCATGCGCCGAACCAGTCATCCCGCCAAGGTGGATGATGAATACGAGCCGATTTTGGACGCGTTAGACGAAGCGGTGGTGGTGGAGATGGCGGATAGGTTGTGGAGACAGCTCGATTCGCTGGCAGGGCCAGATGACCTCCACGTGAAGACCGCGACAGCTGGACGCGTTTACCTGGCATACGGGGCTCTCAGCATGCACACCGCGCTACCTCTGGAGCAGGTTGGACCAGCTTTGGCGGCGGGCCAGATCAGACGTCCCGAAACGCGTTGGGAACGGGCGTGGAAGGCATACGCGAAGGTCAGCGGGCATAATCTGAGGGACACACATCGCATCGTATTTCCTGGGTTGGAGGTGCCACGGCCGGAGCTGGTTCCTGATGTCGTACACTGACTGATGCAGAATTAGGGTTGAATTACTAGAGATCACAATGGAGACAAAGATGAACGCGATAAGGGGGAGATGGGGAGTGAAAGCCACAACCGCACGAGGAAGGACGGGCACAGATGCGCCGATGTGGCTAGCCTGCCAAGGGATGTAAGCATGCGAGCAGAAAGTGTATGGTAGCGGGACGAAGGTTCTGATGTGGCCGCAAATCATGTGAGATATCGATGGGGAGGAGGGGGATGGAATAGATATACATAGCTGGGTGCCGAGGGGGTGTGCGTTAGTACTCCAACAGCGCAAGGGAGCCGAGCAACCTGCTGCCGCTCCGCCTCCGATCCTCGCACACCCCACGAAGAGCAACATATGGACCGGGTGAGTTCGCGTGAAAGAGTTCGTGTGGAAAGGGTAGGCTGATGGGCTGACAGAAGATGGCGGGGAAGGATGACGGCGAGGGCGATTGCGCCAACCGCGCAGTAGCGAAAACCCCTGGCGACCACGACCACAACGACGGTGGAGGGGAGGAGGAAGGCAAGATGACGCTTGAGGTGCGTGCTGGACTGCGACGCGAGGCCGAGTATGTGGTGGCGAGACAGTTGCAGGTCGTGCATGGGAGGGCCATCATCGGCGGGACGGATGACACTACATGGGCGACGGTGACAGGGAGGATGGATGCGATACAGAGAAATGTGGCCGCCGGAAGGCGGCTGATGGAGGAGGCGCACCTGCGAAACGTCTGGATAGAAGACGCGATGAGGATGGAGGAGCGTGAAGGCCATGGGCGTGCGGTAGTGCTCCGGTGGTTGAGCAACGAAGAGGTGAGTGATAGTACCTGCATGCGATGAGATGATGGTGGTCAACGAACAGCAGGAGACCAACGGGGTGCAAGACACAGTGGATACCGAGGGGGCGGAGGATGCAGACACAGTGGATACCGAGGGGGCGGAGGATGCGTGGACGGAGGATGACGCTACCCATGGGGAGAGCGATGACTCGGGATACGATACAGAGGACAGCATGCCGTCCTTGGTGAGCTTGAGTGATGAAGAAGATTGAAATTATGTGCACAGAGGACCGGAGTCGGTAGCGGACAAACGGGACGAGAAGAGGAGGACGAGCGGTAGGGCCCGTAGGGACCAGTGCGTCATAGCGTAGCATTGGGAAGGCTGACTAAGTGACTGGCAATGGCTGAAGAGGCGCCGAAACGTGAAAGGGAAAGGCGCGCATGCGGAGTAAGCAGTAGCGCCGGGTAGGTGCGGACGTGGGGCATGATTTTAACACCAACATAGGGGAGGGTACGAGGACGGAACGAACAATTTATATGGAATGCCGGCCCATCGAAGGTGGGGATAAAAAAGATTTGGTGGCAGGCGGAGGCACAGGGGACGAGCTGTAAAACGGTGCGGACGGGGGAGCCATCGCGAGGGAAGGAGCAGCAAAGTCGTTGACGAGTGATTGACGCCACCTGACATTAACCAGTTTTGCTCTAATCTAGCCGGACGACTCCGGAGCCACGGAGAGGGCGCTCTCCACCCGGAGATATGAGCGTTTCCTGATGAACAACGGTCAGCACAGCGACCTTGACTGTGGTCGACCTCGATTCCCTACCCATACTAAAGAAAATGGACACAACTATCACCGAAGAACGTCCATTCACCTATCTCTCTTTTGCCCCCATTCTCGTCACACTCCTCGCATCCATCATGTGCGTGCTTGGCGCCGATGATTGGATCTCCTTCGCCTTGATTCTGTACGGCGCCTTCGCCAGCGGCGTGTCATGCCTCGTCATTGGTTCAGGCCAAATATCCCTGTCCCGCCCAGCACCCCCTGCAGATAACCCTCGAGGAGATGGAATAATGTTTGGTGATGAAGGGGATGTCGTTCTACTCATTGGGAAGGAGGATGCGGTCAACATAACTTGTTGAGAAGTAGGCCATGTCTGGCAGAATACGATTGATGAGTGGGGGTATATTCACAAGAAAACTCACTGTACTATACACTGTAATTTATCTATTAGTGTGCATCTTATGAGTTAATGGAGAATGTTACTTAGTTAACAGTGAATATTTGATTCAGTTGGATCCAGAATGTCTCCAAAGCAGTTTCATTGAACAGAGCTGATTTTTCTGGTTCCAATGGTATATAATACTTTATTTATTGATCAGAAACTGACAGAGATACACATTCAAGTTGATACTTATGAATATACCTGCTGAATTGGGCAGCATAGGCGCCCGTCGAGCGCCCATGAGATGCGAAAAACAGCCCATCCTTCCCGATTTGGGCAATTGTATCTAGACTTTAACACATACAGTTTTGATTAAAAACATATAGTGATATATATCATTTTGTTCCCACAATTTATGGCTACAATCTGAGATTGTCAAAAGTCATGTGACCAGGAGCTGTTGAGCACCATCGGCCAAGGACGATTTCTTCGTTTCACTCATCAATCGTAATCACCGAGGGTAATTTCGGGCTGACATTCGCTGGGGCACCGCGGTACCATTTGATCGGCCTCTGCGCCTTTCTCCTTACCATCCAATTTCTCGCACAACTCCTCCTCATCCCCCTTGCGACGCTCTTTGGCCAGATGATGTTCTTGGTGTCGCTCGCTGCATCGTGGGCATATACAACCTACCTTGCATCCATCGATCGCCAGACCCTCCAGTGGGAGATAATCACACAGTACCTCGGGAAGGGTTCACTGCGGAACACAAAGTACAAGTTTGGAACTACCACCGCTAGGACGGTCTTCCTATTACTCCGACTCATCCCGCATTTGAACTCGTCGTCGGAGTCAATGGAAAGGGTACTCCACGCAATCCTTCACACATTGCACGCCAAAGCCATGGAACGCGACCCAGCCGAGTGGAGCTCGTGGAACGAAAGGACTCTTCGGTGCTGCATAGAGAGCTATTCTCTCTCATTGCCGCCCCACGATTCCCTACGCTCATCAAATGACTCTCCACTTCTGAAGAATCTCATGGACGATCTTGATGCCGCGGTTCAGCTCTACGAGAGCACCAGAGCGTACATCTAACCCACGTGAGGCTCTAGACTCTCGCGTTATGACTCATACGTACGTCCCCTTCTAGAGACACGTACATGCCGTCGTCGTTGAGCTAACTTGGCCTTACTGTTCACAGGCATATGTTTGACCCAGGGTTTGCGGTTCCTGACAGTAACTTGAACCCACCCCCGGTTTCAGCCTGAGTCTGACTCGGCGGGATGGGTCGTCGCGGACTGATTGCGCCGTTGACCGTCGTGTCAACTGTCAAGGATGAGCTGTCACTTTTGTCGATCCGTACCTATTACTCGAGGCTGACTCTGGGTTTTGGCATGTACTGTGGATATCGATTTCATGCAGCTGGTTACTAGTAGTGTTTGTTGTGCCCTCAAGTAGTGACCACATCGCTTCCGTCGAGTCTCTCGCCGATTGTACTCGTAGTTGTATCTTTACTGTGAAGCACACATCAATATGACTAATCCACTGTACGTGCACAGTCACTACATACCATGATCAGATGGAACTGTTCGTTCGGAGGGTGTACCAGTCCTTGTTCGACGCCTCGTCCGAGCATTGCCGTCTCCGTGACTCGTGCGGGCAACGTTTATCTGTTGACATACACACCTTGAATGGCAGAACCCAAGCCTGTCTCCGCTACACCATCACAAACTTCAGCTCCACGCTCGCCGTGTGGATGGTCGGCCCGATCACCCTCCTCGTCTTCCAGGTCGGCACCCTCCTCTGCGGGCTGAGTACGCTCGTGTACCTCGCGGTGGAGATAGGCGGAGGGCTCGGCTGCGCGCGGAGCATAGGAGGGCGGGGCGGGATGACGAGAGTGAGGAGCGCGCGGGCTTGATCACGAACGAGAGCATATGGTTCACGTACGTCATGTAACTTCTCGCTCGGGCTCCAATCGAGGAACGAGGGACCCGCACGGATAAATGATTAGACATGGGTCGGCTACAGTAAAGAACGACAAGAAGACACCAATACGGATACATCTAGACATTCTGGGTAGACAGGACCTCAGCATTGCCATTAGGTGCCCTCCGAGACGACGTGGCCAACGCACCTCGCATACGGTCCAGCAACATGGATCAAACTCATGAACGAACGAACGAAACCAATCGCAAAGTCCATGCCCACAGAAACTCAACATCGCTCATCGATGGTCGATCTGCGGGCTTTTGGGTTCCCACGAGCCCTCGTCGCGGTTCGTCGCCGTGATGTCCGAATGGGTGCCAAAGTCGCGGTCGCAATGCTCGAGGTCCGTCGTCGTCGTGCCCATGGACTCGGGCGGCGGCGTGCCCGTGTTCCAGAAGCGGAACGTCGTCGAGAGCTCGATTGTCGGTGCCGCCTGGGCCTTCGTGCGTGTCCTAACGATGAGCATGGTGAAGACTAGCGCCTGTGTTCCGGTCGTGGTGTCAGATATCATAGCTTAGACAATGGCAACAGGTGGGCATACCGTTACTGGCGGGAGCTAGAAGATGCACGCGCAGTCAGCGTGGTGATCGGAGCGCGGGGAGACTACGCACCGCGTCGAGGAACACGAAGAAGAGGTTCGACCCCACAGCAGTGGTGACGATGAGGATGAAGAGATACGCGCAGTAGAACGAGGCTGCGGGTGATCAAACGTCACGCCAAACCACGCTGCTTCAACAGGACGTACCGCTCTCGATGACCACCTCGAACACTCGCGTGCTCGTCTTACCGCCCAAGCGGGCCAAGTCCGAGTTGATTCGCCATATTGTCCAGCAGATGAGGCCTATTCGCGCCCAGGTCAGAATACATCTGGGTCCCGAGAAGGGTGGTGGTAGAGACTCACTCGCGCACAGACTGTTGAGACAGAATGCCACGATGAAGAAGTACCGCACTCGTACTGAGACCTGTGCCAGGACGAGTGTATTGCCTACCGAAGTCTGAGCCAAGGTGTAGATAGACCAGATCCCGAGAGCTGCGCGTGAGAGGCACCGGTCAGTAATAAAGCGCGGAATGTGGCCTACCATGCGACCTACCAATATCTGCTAGGAGAAGACCGCCAGGGACTAGTATGACCAGAATGCGGAAGCCGCAGACGTTGAGTGTCCTGTAAACCTATGACAACGTCAGAATGCTAGACATCACAATTGAATCGGGGCATACCATGATCGCATCCGAGATCATGGCAAGACATGTTGTGATGCCGTTCTTCACGAGCGACTCTGGAGTCGCAGGGTTTGCGAAGAAGAGGTCCGGGTTGGGTAGCTGAGCCCCGTGTACGCCGAACGCGTGGTACCCGCGTACCACTTCGATAACGACATCCTGTCAGCCCCAGATGGGTGAATCATGAGCGAGCAATCACCACGAGCAAGCAAACAAGACGCACAATCATGGTCATAACAAAGATGAGCGCGCACAGGGCCGGGAACCAGAAGGAGAGCCCCTCGCGCATCTTGTGCCTCAGGATGGCCACGCATCGTGGGAGGTACACCAGATACGCCCCTAACAATCACAGTTGCTAATCAGTACGTACATAAGTCTCCAAACACTCATTGCTCGCTCACCTGTCGCCAGCATTTGCAGCCATAGCCCGACGAGGTGGGCATTGGACTGCGGGATTACCATGGATGGTGGACGCGGAGGGAGAACATGCAGGAAGGCGGGAGCGTCGACGTGCTGCGTCGTCCCGCTCTGCGTGAGCTGGCCCGGAGCCGCCTCAAGAGCGCAAGCGATTGGAGCTAGAAGCCCATCCCTGTATTACGTACAACAGGCGCATCACTGTGGCGGCGGTCCCCAGCAGCGCCAGGCTACCTCCGAGCGATGCGCGCAAGTAGTCCGTAAGTGTGCTAGTGTTGAATGCTGCTATTCGACTCCGTTCATGGTTAAGCTGAGGCATTCAGCGTGCCTGCCGGATGCGAGAGAAGGGAGACCGTCGAAGGTTTGGACGCACGAGCATAGGCCGCCGCAGGCGGAGTACTCAGAAGTTAGCCGAAGGTAGCGTATAGCAACCCGCGCCACCCCGTGCACAGCCGCAGCCGGCGGGAATACCCACTTTGGTGACCGAGTCCCAGGCTTCGGTGCCCGCAAGCTTGCCATCAGAAAGGCCCACGCGACTGTCCACGCCCGAGCCTTGCCCGAGCCGTTCTGAAACCCCAGTCTCTAGATCTAGTAAATTTCAAGTTCTCGAAGTCATACTTGAAGTTCATCCTCTCTACCAGCCTAGACGTTAGACGTAAAGGACACTGATCACAGGTCATCATCGACATCGACGTCAGGTGACAGCTACGTTGGTAGGCCATCTTCGCAAACCTCAGCTTCCCGCGCCGCCTCTTCTTCCTCAGACTGGATCCAACACCCATCCCGCCCTTCGATGCGATTCATCCAATCCTTACGCAGCCTCTCCTTCCAGCGACGATCGCGCCTCCACGGCCGCATCATATGCAAGACGCCGATCGCCCACACGCGCTCGCACCGCCTGGCGAACGACTCAAGGTCGTTGCCATCAGCAAAAGCCCGAACGGCTCATACTCGGCCCCGAGCACCGGCGAGCGACGCAATCGCTCCCGATTGGGGGCGAGCGCGCGCATTCGAGTGTTATCATTTTCCACTCGAGTATAATCGCGCAATCGGCCCGCGACCCGATTGCAATCGCTGCGCGCGCTGGGGGCTCTCGCGGGCGATTGCATCGCTCGTTTTCGAATGTGCCCTTGCCAAGGGCTGTTGTCGTCGGGACGCTTGTCGAGCAATGGGTAGGGAGCGCCTCTATAGTAGCGGGCAGTTTCCATGGCACTCGAGGCACTCAAATGACGCATATAGCATAGAACTAGGAATATATTGGCATATCTATGGAGGCAATACAGGAAGGTTCTGCTCAATACAGGACACAGGATTACACGAAGAATAAGGATCAGAGCGCATGAGAGCAGGTATAGCAGCCGAGCGAGGCCGCGCAGACATGCAAATGGCGCGCAGAGTCGTAGACGAGAGTGTGCGGCCTGTGGCAAGCAGATGGCCAGGCGTTGGAGTCAATCAGAGCAATTGACAGTCTCCTCGGCGTTGACGGTCGCGTCAAGTCCGGCCGCACGCCGAGTCGCTCAAGCGGCGCGCTGCTCGGCTTGAATCTACGAAGCTTGAAATTCTGCGCGTCGAGGTCACCGTGAGCGGAGCGGGTCATGCGCGTGCCATGAACGCACCTAAGTACACCGCGCCTAAGTACAAGATGGAGCCTAGAGTGGGTGAGAGGGATGGAAAGGTCTCGTGTCCCAGAACTTAAGGAGCCTCTTCGCCGCCTTGGCGTCCGGTCGGCAGAGCATCGACATGAGCACTGTGTAAAAACTGAGTTACTAGGCACGTACCGAGACTCCTTCGTTCTGAGGACAGGGCGCGGCGAGCGTGACCGTGTCCCTTTTAGGGTAAGCTATGTCAGCACACGATATGAGAGAGCGACTATTGCGGTTGCGGCGGACATACCTGGGACCTCATTGTCGTAGAGTCCTCCGCCGCCACTTGCACGCGGAGGTTTGTCGTGATAGTGCCTACCATGATGATCGTCGCCTTATCTGTCACAATAAGTAGTAGCACAGGTGACAGAGAGACAGTAGAAGTGCATGGGTTCTCACCCGATTGGTCGTATCCGGGAAACGGATACTTACTGGAAACGAGGGAGAGGGGGCTGAGACGACATTACGGTCAGTATATGCGCATATAGAGCGCATATACATGCATATACCGAGAGTTTCAGAACTTACTGAAGATGCGTTGCGGCGCCGGGCAGGTTGACTGACTTAGAGGATACGGAAGCAATAGACGTTGAGAGTGAGCCAGGCGAGTGGTATGGTCGATACGGGGGGTGATGAGTGCGTTCAAACAGAGCCAGAGGAGTTGGAGATGGTGGTGGTATGAGGGCAGGAGCGGGTTGGATTGCTGCAGGCCTCTTATAGGCGACCGTTTCCCACACGTCGCGATTGACAGCAGAGGAGGGCTGGGGGCCGGGCGTGGAGATGCACCCGTTCGACAAGCCGCGCCGATCATGTGATCGTGTCCGCTCTTCGGTTCCAATCTTGGGCCCCGGGGCACGACGACTCTGCGAGCTCGCTCCTCCGACAGCGATGACTGGCGGCGGCAGCGAATTCGACCCGACAAACTATATTGGCAAGTCTGGTCATACGGGGACTCCCCCGTGCGCCGCTGGGCCCTCGAGGCTATGAGTATCGCATTGCCCGGCGAAACCCCCCGTCCCAGCTGGCAAGCGGCGACGAGCGCAAAGGAGATGCCGCGAGCGACAGTATGCGAATGGGGGCGATTGTGAATCGCTCGCCCGATCGTATTCGGTTGGATTGCGATTGCGAGCGCTCGCAAGCGCCCGTGAGCGGCGGGGCGCTTCGCAATCGCGCAAGCGTTTCGGGACTTTGCTGATGGCAGAAATCGTCCCATCCACTGTCCGGAATTCCAGACTCCCCTCCGGGCGCAGCGCGGCAACCGTGGGCGATGACCTGGCTGATTCGCGGCAGCTTCATCGGGATGCTCTCCCAAGCATCTATCTCATCGAGGTCAGCCCCTCCAACCATGACCTCCCAGGAGAGGATAGCGCCGCGGTGGACGTCGGACAGTCGGAGGTGCGTCAAGTTCGGCGGTGCCAGGTGGGCGATGCAGTTCACGGCGTCACTGGATGACAATCTGCGGCCCGACGTATGGACAAGGTGCAGACGCTGCAATGCCGGCAGCCTCGCCGACAACTCCGAGATGAGCGGCTGGGCGGGAGGTCGACTCTTGCTGAGGGCGGCCTTCACTTGGTCGACGGGGAAGATGGGGAGGATGTACCCATGAAGGGTGAGTTCCTCGAGCTTCGGAAAGACACCGTGAGTGAATGAAGGGAGCCGCACTGGACGTTCCTCGATGATGCAGAGCGTGCGCAAAGTGGGCCCGGCGAGCGCCAGCATCTCCGTGATCGCAGGGGCAAAGCGTGCATCCCAGGCCTGTTTCGCCCTCCCGCTCTTGTCGTTGTACGTTTCTCTTTCCTCTTCCGACAGGCACCAGTAAGTCGTCCAGAGATCGGATGGTGGTTTAATGGTAGACTCGTCCGCGAAGGAGAGGTATAGATGCTCAATGCTTGGTTGTCGCTCCGCGGTGCGTAGGAATACGAGGAGGTTCTCGAGGTCTTGGAGGGAGGTGAGCGCGACCGAGTGGAGGCGCCACGGCCATGATTGTGTATGCACGAATTTGGACGTAAGGGCAAGAGAGCGACCGGTGTATCCGCCGTCGGTACAAGATAGTGTGACTATATCCTTCCAGAGTTCGGTGGGGATGGATTCCAGAGTGGCGGATGGCATGAGTGCAGTATAAAGTAGACTTTGCGGGAGCGAGGAGTTCGAAGACACTTGCGTATGGTGTGAGCGATGTATCTGCCCCGCGCGGGATGGTAAGCCTGGACAACATTTTCCCTTATTTGGAAGGCGCGCGCTTGTGTGGTCGCGCGCGTCGGACTTGTCTTTCTCATCACTCACAGACAACTCATAGACATCTGAGACGATCATTGCGATATTCCACTAGCATGCCTGTCTACCAGAGCTAATACCATACATGAACGTTGTTCATAGTAAAAATTGGACAGCTTGTACATGTGGAGAAGGATTAATCGGAGGTCCGACCCTTATTCACCATCCTGACTCGAATGTAATAGTTGAAACTTGTATGGTACTTACTAGTACTACTGTATAGTAAGTACCCGATACTTGAAGTACTTCAATCATCTCGTTTACTTATGTACGTCTCAACAGGCAATGAGAGCGTCTAGACCTTGATGATGCCTCTGTAAGATGCCTTTGTGACGCTACTGCTTTGCTTATACAGAATAATGCGGTATCCTACTTGAGAGGAAGTGGGTTTGAGTGAGCAATTGTCTCAGACGTCTGAGCATCAGTGTGAGTGATGAGAAAGACAAGTCCGACGCGCGCGACCACACAAGCGCGCGCCTTCCAAATAAGGGAAAATGTTGTCCAGGCTTACCATCCCCTCCTCGTAAATCTCTCGTCCCGCCTCTTCCTCTTCACTTTCGACCCAACACCCGTTCCGTCCCTCGACGCGATCGAGCCAGTCGTCGCGGAGTCGTTCCTTCCAGCAATCGACGTTTCTCCATGGCCGACTCAAGTGCAGCATGTGTATCCCCCGCGCGCTCTCGCACTGGAGGGCGAACGACTCGAGGTCCTTGCAGAACTGGTCCCACTCGACGTGGGGGTTGCCGCAGAAGCCTCCTGGCTGGGGAGCGCGGCCTTGGGTGATGACTCGACTGACGTTTGGAAGCTGCGGTGTCATTGGCGTGGATACAGGCTCTGCCTCAGGCTGGCGGGCGACGCCGAGGAGGAGGATAGCGCGGCGAGGAATGACAGCCTCGGAGTCGTGCTGGTTAGGAGTCTTCGTTTGCGGGGCATACCAAATGCGTTGGATAGTGCCTTCAGGAAAACGTGGGAGCTGAAGCCGTCGACGTTGGAGATTCGGAGGTGTGTTAGGTTCGGGGCGAAGTGGGCGATGCAGGTCATGATCTCCGCGCACGACAAGTGCGAGCCCCACGAGTGGACAATATGCAAACGCCGCAGGACGGGGAACTTCCCTGCCAGCTCGGGATCGGGCTCGACGGAAGGTCGACCCGTGCCAATGGGACTCACTTCGTCTGGGGCGACAGGGAAGAAGGGGTTGGTATATCCGTACAGCGTGAGTTCTTCGAGCGCGGAGATAGTATCGCATAAAAATGAGGGGAGTCGTCTGAAACAGTCCTTGACGATGCATAGGGTTTGCAAGGTGGACCCGGCCAACGCCAGCAACTCGGTCATCGCAGCGACGAAGCGGGCGTCTCATGCTTCGCGCTCGTTTTCCTTGTGGTTGTAACACTCGTTCTCCTCTCTCGTCAGCAAGTCGTACAACTCGCGAAATCCGGTGCCAGGTGAGTCGACAGAACCGTCCGTGAAGGATAGGTATAAGTGTGGAATCCTAGGCGGGCCTTGCTCGGGCCGGGATCGGGAGCGCAGAAGCGTGAGGAGGCCCTCGACGTGTTGGAAAGAGGTAAGCGCAACGGTATGGAAGCGCGCCAAGTGGGAATGCGCGTGTAGGAACTTGGATGTGCGGGCGAGGGATCTGCCTGTGTAGCCGCCATCGGTACATGCCAGTGTGACGACCTCCTTCAAGAGTTCGGTTGGAACAGACTGTAATGGAGACATGGCGGAGTTGTACTGGCCGCGCAGTAGTATCGAGTCAGGACCGAGGTAGATAGCCGATACCGGCGCCGTCCGCAGTCTGAATCCACAACCACTTACTTCGTCAACTCGTATGTCGGGTGCAGTCGCTGCCTACAAGTAGGTAGTAGTAGGTATCAGTGTTCTTCTCGTTCACCTCATCCATGATCTTCTTGGAGTCGGAGTTCAAGAGCACGTTCAGCGCTAGTCACCGCGATTTACCCGAAGCCAGTTCTCACGGTTACTTGGTCGTGTATGCAGGGCAAGCATGGTCTTTCTTACCCAGTTCTCACCTCAGACCTGCACTGCAATCCTGAATCAAACCTGAATCAACAAGTGATGACTCGGTACGTTAGTCCTCAACATTATGACGCTCATACGATCGGAAGGAACTTGAAGCTGATGGGCTGAGTAGATCATTCTTGTGTTGTTCAGGCTAGCCTTGCCACTGCACATACATGCACTGTGCCACTGCTCCGAGGAAGTGCATCAGTGTATCAACTTGGATAAGCTAGCAGTTGGCAAGCAGCGCGCACATTGACCGTCTTCCTCGAAATGCGGTTGCCTATTGGTTACTAGGGTCATCAGTGATGCGTCTGCCTGACAGAAGTTTGGGGAACAGGCAAGCTGGATGCGGCATACTGAACTCCATACGGGATAAGAGCCATGTCCATCTGTCGTCCCTCCGTCGAACCCTGAGCTACTCGTAGTGGGTTGACGTAAGTCTCTCGTTTCAGTCCTCAGTCCTCAGGCCTCAGTTCTCCTCCTGCCCCTGCCCGCTCACCGCCCAACCTCGCAGCATTTTCGTCAGCACACTATTGAGCTCACTCCCGAGTCGCACTTGTGATTGAATGATGCACACGCAACGCAGCCCAGAAAACCATTATGTCGCTCTCCTCCTTCCTTCGTTCTGTGACTACCCCGACGCGCCCGTATTCCTCCCGTACATCGGCAGAGACGACAGCTGGGGCAGGGTCACATACCGCGAGCTGGAGCAGCGTCTGGTCGTCGCTCAAGTGCACTGGCGCAACACGCTTGCTCCGCTCAACCTCCAGCCTCGTGATGTAGTTGGCTTTTGGTACGTACTCCTTCACTGTCTCCATGAACGTTAGCGTTCGTCTGACCTCGATATGCCGCAATGCTGGCACCAGGCTGACCGGGCGGAAACTCTCCGACCTCATCAACACCATCGCCGTATCCTCGCTCGGGTACGTCCCTCAATACTTCAGCGGGTACTTCAGCAACGTCGCCGTCGTCCTCGATCTCCTCAACAAGAGCGGCGGCGAAGCTATGATCCTCGACTCCTCCTTCCGCTCGAACCTTTCCCCACCGAACTACGAGACCTCGCCAATCGAGCGATTCAAGACCCTCGAGGACTCCGACATGGAACGGCTCATCGCTCAGTCTGACGGGAGCTCACAACTCAAGTTAGAGCTCTCGAGCGTCGCCGCAGTGGCTCCCGACGACATCGCTGCGCTCTTCCACTCCTCGGGCACGACGAGCGGGCTGCCGAAGATCATCCCGAACACGTTCAAGATGATCCGCTCGATGGTCAGCGAGAAGTGGCCGAACATGGTGGTCAGACCCGAACATGGCAGACAGCCGGTTGTGAACACGCTCGGAAGCGTAGCACATATCGGATCCTTTCATTGTACGTTCCCACCATTGACACCTGTCTGTTCAGCCCATCTGACGAGTATGTCGTGGTCCAGGTTTTCTGGGATCAATATGCATCGGCGCTTGTATGGTGCAGTCGTCATCGATGGACATCCCGGAACAGGAGTTTCTCAACATGGCGCGCCTCTGCAAACTGTCGACCGCCGTGCTGTATGCGACGTTCCTCGGCAAGCTCATTCGTGGCGCTCAGCAGGACCCGGACCTCAGAGATGCGCTGAAGAGTGTCGGTCAAATCATCTACACTGGCGTTTCTCTGCAGAAGGAGGAGGAAGCGTGGGCGTTCACGAACAACGTGAACATCATGGTACGCACCTACTCTTGTGCCTGTCACTGCCTGATGTATCATAAAGCGACTTCATGCGCATATTACGTCTCCAAGTCGTCGTACGGGACTACAGAAACAGCTCAGCTCCTCAAGACATCTCCCGGTAGCTCCATCCTGCGACCCATCCCTGGCGCGAACCCCGTCTTCCTCCCCCACAAAGATCAGGACAAAGGTGCAGGGGGCGTGCAGCTATACGAGGTCGTCGTTCCCTCCACCGCAGACGACTGCCCCCCTCCAGAGATGTGCGGGGCGGATGGGCACTACCACACGAACGATCTTTTCGAGCAGGTCGAGGACGGATGGGTCTACCGCGGGCGCGGCGGAGACTGGATCAAGCTCTTAGGCGGGTTCTGCGACACGAAGTGAGTCAACGCTCGCAACTCGTCTGCTTCCTGTGCTCATTAATCATCCGCGCGCTGCGCGTGCAGGAACGTCGAGGATCACATCCGGAAGACCTGCGGGGACCTTGTCTACGATGTTGTGATGGTTGGCACGGGCCGTCTCCATCCCTGTCTCGTCGTAGAGAGCACCGCGAAGGGGCTCGCGGAGGCGGACAGGCAGCGCATCTCGCGGGAGATTGTTACGCGTACCGCAGAGTTCCGCACGAGGCTGTTCCCGCATGAGCGGATCGAAGACGCGAAGCGGGTGTTGGTTGTCGAGCAGGGCACGCTGCCGCGCACAAAGGTGAGTGGTTGCCTCGTCTGTGTTCTCCAGGGGCTGCTCTTGACTCTCCTCTGCCGGATGTGATAGGAAAAGGGCAACATCCGGTACGTGTCGTCATCTCGTACTCTGTACTTATGGCAGGGAACTGAGACCACGCTTCTCATCACAGGCGAGCGGCGACGGAAGAGATGTTCGAGAAAGAGCTTGATCTCGTGTCGGAACGCGCTGCTGCAGCGTAACACCACTGTATGGAATCCATCTAGGGACGAAGTGCGTAACATGTCTGGTTCTCGCTATTGTCGATATGCGGTTATGCTTGCCGAAAGCCTGCAGGGTCTCCCACGACGCACTCGGTTCACCGAATCTCCGCTCGCGGGTAGCACATAACGTTACCCACTGTCAGTGCCCAGTGAAGAAGCCGCAATCTGTCACCATAGTACGTACTGCTGCCCAACGGCATACCGCGATGCGTCGGCTTCCTAGAAGTCATTGGTCGCCAACTGGCCCAAGAAGTTGCGTCTCGAGTCCGTATGCAACAAACATTCCTTCAGCTGGAGGTGAGGTACGTTCACATCGTCTCCGTACACGAAGGTCGGGGTTGACAGATCGTTTAGGACACGGAGGCTGCGGTCCCGCAGGTCGGCCACCCTAGTCGATGTCAATCACTGACAGCCTCTGACGAAGATTAGAGTTTGAGGTGGCTGCGCGCAGAGAATCGTTTGATCGGTCTTTACTCCACGCGCATATGTATATCCTCACGCTCAAGTTCGTTCGCTGGCAGTCGTACCCAGATGACCTCAGCCCAAGTTCGAGCATGGGTACGTTCAGCATCGCCAATGCCGAGCTTGTAGGGCTGTGGCTTCAAATCTTACTAACGGGTGAGCGAGGTCTTCTGGACAACAACCTCTATGTCGTGGGTGACACATTCTTTCCTGACAGGTGCATACGTGGGGTATCTGCCAAGATGCGCCGCATTGCTGTGGAGAGACTACCGCGCGCGCCCATCTACCTCCCCAGTCTGGGTCCCCATAGTCTGCGCATTCATCTTCCTGTTCACGATCAGCGTAAGCGCTACTTCTCCGATCTCGCGTTCATCATTCGCATGAACTGTTCCACAGGATCAGGCGTTGACGCTGATCAGAGCGTACCAAGCGTTCAGCGTCCGCGACTCCCATGGGCTCGCGGACCCAGCCGCGTTCTTTGCGAACCCCACGACACGTCTATCTGTAGCGAAGAGCTCCCTGAACATCGTTCTCCCGTTCATATCCGACACTATCATCGTATGTCTGCCTCCTAGTCACATGGTGTGGCCTGCCGCTGATGCGCATGCGCCCAACTGCTCTTCGACAGATCTACAGGACGTATGTGATATGGAACCGTGCTGTCCTAGTCATTGTGTTGCCTGTGTGCCTGGTAGCAGCCAATATCGGTCAGTGCTCTTGAATCCCCTTGGTCCAGCTCGTCACGCTCACAATGTCATCGCGCAGCTCTGGGCGTTCTGGCCCTCATCGGACTTGCGCAAGGCAGAATCAATGCCAGCGGACCCTTCAGTACGAACATGCTCAAGTACTATATAATCGTCACGTTCTCGATTAACGTCATGTGCGCCGGTGAGTCCGTGCGCTAACCTATCTGTGTGCCCCTGCGAGACGATTGTCGCTATATTATAGGACTCATCACCTGGAAGATATGGCGCGTTCGAGCAGCCGTATCTCGCAGCGCGCCACTCGCGGACGAATACCGCGCGAATACAACAGTACGCCGGGTGCTCGACGTGATTGTACAAACAGGTGCGCTCCCGTAGCGATAGGATTCCCCTAACTATGGCTGAACGACCTGACAGCTGGCCTATACTGCATGCATCTTTTCGTGCTCATCATTTGCTGGAACACACCGGCGTTCTTCGCTGTCATCGACCCGGTACGTCTCCCATTGGACCGGTAAACCTATACCCCCAACTTCTCACCGAAATACTTCTTGCAGCTTCCATCCATGACAGTGAGTCCGAGTCCTCATGTGCTCAAAACCAGAGATGGCTGATAGGAACTCGACTCCGAATCCAGGCGTTGGTCTTTTCGATGCTGATCGTACGCGCTCGAGACGTCCGATCCGCCCAGGATCATGATGATCTGCCAATGAGCACGAGTCGCGGCTTCTCTAGGCACTGAATACCGCGCGGAAGAGTCGGAGTGGAGGGGCCGACTCTCTCCCGCTGCCCCTGGAGAATCCCTTCTCGAAGTCTGGTCGCCCGTCCAAATCAACGACCGCCCTCGCCATACGGAAGGACGGCCTCCTTCCACTGGACAGCCTCGATTGCTCCATAGAGGCAGGACTTCCCGTCTTGGACGGCCGCGCAGCCCCTCCTCCAGGCCCGTAAACACCGATACTATGAAGGGCGGAGCGCCGACAGGCGTTTGCTATACATGATGCTCCGATGGATGGACGGACAGAACTTTGATAAGGTCAGGTCAGTGAGCACACGTTGACTCGCTCAACGGTCACCAGTCGCTGTTGACGATGTCCGCTAATCTCTCACATCTGTCTCTGTCTGTCCTCGTAGCAGAGCAGAACCGCAAGGCCGACCTGTCGTAGTAAATCTCAATCCGACGTGGGCTTAATACGGCTGTGATGGCCTGCCACATATGGTTCCTATATTCCTAGGATGGAACTCTCCTGAACAAACGGTATGTTGGTCATCACCTGCTGTGGCGCTCCATTAACACTGATGTCATGCCATCTGATTCACAGCGCCCTCTACCTCAGAAGGACAGTCCAGACAGCTGACAGAGCTTCATATAAATCCTTGCCCTGTCCGGCTCCCAGGCGGTTACAGACGCTTCCCGGAGTCAGACCACAAGCATGGACTCGGATATTAGCGTCGAGAACGCAGAGCTCATCGGCTTGTGGTTCCAGATCCTAGCCACCGGTGCGCGATTCCACGCTGACGACGCTACGGGGACCATGCTGATCTTTTTCACCATGCAGGAGCGTACTTGACCTACTTCTGGCGATGCATCGGCACGCTGATGGAGACTCGGGAACGCGCGTCATCCGTGCGCCTCCTCGTCGTGTGTATCCTAATCTTCCTGTGCACTATTGGGGTATGTCCTATTGACACCTTCACCCATCGCGAGTAGCTTATTGAGCGGCATACAGGAGCTGGTCTTGGCGCTGGTCCGGACGTACCAAGCATTCGGTGTTCACGACGGGAGACAGCCAGACCCCACTGCCTTCTATATGGACCCTACCACGCAGCTGTCGCTTGGGAAGAACTCCTTCAACGTAGTTCTAACCCTGATCTCGGACATCATCATCGTAAGCGTGGCTTTGCTACGTACGCGCCGCTCGTGTTAAGGCCTTACCTTTAGGTATACCGGACGTTCGTTGTTTGGAACTTCAACTGGATCGTGATTGTCGTCCCCATCTGTTTCATCGTGGCTAATCTCGGTACGTCGTCCCCTTGTACTCGCCCGTTCACGTTCAGAGCTGAACGGTGCACTATCAGCGCTCGGGGTGCTGACACTTGTCGCCCTCGCGAGTGCGAAAGGCGTTGACGATATCATTTTGGCGACCGTCTCGGTTCGCTTCAAATACTACCTGATTTTGACTTTTTGTATGAACGTCATCTGCGCAGGTGAGTCCCCTGATGCTTTGAGTGTTACACCTCACTAGACGCTGCATGGCCTAGGGCTCATTTGCTGGAAAATTTGGCGTATTAACGCCAAAGTGTCCCGCGTCATCCCGTCAGCCTCCCAGCACGTCCTTGAAGTCATCATGGAGACAGGTACGCACATACGCTTGCGTTTCAAGTGCATTCACTGACCCACACTGGATACAGCGGGAATTTACTGCGCGCACCTCCTCGCACTCATCATCACGAATTGTGTCGGGACAAACGTGTTCTTCATCTTGCTTGACCCGGTACGTCTCATGCCCTCTGGACCCTTCGAGATGGTGCTGACGATGCCCGTCGTCTAGCTGCCTCCCATGGCTGTAGGTTCCACGTCCTATTCATCGCGTGCACTCAGCGACTGACTTCGTCTCCCTCAGGCGATCATCTTCTCGATGATGATCGTTCGCGTACGGCAATCCCGACCCAGCCAGTTCTCCACCACGTCCGGGTCCTCCTCGATACCTCCTAGATTCTGGAGAAACACTGCTAGCCATTCGCGAGCCCCTGCGCCGATTGACGTGGAGATCGACCTGGAGCGCATCGTCCACACCGATTCGGGCAGTCTCCACCATGGCACGGTGGGCGACTACTCTTCGCACGACAAAGCGAGTTTCTCGACCTGATCGTGTGGGGAGGTAGCCGTAACCTTTCCATATCGGTACGAGCTTGGATGTACCATGTGCGGCACAGACGTGATCTCCACTTGAAGCGAGATGCCTCAGACCCTCGATACTGGATGATTTCCAAGATAGGATACCAACCGATTTGTATATGCTTCAGCCTTCCCAGCAAAGATCCCTCCATTTCTCCTAACGCCGTATCTGCGTCTATCTGCCAGTGAAACTCACGTCGGCCGACGGACAGCTGCACGCCGCCGTGGAATCTCGTACTCCAATTACCGTTCATAACTCATGCGGCTTACCTTCCAAGGTTCTCATCTGATCAAGTCACGGTGAGTACTTCCTGCAGGCTGCGGTTTCGAGCTTTAGATATCCCACTTTGGGGGACATTCTATTGGTAAGCCCTGCAACTAATTCATGCACCACCAGAAGCTGATCCTCCCTTGTACACGCATGTCTACCGCGCCCATCGCTAGGTTATAATCTGGTATTCCTCAGCTCCGCGAAGCAGTCACCGCCGCTTCCTCTCGCGTCGCTCTACCTAGGGAGACTTCCCGAGATGGCTGTCCTCATTATGATCATTCTCACTCTCCTCCCTCTGCTTGCCATCTTCCCTCATGCCAGGAAGCGCCTCAAGCAGTACTCGTTGCGCAAGATCCCAGGACCAGCTTCCCAGTCATTTTGGGCAGGTACATCTCCATCCTTTTGAGCGTATGATCTCTAAACCTGAATGGCATTCGTGCAGGGGCATCGAAGGCAATACACGGCCCGTTCAGTATTCCTGCCAGGGAGTACACGTTCACGTCGTATGGCCGCGCTATCCAGATACCGATGCTGCTTGGGGTGAATAAATCCGCGTGTATTGATTGATCCCCGGAAGCTGCTGATTCTAACAATACTCAGGACCTCGACCTTGTTGTCTCGGACCCTCTGGCGCTATCAACAATGTTCGTCACCTACAGGGAGGCTTACGACTTACCCAGGTGGAACTCTGAGTTAGTCGCTCTAATTCCACCCGCGATGCCATCTCTCGGACAGAGCCTAATGCCTCATGATCTGCAGCACGATGCGCTCAGTGTTCGGTCCAGGTCTTACATCAGTTCGAGGTTCGGTTGTTCGGAGGCGTTGAGGGCCATAGTGCCTGAATGTGACTGAAGCTTGGAGATAGGACGCGAGCATATCCGCCACCGGAAGCACTTGAATCCCGTCTTCTCAGTGCGCTACCTTCGCGAAATGATACCAACGCTCAATTCTGTAGCAAGAGAGGTAGGTCTCCTTTGATGTGACTGGGATGCCCGAGCTTACCCGTCGTTGAGTAGCTCACGGCGGTCCTGAAAGAGAGAGTCGCCGAACCAAATACCGAGGTAGACGTGTCCCAGTTTCTCAGTAGGTATACGCTGGAGAGCGTCGGACGCACCGCGCTCGGGACCTCATTTGGGCCTCTCGGCGAGCATGACGGGACAGACTACAGTCGCGCGCTCAAGGAGTTTGGGTATGTAACTCGGCGTAGTTGTTCGTGCAATGGCGATGGACTAACCGCGCCTCTTTGCAGGCCGACTTTGGTTAGGCTTCACCCATGGCGCCCTCTTCTCCCCTGGTTGCGACGCAATGTGCCCCTTGGACTGCTTCGGTGGGCGACAGAGGTCCTTCCGTGGCCGGCACTGCGTCACATGCGCGCGATCTCAGACAGCGTGTACGCCACGACTCAGCAGGTGCTGCAGCGCAAGAAGGAGATGCTCAAGCAGGGCGGCGCTTCCCTCGCGCACGAGATTGGTGAGGGCAAGGACCTCATGAGCGTGCTCTGTGAGTTGCTCGCGACATTTGCACCCTTATAATTAACGATCGGGCTTCTTTTGTCACACAGTACAGCAGAACATGGATTCGGGGCCCGACGCTATGTTAGACGACGACATTATCGGACACATGTCGTACGTCTGCGCTGTGTCTCTCATAGTACCGTACCGCAGCAACCTAACGCCAAGTACGTCCCACAGCCTGCTCCTCTTCGCAGCCACACACACCACGTCGACAGCCCTCACACGCGCGATCGAGGTTCTCGCACACAAACCCGACGCGCAAGCTCGACTCCGCCAGGAGCTACTTGACGCGACGGCAGGCACAGGGCGCACGCTCGCTGACTTTGACTACGACGCATACACGTCCCTCCCCTATCTCGAGGCAGTCGTGCGCGAGACGATCCGGATGTACCCCTCCTTCCATCTCTCCCCGCGCGTGTGCGTCCCTTCTCCTTTGCCTCCCGCGCTTCCATACCTTTACCCTTCACTGACATTGACTCCGCGATCCAGCGCAGACGACCAAGACACCGTCCTGCCCCTCGGGACGCCCATCAAGGGCACCGACGGACAGCCCATCACAGAGCTCGTCGTTCCCGCGGGCACTATGGTCTGGGTGAACATCCTTGGCCTCAACCGGGACAAGGACATCTGGGGCACGGACGCGCACGAGTGGAAGCCCGAGCGCTGGCTCGCGCCGCTCCCTGCTAGCGTCGCGGACGCCCACGTCCCCAGCGTCTTCGCGAACACGTACGTCCGAACCTTCGATCGCACACCTCTCAGGCAAAGCGGAACTGACGGGTCCGGTTTAGGATGACGTTCCTCGCGGGGTCCCGCTCATGCATGTGCGTGATTCGAAACCTCCGTATGTGTACGTTGGCGACCACTCATGTGTCGCGCTTCCAACAGCGGGTACAACATGGCTTTGACAGAGATGAGTGAGTGACATCCATAGCAGTGCTCGGGCTGTCTGGACATAATCTGACCAGTCGTGCCACAGGAATCGCGCTCGCGCACCTCATCCTCGCATTCGAATTCACACCCTCTGCCAAAGAGATCATCTGGAAGCAAGGCGGCGGCGTCTCACCCTCCGTTAAGGGCTCCGTATCCGCGAAGCCCGAGTTCCCCGTAGTCATGTCGTGCGTGTAGATATGGATGCATTCCATGGCGTTCATGGGGGCTCCGTTTCCTAGGAAGAAGGATGAAACAGGTAGCTGAGAGCATGACGCCGAGTGGGGTTTTGTGATCATGTATTATCACCAATATGCTCATCAGCTGAGCAGCGTCGTCAACAATATTCTCGCTGAGCACCATAGTGACCTACGCCTCTTTGGACGACGTCGAACATCCTGTGTCTATCGTACATCTTGGCTTCTCTTGACAGCACCCATCGGTCAGCCTGTCGAGCTCGACATCTTCCGCCCTTTCTCTCTACGTCCCAAGGACCCATGAAGGTCGTCTCCATCGTGCGGCACGCTGCTCCGCGTATCCTCGCGCGCAACGCGCTCCAAGTCGATCTCGAGTCCAGCATCGGCAGGCGATCCAATCGTCCTCGAGCTGACGCCGCTCGTGTCGCTCCTCCAGAACCGGAACGTCGGCGAACGACTCACGGTGTCCTCCTCGGACTGTCCGCATTTCTTTGGCCTCCCGCGGACGGTCATCATCGAGAAGATGATCGCCTACATGTTTCACCACATGCGAGGTCGCACCAAGTCAGTCAACATAGGAAACTCTGCTTGCGAGTGTCGCTCACCGCAAACGGAGGAAGCTAGCCTCAGCATGAGCCCATCCGTTTGCATCTACAGTAGACGAACCGAGACGTACCGGGTCGAGGAGAATGAAGCGCACGTTTGTCCCAGCGGCGTTTGTGATGATGCACGCGAGCAGGTATGCGCAATATATCCCCGCTATTGGTACGCACCTCCAGCCATTAGCGACCCGATTCTTCAGCTGTCAGGGAGAATCACAAACCCGTTTCAACCATGATCCCGAGGACGTGGTGCGTGAGCGACTCGGCCGATAGGAGGTGCGACACCATAGCGTTCACGCGCCATATCTTCCAGCAGATTAGTCCTGTAACAGTCGTTCCAAGATCATCAATGGGGATTGAAAAAGAGACAGTGGAACAGGTGCGTCAGACGCTTACCTGCGCAGAGCGCGTTCAGACAGAACGTCAGGATGAGGTACGACCTGAACCGCACTGAGACCGTCGCATAGCTGAGCACGTCTCCGCGTCTCGACTCGGCTAGCGCGACAGTTGACATCACTCCTAGAGCTGTGGGTGCTGTAGGTCAATAGTGATACACACCTACGGGAGGTGCCCCGTACCGATGTTCGCTAGAAGGAAGCAGACAGGCAGAACGATGACGCGTACATCGAAGCTCCAGACGACGAAGGTCCTGTACACCTGAACGTGGTGTTCAACAGCCTCCCAATCCAAAACGTCAGAGAGACCGCTCACGATGATAATGTCAAACAGCAAGGTCATGAGGATATTGAACGTGTTCTTCGCAATCGCCAGCTTCGTCGTAGGATCTGCATAGTACGCGGTGGGGTCAGGCGGGCGGCCTTCGTGGACGCCGAACGCCTGGTACGTCCTGATCAACGCCAGAACCTGGTCCTGCAAGGCGTCGCAATGAGTCCGCTCAACAAAATATACATGCTACCGCTCCCGACACTCACACTGATGGTGCATAGGAAGATCAGGACGCACACCCCGAGGAGCCATCCCGAGGTGTTCCCCTCCCGTCGGTTCTCCTTCAGCGCCACGACACATTTCCAAAAGTAGGTGAGGTATGCTCCTGCACGAGTGAAAGTGTCAAGCCCCAGTGTCAGTGTGTGAACGCTGGGTCCAGGTGCAGAAAATCATACCGGTAGCCAACAGCTGTAGCCACAGCCCGACGAGTTCCGCGTTCTCAGCGCTGATGTCTTCCATGCTGCGCAACCGGCGAGGGAAGAGAACATGGGTCGATGAGTGCCAGTAGGGGGAGCGGGGCATGTCACATCGTCTTTATACACACCCATCGTCGATCTTCTCCCACTGGCATAATCATGACCATGAAACCTAGTGCCTCCGATGTGGATGGAGTGAGTTGCAGCGTCAGCTGGAGTAATGCGATCTTACCGGATCCTCCCCATAACTCTACTGCGTCATGTCAAGCAGAGTTCACCCTGGCGCTGGAGACGAGCGACAAAAGTGGAGCGAGCACTTCGTCGCCCAGACTGGAGCGGTGTCCCGATACCAGAGGATGACGGCAGTACCAGTGACTAGTCCTGCTTCACGTTGGCCAGTAGACGATCCCAGCGACTTCGGTCGGGCATTCAACATTGATGCTTCTTCAATCGTCGATCTTATAGCTTCACTTGGATGGAATCTATCCCCGACATCCGGTATGAGATCTGAGGCCTAAGGAGACTGACTTTGAGGATTGAACTCAGGTCAAACCTAGTACATCGGAGGTTAGTAGGCTAGGAGGTGGACAAGCGTCAGTTTCGAAAGACATATAGAAGAATGACTTGAAACGCGCCAACTCGAGTAGACGCCATAGCGATGCAGTCAGTACGGCAGATCTCGTACCATATCATTGGGGAAGTGCCAGACGACAGTCGACTTGAAACTTTCACTGAAAGCCAAGTTTGTCTGTGCGCTTACATAATAATTTTCCGCATTAGGCATCTGAGACGCCCGCCTTGTGACGTGTCTCTTGTCTCTCGACTTCACAACCATGACTTGACTCTGTCTTGCTATACCGATTCTTCATTGCTTGTACGACGCATCTTACTGCTTGTCAGGTCGATTTGCTTGGGGACGTCAACACGGCACCTGCCTAGGTTCTGCCACCCTGGCGAGTCGCGAGGACTGCGCTCTAATTGAACGGCTCGCTCGAGACCACACACCAACACCTTACACGGGAATATGGCGTTCTCTTTAGCCACAATCAGGAGGTTTGCTTGCACTCAAGCTTTGAAACGTCAGACGCTCCCAAGAGGCACTGGCATGCATCGATCATGTGGAAAGGTGAAATCCGCATAGACGGTGACGCGATAGTACCAGAACGTACGTGCATGACGCATGCTCTGTTACACTTTCAGCTTCCCTCCCCAACCCCTCCAAACTGTTTTCAGTTCACTATACGCGCATTCCATTGTCCTCGTGATGGTCCTTTGCTCGCGCAGCAGTGTTATGGCCCCTCTTCCCCAACGCTCTTTCTGTCATGTCAATAGCTGCGATCGATTTAGATGTTGCGCGCGTTGCACCGCTCATGCAAGGCAACAAGCCGCCCTGAGACTCTGTAATGGATCTCCAGGGAATTGACCGGTTTATGAACTCCCATCATCACTCATTCGTGCGATAACTTCTGGGATCGGCGTGCCACAGACCTATCTACGCTGATGCAACGGTGGAATGATGAAGTCATGACACTGCAAGTCGATCCGAGGCAATGCGGTACGCAGAGCTCATCATCTTGAAGAAGACCAGGATGTTGATGGATTGCCAGGCCCGGAGCAGCCGTTTGATCCATGCTCCCCAGCCCTCAGTCAACGCGGCTGCGCAAGTCCTGTCATGCACTGCGGGCTGCGCGTCTCTTCTCACAGTAGTGTCAAAGCTGAGCTCATGCCAGGGGTCAGTGAGTGCCTCAAATGCACCCCATACAGCGCTGTGAGGTGACGGGACCATCTACTGGTCACTCCACATCTGACATGCTGGTGCAGAACGCACGACTCGTAGGCCTTTGGCTGGAACTCCTCGCTGTCGGTATGTCTACTCAATCGTCCGTTCACGGCAAGTTACCAGGATACATTACTGACCAGTCTCATAACGCCTGTCTAGGTGCCTATGTCATTCATCTCCCGCAATGTGTATCTATACTACGTAAAAAGGTCCGCGAAGGAGCCTCACTTTGGCTACCTGGAATGTGCCTGCTCTTCTTCATTACCACGCTAATGGTGTGCCTACTCTCTTCGATGCTCCGTCTGTGTGCTGACGATGCGTTACCCAGGCTGTTGTGTCGGGGACTATAGCGCAATACCGCGCATACTCGGTCGCGGCGTCCAAGATGCCCTAGACCCGAACAAAGGGTATGCACATGTAGCGTCGACATGCACGCTGATCAAGAACGCAACCACGGTTGCGCTTGCTATCATCTCGGACTTCATTATGGTATGGCCCATGCTTCACGATGATTTCTTGTGAAACGATCCTCAGGCTGTAAGCTGACGCGCTGACAGGTGTACCGAACATTCATCGTATGGAACCTTAATGTTCTCGTCATCGTTGTTCCCGTCTTGCTTCTTCTTGGCGACCTCGGTATTTCACAAAACCTCGTCCCATTTGATCCTGTCTGATTACCTCCCATCGTGCCATCTTCAGGTCTAGGTGTGTGGTCGCTGTGGACCCTAGCTCACATTGGGCCTGGCGATAATGCCATATCATCGGCACCGACGACTCGAGTGCGATACTTTTTCGTCGTCACGTTCGCTGTTAACGCGTTATGCGCCGGTCAGTAATAACCCGTTACATCCTCAACCTATACATAGCTGAGCGCTGACCCCGTGCAGGGTTAATATGCTGGAAGATATGGCGCATACACGCAAGCATACCTCGCCATGTCTCGAGCGTGAGCAGCAGCCCGATTTCCCGGGTACTCGAGGTCTTTATCGAGACTGGTATGCCTATCAGCCACTGTCCCTGATTCCTCTACTGACCGATCTGTGTTCTGTCGCCAGCTACTCTGTATTGCGCGCATCTCCTCTGTATCATAATCAGCGCCAGCGTCGGCGCTAGCATTTTCTTCATCTTCTTGGACATGGTACGTTACCGTGAAGACATCACGCTTGCGTTGTATTGACCGCATGTGTACCTCGACACTTCGCACAGCTTCCTCCAGTGACAGCACTGGTCTTCACCATGATCATGGTCCGCACACGGCCTTCAGAAAATCCCGACGCGACACTGCCCTCGATCCATTTCTGGAGCGTTGACTCTAATGTCGCTCGGGACGAGCCTAAAGTTGACCAAACACGCCACTCGCTCCGAATCTCCCTTGCCGGAGATGTCAACTTAACACTCGAGGTTGTCTCGCGTGCCGGATTCGACGGCCATCCGGAGCTGGTACGTCCGCCTCAGGCACTGCATCGTGGACGAATATGGATGTATATGGGCAATGACGGAGAGTCAAAATGTTGAATGGTTCGTCTCGAAACCCGATTGTCAGTGGACCGCCGGAAGGTTCGTCCGCGCGTATGCTCCCAAGCGCTATTCCGACGTCGACAACACTCTCGGATCTCGAATCTGACGTTCGCCTGTGCACGACCGTGATGTGCGCCAGAGCTAAGGCGTCTGAACGAGCCTCATCTGCACGCGCTTGACATGCAAATCCTGGTGTTAATGTCGATGACCTTCGTTCTCAACGCTCGAAGGCTTGCTAAAACCAGAACGGACGCCACACTGCCCATTACTACAAGCACTGACTGAGATAGAGGGTGAGTACTGGTAAATACTCCCCGCGCACGTACTAATTCCTCAGTATAGTGATGCTTACATAACTGTCAGGGAATACCCTCCGCACCTGTGCTCATTCTGAGTGTCAAGCCCTGCCATGAGGTCGATCGTGTCCTACGTGTTTCAAAAACCTGCATGACCGGAGTTGCAGCGCGTATCCTTCCTCGTCGGCCTGTGGCTGTTGAGAGAGCGTTCGAGCCGAGAAGTTTATAATCAAACGAAGCTGCAGAGCTCAATCCTCCGGCTCCCGCTCATCGGCACACAACTATATCACGATGGAAGATATCCTTGAAGCAAACGCATGGCTTGTGGGCCTCTGGCTTCAGCTTTTTGTAGCTGGTATGAATTCACGCCTTACTATCTCGCAAGCTCTACATACTCACTTCACCTCAGGCGCATACATTTGTTACATCCCCCGATGTGTATTCGTGCTCCGCACGAAGCTCCGGGAAGGCGTATCATTTTGGCTGCCTGGAGTTTGCGTAGTAATCTTCGTCATCATATTGACAGTCAGTCTGCCCCCTCAACCTTTGATCAAGTGCTCATCTTTCGTTCATAGGTTCTTATATCAGACATAACATTCGCGTACAAAGCGTATTCAGTGCGCAATGACGGCGAGGCATCGAATAAGTTTGCTTTGTATGCGGACATCACCTCGATCTCCACATACATCAAAGGAGTCGGGCAAGTGTCGATGGCCCTCATCTCCGACTTCGTCATGGTGCGTTCACTGAATCTTGCACTGTGCTATATGTGAACGGCCTAGGCGACTCATCGCGATACCAGGTGTATCGAACGTTTGTTGTTTGGGAGCTCAATCTCGTGGTTATTGCCGTCCCTGTACTGTTGCTGCTTACAGATATGGGTGAGCCTTTTCACCTCGTCTCACGCTCACCACGGCTGAGGACCTTGTCTGGTCTTTGAGCTCTTGGGTTTCTTGCAGCGTGGACCCTCTTCCATCCTCGAACTACGGAATCCGTACAAATCGAAGCCGATGTTAATGCCCGGGTGCGCTACTTCTTCATCCTCACCTTCGCAGTCAACTCTATATGCGCTGGTAGGATAGTCTACTTTCAGAATACAGATTCTCATGCTGACCTACCGTATATGTATATGTGTGCAGCCCTGATATGTTACAAGATCCGGAGTGTACACTCTTTGGTAGGGAAGAGAGACGGCGTGGTGTCACGCGTGTTCGAAGTGATCATACAAACCGGTATGTACGAAGCCTTCTCGTACCTTTCGACCGCTTCTCACCTTGAACTTGGGCGTGTAATCACATGCTGATGTATAGCTTCGCTCTACTGCGTGCATCTATTCATTCTCATTGTTGCCCAGAGCGTGGGCTCGAACGTATACTTCATCTTCCTTGACCCCGTAAGTCCGCTCGATACCTCGTTTCTCCCATGGTGGTAACTGAGCGCCGCGCTTACTCGCACAGCTCCAACCCGTGACAGCGTTGGTCTTCACCATGTTGATCGTGCGCACACGAATGCCAAACCGTTCATCCTCCGCATCGACGTGGAGCACAAGCATCTGCTTCCGGAGCATGACAAGGACTGGGGATAGGACGACTACTGGGCCTGGGAGGCCAGTCACTTTGATCCAAACGAGGGTTGTGGATATGGACCTCGAGTGCGCCGAGGGTGTCTCTGCGACGACTGACACCCCGGAAGCCCACCATTCAGATGAGCCGCAGTGCGACCTCCAGATGGAGAAGCGAACAAGGTCGTCGGTCCAGGTATGTTCGAACCCCCATGACCAGATCAAATGTGTGGACTCATCAGGATCATTCTATTCACCTTCAGACTGTGATCATAGCGCAGCATCACAACGTAACGGTCGAGTCCTTTGCTCCCCTTGCTTGTCCATAGCGACACGAGCCCTCAAGTTGAACTTGTCGCTCATGACAGCAGAGCATGGATACGTAAGATGAACTGGACTGGTTGGCAACTCGAGTCTCTCCGTGGACGAAAGTGCTCGTCAATTCACGCGGTCGCACGGCATGTAGCTCACACGCTTGTATTGTTGTTTCTACTGGAATGAATCTTGTGCTGATTCTATACCAATCCAGCCTTCGAACTAGCCTGACATGACGCATGCTCGTTGTGTCAAATACTCATGATCTCTGGATAGGTTTCCATGCTCCCAAACTGAAACTGTTGCAACCTTCGTCACCATTTGGGTTGCATGACCTTTGTGACAGGTCAGTTCAAGATCGCTTCCGCACCACGCTCCCTCTCGTTTGGTGACCGACAAGTTCATCCCTGAAGGTGATGACACGAGCAAAGATGGCCCCGCGAATTTGATCCACTCCTGGACCCAATCAGGCCCTCATTCGCAGTACGTCCACAGTCGCCTACCTGTATACACTAAGTACCAGATGTGCTGATTGCTTCCATATTTCCGCTCTCCGGCTGAGACCGGAGAGGGAGTGACTGCTCGATCTTTAGGCTTCATGTCGAGCATGCAGTCAAACTTGCGTACTACCCGATCGAGAGTGGAAACTCGAAGAAAGGCGGCATGAATTCGACATGACAACGCTTGATGGACATTTGAGCTCTCTTCCAGTCACTGCTTTATAGCCACGTCGCCACAATCCGGGCGGCGGTCTCAGCGCCGAATCAGGACTCGATGTGTGCGCGTCCCTTCGCTTGCGCCCTCGGATTGCTAGCCGCAACGCTCTCGCCTTCTCAACCCGAGCTGAACTTACGCCTTACGACGAGGAAGGCTACCGCGTTCGAACCACTCGCAAGTCACGATCCAGCCACCTGCGATGTCATCGCAACGCCACACCGGTCTCGTGCTATTGTAACCGTCGTGTTGGGTAACGCCGTTTCCATTCTATAGTTGGCGCTGGAACGAACCTCGTCTTGTCCGCATCATGATTTTGATGTGTTTTATGGTTTCCCGCTAATACCTTCCTGTTCGCACCGCCTCGGGAACCCTGACCACGCTCGCCTCTGGGCGGTACCCGCGAGAGCTATGTATTACGCTCGTCGTTGCTTCTACTCACGCACCTCGCACCAGGACTCCCATCTCTCCCCACAGACCACATGCTGTACCCAAACGCGATCCTCGTTGGGGTGTGGGTGCAGATCTTCATGACCGGTGAGGGCCGAGTTCCGTGTTCGCGCTCTTCGGTGCCGGCCTCTTACTAACGATGATTGTTTCTCAACGGTGACGACGACAGGTGTGTACCTCGCATTTCTCCCACGATGCCTGCCGTATCTGTGGCCGAAGGACCTGAGGCGTTCAGGCTTTCCATGGTTATCCCTAGCCTGCGTCTCGCTGTTCGTGTTAACTATCACGGTCGGTCATGTCGTCCTTTCGAGTAAACGCATCGAATGCTCACCAAATCATGAATTGTCGCCATCCAGTCGTTGATCTGCTCGTTCATCTCGATTTACGGCATCTTCGCGGTGCGCGCTCCTGGCCAGCAGACAGATCCAAACGCAGCCATCGTGGACGAAATTGGCTCGCCGCAGTCTATCGTCGGTCATACTGACACGATAGTGCTCGCGATAATCTCAGACGTCATAATGGTACGGTCAGGCGTCACCATAAAGTTGGCTGACAATTTAGTAACTGATGTGCCCTGGACAGGTGTATCGGACATTCGTGATCTGGAACAAGAATAGACTCTTGATAGTCGTGCCTTCCTTACTGGTCATCGGTGATGTAGGTGAGTTGATCGCTCAACTACGCTCTGCACCACTGTCCGAGACTCACACGGATGTCTCAGCTCTAGGAGTATGGTCGTGTTGGGCTGTCTTCCGGCTAAATGGGATAGATTCTGAACTGTGGAGCACGATTGCCCATGTTGCAACACGCAACTTCCTCGTGGTTACGCTCTGTGTAAACCTTCTCTGTGCGGGTAAGTGGACGAAGCAGTCTCATCAGCCTGCTACCACCTCGAACTGCACGTCTGTACTCATATCCTGCTTAGGTCTCATTGCCTGGAAGGTTTGGTGCGTACAGACCGATGTGGACCGGAACCTTAGGAAGGTGGGCCCCAGTCCCTGCAAACGTGTCATCAGGGTCATCCTCGAGTCCGGTACGTACTTACTCAGCGGCGTTCAAATGCACCACCTTCACTCATCCTCGCCTCTCCCGATACGCGGCCATCGTATTGCCTAACAGCTGCGCTCTACTGCGCCCATCTCCTCCTCCTCATAATCTGCGACAGCCTCGGCTCCAACCTATACTTCGTCTTCCTGCGTGCGGTGCGTCACACACTTTTTTGTCAAGCTGTCCACTGACGCCGCTCTTCCAGCTCAGCCCGGTCACAGCGCTTGTCTTCACCACGCTCATGGTCCGCGCCCGCTCGCGCGACTGGGACACCGACTCAGACGACAGCGCGCTCGCGCTCTCGACCTCGATCCCCTTCTGGACGCGGACCGCCGATCTGGACAGTGACCTCGAGCCCACATCGCCGCACTCAGGCCTCAGCGCGCACGTCTCGCTCTCAGGACAGCCGTCTGGGCATGCCGTACGAGGCCCTGACAGTAACCCCGCACTACTCTCACTTCACGTTCGCGGCGCCTGGGGAGTTTCGGACCAGGTCCGCTCGGAGCACAAAACCGTGCCGCACGTGAGGTAGCGTCCGGAGTCGTGGGTGAGTCGGCCGTCCTTTGTCATCTCGTTCACATGCACTCGAACCGCGCAGCAGCCCCCCGAGCTGACCCACGACCTTCCCGCAGCGCGCGTCCACTTCGTCCTCAGGCCCGCCCTGACGTGCCAGGACATCCAGCACCGCTCTCGCACACCACTGGCAGGACCACCCCACGCCCCTGCATACATATCTCCAACGCGCAGTCCTGGGAAGCAACCTCCAGCCCTCACCCAAAAGCGTGGGCACGCCATCAAAGCGAGCGCGCCCTTCGAAGTTCGAAATGATGGGATGTGGTGCCTCGAACTTCGAAGAAGCAAGACTGCGGGCCGACTCGAGTCTGTCTCCGAGCTCCAGCGCTCCAGTCCGCAGAGACTCACGACTCACCTGGTACCTGTCGCTCGTGGAGAAGCTCGGACTGTGAGGATGGGCCTGGGTGGGGTGGGCTCGGATAGACCGCAGCGCGCGCCGACCCGGCTTGCCGAGTCCAGCCATGGATATCAAACTTGACAAGCGGCGCTCCTCCAACGCGTCTTCCACAGACCGAACGACTCCGAGAGCCGCACAACGTACGCTCTAGTGGGTGACGGCGGCAGTGTGGATGACGTTGGTGATGGCGATAAGCACGAAGCAGTGGTCGTACGTCGGCACCTCCGACTGTGGCCAGTGGAGCACTGCCGGTGGTGGACTAGGTCCTGTTGAAGGTGCACTCATCGGAAATTGGTCATGTGTATTACCTAGACTCCCACTCAGCACAAGCAGTATGCAGTACGGGCCTACGGCAGTCTCAGCTCACGTCGGCCCGAGCACCGTCGACGTCGTGCAAACGGCACTTTGATCCTGAACGTTGAACAAGCCTGCCTCCTGCTGGATATCGCACAAACCACGCTTCCTCACGCCCGGAACCTCGCAATCGCAACCTGACTAGTCTTAGGCTTCTGTACCTTTTCCGTCATATGCATCATATGTCCCACCAAGGAGTCAAACATTCAGACTTCCCAGCGCGGCAGGAACCGCCGCGGGATCACATTGACACATTAACACGTTGATATTGACGAGCAAGTACTCGCATGTACTTGCAGGTCGTTTGAAGGCCGGTGGTCCCGCGGAACGAAGATAATCCCTCAAACTCGGAGTCAGACCGAATGCGCACCGCTCCAAGTCCGTGCGCGCGGCATCAAAGGAGCACGAACCGTCCGGATCCATGCTGCACGTCCGCCGCCGCGTCACCGACCCACGACCGTACATCATAATCATACATACATATCTGTCACTCAGATCTACACGCCCAGGTGTGCACCGGGCGCCCTGGGTATTTGGTCGGAAGTTATCTGCTGGGGCGGCGCTGGGTATCGAACAGATATTTTGCAGCCGGCGCTTAGACCTCGCTCCAATATCGGTTTGCTCGATATCTGTTCGATGTCTGGGGCACAACGCTCCAGTATGGAAGCGCCGGTCGGAAGTTATCTGACGACCCAAAATTTCCAGATATCGTAACCGACCCATGGCTCACCTGAGCGTGTAGTTGGGTGAGTTTTACCTAACGTTCATAACATGGACAAGCGTCCAGGTACCGCCAAAGCCGCGGGATGGGAATATGCAGGGAGGGGATCGCCTCGGACCTTGCGAGATCGCCTGATATGATGATGGGAGAAGAGAAGAAGCTTGAGATCGCGAGAAGCACACACCTTGCCGAAACGCTGCACACCGCCGGTCAACTGAGATGCTGGCGCACGACCCAGCCCAGTCACATACAGCACACAGTACACACAGTGCACAGTGCACAGTGCATGCATGTACCTCGACCTCCTCGCAATCTGCATGTGCAGTGGATTCTGGACTGTGGCACCAGCATGTCACTGGCCGGTCTGGGGGCGAGGTCGAGGGACTCGGAAGTGCAAACGAGCGGACGCATCTTGATCAATAAGACAACAGACACAGAAAGTCGGAACACAGGACGAAGGGGGGAGAACATTACCAGACAAACATTAACCCAAGCCAGACGATCCGAAAACGGAGTATTACATGCGCATACATAGATACACCTACACGGGCCACCGAACACCCACCAAAACACACCACAGGGTTATCCTGCAGCAGCGGCGGCGGGTCGCAAGCCCCAACGCACCCTCGCGCCGTGAACGACGAGGGAAACGCACACCGGAAACCAAACCTCTACAGCACGTACTTGAAGTACGCGCTCTCGTTCGGCATCGTGCCCTCATGCTCCGGGCGCGCCTCGGCCCCACTCACCCTCACCCTCTCCTTCCTCTTATTCTCGCGCACCAACCAGCCCAAATTCAGCACCGCGCACACCAAAATCCCAATCTGGAACACCAACAGCGTGATCGTCGCGCTCGTGTACCTCGGCGGCGGCGAGATAGCTCCAAGCAGCCACGTCGACAGAATCGAGCCCAAGTTCGTCATGGTCGTGAGCAGCGCGAGCGCGGTCCCGCGGCGGATCATCGGCGCGGCGTTGTTCGCGATCCAGGTGCCGAGGGGCGGGCCGATGCAGAAGGTGCCGGGCACGGCGAGGAAGAGCGAGCCGTAGCGGGTGTGGTTGACGAAGGAGCCGAGGAAGATCGCGAAGCCGGTCGTGGCCATGAGCGCGAAGAAGATGAGGGTGAGCCCGCGGTGCGCGTAGCGGTCGGCGAGAATCGCGGTCACGATGGACACTGCGCGGGCGCGGGAGGGTGTGTGGGTGAGAGGTGGATTTCGGACGGGGGAAAGGAAGTTGGACTCACGGACTGCGCTGACTGCGAAGGGAGGGACGCTCATGAGCTGCGCCTGTGAGCCTTTGTAACCGAGACCGACGACGATGCTCGGAAGGAAGCTGTTGCGCTTGGTCAGAATTTGAATCAAGCAGACACCGTTGACGACGAAACTCACTATGAGAGGCCAGAGAGCGTCGCACCTACGCATCAAGTCAGCATATACGCGCTCATCGCCATGTTTTCGCGACATACCGCTGAAGAAGCCAGCAATAGCAAGCAGGACAATGTGCGGCTGGACGAACGTCTTGCCAAACTCGGTCCAGTTCCTGCTCTTCTTTTCGCCCTCGCCGAGGATGCCGTCGTCGTGCAGGGCGCGGTAGATGAGCTGCTTCTCGTCCTCCTTGAGGAAGTACGACGTCTCGGCCGCGTTCGGCAGCAAAAAGTATGCCGCGAACGCGAACAGGACGGTGAAGAGACCCTCCTGTATGCTCGTCAGGACACCACCTAGAGAGTAGAGCGAGCGACGCGCACCAGGATGAAGAGCCACGCCCAGCCCGGACGACCTCCGACGCCCTCCATCTTGATGATTCCGGCGGCGAGGAGGCCGGAGAAGGCCGATGCGAGTGACGTCGCGGAGAACATGATCGAAATGCTGCATTGCGAGATAAGATCAATAAGAAAATGAATTGGGTAACTGGCCAAACGGAGGATGGATACGTGCCGTAGCTGGAGCATTTGACGGGGATAGAACGTCGCAAGGTAGAACGTAATTCCCGGGAGGAGGCCACCTGCGCGCGCGACGCGAAATCAAAGGTGAGTGGTTTGGAATCACGACCAAATGGGGAAGGGCGCGTCGGCTGATCCGCACCTTCAAAGAGCCCGAGGAAGAAGCGGCATGCGATGAGGCCCGCATAGTTGGTCACGACGCCTGGGAGACAGAGGATGAGTCTGGTACGGAGCTGGACAGACGGGGTGGACAGACCTTGGAGAGTGCAGGTAAGGCCCCAGAGGACGGCCATCGTCGGCAGCAATATCCGGGGACCGACGATCTATGGCAGGCGGAACATCAGCGGGGAAGCGTTGATGAGTTCGGAGACTGCCCGTACCATCATCAGGTAGTTTGATGGAATCTCGACGAGCGTGTACGGACTGTCCACGCGCGCATGCTATCAGCGTCGGCTCGCGCGCACGGTCAGAGAGTGAACGGGTACTCGCATGAGCGTCACCGTCAGCGCAAGACTGTACTGCAGGGATGGTCAGCACGCGCGCACGGACGACGTACAGTGCGCGAGGGCGGACGAACCTGGTCGTTTGTCATGTGGAGGACCTCCTGGAGGCCCGCGATCCGCGCATTGCCGATGTTTCCTCGATCCTGGTGTCAAACATGCCAGTCAGTACACACGCCCGGGCGAGCTGTCAAGGCAGAGCCTGAGAAGCAGCGAGGCGTGTGCGTGAGACAAAGAGGGATAGGAAGGACGGGACATACGAGAGAAGAGAGGAAGTAGAGGATGGTGACGACCGGGAGGACAAAGAGGTCCATCTTTGCCCACAACTTTGTCATCGCGCGGGCGTTCGCGGGGTGGGCGCCGGCGACGGGGCTGCGCTCCGAGTCCGAAGCATCGTCGTCGGCGAACGAACGCTTCTCAAGCACGGGGGACGTCTTCTCTGCTTCAGCCATGGCCGGGGGGGCGGGGCGGGTCGATCGAGTGACGGGACGGGAGGAGGGGTGGCAGCGCGAGGCTGTTAAGACCTCGTCGATCGGGGAGAAGAGAGCAAAGAGGAGGAGGTGATGCAAGGGAGATGCGACGAGCGGCACGCTCAGCCTCCTGCTTTACATGATCCTGGACACAGGCAAGCAGCTGGCCCCGTCCGTGCCGATGCGCGAGGGCCGTGCGACCGCTTGTCGACTAAGGTTTGTTGCAGGCCAATTGGGGGCCCACTTTCCTGCTCGTATCTCCGCCAGGCGACGCCCGTCCGTTCTCGCAATCATTCATTGTCGCCAGATTGTTGCCGCACCCACCTCAGCGCGCAGGAACACGAGAAGGCCGTGAGAGCGCAGGGAGCGTGAAGCAGATGCGATGAGATGCCCTCCAGATGCACACCAACAGACGATCTCCTCGGCTACTTCCACAAGCGTCTGACGCCACCATGCCGCGGGCGCCTACACCACTCCGCCTTCCCACGGCCCAACTTTGCCAGCAACTGTCATATCACACCTGCTCAGACACGGAACAATTGCGCGCAGACTCCACGCTCCGTCAGATTCAGCAGTCGCCTTCTGCTCGCCGTCAATGTCTCAACACCGCTCAGAGTGATGTCTTGGCCGCTTCTCTCTGCGGGTACTGCTCGTGCTCCCGGATGTTCGGATCCTTCCGATTGACTCCATCGTCCGTCTCGTTCCTGCGGCGACTGGGTGCTCGGGCTCGGAGTAGAGTTCGGGGCGCTCCCTGGAAGCCCACACTCGACTTACATCCATGCCTTCGAGAAGAACATACCTGCACCTGCGTGCGTTGTCATACTCATCCTCGGCTAATATAAAGCTCATCCCGATTGCCTGCAAGGGCTCCCCACTGCGGGACACTACGTGTCGCGGAGTGCACTCGTCTCGACTCTCCAAAACTCCACCCGAGTTCTTCCTGACGCAGACGTCCACGCCATGCATCTGCATCAAGTCGTGCGGGGATACTTCGAACTCACCCGTCTCCACAAGCCCTTCATGGGCAACACCCTCATGTTCTGGCCCTGCGGTACGTCTCCAGCAGCCCGCCATCCCTGCATCGCATCGCAAAAAAGCCATCCGCCGTTCCTGACATTCATTTTCTCACTTCTTCTCTACGCTGTCTGGACATCGAACATTGATCGCTTCACCTGCTGCACTGCTCGCCGGACCCACGCCCGCGATCCATCACGCATCCGTCTCGCTTCTCGCTTGCGGACGACCCGCCGGACCCATTGGAATTTCGCAATCTCGCAATGGCAAGCCTGGGGCCTGACGATCGCAGCGCGCACCACGGCGCTCCCCCTCGCGCTCTACGCCGAGAAGCTCCTCTGGTTCGCGGTCGGCTCGATGCTCGTGCACAGCGCCGCGTGCGTCCTCAACGACATCTGCGACGTCGACTTTGACCGCCAAGTCGGTGCGTCCCGACTTCCGAGCAGCGCTCGCTCCAACGTTGGGCCTCCGTGCGCTTGCTGACTCCCTGCAACCTCCCGCGCTCGTATGACATTGACATATCTGACAGAGCGGACAAAAGACAGACCGCTCCCCGCAGGCGTCGTCTCCATGCGCGGCGCGGCGGCCCTCTGCGCGGCGCTCCTCGCCCCCGCGCTCTACATCCTCGCGCACTGCGACACGCTCGGGTGAGTCCCGTAGGCGCTGCGCCGTGGTCGTTGTCTGGGTCCTGGGGCGCTCTACTTACTCACGCACGACACAACTGTCGCTGTCACCGCGCGCAGGATCGCTATGGCGATGGTGGGCGTGTTCCCGCTGCACGCGCTCTATCCGCTCATGAAGCGGTGGACGTGGTGGCCCCAGGCGTGGCTCGGTGAGTGCGCTTTCCTCTACCTTAGTACCTAGATCTGTCATACGTCAGATCGCACAGCCGTGCCCAGCTTGTCTCCGGGGCTCGAGAGTGCCCGGAGCAGCAGCCCGCCCGAGTACATACTGAGTACTGAGTGCGCACGCGTACTGACAGTGATCTGGGCGACTTTGCAGGGCTCGCGTTCAACTGGGGCATCCCCGTCGCGTGGATATCCGTCACAGGCACGCTCCCGCCGCCCGCGCTCTGGGTCCTCTTCGCCGGCGGCGTTTGGTAAGTCTCGTCTCCTGCCTTATTCGCCTCCCGTCGACGTCACTCATCAATCCCTCCCTCCCCCCGCCGCAACTGCCGTCGGGCATCACACATCGCTCAATCTGCCTTGCCCTGCACGTGGCCGACCTCGATCTCCCCCTCTGACCCCGGCCTTCACATCGACCCCAACACCGACCCCGCCCCACCGACGTCGACACGCGCCCACCACCAGCTGGACGATCCTCTACGACACCATCTACGCCTGCCAAGACCGCGCAGACGACGCGCGCGTCGGCATAAAGTCCACCGCGCTTCTCTTCGGCACCCGCATCCGCCCCGCGCTCGCCTCCCTCGCCGCGCTCCTCCTCCTCTGCCTCGCATGCTCCGGGCGCGCGCTCGGCGGGGTGGGCGCGGGGTACGCGGTGCTGTCGTGCGGCGGGGCGCTCGCCCATACTGGATGGCAGCTCGCGAGCTGGGACGAGCGCGATTCGAGGGACCATAGGGCTAAATTCGAGGTGGGTCGCGTTTGTTTCTGTTTGGGTGGCCGACGACGGCGGTAGACGAGTGCTGAGTGCTGCTCTTATTTGTTCGGTTGTTTGGTTGTCTGGGGTGTAGTCGAACGGGCTGCTGGGGTGCGTCATTTGGCTGGGCATGGTGCTTGATTATGTCCGGGTGCTGTACCCCGCGATGCAGTGACGCCAGCAGGAAGGCCTGCCTTCCGCTACCTGTATATCGTCATCTTCATAGAATCATAGATTCCCGAGGCAGGATGATCTCTCGCTGACTGCAGGTATAAAATGCGACCCATCTGCGGATACGACTGCGTGCTCCAGTTGCCCGGACCACCGGGAGCAGTGTCTGATCTAGCTACGTGCCTCTATCTATCTTCGCATCGAGGACGGCTGCTCGATATCCTGAAAGTGAACCCATTCACACACCGACAGCCGGGTTCTGCTTGTCATAGTCCGTGTCCCCTCCGGCCTCCGGGACCTCCGCGCCTTTGGCTCTCACTGTGCGTTCCAGGTCAATCGTCGCGTCTGCACTGCCGTCAGAAGAGGCCGTGTCGACCCCCGGCGTCCAGAACTTGAGCGAAGTCGAGAGCGGCGCGCCGTCTCCGCCGTCTTGCGGCGCACACGCCCGCACGATGATCATGGTGAACACCAGCGCAGTGACGGGGGAAAGCTGTTTCGCACCATGAGTTAATCTGTACGAGAACGTGCAAGATAATGGTGGGACTTACCGCGGCGAGGAGGACAAAGAACACGTTCGAGCCAACGCCGTCGGTGACGATGAGGGCGAACAAGTGGGCGCAATACAGCGCGGCTACGCGAAGGTGCGGTCAATGATCCAGCCGTACGGGTGGCGCATAGAGCGAGGGCTCTGCCATACGTGCCTGTTTCGCCCACAACCTCGAGCGCGCGCGACACGGGGCTGTCGCTCACTCTCGAAACCTGACTGGGTATCCGCGCGTGCGCACGCCAGATCCTCCAGCATATCAAGCCTGCGAGATCGCGGCGTGAGCGTCAGCCCACCACCGCTTGGAGCGCCATTCTCGGCCTATACGTACCCGCACACAGCGCGTTCAGGGCGAACGTGACGACGAAGAAGTACCGCACTCGCGTTGTCACCTCTGCCCGGATAGGATCACCGCCTGCTGCGGTTTCCGCGAGAGTGCGTACGGACCATGCGCCCAGGACTGTCGAATGGTGCAGCACAACGGTGAATCTGACGAGCGCAAAGGTACGTCGAGAAGTGGATTACTTGCCTATATCAGCAAGGAGGAGCAGGACAGGAACGATGACCATGACCACACTGTGGCCCCATACCACGAACGTGCGATACACCTAAATACCAGCGTCCCAATGGCCTTTCAAACTATCACACCCAAGGCCGAACGAGCATACTACTCACCATGATCAAGTCCGAGAGTATCGCAAGAGCCACTGTTGTCCCATTCCTAATGAGCGACACCGTCGACGCTACATCCGCATAAACCTTGCCAGGATCCGCCACCGCATCTAGTCCGTGTGTCGCAAACGCTTGATACCCCCACACTACGTTCGATATCAAGGCCTGCGAGCGTACGAGCGCGCGGCTCTCTCAGCTAGTCTGCGCTGGAACGTTGTGTCATTCATTCTATGACTTACCATCATCGTGAGCACAAAGATGAGCGCACACACGCCCGGCAACCACACCGACATGCCCTCGCGAAGCTTGGCGCGGAGAATGACCATGCAACGAGGGAGAAAGCTCATGTATACGCCTGAGGATCAACTCGTGAGACGTCATTGGCACCCATGAAGCTCGACGACTCGCGTACCACTTGCGAATATCTGCAGCCAGAGCCCTACAAGCTCCGAATTTGTGTAGCCGATGCCGGACATGAAGACTTGAGGCGCGCGAGAGCCTAGAGAGAGAGACAAGGGTGACCCCGAGTCGACTCACCGCAGGCTGGCCTATGAGGTGGGGATCGTATACGTAATACGAGTAGAGTTGTGCCAACTTGAACAACACCAGACGCCACGGATGCCTCAAGGCACTTAGAGAGACAAACCGATTGATGAGCAGATCTCTGCATCAGCCTCACGCCGTGGTTGTACTTCGAGTAGTGATAAGTCAGCATTATCCCGATATCAGTGGGCACGCGGCTCGTTCCGAGGACATTCTCATATGAACCTCCACAACCTTCAAGCCGATCCTCATCGCAGTGACCACTGGTATCGCAGTCAGTGCTAGTCATACCCCGTCCAAGGCGGGATATCGAGTGCGTGAACGGTTGGGCCCCTCGGAGAACCCGCGAAGCCTACGCTTCGATACATATAAGGACATCGCGAACCTATAGGTGTCCTCGAGGCGCTGGTAGGATTTGTACATCCCCGGGCGCTCTGCGGACAGGCTGTCCATTGCTTTGGAAGTAGTAATCCGCAAGATTGTCCAGAGCGTGATGCGGCACCCCAGGATGTATTCGGAGTCCGTGGAGTCAAGAGAGGCTTGCCGTGCGCTAGAATCGGATCGAGGTTGGGATTGATGCGGGCTCGTCTTTGTGTGGTCCGCCGACGATGATGATAGTGAAGACGAGCGCGGTGACCGGGGGTAGCTGTGAAGGGAAAGAAAGGACTCAGAATAGCCAAAATCATACAGCGGGTTTGCCCCAGAACGTACGGGGTCTAGGAAGACGAAGAAGATGCCTGAGCCGACGCTGTCGCTGACGATGAGAACAAACAAGTGCGCGCAATACAGCGCGGCTGTCAAGGGTGGCTGCGACTCAACAACGAATATGACAGGTACTTGTAAGTATACGCACCTGTCTGGCTGATGACCTCCAGTACGTGTGACATCGGACTGTAGCATGCCTTCAGGACTGGAGAGGGTATGCGCGAGTGCACACGCCAGATCTTCCAGCATATCAGCCCTATATGCAGTCAAGGTTCGCGTCAACAAAGCAACAAACGAGATCAGATAGAGCCGGTACAGCCATACCCGCACACAGCGCGTTGACGGCGAACGTGACAACGAAGAAGTACCGTACTCGCATGGAGACAGTCGCCGTGATCGGGTCGTCGCTGTTTGGCGTATGTGCCAGTGTCCATGTCGACCATACGCCGAGGGCTATCGTGAAGGAACAAATCACCTCAGAATCCGGATTGGACACGGAGGAGAGGGTACACGTGCCTAGGTCAGCAAAAAGCAGCAGAACAGGCGCGATGATCACCGGAACGTTGCGGTTCCATACCACGAATGTACGATACGCCTGAAAATTCAGCGTGGCGACAAAGTAATCACACCAGCTGTTTGTTGGGAAATGATGGGACACTAACGCACGACCGACCATTATGAGATCTGAGATGATAGCAAGCGCGACCGTGGCTGCATTCTTGACCAACGATGTAGTCGCAGAGAGAGCCGCGTAGACCTCATTAGGATTGGACAGCGCGTCAGGTCGAGATACTGAGAATGCCTTGTAGGCGTTTACTATGTTCAACGCGAGTGTCTGTGAATTCCACACAGCGTCATATCAGGATCAGTGCCCTCGGAGAGTCGATAAATGAGAGACGACAACTCATCGCGACCGACTCACCATCAACGTGATAATGAAGATGACCACACAGACCAAGGGTAGCCAAGGAGAAACGCCCTCCCGAAGCTTCGAACGAAGTATTCGTACGCATCGTGGAAGGTAGCAGAAGTAGGCCCCTCCCATCCGTTCGCGATCGAGATCGGCATCATAATGTACGTTAAGTCCGCGAGTGCTCCTAGTAGAATACCGAATAACTCACCAGTGGCGATGAGTTGGAGCCAAAGGCCTATGAGACGCGCATTTGGGTGGAGAATGTCCGGCATCCTAGAACGAAGTGGAGGAATACTAACGAGGGAGATTTCACAACCCCAGGGGGCAGGGGGTAATTTAGATTTGAATGCCAGTGGAGACGGGCGGCCCACCGCCATGATGAGAACGCGGTGAGTCAACGAGCTCCAGCTCGTCAGTCCTACCATTCAGACAGGGATGATAGGTCCGTGGTGTGTTCAAGTCGTGTCCTAGTCACCCCTAGGCAGACAATTGGGCGGACCTACTGACATGAGGGGGCCTCAGGGTTCAAGTCTCAAGGCCACTCGGAGTCGTTAACTCCGAGTCCTCTGACTTGGTCATGATGAGAATCCTGTGTCATGATCCGGGCATGTACTCACCTTCTTATACGAGCCAACATTGACTAACCGGCGATGTGGTTTGATAGGAGAGGAGAGACGTTGGCAGATGAGGCTGGCAGCCCGGCGGTGGCAGATGGTGGCGCAAGCACACAACTGGACAAGCGCCCATAACCTCCCCGATGCGATCAACTGGGCCTGGCACAACACAACTTTACGCCCGGCGTAGCCGGTAAGTATTAGCCACTCCGCCGCGCAACAACGACTCGGGCTCGGTGTGCGTGGTAGCGAAGTTACTGCAGCGGAGAGTTGGGCAAGACTCTAGATCTTCTCGACAGCGTCCGAAGTCAACAACCCGAGTCCTGGAACCGGAAGACATAAGTATGATGATCTCAGACCCAGAGCATCTCCGACTCGGAACTCTTCACGGCGCACGGAGTTTCACACCTCTCCGACATGTGACCGGCATTCAATATCCAATATTCAAGTCGAAGTCGAGCTCTGACACTGGGCTGACGCCGGACGGGGCCCTTCGCTGCCCCGCCAAGTGCCAGCGGTGGCAGTACTAGGCCTCAACACAAACAGTGATGCATATGCACTGCTCTCCCGGCTCCGAAGCTACCCATGACTATGTAGCACCGAGGCTTGCAGAGCAGCAAGATGGAGGGAGGTATCATCCATAGTATCGCCGCCCGCGATCACCACTGAGACGAGCACTCAAGCACTCACCAGGCTCACCTTTCGTCGGTAGACTCGACGTCGCTCAAACCCGGATCTACACCGACAGGAATTCCGAATCGCAAGGCAGCACGCTCCGAGTCCATCAATCACAAACAGGCCAGGACCTCAGCCTTCAGGAAGGTCTAAGAATACAGCGTGGTATACACCATGTAGCTAGCGAGTACCACCCAGGCGTCGTCGTAAATTGTAACTACGCCCAGACGAGCCGGGACGGGCCTGTCGCCCGCCCATCGACCTACATCATACTAAAGAATCACAACAGATCCAGCAGAGCAACACAGCAGTACAGGTATCAACACAACAGCAGAGAACGTCAGCGCGGAGTGCGGGCGCGCGACTCGCAGGCGTGGGCTCCCGGCACATCCAGATCTGGGATGGGGGCTCAGGGCTCGAGGCGTGTGTCGAGCGGCATGAGCAGCCCGCGGCCGGGGGATGGGGGGATGCAACTGCATCGGCACGAGGGCGCGGGGAGCCTGCAGGCTGCAACCAACGCAAAGGCAGCAAGCACAAATCACAAATCACCAGTCCGTCTCATCCATCCTCTCCCACCCACCCACCCACCCCTCGTCGGCCATCGCAAGAGCTAAAACGCAGGATCCTTCCCCTTATCCCGCTCGCTCTCAAACGTCCCATCTGTTCTCGACGGGAACGTGTCCTCGTCCGTATGCACGACGCGCTCGAGGTCGATCTCGACGCCCATCGGGCCGGCGTGCGTCGTGGTGGAGTCGTCGCGCGTCGTGCTCCAGAAGCGGATGTTCGTCGTCCGCGCGTTCGTCGTCGGCTGCGCCTTGTTGCCCGTGCGCGTGCGCACGATGAGCATCGAGAACACGAGCGCGGTCACGGGCGGGAGCTGCGTGCAAATAATGGTCAGTCAGACGGCGAGACAGGGACACACATAGGAAGAGAGGAGGGACGCACGCAGTCGAGGAAGATGAAAAAGACGTTCGAGCCGATGCTGTCGCTGACGATGAGTGCCAGGAGGTGTGCGCAGTAGAGCGCGGCTGGGAGTAGGATCCGATCGTATCAGAGGCGGACATTTTCACGTCGGTGGAAAAAGGCGAGGAGCGCGTACCTGTCTCGACAACAACCTCGAACACACGGCTCGTCGTGCGGTCGCTAGAGGTGTAGGTCGCGACGCGCGAGTTGATCGCCCATATCTTCCAGGAAATCAGACCTGCGCAGAACCACCAGGCCAGTCAGACTCAAACCAACGACGCGAGACAACGGCGACGGAGGTGGCGAGACGCACCAGCGCAGAGCATGTTGACGACAAACGTGACGATGAAAAAGTACTTCACGCGCACGCTGACCTCCGCGAGGATGAGGTTATCGCCGACCTTCGTCTGCGCGAGCGTCCACGTCGACCAGATGCCCAGCGCTGCACGCATCACCGGAAGCCGTCAGAACACCGGACATCGAGTTGGAAGGGAGATCGACGACGTGCCTATGTCCGCGCACAGAAGACCGATCGGGATCAGGACGACAACAATGCTGAAGTTCCATACGATGAACGTCCGATACACCTGCAGGCATGGAAGGTGAGCGTGCATCCCCACCCCACTGTGACACCCCGGGTCCGGGGTCGAAATCGGGAATGCACTCACGATGATGATGTCGGAAATGATCGCGAGCGCGACGGTGATCGAGTTCTTCGTCAACGACTCTGGCGTCGCCGCGTCCGCATAGAACCTGCCAGGGTTGGCGAGAATCTCGCCCCGTTCGCCCGAGACGCTGAACGCGTGGTAGGCGCGCACCATCTCAATGATGAGATCCTGTGGATTGAGGAAGACGCAAGTTCGACCACATTGTGGGCGCAGGTGGAGCACGGAGGTGCGGAGGGCGGGGCCTTGAGAAAATAACGAGAAAAAACAGAGAGAGAAAAGACGTACGATAGTGACGATAACGAACATGAGGACGCAGACGGCAGGGAGCCATATTGAGAGTCCATCGCGGACCTTCTTCCGGAGAATGTAGAAACACTGGGGCATGTACACAAAGTACGCGCCTGGACGGAATGGAGGTCAGAGCATGCAGACGAGGCACAGCACGAACCGCAGAAGCACGAACACGGGCGATCTACATGCTCGCGAGGCGACAGGACGTACCGGTGGCGAACAATTGCAGCCACAACCCAACCAAATGCGCGTTCGGGACCAAGATAACGGGGTCCATAGCAGAAGACGGGGCCTACGGGAATGGCACTGGCTGGGGGCGCGGGGGGCGGCGGACGCGCGCGTTGGCTGCGACGACGGGGCCGTGCGTGGGCGTGGGGGGATGGTGAGGTCGTCAGCGGCGGCGAGAGGGAAGAAGAGCAGCGCCCATGTGCAGCGGGCGGTCGGGCTTATAATCCGCTGTTGGAGAGTGGAGAGAAGACGGGGCGATGGACAATGCGGCCGGGCTCGGACTTGGGGGCAGCCTGGCATCGCAGCCGCACTGGGGACCCTGGCCATGGCATCGCACGAGCCGAATGGGGCAGTAATCTGCTGCCATGGACTCCGACGGACGATGGGGGCCGCGCTTCTGGGCTCTGTCCTCGACGCCGTCAATCACTGCAGCTCAGATCGAAGCGTCCTCTTGGAACGGCCCATCCTGCGCACCATCCAGCTCTCACACGCCCTGTCACCTCTCCGCTGCGCCCCGGGAGCTGGGAGTCCCCACGGGTGCGGAGCGGCAGCGTGACTACTAGTACCCATCCTGCGCTGATGCTGGGATTATCGTCCTCCCAGGCCGCATGGAGGGGGACGACGAGCTGTCCAGGTTGCGACAACCTGCGAATGATCCATGATCGCCCCCATTCTCCGTCGGGCGGGGGATTTCGACGACGGCGCCGAGGGCGCGAATTGACCGGACACGGAGCTGGAGGGGAATCGCGCTCGGGCTCGGAGGCGGAGGCGGAGGGCAATGGTGTTGTTCGGAAAGTGCCACGAAGGACCCAGGAACCCGTCCACATGCTCGTCCCAATTACGTCATCTCTTCCGTCCGCGGTCATCCCGGGGCCCCCGGCCCGCTCCAGACGAGAATCCTTCGCCCACAAAACGACCCAAAGTCGCGCCGGGGGAGTCTTCGCGGATCCGCCATCTTGTGAAGGGGACGTGTTGCTACCCAATCACTGATACCGTAGCGTTTCATGCGCTGTTGGTCAATGGTGCTTCGAAGAAGGGCCTGCAAGTTGCAACTCGTTCGTATGCTCAGGCTGTCAGACGGATGCAATATGCGGTGCGGGAAGGATGTCGTAAATCGGAAGGCACGCAGACTCACGATTGGGTGTTCGAGATGGCGAAAAGCCGACTCTTTCGTCAGCTCTATGATGTCTTTATCTCGAATGTTGCGTCGCGGCATGCATGATGACAATCTTGGGGCATGCATGTACTTACTTGAGTGTGCATGGCTACCAATCCTCCGCAGCAAAAAATGTCAGGCCCTGTCATGTCAGCGAAGCTCATCGCGTCCCCTTGGTTGTGAATCAGAACAAACCCATGTTCGAACGAACTCTAGACCCTGGTAACAGTCAGAGTCAAGCAGACCAAGTCCCGTAGTCATGATAGCGTTCGGAATGGTTGAGTCGTCCATCGCACTGTGTGAGTTTGGTGGACAGATAAGTTGGAGTGGGAACATCGTGAACCCTGGTCGCACGTCTCTCCCTCTTCAAGGTGACGCAATCGTGCACGCTGCGCCGGGTTCCCCGTACTGCGTAGAAGGCGCGCTCGAAGATGACGGCCATAGCCATCGCGGGGCCCGTTGCCGTTATTCCGCGCGAAGCACTCGGTCGATATCAGGACGACTGCTTCTTGCTCTCTTCCAATGATCTTACCCATCGCGAACGTTAAAATTTTATTCCAATCCGGCGGCAAGCGGCGCGATGCGCTCAAGCCTGCAGCGCGGAGACGAAGGTTGCGGTCGCAGACGGACCTACTGAGGCTACTCTCGCCCCTCATTGCACGTGGGCTGCGTGCAAAGGGGCCCCTGACAACTGAACGCCGTCGATGTCCCGGACAAGGTTTAAGAACCAGGGTCCAGATGGCCAGGTAGCCCAGTGTCAGACGGGAGCTGTCGAGGTAGGTCAAGCCTCTTCTGCTCGTGCGGGCGGGGGCCGAGCGCGTGCCAGACGTGTCTGTCTATCCGCATCCGGAGCTCGCAGATGCGGATGTGATGTTCATCCATTGCTCGTAGAGTTTGGGGGGAATGATTATGGAGAGCTTGATCAGAGCTTGTTTGGACGCCGCCAATAATCAAACATATGGCGCGATAGCTCTCGGAGCCATCTCGAGCAGCGCTGGACCTCCGCGCGATGCCTGGAGTTATCAATGATGCCAGTGTGCGCATGGACATGCGTACTACGATGACAACTGGGACTGCAGAGCTTCCGAATGCAAGGCGCACCTGGCGTCGTCAAGCCTCAGAAACCCGCAGTCCGGTTGATGTTGGAAGCCGCTACTCCGGGAACAGGTCGGTGGAATCGCGGAAGTATAACTTGTCGGCCGTGTGAGGTTGTAGAGCTGCGAGCGAGCGAGGCGGTGTCGAGATCTAAGCGGTGGCCAGCGTCGATGGATCATCTAAGCGACGGGAATCGGGGGTCGGGCGAAAATGGGCGGGACTAGTCCAGATGGGGACATTCACACGCCACGAAGCAGCCGACATCACTGCTTTGAGCTGGCTGGTGCACTCAACGCCGTACTACGATCACAGCCGAGCGGGCTAGCACATCATGCAGAGCTGATAGAGAGCCCTCGCGCGACTCACGCCGTACGCCCTCCTCCTCGTCTATCTGCGCGCACTCTCCTGCAGCTTCCTTGGCCCCCAGCTGACTTGTCGGATAGGATGCACTTCTCCGTGTGAAGATCTCACGCGTGCCCGGAGCTTCCTCTGCTTCGCTGGAGGGAGGCCGAACCGCCCCGTCTGCTTTGGCGCGAAGAAGGCCCGAGTCCCGCCGTACGTCCGGAGCCGACTGGGCGCACGGAGGAGCGACCGGGCCACGTACGGAGGATGCTGGCGAGGGTTCGAAATGGAAGCAGGACCGCATGCACGGCGCGGGCGGACGGCGGCAGCTGGGCTGATGCATTCTCTGTTCCGAGTTGAGCCTGCCTCGCAGTGGCGCCGCCGTCAGAGAAGCACGAGTGCCATTACGGAGCGCATACAGTCACATACACGAACACGGAAATCCGAATCTTTGATTCGAACAGAGCTTGGGCACTGGTCCGCCCGCATCGCTCTCCTGCCCTGCGCTCCATACTCCCTCCCTCGCTTCGCTGTCCTCGCCCGAGAAGCTGCGCCCCCTCCGCTCGTGCTTGCCTCCTGCCGCCATGTCGCCCCCGTCCTCCGACTCTGAGCCCTCCCTGCAGCTCCACGCAGAGAAAGGCCCTGCGACAACCGCGAAGGAGCCCCCTGCGCCGACCAGCGAGCGTGGATGGCGCTTCTGGGTCATCTTCTTGGCGCTCTCCCTCGCGCTCTTCCTCACCGCGCTTGATCTGGTATGTCCCCATCCCGTCCTCTCGACATTCGTGCTCACCCGCTCGCCGCTGGTGTGCGTCCCACCAGGCGTCGATATCCACCGCGCTGCCCTCGATCATCCATGACCTCGACGGCACGGACTCCTTTGCCTGGGTCTCGTCCGCGTACACCCTCTCGTGCACCGCCATTTTGCCTCTCAGCGGCCGCCTCGCCGACATCTTCGGGCGACGGTCGGTCATGCTCATGGCTATCGTCATCTTCGCCGCCGGCTCGGCCATCACAGGCGCCGCGGGCACAATGGGCATGCTCATTGCAGGGAGGAGTGAGTGCCGCCCTCGAACTTCGAAGTGACGCGTGCAAGTGGGTGTACTGAGTATATGCGGTGCAGCGATACAGGGCATCGGGTCGGGAGCCATCCAGGTCCTCAATGCTATCATCATCGCCGACTTGGTGCCCTTGAAGGAGAGGGGGCTCTTCAACTCCCTCACTGGAGCGTACGTCGCCATTTTCAACCCTACTGCGCGCGCAGCCGAATCCCAACGCATTTGTTCCACAGCACCTTCAGCGTCGCCTCCGCGACGGGTCCCTTCATCGGCGGCGCAATCGCTCAGCGCACGACCTGGCGATGGTACGTCGTCTCCCGTCTTTCCAGAATCCGCCCTCGAGCACGTTTAACTTTGTATTTTCCTGATCACCGGGCCCGCCCCTTCTCCCTTCTCAGGCTGTTCTGTGAGTCCCTCCCACATCTCGAGCCGGTCCGTGCTCTAATCCGGGACAGACCTCAACCTTCCGTTGTGTGGGATCGCGTTCGCGGTGTGCCTGGTCTTCCTCAAGCTGCGCAAGCCCAAGCTTGAGAGCTACCGGGACGCGTTCTTCGCGATCGACTGGATGTGCGTTCCATCCTTTTTTGGTCTGTTCTCGCGCGTACGGCATCGCTGACCGAGTTCGTCTTTCTTTCGGTTCCGGTTTCGTGACGACAGCGGGAACGCGATGATCATCGCGAGTGCAGCGCTGTGCATCATCGCGTTGACCTGGGCGGGGGTTCAGTACCCGTGGTCGTCGGTGCAGGTTGTCGCTCCGCTCGTCATCGGTCTGGCGGGATTGCCAGCTGCGCTATTGTACGATATGTACTATGCCAGTCATCCTGTGGTACGTGAGCTGGGTTCGTGTACATACGTGGTAGGTCGAGCTCACTTTGTGGGCAGGTCCCAATCGCGATTCTCAACAACCGGACCAGTATCTCAGGGTGCGCAGCATCCCTACACGCATATATGCTCGAGCTTATGTTCTGTTTACCTTGTCACAGTTATGTTGGGTCCTTCCTCCATGGCTTGGTCATCAACAGTGTTCCTTGTGAGTGTCCCGAGCCCCTCTGACCCTGCTTGACCTGACCCCGCCTGCAGTCTACCTGTAAGAGCGCCTCTTAGGATTGGGACTGATCCGAAGTGTCATGACCTCTCATGCTGTGCGTGCTACAGGCCCACATACTTCCAAGCCGCGAAGATCGCCACCCCGATCCTGTCTGGACTGTACATGTTCCCGACGGCCATCGCCATCTCCCCATCCGCGATCGTGCAAGGCATCCTGATCAGCAAGACCGGGAAGTACAGGCTCTTCGTGCGTCCCTCTCCTCTCCCCCTCTTCTCCTCCCATCCCCATCCAAGTGCTCAAGTGCTCACGTGCTCCAACTCCGCGTCCCAGAACGTCCTCGGGTGGTGTGCGATGTTCGTCGGCGTCGGGCTCCTCACGCTCCTCGACGAGAACTCGCACGTCGCGCTCTCGATCCCCTTCCAGATCATCGCCGCCGTCGGCTTCGGCTTCCTCTACGCCACCACCTTCACCGTCCTCGCGCCGCTCGACCCGACGCAGAACGCGGCGGCGCTCTCGTTCCTCCTCTTCGTGCGCACGCTGTCTTCGGTAAGCCCCGTCCGCCGCTTATCGACCAACCCTTACTAACCAGCTCCCTCGCTCGTCTCTCTTGCGTCGCCGTACCACCGCGCGCCTCCACCCCTACCCTCCGGATCAAAACCCAAACTCCCAACAAACCTCGCTCGCGCCAATCCACAGGCCTGGTCCATCGCCATCTCCGCCACGATCCTCCAAAACCGCCTCCAGACCCTCCTCCCGCCCGCCTTCCTCGCGCGCATCCCGCCCGGGCACGACATCGCGTACAGCGCGATCCCGCTTATCCCGTCCCTGCCCCCCGCCCTGCGCGCGCAGGTGCGCGCGGCGTTCGCGGACAGCATAAGGCTGATTTGGCATGTCCTGCTTGCGTTTTGCGGAGCGGGCTTGCTGAGTGTGGGCGTGCAGAGGCATGTGGCGCTGCATGCGAAGATGGATGAGCGGTGGGGGCTGGAGAAGAAGAGTGGGGATGCGGAGAAGGGGGAAGGGAAGGGCGAGGGGGAGAGTGCGGTTACGACGACGGTGGCGGTCGCGGGGGAGCATGAGAAGAACGTGAGTACGGCGAACGTGAGCGTGGCGGCGGGCGTCGCAGGTGGGCAGGCGCAGATCGCGACTGTGCCCACCAAGTCCCGACCGTGAAGTGGGTGCGCATATCTTTCTTCTGTCTCTTTTGCTTCTTTTGTGTCATGTGTTGTGTGGTGTGTTTATGTGTCTCGGGGTTATCGTTCCCCTCTTTCCCCTGCGCTTTTATGTAGATTGACGACTGTAGATCTCGCGTCCTCGTCCTCCTTGGATCCTCGGCTTATTTGTATAGATAGGACTTGTCTTCTCCCCCTCCCTCTCCCGTCCCTCTCCTTTGTCTGTTGCTCTCTCTCTCCTGCCGTCCTTACTGCACTGTACATACATACGTATGTTGGCGAGCGAGCTCTCGCCTGTTCCGTGTATCCCGATTCCGTGTTCGTGTATCATTATCGCCCCACCCTTCCGTCGCTCTCTGTACTAGATACTTATTCAGGCCTCCTTTACGTGGGGACTTGTCTTGTTCGCTTTTGTTCGCGTGGTCCGAATTAAAAGCTCGTACTTGTTCCGGTTCTGCACGCAATATTTGAACCATGCGTACACACTTAGTTCTCTTTGCGCGGTGGAGGGTATACGGTATGTTACCGCTTAACTTCAAATTGAAGGCTCACATGAGTCGTCTTGCGACTTGTGCACGAACCTCTATTACAGAGGCTGAGAGCCGGCGGCTCCCAGGCTCATTGACTCAGCATCTCTATAGCTTGTGTGTGCTCAAGTTGCGCATGCGACATTGAGGGACTCAGGCTCTTGCTGCTCTTGGTCCTTCCATTTCTTCGCACTGGGCCGGCGTCTCTAGTTGTGATCTCAACTGTCAAGAGTCTCTGACTGGCATAAGCTACTAGTAGTAGGGCTGCTCAATTCTTAGCGTTCAGTTCGCAATCCAGTTCGCAAGGTGAATAATTAAACTGCTCGACTAGCCGAAGCCGCAGGTGATTCGGTGTCAAACACACGTCCAACACGAATTCTGTGCCCGTCCCCTTCCCGTCTTCCGATCTATGCACAGGATATATCCCTGAGCAGCAGAATCTCTCTGCTATGACTGAGTGAAATCTTGAAGCAATCCTCCAGAATGCGCGCTCTGGACCCCATTGGGAAGGAAGATGTCGGCGCGCCAGGCTGAGCACAACTCAGTTAGGAAAGCCACCGCCACCCATCACTCGGCTGCTGGCGAAGACGAGGCGTTCTGAACTGAACTGAACTGAACTGAACGCGAAAAATTGAGCAGCCCTAGCAGTATCTACTACGGTGAGTGCAGCGATCATCAGCGACAGAACCTCGGTGCATCGTCTTCTAGGACAGATGCATGCGATTCAAACTTCCCGTATCAATTTAGGCGGCCGCGGCGGTCGGATCTTGCAACTTGAATGCAAGGCCGAATATTGTCAAGTGGCATTAATCACTGGTCATCCCATATCGCGATTCCGTCCGCAGGAATATAAGTCCATAGTAAGGACTTGAATAATGCTTTCGTCTCCGTTGATCCGCCCTCTTGTCCGGGTCATTTGCCGCTCCGGTCCGCGTAAATATCGCACTCCTGTCCCACAAGTTTTACGGAGCAATCTCGGGCATGCTTTCTATGAAAGGTACTACTCAGTCTGACGCGTACAGCGGGACTGAATGACATTGATATGTACCTATGAAAGGTACTACTACAAGTACAGTATCAGTACGAGGCTCGACGGGCACGAGAGTACACGGGGGATGCTCACCTCAGTCTGACGCGTACAGCGGGACTGAGGTGAGAGGACGCGGGGCGGTAAGCTAATGTACACATAGACGTACAAGACATGGATCGAGATACAAGCAACACAGGAGGTCCGAGACGAGCGCACCTCGAGCGCACCCGATGCGGTGCGCGGTACGTACAAGGATGACGTCGCAGGGAATGGACGCGGTCGCGAACGGACGCACGCTTGTGGTGGGATTCCGCCGCGCTGGCGCGCGTGGATCTTCAACACTCCCCCTCAAGCGTGCATGAGTCCGAGCGCGGTCGCGAAGTGCTTGACCTTGACGCTTGGGAGCGCCTTCGTGAGGATGTCGGCGGTCTGGTCGTTCGTGGGGATGTAGAGGAGTCGGATCGAGCCGGCCTCGATAGAGTAACGAATGAAATGATAACGGATGTCGATATGCTTCGTGCGGGCGTGGTAGGAACCATCCTGGGTGAGCGCGATGGCCGACTTGCTGTCCGAGTGGAGCGGGGTAGGCTCGGTGAGAGGGCGGAAGACCTCGCCGATGATACGACGAAGCCAGATCGCCTCCTTCGCAGCGTGCGTGGCCGCGACGTACTCGGACTCCGCAGTCGAGAGCGTGACGAGCTCCTGTTTCTTCGACGCCCAAGACACAGCTCCGCCGTCGACCAGGAAGACGTAGCCAGTGATAGCGCGACGGTGATCCTGAGAGGCGCCGTCCGCATCGACGAATCCCTCGAGGCCCTTGCGATCGCCACCGTAGACGAGTGAGAGGGTCTTCGTACCGACGAGGTACCGGAAGACGCGGCGTACAGCCTCCCAGTGGACCCAGCCAGGGTTGTGCGAGTATTGGGCGAGAGTTGAGACCGCGAACGCGATGTCCGGGCGCGTTCCCATGGCCGCGTACATGAGCGATCCGATCGCTTCTTTGTACGGCACACGGCGCATGCGCGCGACGTCCGCAGCGCTCTCCGGGCACTGGGACTTCAGCAGTTGCACGTTCGGGTCCATGGGCGTAGAGACGGGCTTTGCGTCGTCGAAGTTGTAGCGCGTGAGGATCGAGTCGATGTAGGCGTGCTGGGAGAGGGCGACGGTGCGGTTCTCGAGATCGCGTGAGATCTTGATCCCGAGTAGCCAAGAGACAGGCCCGAGGTCGGTCATCTTGTACCGCTCGCCGATCTTCTGTTTGTAGAGCTTCAGCAGCTTGCGAGAGCTCCCGGTGATGAGGCAGTCGTCGACGTGGATGACGAGGATAATGATGTGGAAGTCGGCGTGCACGAAGAAAACTCCGTAGTCTGCTTCGGCGCGTTGGAAGCCCAAATCAGCGAGTGTGGCGCAGAGAGTGTCATACCATTTCCGCCCGCCCTGCTTCAGTCCATACAACGCCTTCCGCAGCTTCAGCACGTACACCTTCCTGTCCGCGAACGCGTGGTCGGGTGGCTGCTCGATGTAGACGTCTTCGTCGAGTTTGGAGTTGAGGTAGGCAGCGGTGAAGTCGAACGAGTCCGCCGGCCAGTTGTTGCGAGCAGCTATAGCGAGAACGAGGCGGAAAGAGGAGAGTTTGGCGACAGGAGCAAATGTCTCGAAGTAGTCGACCCCGTAGACTTGGGTGAAGCCACGAGCAACGAGGCGGGCCTTGTACTTTTCGATCTCGCCGGCCGCGTTCTTCTTGATGCGAAGAACCCACTTTGAGTCGACGACGTTGTGGGAGGAAGGACGCTCGACGAGGTCCCACGTCCCGTTGGCCACCAAGGATTCAAGCTCCGCTTTAATAGCCTCCTGCCACTTCGGCCAGTCCGGGCGCTTCTTCGCCTCCTGGTACGTCGGCTCAATGCACTCGGCCTCTCCCATCGCAGCCGCCATTGCCAGCTCAACGACCTCGTCGTCCGCCACGAACGCGTTCATCGCCACAGTCTCCTCCTCGTCCACCTCCTCCACGGTCACTGGGTTCTTCGTCCCCTCCTGCAACCCCTTTGGGATCACAGGATCACGCGCGCGTCCAGTCGCGCTCCCTACACCGCTGCGAAGATCCTGCAAGTACCGGCTTTCCTTGCGAAGACGTTTCGACCGACTTTCTTCCGGCCTCTCGAAGTGCTCGCCAAGAACGTCGGGCGCGATCTCTCGCTGCGGCTCGGGCACGTTCGGCGTCGCAACAGCAGGCACGGGTGCGGTGGATGGTGTGGGTGCGACAGATGTCGTTGACGGCGAGGGTGTAGGCTCGACACGGTGAGTTTCAATTTTCTTTTCCTCCCCCTCGAGCCGAACCTCGACGTCGTTCGAGTCGCTCGGGAACTTGACGCTGCGCTCGACCGTGACGCTACGACGGTCGGGCCAGTAGATGCGATGAGCGTCGGATTCTTCGTCGAAGCCGACCCACCGTCCGGTCACTGCGCGTTCGGAGAGTTTCGAGCCGCTGGGGGAGTGCACGCGAACTTCGCAACCCCACGGGTGGAGGTGAGCGACGTTGGGCTTCCTCCCCCAGAAGACCTCGTACGGCGTCTTGCCGTCGAGCGCGGACGTGGGTGTGACGTTTTTCAGATAGACGGCGTGGTGTGCGGCCTCGCCCCAGAGGGAGTCAGGGAGACCGCTCTCGTGTAGCATCGCACGGACTTTTTCGAAGATTGTGCGCCAGCCGCGTTCACTGACGCCGTTGTACTCCGGCGTGTCGTGCGCCGTGAGTTTGCGGATGGTGCCGTCGTCGTTCAGCAATTTGCTGAAGTCGTCGCTGAGGTACTCGCCTCCCCGGTCTGAGTGAAGACATTTGATACGCGCGCCCTTCTGAGTAAGGTAGAACGCGCGAACCTTGCGGTAGGAGCCCAGGGTCTCGTCCTTCGTGCGCATGAGTTCCAAGCGCGTGAAGCGGCTGTAGTCGTCTGTGAAGCTCGACGCGTAGCGGCGTCCGCCTAGGGTCTGCGTCGGAGCGGGGCCCCAGACGTCGGAGTGGATCTCTTCTCCGATCTCCGTAGCACGAGGCCTGACACGCTCCTTTGATATAGGCTTGCGCGTCATTCGTCCGGCCTCGCACGACTCGCAAGACGTCGTCTCACTGTTCGGATCCAGCTCGACACCCTCAACGGTCCCCTTCTCAACCATCGCGCGCGCGGTCTCCGGCGCGATGTGCCCGTATGCGCGATGCAGCTCGTCAAGAGTCATCGTGCGCGGTTCGTCAACAGCCGGAGCCTCCTCGACGGGCGCAGCGACCTCAGGTGCTGGGACGGAGATGCGGTAGAGGCCGTTCGTTTTGGGGATTTCGGCGACGAGGTGTCCGAACGGGTTCAGGATGCGACAGACCCCGCCCGTGAATTGGACGACGGACCCGGTTGCTGTGATGCGACCGATGGAGACGAGAGTCACGCCCATCGTGGGCGCATGGAGGACGTCGCGCAGCAAGACGCGTGCGCTACCGTTCGCGTTGGGCAGTTCGACAAACATATCGCCCTTGCCGACAGCCTGGAAGACGCTTTGGTCGGCGGCGTGGATAGGCTTGGACCCGATGGGCGTGTACGACACAAAACGATGACGGTGCGGAGACATGTGGCGTGTGGCACCGGAGTCGAAGAGGATGATCTCGTCCGCAACAGACGGGTCGTTCGCGAGCATGGCGCTAGTCGACTCAAGAACCTCGTCGTCGCGCTCCTCCTCGAATTCCTCCTCGTCCGACTCGTCGTCAAAATCCGACATGCGCGCAATATCGTCAGAAGCGACGCTCGACTCTGGAGTGTTCGGTTCGAGAGCTGGCATGCTCTCGTTGTCCGTGTCGTCGTCGTCGAAGGCCGGACCAAAAGCGCGCGGCGTGTAGATGAGCCACGCGGCCTCCGTCTTCTCAGCCTTCTCCTCCTTTGGCTTCGCCGCCGCCGCCGTCTCCTTCCCCGCCTTCTTCTTCGGATACTTGTCTTTCGGCGTGTCTGGGTGCGCTCCTCCCCCTGGCCCTCGGCATTCACGGCCGAAGTGCCCTTTCTTTCCGCAATTGTAGCACTCGCCCTTCCGCTTCGGCTTCGACTGGCCGCCCTTATCGTTGGCCGAGAACGCGGCGTCGTTCGCGTCCTTCGCACGGCCGGGCTTCGAACGGAGCTGGCGGAGCTCATACTGCTCGACGAGCTTCTCGATAAGCTCATCAGGCGTCGTGACGTGGTAGGAGACTGCGGAGAGGAAGGGGTCGTAGGAGGACGGCATGGAGCCGTACACGATCGCGTAGAAGTCGTCGTCGTCAGGGGGATGGCCCATCGCCGCGAGCGTCTCGCGCATCGTCCGCAGCTTCTCAAGATGAGCGCGGACGTCGTCCTTCTCGCCACAGCGCGTGTCCTGGAGTCGTCGCCGCAGGTCAACGGAGACCATACGGGACTTCTTCTCGAACTCCTTCCCGATCGCCTCCCAGATCGCGAAAGCGGTCGTGTGGTGTTTGACCTTCATGAACAGGGAGTCCGGGATCGTGCTCGCAATGAGCTGCTTCACCGTGGCTTCGCCCTTGCGCCACTCGGCGAGGGCGGTCTTGTACTTCTCCACCTCGGCGGCGTCGACAGTCCCAGCGACGGTGGTGGAAGAAGTCGTGCTCGTGCTCGTTCCGGTTGTCGTCGTTCCGCTCGTGGACGTCCCGGTCTTGGACGCGGTGGAGGGCGTGGTTGCGCTCGTGGCTGCCTGGGCCGCTTGCCCGGCTGCTCCCGTCGGCGCCGTGGGCTCCTTCGACGTCCCGTCGAGGTTCCCCAGTACACCCTTCGCATCGGCAGCCCAGGCCAATCGGGCTTTGTACAAGACCCAATTGCCGCCGCCGCTCTCGAGCTTTGGAACGCGGATAGAGTCGTCGGATCCGACTTTGACGGAGGACATGTTTAGACACGATGTAAGGTTGAATTTGATGTACGCAGTAGCCGCCTAGAAGGCAGGGCTCATAACCTATGAAAGGTACTACTCAGTCTGACGCGTACAGCGGGACTGAATGACATTGATATGTACCTATGAAAGGTACTACTACAAGTACAGTATCAGTACGAGGCTCGACGGGCACGAGAGTACACGGGGGATGCTCACCTCAGTCTGACGCGTACAGCGGGACTGAGGTGAGAGGACGCGGGGCGGTAAGCTAATGTACACATAGACGTACAAGACATGGATCGAGATACAAGCAACACAGGAGGTCCGAGACGAGCGCACCTCGAGCGCACCCGATGCGGTGCGCGGTACGTACAAGGATGACGTCGCAGGGAATGGACGCGGTCGCGAACGGACGCACGCTTGTGGTGGGATTCCGCCGCGCTGGCGCGCGTGGATCTTCAACACTTTCGACACTCAAGGCTTTGAGGTAGAGGTCTATCATACCCTTACATTGCATGAAAATTGCCGTTTCTCCGTCACATGGCTGCGATTGATGCAAACTGCGAGAGGCGGCATTACCACCGGGAACGGCGGGATACCGAAAACAGTAAGGCGGCGGCCCGAACAGTCTAGCGCCCAACAGGATGCGGGCAACTAGCAAGGTAGAAATGAAGTGTAATCCTGCGGCAACGAAGCACCAAATGGCCGTATAGACAATTTTCCTGGCTTGAGGTAAAGAAGGTCCGTATGTGTATGCAGTTTGAAGGCAAACGAGCGGGCGGATGATGAGCTGTAAAACGGTGGGGACCGATGCTCGATCTCGCCGGCAAGAGCAGCAAAAGAAATGACCGATGATTGATACCACCTGACATTATCCAGTTTTGCAACTTGAATTGGGCCAGCATGCAACTCAGGGTGGCCTGTAGTACCCTCTCCTGGGCAGAAGATTGGATGGACCTACTGAAGGGAGGATGTACCAAAACCAGCACCTCCTGTTCCCATGCAGCGCCGCCAAAAGATGGTCTCGAGCTCTCAAAGTCAATCGTCACAGTCAATAGAGCAGGGCAGCGCCTCGGGAAGCCTCGAACTCGGACTTCGTCGGGCACGCAACGTGAGTACCATCTGCGTTTTGATCCATCCCGAAGTTCAAGGAAGGGAAATAGCTTTCTGGGATCCATCTCTGGCACTGGTGACTCAGACCAGTGACCACGAGATCCACGAGCAGTGGCGCCAATCTGCCACGTTACCTGACAGCTCAGGCCGGTAGAAGCAATCTGCTTAGCCTCCGTTGGCTGCGCGTTTTGGTATTCTCCTGTCAGCCTGGTTCCAGACGCTACGGGAACCATTTGGGCAATGTGGACTACCTTTTCGACCGGCGGTCCGACCTTAGACTTCGTGAGGCTATGAGATGGCATCCGAAGTTAGCGTCAAAGTTCATCTTCCATGAAGGCTCCCTCCAGGGATTCCCCCGTTTGTACATCGTCCGCCTGTGAGTAACTTCTGTCTCTTGGGTTCTGATCTGATACTGACTAGACCAAATGACCTGCAGCTTATAACTTAGCGGCGCCGGCGTAGTACTAGCAGACCTCGAGTCTGCACATCCCTCTCCGCCGCACCATGCCTGACATCTTACTGACCAACACAAGACTGGTAGCCGTCGGGCTCCAGCTCTTCGCAACGGGTACGTCCTGTCCCGGGCCGCTCACTCGTTGCGCTCAGCGTTCTCATCCGACGGTTACTCTGCATGCATCATGTGGTCTCCAGGCGCATACGTCTCCCAACTCCCTCGATGTGCGTCCATCATGGTTCGCGAGGGCCTTTCGCTCTGGCTGCCCGCTGTCTGCGTGCTCATCTTCGCACTCACGATCACGGTGAGGCCCCTGCGCTTCCCTGTGCGCTGCCAGCTGACGTTGTCCTCGCATTGGCAGGACGTCACGATGAACTCGATAAGCCAGTACAACGCATTCTCCGTCTCTCCCTCCGGCGCCCCGCATAGCCCCATCCAAATGGCGGAGGTCCCGACGGCGACGTTGATCAAGAACCTCATCACGATCATGCTTGCTCTCATCTCGGATGCGATCATGGTGAGTGCGATCCGACTGGGGGAATGCGCGCCAGTGCTCTTTGAACTCCGGACTTACACATAAACACTATGATAGGTCTATCGAACGTTCATTATCTGGAATCTAAAGGTGGCGGTGATCATCGTGCCAGTTCTGCTACTCCTGGGCGACATCGGTGGGTGTCGCTGGTCGACGAGGAGTGTTGATGAGGGCTGATAGAGCCCGTTGTATTGCAGGTCTAGGCATCTTGTCCACATGGACGCTTGGGGTGGTTGGTGAAGGGCACCGCCCGATCGCCGCGCTGGTGAGTGTACGAGTGCGGTACTTCTTCGTCCTCACCTTCGCTGTCAACGCTCTTTGCGCGTGTGAGTGCGTTGTTCTGCCTCCGCGAGTCCGTCTTTAATGCTGTTTGACCCATCGCATAGCCTTGATTTGCTGGAGGCTATGGCGCGTACACTCACGCACGCGTGCCCGAACCGTGCACGATGGCGGTAGCCATCTCTCGCGCGTCTTCGAGATCATCATCGAGAGCGGTGGGTGACACCTAGTTCTCCAAAGACCTGCGCTCACATTCGACTCTCAGCTTTGCTGTACTGCGCCCACCTCCTGATCCTGATCGTGAGCAACAGCGTCGGCTCCAACGTCTTCTTCGTCTTCCTCCACCCGGTACGCACCTCCTGCAAATGCACCCGGTGACCTGCAGTCGAGCGGTCCTCACCTCCCGCTGCACACAGCTCCCACCCGTCACCGCGCTCGTCTTCACGATGATCATCGTGCGCACCCGCTCTCCCAAAGATAACCACGCGACGCTGGACTCTATCCACTTCTGGAGCTCGAACCGCACCGCCGCGGCCGACACCCAGCACACCCGCAGGTCGTCTCGCGGCGCGAGGCCTGTGGAGATCTACCTCGAGCGCGTCGAGTCTCGCTTTGGCGAGGATACCCAGATGGAGCACAGAGGCAGTTCGCGGTTCGAGATCGAGGGGGTAGTACCGACTCTTCAGGACGGCAAGAAGGAGGCGTGGGGGATGGTGCAAGTGTAGTACATGAGAACCAACGCTGTAGTGCCCTTACCTGTATTGCGCGTTTGTTAGGTCATGTTGTAGGACTACCTGTCCGCTGGCGGTGACGAGGGAGCTGAGCGTGAGTTTGATTGAGGCCTGTGGGTACTAGGGCCCGCTGGGATCAATTCTTCACGTTAGTGAAGGCTCAGCTCCTGCCCGGGTACTGAAGAGCCTCACTGTCCAGATATGATTGATCCATAACACACACACTTCTCCCACAAACAAGATGATGGTGGGTTGTTCACTGACTGCTCGATTCGGAACGACTGATAGCATCATAAATTATATAATCTAGCGCCCATGACACGTAGCTGAACGACATTCAACGACTCCGTCCAGGACCCCCGAATATTCCCCTATAGCTTACATCCCCGAATAACCGAAAACGGGCCCGGAGGGCCCGGAAAGTTGTGTGCAAAATCACCGAAAACCGGGGTCCGGAGGGCCAATGTTATAGGCCCGAAATTGACCCTGGGGCCGCCAAGTGTTATCCCCGGACCACCGAATATCGGGGCTGGGGTGCCGACCTCTGCCGGTCCAACTACTTATTGATCCAGTTGTAGTGTCTCGCTTGTTACTTTGGAGTATTCCGGCGGTGATCAATATATGTAGACTATGTTAGCTAAGCAACATGTACAGTCAGTATACTTCATTATCCTCAAAATACTTACCTCACACCCAACTATCATAATCGCAGATCCGGATGGCGGTTTGGACGAGGATTCGAGTATTTTAGCAAAGAAAAGCAAGGAGATAGTTTGCTAGGTAGAGGTAGATGTGAAATACTCATACAGATCCGGTCTGTTCTAAGCACTTCGTGCAGGCCGTCGACCGAAATCCACGACGATGTCATACACAGTAAGCGCCCAGGGCGCTAGTCGACGTTATATGCCAGAAACCACCGAAAATGAGCGATTTTGGGCGAGCTTATGTGCAAAAAACCGAAAACGGCCCTCAAAATGGGCTCCAAAAATAACCGAAAATGACCCTCCATGGCATATAAGCTCTAAGGGGATATTCGGGGGTCCTCTCCGTCCACGTCGACGTTCAATTGCTCCGTTAGGACCATCCTTCCCACACCCATCCATCCTATGCTGGTGAGGGGCCCGTATCTAGGCGATATACCCGCGATGGTAGCTTGGTGAGTTAGTCAGTGATGAGTCGAGCTTTCTCACTGATGGACACGGAGCTAGAAATAAGTGTGCCCAGTGGTAGTATTCTCCGGCGACGCCGGTGAGCGACCACTGGCAGAAACCATCTCCTAGATCGAACCGGGCTGGCAATAATACAAAGCGACAGGCAGTGAGACCCAAATTCCAATTGGCATGACATCAAGACACCACATGTGAGTAGTGAGCCTTGAGGCAGATTCTACTGCTTGGCTCCTGCTAGGTCGTCATTCGCAAAAGGTAAGCACGAGCACCACGCGCGCACGACTGTCAGTCCGCATTGCCGGTGATGTCGACGCTCTGGAAGCTGTGTCTTCGCGTGACTGCATGCCGGACGTGGTAGCGCAGTGTTGTAACATGAGACGTCTGCCGTTCCCACCGACTGTCTCTTTCCTGAACTTGACAGTTATATGAGCAGCTGCGTGGGTGGTCGCCTACTCAGGAGACCTCCTATGTCTGACATTCTGAACCCAAATGCGCGGCTTGTCGGTCTCTGGCTACAGCTTCTCGCCACCGGTATGTGAACCTCACCCAGTCACCCTCGTCCAGCATGACTCAATCGTCGCGTCTGAATGTAGGGGCATACGTCGTCCACCTTCCACGGTGTGCATTCATTCTGCGCAGGAAGATCCGCGAAGGCCTATCACTCTGGCTGCCTGCAGTCTGCACGGTCATCTTCGCCATCACGATTCTGGTGCGTCTGCTATGCCCCTGCATTGTTGGCGGATGACGTCGACGCCGCTCACACATTTCGTTTTGTAGGCTCTCGTGTGCGACCTCCTGCTTGCTTACGAAGCGAACTTCGTGGATACTCTCGACGGGCGACCAAATGCCACCTTCGTCTATGCGGATGTGGCATCGCCCCTGTCGTTGATCAAGAATACGGCGACGGTCGCACTCGCCATAATCTCAGACGGCATTATGGTCTGTACTCGACGCTGAGTCCAATGGGTTGAATGTCAAGTTGACGCGCTGACAGGTCTATCGGACATTCGTAGTCTGGGACTTGAAAGTCATCGTCATCATACTGCCTGTGATCCTTCTTCTAGCTGACCTATGTGGGTTCGTTGATAACCTGTGGCATGTGCGCCTGATACTAACATGCCTCATACATCAGTTCTCGGTGTATGGTCAGTCTGGACGCTCGCTCAGACGCGGGTGGGGGACGAGCCCATCTTCGCGGCAGTCACAGTACGAGTACGCTTCTTCTTTGCTGTCACGTTCTCTGTCAATGTGCTATGCGCGGGTATGTCCATGGTCTCTAAAGTCTCAAAAGTTGGGGTTCAGTCTGACTCAAGGTCGTATAGGTCTCATATGCTGGAAGATCTGGCGGGTGCACTCACAATTTCCTCGTGAGGTATCACGCATGAGCGATCGCCCGACTTCGCGCGTGTTTCAAGTTATAATTGAAACTGGTTTGTCAGAACTTTCCACAGTCTGGAGCCCTTCTTCTCATTCAGCTGCACCGAATATACCGCAGCCGCGCTCTACTGCGCACACTTGTTCATCCTCATCGTCAGCGACTGTGTAGGCTCAAACCTGTTCTTCCTCTTCCTAGACCCGGTACGTCCCACTACTATCTACCCTACTCATTAACTTTGAACGACTAACAAGCATAACACTTCACAGCTACCTCCAATCACTGCACTCGTCTTCACCCTTCTCATTGTGCGTGCGCGCACACCAACAACAGACGATCTCACGATGGTGTCGACCTCAATCCACTTCTGGAGTTTGCCAGTGGGGACCCCCAGCGTCAGTGAACCACGCACACCTCGCATACGCGGGGCAGGAGTCATTGACACTGACCTCACGCGTGTTGCCCACTCTGGAGATGGTGAAGAAGCCGCGAAGGACACATCTTCTACCCAGGATGGCCTTGACGATATCGAGTCGAAGCAATACGAGGGGGCGACTCGGAACTTCAGGATGCGACCCGATACAAACGACAGAGACTTCATCGTCAACCAAAAGATAAAAGCTCCACGCGTCGTATCGGCAGTGATGCATGTGAAGCAGGAGCTAGCTGACTCCTCGCGATCGTAGCCTGCAGGAAGACGGGCCTGCAAGCTTCCCTGTACTAGTAGTTCTCAGGGTCTTCTGCTTCAGAATTTGTGCCTCGCAATCAGCCTCGTCGGAAGGTCATCAAACGCACACAATTCGAGGGAAATTGATCCACAAGCTACAATACAATCTGATTGACTGCTCCGACCCCGTTGAGGACATCAGCACCGTAGATACTGCGAGTCAAGGCTCAAGCTTCGGAGCCTCGGTGGAGTCGCGTGAGGGGAAGCCCATACAGACTGACCAGCAGAGCTCACAGGCGCGATGTGGATAGCCCGTTCAATGTCAATCTGGACATGCGTCGGGGTCGGCGGCAGCGGGGTTTCCCTAGTAGCACCACTCTTCCAGAAGGTGACCCTACTCGTGAGCACAGCTGCCGCGGGCTCGGCGTCGGTCTTGGTGCGGGTTCGCACGATGAGCATCGAGAAGACGAGGGCCGTGACTGGCGGCAGCTGTACCAGGAAAATCGAGTGAGTATATCGTATATCGTGTGGGGCGGCCAGGAGCACGAGCAGGAGGGCGACACATACCGAGTCCAGGAAGATGAAGTACGTATTCGAGCCCACGCCTTCAGTCACGATGATGACAAAGAGGTGCGCGCAGTACAGCGCAGCTACATGGGCACAAGGCGCGTGATGCGTCCGTGAGCGGAATTCAAGGACATTGAGTGTGAGCACATACCTGTTTCGATAACAACTTCGAAGACACGAGCGGGGACGCGGTCGCTTGCCATTGCACCAGCCGTGACTTTGGAAGTCACCGTACGGATCTTCCAACAGATCAGGGCTGTCGGGCGGCGGGTCAGTCCGTGGATCCATACCGGTAGACGTCAGGAGACGACGCACCTGCACAGAGCGCATTGATGCAGAACGTGATGATGAAGAAGTCGCGAAACCGCACGCTGGCCGCAGACCGTATCTGATCATCCCTGGCTCTCATCTGAGCTAGTGTCCACGATGCGAGAATTCCGACAGCTAGGGGTCATCGTATATCAGCACAGGCCGCACGCACTCGGTAGGGCAGCTGCCATCAGGACGTACCGATATCACCCAACAGCAGCGCAACAGGGAGGGCGATTATGACCACACTACGATGCCATACGATGTACGTCCGATATACCTGTGTATGAGGGATGATGAGTCTTGGATCTCGTGTATTTTAGAGTCATGCACTGACGATGATGAAGTCGGAGATAATGGCCAGAACTATGGTGATCGTGTTGGTGCCCATGGAGCCCATCGTCGTGGGATCGGCATAGAACTTGGCAGGATCGGCCAGTATGGTGCCCTTGGGTCCCGAGACACAGAACGAGTGATACACACGCAGCATTTGCGCGATGAGGTCCTGCCGCGGCGTACAACGTCAGCGTAGGGCATGGTTACCTTGGGAATAACAGACTCACCGCGATCACGATGAGGAACATGGCGCCGCACACGGCGGGTATCCAGACTGAGAGGCCGTCTCGCACCTTCTTGTGCATTATGCGTACGCATTGAAGAAAGTACACGCAGTATGCCCCTGCGCAATGTGCACATCACGATGGGTGTTTGCAGTTAGAACTAACGAGCATGATCTGCAGACCTACCAGTAGCGAAAATCTGGACCCATAGTCCTACCAGGTGCGCATTCGGCATGAGGATGTCGGCCATGCCGATCAAGGAGGCCAGACCAGACCTGTATATGCGGGAACCCCGACCCGGGACAGATTTGACTTTATACGGTGTTAGTTGGGGGGCGGGGGCGAGAACTGGGCAAGGCAGACATGGCAAAGCTTCATCGCTGTGTGGATGCGGTGGCCTGTCTTGGGCCACCGTCGAGTCCTTCAGAATATGACAGATAGAAGTAAAGAGGGCAGAACGCACGTACATACGTCCCCGATCTCCTCCAGTGAGGACACAGCGTTGACTACACTTTCCGCGCTACGTCTGCGAATGTGCACGTCACTCACGACAGCGAACGACAGTGAACGACAGATGTCGATGAAGGTCCGTGTGCAAGGCCATGCGCGTCACAGATGTCCTACTCACTACGCCGCCCACCTCCGAGGCGAATCCAAGCCACGCATGCAGGCTGCCCGAACTGCAAAAGAAGCGGACGTCCGCCATGGAGGGCAAACCGCATGGGCGGGCCGCGCGATGGACACTTCAAGACAACCAGTGATGGGGGCGACCTGACGGAGAGGTGAGCATGTGTCCGAAGAGACAGCAAACGTCGCACCACCTTGCCGGAGCAAGAACCCTATGTGGACTAGATGACACCGTTCTTCTCACTCGTGTGGCGGGCGGTATCTGGTTCTTATGGTTCAGCGGAGACGTACAGCTCAGAACAAAGAAGCGCACTAGCTGTCAGTTCACATACCCGGACGCAACCCTTGGTACTGGCTGCGCTCCGAGTCGGACCTCATCGCTTCAGTCGATTCACAAGATGACCTGGCCCAGCCGAGGTCATGATCATTGACGTGAAGTAGAGCTACACCCAGACACCAGTTGCCCGTGTATGCTGGTATGCTGGTACGTCTCGTATATCGATACAACACACATCGAAGACAAACCAAGCAATATCACAGTCGGAACGAAGGCATCACAGCACGACCTCATCCACCTTTGATCGATGGATGCAGAATCCCTACACATCACAATCGCACGCATGAGCATAACTCCCACACGCGCACAGAACCTAACCAAATCAAACAGACACGCACCGGCACAACCCACTCCTTGCAGCTGCAGCACACCCCCGCCCAGTCATAGTTGCCCAGCTTCGCGCCGCACTTCTTGTTCGGACACAGAATCTTGCCCGCCATGTGTCCCTGCTCCAAGAACGGCTCCATCCACTTCATCTGGAACTCACATCGCCGTGCCAAGGTCAGCAACGCACCCTCATCATCCTATAGAACACGGAGATCCTCACGGGCTCCACAAAATACCCCGAGCACTTCGGGTTCATCAGGATTGGCGGGCTGACCGGCGCGAAATACGTTGAGCTCTTCGTTTGCGTGATCGCCGGGCTCTGCGGCGCCGAGCGCGCGGGCGACGGCCCTCCAGCGGGAGCAGCGGCGGTCATGGGCGTCATCGACAGACCAGCGGGCGCGCGGAGCGCCGCGAGTTTGGGATGAGACGACAGTTGCGCAGCCAGATCAGAGGGGTGGACGAACGAACTGGACACTGAGAGTGAAGGGCGTTGGGAAGGCAGTGGGGGGACCTTGTCTGCGCTCTCGGCGGCCACCGCGCCCGCAGATGGGCCCTTCTCTCCACCGTTCGCGGTACCGCCGTTCACTCCGCCTACACCGTTCTCCGTGCTAAGGGAAAGCGACTTGACCGCTGCTGCTGCTTTGCTGGTCGCTTCCTGGCTCTCGCCGTCCGAATCAGACTTCGAGGTTTCCTCGTCAGTCGAATCCTCGTCGATGGCAGAGTCTGCAAGAGCGTCCGAAGCCGAGAACCCGATCCGAGCAGATGTACTGTCGAGCTCGAGGAGTGCGGCCCCGAGAGGTCGACCCTCGGATATAGAACCCAGACGTGATCGTGACTCGTGCAGGGATGGGCGTCTTGACACGCCGGATAAAGGCGAGAGCGGAGGGCCAGCTGGCAGTGGTGTCATAGGTTTGACACCGCTGGACGAGGCTCGGCGAGGTGCGGGTGCTCCAGAAGCGAGGGGGCTGAGCGGCTTCGGCTCGTTCATAGATGGTCTCCTAGATGGGGCTGCTGAGAGGACAGCAGGGGTCGGTGGGCCGATCTGACCGTGATCGAGCATATGCTCTCGTGCTGCTAGCTCCTGCCTATGCGATATGTCAGTATTGTACAGCGAGTCACGGTGTAAAGGTCTGACCTGCACATCTTGCATCGTATCCTGCGGCGCGGCTGAGGGGCTGGAGAGTCGGTCGGACTGTAGGGGAACTTTGCGAACATCTCCGTTTCGACGTCGCCTTCGCCGTCTGTCATTGGGATAAGTATCTAGACATGAGCAAAGAGGAACAGACTGGGTTAGCACTCACTCATAACCTCGTTGACCACTCGCTCAAGATAAAACAAGCGTGTCTCTTTGTCGCGTTTCGACACCTTGAAGGAGGCTTGATGGAAGATCTCGAGCTGTCGCATGAAGCCCTCGTTCGGTCTGGTGTACGCATATACGGATCAAGAGCCTTGCATAGACGTGTTGAGAAGCAGAGACGTACTGTACATCTGGGCGAGCCTTCCGTATCACTTCCAGCGCGCCGTCGGGGTCCAGAGCTTGCGTGACCATAAGGTAGGCGGCAACGATGGCAACACTACGGCCTGTCCATATAATGAGGACGCTTCGTAAGGGGCGTACTCGAGGCCACACTCACTCATGCCCGCTTGGCAATGCACGAGCACACCGTAACCCTTGTCAAGCTCAGACTGGATGAATGTGATGGAAGGCACGAAGTGCTGAAGAATGTCCGCAGTCTCAGTGTCGTCTATGTTGATCTGGTGCCGGATGAAAGTCTGTTCTACAGTATGTCGGGACCACGTAGATCTGCGGGTGGTTGTAGGCGTACCTCGTGAATCGACACCCGCCCTCGCATCGCCGACAACACGCTCCTAATCTTCTGCGCACGTAGGTTATCCGTGTCCAACGCGCTCGGCAGGTCCCCCACCCAGAGATTGGGCACGATCTCGTTCATCGACATGGCGTCGATAGTCGTCCTTGACTAGGGTCTTTCTGTGCGCAGGGGTCTGGTAGGGGATAGATGGATATCGAGATGTGAGAGACCGTCGGGGGAAGATGGTGGGAGGAGTCAAGCTGGGAACGCACGGACGTCATCGCCGCGGTCATGGTCTGCGTCGACAGGCGCCAACACGCGCACATTTCTGCCTCCTCCCATTGCGCTCGGGCCTCGGCCAAGGCTTGTCTCTTCCGCCACTAGCCTCAAATTGGCCTCATGAACGGCGTCGTTGCTCCAGGCCCCTCTCAACCACCGCTCGCAGCAACAGCTCCGCCCCAAGTATGTTGCAGACGCCCCTCGTTCCCCCGACATGCTCACAGTGACAACAGACACACGCTCATCAAGCAGCACCCCCTCGTATCTCACCTGCCCTCCTACGCGGCGCGACCCAAGTATCCGAGCTTATTGAGCGACGCGTCAACGCCGTCAAAACAGAATATGAAGACAAGCTCAACGGCCTCGTGAAGGAGCGCGACGCGCTTCTGGCTCGATTTCCGGAAAAGCAGCCAAGCATAGCCGTGGACGCGGAACTGGCGACTCTCCGGTCGGAGCGCGTTCAGTGGGAGGAGCAGCGGAGAAAGTTAGAAGACGAACGAGACACGCTTACGAGGGACCGCGACGAACAAGCACGGGCTCGTCTTGCCGCAGAAGAAGAGACGCGTCGCCTCCAGGAAGAACTGCAGTCGCTGCGGGTCGAGAACGCGCAGCTGAAGGAGACCTTGAGGACCTCTCATGAGGCGGCGTTGCGCATGCAGGTGGAGGACGGCCGCCATGGGCAACCAGAGTCAGGGAATGAAGTGAGTGCGCACGTTCCTGCTGACTGGCATATGTTCACCATTGTCTGGAAGCCTAGCAGTGGCAGCACCTCCCATCAAATCTCTCCGAGTTCATCAACCTTCCGTCACCCGCCAGGTCGGTGACGGTCCCTTTACTTGACTCAATACGCTCCCCCACACGTTCCATGACACTCGCGACATGTAGTACTCTATCCTCGACCTCACCCGCACACGACACCACACTGATGGAGGTGGGTTTCGGTTCACCAATCATACATTCTCCCCCATTGAACGAAACATTCTTTACGATCTCCCCCGCGCTCATCGACTACAACACATCCGATACCCAGGTCGACGAGGAGCCCCCGGTGCAGTTGTCCCCAACACAATCTCCTGCTCCAGTCCGACTCCCAGACGCGCCCCTGGACTCCGGGGCTATGGGCCCGCCCAACAGCAGTCCGTCACCTGTGACATCGATGACGGTTGTTGGCTCCGCTGCAAGGTCAACATCCCCTAGTCGCAGCAGGCTCATCATTCGGCCGCCGCCAATTATCGGCCCTCCTCCTCTCGTTATCAAGAAGCCAGTGTCGCTGCCTGTTGGAATGACGATGGAAGTCGTGCACATACCCCGTCAACCACTCTTGGAAGACGAAGACGCAAGCGAGGCCGTTGCCGATCCGTCTCCATGATCCGTCTCAGATCTGTTGTTGTTCATGATACCATCGGTGGGTTGCCTCCCTCCCAGAGTCCTATAGAGGCCCATGCTCACGACTTCCCTTCCACTAGGTGTATGCTCAGTGCTGTCGTCAAGTTGTCCTAGTTGTATCCACTAGTCGTGTGGTCTGCATTGTAGCCCTGCTATACTTATCTCTGCGCTCCTTGAGTCCCTTGTCCATGTGTTGACGTATCCTGACTGTGACCCGCGGCTCCGAACACATCAACAACGCCACGTGTCGTCGCAGGTTCGGTAAGTTTAACTTTCATAACGGCCAAGAGTCACGACGGGATCTTCTGGTCCGCCTCGCGCTTTGCCACGAGGGCGGAGACGCTGCGCTTATATATGCAAGTCGTGAAGCGACGATCTTCTCGCTGGCGACGCCCACCCAACTCGAACCGCTCGTCGCTGCTCAGTGCGCGACATCAACTCGGCATGATCGAATGGATCAAACAGTTTTACAGGGGATTTTGTTGGGGTTACTCGGGCAAACACAGCACGGACCCACAGACTCGCGCAACGGCCAGTCGGGTGGCGCGGCGCAGTCTGCCTTCTGGTGAAGATATCCGCAGACAGCACAAAGTCCGTGAGCAGCGGAAGGTACGCTCTCGTCCACCGTGCATGGTATAGGTATAGTGTTTGATTCGTCGTCAGACGCGTCGACCAAATGCGGTACAGATAGAGCCCCCTCTAGGCAGTCCTCCCGGAATGATTCATATGAAAGGACTTTTCACCGATTCCAGGTACGCACAGATGGCTTCACTATTCAGCCACCGGCTAATTCCACTGAATCGCCAGTCAACTCGACGGTATCTCCCGTCCTGTCATGTTCGAGGATGGAACAATAGTGTCGCGTCTGAGGCCAGTCACGTTCCTCCGGGCCATCCGAAACGACATCGACCTGGTAAGCTCCTTCCCGTGTTGCAAGGTGTGGAGGCTCGACGATGATGGATATTCCTCAGGACGATCCATCCACAGAAGACCATGATATGGATGACGTCGCTTCACCGATGGATACCAAACCTGCAGAGTCCTTGTCGACGAACACTACTCCACCGCTCCCTCCTCTTGATCTTCCTGCTGCTCAGTCGCATTCGTCCTCCGTTGATTCAGAAAGAAGACCCACTAGATCTCCTTCACCAATCGCTCTTGTTCCACTGTTTGATGCGCGCGGGCATGAAGGCGTACAAAGCACACTCACCTCCCCTACCTCGCCATCATCCCTCATTGATACCGAACCAGGCGCTATAAGGTTCTCACCTCTCATGTCGGAGCGAAGGCCTATCGCGACTCCTCCTTGGCTAAAAAATCGACCTTTGCCTCCGCCTCCGCCTCCGCCTGTCCTCCAAGTCCTCCAACCCATACCGTCATCGAATCCAACGTCGCCCGGGAGGTCAATGTCATCGTCCCCAGCGCCTGTCCCGGCAACTCTCCTCTCTCCTCGATCAAACACTCCCCGAGTGTCTTCGTCGTCTCCTTCTCCACCTAACAGAGCGTCTACGTCTCCCTTTCCCGTTCCGCCGCCTCCGTCACAAGCGCCCAATACCTTACAAACAGCCTCTCCGACTTCAGCGCCATCCTCTAATAACCCGGTTCGCCTCAAAACGCCGCTGGTAAATAACACCAGCCCACCACCGCCGCCCCAGGAGTTAATTCTCCCATCCCGCGCCTCCGAATCCCGATCGGCTCCAACCGTGCCTCCGGACATATCACAACCGCGGCAGCGGTTCAAGGTCTTTCGCAGGACCAAGGACGACGCGGCGGGCGGCTACACGCTCTCCTGGCACACCTCTGGCCTGCGCGCCCTCTCCCCCTCGGAGATCAGCTTCTCGTATCCTGCGGCGCTTCCTACTCCGGGCGACCTCTTCGTGCATCATGACACTAGCGGTTCGGGTACAGTGCAGGTCTGGGTGTGGACGGCGAGTCCTGGGGCCGAAGGCGGCGGGAGGTGGATCGACGCGGAGGAGGGCTCGGCGCACCCGACGATTCCCAAGCGCGTGCTGTGGTTTGTCAACGGCAGCAAGCTCGAGCCGAGCTGGGTTCGGATGCATACATACGTCACTTACAAGAGCAAGGCGAGGAGAGCGGACTGCGGAAGAGGAACTTGATGCAGCAGAGGTGCGTCTCGGAGAGCGAATGTGCATTTATTCACGGTTTCCGAGTTAATGCCGATTCATTGGGGCAGAGGCGGCGGAAGGGGGGCAGAGATCGTGGGTGCTGAGGTCTCGTGTACGTGTCTCTCTCCGAGGGGGGGGACTTTGGAGCGTTACTAACTCTTCCATCGTGGCATGTCTAGCACACGCATCGGAAGGTTGTGTACAGCGATGTATTCCTTGGTACAGACATACAAGCACGCTGTTCGTCTCACGAGCAGCACTTAATTCTCCACTCTGTTCATTCACCCTAGCGCAAGCCTGTCGTTTATGTGAGTGACCTAGTCAATCGCGCCGAACCCACAATGGTACGCACCTCTTCAGCCCATCCATCGAACCGTTGAACTCATCCTGATCGCCAGGGTTCGGGCCCGAGTCGGCGTACTGCCAGAACGTCGCATACCTAGTGCATGCCGTGAACCATCAGCTTCACCGTTCTATCTCCTATATCAAGGACAGACGCTACTCACGGCCAGCCGGCGGGGAGCGTGCCGATGCTCGACGCGTAGCGTGCGATCCAGAGCGGGTTCGTCGACGCGAACGCTGCGCTGTTGCCCGTGCAGGTCTTCCACCAGTCCGTGGTGGTGTAGATGACTGTCCGGTCCATCATGTGTGTCAGTGTCTATGTCTATTGTGCACCCTCCTCGGGGCGAGGATCTCAAGCACTTGGAGAACACTCACCGGGGTATACACCAGTCGAGGAGTGGTACGTGTTCGAGAAGTCTCTGATCCACGAAACCATGGCGGATGCGCTGAGCCCATAGCATTCCGCGCTTGGACCATCTAATCACCAATGCCCGAGCAGTGAGTCGACGACCTCGTGAATCAAGACAGCGAGGGCCTACACTCAATGTCGAGCGCGCCGGGAAGGGTGATGCCGTCGCTCGACCACCCTCCGCCGTGCGCGAGGAAGAACTTGGCCTGCGTGGCGCCCGAAGACAGGTCGGGGTGGGCGAAGTGGTACCCGCCGCGGATCAGCCCCGCCTTCGTCGCGCCGTTGTAGTGTTCGGAGAACGTTGGGTCCGTATAGGCTGTCGTCAGGGCAGATCAGGTCAGTGAGCATTCATTAAGTCCTCTGAATGGCAAGGGTCACTGACTAGTCCCCTCGGTAGCCTTGATGTACACGAAGGAGAGGCCGTTGGCCTTGACGGTGTTGAAGTTGACGCTGCCCTGGTAGTGCGAGATGTCGATGCCCTTCGGCGCCGCGCGCTTCTCCAGCGTCGGCGACGCGGTGGATGCAGCAAACACAGCCGCTAAAGCGAAGAAGGCTGTCGACAGTTTCATGGCCGAGTGATTGTGAGCGAGCACCTAGCAACTCCTCGCACGTCTTCCGGGGCTCATCACACACCTGCTTATATAGGTCGTATCGGGAGGTTCTTCGGTACCCAACGCACTCTCCACGACATTCTTCCCAGCTTCTCGTACATGAAGTGCCGTCCTGTGACCATCAAGCACATGCGTCCGGCGACGCACGATGATAGCAGGAGCACGCACCCGCAGTGGCTCGAACACCTCGGAAGTCCCCCGCTGGCGGGTTCGGAGAGTTCAGAAGGCGCAGGCTGACAGGTCAGCGTGATACCATGACGTCGGCACATCACGGCAAACGGCGACGGGGGCGAAAGTCTGGCAAGGCGGAGCGGTGCGCCGTCACAGGACGGTCAGCTTGACTGTTCGTGCTGTGAGAAGTTGTCAGTGTTGTGATGGTATGCGACAGCGGCGGTTGGCTGTTGCCAAGGCTGTTGACTGGAAGGAAAGGCGGACGCCGCAGACGTCACGACGCGGGTCGTGATTGCTGGCCCGCGAGAGGGATCGTCGTGGCTCGGCGGTTCTGGAACATCGTTCGTGGTCATAATTGTAACTGGCAGCCTAGCCGAGCGATGTACCAGCGAGATGTGCGGCGGACACTTCGCCATTCGTAGCCTGGAGTGAAGTCTGGAAACCTTTCAGCAGAACTCTAGGTGAGCCCGTCTGAACCTACCGCGCGAACGTGTCTTGAGAATTATGATAGGCCGCGCTGCATTTATCAGCTGAGTTGGTGTAGTGACGAGAACACGCTGTCAACATCCAAGCTCCGACGAGTTATGTCCACTCATCAGCATGTGGAAGTATCTGGTCGGATAACCCTCACATATCGGCAGCACTTTCCACGCTCCATAATCCCTGGTTCCTTATGCATGACTTCTTGACCGCACGAGATCGTACCCCTCTTGCACCTAGACCGACCTTCGAACATGATAGTACTTTCTGATATTATCGATCTTGCCGTGCTTGATATCCGCTCGAGTGGCTTCATGCCCACGACTCATCTGGCAACCGTATCCTGTCCCGGGGACTCCTTGTCGATTGTCCGTATCCGCGACTGGGAGAAACCATCCCTGCTCAACAGCATGGCAGACGAATCGAACGGCGGAGGCGGTGGCCGGAGTGACCCTTGCGGTGTGCGGTCGCTGTGGTAAGTGCGTATCGCATTCATATTGGCCCGACTCACCGGCAGAACAACCCTCGTTCCCCGGTGCGTCGTACCACGCACCGACCCCGACGGCCGTACGTTGGACGAACCGACCCAAATATGGCAGTCCATGACAGGTTCGGTCAAGAACGTCGACGTCGGCGGGGTGACGTGCCCCGTCGACCGTCAACAAGTACAAAGGTCGGTCAAGGGCCCAACACCCTCTTCGACTACCGTTCCCGACGCACCCCCATATCCTCCTATGCATCGCCTATTGTTCCCCCTCAACGATACAATCGTCGTCGCCCTGCCCTCCTCCGACTCGGAGGCGCATACACCCACGCGTGTCGCGCAGATCACCCTCAAGGCTACAAGGTGAGGGAGCATATGTGCACAGTCTGTACCCATACTATGACGGTGACTTGATCTCCACGGCATCATAGACCTGAGAGTGTCGAAACGATCACGACATATTATCTCGTGCGACATGACTTGACTGTATGCGCTCCCAAGCTCTGCCATGCACGTCGACACTGAGTTTGGGCGGTCCAGGACCTCATCCTACGACTCGTGATGGCGCATCTTCAAGATCGCGTTCCTCAAGTCCTTAGCTTCGAGGACCCGAGGTACACGCTTCGAGCCGGTGAGTACCACGGCTCGTATCCAGCCACAGCACAGAAAACCATTGAATACCTGCAGAACATGCTGCTTGGAGCTTTGGGAAGAAAGTACGCTTCCAATGGGGAGACGAGCATCTTGAGGCATGCGCCGACAAGTGGACTTTCACACTCACGCCGACGTTGGGCTCTGCAAGTTCACATAAGGAAGAAGAACGCATCTGGTGTGTCGTCTTAGTTCAGTCGCGCATGCAGTGGATGACCGCTAATTTTTGGCAATCGTCTTAACCACTACGAACGTTCGTCTTGGCAGATGAATACCGAGGCATATTGCTACCATTTCAAGTGGTGAGCAATGAAACATGTGCAACTTGAGAGCAGCCGTGGTGGACGCGTGACCAACCTGCCGTGTATGCCCTACGGGCCGGGGAGAATGAACTTCTGGACCTTCGAATAGCACCTGCCACATATGCCGACCAAATGAGAACGAGAACGGGATACAGGAGAGCAAAAGGCGCAGCAGGTGAGAGTCGTCGGCAACACATGGTTAGCGCCTACGGATCCAGTACGGATCCTTGGCGGACCGCGCCACCATGCGGGCCGGATCTCCGCAAGATGACCTCTCGTTCGGACCTTTGTCACGGGCCAGAGGGGACCTTTAAAGAACACCACGACAGTCATGTTGCACCGGATTCTCTCTCACACTGACCTCTGCTTTCACTCTGTGTCGTCGAGAACTAGTACTGCTCACGCTCGAACGCGATGCCGAAAATCACCGGCTACAAAACACACGGTGCGTCGCACTCGTGTCCGATTAATGACGACATGAGGTCTTAAGTCGCTCGTGTGGGCAGATGTCCGCTTTCCCACTTCCCTCAGCGGTGATGGGACGGATGCAATGAACACAGACTGCGACTACTCGTCCGCCTACGTCAAGCTGTACACCGACTCCGACCTCACCGGTTATGGGATGACATTCACCATCGGCCGAGGGAATGATATTGTCTGCCGCGCCATCGAGGAGCTGTCAAAACGACTCATCGGGAAGGACGTGGAGGAGATCTTCGCCAACATGGGCAAGACTTGGGACTATCTATCTGCGGACTCACAGCTTCGCTGGTACGTGGATCCTGTCGCCCCGTGATCGGATGTCGTGGAAGCTCAAAGCACCATCCAAGGATTGGCCCAGAGAAGGGGGTAATCCACATCGCCCTGGGCGCAGTCGGTAATGCCCTCTGGGACATGTTTGCGCGCGCGCGGGGCAAGCCCCTGTGGAAGCTAGTGGTGGACATGACCCCTGTGAGTACTCACGTTTTGCGCGCTCCGCCGCGCCGCGCCATTCACCCGAGCACCTGCGTCGCACCAGGAGGAAATTGTCAACGCCACCGCCTTCCGCTACATCACAGACGCTCTCACGCGGGACGAGGCGCTGGCCATGCTCAAGGAGAAGGCGGCGACGCGCGCAGAGCGCGAAGCCAAGGTCCGCGAGCTCGGCTACCCGGCATACGTCACCTCCGCAGGTTGGCTCGGGTACAGCGACGAGAAGGTCGCGCGCCTCACGCGCGAGGCTGTCGAGGCGGGTTTCAACCACTTCAAGATGAAGGTCGGCGCGGACGTGGACTCCGACCTCCGTCGAGGCAAGATCATACGCTCGATCATCGATGACCCACAGTACCTGCCCGCGGGACTCAAGCCACGAGACCCCAACGGCCCCGATCTCGTCGGGAAGAACGCGGGGCCAACTGGAAGCGTGCTGATGATTGACGCGAACCAGGTGTGGGACGTCCCACAGGCGATAGACTACGTCAAGAGTCTTGCCGAGATCAAGCCTTGGTCGGTGCTCGTTCTGGCTACGCCGCGTGCGCGAACTATCCAAAGCGTACTGACGCCAATGATCGCAGGTTTATCGAGGAGCCCACTGCACCGGACGACATCCTTGGCCATGCGGCGGTTCGCAAGGCTCTGAAGCCGTACGGGATCGGCGTCGCGACCGGGGAGCACGCGCACAACCGGATGGTGTTCAAGCAGCTGCTCCAGGCCGAAGCAATCGACGTGTGCCAGATTGACTCGTGCCGACTCGCAGGCGTGAGCGAAGTGCTGAGCGTTCTGCTTATGGCCGCTAAGTGCGATGCTATCTCCGCGTGCCGAGCCAAATTCCACTGACTTACGCATCTGCAGGTTTGGCGTCCCAGTGTGTCCTCACGCGGGTGGTGTCGGCCTGTGCGAGTACGTTATCCATCTAAGGTTCGTCTTCGAAAACAGTGTACGGCTTTGAGTCGTTCTGACATGTGTCGTACACCAAACGCACTCTGCCTGCCGTGCTTGCCCTGCCTCTCCTGAACAGCCTGATTGACTACATCGCCGTGTCCGGTACGATGGAGCGCAACGTGCTGGAGTTCGTCGACCACCTGCACGAGCACTTCCTTTACCCATGCTCGATCAACAAGAACGGCCGGTACAACGTTCCCAGCAACGCGCAGGAGGGCTACAGGTCCGTTTCCAGCGCTACCATCGCCTTCTCCGTCCTCAGCTTGACTCATGGCTTGGCCTTGGCACGTCCAGTATCCAGATGCACGAGAAGAGCATCGCCGAGTATGAGTATCCCAACGGCACATATTGGCAGAGCCGTGCATAGAGATGACCGGAAACATGGCGGCCCCGAGCCGAAGAAGGAAGAGAACGACAACCATGTACTCGTACATCTGCAATCTGACGTGCACCACGTATCCTCCGCGCAATGCACAATGCATGGTATGGTATCCACGGCTGCGGCACCCCGTCCGTCGTTCGCCCGCTGTGCGCGTAAGCAGTAACCAAGCGCGTCGTCCGCGTCTGCGACTACGCGCATGCAGCTCTGTGTTGTCAACGGGCACGGCTGGCCTCTCGCGCACCGCCTCCCGCTGCGACAAGATCCACAGCGCATTCACTCAAATTTCATCGGCCCCGCCGGCAACTCTAACACCTCCCCGACGCACGGGACGGTGATGCGCCCCGCGCCCGTGCCTGAACATTGTTGCTGTGCGCTCCCTGCGCGCGCGGTGGCGGGGCGGCGGGCGATCCTTCGCTTGAATGTGCAATGCATACCCAAGTCCAGTTGTTGGCTTCTCAGGTCGTTGCTCTGCGCTTCGTCCGTCCGGCTCCAAAGCTCCGAGATTTCATTGAGGGCGCAGCGTCGTCGGTTGCGACTTGCATCAGCACGCAGCAGGAGCTGACACGCCGCGCAGACGATTGAAAGGGATCCCAGCGGCTTCGCGTCGTCTGCTGGTCGACGTCCCCGACGTCCGGTCTCAGTCTCGGGAGGTGTGCACGTCTAATCTGTGTGGGTAATTGTCAGACCCGCTGCGGCAGCTGTGTAGATTCGTCACCAAACTCCGAGGGTGTCCATCTGTGTCCATGGAGGAACTGCACCGCCGGCGCGTGATTCCGATGAGATGCTGAGGCGCGAGCTCACGTTGCTCAAGGCCACGTTGACAGGCTTCCATGGTACATGGCACAGTTGACGCAAATGAGCATCGCGAGCATGAAGCTGTACCGGAATGAGAAGTGGAACAGTCTAAGAGGGGCAGTGCGGTGACAGAGCAGATAGCAGATATCGTACATGACGCGCACACATCGTACAACAACAAGCAGGCTGTCACATACATGGAGATGCAATGCAGATGTATGCAGTGAGAGGTGTGTCTGGGTGCATGAGTCGCCCCGGGGGCTGTGAGAGTGGGAAAATCGAGGCGGGGAACGTAAGGTAGCGAACGACCAGAAGACCGGCCAATAAGTTACTCCAAACCGAACCAGGAGCCGCCATGGCAGGCAAAATGCAACGTCGCTACAGCGAGGCTAGCAGCCTCAGGGTTGCGAGGCTCCAGCTCCGTGGCTCAGCCCATGAGTGTCATCACCTGCAATACACGTCAGTCAGCCAATGCCGATCGCCGGGCGGGCTTAGTCAAATGTCCTCACCGCAAGCCGGCCGACGAACACCAGCAGCAACCTCACGAACTCGTCCTTGCGGTCGACGAACAACGCGTGGCTAGAGCCCGTGACGACGTGGGCCTCCGCGTTGCGGAAGTGCCGCCGGAGCTCGCGCACAACCGCAGTGCCGTTCACGAGCGCGTCGTCCGAGCCTACGAGCACCATAAGGGGCATTCCCTGGCGACCGGCCTCCAGCAGCTTGGCGGGGTCGTTCTGTCGCGCGAGGACGCACGTCGTGAGCTCTGCGTCCTGCGAAATGCTGCGCCCAAGCCACGCCGCCTTGATCGTATCTGGCACGCGACTCGCCGCACCTGCGAGAACCCCGTTGACAAACTCGGTCTTTGCCCGTCCAGACGTCGCCGCGTCGCGCGCAGTAGACAGCGTTTGCGCTATCCCAAGCATCCGCGGTGTAACGAGCGGTGCCATCATCGGGCCTAGGAAAGGCAGAGGCGCGATGTACACAATGCCGGCGATGGTGAGTGGAGTGACGTGCGCGCAGATGTCAGTCACGGCAGCAGCTGTTGCAATGTTGCGTGTCGTGTGCATGGTATGACAGCGATGGTGTGGGCAATCCTGTCAGCGCATCCGCACACGCAGGGGTGCCAAGAACGGCGAGACGCACCACCGAGGCCCCTGCGACAGAGAAGGGGAATGGTGTCAATTAGTGTCAGGCCCAAACGCGGCATTTGTCGCACACGAAACGCGAACGTACCATGCAACGAGGATCGGCCTCTGCAGACCGAATGCAGTCGCTACCGCGGCAAAGTCGCTGGCATAGAGAGCAGCGTGCTGACCGTCCGCACCTCGCGCTACACCACTCCTACCATGGCAGCGGAGATCATAACGAACCTGGGAGTACGGGTTAGTGACGGAGAAGGGCGAGTCCACGCATACACTCACGAGGTACAGATGCTCCGTGAGGCGAGGATCTTGGAAAAGCTCGTTGAACACGGACGAGCACAAAGTCGCCTCGTGGATGAACACGACATGGGGATTCCGCGGGTTGCCCACCGCCTCTGCATGGAGGCTCGTGCCATCCGCAGACCGCGGGGTCCTGACCACAGTCGCAGGCGGCATCACTAGGTGCTGGCTTCTCGTGCGTCGCTGAGGCGGATGGGCTCGGAGGAGAGGAGGGCTCAACCGGAGGCTGATTGCTGGATGTATGTCGCCCCGCGCGACGCACGATTTATAAGTGCGCGAGAGCCCAATCACTCAAATTCCGCATTCGGCCAACGGTGTTATTGAAAGTTGGCCTTGTCCGACCGCGGCACTGCCACGCTGACAGCCCCGAGGGCCTCCGCCGAGCGGGCTCGCGGAGCCTCTTCCCAGTCGCCCTGACGCGTCCTGCTCACGCCCATCGGGAGATTGCGTGCGCAGATTGGATCGCGCGCTGTGGCGGCGGCATCTCGATCGCTGCGACTGCACCTCCCCTGGCTCGACTCTTCCCCGTCGCGCGCGCAGTTCCTGATCAAACACCTTGGCAGCGTATCATGGTGCGGTCGAGCGTTGTACGCGATATGTGGTGTGCGGTGCGCGGAGTGCGGCATGCGAAGGGCGGTGGGCGGTGGGCGACCGACACACATGCGCTTGGTGCGTGCGGTGTGTCTGGACTGATGACGAGAGGTGAGTCATCGGTCAGCCAGACCACAGAGTCGGCAGGGACGAAGACGCTACGTACACGATGGCCGGGTGGCGTCACTTGTGGGTCACATTCTTGGGTGAGCTGTCAGTGCCCGGTGGCCGCTGCGTGAGGCGATTGTCAGACGAGAAAGTAAATTGTGTGGCGGAAGAACTATATTGGCAAATTTCCTCCTTCTGTCGCCCCCCATGCGAGGCGAAACCCGCCGTGGCCGATGAATGAGGTAAGACGCGGTGAGAGTTATGTTGGTCTTGCGACTGGTGCGCCTCCTATCTTGACGGGAGTCTCGCCAAGCTGTAGTAGGGGTACGTGGGCGTAAGCGAGGGATGTGTACACCGTCGCATGCTGTTTCCAGATGATGGCACAAGGTTTGAAGTCTTCTTGAGACGCCGGTGGAGACCCCCATCGCAGGCCGTTTCAGTAGTTTCAGTCGACGGTCGAGATCCCCATGGCCGGTGTTGATCCATGCAGGCTCATCAATTCGGCCACAGGATCTGCGCCGCCACAGCCCACGCGTGCCAGTCGGTCACTCATGACAACTGCGCACGACTGGCGATGGCATGGATGGTGATGGAGCGCACCGAGGCAATGCAACATCCGGGCAGGGCAACTGTCGACAAGCTCGCGGGAAGAGCGGGGTGAGCAGGCGTCGAATACAGGCCTAGGTTCGGGTACTTGACAGCAGCCGGAAACCCGCGTGTTGCCCGGAAGTAGGTATAAGTGCTAGGACAGGCACTGAATCAGTGTCGTTGGGATTGTGGATGGTACTGCCGGCTTGCGTGTGAACCGCATAACGCCATTCCCGGTCCGTGGGTTCGAGTCTGGGGGCTGACGGGGCTGTCATGATGATGCAATCACGTCGTAGTCGTCATTAAGGGCTGCAGCGAAGATGCGTAAAAGAATGAGCGACGTACCACAACGGTCACAGCCCGGTGATTCTTGAAGTAGATGTCTCGCATTGTATAGCAGGCGTGCGCAGAAAAGCATATCCATGCTGACACATTCCAAAGATGTCCAAGAGCATTGCAGACTAGTACATGCTCAATTGCAAGCCAAGTCCTGGTCCAGAGGAAGACGGATATAGAGTGGCTTTAAGAACCTACTGACAGCAGCGTTTCAGACGGAAGTCCGGAAAACGTACGAGGCCATGGAGTCGGGACACCGGGCGTCACAGCGTCCGCACAGTATCCACCAGTTCGGTGAGGCGTGCCAGGACCTCCGGGTCGAGCAAATAGCACTGCGTAATCTTGAGATACGATATATTTGCGACCTCCGGTGCCGCAGCGCCCCGACGTGCGGATACCACCCGCAGGATCTCGTGACCGGAGATGTCTCCGCAGCTCTGAACGCAGAGCGCTTCAAGGCGGGGAAGGAGCCATTCTCCCAGCGTGTCGGGACCTGCAGCGAGCATGTCGAAGATCCGCGTTCCGACTAATCCCGTGGCTGGTGAGGAGATCCCGAGCCCGGTGAGTTGCGGGAGCTGATGCAACGCTCGTATGAGCGGCACGAGGGATGAACCATTGAAGTTGCAGTTGCGGAGGTCTAGGAGGCGAAGGGCGGGGAATCGGGACGGCGACATTGAGATGCGTGTGAGCCACTGCAGGTCTTCTCCCGAGTTGACGGAGAGAATTTCGAGTCCTGGTAGAGTGGTGGACTCTATCAACAAAGATATGCTGCCCGCGTCAACGGCGTCAAATGTGAGACCCTTGAGGTCGGGGAGCTCGCTCGGGGTGGGGGACGCCTTGAACGCATCTTCTATAGCGTCCACGGTGAACACGGCAGAACGTAGAGTGAGCCACTTAATGGGTGAAGAAGTGAGGATGGTCATGAGATCTTTGAACGGGTACGCTATTCTCGCCGTGCTGTGACACCGCTGATCGCGCAACATGTATAACTGGCGAAGGGCGGGCATTGGGATTTTGATGCAGTCGAGAGGCGTATGTTCGAGCATAACGTATCCCAAGCGAGGGCACGGCTGAGAAAGGATGCTGAATGGCTCGTGTGTCTCGGATTCAGAGTAGTCGATACGCAGATACAGGTCTTCGAGGGCGGGGCCTAGGCCCGAGGCATGCTCTTGGACCTGGCGCATCCTGACCCAATCGGGAACGGACATGTTGAACGAGTAACACCTCCACAGATGGGGCTCCAACTCGTTGATGATGGCCTCCGCATCCGCGTGGGTGTCGACGAGGCGAAGGTCGATATCAATAAAGAGTTTACTCGCCTGAGAGCGCCGGAGGTATGTCCGTATACGACGGAGGAACGCGGGGACGCGCCATGCCCACTCCGAGTCCAGGATGATGTATGTCCAGAGGGAGGGGGTAGAAAGTGATATGCTGCGCCAGTGGTGCGACACTAGGCTCAATGTGGGTAGGAGCTCGAGCGCGTCGTCCACGCCCATCTCGAACACGCGTGATAGGAGTTCGGGGGGCAAGCGGGATATGAGCGCACGTTCATCCAGCAGTGTGGCACGTCGCAGCTTGAGCGCGGCGAGCCGCTCTTCGAGTTCGGCGATAGATTGGTCGAGGTCGACGATGTCTGCAGGTACCTGGCGGGGATCGCTGTGCCACAGTCTCGAGTCAGAGACGGTATGAAGGGTAGGAACGAGAGGCGTACATTCTTCTGGGATCATGGGGGTCGTCGAGGTCGGCGTCGGGGAGGATGATGTTGAGGTCGTCCCAAGCAGCGAGGTCATCGTAGGAAGGAGAGCTGTTCATCGTCGGCGGGCCTGCAAGTGTCGGTCCGGAGTCGACGAGACGGGGAGACGCAAGCGGTCTCAATAAACGCTCGAGGCAGTGGCAACGTAGCCATCGGTACACCGGGCCGGTCCACCCTCCGACTTGAAGCGCTCATCTGTGCTCGATGTTATGTACTTCACTTCAAGCTTGTGATCGGACCGGTGAGTACACTGAGATGGATGTAACTCACTCGCAAAAGCCATTGGGATAGGGGGCCACTCCTTGCGCATAAATAGCTCAATATTTGCTCAAGCTATCCGGTCAATGGTGTTATTTCAAGTGTGTCGACACTGGAGTGGTCCTTGAACCTTCGTTTGAAAACACACTGTAGTGCCAGTGGTGCGAGGTAACGGGGAACTGTGGGGCCAGGGGAGGTCAACTGGGGGGCACTGTGATAGCTTCACATGCAATCCCCTTCGCCCTTGTCCCGGTTGGATGTTCGACTCCGAATCCATGGTATACCGAGAGCATACCGAGATTTGTGCACGGATGCGACGCCTTGAGCACATATGTCACCCTATTGAGCCAGAACGTATGGTCCAGCATGTTCTTGCCATGCGCAAACACCGCCTTGCGTCCTAAATCCCGGGAGCTACGTATGCTGACCAAACACTTCGTCGCCTGTCACGCATTGCGAGGACAACTCGGGCAGTCCCTTAGGCCGTAAAGCTTAGGACTCACGCTTGATCAAATCTTCAACGTTGCCTACATTGGCAAATATAGAGGACTGCATCCTTTATGATCAGAAAGCTTCCCATGAGTTGTCTACGAAGTCAACGACTGACTGATTGCGCACGATAAAGTCGGAACGTGAGACATGCGCGCTCTGAGACTGCATCCTCTTAATCGCAGTACTCCTTGTGCGTCCTGAAATCTTAACACTAGTGCACGACTCCCCCCATATCCCTCCCATACTAGCACACACGTAGACAACTGCACTGCACAAGATCCATCCAGGTCAGCAGGCCCTGAACACATTGAGAAACACGCGACTCACTTTCTCCAACCGTGACTGTTCGCGCCCTCAGCCACCATGGAGATGCGTCTCATGGTCGAGGTCGAGGCCGAGTCGCCGTCTGGCGGTCCCACAATCGCCGTCGACGGTCGACACTGGCAACTGACCCCACCGCTCGATATCACTTCCACCACGTTCCCACCATACGCCTGCGCGTCCTACGTCTGGGGCCCAGATCGCGCGCCGAATCCCATCCATCCATCCATCGCCATGTCCGACCGCACGCTGACAACCTTCGCCGCCGTCGCGCGCCACGCGCGTCCCCACGCCCGTGCAATCTGGATCGATGCATTCTGCGTGCCCACAGAGCCGCGCGCCAAGCGCGCGACGCTCGAGAGCATGGGCTTCATCTACGCGCGCGCGTCCGCTGTGGTCGTTGTCCTCGCCTCGCAGTCGCTCGCTGCGGTGCGCGAGATGGAGCAGGTCATCCTGCGGCGCGCTGAGCAGGGCCCCTCCAACCTGGTGATACCGCCGGAGCCGCTCGCCGTGCTAGACGCGGACGAGTGGATCCGGAGCGTCTGGACGTATCAGGAGGTCGTCAACAGCCAGATGCTGCTATTCGCAAGCACCACGCTCGCAGAAGAGCCTGTGCACGGCCAGGAGGTCTTGAACATCGTTGGCCATTACGTGACGTTGTACAGAAGCGGACGTTCGTCCGACACGTTCTCAACCTGGAGCGAATGGCTCAACTCGCTCGCGACGAGTCAGCGCTTCCGCCGCGTCCTCGACTTCGAGCATCTGCTTGCCGACTACCTCATCGGCGAGTACGCAGAACGCTCTGCGTATGTCATAATGACCGGACTGCAGGTCCGGTCGGCCATTTCGCCCGCCAACCACTTCTACAGCATGATCGGAGCCCTCACGGACAAGCCGTCCAGCCGTGCGACGTACGACGGAGTCGAGGCGCTCTCGGAGAGGTTCATGGCGTTGTGCGAGGAGAAGGGCGACTACTCGTTCATCTTCAGCTCGGGTCCACGGGATACGCGTCCGGGGTTGCGGTGGAGGCCAATGCCCGGCATACTACAGAGCGTGCTGGCGTGGCATAGCTATGGCGCCGGGCAGCTAGGGACGAGGGTCGATGGCGGAGTGTTGCTCAAGAACGTCGCGGTCTTCGCATCTGCTTCCAGGAACAAGGGTTGGGAAGCATGCGGACTTACCGGTCAGACATTCATCAGGACATGGATGTCGGGTTTGGCGGACTCCGAGGAGGACGACCTTCTTGAACTCACCCGGCGCGCATTGACAGAGGGGATGAAATTTACCGGAGTTGGAGGACGGTATGTGACGGGAAGCGGCATATTCTACGCCCAAGATCAGCTTCCAGAGGGATTAGCCACAATTTGCGTATCTCAAGGAGTCAGGTTTACTTGTGGTGCACCGGGGTTAGCGCGAGTCGATGTTGGGGAGGATTTTGCATATTCACCGGGCGTGTTTGTTGGAGACGTGGGGGTAGCGGGTCCTACGAGGAGAGCTTCTTCAGTATTTCTACTACAATGATCCGACCAAAGAGAACATGTACAATCGAGTCATACCAGCTTCATCGAGATGAGCGCGAGTGGGATTGGTTGAAGTAGTAGTGCCATACGGGAGCGTTGTGTTAATTTTCCCAAATTTTCGAAACCTATCCGAGCATCTTATAGCCTCAAATCCTCGAGCCAGATGGCTGGTTTTGGGTATCGTATAGCCATATTTGGGTAATTGTAACACCTGCACGAGGGGCAACGCCGGATGTTCGGGACTCAAACCAGGCTTGTAACCGTGACTTGTGACGAGTAATCCTGGTCACAAGCCGAGTTACAAGGCTGGTTCAGGTCCCGAACATCGCTGACGTCACTATATAGTCCTCAGTACTAACGGTTTTTGAGGCGTCCTTACCCCCAGTAAGTATTACGTAACACTTTCACGGACCTGAACTGGCCTTGTAACTAGGCTTGTGACCCGAATTACTCGTCACAGGTCACAGTTACAAGCCTGGTTCGGGTCCCGAACATCCGGCGTTGCCCCTCGTGCTGATTGATTCTGATGGCTCCGCCACGTGGCATATAGGGAGCTATCCTCGTCACTTCTTTCGTTCAGGTTGTCTGATTGACATCCACACGGTAACACGGGCATCTCGCGGCCATCGCACTTCGGCTTCCAGCTGGACGACTCGGACGAGCTTCGCGCTTGCGTTGGCGTGCCACGCGTATGCGCGCTGGGGCATCAACTTGAAAGGCGAGCAAACATGGTGCATCGGAACGTCTGGCACAAGTTGAGCAGTTTCTTCCAATCAGAGGAGCCTGCGCATCGAGGGATTGCCGTGCCGCACATAACATCATATGATCCATGGTAAGTGCTCCTATGGTCGCTATACTGCGCAGTTTGAATCTACGGTCTCATGCAGCAGCGCCGCTCCAGATATAATTGAACTTCAAAAGTCTGTTATCATCGGTCTGAGCCCGCCGGACCACACCGCACGCCATACAGGCTTTCTCAACCTTCTGATACAACCACCACATGTAGAGGAGATTGCTGCGGACGGCCCTGGACGTCACCGTGGACTCAGCGCTCAACAAACCTCCGTGCTGGGTGTAAATCGGCGCTCGCGCTTCGTCTGAACATGGAACGCCAACGCAGCGGCCAAGCCTTGCCAGCCATGTTGACGGTGGGTACTTACCCATGTTTCAGCTGTCCGGTTTTGACACGCCCCACTTGTGGCAGGAGATGGCATTCAATACTCCCTTCCTGAACGTGTCGGAACGACTGTGTTCCCGGGCCACGTTTCCAGTCTCGGCTTGTAGGTGGCACCTCTTGAGAACATGGATAAGTCATCAGTGTCACTTCTGAGGTCACTCTTTACCATACCATTGGTTTCTGTGCGTCACCATCAGGCCCCGGGGACCTGGTTTGCTTCAATGGCTATATCTGCGCCGGCGCCGTCGTATGTGCGAATATACCTATGGCCACGTTGCGACTGCGATCCATCCGCGTTCTCTCAAATCTGAAGAGTGAGAACGCTACAAGGATAGAAAGGGGCTCATGTCAATTTTAATATTGACATTGAATGAAGCGGCATTATGACCCCGTCCCTGACAACTTGTCCACCCTGTATGTGGAGGATCCGACGTTTACGCCTCCTTGTGATGGTGTGGCTGGCGTCCGATCAGACACGCCCTCAGACTTTCCGTTCAACGCTTTCATTCCGATGTCGCGCTCACTGACCACCCTATACCCTTGAGTACTGTGTAGTGGGCTCGGACCGGTTCGGTGAATTGGTACTCACTCAAGCGCCGCTTTTGACGCACAAATGACAGAAAGATGCCACTTCAATGCTACGCCGGTGTTTCAATCATCCCCCTACCACGTTACACTGAGTCCTGGCATACGCATCGACCTAGGGTGGTGGCGCTGCTTGCCGTTCATCGTCTGTCCGGTCCGTATCGGTGCGTCGTATGCGTGGCTCTATAGCCGACTCCGCTGATCCCAAGGTTACCGCCCATATCTGGTATCGGACGTTGTAACACTGCAGTACCATGCACCTCACGCCCATGCTGCCGGTAGCCGGTATGTCAGTCCCGCTCTGAGCAGGAATACACGATTGAAAGGACGAAGGAGAAGAACTGATCCGATGTTTATGACTGATCTACAGAACGTTCTCCGCCGACTCTCCGCCAAGCGTCGGAGGCTGCTCTGGCGCCGACTGCAGTCAGTGCTCAGGAAGCGGTAAGTTGTCGACGGAAGAATGATTTCCGTGACATCACATTGGTTGCAGCTGTCCCGTGGCTGAAGACATTCCTGCGGTCAAGGTGGTTTAGCACGGGGGATTCCTCGGCATCAGCGGTTCCTCAGTCACCAGCCTTCCCGCCGCTCTTACCCAGCATAGTCCCACCGCGTGGAGACGGTACCGCTATCGCATGGACTGTACCCCTTCTAAGGTGAGTATTCCATCTAATTCGATGACTGCAACTTCCATGCCCCAACGTACGGGCCCATCGATGACTGCGGGTTACCGTAACGTGTCCAGGGTGCACTGTTCTCCCATCGGAGGATGTTCTCTGCCTGCTCTTGTTTGAGTCCTTCCCAGACCCCTCAGATCGGAAACCAATCAAGGGAGCGAACCTCCTGAGCAGCGTCCGACGTGTCGTTCTGACCTCCGATGTTCTGGAAGCGGAACTGCAGGGGTATCGTCATTGACATTCGCCTGCGGCCTGCCGCCTGCACTCCTCGGGGTCCATTACGGCCCGCTGGCTTTCAAGGTTGACTGTCCGTCGTCTGACGGCTCCTCGTGTTCACTATAGATCGCTCCCGTCACCTTCCTGACCACCATGCTGGCAGACGTTCTCTGATGCACCCTCTAGACTCACCATAGGGGAGTCCAAAGCTCCATTACCTCCGCTCCGGAGCTCTGATCGAACGGCTTTGGTGGGAATGGGTTTAATCTCTTAGTTCATCGCCTCCGATTCCGGGAATATGTGGCACGATGTGCCGAATTCCGTGGAAGATCCCAGCTTCGAAATCCTAGGAGAGGGACACGGTAATTACACCGCCTTGCCATGTGTCAACGTGACGATTTGGAGGCGCTCGCTCGATGTATAAGACCTTGCGTAATGGTACGTGTGCCTCATTCGCCCCGCATCTTCCACATTATACTCACGATGGTCCAAGAGTTGCCCACGGAGATAGTAGATGTCGTCGTTAGTCACATCGACGACCGCCCGACGCTCTACAGCTGCTCGTTGACGTGCCGGCGGTGGCTCCCAGCGAGCCGCTTTCATCTCTTCCGTAACCTTTCAATAACGAGCCGTACAAACTACGATATTTTGGTGCGCGTTCGCGATACTCCTCACATTTCCCACTCCTTCGACAATCTTTACTCGCTTCAGCTATGGGAGGATCAGGAGAGGCCTTGGGTCCACCTGCTACCTCTCTTGCTAAGCCGTCGGCTAGCGCACGTTGAGCTTCTGACCCTTGCGAAGTTCAGATGGCACGATTTTCCCCTCCATCCAACTTTCTATACCATCGGATACTCCATGCCCTCCCTCACATCTCTTACACTTGTTAGGGGCTCTTTCTTCTCGTTCCGGGAGTTCCGGACTCTGGTATGTTCTTTCGAACGTCTCTCCGAACTCATAATCGAAAGGGTAGCATGGCGTACACTCCCTTCTTACCCCCACTGTGTCTCTGCCTCCCGTCTACCGCGTCTTAGGCTTCTGTGGGTCAACTCCGGATGCGAGGGTGTTCTGTCTGCACTTGTGGACTGGCTACTACGGACTCCTTCGGCGTCCAGCATCCGGGACTTGAAGCTGGGAGACTATGGGATTCAGAGTAGCTGTGATGTCCCTGTGGTGCAGAGGCTTACTCGCGCTCTTGGTGCCTCGTTGGAGAGCTACGAGCTTCCACTGATGGCCTGGACGCCAGGTGAGGAAGTTTCCACGACCTGCTGTTCCGGAACTGATGCCCTTGCACGCTGCAGGAGAAGAGTTCGACCTGCTGGCGAATACGTGTCTCACGTGTCTACACGTCCGGAACCTCGATCCTGGCTCAGCCAACTCGCTTGTGACCATTCTCAGGAAAAGAGTCTGCCCTGCGAATCTCGTGAACCTCGCTCTCGATCTCTATATTCCAACACCGGAAGCTCTGGACTTCCTAGCGGGTCTCTTAGCTGAAGTCGACACAATACTCGTGGGCTCCGTCTTCTCTTCGCTCCAGTCGGTTACCGTCTGGTTACGGGTCATCCCTGCAGCAAGCTCTCCGCGGGCGCTCCTCAACGTGGTAGAGGGTTGGATGCCTTTACTGCGGTCGCGGTCCATCCTCTACGCGAAGCCATGGTGGAACCTGGGCTTTCATATCTCCCCTCCTGAATCCACTCCGACTTCCCCCGCATGGAAGTCTTCTGAAGTACAGGCCTAACGCTGCGCCCGTGCCTTCTCCCTTCCCCTTTCACTACTCCACCAACATTCTATCTCGCTTACGACTATAGGTCCCACCGCATCCTTTGTGGGTGCACGGGAACATTCATTATTCTCTGTCTCCATGGCTATGAGATCAGTATGTGGTCCGGCCGTCTCTTCTGGCGCGAATCTGTCAAGCGAACCACATTCACGCGCGCGCGATGGGTACTTGCTGACGGCCAACGACATATGCGGTAAGTTCTGATTGCTCTGGAGTTCCTCGGGTCCACATTGTTCGATTCTTACATTGCCCCTTTCCTACAGATGCTTCTCCCGCCTCATCCTGGGAAGGGAAACGCAGCAGGACTGCGGTACCCATTCTTCCCGACCGCACGGACTCCAAACACCACATTGTCCTTCGACAGCTTCACCGTCACCCTGTTCACCAGACCCACCGGAATGACGTTCGTCCAGAAAGGCGCGTCCGTCGGTCTCCACAGCACCTCGTACCCGGCGAGTCCTGCATCGTTAGGCAACGCCCACGACAAGGTGCTATTGTTCGTGAGCACCGACGTGTCGATGGTCACGTTCTTCGGCGTACCGGGGGCGTGCGCGAGCGACCACATCGCGGCAGCGTTCACCTTGGCGACGCGCGCGGTGAAGTCGAAGTCGACGAACTCGATCAGGTCGCCGAACTGCTCGCCGGTCGCAGGGTCGACGCGCACGTCCTGATGCTGATGCGCGAAGTTCTCGTGCGGCTCGGTGAAGCGCGCCGCTGGGAACCCGCGCTCGAGGAAGGGCTCGTGGTCCCCTCCGCGGCGGTATCGGTCGAGCCGATAGATGACGCGCACTGCGGGAATGGTCAGCACGGTGCTTTATGCAGGGGCGCGCGAAGCACACGTACCGTTCATTCCCGTCGCGTCGTTGCTGGCTACCTCGGTCACAAACCGGCCGAGCTCGCGCGCAGGACTGTCATTCTCTCCTCCAACGGACTCCCGGGTCGCGGTTCGCGATGCGCTCTCGGAGGTTGGCATGCCTTGCGCGAACAGCCGGATACTAAACGGGTCAACGGTCCCGTCGTCGGCCTTCGAGCTCCCGACGATGTCGTTCGTGAACATTCCCTGCACGTCCGCGCCCGCGTTCGCCAGAGTCTGGGCGAGAAAGTTTGACCCATACAGGTCTTGCTCCTCCCCCGCGACGGCCGCGAGGATGATGGTAGCCGGAGGCGAAGGCCTTTGGACCATGATTCGCAGAAGCTCGAGCACGACTGCCACGCCCGACGCGTCATCATCTGCGCCAGGAGCGTCGTCCGCGAAGTTCATTATGTCCGTCACCCGGGAATCGTAGTGCCCGGAAACGACATACATCCTGTTCGCATCCGACGAGCCATGGATGGTCGCGACGACGTCGCTGATATTCGTCGGCGTGGGGATCTCGCTCGCGCGCTGTTGGATGTAGCTCAGGACGGACACGGTCACGTTCGTCCCTCGAGCTGCGCCCGCCGCAATCGCTCGCATCTCCGCGGCGAGCCAGTCGCGCGCTGCGCCAATGCCACGCACGGGGTTCGTCTGGCTGGAGAGTGTGTGGCGAGTACCAAAGGAGACGAGTTTGGTGATAGTCGCGTTGATACGCTGGGGATCAATCTGCGACAGCATCTGTTGGAGCTCCGCGGTCGGCAGCTGTGGGACAAGGGCCGACCCAGGACCATCGGGCCATATGTCGGTAGGCCCGCATTGGCGCGTGAACCGGGGCTTTGCGTGCGATGTCTGGGAGGTTTGGGTGTTGTCGTGCCGCAACGCGGTCGCGTGAGGGAGGACGGACAGTGTCACAAGGACGAGAAGGCCTTGCGCGATGCAGGAGAGGTGGAAAAACTGAGGGTGCATGATGAGAACGGGGTCTTGACCGACTGTCCTCTATAGCGCTGTACTATCGATCATATTTATATGCAGAAGTCTTGGAAAGTTAGCAATCCGGAGGCAACACGAGGAGAGTCTCGTCAGTCCGGCACTGTCTGGAATGATTCGAAAGAATGAGAACCTTCTACATACCGTTGAATTGTCCCAAAGATACTCACATCGTTTGGACTGTACCTGCATACGGCATCGACATGGCTTCAAACGGGGGTCATGGGACAGTTGAATGGTAGCCGGGTGTAGTCATGAACGTTCGTGCCCGATGTTTACTTCGTGGTGATCTGACCAGAAGTTGCGCTATGAATAACGGTGGGATTCAGGCGGATTTAGAACGCGCAGAATTAGCCAGATGATATTTCAGGCTACACTCGTACTTACATAGTCCATGAGCCATTGAACCCATTGACCGACACCAGAGTTTCGTGCCTGTCAGCGGGCTAATACGTTTATGGTGTACGTACCATGTGCTACGTGTCCATGGTTTCCTTTGTCCCTAAACGTCACGTCGAGCGGAGCCTGAGCAGTAGAGAGCTCTCCTATATGAGCCTATGTGGCGGTACCAATCATCAATGTGCAAGAGCCAAGATAAAATTTGCTCACCTCATGCACATGCGCGATGGAATCATGACTACATAGCGCGTTTTGCCCCATAGTGAATCAAGTTAGATGGATGTGCGAGCTCAACGTGGCGATCTAAGGGTAACGCGTCCGCGTCGAGACGGATGTACGAGACGGATGACATCTCTAGTCAATCGTTGTCTCTAGGACACTGTACAGCTTTTGTTTACTCTCGTACACAGGCGTGTATGAGACGACTCATGCCGGGAAGGGGAACGTAGCAGGACTGCGATACCCGTTCTTGCCCACCGCGCGCACCCCGAAGGCCACGTTGTCCTTCGACAAGTCCACCGTCACCTTGCTCACCAGGCCAACGGGGATTACATGCGTCCAGAAAGGTGCGTCAGTCGGCCTCCACAGCACCTCGTACCCTGCCAGACCCTTGTCGTTACCCAACGCCCATGAGAGCGTGCTGTTGTTGGTAAGCACCGATGCGTCGATGGTCACGTTCTTCGGGGTGCCAGGAGCCTGCGCGAGGGACCAAAGTCCCGCGCCGTTGACCTTCGCGACCCGTGCGATGAAGTCGAAGTCGACGAACTCGATGAGATCGCCGAACTGTTGGCCCGTGACTGGATCAACGCGGATATCCTGGTGCTGATGTGCGAAGTTCTCGCGCGGCTCCGTGAAGCGCACGGCAGGGAACCCGCGCTCGAGGAAGGGGCGGTGGTCTCCTCCACGAAGGTAACGGTCAAGCCGATACACCATACGCACTATCAATACATGATCAGCATTGCCTGTAAGATCGTGGCGCACCGAACGTACCATTCATGTCTGTCAGGTCGGGCGCTGCAACCTCGTGGACGAAGCGCCCTAGCTCGCGCGCAGGACTATCGTTCTCCCCCCCGATGGACACCCTCGTCGCCGTCTGATTGGCATTCTCGGACGAGGGGATGCCCTGCGCGAACATACGGATGCTAAAGGGCTCTCTGGTGCCGTCGTCCCCTGTAGAGCTCCCGACGATATCATTGTTGAGCATGCCTTGGACATCCGCGCCTGCCTCGAGCAGGGTCTGCGCGAGGAAGGTAGACCCGAGCAGACCTTGCTCCTCGCCAGCGACAGCGGCAAGCATGATTGTCGCCGCAGGAGGCGGCCGCTGGACCATGACGCGCAGGAGCTCAAGCACGACGGACACGCCGGACGCGTCGTCGTTTGCGCCGGGGGCATCGTCGACCGCGTTCATGACGTCGGACACGCGCGAATCGTAGTGGCCCGAGATGACGTAGACCCTGTTCGGGTCAGACGCGCCATGGATTGTCGCGACGACGTCGCTGATGTTCGTGGGGGTCGGGACGCGGGTGACGGGCTGCTGAATGAAGCTGGGGACGGAGACAGTGACGTTCGTCCCGCGCGCCGCGCTCGCCGCGATTCTGCGCATCTCCGCCGCGAGCCAGTCGCGCGCCGCCCCAATGCCGCGCGTCGGGTCGGTCTGGGTCGAGAGCGTGTGTCGTGTGCCAAACGAGACGAGCTTGGTGATCGTCGCCTTTATGCGCTTCGGATCGATCTGCGCGAGCATGTGTCGGAGCTCCGCGGTGGGAGCCTGTGGAACGAGGGCTCGCCCAGGGCCTTTGGGCCAGATCTCGGTGACGCCACATTGGCGGGCAAACAGCGAGTTTGCCTGGGAAGCCGGCGAAGTCGGAAGCTCACGGTGTTGGAGTGCGAGAGAGTTCGCGAGGGCGATTGAGAGTGCGACGAGGACGAGAAGGGCTCGCGCGACGTGGGTGAGGTGGAGCGAGTGAGCGAACATCTTTAGGTCGGGGTTCCTACGCTGCCGCTTCTTGTGCTAAACCTTCGTCTCTTATAAATCTCTGGCACGGGTCACGTTAACCCATACGATCGCGCGACGGAACGTCGTCCACTGCTGATTGCCCCTTGCCGTAAGTTTTGGCATCGCCTGGAGGTGAATGAGCATATGGTACTCGTAGATAGCGCGTAGAGTGATCCCAGAAATACTCACCTCCTCATCTTGTACCTGTGCGCGGGACGTACGGGCCTCCCATGTTTTGGTCATGGGACGCCGCATCGAGTACCCGTGAGCGAGGAAAAACTCGAGAGCGTCAGCTTCCTTCTGCCTGAGGGTCTGATCGGAACCTATAGGGGGTAGATAACGGGCTTTGAGAGGTGTACTCGGACATCCGTCCTATGTTCGGCTACAGATGTCTGAAGATGAGAAGTGCGACGGCGAGCCGAACTGTCTCACTCGTCATTGTGCACCATTGCTTGCTGATGTTATCAATCGGAGCAAGGATCAGACATAGGTGTATCGAGAGGGCACGTACACGTGGTTCGGTCTGTCTATATACTTGGCATAGATAGCACGAATACATTAGATCGAGCATACCAGTCATCTTCACCAGGGCATAGAGCGGAAGCCGCCGCTACTTGCTATTGACGCCCCGGTAGTGAGCTAGCACAACAATTAGACTAATAATCAACAACAATCATCTGCTTCTACTCACCGCCGTATGTATCTGCTTATGTACCAGGCAGAGGTCTAGTATTGCAAAGTTGAGATGAGCTTTCGTGCAGGGGAAGAAAACAAACAGGAACACACAATCAAGATACGACATCGCAGCGTTGTTCTGGTCCTCCACGAGCATATCGCTGAACTCGATCTCAGTGCCGTCCATGTTTTGGCGAGCGATCATGAATTTCGGCGAGTATCCGCGTTGGGCGAACCGATGAGCCAGGATATTCCGGACCTGGGTAGCTAATCGCGTGTGCAGATGAGGTAGATATAGCTGCAGGGCCATATGAGTTGGGGGCAAGACACGGAAAGCTGAGTTGGAGACATACCGTCCGGTGATCCACTTGCATTATGTCGTCGACATCGAGCAGATCTTTCAGCAGCTGGGGCGAGGCACTAGCTCCAATCCACAGGATCATTGTGTCCTCGTTGTCTGTGGATGTCCGTGAGCATACTACATCACGATACGACCTCCGGGCCCAACTCACCGATAAGGTAGACACCATGCGACTCCATGAAAAGATGGCTATCGCGCATGAGCGAAGGCATATCAACACGACCATTGGCATCCGGTAGAGCGATGGTGTCGTTGAGGTCGTGCAGCGCGAGCATACGCGGATACAGATGATGCATGATACTGCGCGCGCTCATGCCAAGGATTCTATATGTGTAGAAGTTGCGGACGTCCGCCGTCACGTTTCGAGCTGTCCCAAGCATCAGCGCTATACAGCTGTCATGGGGTAGAGGCGCATACCCTTCAACGGTTTCGTCTTCATCATAGCCAGGACATATACCGGAAGCGTTCTGAACGACTCTGGCAGGATGAGCTGAAAAGTAGGGCTGTTCAGTGCAATGTAATATGGGTTGTATGTCTCACGTACCTGCGTGGGGGCGGCCGCGGCGGCGCAGAACTTCCTGTACGCGTACAGGATGAGAGAACACCTCTCGGTCAAGGACTCTTGTATCTGGGCGATCCTCTGCGATGGCAACTTTGACACGGCTACCGGGACCGTCAGTTCCTGTTCTGCAGTGTATAGACGACCTCTCACCTTCCCGCAACATATGAGAAACGGTGGCGTCCATCTCGGCGTATTGGAAGACGTTTCCGGCAAGCGTGACGACTCTGAGCGCAACGTTGTGCACTCGCACACGCCGCTGACCCGTGGACGTGGTGTAGAGGATGGCAGACTGAATGTATGCATAGTACCTGTCGTCTAGCGTTCGTGCATGCTCTAGCGCTATTGAAATCGCCTTGTCTGCGTCCATCGTGCCGAACTCCATATCGCCTGCGGGGCTCTCGTAGAAGTTGCCACACTGGTTCGCGATCCGTAGACCTGTCTGATATATGAACACGTCACTCTTGGGAACGCACGGGGATACTCACCGACGGAGCATCGCACTCGCATTGAACAGGCGTACACCGTCGTGCGTGATAGTAACCGCCGGAGGTGGGAGCCCATCACCAGACCATCTCGTGCTAGGTCGAACTTCGGGTAGAAGTACAGCTCGCCTCCACTGAGAGAGGATGCCAGACCTGGAGGTGGATGTTGAACGTGGTACCCTTGCGCCACCCGAGGATTCACTTACCGATTGACGCAACGTCGATTGGTCTACCCATCCCGAGGAACATACTGATGCCAATGCCCTCCGAGGCGCACTGCTCGCCTAAGTCTTTCCAAGTGGGATCGCGCGACTCGTACAATGTCCGCTCCTTGTCGGTGCCATAGACTGTCGACTCGTCGACGAAAGCTGGGAGGGCGCCGACACCTATTGTAGGGATCACGGCTGAGAAGACGACTACCTGTCCACCCCTGCCTGCCTTATGGATCGTTAGCCGGATCGATACGCTGGGACTAGAGCACTCACCAAAGCAGCTAGACTTGCAGCTAGCGCCGACCCCAAGGCAGCCTCTAACTGGAACGTCTGCTCATGTCGTTTTGGTAATGCCGTGAGCAAATGTGTAATTGCATCTCTGAAGCCCAAGATGAGTCAAAGTGCTACCGGAGCGTGGAAGGAGCACAACGCACCTTGAATCTGCCGGATTAACGAAGAGCCCTTCGGTGGACGGCAGGAAGACGTCATCGATGTCTGACACGACGAGCATGGGAGGGTGTCCGACTACTTCTGACTGACAGGAGAGGCGTCATCCGACCATTCGAAAGGACACAGATACGTAGACATGAGCGTACAGATAGGTTGTAGAAATGCAGTGTCCGATCGAATGTCAGGATAGCGATGCGATTTGACTGTGGGAAGCAGGGAGGAATGCTGTCATCGTGTCCATAGAGCGAGTCAAGGAGCACGCTGCAGGCTGTCTGGAGGAAGCCCGAACGGACAGCTTCTTGCGACACGTCAAGGACGAAGAGGTAATCCATGGGTTGAGGTTTCCGTCTGCCTGTCGACGGCTCCGGAAGCATGGAGTTGTAGAGCGGTCGAATGGCAGGAGGTGGATGCGGCGCCCAGTACTCTTCCGGAACGATGAAATCCACAGTGCCCTTGTTGAGCTCTGGACGTTGCAAATGGTCCAATCTCAGGAAGTTCGCGTCCAGATTGCAATAGTACTCTGACGCGACTACACGCGCAGTCAGGAGAAGTCTTGCCCACAACAGCCAAAAAGTAGAACACACCTTCTGTTTCGTGGCTGCACAAGTTACACTTCCACCGCGCCCCACCCGCGACCCACGCACACCACGGATTGATGTATCCCCTACACCGCGCGCATCGTGCCGGCCCCACCTCTCCTGTCTCTACAAGCGGTACCGGCTCCTCTCTTGGATCTTGGTCTGCGAAAGGCTGGATGACGGCCGCAACAGGAACTTCGCACTCAGATGCAAGGCGCGACGAGCATGGCAGATTCCAGGTCGACATCCGGACGTACCGAGGCGAAGAATTACCTACAGGGGTGGATGTTGCAGGGGTGTGCGACATCAGTGTGTATTTGTGCGCACCTTGGTCAACTGCGACGAAGTCCGTCGTCGACAATGGCGGGTGCTTGCCCGGCAAGGTCATGTAAGGCTCGTCCAGCCATTTCTCCCTGTCGAATTCGATGGTGTCTATGGGCGAAGGGATTTGGGCGGGGTCGATGGCAGCACGCAGACCTTTGTACGGCGTGCCAGCGCTATGTGGAGGCTGCGGGATATGAGAGCTAGTGCCGTGCGCGTACATGAAGCATAAGAGAGGTAGCTATCCAAGATCAGAGCAGAACGAAGCAAGCGGCGTCAAAGGGGTAGAGCTCGCTGTGGCTGACGACGAGGGCGACATGTCCGGGCACGGCTGCGCAGCCAGATTGGGTCATTTGTTTGGCAACAGCTTTGGAACCAAACAAATCCTATGCTGCTCCCAATAAGTAACAATAAGGAAGGCGTGCTGGGTTCGATTTTCCTGCGATCACCACAGTTTGCGCTCCGTCCTATTCCGCCACGCTCTGTTCTTCCCTTCCCTCATGAGTAGCGAGGATGACTTTCTGAGCGACGCTGGGGCGCTCTTTGGCGACTCTTCTCCAGATGATGGCACTATACGATATGGACCGCTTGTGTTGACCGTCGCACCCAAGGTCAGCTGTGAATGAGCCTCTTGTATGTCGGTGATCAGCAGCTGAACCATTGGCTAGGAAGGCAAGGTATGTACGACGATGGCTCTTTCTTCTCGTCGCTGATCGGACACGATTGGAGGCAAATACTCTCCTAGCTGATCACCTCTTTTCTCCGTCGTTGCTCCTAGCAGAGCTAATCGAGAGAGGGATCATCGACTTGGCAACAAAGACAGGTATATATGTTGACTTCTACGGCTCTACAGCTCCTGTGTCTGATTGTCAGATCGCAGTTGTGGAGCTTGGGGCTGGTTGCGCACTTCCTTCTCTGCTTTCAGCCACAGTTCGCACCCCTCCATCCGTCGTCGTCATCACCGACTATCCCGATGAAGTGATCATGCGTAACCTGGTAGCAAATTTCAACCGAAATAAACCGCACTATCAACATGGCTGTTCAGTGCATTCGACAGGCTACGAATGGGGCCAAGACACTCGTCCTCTCTTGTGAGGTCCAATCGCCAGTCACCCGCCGTTGACAGCATCTCATTTCTTTACAGAGATTTATTGAAACAAAGTGATGCATGCGCAATACGCGAGGCATTCGATGTCGTCATCATGTCCGATCTGCTGCATTTCGACCGATCACACGACGTCCTCATTCGCTCCCTAACGTCACTCCTCCAAAAGGACCCAACCTCCAGAGCGTACGTTGCCGCGGGAAAATATACGCAGGCGCACGTATGTGATCACTTCGTTGAAGAGGCAAGACGAGCGGGAATCGAGCTGGAGGAAGGCGAAGTTGAGGGGGATTGGCGTGGTACTCTCGAAGTCTCTGGCGGCGGGCTCGACAGGGAGCAGCTTGGTGTGCGGAAAGATATGTGTAGATGGTGGGTTGGACGGCGGATCGACAGTAAACTTGAGTAATCATAGTAACAAGTGAGTCGAAGTAACATCGTTCCCACCTTCGCTGACTGACAGCCCTACGAGTCACACAGCACCGGAGTTCATCCCGATGTTATGCTGATCCAGCTGTATGACTAGTGGACGTCGAACTGCCTATTGGACAAGACTACTTGAGATCAAGGCGTCCTCTTGAACCACGGTAGGCTCCTACCAGGTGTTGCCTGCACAAGACATGGCCCATGCCGCCGGGCCATGCGCATCCTGAGAGTTTACGTAGACGGTCACCTAGCGCTAGCGTACACTCCGATAGGTCTCGGAGACATGCCGACATGAACCATGCCAAACATGGAGGGCGGGGTGTGACGGGCGCGACACCTGCAAGCTGCGCACGCCCGAAGTGGCTGTGTGCGAGGTACGTTGTTCTTGTTTCCCTTCAATTGTATGAGCAGCTAAGCACCTTTCGAAGTGACCTCCAATCAACACCGCCAACATGTTACTTGAGGGCAGAGGGCGATACATGTGGCACCATTTCTGTCCTGAACAAGTGACTTATATGGCCACTCACACGTCGCCTCCTGTCTAGGATGACGTGATGAATACAACGTTTTTTGCAGAGCATTCTGTACGGACTGTCATTGGTGCGTAGTCGGCGAAGGATAGATGATCTGTCATGCATGCTCTGCTCACACGAAAGAGACTCGACTCACCGCATTTTACTCAGCTATATACACTTCTCGTTGTTGAATCGTGGCATGTTGTACATTCCTCCTTGGACATCCTCGCAAGTGCAGCTTTCTCTTACTTCCGCGTTACATATCCAGCAGGTACCTCGTGCGCCCACAGTCAAAACCAACATGATAGACATCCTCGTCCCAAACGCGCACTTGATCGGCTTGTGGTTGCAGATCTTCGCCACTGGTATGTCCTAGACGCGCGGAAGCCATAATACAAGTGGATAGCTTGCTCACTCGATTCCTCTCATTTATACAGGTGCATATTGTGTATACTTCATTCAGTGTGTGCGCATCGTACGCCAGAGGGCCTGCGAAGGCATCTCGCATTGGATACCTCTCACATGCATTGTGATGTTTCTGATTGTCGTTGTGGTGAGTGACCCTGGTCATCTGACGGGGGGACGCTTGTAAGGCTAAGCTGCGCGGGTCCCTGCGGTTTCATTGTCCACAGGATCTTGCCGTGGAGATGGAACGAGTATATATCTCATTCCGTGTGTCAGGGGAAACAGGCGCGACCCCGGGCGACCCAGCAAAGTTCTGGGCGAATCCAACCACGACGGGGTCCATGATCAAGAACACGATCACTATACTTCTTGCCATCATTTCCGACTTCATCATCGTCAGTCTCATTCACTTCCTGTTTCCGCGGGCTTGTCTGTACCAATTGACGGGCATAGGTCTGGCGGACGTACGTTATATGGCAACGAAATATCCTCGTCATCCTCGGACCTGTTGTGCTTTTGTTGGCTGACATTGGTGAGTCTCACCAATACGAGAAAGTCCAGTGGCTGACACAGTCACACTGTAGCTGTCGGTATTCTCGCATCTTGGACGCTCGCTCAGACATCGACGAGGGATGTCGACACCATCATAATCTCAGAAGCAAGTATGCGCTTCCGGGACTTCTTCATCGTCACATTCTGCATCAACGTCCTGTGCGCAGGTACGTCGTTTCGCGTGCTACACGACCCGAGCGGTATCATTCACATGTGACCCCACTCTCAGGCCTTATTTGCTGGAAGATCCGCGCAACCATGTCGAGTCTTGTGGGACCCGGATCCACCGTTGGAATTCTGTTACACCGTCTCTTCGAGGTCGCTGTTCAAACTGGTGTGTATCTATGGTTTGTATTCCATGCTCTCGGCCTGACTTCGACTGCTCGTCTTGGGAAGCTGCATTCTATTGTGCACACCTCCTAGCGATCATAGTTACTGACAGCGCAGGGACGAACCTCTTCGATTGTGTACGTCTTATGCTCTCTCCAATACTCATTTGCACCGATTTCATCTTTTGTGTCAGCTCCCGCCAGTCACGGCGCTGGTATTCTCAATGCTCATCGTCCGAACCAGGGTGGAGACATACCCAGAGCCTACGAAAGCAATGCTCACTACGATGTTCACGTTGTCAACAGGTGGCCGAGACACTACATTGTCTTCTACTCCGACTATGGAGAGTCAGATTGACCTAGAACGCGCGGTCGAAACCGATGCAGACTTCACGATACCTCGGCCGATTCAAAGGCCCTGCATGCCAGTACCTTCTCCACTTCCTGTACCCAGAAATTAGTTTGACAACTCTGATTTTGTACTACGATAGTTCCAAATGTATATCACCTGTACAAGAGTAGACACTTTGTATGGAGGTTCGTCGATTCTTTGTCAGAGGGCAACACCATTTGGACCTTGGTGATTATGGCTCATCGTCTACATAGCCTGATTGACGCAAATCCGCTAGCACCTCCTCCCCCATCACGGTACTCCAACGCTCGTCGTCTAGGGGAGAAATATAATCCGGGTGATCCCCCATGCCACACCCCATCTCTTCCATGAATGCGAGCACTTTCTGAAAGGGGTAGTCACGGGATATGTCTCCTCCCAAGAAATGCGTAGACAACGTCCATCGAAAGTGTTCCTTGATGAACGCGTTTGTACGAGCATTTAGAGGTGGGCGGATGTGGCTCGGGAGTCCGGCCTCACTAGCTGCTTGTGTGAACGTACGAACACGGTGGTTATCCTGCTTGATGATCAATCTCGGGCGTTCAGGGGACCAGTCATCATGATAAACACTCACGTCGACGTCGACACTGAACGCATTGTTGTGCCATAACTCATACAGGTCCACGCGCATCGGCAGCAGATTCTCAGACACTGTGAAAGTTTCACGCCGAATGATGATGTCTCTTGCGACGTGTGGTATCAGGACCTAGTCACAGGTAAGCGTCCAGAGGATGCGGTATGCTTCGTAGCTCACCTTGTCAACGGCCCCCGGAGGAAATACCCAGTTCACATCAACGGGAGTCGACCCCGAGAAGATGCACTCAGAGCCATAGCGCTGCTCGGCCTCTTGCCGTAGTTTATCTGGGACGGCATACTATGACAAGCGTTCAGGGGTAAAGTAAACGACGATGCGATACGAGGGGCGTACTAGCTGCAAGTTCTCGGCTGCCCTATTCATGATTTCCTTATTCTTCTCGTAGCCAGACTTGACCTTTGCAAGCGTACGACCAGCTGGGATAGAACCGAGGTATCCGAGCATGCTCTGTCGATTTGGATCTAGGTGCACGAGTACATTCTCAGCAAAAACTCAACCTATCGCATATGGTAGCTTGCCTTCCTCAAAGCATCCGTAATCGCCTGGCTCGAGCACCTCTGACATGGGAACCGAGCGTAGAGGTAGGGGACAAAATTGAAATGGACCAATGCGTTCCACGCGCACACGTTTGATCTCTGAAGTGCCAGTGAGAGCGATTGTGTTAATCCACCGGATTAGCGTTTCCGCAGTGAGAGGCCCCGTCTGTCTGAGATTGAGGCCTGAAATTCCAATAGAGCGTGAGTAATATATATTAGACACCACCGTGACTAGGAGCTCGGAGCCTGAGCCGGGAGAGAATGGACTGTGACTGGAATTCCTTCCGACTCACAGCCAATCATTGTTGGTACTGGAATGCACTTCCACCAAAGGAAGAAGTCTGCATCGCGCTGTTTAGAGAGCCGAGAGTCGTGTGCACGATGAAGAGCCATGCTGGATGGCGGTGAAAGACAAGTCGGAGTCACACTAGTAGCAACGGAGACGATCGAGATGCTCGCTAGCGCTCAACATCATGTCACAGTCGCCACCTACGCAATAGGTTGCGAGCCGCTAGTCTGAAATGTGTCAACAATCACCGTAGTAGCGGACTACAAAACAAGTAAAGAAGCAAGCTCATAGACCCACGTCGAGATCGAGCCGGATACCACTCAATATCTGAATGGTAGCCTAAGTATATCGCGCTCACTTCATGGCTTATAATCCACAAACTTACGTTGCTTCAGGAGATCATGACCTAGTCCTGTTCTATCGCTCTAGGGTCTCGCCGTCACCTCGGAGTAGACCCTCAGGCTAACTCTCCTCTGAACGGCACCTTGCTCCGGAAGAGTCGCCTGTTGTACCTGTACCCGAGCAGTGTAGACCTGAGACTCGTGCGATGGCAAGGTCTTGACGTGGCCCGATGTTCCCTCGAGGTGCGGGAGTGTGAACCGTTCAGTCCGTCGCCGTTGATCTAGCGACTGTGACTCTGGCTCACCGGCGGATCAGTGCGAGTCCATGTCCCAAACGAGCATATTCGGATAGAGAGCACCAGTCTTCAAGGGTATAGTTTACATACTGTCAAGGTACGTCAGACTTTTCGGGTTCTTAGGCGAGGGCATGTTCAGGATGGACAGACCTTGAACTAGCTCCGTGCAAGTGAGGCAGTGTATAAAGGACCAGTCGACCAATGCATACACGCAGCGTCCAGCACACCCAGATTTCCAGCCATGCAGCTCTCCCTCAAGTTCTCTCCGTTGGTCTTCGGCGTCCTTGCAGGGCTGGCGAGCTTCGCCCGCACAAACCCCACCCCGATGGTACGCTCGTCGTTGTCCGTAAAGCGCCAATCCTCATTGACCCCTACCAGTCCACGTCGGACTCGGACGGCCTGGGCTCCCAAGAGGTAACACAACATTCCTAGCAGCCCCATCAGCCCGCTGACCACCCATCCGAGTCAAGCAGCCGTCCACCAACATCCTCACCTACAAGCAGATGATGGACTGGCTCGCCACAACGAACGCGACGCTCACCTACACCAGCGCGCCCCTCAACCCCCTCCGACTCTCCCAGCGCGACTCGAAGGAGACCGTGGTGACCTACTGCAACAAGCGCGCCCAGAACGTCTGCGGCGGGACCTGCCAGGTGTACACCGGGGGCCCGATCTGCCTCGACGCGCCGGGCGTCGCGTGCCTCGCCGCGACGCGCAACGTCGGCTTCTGCACCAAGCTCGGCTGCGGCGGGACGTGCAACCAGCTCTCGAGCTGCGGGACGCTCCTCGATGGCGGGTTCTGCCCGACCCCGAAGGCGAACTCGATCGTCGTCGAGGTCGATTCGGACGATTGAGATGGCGCTGGCATAGCGGTGAGTAGGTGTTGTTTGGCAGCCATATATGCGGAAGGCTGATGATGGATTCGGATTCGTGGACGTACTAGACGAGTGCGTGAGCTGGTCGACTCGCATCCCTTCGACCGCTCCCCTTTGATTCATGTACCATCGTGCTGTGTGTGTGTTTGAATGAGCGTCGTTGTGAGCCTGCTTGTCTAGGAATGAATGTCAGTTATCAGTGTCTATGATGCGGTAGAGTACTCACCGCCGGCAATTGCGAGAAGATGATGAGTCCTGCCCGGGAAGGTAGCTTCAAGTCGGAATACTCTCAGATAGTTATTACAATCAAGCTCAGACGTAAAGGGAGTGAGAACATACTGTGGCAGAGAGGATGCGACTATTAATGATCGTTAAAGGCGGGCTGAGCATCACGAGCACAGATGCTCTCAGACGCAGAGAGGCACACGGATGACCCTCACAGAGTTACAGAAACCCGACCTAGTCTGAGTCAACACATCGCGAGTGCCAAATGCTCGTCGACAAACACGGAAGAGCGACGTACATCAACTCAATGTGCAGACGTACTCGCGCCTTGTGCACACATTGGATGGGTTGCCCCCGGGTCATCGCCAGTCGTTCTCAGACGCATGCGAATTCTTCCCACATGTCGAGCCAGAAAATCTTCAACCGAGGTCTGCTGTCCCAGACCCATTCTTGCGCCCGCATGAGAGATGTCAGCACAGTGCATGACGCCCCGAAGATGACGACTTACTCCAAATGCAACTCCAAGTCAAGTCAACAGTCGTCATGCATTGATGGTTCCAATGCACGCCCATCCTCCGTCCATCCCTGACCACGTTCATGTGTCGGGAGGAAAACATTCCGGGGGCCGATTCCCATGCCCTACTACTAGTATGCGGTGAGCACGGTACCCGCCCCCGAACGCGCATGCGGATGCAGCGTCATGCTCACTGCTCAGCATGACAGTGCGACCCTGTATCTTAGCTCAGAGTTCAGAATGCCTCTGTCCAACGTAAACTGCGTCAATGATTGTCATCAGATAACGAACGAGGCACTGACGTCGGGGACGGATAGTCGGAGTCCAGCACATTCCGTTCATGTGATGCGTCAGTCGCGATCTCTCCGGCAGCCTATTCCCAGTGTCTAGAATGCGCACCTTCTCCGCCCGCAGGCGCGAGGCTAGCCAACACATTCCAATGATCCCAGCTTCTCCAACCTGACAGTTGCGAGCGTCCGGACCTGAGATGAGCAGCACTCTCCAGAACATCCATCCACGAATCCCCGAATCCACGAATACACGATCCGCCGTGTCCCCGGTCAGTTGGAAGAACAATAACAACGTCCCGAACCCCCCAATCGCCCCACTCCATCGAGCGCGGACCAGTAAAAATCGCGACAAGCGAGCTCATCGCCCATATGACCCCCATCCAAGGCACCATCGCCAACTACAACCCGCACCCCCGGGCCCAACGAATGCCCGAGCGTCCGCAGACCTCCGCGTCCCCCCACTCAACACCGCGGGCGCACGATCTGCGCCTCTCTGCGTGTTCATCGACGCGCCCCCGCAATGAACCGCAGCCGCATCAGAACAACTTCCAGCGCACGCCTGCCGCTTCTCAAGTTCCAACTCCCCACCGCAGCTGAGAAGCGACACGCGTGTCAGCGGCCATCGTAGAATTGAAGACAACGTTGACGGCACAGTCACGGTCAAGACTCAAGGGACGGGACGGGGCGCCGTGCTCTACCCGAACGCAATTCTGTGCATCAGGGGAGCGACGCACCGCGTGAGCAGGCGGTGCCATGCGGCGCCGGCGGGGATGCAACCTTGCTGCCAGGCTCGCGCTCGTCGGGGGCTGCGTGGCGGTTGACATGAGGCACGTCCTTGACAAGCTTCAGCCTGGCGTCTTCTTCAGAGCGTCCGCACACCAGCCTAGCCTCGCTGTCCACACGGTACGCCCGCGGTCCGCGTGTAGAAGGGTGCACCGAGATCTAGACGCATGCATAGGCGTGCCACTGGGTGGCCGGGTCTCACGACGGACCACATTGACTGTTGATGAACCGCAGACGCCTATGGGGTTAGATGGGCGTCAACCGGGGTGCAAAATTCGGGATGAATTGGGGTACGAACCAGGTCATATCCCGTACAGGCATGTTCGGAAACCGGTCCCAACGGAGTCGAGCGACTCGCAGACCTCAAGGAGTTTAGCGTCCAACTCGTCAAGCCCGCGGACCACGCGCTCGGAGGAGCTCGGACTGGTCAGCTCGACTGAGGAGAGTCTCCTCCCCGAAACAAGCCCCTCCGGTGCTTCCACGGTCCGTATCTGACGCACGAGGCGCAGAGATGCAGCATGCCCCACTTCGGGAGGATCCCACCGCCCGTTCTCACGTCTCACGTAAATCAACCACAGTTTCCCCTCGCAGGCGTGGCAACCCGGGTAGCGGACAGCGCAGCCCCGGATGCGCGCCGTACGACAGGCAGGCCAGCCAAGCGGCCCGCTTACGAACCGCTTTCGCTGCATGTGCCCACTCCGATGGGGAGCGGAACCGATTGGGAAGCTAGAAATCGGCCGTCGCCGTGCGGAGACACGAGGCTCGCCGCCGACCGACGACGGTTGCAGCGCAGGTGCGAAGCAGAGCAGCCACTTCTCTGCGTCTCAACGACTCTACACGGACGCGAACGTATTCCCGACCGTTGTCGCGAGGGGGTTAGACCCGATGCACGACCTAGGAAGCGTGCTGGGTGGCTGGCAGAGTTGAGGCCGAGGACGCGTTCCGTACCCCCTTCCGAGAGCTGGTCCGGAGGCCGCTGAGGATCAGTTGGAGAGCCTTGCCACATGTGTGCCTTGGTATCACACGCTTCTTGCCTTGTGTACCCCGTACAGTAGTTGAGAGCGTGAGCGGAGGCCTCCACCTCCGTCCTCCGTGAAACGGGGAGGACGGGGCGACCAGAGCGTGCATGCACGCCGGTCCCTTCCATAGTGCCACTTACAGCCTAGCGGGAGGAACGGAAGAGGGCGGGCCACCCCCGCACCAGATGATGCCCCGCTGACGCAGCCCCAGCCCTTCAACCGCAGCACCAAGTCCTCGGGTCGCACGCGCAGCGGCCGAAGCGCTGCGCCAAATAGGAGGATTGGGGAGAAAGTGTGGGAGGAACGGCGTCAGGTACCTCGCGTCTCGGAATGCAAACCGAACAAAGGCCCATGGAAACCACGCTCCAGTCAGAACGGCCCTCGACCGCCGCCCACGCCGCACAAGCGGGTAGAGCGACAGCGGCGGTTTCTTGCAGATCTTCTTGGATAAGGCGTCGTCCTCGTCTCGTTCTTGTTCCCTTCTGCTTGGGAGTCCTCAGTCGAGAAGAAGGCCTGCGCGTGGTGGTTCTCGGAGGACTCTGCCCTCTGCTGTCGTTTTGAGCTGGGAGGCGAGGCGGCGTTGAGCTCCGTGGTCGAGCCCGAGACGATCTGCGAGCTTGCCGACACGTCACCCGCGGTCTCTTCGGCAACGGCAGCGCGCGTATGAATGTGAGAACTTGAGCGGTCAGATCCTCGGCTCGCAGACTCTCAGCCACAAGCGTTGACTCAACTCGCGCAGACGGATTACGTACCCCAACCAGCGGACAGTCGTGCGGGTTTTGGTGCTGTACGTATTTCGGGGCATTTTCAGCGGAAATGAATCGCGTCAATGAACGGGTTTTCCGGTAACAGGTGAAAACGGTGTTGCCTTGCAAACATGAACCAACCAACATTGACCCGCATAGCAGGCAGTTACCGCCCTTGGAAGTAAGCAATCCTTGTTCCCGTTCAATTCCTAGAGTCAATCAGTATATATGCAGGGAATAGGAGACCTAACGGCATCTGTGAGATAAGAAAACCATGTGAGTGGTCTCGTTAAGCGCACGCAGTCGCCATCAAACCTTCCAGGCACATTAAGAAGCGCACGGAGTATCGAGACGAGCGAATATAGACCCAGTGCGTGCGTTGTTGAGACTACGACCGCGAGCAAGAGTCAAGCTGTAGAGCAGAGTCAAGTTCATGTGCTGGCATAAGTGACGAACTTACGCAACGCCGCCACAATGTGTGGGCGGCTATCCTAAAAAGGAAAGTCACGTAGAACATTAGCCATCGTGGTGGTGAAGTTCACCATATGCGGTGTCTGTAGGATACTCGCGGGCATGACTTCAAGAGATCCCAGCAGTAGAGGCTAGACTGTTGCTACTACAATTGCGTGAGTGTGCTACCTACCTCAGTGTGAACTCGTGCATGATAAGTACTCGTCGCGCTTCTTGCTTTAACACGGAATCCATACTAAAGCCACCTACATGCAGACAGTATCCACGGGTTTACAGCATATACCCACTGCCTAGACTACTACTTGCTTCACAACTTGAAAATAGACAGATCCACGTACCTGTCGGGCTAACGCCGCCCGAAATGAACGCCTGATAGCCTCATATGAATCCCGCACACTATTTCCGTGCCGCTATAACAACAGAACGCGGCCATCGTGAGGTTCCCGCTATAACCTTGGTCATGCTGCAAGCGCCGCCCTGCTGCGCGTCTCACACTAGTAGCTGGTTACTCGTAGCGTCATCGAGTGCGCTACGCCCTAGCAACTCTGCGGTACCTCACTGAGGGTTAGCGTCCCAAGTTTAAACCTGTCAGATTCCATAAGCAACAATAGCGCATATCTCAGGGAGTGCACGCTACACACCAAACATAGAACAAGGCTGCGGCCCCATGCGCAGCGCGCACTGGCAGTGGCATGGCAGACGCGACTCGACAGCATCAACAATCAAGGAGGGTTCAAGTCCTCAGCATGCGGCGGAGATCGCTTCCTCCCGTGATTTCCTTCATCTCCCAACCAATCTCCCAGATGAGGCGTGCAGGCGTGCGGGCGTGCGAGTGGGATCTAGGATCCAGGTCGCAGTCTACGGTGTCTCACGGCGTCTCTGGGAAGAGCTCCCCCGCTCCCCTCTGCACTGTGCTGTCTGTCCTGTCGATCCCGTCGCGGCCCGCCTCCCACGTCCACAAGACTCACAGCTCAGCCTGACCGTGACATCGTGGCATATGGCCACCCCCGGCCGCCGTCAGCTACTTACTCCCGGCCCTGCGCGTCTGTCCGCTTGCACCCTTCTCCCGTGCGGCCAGTGCAAAAAACCTGACGAAAGACGACTCGGCTGCCGTCTGTCACACTTAGTGCCATTGCCCGTGAGTAAGCATTCAAACCATATCATGATAGAGCGCGCCAGCGACACCCGACGCCCGAGTGGTCCATTTAACCGCTGGAACGCGTCCATACCCACAATGGTGCAATTGAGCGCATGGGAACCGGAACCACTGGGAAAGGGTCGGATGAATGAGAGCGGCCCGGGCCGCGCAGCGTCCGAGTCCGAGTCACCGTCACGTCTCGTCGCTCGAAGTTGCAACCTTGCCTTGACTCAATAATCACCATCCATGGCGCCCGCGACGCGCGACTCCAGGAACCGACCGCGGTTCGACCCTCGAAGCGGAGAGCTGGGGGGGAGCGTGATCCCAGCTGACTGACAGGGAAGCCGCCCGCTTACACGTACAGAGGGCCAACGCCGGGACGCGTTGCCGACGCCCGCTTGGCATGGGACACCCTGCGACCGAGTTCTGAATCTTCTGATGTTCTGAAGTTTATAAGTTATGAATCTTGGGGAGTGGACGACGAGTGGCGAGCGGTCTCGCACTCGCAGCAATTCAGCCACTTAGCCACCCAGCGGAAGTCAGAACGCACTGGGCGGTGCGAAGCCTACCGGGCTCGCGACGCACGAACCGAATACGCACGGAACTCCGGCCGAGTGGGAACTTCGAGGGTTTCATGTTGCATGGCATGGCAGTGAAGCCCTATCCTGAGGGAGATCGTCATGAAAGGAAGGTGTACTCAGCGCGCACACTGGCAGGAATTGCTGCACAGTCAAGTCCGACCTCGGGCTCGCCGAGCAGCGTCCCAATCTCGGTCACCGCACGAACTACTAGTAGGACATTCCCCCGCTCGAGGCACGGGCACGGGGGCACGCCCATCCATCCACCTCGGACCACCACGCGTCGCGCCATGCAGCAGCCCCGAACGAAGGCGGCGTCGGCGTGGACAACGCGGGGACTCGCTCCTAGGCCAGTGAGATCACCTCTCATGCACTAGCTCAACCACATCTCTCCTGTCCCGCTCCAAATCGCGCCCAGGGTCCAAAGCTTCAAGGCCCGCTGATGCACAATGCACGATGGTCCAACGGAGAGAGAGATCCAAGCGGCGGCGGCGGAGGGGCAGAAATCCAGGTAGTCGGTCCGCGGACCTCAGGCTCTGTCGATGCGGGTCCGGTTAGTAACTCAGACCCTAGGCTGCGTCCACACAAGTTCCGAGTCGGAGCCTACCGCCGCTGACGACAACGGTGTCCACCAGATGGAGGATCGAACTCAGGAAAGACACGATCAAGGAGCCGCGCATGGCGGCACGCCGAAGTCGACCACCCGTCCGGACGGCCCGTGTTGCGTGCTCTTGGTTCTTGCTCGCGCACTGGCTTCGGTGTCTGCAGAGCGGGCACGCGAACTGCGAACGCGCGACAGACAGCGAGAAGGCGGCGTTGTGGCGTGGCGGAGTTCGAGTGCGTGCGTGCGGAGGGGGGTTCGTACCTGGACAATGACAATACGCACACGAACACGAACACGAACACAAGATGCGTCCGAGTGCCACCATCGATGCGATGTAGATGGTCAGCATGAGCCAGATGAACAGCACAGATCTCGAGAACGTACGTCGACTCGGAGCTCGGGAGCCTTATTGACAGACCGCTTGGCCGACGAGAACCTGCCATATGGATGTGCCTTCCAAGTCTCCTCGATGCCGGCCACCAGCAACGAGCCGAATCGCATCTCGAAGAGGCACATCACCGTTAACGTTCCCCATCCAACAACGCCAGAGACAGCCTCCCGTCTCTCGGCTATCGAGCTGATAGTAACTGCCCGCCCGCGTGCAGTCAGGCCGTCCCCGGGCACTCGCCGTGATGCTCTGCCCCGACATGGTGACAGCCAGGGCCCTTCGCGAGGACCGCGCTAACCGGAACACGGCTTCCAGGAATCCATAGTTCCCGGGAGCGACACGGCTTGAGAACGGCCCAGCTTCGAAGATGCCAGTGGTCGACCTATGGAACCCATCTGGGAGAGAAGTGTCCCAAGTCGGTCCTGCGCTTGAACTGGAAGGAGTCGACGGATGCGGCTATTCATGGGGACGGCGCTCTGAGTCTACGCTGAGCCTGGACCGACCGTGGCAACGTGAGAGGACGACGATCATATAGTTCTGGTGAGAGGGCGCGGTGTATTTGCGGTTGTTCACCGGAGTAGCCGCAGCAAAGAGATCCCGAGATGGCCAGGCCAAGTCGCCGTCGCTGCTCGCGGTTTAGGCTCGTGGCGGGCCGCGCGCCTGGTATCTGGCGATTCGGGCCATACCACCAAAGGGTGCGCAGCTTGATAGGCCCTAAGGTGGCACAGCATTGCGTAGTGACCAAGTCCTGGTTCAAACGTTCAAGTTCCACCATCCGAGTCGATCGCGCGCACTTGTCCGCCGAGCTTTCGTCTCTTTGCCTCCGCGACCTTGATTGTGCCAGAGCGTCCAGTGGCTGGTGAGCTCGATGAGCGGAGGTTATCCAGCTGACAGCACCCTGCGCCCCGGAGTGCGAGCATTCCCTAGAGTTGAAAGCGCATGAGAACGTGACAGCAGATCCTGCTGGGAGCCGCGCACCATCGAATCCTCCCATCCCGCACCCTGGCAGTGGCACAGAACCCGAAGCTTGAAGCGTGCACCCTGCACACGCGCACACGAGAGTCGAGACGTAAGACGAACCGACACTCGCCCCGTCGGAGTTTCATCTGAGCAACCCACCCGCGCACCCGCACCCCCGTCGGACTAGGAAACCCACTGAGGATCGCGCCGCGAAGCCTGCCATACCGACCTGCGACCAGCGAGAGATAGATCCCGCTGCGACCCGGCGCACCGGCGCAGATGCCACGCCGTGGGGCTTCGCAGACGTAAAACATCGCGCGGTGCATGGGATGCGCACTCGCACTCGCACTCGCCGCACGCCCCCCGCCATCGATCTCGGACGAGATGCGCTCGGACTGCACCTCCTGTGAGCTTCCCAGCTGCCCCTCGAGGAGCTCGCGCGATCTCCCGTCCTGCCAGAAGCAGCCCGAATCCCACTACTGGAACCGAAGCGAGGGCGAGGGCGAGGACGATGCACAGAGTCCGGAGGAAGCGCCCTGCAGATCGCGCATGCGAAAGTTGGGATCAGGATGGGCACGAGGGTGTGGCGGCCCGGGAGTCGCGACGTGTACCTAACGCCGGCTTCCCCCGCGACTAGACCCAGACAGAGGTTAGGTTTAGGTTAGCTCGCCCTGCCCGTGACACAAAGTTCGGTCTCGCGCTGGAGGCCGTTCGCTTCCCGCCATGGATCCATCCGAGCTCCTCGCCGTTGCGCGCAATCTTCGCATCCCGGCGCTGGGACGACGACGACGCGTTCGCAACAGCGCCGCGATGAGGCTTGGATCACAGAAAACAAAGTTCAGCAGCGCTCCAGGTCAACGGTCGAAATTCTCCAAGAATGGAAGCTTACCTTCAAGGGGAAAGGGGGCGGCGCACCGAACGGGCAAAAAGCAACCGTCGCCACAGCCAAACATTGATGTTCGCCCGACAGCGAACGCCCAACACGTACCATATTCGACCTTACGTGTTCACGCGCGAGGCTCCCGACGCGATCCATTGAGTCCCATCAACGCGCATGGTAATCGATGACGACATCACGACCGTAGTGCGGGGGTTCCGTCCCCCATCCGGCTTTGTCCATAATTCCTTCCGGGACGTCCGCCGCCCGACCCCCGCAACGGCCTGACGTCGGCGGCACCTTCCATGCGCGCACGCGCGCACAGTACGAGCCGCGAGCGACGAAGCGCGACCCTGGACGACTGTGCATACGTACAGCCCGAGGTGACCGTGACCGCAAACGCGAGAGATGAATGGGGGATAATTCATGTTCGCCCGCGCGGAGGAGGACCGCCCCGGGTTGGACTTGACTGAGCAGGGGTGGCAGCTCGGGGTCGCGTAAAGACCGCAATCGTATCGCGTATTGCTGGCCATCTTCGGCGGACTCGAATTGGGGTCCAGAGAGCGGGTGGACGACCGCGCAAAACGTATACGGTATCAGCGACACGGGGTTGGAACATGAGATCGATCCAAATCCGATTTCTGTTTGTTGGACGCGAAGTCAGCATACACCATCGACAAACTCGAAGTCTAACGGACCGCGAAACAGGCACACGCACCCCTTCCGTCGGTCTGAGTCGCCGGCCATCGTTCCTTACACTCCCGGATCTTGAAGAAAGTGATTCACTGGCATCGCAAGACACTGTGTCCCATCTCTCAATCATCTTGCAGAGATGCCCATGTGAGCCCGTCTCACCTGCACCGTAACGCCAGTAACTCATCGGTAGCTCCTCCAACACGCTCCATCACCAGTCACTCCAGCACTGCACAAGCCGAGCGGCGAGGACGGTCGCACACAACGTAGGGCAGTGATAGTGCCTACCCCAAAGGCCCCGGCTGTTGTCAACTCCCCGAAATCTGAACTCAGCATCGGCCTTTACTGCGAAGGCCCTCTCACTCACCATCAGCCCGATAGGGTCGTTGAACGCCGCATGCGAAGAGATGGAGATGTTGAACTTGCATCTGCATAACCGATCATGCATCATGTCCGAGTCAAGTTCGCCATGTCGCGACACAGCCTCACGAGATTCCTCGCGCCGATAGATCACCGCGCCACGCTCTAGGGTCATCAGACACGACGCGCGACGCGCCCACCAGGCTGCTCAGGGCGTCCAGTCAGAATGTGGTATCAGTGCTCGTCTCGCAACAAGCTACCATCGGACGTCAGTCAAAGATAAAGGGATAGAAGTACGAGTACCCAACTTCTCCTGTTGCCGATGTCGGGGTACGCCCACTGTACAGGGGACAAAGTCTCGCACTGGCGGCTGAGGTTGTACAACAGCGCCCGGTACTTCGACCCAAGAAGCAGAAGCGCGGCGCCTCGACCCCACGCTATTCCAGCGACAGGTGCACATTGGACTGCCCGTGCGATGAGTTCCGCGCGACGGCTTCCAACATCGGCAGGGCAAGACGATAACGTATCATCCTGCCCTACGAGTCACGACCGATGCGAACCTGCGGACGGAAGTCTGATAAATGCTCAATGAGCATGTAGGTTAACGGCGCGAGGTGCGCGATATATTACTATCAATCAAATTCTGTCAGAACGAGCTGCCATTCCAATCACGAACAACAACAACTTGAACTCACCAACTTCGCGATGAGTGCCTCACCGTGATGAGATCCAGCCTTGTCCATCGTACTTGCATCGCTGGGATCACTCAGGCACATGATCGCGTTGTATAACATGCATCGCTGTGGTTTCTAGCGCGCCCGTATCCTTCTTCTTGAACCCCAAACGGTAAACCTCGCAGAAGCGCCGACTCCTCCTCCTCGCGCGAGCGCATCTTCACGCGCCGGGAGACTAGACGCATGCCTGTGCCTGCCGAGGACATGGCCGTGTAAATTTAGATCAAAGTCTTCGGGGTTATGTTCTAGGGTTTGACGGTGCACTCGCCCCGGGCAGTCGGCGATGAAAGAAGTTGGCAGTTGAGGCAATTTGCAGAACCCGGGAAGCAAACTTGAAAGAAATGGCGTTAGAAGATTAGACCTGAGGCAATGTTCTGGCCGTTGTGAATCAGCGAAGGGTCGGGCCTCAGGCCTCAGGCTGCAAGGCATCGTGTGCACTTGAAGCCGTTGCTGGATGTACATGTCTGGCAGGACCCCGTAGAGAGACGGCCACTGAACTCACGGTGAACTCGGACGATACCGGACCGCGACCACTTCGCTGTCGGTGGGAATGTGACGTGCGCGGGAGGGTGAGTCACGCCCGTTCGCTAAGCGAGCCTCTGGTTGGGCTTCGTTGGGTCGCCGGTCCGCCTGAAACTGCCTGCCTGTTCCTGTTTCGCCAACATTCCAGCTTCCAGACCGAGGCGAGGCTAAGGTTAAGTTGAATGCAGACGCTAGACGGTAGACAGATCTAGACTCACGCATACTCATACACGCCGACTCCGCACGACAAGCCTTCAGGTTAGAACCCCGGCCCCAGTGACTTGAAAGAAAGCCCGGAGGCTGGCGCAGCCTTCGCCCAAGAGGCCGGTGTGAGACTCGGGGGTGGCGCACCGTACCTCCGGAGTCGGAGCACTGCAGATCTCCATCCCGACGTCCTCCACTCTCCTCGTCGAAGCCCAGACCTAAACGCACGACATGAGAGCTGCAGGGAGCACATGTCGTCAGAATCGGGCCACCAAATCTCCCATACGGGGTCCAAATTCCCGCACCTCGGCCCAGAAATAACCCCACCGCCTCCTATCTGCACGTCTGCGGATGGCGCACTGGGACTGCTCGAATTGCGGCGGCAAGATCGTGTGCAAAAAATCGCCGAGCCAGATATCCCCAAAATCTCGCGCCGTCCGACTTGGAACTCGGGAGGGCGACACCGACAGTCGACGATCCTCGGGGCTTCTCGTACGTGGGGTGCGCGGACCGTGCCACACCTCGCGTGTCGGGGGACGTCAGCGCGGGGCCACGGGCCACGGGTATGTACCACGGTCGGGGCTCTGGTGGCGAAAGTGGTCAGCTCGACGTTCACGTTCCCGATTCCGAAGGTGGCGGAGGGCGCGATGAGAAACGCACTTGCTTCGATTCGCGGGAGGTGGTGCCAGGTGTCGTGCACGTGCACGCAGCTCTCCTCGCGAACCCCACCAGATAAAGCCACAGAAGGAGTGCTCGCGACAGGCCCCCTCGATCGCCCCTCCCCGGTGGGTCGATTGAGATGGTGTGGTTGACAGGGAGCCTTGTACGCTATCACAGTTATCATAGCCGGGACCACTCGACCCACCTGTACGCCGGGACAACGTCACGGAAGCATGAGATTGAGTGTGAACTTGAGATCGAGCGTGGACGTCTCGGCGGGGAAGACGTGTGTCTCGCCTGGCTCGGGAGTACGATATCCCAACCTGCGATGATGTCCGAGTCCGAGGCCCGGGTCGAGAGCCCTCGCGCACGGGTGCTGACAGCTGAGATACGGATGGACGGTGTAGGGACATCTTGTCCACACATGCGTGTGCGTTCAAGGTTCGAGTACGCTTCTTGGTGCTTGAAAGAGTTCGCCGGGGTGACGTTGTGGACAACGTGGCTAGTGAGTTCGACTCGCTGCTCAATCTTGCCAATGAATTTGCGAAAGGTGGCGGACGTACGGGTGCAATGTGTAGCAGCAAACGAACTCACTTGAAGTCGCCGGTGCCATTCCTCCGATGTATTGACCGGTAGCGAGCCGACCGCTCGGTATAGGTTCGATGGCTAGAGCATCCAGCAACATGAATGACGATGGTCATGCTCGAATAGTAGCAACCAAGTCTAGGCGCATCGATCGTGCTGACATCCCAGTGGCCAGAGCGGCAAACAAATGTGACGCGCGACAAATGCATCACACCGACACGCGACAGCTTGAACGGGTTTGTGGCACTTATTCGGCCCACCTAACAACATCCCCGACGTCGGGATGGTGCTCGTCGTGGCGCCCTGCAGCGCGCCGTGCTCGTCACCACCACCGGTCATGCGTCATGATGCATGGATGCATGACGCATGACCGCATTGACTGACGTTTCCAGAACGCCGGAGGAACCCCCGCCTGCCCTCAGGCTCTGGCCCTGGTCCATGCAAAGAAGAACCAGAGGGAGCGCGTCACCCCGGCATCGGATTATCGGATAATCGCTCGCGACAAATACCTCCCAGACACGCGCGCACACACAAACGACTGGAGACCTGCGATCCCAGCGCACCCGTACTTAACATCGACGCTCGCGAACGGAGCCCCCAACGTGAGCGTACGTACATCCGCCCGCCACGACCAATTTCAACCACCTGCAGCGCATGGTCAGCCCATTTCTCCAAGGCACGCTCACGTACGCCCGGCCCGCCCACGGCCACTGGCACGCAGTTTGATCCAGATCGGAGAGGTGGGGAGGGGGGGACTAAACTCTACCTGACACTGACCTGACAGGACAAGCCGAGCAGAAGACCCGCCCCGCCGAACCCCGGCGTCTCACCTCGTCCTCTACATTCAGCGCCTACGCGCATGAAGTCTTGCGCGTAATTCGAACGCGGTGTGGACTGGTGTGGGGAAGACAGAACGTCCGCGCAGTGCCGCAGGACCCTGCGCGTGGGTTCCGGTGGCCTGACGGTGTGCACCCCGAGGGGGCCAGACGGACCCAAGGTCCGACACCGCGAGGGCTGGAGCTGAATGCCGAATGCTCGCGGGCGGGCGCACTCGCAGCAATACGAATACACCACAGGCGAGCGTCGATAAACCGGCACAAGAGGAGCGGAGGTGGGGGAGGGGGGAGGGGGTGCACACGACGCACGCCCGTTCCGCACGACGTTCCATGCCGGATATGGTCGCGTGCTTCTGAAAGTGATTTGCAGTGGCGACAGACTTCAGCCGTGCTCTCCCGGCCGCTCGGGGCACGGACGTGGGGCACCGGGGTTGAGCCTGGGAGGACGCGAGCGCGTGTGAGCCTGAGACCGTAAGACGGGATCGCGAGATCATCGATCCCATCGACGTGGCCGATGCGCTGGGGGGGTCGTGCGCCGGGAGCGGTGAGCGCATCCCTGGAGGCCACGATATACGCCCTCCAGCAGCTCGAGCACTCCAGCCAGCGCAGCGCCGTGCGTGTGGCCATCCGCGCGAGGACGCAGACGCCTCTCTCCATTGAAGGTTCCCGTCATCCGGGCCCGGCTCGCGCGGTGTCCACTATTCAATATTCAATACTTGAATACAGCACCAGCACACGCGACAAGCCCACCGTCCACTGGGCCAGGAACGTGTATTGCTTCGCAACCGTGCGGCCCAGAGCACGTCGCCCCACGCAGCCCAAAAGCCGCGATGCGACTACCGAGTACCGAGGTACCGAGCGCCGAGTACGGAATCGACGGGAGCCTCTCTGCACCCGCGACGAGGACGAAGAGGAAGAAGACGTGGGGGGCGTGGCACCAGCGCGGGCCCCCCTCCCTCCCTCCCTTCCTTCCTCCCTCCCGCGAGACGTCAGCACCGCCCGGGCATCTAGACGTGCTGGAATGAATCGTTGCGGTTTATGGCGACGGCGAATACCAACTCGGCAGGCGTCAGCATCCACGTCCGCCCCTCTCTCTCTTGCCTATTGCCTCTCGCCTCTTACCCCTCGCCCGCCAGATCTGCGGGGGCTCTGGGCTCTGGGTCGCATGAGTCCCCAATCGGACGCGTCTTGACTCTTCGCCCTGCGGCCCCGGCGGGATCATGACTCCATGCACTTAACCGTGCTGATTGAGGAGTCCGCCGGCGTGTGTCAGCGAAGAGCCCGCTGCTGCGGCCATTGATTGTGGGTTGCAGGAGACGGTTCGCGATCGGGATCGAAGTCCGAGTCCGGGAGACGGCGACGGGGTGGCCAGTGGACCCAGCGCAGTCGCGCGATCCCTTCGAAGTTCGAACTTCGCGCTGTGCTGCGCGTCGATTTCCCGACAATCCGTGCCCGTGTGCCATCGCCGTGCGCGCTTTAGGGGGGTGGAGCGTCGGCGGAAGAGGATGTATTGGGATTTGGGGCAGGCGGGAACCTTGTGCAATGCGAGGTGCCTGCAATCTAAACAAAAAAGCGCGTTTCGTTTGATTGCAATTGCATCAGGATTCTGCGCAGAGAGAGAAGCCCGGCAGAGGACGGATGGACGCACCCGCTGCCCGCACATCCTCCATCCCCCACCCCATCCCAGCCCATCCCAGCCCATCCCAGCCCATCCCATCCCGTACCAGCCCCGTACCAGCCAACACACAATAGCAACATCTGAACAACGCAGCCCGTCTCATCTCCGGCGGCTCACGTACATTGATTGCATTTGCATAGTGACGCGAAAGAAGAAGAAAGAAGAAAAAAAAACGCGTCGAAACGCGAGCAGAAACGCGCCCATTTCGCGCGTTGCCGAGTCCCGACCGACCCGTGCTGCGTGCCAATCCTTCCTTCCGCGCGCGCATAGTACGTGAGCCTGACCCCATTATCACATAATAGCAGCCCGAGCAGCTGGTTGGGGTGCGCACGAATCGGAGCCGTATTGCATCGTTGTCGGACGAGCCCGACCCGACATGCTCGAGCGACGAGTGCCACGAACGAGCTGCAAGAGGCGCGCCCAGCGCGGATGTCTTCCCGGGTTGTGGCGGATCGCTGTGCGGATGTGCACAGGGCCTCGGATGGGTCCGTGAGCCTATTGCATCCATCCAGAGTCCATCGAGCTCTCAGCGAGCTGCAGCAGAGATCGACCGGGGACCACGGAGCACGACACGACTAGCTAGGGTCTCTAGCCGGCAGGGCAGGTTGTGACATGGTGTTCGGACCATAAATGCATGACGTATGCCCCGCAGTACATACTAGTTGAGCGACGCAGAGCGCTCTCGGGTAGACACATTGAGTCCTTCAGGGCGGGTTCGGCTGATACGCGTGCATATGTTGAGCACGAGCAGCGCCCCTGACGGCATCTGTAGCGTCGCCCCACACGCAGTGACGCGGTGCTCGTCCGGGACCGGATGGCTGCGTTCCTGAGGCCTGAGGCCTGACCGTTGAACTCGCGAGGCATGCGAAGCGGGAACGTTTGAACACAGAGCGTGACGGCACCTCCCTGGAAGCCTGTACCTCGGGAAGCGCGAGGAAAGAAAGAGAAAGCGACAGAACGAACCCAGCGAAGCCAGACGAGAAAGGCGATATTGCCATTGCCCTCGAGAGAATCTGACTCCACCGCCTCGGAGTCGGATCCTGGCAGAAGCCCCGAAGCAGAGTCAAGAGTTAGCGTTAGGACGCCGACGCACCTCGGACAATCAACACTCAATCACCACGCGTCGACTCGGCGAACAGTCCCTTCGAATCCTCAGACGTCGCGGTCGAGTCTCGACGATGGAAAAGTCGCGGCGCCGGGTGAGGACACGAAGACGTGAAACAGATGCGGACGCCGGATGATCGATGAGGGCGCGAGAAGTCGAGAACCCCAGAACCCTGAATGTATGAGGCGTGCGGTCTCGAGAATGGAGGAGAGCGAGTTGAGAGCGAGAACAAGAGAGCTTTCGGCGGCAGGCGATGACGACAACATCCTTTAGCGCTCAGCCAGCCAGCGACGCGACCGGACGGGCCGCGCGCTCCGGGGTTACCGACTACATAGGCAAGCACCCAGGAAGAATCGTTGATGCGACCACGACGGTTCAGGTGGTGGTTCCGACTCGCTTCCAACTTCTGTGGTGAGGTGAGGCTTCTTCCACCTCGGTCCTCGATCGCGATGCCGAGGACCGCGACAATCAGACCGCATGCAAAACCCATCTTATTGTTGGCCAGCTCATGCTCAGGCACTGCCGCACGCCTTGCCTGAGGTTGCTCAATTTCCCAGGTCCTCCAAACTATCTGCCAGTGGCTGTTCAACAATTGGCGAGTCGAGACGTTCAAGTTGCCGTTCTTTTGAGTTTAATCTACCCGCAGAACACCATCTTTGATTGACTTTGGAGGAGAACAAGCCTCGCCCTCGCCCTCGCTCGAGGGCAGGGCTAAACCGATACGCCTTTTTCTTCAACCAGCAACTTCTAGGCGCGTCCTGAGTCCTCAGGCAGTGAGTCCCGACGCTTCCAACTTCCAAGACACCGTGAACACAAAGCTACTTGGTCCCGCGGACAGACACACGAGGATTAATATCGGGAATCGGAGTGCGGGTATGGTGTTCTCCCAGCAGAAGCGGCCGTCTCTGCGCGACCCAAAGCACATGCACATGTGGAAACCCGAGCCTATTCCTCCGTGCGCTTCCCACCCCGGAGCCCGTCCCTCCAAATTCCAATGCGTCATCACGCCGTTCGAACTTCGAAGAACGAGCCGCGGATTCTGGGTCGTTCCTGGCAGCGGAAGAACCTATACCTGAGAATTCGCGCACTGGGATTATCACGATGGAGCAGCGACTTGCAGTGCATGTGGACGCACCAAGCATGACTTGGCGTCAGTAGATGTTCAACACCGTGGCTGAGTACTGAGTACTCGAGTACTGAATGCAAGCTGGCCAGGCGCGACGGCGGTCGAGGCTATCATCATCGTCATGATCATCTTATCCAGATTGGATTGCGCTGGCGGGATCGGGGCTTGGCTTCGCGCTGGGGTATCGAGATGGAACTTGGACGGCGCGCAGATGCAATCAATGTCATCGTCCGTGGCCAGAGTGTCGTCCAAGACCGCTTAGCTCAGTAATACCGTCGAGAAGGCGGATCAGCAGCGCTTGGCACGACGTCCAAGGCAGAAGCACGAACACCGAGGCGCAAAAGATTAATCCATAGAACTCCGAGTACGTCCTCATAGACAGCGATCGTCCGGACAAGGGTTTCGCCTCGGTCCTCGGAGAGTCCTACTCGTGCTGCATGACCCCTGCTAATAGTTTCAGAGCCTAAGGTCCAAGGCTACGGTGCGCACGAGTCCGAGGCCCGCGGCAGACCGCACGGGTAGCATCACACAGAACAGGCCCCCCCGGCAGAGGTCCGAAGAAAAAATAAACAGCTCTGCGGACTTTATGCAAAAATATCTGCATTCACATGGACCCAGCACCGGCTCGTTCAGCTCGTGCGCGAGTCCTACATAGCGCACCAGTCCGGCTACTAGCAACTAGTGCAAGTGCCTAGTGCTTAGTGGCATACTTAACGTTTGGTGCTCGACCCGATCTGCCACACAAGCTCAGGCGAGCGGCGACGCGCTCCCCCGAGGTCCGAGATTAATTGCGATGCGGCCATTCACCTTGGAGACCGTGACGCACCAGGGTGATGCACACGCCGGCCCTTCAAGCTTCAGATCTCAGAGTCATTGCTCGGCGGTCAGCGTTCGGGACGCGGGCGACTGATACTGAAGTTGGTTAGCCGGGCGTCCCCGGCGTCCGTGCGCGACCTGGGCGTCCACACTCCCGCTCTTCATCGACGTCGGTCGGAGACCACACGTCGGACGTCGGACAGCGGACAGCGGGCGTCGACCGCAGGCAGAGATCAAGAAACCGAGATCCTCAGCCCAAGCCGCGTCTACACTACCACCCCGCCCACGCCAAGGCTCACCCGGCCGAGTCCGCCGGCGACCTATCATTGTCAAAGAACAAGACTCCGCTGGGTGCGAGATGACGACGCACTAGAGACGGAGCCCGTGCGGAGTGCGGACTTACGGATCACAAATCCGGACTCGCAGTCTCGCACCGTGGCACTGCGATAGCACGTTGGACGCGCGGGTGGCTCAAACCACGCAGGGTCCTCCTCCGTCCCGCTGCTGGGACGGGACGGGCCCGGCATCCCTGACTCAGTCTCGAGTACTCGCCGAGGTCCGTCTGATAGGCGCATCGGAGCAACACAGCGAAACACCCAGTCTTCCGCTTCAGTGCGTGTATGCGGGTGTGCGGGTGGACAGCTCGAGATGAGGGAAGCCCTGCTCGCTGCTCGATGCTCGATGCTCGATGCGAAGGCCTGATCAAGGAAGAGGAAGCCTGAAGGAGGCTAGGGAGCGATTCGAAGGGGCTGCAGGGCACGGAAGGGCGGGAGGGGGCGCCCGGTACGCGACGACGAGGAACGCGAAGCCGAAGCAGCACGTTACCGCGTCCACTCCGAGTGCCTCCGTACATAGCTCGGTAGCATGCGGCGTGAACTGTAGCATAGTCGCGCAGGCACCCATCCACCGGGCACCCACCCACCCAATCGCACTCGCCCGGCGCACGCGGCGAACGGTCTCGGCCAGCCCGAGGGCCTTACTCGCTAGAGGACACGCGACTCGCGAGTATGTACCTGGGAGCAGCGCTCTGCGCCCGCGAAGGGATTGAACTCTGTCCCAAAGAGAGAGGAAAGCTCGAGAGAGAGCTCTTTCTCTCTCTCTGTGTATGAGTAGGTACATACATACATCCATCCCGTGCGCACGCGTGCCCCTTCCAATGGGTTCGCGGGCCGCATGTGGCGAGCGGGCCCTGGAACGGTGACAGTACCGTGCAGGACTGGAGTCTTCCCAGATCTATTTCCGGCGCGCCCGCGCTCGCCGGCAGTCTCGCGGGTATGTACGGGGGCTGCAGCAGCAGCATCCTCGCGAAGCTTCGCGGCGTGCGTCTCGCGCCCTCTCCTGGCCCACCTTACGTAGCCACCCTGGATCGTGCGTTCGCTATCTCGGGCCAGTCAGTGGCCATCGGGGGTGTGGTGGCCCGTCACTGTCACTCGCCGCGCATCCTTGTATGTAGTAGAGAGAGTGCCCGGGTGCAGGGTGGCGGCGGGGTTCTGCGAATCTGTGCGAGTCAGGCCAGGCCGTGTGTGCGGGAGCGAGCCAGAATGGGAAAAGGCCGTGGAGATGGTCGTATATGGCAAAGATGGAGTGAGGAAGAGGAGCCTTGTGTGTCTGGCGCGGACGTTTGGCAGCGGTGAGATGAGGTCGCGCGGCCGTGGATTGGAGGGGTCTGGACCGAGATGAGGAACTTATGCTATGTGGACGATACGTGGACGATACGCATATGAGGCCTTGAGGGCCGCAGAGGAAGTGCAGGCCCCGTCGCGTGGGTGGAGGGAGAGATCGACCAACGGCTAGCGCCACCGTATCCCTTGCGATCGAGAATTACGTAATTGTTGTTATGGGCGCCAGTGGGCTGCCAACGTTAGACGCGGGTGGCATGGGACATGCGGCGTTGACAAGAACAAGCAACGAAGAGCGCGTCTTGAGCGGGGTGCAGAGCGGGCAGGAGGTGAGCGAGGTGGACCGATGTGCGCACAGAATATGGGCTCATGGAACATAGGGGGTAGCCGTTCTGGCGAAAGGCGTGGGCGACAGTAGCGAGAGTCCGGGCGAGGGATGCTTAAAATGCAGGAAAGCTGAAAGGGATTCGCATCCGGCGATCGCAGATATGACAGGGTCGAGGGGATATGTTTGGAGGGCGGCGGTCACAAGAGGACATCCGGAGCAACGCTGCAGGACGCGTGGGGGCAGGCGCGGCGGTGCGGGAGGGACTGCTTCTGACCAAGGTTCTGTCCGTGCCCGAGGCTGATAGCGGCTCTTCGCATCGGACGTGTGCTGTGGCCAGCGATGGCACGGCTGGGCGCCGGTGGGCCGAGAAGACGGGCCAGTGGGCGATGGAGGGCACTGGCGCCGGCTGGGAGACAGACTCTGGCTGTCGTTGGGATGCAGACGCGGACGCTGACGGGGAGATGTTCCTGGCCGGGATCTGGATGGGAGGACGTGATCTGGGACGAGATCGCGGGGGCGCCGTACGTACAGAGCTCGCCGGGGGGATTTCTCGCGGGCAAATTCTCGCACTGAGCGCCTTGCGGATCGCATGAAGAAGCCTTCCGGATATGGGAAGTACGAGCCCCCAGGGAGAGCAGGAGGAATTAAGAAAGAAGAGGGACGGGAGGGGGACGATGGAATGCGGATCTGAGCGAGAGTCTGGAAGTCGGTGGGAAGGACGAGGAGCGTGTCATGCGCGCACGGTCGAGCAAGGGACCGTGATTCGAGCACATATACAAGGAAGGCCGCTTCCCTCTCCACCCCGTCTCTCGCCCTCCCAGATCCAGTCCCGACCCACGTCTCTCCTCTTAATTGGCCGGTCCTGCCTTCCATCACCGTCAACATGTCCGCGCTTGCCGCCCACTACGTCTCAGACCGCCGCTACTCCGACATCCACTACGACCCCGCCGCCTACTTCTCCTACTCCCAGCCCTCCCTCGGCGCCGTCACCGCCTCCGCCTCCTCCCTCGAGGGCTCCTACGCGCTGGGCGCGCCCTCGACCTCGTCCTATGTCTGGGATACCCACGAGTCCGTCCTCTCCTCATCTTATTCGACGTCATCCTCTGCTCCCGCCAACGCCTACTCTTCCTCCTCGACCTCGGCGCACCCCGGTCCGTCCGCCCTCCCCACCTACCCGTCCGACTACGCGTCCCACCGCATCCCCTCCTCCCGTTCCAACGCGTTCTCCGCGTCCTCTGCCGCGTCCTCCACCGCGGCATCCGGCCTCTCCTCGCCCTCATCGCGCTCCAGCTACGCTTCCGCCCCGCGTGCCTACTCCTCCCTCGCCGATGCCGCAATCTCTCCCGCCTCCTCATCGGCCGTCCCCTCGCGTCTCCAAAATGCCCAGTGGGACAACTCCGCGCTCTACACCATCGACACCGCGGACACCATGAGCCCTCCGCCGTCATCCCCCATCGCCCCCTCGCCATCGCCCCCAATCAAGGAGGAGGACCCGGAGATGGGCTTCGTGATCGAGGTCTCCGTCCCCGACAAGCAGCCTCTCGCGTCCAACATGTCCGAGGTTCCCCTCCGTGCAACTCACGCGCCTCCAAGGATGCGCAAGATGATGTGCTCCTTCCGCCTCGAGAACTTCGCCATGCACGACGGCATTCGCTCCGCCGCAACACAGCCCGGCGCCGGTGGCATCGAGGTCGGCCCCCTCAGGGAGAAGCCCGTCGAGCTCGAGTGGCAGGTCGAACTCGACACGCCTCTCGTCCCCCAGGAGCCGGACGCCCTCCGCCATGGCTTTGTCCCGCAGGCTCCAAGCAGATCCGCGAGGACGTCGGACCTCTACCGCACCGTCTCTCCGGCTTCTGGTCCGTCCAGGCAGAGCACACGGTCCACCTATGACACGCCCTCTAGCCCGTCACCACCCCTCAGCGTCGACTACTCGCCTGCTGCTGTCGACAGTGATTCATGGGACGCGTCATCAGGGTATGGTTCAGTGGCCGACTCTGGGTCCGGGTCCACCCCCGTAATGACGGCGAGCCCAACCTTCGCAGCCGTCATGACCCCCGCGCAGTCTTTGGGGTGGAACCTTCGTCCAGGCTACGGAGAGATGGGCCTGTCGGAGTCTTCGACCTATCGTCGACCGGTCTCGGTACAAAGTTCATGTGCGTCATTCCCTCTTGCTTCCCTGCGATACCGCGCGTGTTCGCTAACGTTGTGGCACGGCCTCATAGTGTCCCGCGTTTCCCAGACGAATGGTCAATACCTCATCGGCGGCGGCTCGAAGTCGGCCTATCAGCAGCATCCGTCGCAGTACGCGTACGACTCGACGAGCTTCTCGAGGGGCAGCAGCTCGAGCGGTCGCTACTCTGAAGTGTACGCGTCTTCGGGCTCTGCGTGGTCGTATGGCAGTGAGTCCATGGCTCATGTTTCGCGCGTTGGCTTAAGATTCTGAACTGTGGGATGCAGGGTCTCAGTGAAGAAGTCACTACCGGGGGGTGCCACCCTTCCCAGCGCCGTGTCTGTGACCCCCTCCCCATTCCTCCCCCCCTTCACCTTGCTCCCGAGCCGCGACCGAACATAGACGGTCACTTGCTCCACGCTGGAATGACGTCTGTGCGCACCCATCCTGCTTCCTCGAACTCACGAACGCGCCGGCCGCAATGCGCATGTATTGAAGAAGCCCCGCTCTCATCTATTCTCGTCTTGTATATTCTCTTGGTAGGGTCCTCCCAAACGGACACGGACCTCTCTCGATACGATACGATACATTCGCACGAACATTGCTCTGCTCACCATACACACTTCTCCGCATCGCATCTCTCTCGATTGTCGCGCATAGTCTCCCCCCATGGCGTATTTTGCTCTTAGGTTACGTTGCTAGATATCCCGGCTCCTCGCTGCATACCCCATAAGCATCCCACCCCCGCAACCTGCTCGTCATGCTCTCCCCCCATCATAGGTATCCCCGGCTATTATTTGCTCTCGCCGTCCTTCCTTGCTGTTACATATATGTGTCCACCCCGCTCTGTATCATTACCGCTGATATCCGCATCATCTTGCTCTTGCTCTCTCTCCCTCGCGCGCGCTGCACCCATCCGTTCTCCTCTCTTGGTCGGTTAACGTTACCGTCGATTTCTTGAGCCGTCTTGTTTACTGCTGCTTTATGTGCTATCTGCTACTTCCTTCGGGCCGTCTGTCTGCAATGTCATTGACCCGTGCCGTCTTGCAAACCACTGTCCCATCATCTGTATCATACGCATGCATATACACGCAATTTCCGATAGAACCGTCCGAGAGACGCATTCAGTCACTGTCCACGTACTTACGCCGTACGTCATACACGATGTGGGTTCCTCGATCTGCGCTCATGGCACTGACTCTCGTCTCTCGTACTGATCTCCCCCAGGTAGGCTTCGGGACTCTCCCTCGGGCCTCAACAGTGCGCAATTTTTATTACTCGGTTTTCAGTACGTACGACGCCCGAACGCAGAACATCATCAGCGGGCGACACCACATATTCGAAAACCGGGGTTCGAGGTTCGTGCTCTGCATCGTCTGTCGCATTCGTCCTCATCCCACTGGCAGACCAAAATCGAGAGCCGGTTCCCGGAGGCCCCAGGTTCAACGTCCAACGTTCAGCGCTCAGCCAGTCCCCCGGGAGGCGCACTGCGGCCGCGTCGACGTCCGTGCGTCCGTTCCATCGTGTTTCAGCGATCAAGGTGCGCATGGACATTGGACGGATTCTGATGGGTGTGGTTCAGTAGCCGTAGCCGCCTCGGCAGCCAGCGTCTACCGTTTGCCGTCGTCCACATTCGACGTTCGACGGTTCGACGTTAGATGTTCGATATTCAGCTTCGAGGGACAAGGTCAGGGTCGGTGTGGCATATGAAGGGTCCATAAATATGGTGGATTGGGGCGGGGCTGGGCTGGGCGGAGCGAGGACAAGTGACTAGTGACAGGATAGCTTGGTCGTCTCGCTGTGCGGGCCCCCGAGGGACGCTTGAAGGTTGAAGCTTGAGGGGACGTGAGTTCCGCGGTGAGTCGTGTGTCGTGAGTCGTTCCTATAGGACCTGGGTCAAGCCTAGGCAATAGAATGGATGGTTGGATGGACGAGAGAAGAGTGCCAGTGGTTGCACGTCATCTAGCCTTGAGTTCGGCATGGGCGCTTCCGAGTCGGCATCCCTCGAGGCGGCATCCCTGCAGGCAGGCTGCGTCCGCGGACGACGACTGCCGACTGCCGCGGCGCTGTCTGTCCTAGAGGGTAGAGCGGGATGGCGAGGGAGGAGATTGTCACGGGTGTTCGTGCAGGTCTGCCGCTCGCGAGCAGCTTGAAGGACGGGCTGGAGATCGTCGCGACGGAGCGCCGTCGAGCGAAAGCGAAGGCGAAGTGGCCTCGGAATCACGGAGATAATGATACCTCAGTAGAAGGAAGTAGTGCAGTAGGGGAATAGAAGAGGAGTGTTTGGCGCTGCTGCATGATTGATGTGAGAGGCCTCGGTTGGCGTGCACGGACGGTCGACCAAGGTTTGCGGCGGGGAGCAATCAGAGAGAGTCGTTTGTGAAAGAGCACTGTCAACCACTTCGATGCCGACCGACCAGCGCGGTCGCCGCGGGTCCCCAGTCAAGCGGTCGGAAAGCGGAAGGAAAAACGAAGGCAGTGTCAACGGCAAAATACTTACGCGAGCGGGGGCCCCATCTGGGAGGGATCATGTCTAGAGTTGGGAGCGTGGGGGACGGAGGGCGGGGCGAGGCGAGGCGGAGCGGGTCGGGAAGGACCGGCGCGCGTCGATGGTTAGGTTCCGCATGTCGTTTGTGTGCGGTGCTGTGCTGTGGGCGCGGGAGGAGGGGAAGCGTGGTGCAGAACATTGCCTTTCTGGGGTGGAGGACTCAGGTACGTGTGTGGGCGGGCGGCGCGCTCTCTGGGTGTGTGTGAGTCTGCGGGGGCGTGCGGGGAGGTTAACGCGCTGCGGGAGACACTGGACGATGAACTGTTGGAAGTGAGTGGGTTGGAGGTCGCTGTAGGGGATAGAGTGTATCGTGCATGCGCGCTTCGACTTCCGACTGACAAGCGGGTATGCGATGCGTATGTATGACAATCGCACACGAACCTCCGCTTGGGGTTAACCCACGAGTGGAGACCATGTGAGCCCTCGCTTGCAGCGATGTGTACAGGCCGGGGCCTGTACGCCTGCGACGAATGAGATGGATCTGATGAGATACGGGCGGACGTGTCTGCGTATGTCCGCGCCCAAGACAACTCACTAAAGCTTGTTCGACAGGTCACGTACGCCGTGCGGTGGAGCTGGGGGACCAGGGGAAGGAAGCACGCGCGGGTGCGGTGGGGGCGTGCGGTACATCATGCATCGGCGGGATATTAATATTAATGAGCTGTGAGCTGTTAGATGTGATGGGAGTCTCGGGCCCGTGCTCCGCGACCCGCGACCCGCGAGCCGGATAGGCACGAAGGGCTTGGCGGGTGCAGGATGCGCCGCGTCGACGATGGGTGGGCGTGTGCGATGCGGATGCGGATGCGGACGCGGGCCCGCCGGTGCGGGAGTCTTGCCGGATGCGAGCACGGGGAGCTTCCAGGCTGCTCATTCAAATTCGGAAAAGGGACGGACGGAGTGGGGTGGCGAGAAGCCGCGTGCGTGACCGGGGCAAGGTTAACTAAAGATTCCGAGCGAATTATATGAATGAGATGCGACCTGGAGCGAGAAGCCGTACCAAAGGAGGGCGAGATGCACATTGCGGTTGGATGAACACAAGGTTCGCGATGGCCTCGGCTGCATGTTGGTAGTGTGCGCAGGATGCGAGGCGTGGTGAAGGAGGAGTGGCGGCCTTGTTGGAATGAGTAGATGTTGCATAGTGGTGGGCGCGCGTGAAGGTCGAGTACTAAGTGTGAGCTATGAAAGTCGAGTTCCTGAGGGTTATCAGAGAGTGCAGTCGCGAGGAGAGATAACGAGGCTGCAGGTCAAGGACATACGAAGACGATCAGGGTCTTTGGGAGGCTCAGACGTAAGCGAACTGAAACGTGGTGGAATTATGTTGGTCATCCGACACGCGACTTAGCCACGACGTCAACTCGGTGTGCATCCCGATGGACGATCCAGTTTCAGCTACATTGGGGGTGACCCAGAGTCTTGAGCCCCTTAATCCTGGATAAGTTGAACCGTTTGTGTTTTCAGAAGATGGAACCATGACGTCGGACAGACTGTCAGAAGGTCGGTAGCTTCGCGATCGGATGAGGTGTGCCACTCGGCGCACAGCGACGCTGAGAAGATCGTGTTCCTAATTCTATCGGTGAGTCGTGCACAAGGAGCAGGAAGATTCGATTACCTAACATACGAGTACACCGGGTTGAGATATGACAGGCCGGCGCGGCAGAAGTGAGCTACGGCAGCTACTATATCAAACTCACAGCGATTAGTACTGTGTTCGCCGTCCTCGATGTACTCGTTGAGACTGGCATCTACAAGGTAGCGCAGAATGAACTCGAGGCCCTCGTCAGCGTGTCGACTTCCAAAACAGATACGTGACGACTGGTTCGTGGAGATTGACATGAGACTTGCGGATGATCGTTCTCAGGATCCGCCCACGGTGGGTTTCGACAGGAGGGACCCTGGATGACTGGAGAGATTGGTTGAAGTTCCATTGTGAGTGATTCGAGGAAGAACAGCACCGAGTGGTGCGGTGATAGTGCTCGGAGGAGACAAGTGGCGGAGAAGAGCAAGTTGAAGGAGCGGCTGGCGTGGCGACAATGCGAGGCTGGGCACGGGCGTCTGAACATTGATCGACCGCTTGAGTTTGCGGCGGAGCGCCCGCGAAGGGCTGGCCACGTGGGACGGATCGCACAGTCACCGCCCTCTCACACGCTCTCCTCGTCCTCCAACTGTCCCCGTCGCCCTCTCTCCCTCGCCCTGCCCGCCCCCTCACACGCTACGCTCCTCTTATCACTCGGAATGACAGACAACATGGGCCGGCGCCGCAGCGTCGACGTTGGAGGCCTGGCACTTGCCCTCAGCGACGAACGACGGGGACACGGCTGGGGAGGCTGGGAGGAGACAGACTGCGGCGAAACGAGGTGCGTGACCTGCTCAGACCAGAGAAGACACTCCTGCCAACGTCGTACGTCGCTCCAGATATGCCGAGGTTCTGATAGATGTCCGTCTGCACACCGAGACTATCGTCAACCAGGAGGGTGACCATGTGTACGTCCCTAGTCATAACATACCTCCCTCCTTCTCATCCAGGCGAAAGACCTTCGTTTGTGGACATGGATCAAGCTACACGCGAACGGCTGATACACTCCCTGAGCTCTTGGCACTTCGAGCCTCACAAGCTTCCCGAGGAAGAGGTTATCGCCTGCTCGTACATCCTCTTCGAGGCGCTCTATCGAATAGAGCACATGTGCGAGACAGTGTCTGTACCTTTGAGTGAGTACCTGATCTACGTGTCATTCAACGCTTCATGCGTGGCACCAACGTGGAAACGCCCCCTCCGTACACGGCCTGCCGGGCTGTGTTATGTTCGTGTTGATGAACCGCTGCTATCGTCAACTACACTGGAGCACGAACTAACGCCTATCTCACCCAGGTTGCCTGGCGACGTTTCTGCAACACCTCCGGCAACTTTATCGACAGGGAAACTCGTATCATAACTTTCAGCACGCATTGGACGTGTTCCAGGCCGTGTATTTCTTCCTGTACTGCGCTGGCATGGTCCCCTCGGTCACCATCCTGCTGGAGGATGGTCGAACATGGACACGAGACAGAGATCAATGCGACCCGCTCACATCATGTCTCTCACACGAAGACCTCTTCGCCCTGTATATCGCAGCCGTTGGTCATGACGTAGGGCATCCAGGGCTCACGAACGCCTTCATGGTATAAGACGGCATCTCCTTCTCACCCAGTGACCTTCGCTGACCCACGGTTCTCACATACAGCGAAACGCGAAGACTGCGTTGTCGATAGTTTACGACGACAAGTCGGTCCTGGAGCAGATGCACTACTCTCTGATCATGCAGATTATGCGGCACAACAACCTGGGCGTCTTGCTTGACCGCTCGACGTCCGGACCTTCGTTCCGCAAGCTTCTTCTGGGTACGGTACTCGCAACCGACATGGGGGTACATTTCGACTTCATGGCGGAATTCCGGAATCTTCTTAATGGTGCCGACTTCCCCGAACTCAAGCGACGAATTCTAGTATGTCAAGCTTTGATCAAGTGCGCGGATATCAGCAATCCGGTACGTGATACCAGACGTCATCACCATTGCCTGCTGACTCTCCACTAGAGTCGGCCGTATCTTGTTTCACAGCACTGGGCGGCGGCGCTGGAGTCAGAATGGAGTAGCCAACTGCTGCTTGAGAAGCATTTACAACTACCGCCCTCCGTCAAGCCGTCAGATAGTCGGATTGGTGAAGCAAATTGTCAGATATGGTTCAACAAGACGTTCGCGCGCCCCCTCTTCGAACTGGTTGCGCAGGGTATCCCATGTGAGTGTTCATCATATCGTCTGCACCGGTCTCTATCTAAGCTTCCACTCTTAGCCATGGAACAGTTTGCTCGTCAGGCACGAGAAAACATGGCGTCATGGCAAGCTCGTGCGATCGAGCTCGCGGCGCAGCCAGAGAACTCGACAGACGCTTCTGGGACTCCTTTGGCCTGGCCATCGCAAGCACCGAACGACTTTCTGACGGCTTTCCCCCCAGCCTTGCCCGACTCATTCCGCATACCCGAGGAAACACTTTACGCGGGTTTCTATCATCCGCACCACCATCGCTTTTCCAGTGTGGAACCGAGCACCTCATCATCATCCTCCACTCCGAGCCAGTACGAAAGCTGCGAGTCGTCACTACCATCCCCTGTCTTCTCTCCCCTCCTCGAACCCATCCCAGTTCCCATTTCGCCGACCACGGCAACACTTCCTCCGCGTCTCGAGTTGTCGACCTTGGCGGCGCTCACACATCCGCATTCACGCGCTCCGAGTGTGGCCTCCACGGTGCCATCCACCGCGGGAAGCGTATTCAGCATCACAAATGAGGCAACAGCCGCGATCCGCGCAGCGTATAAGGCAAGCGTACGCAAGAAGAAGAGCTTCCATCGTTCGTCGTGGAATCCTTCTCCGACCTCGTTCAATGGTCTGTGCCCCGTCAGTCCATCACTCATGCAGCACCATACGCCCTCGTCGCATTATGGAAGGAGTCCCGTCTCTCCCGCCGGCACGTCGGACAGCCCAATAAGCTGTAGTGCGGGGTCACCAAGCACAGGGACGTTGACGCCAAGTCCGCTCACACCCGATGCGAACGCGGCGTCAGCTAACCCGGTGCTGCTCAAAACGACGCTCGTCTCCACGCCGTCGTAGTCGCGCACTTCGCTCGGCTCGACAGCGCTCGCACGACCGCATGAATCACGACTGGTCCTCGCTCGCATGGCATGAAGATGTATTATGTGTATCACAACGTATGTGTATGTATCTGACTCCCTCTCGGCTTATTGTTCCTTGGCACGCCCCTCCGTCGTCTGCTCTCCTGTTGGCACTATCGGACATTCGCTCCCTGAAACATTTTCAGTCCTGCATTGCCGTGGTGTGTACGCTTGACATCACGCGTCGTTGCCCGTCGCCTCTGGTCCTTCATACATCCTCCCTCAACGTCCGCGTCACACACATGTCCCCGTCCCCGATCGTCCCTCCCCCTCCCCTTATCTACCGTCACCTTAGACTCCCGTCGTCTCCCCTCCCCCTGGTATGATGCGTATCTTTAGGCCCAGGCATATTGGTTGTCGTGCGTTTCGTTGGTCCTTGGTAGTTTCTCCGTCTCCATAACTGCTTCGTCTTCGAATTGCATCGCAGCCCTTCACGTCTTCTCTGCTTCCTCGCCAGCGATCTACACCCATGTCTGAGAGCGTCGATTCTCGGCGTGCGATAAGCTCCGGTTACGCTGGCGGTCCCACCGCGTTCTCTTGTTTTCGCCAAACACTGCCCTTGCCATCTTCTCTGCCCACTGGCGTCTAGTACACGCCCGCCTGTAGCCTGTGGCCTGAGGCTCCGAGTTTGCGAAGTCTCTTCTTTCTTTGCTCGGTGATTGTCCTTTGACTTGTTGCTATCGAAGCCCTCACATCTGTAGTAGTGTATCCTCTGGTTGTTGTGTCCATCCCAGTGTGTATGATGAATCTCCGTGTTGTACAAAGCTACTGCAGAGTCCAGACTCGAGGCGGCCCAATGGGAAGTTGACTGAGGACTAGCAGGATATCTGAGGCTTGAAGGGCAGGGCATGTTATATCGGGGCTTGCTAGCTCAACTATGACTCTGTCGAATACGGGATCCGAGAAATTAGGGAATGTAGTCTATGTCATGGGTTGGTCTAGGGTGTAGGTGACGTCAACCATAATCACCTGCATGCGTACTACCATGTTCATCGTTATCTCTTCCCCTGCCTCGTCTCAGTGTATACCCATAGTACACGGCGATTCAATGTTATGATCATGGTGGACCCGGTTTCATTGAATTAGCAGGTATTTCTCATATTCTACGTGAGTACCTCTGTCCTATGCATGGCAATTGACCCACCAGTGTGGAGCGTCTGCGCATGGAGCTACGACGACGACGACGACGACGACGACTATTGCTGTGGACAGGATGCTCATACAAAACACCGGTAACGACATTGCGCGGGCTACAAGAGCATAAAAGAATGATACAAGGCAGAAATTGCGCGATAGAGACATTGAGGCATACACACTGGCAGTGTATGGGTACCGGACTACGTCAGTCACGTCGCGCTGATGACCCCCGGCGACTTGACTGATATCCCAGGGCCTCCTCGAACAACACGAAATAGCAGCGCGTTGCGGAACTGCTCACGAAGAAGATCATGGGAGACCTCTGGTACGTTCGGGCTCAGCTGACCATCCTCTTGCGCCTTTGAGTCGCGCAAAGTATCCGGCAAGTTATTCAGGCAAGCGGGCAGAGTCTTCTCGAAAGTGTACACTTTGAGGTATGTTTGTCCGTCTGCAGACTTCTGCGGCTATATAGAGCATTCAAGTTATCGGTATACGCAAGTACCATTCTCAGTTGCACTCACCAAAACACCCCACTGATAGGAGTCGTAGCAAGTGTGCAGGTCACATCCAATCATCATTGCGTTTGCGGACATGTCCGCTTCCTTGAAAGTCTTTCCCACTATTTGCTGAATATTGTTGGGCAGCAGTTTGTTCTTGACCGCCTGATGAAGTATAGTTAGAATCAGCATAACGGAACATGCATTAGTAGTAAACCTTACATGTTCAACTTTCCCGACGGGGAAAATGTGTGCCACCTCAAGAGCCGTGTAATCAGAGCCCCGACCACGAATGGCAGGTGGATCACCCCTGACACGACACCAGCCATCCCGTGCTCTCACGTTCTCACGCGTGTCTCGACTCTAAGTGCAGGAACATATTGACATTCAGAGGATTCCGTCCTTCGGATTGAGACAAACAATACTCACTCTGTTGGGCTTCTTCTCTTTGGGACTACCAGGGGGTCTCTTGCTGTATTGTACGGACGCTTTGGTGAAAGAAAGACGCAGTGTATGTCCTATCTTTCGAATGAATCTAGGATCTCCACCATTGAGACTGGCGAGAGGATGGAAAGTCCATAGCAAGACATAATGCCCCTCCTGGCAAGCCCGCGTATCATCGTGGTGGATTATCCTCTGCTTAACACTGGGATTTTCTGGATTAATCCATGTTGCTGAGTCTAGAAACGGGAGTCGCGGGACAGTACGCTTATTGTCGCGCCCCGCCGGACCCGGAAGGTAGATAGGATTTGCCCACTTCATAAGGGTAAGCATCCACTTCCCTGAGAAGTTTCGATTCAATGAGTGTTTGATCGATTAGGTATAACAACAACTGCTGTAACGCACCTAATTCTGTGCTAGCGGGCTTTGTTATTATTCTGACCTCTTGGCCACCAAGTCCGCCAACAAGTACAAGATCCAACCACTCGTAGACCGTTTTATAGGTCACAAGGTTTTCGCGATTATAGAACCCTGATGGCGCATAATCAAATCTTTCACTGACAATCGTGCAACGCAGGACAAATCCACTGACCAGCAATGAGTCGTGAGGCATGCCTTATAGCACTAGGTGGTTCTGAAGCCCAGATAAAAACGTTCCTTTGATCTGCGTTGGGTGGGTCTTCATACAGCGAGCCGCCACGAATACCCTGTGGTATGATATCCATCTTGCAATGATGTGCAGTACTTCGGAGTGTCGAGAAAGAACAGACGCAAGTTATAGAGTGGGTATTCCAAGGAGATGGATGTATATATAGTCTTCACTTCGTTCGCGTGGTAATGAAGACAAGCCACATTATTGTGAATATGTAGTGAGCGGTGTCAGGGTCAGGACTGGCATGCCATGCCGTGATGACCTGTAATGGAGCGATGCGCCCGCATGCCTCAGAATGATTATGAGCTGCGTGTTGCCGATAGATGTACACTACGGCTAGCTATCCTACTGACTTGAATTGATTGCACAGAATGAATTGTCATGGAGACGACATGAGGAGTTGTGGGTGAAACAATATTGGAGTGTCATGACGGATCGCGATCATTCTGGGTACCTAGGAGGAATGAAGAGCAGTATACATGCGCACGGCTAGTTCTAATATGCTATGCACATCAGCACAATTTGCACGCACGGAATGTAGACTCGATGGTCGGAGGAGAAGGCTGCAGGCTGCTGTCGCAGTTCTGACGCGAGGTCTCAACGTTGATTGAGTGAGACACTGGTACTCGCACGCATGTAGGTGCTACCAGTGACAGTTTGAAGTAAGTTGAGATGTAGCGCCACTACCGTAATCATTGTATGATGGTCTCCATACCGACCTTACACCTTGTTCGAGTTCAACAGAGATCATTCCTGTTCACGGTGGCCCCGCGCTAGTGACGGCCCGGGACTGACTAGATCCAGGTACTGAACAACCGAGCGCTCTGATTCCAAGATATTTAAACAAACCCACCACCTTACAGTGACCAGAACTGTACCCCCCTTATCTCATATCCCCATCGTATTGCCCAGTATGCTTGAAGGTCCTGCTCATCAGTCCGCGTTGGTCATCAAACGCGGTGCAAACTTCTTCCTGTGGTGGAGCGAACCCACCGGTCTGGGCCGCATCATTGCTTGTGAGTAGCGAAGCAAGTCAACTCGGATTCCTTTATCACGCCTCGGTGTTACCCTTGTTCACCACGATCGCCCCGACAGGTCTGAACCTTGACATAGTTGGTCCGCTAACTGCCGAAACCCTCGTGCGGTGGATCAAACTGATCGCCCAGCCTGGACCGAACTTGAGATTCAAACACACCCGGCTGGAGTATTTGGACGACGATCCGAGGCATGGTAGCCTGATTTCTGGAGCCGCGGTCTCCAATGATGAGAAGCTTTCTAAAGGAGACTATGAATGTTTCCTGGATGGTGAGCATTTCAATCACATCGATGACTCGTGTCTCCACCCCTGACCAATAGACTAGGCCCCGAGCAATCAGTTCACATAGATAGTTTCTCTGTTGCAACTTATGACCGCTCTCTTGGTGCGCTCAAACGCCAGGCGGAAGAAGAGATTGCAGAATATCAGGACCCGCAGTCTCAGGATTTGACGCTAGTAAGCATCACTGATCATTCCATCACTCATGACTCTACTGGGCATGCTGATACTCTTACGCAGTACAATGTACTACCCGAATTGCTGCAGGAAGCTGAACGCAAAAACAAATCGACCTGTGTATTCTCTGGATGTTCCCGCGTTCAGCCTCAATGGATCTTTCCCCCACCTGCTATGGGACACGTGAGTTGCGGTTTCTCCGTCCACGCGGCGTGTGTCGTAGTAGTAACCCATCTTCCATCCACAGACCTCTTCAATCATGACAGAGTCACCCGTTCTCTGGGATTTAGATGCGTTCAAAGGGTATCACAACACTTTCGCCATACGCCCTGACCTGTACGACCTATGGCTAGAGAACGCGTTTAGTGTGGACGTCGATGTAAGTTATGCCGACCGCTCAGGATACACCTTATGTTGATGATTGCACAGGACAACTATCGGATTCGCACGTTTACACAAGCAGCTGTGAGTGCCCTGACAGGCATGCCAACCCACCTTGCTTCACCAGACCTGGATAGAAACGCAGAATTCTTCAAAGAGCATTTCAGGTGGACGTTGACCACCCACGTTCTGGGCGGAGATATCGACGATGATTCCTCTGACAGTATGGATGGGCCCGTCAACTTTGAGGAGTGCCTTGATGCCGAGGACTATGCAGATGAGGACGAGGACGATTTGTAACACGAGCCATGACGAGCAGAAGTCCGGAAAGTGACAGAGAACCGTTCCCTAGCTGTGGTCCATGGATGCTAAGACGTGGCGAGTCATTAAATATATAAATCCTGCATTGTCTACCGTGATGGCAGGGATCTCGACTTATGATTGCCTCATCGAGGTCTGTTCTGTACTTGACCTAGGTTGAGACATGACTCCTCGTCATACGGCCGTAATGAAGGCCGCCCCGTCGAAACCCTCCGTGACGTGGCAGGAGCTTGTGACCAACTTCTCCGCAGCGTGCCTCTGGACTTAGACTATGAATGAGTAGGAATCATCATGTTCCCAACTTCTGCTGCTACTGCTTGAAGTAGTCTATGACCCTCATGACGTGATGCATGATCCGCGGAGTGGATTCACCTTATTGTGAGGTTGCCTGGACTTACTTGTTACACTATCACCTCTACTAGTCTACTATCAGTCCGCCGACCCACTTGTAACTTGTTGAGCCCACCACCGGAGACTTCCAGACTATCGCGACTCCACGGGCACACAAACACGATTACCGATGGTCTTATACCTTCGACAAAACGGTCACACAAGCCTGGGTATGGTTGCATGCACATGCAATGTGCGCGGCGACGTACGCTTGGGGGGTCTGATCCTTTTGAAGAAGTCATGTAAGAGCCGAAGGAGGACGTCGTGTGATCGGTCAAAATCGCGAGGACATACCCCGTCTCTCATCGACAACTCCATGCTAGTAGGCTACATCGCGCACATGACATGCATGAGGCATGACTCTCGGCTCTCCAAACAGCGCGATGCAAACCTCCGAGTTAGCGGCGCCCGCCGCTGTCAAGGCGGAAGTGCATCCCAGTTCATCAATGAGGGGCTGGAGGTTGTATGCTCAGTTGCTAATAGCACCTCGCATCGATTCCAGCGAATGTTCGTTTGCAAACGTCAAGGTCGGCTATGACAAGCATAAGGAATTCATGAAGCCGCTGAGAATCTGCAGACTATGCGGCTCTGACGGCATACACGTTTACGTTCCCACTGAACGCTTGTCACAGTATGCCGTTCCGAGCTGCGGCAAGAGGATTATTATTATTAGTAAGATCCTGTCTTGTAATAGGGTACAACGTACTAGCCGAACAGCGCTGTGGATCGGAGTGCATCTCTTAGGGGATGTAGTATGGGGGATCATCCCGTGATAGGGCAGGAGGTGCTGCCGGGTCTGCGTCAGTCTGGCACGTAGACGATGATCGATGATTGCTGGTACTTCATGCTAGTCGGAAGGATCTACGTACTCAACAGATGTCTTGGCTTGTCCACTGTGCCTTCTCCCATTCATCAGTGTGAGCGTCGTATGAGCAGAAAGGCGGGCGCGGTGAACAACAAAAGTCAGAGAACTCCATTCGTCGATGACCCGTGGCTGGAGTGTACGATAAATGACTTTCAACTTTTTCGCAAGTGACGCTTCTGTGGCGGGTCGACTGTGAATCGTCAGACGAGCCTCCTACCCTCCCATGGCGTGATCACATGATACACACCATGCGCGAATGACGTGCTGCTGTCCGGCCCGATCCGGCAAATCGGCGGTGACGAGCTTGTGCGTGACGACTGCTTGCAGCATCTTGTAGGTGCCCGGGATGACCTTGGGCATCCCGCCCGTCGTGCCAGACGAGTGGAACAGCACCGCAATGTCGTCGCGGCTTACCGCCGCACGGCATTCCATACCGAACGTCAACTCCGGGTCACCATCGGCCTTGAGTTCAGAGATAGCGCGGAGCATGTCCTCGTCTTCCATGGGTGCGAACTGGGGTATCGGGGACGACTGGAGGTCCTGCGCGGACAGCATGGAGAGGTGCGAGCGGTAGACGACGAGCGCTTTCGCATTGCTTTGGGCGAGAAGCTCGTAGATGATGGCGATGTTGGTAAAATCATAGTTATTGAAGAGTTGAGGGGTGTACACGAGCGAAGAGATGGCAATGTTGTTCAGGAGGTCGGTCCACTTACGGCCCGTGAGCCTAGGAGAGCAAGTCAATCAAATAGACATTAGTTCCGAAGTCAGAAAGAATCCAAGGGTGCGACACACCATAGTCCTACAACATCGAGAGCATTGAGGTTGAGAGTCGCAAGGGTGTGGTACCAGTGAGTGCGGGTTACGGCAAGTCGTTGCTCGAGTTCGCGATAAGTGACACACGCCCACTCATCGTTACGTCCGAGATAGGGCCTGAACACGAGGGCGTCCGGTGTCTTGCGCAGCGAAGGTATGACCAGCGTTAGATAGTGGTTCTCCGGGCTCTTCCCGCTCATGGCGGTGGGCGAGATAGGTCTAGGAAGGGGTGGTCGATGTTTGATGATAGACTATTGTTGCCCTGTGTACCCTAGATATTTATGCACGCTGGGAGCGCTAGTGATGGCTCCAAGTTACCTTTGTGAGCATGCTTCGAAGCTTCACTCTTGATGAGGTTACTCCGATGCACTGTGCACGTGGTCAGGTTTGCTGGCGAATCTGAGATGCCAGTCTGGAGGAAGAGCCATAAAAATGCGAGGCCCTGAGGGATGTACCATCCAAGTCGAGTCGAGGGGCGTTGGAATGTGATCCTCACACATGATGACTGCTCGACAATCATCCAGTGTCTCAAGAATATTGAAGATAGAAAGGAGAGTAGGGCACGATATCGCGTTTAGAATGTTGGTAGGCTTACGAACATAGACGTTGGACTTGGATTTGCGTCACCAGAGTACCGTAGGTATAGCCTTGATTGCGAGACCTCTTGTCACTAAGGCTTGCCAAGCGCGCAGGCGCCATAGTTTGCGACGAAGACGAGTGTGATATAAGCTTGATTTCGAAGAGTAAGAGACTCAGTGTCGCGCGTAGGTCCCAGGCGACCGCGAACTCGGAGATGTCGTCGGGAGGCAAGGCGGAGGCGCGCTAAACGGGTAAGGCGTTGTGACTGCGTGACGGTCACACCACCACGCGTTGAGACGCGACGCCCAGCGACTGAGTTGTCTTCACCCCCCACCACCGTCGTCGGCGACGATGGCCACCTTCTCCGACGGCGGCGACGTGGCCGCCATGGCCGACTATGATACCCAGGGCAACATGCGCCTCCATCTCCAGACGCTCCTCGACAGCAAGGAAAAGCAACTCCAATCGGCAGCTACGCTCGGTCACCAGCTGCTGGCCCAGCGCATGGAACTGGAGGAGCGGATTAAGCAGATGCAGGACTTGGAGCTCGACGGTACTGGAAGCGACGACGGTCTCGACGGTAGTATACGCGACAAGTATCGCGAACTCGCCGATGCGATCAAGGCTTGGGACACGGAGAACGAACAGTTGACGAGTGTGTTTGGGTCCAAGGTGAGTGGCAACCTTGTTCAACGTCCGCCCCCGCCGCCCAACCCGGTTTCATTAGCCCACGAATGGTGTCCATGCTCCCGCCTCCCGTCACGCAGAGCCATCCCGGAATGAACATGAACGGTCAAAGGGCGCTGCTGCGGGCCCGTCTGCCGCCCAGTCGTCTCGGCGAGCCAAAAACGCTGCTCATCGCGCGGATGATGTCGGTGAGTGCTCAATCCTTGTTGTCAGTTCCACTTTCGCCGCCGGAGTCGTGGAGCACGGTCGTCCGTCTATACCCGAGCAGAAGCACTCGTCTCTCGCATGGCAACGGAGCAACGGAGATGAGACTGCAGACCGCTGGCTCAATTTAGCTGAGACACTCAGTCCGTCCCTGAAATTTGCGTGAGCGAAGACAACATGAGGCAATGCTCTGCCGAAATGAAAGCCGAAACGGGTGCTCTGCGGCGGTGTTGACTTCCATGCCTCGCTGCTCGTTCTGTCTTTCTGACAACAGTTCGGAACCTGCCGCTGACGATGTATACCAGAATTTGCCTTCGAAATCGGAAGCGGGCTTCTTACAGAGGTTAGGCGGTTGCAGAGTCTGTTGGGCGAACGAGACAAGGCGATCCAAGACATGAAGGAGGAGAAGGACGATCTGGAGAAGACTTTGGACAACCTCCGGTCAGCTCTTCGGGAACAAGAGCAGTCTGCAGACAAGTTCAAGGAGGAGAACTGGAACCTTGAGGTCACTCTCCAGGAGCTTCGCACGCAAGTCGCGGATTCTCAGGCAACGGCACAACGTCTTGAGGGCGAGAACAAACGTCTGACGCGTCTCCTCACGCAAACCCGCGAGACCGCAGACCAGCACAAGAACGAGGCGGAACGCCAGCAAACTGCATACGAGGAGTTGAAGGCCAAGCATGAGACTGACGTCGCTCACGCTCGCAAGCAGGCCGCGAGCCTCCAGCGTGACAAGTCCGACTTACAGCAGGCCCTTGACTCCATGAAGTCTGAAATGCAGAAGGCCAGCCGACGTCTACCTCGCTTTGGTTCTCCCCTCACTCCCAACGGTGTTGCTGCATCTGAGGTTGTCACTCCCGCCGACCAGGATGATGACGATGTTTTCAGTGCTGCTGGCGCATCGACGCATACGCGCAAGAAGCTGGATAACTCTGGTCTTTTCCCTCCTGACTTCGACTTTGCCGACGAATCCCCCGACCCGTCCCCGTCCAGGCCGTTCCTCGCTCCCAACCACCCGACGAACGAGATCGAGGCCCTCCAACAGCGGCTTGCGCACGCGCAACGCCAGATCAACACACTCAAGAGTACGTTGCAGCGCGAGAAGGAGCTTCGAATGGATTACCGACGCAAACTCGAGGCTTCACCGGGCTTCGCGATCGAGGAGGAAGAGGACGAAACTATCGAGGAGGCTGATGCAGAGAAGCCGAAGGCGCGCCTCACCCCGTACCGCTCAGGACGGGGCCGTGGGCGCGGCCGCGGCCGCGGTGGACTTACTCTCATTCAACGTCTCGGCATGGCGCAGCATAGTCCTGCATCGGATTTCGGTGACGACGTTGACCCCGATGCTTCACCCGTACCTGCCGTCCCTCCGATTCCTGCTGAGTTCCGGTCGGACGAGGGTCTGGAGGATGAGGAGGAACCAGATCTGCAAGCTTCCCCATCCCCCGCCGTACCATCAAACCGCACGAGCGTGGATGGTATGGACCCAGCGTTCGCCAACATCCTTCGTCGGTCCGCGTCTGCCGGCTCTATGACAAGCGGGAGCCCACTGCGCCAGAGCGTGCTCGCTCGTGGCGGTCGCGGTGGCACTCTCCCTCGCTCCCGGCGTGGCGGCGGCGTTGCATATCAGGAAGCGCGCCCGCCATCACTCGTTGGCCAACCGGAGGCACTCTCCGCGGAGCTTGGGTTCGGTATGATGGAGCCCGAGCCGGTCTCTGTGATCGCGGACGACTTGCAGCAAGAGTTGGCCGCCGTTGAGACCGTCGAGTTCGGTGTACAGACTGACTTCGAGGAACCACCGCCACCGCCACCGCCCGTCATTCAAATCATCTCGCCCTCGACCTCTGAGATGGCGATCCAGGTCGACCCTGAGCCGGAGCCCGTTATCTCCACGTCAGAAGTCTCGCTGCAGACCGAGGCTGAGATTGTCCCCTCTCACTCGGATGCGGAGATTCAGGCTGAGGTGGAAGAGGTCCCAGCGCCTGTTGTGCCCTCGCCGACGTTCTCTGCGGCGGAGGTGCAAACCATCGCCCCCTCGGTCTCCAACGCCGAGATGCAGACCACGCCCGAGCCTACGCCTGTGGCTCCGACAATGGTTGACATGGACGTCCAGACACAGACGCAAGAGACCCCCGCCATCACCCCTGCTGCAGCGTTCGCACAAGAGGTTCGTGCCGCGGACCTGTCTCGCAGCTCAAGCCAAGAATCCGGGGAGACGACCATTCTTGCGCGCCGCCCATCAGCGTTACCCCTCGACGACAGAGACATGCTCGACGACGAGGATGACGGCGCGACCGAGACTGGTTCGATCTTCGGCGAGACGACGCAGACGGAGGACTTCACGGACGCTCACAGCATCCCGATGACGCCCACGGACTCGGCGAGCGACTACCACTCGATCATGACCGTCTCGGACGCGGACTACTCCGACTCGGGCAGTGACGACGAGAGCATCAAGGCGTCGCGCATCCAGAGCAGGGCCGACAATGTCTCTGCGATGTCCTCGACCGCTTCGATTCCTCTGCAGGCGTCGACCAGTGTGCCTGTACCCGAACCAGAGCCGGAGCCTGTGGTGCCGAAGCCAACGTACGAGTCCAAGGAGATCGGGACGGATCCTATTCCTGAACCGCCGCCTGTGGAGACGGCCGATGAAGGCATCCAGGTTGACCCTCCACCAGAGCCTGAGCCCGAGCCTGTCGTCGCACAAGCTGAGCCTGTAGCCGAGCCCGAGCCCGAGCCCGTTCCGGAACCCGTTCCAGAGCCTGTCCCGGAACCCAAGCCGGAGATGAAGGAGATGTCCATTCAGACAGACGAGTGGGTCCCACCGCCACCGCCTGTGCCTCCTGCCGCTCCTGCCGCTCCGGTTCCAGCTCAAGCTCCTGCTGTAACGCCCGCCACGACTCCTGCCGTTGTCCCCGTCCCTATCCCCACTTCTGCGCCGAGTACATCCAATGCGTCGTCCACCGCACCTGCTGCAGCTGCCGCCGTCGCTGCCGTCGCCGCAAACGCGGTGCCCACCGTCTTCCGCGTCGGCCCGAGCTCTCAGCAGTTCCAGTTCATCCCTCCTTCGTCCACTGCTCCTTCATCCCCGCCCCCGGCGCCATCGTCATCCGTTGCCGCTCCCTCTCCCTCGCCAAACACCACCATCCGGGACGCGAATGCGACATTCATTGCCCGCCCTCGCACGTCGCACTCCGACAGGCGACAGTCCATCGAGTCGACGCTCTCGTCTGTCCTGGACGACGTCGTCAACCGCTCGCGCACGCCATCGATGTTGCCGAACATTGACAAGTCGCGACCGCCGATGATGGTGCTGCCCCCTCCCCCTCGGCAGCCTCCGCCTCCAAACAGCATGTTGCCTCCTCCGTTCATTCCCGAGAAGAGGATGTCCCACGACATGCCTCCTCCGCGCCCCTCATCACCACCGCCTCCAGAACTCATCCAGCGCGCGACCACTCCAAGCTTGGGTATCCCCGGCCGTGGTACCATCGGTCGCGCTCATGGTGCTTCCATGCCGCCCTCCCAGCAAGGCCTTCGTCAGCCCCCGTCAACAAGCAGCTTCCGCTCCGCAGCTGCCGCGGCTGCTCGGGCGCCGCTCTCCAGTCCCTCGGCGCTATCGTTCAACCTTCGCGACCGCGAGCGGCGCGAGCTGTCGTCTGCCTCACTGCACTCCGGCGGGCAGAGTGTTGGCTCTCAGCGCTCGTCGATCTCGTCCGAGCAGCACTTCGAGAGCCACATGCGCCGGCACAGCCAGGCCGACGGACTCACTGTGCAGGACCGCACCGCGGAGGTCATGGAGGGCCGGAGCGGGCCCGCGTCGACGGATCCGACGATCATCCATGCGATCACGCAGACGATGATTGGGGAGTTCTTGTACAAGTACACGCGCCGTGCGATCGGCAAGGGCCATGGAGAGCGCAGACACAAGCGCTTCTTCTGGGTGCATCCATACACGCGCACACTCTACTGGAGCTCGGCGGATCCTGGCTCGTCCAATGTCACTGAGGCGAGTGCCAAGAGTGGTGAGTATCTAATGTTTGGGAGCAAGTCCGTGCGGATGATTTTCTGACGTATTGATCTAGCGTATATCGAGTCGGTACGTGCGGTCATGGACCCGAACCCGATGCCGCCTGGGATCCACCAGTACAGCATGATAGTGTCGACGCCCCAACGGGAGATGAAGTTCACTGCGCCCACGAAGGAGAGGCATGATATCTGGTACAATGTAAGCGACACACACTCGTTCTTGTCATGCTTTGTAATGACCATCTGTACAGGCCTTGCAATATCTCTTGACAAGGCCTGGCAACCAGCACATCGCTGGAGCGGCTAACGGTGGTCCGACGCCCATGAGCCCCATGTCCATGAATGGCGAGCTTCCTCCCGATGAGTACCATGCGAACGTCATGTCAAGCCCCGACAGTCATCGCAGCGTACGGACTGGCCGGACAAACATCAGGGAGACCAACTGGAACCTCACCCCGCGCGGTCAAAGGAGTCGCTCGCAGATCTCACTGGGCGGTTCCATGGGCAAGCGGTCCGGCACCCCTGCTGCTGAGTATCTTCGGTGGGCGGAGGGCCCGAGTAGTCCGACCAAGGACTACGAGCACGTTCTCGGTGGTCAGGACGACGAGGAACTGGACTTCGAGCTGCACGACGACACGCTGTCAGACGAGGGCTTCGAGGGGTTGGAGAACGTGCGCGCGTGCTGCGACGGTCGCCATACCGTCGGCCGTTCGGGGCGAATCGAGCACCATCATCACCACCACGACCACAATCACAACACCGGGACGCAGAGGCGAGAGCCCTCGCGGGCAAGAGAGCAGCTCCTTGAACCGAACGCGATGGACATGCAGCGTCCGGTGTCCCCAGCATGGTCGTTCCGCTCTCGTGCGGGCAGCTCGACATCGCACGATGGCGCTGGTTTCTTCTCTAGATTCGGGACGCGGCGGTCGACGAGGACCGTGACGTCCGCTGCTGGGCATGATTCATAGTAGGGCCGTTGGTTGGTAGATTCCTCTTCGCTTCGTCTGTTCTCCCTGTCCCCTCCCTAAACCCTATATCCCCATCTCCGCTCACCCCTTCCCTTTACGTACGACCCTAATCATCTTGTGCATGGGCATCGCGACCTGCAGGCCGCCGACCTACTACAATCTGATCACTGCTTTGTTATCATCGGTTATCGTGTGCTGCACAGCTCGTAACACTCCTTTATAATCGCGAGGTTCCTTCTGTTGTCTATGTTTCCCGCCTTGATTCTCACGACGACGACCTTCTCCGTTCCCTTCTCCCACCTACCGCAGCGTGTACCCAGTTATTTTGTGCGATTACGCAGCAACCCAATCAAACGCTCCTTAAACTTCATTAACGTGACCATGGTGACCGTCGACCGAAAGCGCGGGATTACTCCATGCAGTGATTGCGTTCCTAGCTGGAGACAGCGTCGATTCTCGCACACGGCTGGCTTCTCGTGAGGTTCGCCGCGATGCTGTTCACCTTCGAGCGGAGTGTCGTACACACCGTGATCTGGCATACGACATCTAGCATCGACGGGCTCTTGTAGACGCGTCTACATCTTACACAGCACAGTGGCCCAATATGACAGCTGCACACCCTACCCTATAGCTACACAGCCTGGACCCCATCCTTCAGCTCGATTGCGGACACCCGATCTCGTAACGCGTACTCGTCGACCTCAGCATCGCCGAACCGGCGCACGCTCCCCGAGTCGATGTGCACGACGCGCTCGAGGTCGATCGTGACGCCGATGGGGAGCGCCCCGTTCGGGCGCGCGGCGTAACTCGTTCTGTTTGCCCAGAACCGGGGCCCGTAGGTGCTGCTGGGTGTGCCTAGGCTAAAGGTGCCGCTCGTAGTCGTCGGTGAGGGACTTGGTTGGCGCGCGCGTACGATCAGCATGGAGAATATGATCGCCTGGACATAGTACCGGTGGTCAGTAAGGGACGGGCTCGCCCTGATCCCGAGAGACAAGACACTCACGGCAACTGGTGGCAGCTGCCGGACAGTGAGAAACAAAGGATCGTGTCAGCGTTGTGAGAGGTGGAGTGACGACGACGTGAAGGGCACCGGAGCACCAAGTAGCGGTTCGGCTGGATGGCGTGAGGAAGGGAAACGTACTGGGTCAAGGAATATGAACAGCGCGTTCGTTCCGACCGCGTCGGTGATGATGAGCACCAGTAAGTGCGCACAGTATACACCCGCTGTAAGCGCCACGCGAGATACCGGTCAGGCAACGCGCTTGGAGGTCTGGAGCCTGCGTGACAGGATGGATGCTGGGGACTTACCGCTCTGGATGATGACCTCCAGTACGTGGCCTGTGTACGACCCGCCGTAATTCATCTCACGAGACGTACTGGATAAGCTTCGTGCCACTCTGTGGTTCGTGCGCCATATTTTCCAGCAGATGAGACCTTAGCCGATTCTGAGGTTAACGCACGCAGCATACAATGAAAACTGTGAAGCCGTACTCACCAGCACAAACAACGTTGATCAAGAAGGTGAGTACGAGGTAGTATTTGAGTCGGATGGTAATATCGCCCCGGATCAGGTTATCGCCAGGTTCCACGCGAAGCAGGGCGACGATCACCAAGACGCCTAGCGCTATTTGTGTCGTTCCACAATGCTCATATTAGCAGTCCACACTCTCACGCGAAGGAAGGTGTAAGAGAGTGCTCACCAATGTTCGCCAGTATCGCGGCCACAGGGAAGACGATCACGAGAAAGTTGTGATTCCAGAGCACAAATGTCCGGTACACCTGACGCGAAGGTTCAGCGCGCGGTCTGCAACCAGGCACCGGGACGACCGGAGAAAACGCGAGGACTGAGAGGCCGAGAGAACAACCGAAAGAGGAAGGCGGTGGCAGAGCGGCGACTCACGATTATAGCATCGGAGATGAGGGTGAGGATGATATTGAACGAGTTTTTTGCCGCTGCGAGCGGGTTTGCGGGATCTGCGAAGTAGGCCGTGGGATCTGGTCTCTGGTGCCCATGGACCCCAAAAGCTTCGTAGGTGCGTACAAGTGCCAGCACTTGATCCTAGGGGGTAGGGTCGAGAAGTCAGCGAAACGAAGCTGGACACGAGTGTTCATAAGTGAAGGACGCACAGCGATTGTGGAGACAAAGATCAAGTAACAGGAGAAATGCAGCCAGAGGGATGACCGTTTTCCAGCCATGGTGCTTGTCCGAAACACGGAGATGCATCGCGGGAAGTAGCACAAGTACGCCCCTGACGAATGTAGGGTTGCTGAGCAACCTCATGATCGCCTGTGACATTGGGCACATACCTGTGGCGATGAGCTGAAACCAGAGTCCGATAAGCTCGGCATTCTCGACGCTAATGTCGCCCATGACCCGGAATGCGTGAGGGACTCTGTGGCGGAGAAGGCGGGGAAACGAGGTCGTACGAGCATCGGCCGTGGTACTTGTACAGTTCACGTCGGCCGTCCGACACGGGTGCTGTGCAAGGGGCACACCGATTTGAGCATGGCGAGCGCGGACCTGAAGAAGGATGGTAGACAGCAGGGAAGATGGGTGGACATGGGCGTTATGGCATCTTTGGCAGGCGCGAGCGCTGTGAACGCGAAGTTCTCAAGCGATAAGGATAGGTCCGGCCTCGGAGCCGCATTACAACCCCTCGTCTCTCTCCCTCTCTGTCGTAAGGAAAGTCTGTTCAGTCTGTTCAACGGTAAGAGGCTATCAACATAAGATGGCAAGAAGTCCGAGAAGAGCACTTGGAAGAGTTCATCTCTGGCCATGTCTCCCAGAGATGCGATGTGGATATTCGGCTTTGCTACTTCAACCTGGATGCTGTGGTCGACCTGGATGGGCGGTACAATGGTGGGAATACATATACGCTGAGCTCGCCACTCCCGATCGTCATCGACGTCGCTTTTGGCGTCGATACACGAATTCGGTGCATACATTCCCTGATGGAGGTGCGCTGTGAGGCTGTTTCATGACCACTTTGGCAAGATAACGATGTATGCACGAACAGTATTGGATGGTATGTGGATGCCGCCAAAGCAAAGGCACAATCACGATGTACAAACACCTCGACTGCGCAGCCGTTGTGCCATTGGGATGGGGGTACGGTGGGCCATGCCTGGTACGCTTGTGGGCACTTAGTAGCAGATGAGAGCATCTGATATAAATCGGCCGTAGTATAAGGCCGTATAGTCTGAGAAGTGAGCAACAACTTGCCGGATCGATAAACAAGAACGTATGGACGGGATTGCCACTGCACCTTGAATCGCGACATATATATGTGACGAATTCACCGAGTTGATGTGGCGAGGGCCGATGCTGCCACTGTGCCGTCGTTCCAACTTCCTGGGCGCATCTCCGGGATTCGACGCTGAAGGTATGACCAAGTAATGAGTTGACATGATTCGATGCTCAAGGTCTGGGTCAAGGGTACAAGGTCTCCTAAGGAGTTACAGGCGTTGCCACGTGGCAACTGAGCGCTTGTCCACGTCCATCACCTCCCTGAAGATGCCTTCAAGTTGGTGTTAACAGTCATACCTAAACCGTGACGTTCGACTTCGAATCTTGGACCATCGCCCGCTTATTCAGGTTGGTTGACTTCTGTCGCGGAGGAAACGAGCGGATGGTGTCAGAAGGTAAAGAAGGTAAGTAGTAAGTACTACTACTTAGTCTGCCACTCGCGGTAGGATACATAGGTTAACGCAATCAACACCGAGTGCAAGCTGTCACTTCATGATGAGCATCCCAGTCTTATGCATACATCCACAACGTCCGAACGGTCTGATTAGTCCTAGGAGTGAGTATCAAGTTGAGTCCGCTCGATACCAGCGATCGACCTGAGGAGAGGCTCCCGTGACCATGACCAGCTCACAGTCACCAAACACCGGCAGCTCAACGCGTTGATTGCTATCGTTCTCTCTCGTTGTCCATTCTGCCATTGGACCACCGACGTAGCGTCATAATGGTATGCTCCGCGATTCACGGCGCATGGCGGGCTCTGGATCAATACTTGTTCCAGTAGGCTCGTCCAGCAAGTGCCGTGTCCTCTGACAAGCTGACCCATTTACGTGGCAGGCGCATAGTCGTACCGCGTCGTTTTCAGTACCAAGATCGGGGACTGTCAATATAGAATGCGGGCGACGGGCACGTACGAGCAGCATTGAAAAGACGATCGCCTTGTAGGGCCCGGTGCAGGATCCATCAAGAGAGGTAAGGACGGAAGGACGGTACTATCGTTTTTGGATGGAGACTCACCGCGCAAGAGGGGAGCTACCAGAAGACCGGGTCAGTACCGATATCAGGCAAGCACGATGAAAAGCCACGAGGGAGAGACGTACGGGATCAAGGAAGACAAACATCACGTTTGTTCCTATAGCTTCAGTGATGATCAGCGCGAGTAGGTGCGCACAGTAGAAACCCGCTGTATAAGTGGTGTGGTATGTGTCATTGGTGATATATCTCGATCGTGCTCAGGTGCCGCGAACTCACCGCTCTGTATGATGATATCTAAGACATGGGCCGTGTATGAGCATTGAGATGACGCTGAACCCGAGTCCATAGGGAGGGTAGTTATGCGCTGAACCTCGGAGGATGTTCGCCATATCCTCCAACAGATAAGGCCTGGAATTGTTCAAATTCAATTGGTGCCACGAGTCCTGAACCCGACTGGGAGAAGGACCTCACCGGAGCAAACGACGTTGACGATGAACGTAAGCAGGAGGTAGTATCGAAGACGTATGGTGAGTGTGCCACTCTGGAAGAGATCCGCTCCAACTGCAACGCGGATGAGAGCTTCGAGTGTGAGAACCCCCAGCGCTACTAGGCCACAGGTTTATCGGTATGATGCATGTCAAGTGATGCGAGGACGTACCGATGTTCGCGACTACTGCAGCCATAGGGAAGACGACGATGTATACGTTGCAACTCCACACAATATAGGTGCGGTAAACCTGTCGTGAAATGCTCAGTGGCGATGCTGCACCTCCATGGACGGGATCTGTGCATGTCAAGGCACGGCCACTCTCCACATCCCTAACGTAGATTCGCGACACAGGAAAGCGCTCACTTACCATGATCGCGTCAGATGTGAGAGTCAGGACGACCTTGAGAGAGTTCTTTGCCGCAGTGATTGAGTCCGTCGGAGCGTCGAAGGATGTCAAGGGATCCCGGGGCGTACCCGCATGGACACCGTACACTTGATAGGCGCGGACAAGGGAAAAGGTCTGGTCCTAAACGTGGATTAGTCGTCATACTCTCCAGGTACAGAAGCAGGATGAGGTTGGGGCATACCACGATTGCCGAAAGAAATATCAGGCACCAAGCCAGGTGAAGCCAGATCAACCGCTGATTCGACGTGTTGCTCCTCCTGAAGAGCAGTATCCATTGAGGGAGGTAGGTCAGGGAGACTCCTATCGAAAGCGGGAGCGGTCAGCTCCGCCAAAATACCAGTCCTTGAGAAAGTCAATGAAGACCCTACCGGTGGCAAGAAGTTGGAGACAAACTCCAATCATCTGTGCGTTCGCAATGTTGACAATGTCGTTCATGCTACAGTACTGGAGAGCGGACCACCTGCAGCGAGGCGACTTGGATGTTATGTGCGAGAGAAGTGAGTCAGATACTCGAAAGGTATAAACGGACCCGTCTACCAATGCGGTGTGACACTGGCAGCTATCCTGATACCTGATCACCGCGTCCGCGACACGCCCGGTGCAATACATCCCCGAAACTGCGGGTTTCGAGTCGCATCGCATCGATGTGCGCGTTTGTAGCCTGTTGGGCTTACAGCAGTGTTGAGCGGACCCAGTCCTGGTTTGCGTATGCGGTCGCTGTCACTGCTACGGTGCGCACCGGGTTGATGGTTTTGACCAGACAGATGTGAAGAGCTCTGTGAGAGTTGAGCAGTGGTAGAATATTGAACCGCTGATTGTATATCTGATTAAGAGGTAGAGCTGTATCGCAGACGTGGACTGATAAGAAAATTGAATTGAGTAAGCATGGTCTCGGTGAGCTAGACTGAGACCCGGCGCGTGCTCGCCACACTCTATTCACTGATCACACCAGATCTATAGGCTATAAGTAGGTATGGGCTCGAGTAGACTTGATCGTACAACAACTCACAGTAGATCCACCACCTACAAGTGCCAGGATTTCAGGTTTCAACCTCATACCGCCTGCCCAATGTCCTTTGCCTCGATCATCGAGATCCGATCGCGCGAGGCAAGCCCCTCCGCGTCCCCGAGCCCGAGCCGCTGCACGCTCTCCGAGTCCGTGTGCACGACGCGCTCGAGGTCGATGGTGACCCCGATTGGGACGTTCTGGCGCGCAGCGTAGCTCGCCCGGTTCCCCCAGAGCCTCTGCGGGCTCGTCGGCGTACTGATGCTGTCGAGGCCGGTCGCGGGCCCGGTGGAGGACGTGCTTGGGCTGCGCGCGCGCACGATGAGCATCGAGAAGATGATGGCCTGTGTGCAGGTATACGTGAGGAACCGCATACGAGTGCAAGGGAGGAGAGACTCACCGCCATAGGAGGGAGCTGTAGTGAGCGGAAGTCGCATACGCATGCGAAGGCAAGCGACGAGAAGCGACAGGTCAATGGAAGCCCTCGGGTATTCTCAGTAATCTCCGAACACGTACCGGATCGAGGAAGATGAAGAAGACATTGGTCCCGACTGCGTCCGTGATGATGAGCACAAGGAGATGTGCGCAATACAAGCCCGCTGGTAATCGCAGATCGCGCGTGTCAAAATAATGCTCAGGACGCCGGGAGAAGCGAGTACCCACCAGTCTGGATGATCACTTCGAGCACATGGCTCGTGTATGTGCCTCCAGTGCTCACATCACGAGGCGAGTTCATGGTGCGCGCGACGCGCGAGTTGATACGCCATATCTTCCAGCAAATCAAACCTAAAAGACGCATGTGAGCCATGGCAACACGCGCCGGAAGGATGACACACGGAGACAGACAATAGAAGAGAAGACTCACCGGCACAAGCGAGGTTGAGGATGAACGTGAGGACAAAGTAGTAGCGAAGCCGGACGGAGATGTCGCTGCGGATGAGGTTCTCGCCTTCCTCCACGCGCAGCAGCGCGACAATCGTCAGGACACCCAGAGCTACATCCGCGCAACAAGGTTCAACAAATCAAGAGAAGTAGCATAAGCGCAGAACAACCGAATAGCCGCGAGGCGACGTACCGATGTTTGCGAGGATTGCGAGTACAGGTAGGATGATAACGTACACATTGAAGTTCCAGAGTACAAATGTTCGGTACACCTGACGTCAAAGTTGTGCTTCGGTCAGCAACAGCGGACGCTGGCTCTGCACCCGGCTTCCAAGCCGCGCGAGGACGTAAGAGAACGCGGGGGCGGAGCGCCGACTCACTATAATGGCATCGGAAATGAGAGTGAGGATGATGTTGAACGAGTTCTTTGCTGCAGCGAGGGGGTTTGCAGGGTCGGCGAAGAATCCTTCAGGATCTGGCCGTGCACCGCCATGAACACCAAACGCCTGATACGTCCGCACGAGGGCCAAAACTTGGTCCTGTGAACAGACCTTCAGGAACTGGATGGAGGGAGATGGAAGTGTACGCACGGCGATGGTGGATAGAAAGATCAGGTAGCATGCCAGGTATAGCCAGATAGACGATCGCTTGCCCGACGCGGTGCTCGTTCGGAACACTGCGATGCATTGCGGAAAGTAGACGAGGTATGCGCCTTGTGAACGCGAAGGCTCAGTACGACTCCACGTTCTCATGATCAAACAACCTGACCACTCACCTGTGACCAGTAGCTGAAACCAGAGCCCAATCAGCTCAGCATTCTCGACACTGATATCGCCCATAGCCCAATGGGAAGCCTGGCCGGGTGCGAAGGGCAGCGGGAAGGAGTGGGGGACAAGGTCGCACGAGCATTAGGCGCACGGGAGTGTACCTCGGATACATATAGCTGCGGTGGGTCGGGTTCTGCTTCGGGCTAGGTGGACGCGGCCTGGTGGAACATACATCTTGACGTTTCTGGCAATCGGGAATTGCTCTATCGAAGCAGGTGGTCGTGGGCGTCATGAACAATTTTAGCGGGCGCGAGGACGCGCGCGCGGTAAACTGGCGCGAATTTGAAGATATCGATAAGGCCTCGAGGATGCGTGCAATCCGGAAGGGGCGATTCTCCGGTTTGCTTTACTAGAGCTCCAAGCTTGTCCTGTTGTGAGGTCGCTTTGTATGTGCGTAATCAGAGGTCTTTAGCAGAAAGGGACGAGGAGGAGATCTCACTGGCTCACGGGCGTCTCGTAGCACCATACCGCGTTAGATCAAATGGTGTGGACCCTGGATTGGGGCTTTTGATAGTGGTGAGACTAGTACTAGCTCCGGCCGTGCAGTTGCGGTGTTCAGCTTGAGAAATTATCGTTGCGTCGTATGCAAGCGAAGGCGGGCGAGCACACTTGGCACACGGATGAATATACATTGTCGGATACGAGGAGGCTGTCCCTCCAGCGCACCACACGTCGATACCATGAATGCTATCTGTGAGTCATGCGGCATGCCAGACTCATGGTAGACTATCAACAGCTCACCTTGAGCATCGTCGATGCTGTTTGCTAACTTTGCTGAGTGCTATAACGACCTGGGCGCTGGGCGCCGGGACCCAACATTGTGCTGCAGGACTTCGTCCTTGAGCTAGCTGTAGGTGTATCAGAAGCGATTCAATAGAGTGACAGTACTAGTCTAAGAGCCACTCACCGGGATCTGAATTCCTTACTCAAGAAGCTAGCCTGCATATGTTTGAGTGTGATTTGATGTCCAGACGGGGGCATGTGCTGTCCAGCAAATTAAGGTAGTGTTGCCTCTTGTTGCCTCTACATATTCGAATGAGCTATCTACTGGGTCAGCGTGTAGGGTTGACTAGACATGAACCTGAGGATGTATGTGTGCGAGTAGCCAGAGGATGGTGGACGACCTGAGGGCGTCATCGTAGCCACGCAAATCCCACGTGGTCACGGGGTAATCCGGGATTGAGTGTGGGAAAGCCGGCTATTGAGCGGAATGCGATGCATCCCGATGCTCTTGACGCTAGACCCAAGTCAGACCAGCGCACTATATATACTTCTGCGGGTTTGCCAGCGCAAGCTTCAAGTGCGTCGGCCACTACTAGCTGAAACGACGCATCCAAAAGTACGGCCTTCTCTCACTCAATGTTCAGGTTCTTTCTTCAAGGTGTTGATTACTATATCTTGCTCCACCCGATGGTGGTAGGCACGTCCCCTTGAGTAGTAAGCCAGCTCCGAGCTACTTCCAGCACCACAATCAACATGTATTCATTGCTCATGACTACCGTAGCGATTGATGTGGAGGACAAGTTATAGAAGGATATCGAGGGCTCAATTCGCAAGTGAGCAGCTATATAATCGTTGGAGATAAACTTCGAGCTCACGATGTATCACGGCAGCGACTTATGCTCACCTCAAGGCTTAGGACGGAGGAACGTTGATGGAGGCTGTGCCCGGAGTAGCACAGAAGTCATTATCGAGGCGCGTCCCGCAGGTCGACAGCTGGTTGCAGCTTCCACCGCATCCGCCGCGGTCGCAAAACCCGACATTGCCCGTCGCGGAGAGGCACTCCGTGCCAGAAGCCTCGATGCACGTCGCGCCGCCGTTGTAGACGACGCAAGTGCCTCCGCAGACGTTTGCGGAGCGACTGTCGCAGTACGTGACCATAATGTCCTGGGCTGCGCGGGAAGCGAGTGGGTTGACTGGCTTGCCGACGTAGGTGAGCTTCGCATCCGTCGTAGCCAGCCAGTTCATCATCTGGTCGTGGCTGACGACGTAGCCCGGGACCTGCGAAGGAAAGTTGTCAGCACGACGACTTCTCGAGCGTGCTCATAACGAGAGGATGCTTACCTCGGGAGCAGGGGTCGTGTTCACGATAGGAACGAAGGCGAAGAGGAAGCCAGAAGCGAGGGCAGCGAACTTGGTGGTAAACTGCATGTTTGGTGGTTGGTGGATGGGGAGTGAATGTCTGGTAAGGGTCGTTCTGTTCGACCATCCTTTTGTACGTGTTTGTCCTCTCATCTCTACTGCGACACTTCACTTCACCCGATGACGAGTGTGCGTCTTCGTGACTCACCCTCGAACACAAACTGACAGTTTACTCCTCGGCAGGAGGAGTAACACAATGCGTGTCAGCACAGGAGGAACTGAGGTGCTGCTCATCACGGCTTCGTTGTCAGATTCCTCGTTCGCTTCCGAGTCGTCGCCGCACAAACGCACTTCTATGCCTCCAAAATCCCAGCGCATAAGACACCCTGAACAACGAGGGTCGTCCCAAGGAGCCACATGAGCAGCGGACACGGACAGCATCGACGTCATTGGCCATAGGTGTAGCCAAGGTGGGTGTCATCTGTGTCAATCCACACGCGCCGGCTGCATAGCAACTGAGTATGCGGTTAACACAGGCTTTCTTCTTGAGGGGGCACCATATGCATGCCATGAACTCTCGGTCGGCCCCCTGAAGACTCTCGTCATGCTCCCATTGCACGGAAGGCTCGTGACTGTGAGTCCGGTAGATAGCTGCTCTAGTTGCAACGGTAGAGCTAACGACAAACGATACAGCGTCTTAAGTCCATGCACACGTTCGTGCAGCGCGCGGAGTCGCCGCTGCGGCCTTCGCGGCACGCCAATTCCATCTGGAGCAACGGCAAGCCGATGCAGGCTCCACGGCCTCGATGAAAGCATAAACCTTGACCGACAAGGCGGATGTTATAAGGTGTCGGCATCGCACCTCTCTCCACTGTGATCCTGATGTATACGCAGCGAACCTCTGACTGGATTTCTCAACACGGAGCGCTCGCGCGTCTCATACGCACCAGCCTATCCTTCAGTCATTCCAATGTATCCCGCTAATTCTTTTTCACGCCGCCTAAGCAAGGTTCCATTCTCTCCACAGCGAGCGGCGGAAGTAGAGCTCTGCAGGTCCCAACGCGGTAGGTCCTTCCCCAGTAGAACTCGGCTTGCACGCGGGCTGACAAGACGAATAGAGAGAGCAATCAACAGAGAAACGCTCTACCTGTTTGTCGGATTGTATGTTGTGCACCCTGGCCATATCCTTCACCGGACAAGATCAGTCCCCGACGAGTCGCTCAAAGCAGTACATCACATCGTACGTGCAAGTCGATACATGTCACCGCAGCCCGTAACTATCCCTTCAGGTTGGTTGGTACATCGTACCACCGACCCTATTGGCTTCGAACGTTACTAACGCCCGCCTCATTCCCAGGTACCTCGTACAGGTTAGCGCGACCCTCACACAGGGACGTTGATTGAGCGCGTGGCCGGGGCGAAGCAAAACCCGTTGTCGAGACGCATCGGGCAAGAGAAGAGGTCACCACATCTTCCAGTGCACCGATCATTGTCGCAGAATTTGACGTTGGTAGTCGCTGCGAGGCAGTTCGTATTTGGCGCGTCCAGGCACCTCGTTCCTCCGGTATAGACGGTGCAGGGCGCGCCGCACACGTTCGCCGCACGGAGGGAACAGTACACGACCGTCGTGTCGACCGCCGCCTGATGGGCGAGGAGGTTCAATGGCTCCCCGACGTATGTGACCTCGCCGGCGAGGGTGGCGAGCCACTTCATCATCTGGTCGTGAGTCATGAGGTACCCGGGGACCTGGGGAGTGTAAGGTGTCAGTCAGCTGAAGTGGACAGATGTTGACATCGGATGCCTCACTGCGTCGGTGGGGGAGGTATTCGCCTGGAATTGCCACAACGTGAGTCACGCTTTCTCTAGACCCATTGATGCGCGTCGAGGCATATGACTCACGTCTGCAATAGGAACTCCATTCACCCCAGAGATGAGGGAAGTGCCTCTGAGAAGAGCTATAGCACACGCTGCGAACTTTGCTATGAAGTGCATGGTGTATGAAGGGAGGTGTTGCACAAGCTCCGCGTGCCCATCTCCCTTTATGTGCATGTCCTCCCTGGGGTCGTTTGCTTTTCGAAACCGTTCTATGTATTGAAGTTCTCGAGTTCCGTTTGGAAGCTTGACTTTCTGACGGACTTGAGCAGGACCAAAACAGAAGCAGGCGGGTGGCGCGTAGTAGCTGGCACGTTCTTGCAGCCTGACCCGGCGATGGGTGTCACCGAGGTACATGGTGCGATCGCATCAGAAGACTGCTCGAGACGGCGAGCTGTCTGCCGTACTAGGACGTGTGATACAAAGGAGACAAAGGTCGTCCAATACAAGACGAGACGGTCCCACGCACCTTCCATCATACCGTCGCTGACATGCTTCGTTTACAATTCCCACCAGGTGTGCCGACTGTGTTCAAGCAATGCGAGTACCCGAGGAACTTGGTTCTAATAAGTATTCCTGGTCCCTATCAGTGGTCTCTACGTGCAGCCTCCCTCATGGTTAGCATCAGTGTAACTACAAGTGAGTCTCGCGCAGCCGTCGGACTCCCTGACACTTGTAGGTGGTAGGGGGCACTTTGCGGCTAACGCTGATTGTAGTCGGGCGGCATGGGCAGGATAAGGTATTACTATTAGCATCACAGCTGCCACTGAGCGCCTTCGAGGCGTGTAGTACGTCCGATCATTACCGGCGACTTCGAAGCTTCGCTGGTGCTTCCAAGCGCACTAAGTCACCGCGCGGTAGCGTTCAACAGAGCCGTTGCCGCATCTCCTCCCTCATAGTATCGTCTACACTCTCTAAGGTGTGACTCCGACTTGAATAGACATCATTCAATCTCTCTTGGTTCATGACACTATCCCTTCCAGTATATCATACTATAACCCATGCCGCCGTCCCTACTTGTTTTGAGCACCACTGATGCCTCCAATCGCCCCATTCCCAAGAGTATCGTACATGTTGGCCAGGGTCTAGTAGAGTTTACGGCCATCCTCTGGACCGCTCATGGCAGAGTGGCTGGGACGAGGATTGAGCGTGTGCCCGGGGTAAAGCAGAACCCGTCGTCGAGATGCGGCTCGCAAGTTGAAAGGTTCCTACACGTGCCAGTGCACCGAGCGGTGTCGCAAAAGGCGACATTGGTCGTCGCTGCGAGGCAATTTGTGTCCGGCGCATTGAGGCACCTCGTGCCTCCGGTGTAGACAGTGCACGGCGCCGCGCACACATTTCCCCTGCGGGTGCTGCAGTACATGACCGTCGTCGTTTCTACCGCCGCGGGACGAGCGAGCGGGTTCAACGGTTCTCCAATGTATGTGACCTCGCCGTCGAGGGAGGCGATCCAGTTCATCATCTGGTCGCGGGTCATGAAATAGGCGGGGACCTGAGTGGTGTCGGCTGTCAGTTGACTGAAGTTAATGGAACAGATGTTGACATTGAATGGCTCACTGCGTCGGTGGTGGGGTCACGGACCTAGAATCGTCACAATGTTAGTCTCGCCTAACGCATTGGCGATGCATTCTGAGGAAGACGACTCACGTCTGCGGTAGGGATCCCATTTGCTCCAGAGATGAGGGCAGCGAGACGAATGATAGCACAAGCTGCGAGTTTGGCTATGAAGTACATGGCATATGGAGGTGGGTGTTTCAAGTAGTCGGGCAGGATCACTGCACGCGTTTCTTTAAAGGGCCCCCTCGTGGTCGCTTGCGATTCGGGTCTGTATAGTAAAGTTTGCAACTCGGATCTGGACGCTTCGCGTACTGTTCCAAATTTTGGTATCGGTGGCAATATGTATCGAAGTAGACCCTTTGCACGTCGTACCTGACATGCACTGCCCGACGCACGCGAGGGACACCGTGAGAAGGCTCACCCGAGATGGTAAGCTGTCGGTTCTGTTGGGACATGCGGCATGGTTGAGACGAAGCTCGTCCAATACAGAACAAAGTGTCACGCACCTTCCATGCCGCCGTGCCTCGTTGACGGCTACATTGAGTTCCCGCCGGTGAGTATGCCGCTTTCAATGTGAATGCCGGTAGAAGCGCCCTCCTAGTAGTAGATATCCACTGTCACTTGGTGAACATGAAGGCCTTCAGCTTTCTCTGCTTAACACGTAGGTTATCTCTAGTAAGATTACGCACAACTCGTCTCTGATGCCGCGGGCTACGGTGGAGTGAAGAGTGACCCTCACTTGTGCGTGCCAGGGGTCACTGCTAGCGGTGATCGCCGTCGGCCTGTATTAGCATTACGCCCGGTAGACTGTTGCTCATGCGAACTCACCATGCTGCGTCCGATCATCACCGGCTTTGCTGGTGCTTCCTAATACTTGTCAGATATACCAACGAGAGTGTTAGAAGCCTAAGCACGATGAAGCGCATCTACATCAAGCAGGCACGAGCGGAGACGGTTTCGATCTCTTGAACCTGTCAACCCCAATGATCAGTACAGCATGTATAAAGGGCCCGGACTCGGACCACGCTGCCGTCTGTCAGTACCAGCTTGCTGATATGCACGGTCCGACAGCTGGAGCACCTGTCACCTGGTCCAGGAGTCTGCGGGTGCCACCAGGGCTCAAGTTAGGCCTCCGTTACTCTCCTGTGCAATTATGGGCCATGGCTCCGGCCCGCTTGCACCCCGCTCACTGTCGTGTGCTCATGAGCCGGTGACGGTCACTAGTCACTGGCGGAGCAATGTACCTGAGATGGCGCCTGCACTGTCCGCTATCAGCTGTGGGCATACCCCAGCCATACAGACTGCAGGCTTGAACGCCTCCCCCACTTCACATCCCCGTTACGCTCTTGAGCAATCACACGCCAAGCGCACTGACTGGTGTTAAGCAACACCTGCCACATGCGCAATCAATGTCGTCCATGCACAGGTCATGCTACCCTGTGCCGGGAGTCGGAGACTCGGAGTGCGTAGAGCCTGAAATGCGTGTATAATCACATCGTTGAGGGGTCGTTCGTTAGGTGTTAGTATGATCCGCACCGGCCGTACCAGTCTGAACTCTGAAGGAGAAGGGCGAGTGGTGGCACTGGAGATTCGGAGAGGCTCGAGCGGTTACTATGTTTGCCACGCGGCCCGGAGTCCTGGCGCCCGGATCTTTCCGAGCATTGCCCGGGGCGCTTGCAAGTTCCGAGTCCCAGCAACTTGACTCACTTGAACTCAAGAACAGCCTCAGTACTGCGAGCATAAACGCATGCACGACATAATCCATTGCAACTATATCGTTGGGAACTTCGCTGAACTACTCTCATCGCTAACAGGTAGTACTGTCGATAGGAACAAGGTGTTGCTCGTCTTCAACTTCGGCAACAAGACATTCCATTAGCACCGCGAACGCTAGCGTGAATGGTGAGATTGGTCCTCTCTCACTGACAAATCAGCTCACTTGTGAATTGTATGGCGGAAGGTATGTCAATGGAGGAGCTTGGGTGGTTGCTTGGTGGCATGCCTCTTTTTAACGTCTCCTCATGCGTCTATTATCGTCCCTGTTCATGGCATGTGCTTCATTTCCCTCACGCTCAAACGCAAAACTGACAGCTCTCAGCTACGCAGGAGCTGAGATAACGTACAACGCCAATGGTTGAGAACGTGCTTCCGATCAAGCATAAAAGTGACCCCATCCTCGATGCTCTTCGTCTCAGCCGAGTCCGAGTCGCTAGCGCATGGGCATTTGACGAGGACTCCACGGTCGCTAGGATTTCAGGCATATCTAACACCGAGGGTAGCACGGACGATCCACTCGCGGTGCGGCCGAGACGGCACAGACGTCATCCACCCGTCAGATACGGCCCCGTTTGGTCGAATGACGACAGCTACTTCAAAGTGACATCGCGCACAAGGGTCAAGTTGCTCACTGTCCCCAAGGCCTGCAAGCATCCCGGTGCGCAATGGTATGTATAGCCTCTCAAATCGCGCTCATCAAAGACGGAACTTCAATTGACCCCTGCTGCACATGTAACGGCATCATTGCTTCGGTATCCCGTTGCCCAACTCGGCTGTGCCTCGAACGTCTGTCTACATGCATTTGAGGTAGAGGTATAATTCTAGAAGCGGTGCTATTTGTAACAGCTAACACAAGAGATTGAACTCTGAAGCACAGGCACGGAAGCAATCGAGGCGATGACCCGATCATCAAGCTGCAAATGCACTCCACCCAAGTCGTTGTGAATAGTCCACGCCGCAAACAAAGTCTCACCATCGTTCTCGATGCGGCGCGCTCGGCCCCCGTGTTCAAGTCACGAAGCGTTTGCTTGATAGTTGACACCTTGCCTTCGCAGAGCCGTCCTGGACCTCGTCAGTGGTCTCTCTCTGCCGCCGGAAGGTCGCTTCTCTTTTCGGCGAGAACCTCCACAGTGTGGGCGAGCCCAGCCGACGGTGGTATAGGCTCCGATGCTTCTCGTGAGCGGATGGTGCGTGCATACAGCGCTCTCAAATGCAGAGACTACCATGATCCGAAGCCACATTGTCATGTCTCCCGTGATCGTTTATACCCCAGGGCAGAATCCATACATTGTAATAATCTCACTTTTTCTCTCATTTATCTGATAGTTATCCACAGTCTCAACCCGAAGCAAACCCAAACCGAATGCTCGTTCGATCTCGCACTCGCTATAATGTACGGAGGAACATTCAAGTGAGCAATTAGAGACTCATATAGGGGGCGTCTCGCTTACTCACTCGAAGATCAGGCGTTGGATACATTGATGGACCTGGTGCCGGGGGTGTAGCAGTACCCGTTGTCCATGCGTGTTCCGCAGGTGGAGAGCTGGTTGCAGCTCCCGGTGCACCCGGCACGATCACAGAACCCGACGTTGTTCGTTGCCGCCAGGCAGTTCGTGCCCGGCGCATCGAGGCATCGGGCCCCTCCATTGTAGACGGTACAGGCGCCGCCGCACACGTTGACTGTGCGCCTGCTGCAATAGGTGACCATCGTGGCTTGAGCGGAGCGAGGGACGAGCGGGTTGATTGGCTCGCCGATGAATGTCAGTTCTGCGTCGGTCGTGGCGATCCAGTGCATCATCGCCTCGTGGCTCATGAGGTAAGTCGGGATCTGAAGACGATACGATTGATAGGTGAGTATTAGTGAGAAGCCTCCGGCAGGGCCTGGGTACAGGGCGTACCGCATCCTCGACTTCAACAGCCTCGACCTGTGACCGAGAGAGTATGTGAGTGATCCATCTACCGCTATACGGCACGGAGGTGCTCACGTTTGGGGTGGGGTTTGCGTTGACCGCAGAGGTCACTGCGACGAGGAGGGCGTACGCAAGAGCAGCGAACTTGGTAGTGAACTGCATGTTGAAAAGAGGGGAGGGGGCTGCCTGGTGAGCTCGCTCTCGGATGATCTCCTTCTTATACTCATGCCCCTCGGCGTCCCGATCACCTTGACTTGGCTTTTTGGTTGTCTTACTGTTAGGTGACCATCATGAGACCGCTAGGACCCTGCCTAGACAACTTGGATAGGAGCCAATGTGGGCGTTGCATTTGGTACAGTCCAAATCGGGCGATTTCTTTACCCATTGAACACGCAGTACATTGAATGTTGCTCTGACAGCGCTCCGAGTCGGAAATACAGCGTTCTACACCTCATGGGATTATATGAATACTTCGCTATTTGGACTCCATGTTCCTGTCCAGTGCTGGTGCACGTTGCTTGTCAGGTGTCACGGTCGGTGCAGCCCTGAATTGACCAAGTATCGAGTATCGCACTTCACTGAAATGTTCAAGTTGCCCACCATCACTAATACTAGTAGGTACGATGACAACGATGCCAATTTGAGGTGGCTGCGGTCAACCTCGGCTCTGACAGCAATCGAAGCCTGACAATGCCCGCTTTTCCAGTCGAGGTCTTTGTGGCTGCAATATCTCTAGAATGAAGCTCGGACGCACCCGGGTAGCCATATACCAACCATAGATCCTATTAAGACTGCAGCCTAGCACACTACTGCTAATATTTCTGGCCCCGGGCTGCCATCGTTTCTGCGGGATCACTGTGCGGTACCAAGAACACAAGGGACTATGTGAGCTCCGGCGAGGATCTTACCACCTGATTCCAGACGCGCGTCGCTCGCGATTACTTTGGTTGCCAACTAAGCGTCTGTATCCGGAGTTGCGAAGCACCATGGCACGCTTCTCCTTGGACCCCGCCGTAGAGCGGCCTGGCTTTCCAACAAACACGGACAGAGTTAGCCAATTTCGCGCTCAAAAGACTACTATCTACTTAAATAGGCGATTCTATCATGACGTTCGACGTCGGTATAGGCAGCAACCAGGCAAAGCTCATCTTCTGTCCGGTACCTTCTACACGGTACTCTGGATCCGATCATTGCCGGTACGTCCGCACCCTGTCACTCCCATTGAGTAGAAGCTGGGTGCCGAGCATTTCGCTGTCTCGAGGATGACACGGAGAAGGTCCCGAGGCCATTGCGAGTGGGAATGGACCGGCGGGGATCGAAGGCTGTTTAAGTTACACAACGAAATCGTCTTTGATAGTACTCACAGATAGATATATGTATCTGCCAGAGTCGCCAGCATATTCTTTTGAGGGCACAATTTGCACCCTCGTCCCTCTGCTACAGTCTATACTAGACCATCATGCTGCTGTGTTCATACTGTGTTTCAACTGATAGCTACTGTGCCCGGCATGATGAAGTGATGAAGATGGGGAGAGTTACTTGCTGGGCCGCTGACAGTGAGTGAATGCGCGCCGAGAGAGCTTAGGTAATCCAGAGCGGCCGTACAAATAGGGACGGAGGCGGCATTGATGGCGGGAAGCGCGCTCCGGAATTGTCGGATGCAGAAATAACACATGCAGGACCCCGCGTCGGTATGTGGGGAAAAGCCGACATGGTGCGGGGACCCGGGACGTCCCCCATAGTCGTCCACCCTTCTGCTCTCAACCACTACCATCTCGCTGGACTATACCTCACGATGCCGCTCGAGACGAAACTCACCAAGCTACTGGGAATCCGGGTGTGAGTCTTATGACTGTCGTCCACAGTTAGAGGATGATCTGTGAACTGTCGAGTGTAGACCTGTGGTCCAGGGTGGCATGCAATGGTGAGCACCCTCGCCAATATTGTGCAAGAGCAGTCGCCAACGGAGATGTAGGGTGGGCTTGCCACAACTCGCCGCGGCAGTCTCGAATGCTGGTGGTCTCGGTGAGTACTTCACCACGCTCGCACTTTTGTCTGGAATTGGGTCATGGCTACCTCAGGAGGGGCAAGGCTTGGACGCGGCCCTACATATTGCTTTCCAATAGTGGACTGCACGTCACGCCATGCTCATACCTCTATGCGACCTTGCCCTGAGGTAGGAAGCGTAGACTGTCCTATGGGCAATCAATGGCCGGTGAGGACGCGTCTTAGAAAGGATGAAAGCGTGGCGTGTTGGTGACTATGCATGTGTCGTGTCCTATCATCCCGCATTTGCGTCGCGACGTAGGTGAAATGACTGTGCGGACGTCGCATGACTTTCTCGCTTAATGCCTTCGCTGTGACCCCAGTTACGCAAGGACGGGCATCGTTTCACGCGTCCATGTACTGCCAAAGGCAACGTTCGTGTCAGTCAAGAGAAGGCAGGCGATTCATGCACCGCCGTATCTTGCGACCCGTTCTCGATGGGTAGCCAACCTGTCGGGCGGGTCTTGCGCTCACCTTCGGCGAACCTTAGACGTCAGAGGACTCTTTGCTGTCTTTTCATCATATGGGGTGAAGGGTCCCATATCTCCCTTCAATCCAAACGACGGATCGTTCGTATACTCGGGGCTGATCAGGACTGTGAACATCGCAGGTGTTCTCACCGCGTTGACGCAACCGTCGCCGGAAGCACTACGGACCGCCATTCGTGAGACGCGGAAACTCACGAAGAATAACTTCGGTGTGAACATCACCCTCTTGCCCAGTATCAACCCTCCGGATTATGAGGGCTATGCCCGTGCGGCGGTGGAGGAAGGCGTACGGGTGTTCGAGACTGCTGGGAACAACCGTATGTCGCTTCCCAGCATTCCTGTGTACTCGGATTGTGATATTGCTATGTTGTCAGCGGGGCCTCTCATCAAGTTCTTCAAGTCGCAAGGCTGCATCGTGATCCACAAATGCACGACAATCAGGCATGCGAAGGTGTGCTGTGTGGGTCGGATCACCTTTCATGGCGACACTGACTTTTCTGGGCACAGTCGGCGGAGCGTTTGGGGGTAGATTGCATCAGCATTGACGGCTTTGAGTGTAAGCATCGCGTCACGAGTGAGTACTGTGATCCATGCGCTGACTTACACCCAGGTGCTGGTCATCCCGGCGAAGAGGACATCGGCGGAATCGTGCTGGTGCGCATCACGCCTCTCGCTCTCGTCTGCGCCCTCGAGTGCTGACCCTTCGCCTCGTTGTCAGCTGGCGCGTGCAGCACAGGAGCTGAAGGTCCCGTACATAGCATCGGGAGGGTTTGCCGATGGCCGTGGCCTAGCGTCCGCACTGGCTCTCGGAGCATGTGTATGTCGCGCGCAATACCTCCGCTATGATATATTCAGCTAACAATGGACGAACCGACAGGGTGTGAATATGGGTCCGTTCACTCGTCCTCTCCGACGTCCGAGCACGACATTGACTGTTTCATCTAGGCACGCGCTTCATGTGCACAGTGGAGAGGTACGGATCATCAATCGGACATCATGTAGCACACCCGTTTGGTACTGATCACACGTCCGCAATGTCACCCAGCCCGATCCACGAGAACATCAAGCAGAAGATCGTCGAGTCGACCGAGCGCGACACGGTGCACATCTTCCGCACGATGCACAACACCGCGCGCGTCTTCAAGAACGTGGTCTCGCAGCAGGTCGTCGCGATTGAGCGCCGCCCAGGCGGCGCCAAGTTCGAGGACGTGCGCGAGCTCGTCTCGGGCCAGCGCGGCCGGCTCGTGTACGACAAGGGCGACGCCGACATCGGCATCTGGACCGCGGGCATCGTCATGGGCCTCATCAAGGACGTGCCGACGTGCGAGGAGCTCCTCCGTCGGATCGAGGCGGAGGCGGAGGAGGTGATCGCGGGCATGGCCGCGCTCCGGACTCCTGCGGCGAAGGCGAAGCTGTGATTTACGTTCGCCCGGTAGTAGCTGCGGTCCCTGGATGTGGCTTAGCCCCTTCCCGCACTGGACATCTTGATTATCTTGCAGTTGGTACTTATGGCTTGGGAGACGATGCGGCGACCGATAAGGCATGTTGTAGGAGTCAATTTGGCCGGGTTTGTGCATGTGTCATGGCGCCCCAAGCGGCGAACAATGGGTTGTCGTGCAGCGCGCGAGGGTGATCTGCTTGGTGCCCGTCGAAGGTGTGTCAGCGAGTGAGCGAGCACGCGGCAACATCATTGGTGTCTCTGGTGGCACAGTGAAACGGTAGCAGCGCACTGTCTCGATGGTCCGAAACGGGAGAGCAAGCCGGAAGGGACGAACAAAAGCATCACGGCGGTCGCGCAGCGCACGTATTTGTTCAACAATCGCATCGATCATTCGTCTCGATGGGCAGTGGAGCAGTAAGCAAGTGCTCGTACATGTCAGGATGTGATGTAACGTGATGGGAGGTCTTGGTAAGGCGTGCGGACACTGACGGCGATACAGCAGCCCACCCGCCATACGGGGCGGCGGGCGGGGAATGGTACAGTAAGAATACATCCGGTTCCATGCAATCCAAGGCGTACTCGTATGAACAGAAAGGAATAAGATAGGCGTAGTGAAGACAGTGAGAGCAATCACACAGCATTGATACAGCGACGGATGGTATGGAGACAGTGGTGGGTATGGAGGTGGCTGCGAGCGAGCGTCCGGGTGGTCTATCGGGCAGCGTTCAGCGTGTGCATGAAGTCATGGCCATCGTCCGAGAGCGTGAAGCGGGACTCGAAACGGGAAGAGGGGAGTGATGGAGCATCATGCGCACATCTTAGTATCCGACGCTTCGGACGAGACAGAGACGCGGCGCATAGCCTCGGGCAGGGTGGGTGTCGCAATAGGGGAGGGCGGCGTGGGGTTGCGCGGGACGAACCGGTACGGGTGGACGGCAGCACGGAGGCGCGCGCGGTTCTGCGGGTCGCGGAGCTCGTGCGCGAGCGGGCCAACGACGAGGTACGCCTTGCCCGACTTGTACTTCTGCAGCTTCTCCGGGATCGGCTTGTTGTTCTCGTCGAGGACCTCCGCGGGGAGCGGGAGGACGAGCATCGCGTCTGCGTCCTCGTAGGTGTTCGAGAGCACGACGCGGTACTTGTCTGCGGGAAGGTAGGGGTGGGGCCGGCGGGTTGAGCGTGTGCTGGTCGATCCCCTCCGGGCTGGCCATGCATCGGTGGGAGAGGACGCGCGAGAGGAGGTCGTGCATGATGAGGTCGTAGAGGAGATGGAACATTGGCGACCGCGCGGCCAGTGCTGGTTAAAGTCCAGCGGAAGCGGCGTCTGCTGCGTACGGATGAGCGAACGACAAGATAGAGATTGTGAGGACGACGCACGAGGAGGTCATTAGGATTAACGTTAGTCGTGAATTGCATCTTAGGGACGTTAAGGCTTGGTCTGCGAGCGCGGATGTCCGGGAGACAGAGGGAGCGCAGAGGGGGAAGCGTGGGACGGGATTCCGGGGCGGGAGAAGGCGAGTTGGAGGAGATGGCCATCTTTATTCGAGGATCGTCCGGCGTCAGAGGAAGGCTTGTTTGAGGTGGTGAGATCTGGGTTGGGTGGCGTAGAATGTCCGACGGAAGATCGGTGATGGGAAAACAAGATGCAAGATGGGTCCACCTGGGTACCAATCGGAAGGCGCTGCCTTATTATGTCTGAAGAGGGGTATAAATGATGTTGGAGCAGAGGAGTGCAAGAAAGGAAGGCGGCGAGGGGACGGGGACTCCGCACCGCCTCACATTCACCAACCTTTATAGCAAGGGGCGCCTCCTGGCTGGCAGATCGTAGACAGACATGCTCGCCCACGACTTGCCACGGCGACGTTCTCGTCAATAGCTCAATAAGAGCCGTGAACAGTACGCGCTCCTTCCTTTGTCTTCACAGAGAGGAGGTGAGTGAAGTCGAACTTGGGGGAACAATAGCCTCGACTCACACGTTGTTTGCCGGTGTTGACCGCTCGCATAACTTCGCGTCGCGAGACACAAAAGACCGCTGAAACTAGCAAGTCAAATTGTCGTACGTATGTTTGCGGCGGCATGGCATAGATCCACGTCGCTGTATGTTAGTCAAAGACTGGTCAAGGAGAGTGGAAGCTTGAAGCCTGGAAGGACCAGGCCGCCGCTTGATGAGTGGGCGTCAACACCAGGCATTCCCACGTGGCATCACTTGGCGTTTGGCTTGGCGCTTTAGGCGCTTCCTGCACCTCATCCAGATCTCTCAAAGCTCTCCTCAAACTCTCCCCTCGAGCTCTTATCCTGCGTCAAGATGGCGGAAACTCCTCCGAAAATCCGGATTGTCAGTCTGTCATTGTCTTTGGCGCGGTTTTTGGCGCTGACATGCTGGTTATGTAGCTCAAGGGTGCAGAGCCCGACCTGTCTGCCGCAACGTATCAAATCCACGATGAGTCGCATACGATTGGGAACGCTCTCCGGTGGATGCTCATGAAGAAGTACGTCACAACAATGTAGCGTTGGAAGGAGTGTATGCATTGACGGCGCGGGTGTTATTGTCTCAAGCCCCAAAGTGGAATTTTGCGGATACAGGTGCGTACCCGCCGTGCGTCCGTTCTGGCCCCTCTGTGTCTGCAAGCGACCCTTCTCTCCCCGCACCCACTTTTGTTCAACATGGTCACTCCACGCTTTTGCTCCATGTTGCTATCGGGGAGTCCATCTCGCTTTTGTATGCGCGACCTCGCCCCAGCGCGCATGCACGTTCTTTAATTGTCCTGCCGGCAGTTGTTTAATGCCGTAATGACCTCGTCTTCTCTCTACCATTGTATCTTCCTTTTTGAGATCTGTCGCTCGGCTTGTCCGTGCTGACATGGGCTCCCTATAGTGTACCTCACCCGTCCGAGAATCATATCAACATGCGTATACAGATGCTGGGTGAGTCGCGGCCTGCCTTCTGCTTCACCTCGCAAAACCCATTGGACATTGTAGACGGGCTCTCGTCTTTGACGGCGTTGCTGGAGGCATTGAAGAACCTTGATGACCTCTGCGTGACCATAGACGAAGCGTACAGTCAGAGCCTGCACCAGGGCCACTACGAACGGTGGGACGAGAAGAGCTAGATGATAAGGAACGTTGAATGTAAGACTTATTATTTTCTGTATCGTTGCCTTGCTGTATCATCATCATCTCGCAAGCTATTGAATCATCACTTGTGTTCTCAAGATGGCGCAAGGGGGATCATGATCACGGAAAATGTCCACGAACGGCTACGGATCGTTCGGACGCGCCAAGGCGCACTGTGGACCACTGTGTGGGGAACATCGCTCAAGCAGCATATAACACTTGAGATATTGAGAGAGCTAGCAGGCTAGCAATTCGCCGACCTCATCGTTCCGCTATGGCATGTTGACGATTCGAAGCCCACAGTATGCGCGTCCTCGCCATGGGATACGGTAAGAATTTACGCCGTACATCTCATTCCACCCTGGACCTCGCTGACCTCGTCTCGATCAAGGCTGCACTACCTCGTGACTGAGTGGTGGACTAGCCCGCCACGGCCAACGCTGAGCCCACGTTTCTCGGCGAGCGGGTCAACCCTCGCTTCGCTGAGAGCACGACGGTCACGTACTGCATCGTACAAGAAATGCTTGCGTGCACCACCGGCGGGGCGTGCACCCAGCTTGACTCGGAGTGACTGCCAAGTCCTGGACGATGGGTTCTGGAGTCACTAGGAGCTCGGCCGGTGTTTGAGCGTCAGCAGTATCCGAGGTAATTAGCGCACGAGTGAGGACCTCGGACGTTTATACGCCTGTATAATATTCCAGTCAATCCTATGACAGCAGCGTACAACATGTTGCAAAATGGACATATGTCCGCGGCTATTAGATTTCTGTCCCTGGCGATTGACCATCTGTCCGGAGCACCTACAGTGCCCTCCCCTGTCGGCCGTTTCCCCTCAAACTTTGCAGACTAGCACTATGTACGGCTCTAATTTTGGTAAAATTATCTATATGTCGTGAAAGTTCTTCTCTGGAGCAGGAGTGTGGTACAACGTTTCCAAGGTCTCCCGGCGCTTCTCTCTCCATATACGGTATCCCCTCCTTACCCGATCAACGGCGCCTCTTGCACTCATCTCGCCCAGAATCCCGCCGTTATGCTGACGGGACTTAGCGCCCGGGACCTCATATGGGCTCTGGTACTTTGCGTTGGGACAGAGGACTCGGTCAGAGCCGGATCCTTCTTTGAATGATTTTATGGATTTGTTCCGGACAGCATGCTTCGACTGGCACTTTATTCCAGGCAAACGGTGCCGTGGAAGAGGAGTTCTAGCTCAGGCGGACAGAAATGCAATAATCAGCGGACAGGAAAGCGCTGGCAGGCGGGCAAAAACTTCGTAATGGGCGGACGCTTATTTTCAGGTATACGGACTGTATTTCGAAAATTGTGCGGGCACAAATCACATACAACGGCGGGCAAGTATGCTTCCACACATGGGCATCAATGTAATCGATATGGACAAAAATCTAATCGCGGCGGACAAGTGGCCCCCTTGCCAACATGTTCTCGTAGTCAGCGCCAGCCTTCAATTGCACGCCGGCGCTTCCTGCTCTAGTGAGTCGGACCGGACCGGACCGGACCTGATCAATTTGTACCAGCTCGGGACTTGAGCTTGAAGTTGTAGTCGGACGTGGCCTACTCTACTTGCTGCGTCATCCAACTCGCGAGATTGACCGACAACCCGTCCTTGCTCCCGCTCGCCTCCACCGGTGTGCCATGCTTGGCAGTAGGGTCGCTCAAGGCTGGACGCGCGAGGACGGCTCCGTCATGACGATCTTCAGAGATGTATAAATGGCTACGCGTGGATCTGCCGGAAGGTGGAAAAGTGAATCAGTCGGGTGTTCACCCCTGAACCATTGCAGTCGTGCCCTACTCGCGACGAATGCCACCGGTCTGCGACTGCGCTCTGCGACGCACCGTTACGTGACCAGAACGTCCGACGAAACTTTTGGAGGGACCTCTTCGGAGGCTTGGGGTACTTCATCCCCGAGTGGACAGAGAAGTTTCCTGTCTGCGCCCAGTGCCTCCAGAGAATCCGAGATAGGGAAAATGCGGGGAAAAACGGCTTCCGTTTGAATCTACCAAGTACCTTTGAGCTCTTATAGCTGACTTGAACGAACGGGACAAGCGCAGTCGGTCTCCCACCCTCCATCACATCACGACTTGTGTGCTAACGTCAGTTACACAGATAGCTTCATTGTTGGATCACCGAAGTTCATACTGAGAATACTCCATCAGCGGAGCTTGTACGTCTTTTCCTGCTCTACTCCAATATTCGATCCGCAGCATTCACTCAACCTGGGACCATAGGTTATTCTAGGCTGGACGTGTACTGCAGTTTCTCCAATCATACCCAATGTTATCGTAGACTCCACACTGCTCTCTCGGCATGCTCCCGCTCCAACATGGTTGTGCGACGGCACCTAACGCGAAGGGGGGAGGAGCATCCTAGTCGTCGCGAAGTCGTCCACAACTCTTCTGGTCCTTTATACCTAGTGAGTCATTCTATCTTGTGATCGCTCCCTCCGAAGTCACACACAGGCCGCAACGTCGCGAGGAAGACCGATGTGTGAAGGCAGGGTCGGGAGCAATGTTAGTGACAGGGACGTCAAACAGCGTATAGCTACCGATCTATCCTTCAGACGCTAGCAGTTGTCCTCATGTATTGAGGCCTCGACGTCACAGTCGTGCTCATTAGGACCCGAGTCCGAGCTACAAACTCCGAATGGAGAGCTGCAGAATTTGGGTGCGTCCTGCCGCACTCGAACGGACCATAGTCTCCCATTATGAACAATCAGGACCAGGTCGCGACGTGACAGCCCTGATACGTAGTTCGGCCCGCGGAATGCAGTAACCGGTACGGTCTCACTTAACGGTGATATCCTTGCCTCCCTGTGTTCGAGAGCTCACACGCATCCGCATAGGTCACAAGGAGAGCTTCGAGTGCTCTTGCGTCCAGTTGGTGGGTCTATTGGATCAGGGCTTCGTCGAACAGAAGTGGTCGAAGGAGGTAATACGACTGATGTGGAGCACCGGGACTAAGTCTGAATTCGGCATGAGGAGTATCACACCACAGTGATGTCTGGCGCGCGAACTGGAATGAGTGAGTATAAGAGTACTTGGGCATCACGTCCCTGGAGATGCCGTATAAAGAGCCGACAGGCAAGGACGTAACTCACCAGGCGCCTCCCTCCGGCTCATACAGCATGCAACTTAACCACAAGTTGGTCACTCTCGCTTGTGCTCTCGTCTTCTCCGTCGCCTCTGTGGTGCGTGGAACACCCACTTCGGATGTGAGTACACTCTCGTGATTTGCACGATGTATTGAATTACTCACGTTCTAGATGTCAGGTTACGACCGTTAATGCATCCACGGATGGGGTGAGACTCGGGTTTTCAACGCCTGCGAGAAGAGTCCGACGTGCTAATTCCACATCCATACAGAACACTGCTGTCTCGATTATGACAGTCGACGAGATGATGAACTGGCTCGCCACGACCGATGCCGATCTCACCTTCATTGGCGACCCGATCAATCCGCTCGCCCCGCGCGCCCCTAGAATCACCATACTCACGTACTGCAACTTGCGCGTCCAAGGAGTTTGCGGCGGGTCTTGCCAGGTCTACACCGGCGGTCCTGTCTGCCTCGCCGCTCCGGGCACTAGCTGCCTTGGGGCGACGACAAACGTTGGGTACTGCACCACCGCAGGTTGTGTGGGGACGTGCAACGAGCTCGCCTCCTGCGGAATCCAGATGGACAATGGGTTCTGCGCCACGCCGGGCACGGTGTCCATCCTCGTTCCTGTGAATACGGGAATGGCGGTATGAGACGGGTACGACCATGTATAGTGCGTTATGACCATCGAAACAAGCCGACTGAGCATTCCTGTACGTCTCAGTGACTCAGTAATCTCGACATATTTCCAAACCCCGTCAGGTGTAGATGTCTGTCCAATTGCACTCGAGGGTAAATAGAAATAGAATCAGCCGACATCCGCGTTCTTGATTCAAGCGATTGGATAATGGGGGTGGGCCGCCTTCGAACCCTGCATTCTGACTTGCAGATTCTTACCCCTTGAGTCCTGCTGCCGATCAAGTCTGAATTGGCGGACTAAGCTTTTGTTGGTTTGTTGGTTTCTATTCACTTCGGGTCCGCGTTCCCATGCACGAGTGAAGTGTACGATGCTCGCCTAGCGGCCAAGAACAAACTCGAGAGATATATCACAACCTGCTTCTCTGAGAGCAGCTTTTATTCCGGGTTACACGGAGCCAATGGACAATGTCATGGTCTAGGTAGTCTAAAGCGTGTAGATAGCTGAGACAGGATAGAGCGATACGACAGGGTATATCAAAGGTTCGACCAAGCTAATCATAACCAGGGCGGCCCGGGACTGAATGGACATTGACGGTCACACAGGCAGCAAGCAGAACGCAAACTATCTATCACTCATAACGTGAGCTCTATGAGGGAAACCATATTCATATGACGACGCACCGTATCCTCAGCTAGAGACAGCTCCTAGCATCGACAGATTCTCCAGACTTGCGAGGGTTCTCGAGGAGTAACCTCAAGCATACAGCAGCAGCCTTAGAGTTACAAGCCGGATCCTGAGGATAGTTGACGAAGACATCCCAGCCAACTTGCATATCAGCGGTGTGGAACTTGTAGTAGATGTAAGGCGGCTGGTGCGTGGAGACCGTCACCGCGAACTTGGTGAAGGTAAACTGCCGGCCGTCGACGTCGAAGCTGTGAGCGAGATGCAAATTGCAGTCGAAGCGGAAGAAAGACTGTGGTAGGGATCCAATGACGTTGTTGATGCAGAAGGTGAACGCGTTTTGATACATTTCGTTATTGGGTTAGTGGTTAAATTGCTGAGACGCGTCCGACTGAGATGCAAAATCACGTTAAGTCAGTAGGAAGGCCCTTAGACTGTTCAGTACGGCCACGACTTACGACGTAGTAGGCTGGGATGGAGTGGTGGAGTGGTGAAGTGCAGAGATCTGTTGCAACCAACGATCAGTCGGGACAATGCCATATATCTGGTCATCGACCACTGCGGCAAACACCGACAAACAAGTATTGGCCCTTATATTCCGACCAATGCTGGACCACAGCGTCCTCATTCCCTTTGAGCGACCATGAACGACGACCTCGAAAACTTTCGGAAGCTTCTCACGCCGCCACCGTGGCTCATAAGCCGCGAAGAGCTGAAGGCCAGGAATATCGATCTTCGCCCGCCTGTCAACGTCATGAAACCTGTGAGTCCTTGTCTTCCTCACCCCATTTCGCGTGCTCAAGCTATTGCAGGGCTTTGTTTATCGACCGGATCCCAGACGAGGAGGCATGTGGCGTTATGTTGTGAAGATCACTGAGCCTTCCACCGAAGAAGTCCAGATCTACGAGAAACTCCATCAGCGTAGTCTCGCGTCCCCGAACCACACCCTGCCTTGCCAGATCATTCGACCGCTCGACAACCCCCCGTTCATCATAATGCCACTCCTGCATGAGCTGATATTCCTCGGGACATGGAAGTGGGATCTCAGGACACTCTTGCACCACTTCTCCCAAATCCTCGAGGTCAGTGGCGTAGTGGCTCAACTCGACAACGCAACTAACCATGTGGTTCTCAACACAGGGCATCGAGTACCTCCACCAAGCCCATATTGCGCACTTGGTACGCTCAATGTTTCGTCCGCGTAGAGTCATACTGAGTGCGAACCTCAGGATGTATCCGTGACTAACATGCTCATCGCTCACGACGAAGAGAGCGTGAAGCAATATCAAGGACTCGAGCACAAGAAGATATACATCATCGACTTCAACGTCTCCCGGCAACTCGACCTCGGACCGGGGCAGCAACCCGCGATCGAGCTGCCAGGCTCCCAATGTCCGAAGCCGAACGGGCTCACCCGTCTCGACCCTTACTCCTGGGACATGTACTGCGTAGGAATGGCGTTCCGGAACATGGTATACGTGCGTTCATTTCGCTACTACTGCGCGCGAGTTGCTACTGACTTGGGGATGCAGCACCTGTACGAGAAGCGTTCACGGCCGAGACTGCTCGTTCGTTATGTGGACTGGATCGTGGGCAACGAACGAGGGTGCACGTCCGGGGTCTGTCGCTGCCGCCCTGATGCGCGCACGGCTAGGAGAGCTCTAGCAACCCTTCAGACAATTGTCGAGGCATGTGGTTAGCTTATCCATGTACTGAGTTGCACGAATTGTGCCGTATGAAGAACCTTGCTCGATCCACGGACAGCGATCCACAGAACCCCCAAGCCATATGGACAACATACAATCTGAGCGTGTCAGACCGGATCACCTAGATCAGAGCGCACCTTGGTGGGTGCGTTGTCATATGAGGACACGCGCGCATACACGGGTCGTGAACTAGACACGCACGACGGTGGTGACAACAATGTCCTATGCGCATGACCTTATACCACAGGAATGGTCGCACTGGTTGCAGCAATGAATACGTGCATGGTGATTGGAGGAGAAACGCCGACGTACCCTCAGTCTGTGCCTCCACCGTAACATCGCGACTATGCGGATCGACGAGGCGCCACGACGTGGCACGAGGGTCGGAGTTTAGCGGAGTAGGGTCTGCCCTTTGATGGACGATAAACAGCACGACCTGAAACGAGGTTTGAGAGGGTGTTCGGGTGTTGAACGGGGGCGAACAAGGGGCCACTGGGATTCGGAGGAATGCGGTCTCGGCCGTTCCCTCGCAGGCAACGATGCTGACGAGCGTAGTTGGACAGTACAAGGTTGGTCTCGAGGCTAGCGACAGAGGGCCTGGAGCTGAGAGGCAAGATCTTGGACATTCCATTGTGCGATTGTACGAGTACATGCGGAAGGAGGATATGATTGATGAGATTGGTCCGAGAAATGGCTTGACATCGGATGAGAGGGACAGGAGCCTTCGGGAGTCTCCTACAGGAAAACATTATCAGAGATCAGATCAAGACTACACGGAGCGTCTGGAGGAGACTTACCTTGCGGAGGAGTCTGTCTAGCTTGTCGCATCATAACCCCATCCCTCCAAGGTCAGCCCAAACATCGATGGGAGTTCGTTCCACAACGTCCGACGCTCTTCAAGACCACGTTTCTTGAGCATATCGAGGCACTGTTCGCAATACCCATGTGGGTACTGCACATCGGTGAAATACGCGTCGTGTGGATGAAGGAAATCGAACAATTCGGTTTTCTCGGCCATTTCTTCTCTAAGAGTCACCAGAGATGCGTGACAAGCCAGACGAGTATCGCAGCTAGGAAAAGGGTCGTGACAGAGACGACGCAACCATAGGTCCCTCTCACGAATCGCAGCGCCATAGCCGTCGATGAAGCGCATGAGGTCTGAAGACGAAAGGTGCACAACTGTGCCATCTTCGCGCTTGAAACCTTCGACAACGCGGCTTCCTGCCCCCAAGCACATGTAGAAGGCCAATGGGAGCATAGACGGCGCGTCGATTAGGCGAGCGAGGTATATCACCTCAATTCCACGTAAGGGGCCGCCGCCAACGGCGAGGTAATCCTCAAGATCCTCCCACTCTTCGAAATTGTCGGTGAAGTCGGTCTTGAGAGCATCCAGAGCTTGTGTCTGTACGTCTTCAACCTGATATTTGTGGGCAAGGCGTATGAGGGAGGAGAGTTGCGTGAATGTGAACGCAGGGACGTCTGCTCCGAGCTTGTGGTAAACACTACGAGGACATAATGGGATTGGAGGTCGTATTGCATGCATTAGAACGGACACACCTGCGTTGCGCCTTGGGTAGTAGAGCACGAAGGAAATGCCTCAAATCCTCGACCGAATCCGACAAATGGACCACTGGACATCCCTCCCACTCCTGGGTAGCCTGGGGGTGGACCGTGGCGAACATATCCTGGAACACCGGTGATTGTGCTGCCAGAAGACCCCGATAGATTTTGAACGCGGTGTCGCGGGCGATCAGCACAATGTTCCCGTCGTCGAGCCAGAACTCCGTGTCGTGTATGAGATGATCGAACGGCGGAATGTCTTTGTCCTGGAGTACTGTCGCAGCAGAGTCATGGCTGTCGACACGAGAACGCTTCCTGGAGGGCTTAGGGGTATCGTTCGACATGAGGGTCGGAAGATGAGGTCATTGGCCCAAAGGACCTGCATAATAGTGAAGGCACAGCTTGCGTTACGTGATACTATGTATGTAAGTTACTAACGAGACTGCACATCAATACATACCTCGAAAGCGACTCCGAGGACGGTCCTGTTGCAGGCTGAGTCGCTAGTAAGTAGCTACCATCGCTATCAATCCGAGTTCGTTTGATAGGTGTTTACCGGTCGTCCTCCGTGAGCGGTCGGGCGCGAATGAGAAGCAAGAGGACTGGGAGGAGCAAGGAGAAGATCAAGACACGACTCGGGCGCTCAACGGATGTCCGGCTTCCCCTGCTACCACGATCTTCTAGGACGACATACTACCCCATCTACTTCCTGGCAAGCACCTGGCAATGGCGGCGCCGCTGCAGCTGCGTGTTGCTCGAGTGTCCGCGCGGTGGACCGGCTGTCGACGGGCGTACTCTTCCACTGCAGACCCGTTCAGAGTCCTATTCTTCGGACGTGACGAGTTCTCTTGTGTTGTGCTCGACCAACTCCTCCAGGCCAAGGGTACGTAGGTCATCCCACATGCTTGAGTGGATGGTAACTGCAGCGTCTCAGACCACCAGATGTTTGGCAAGACATTCAAATCGTGACACAGCCAGATGCGAAGACCGGCCGTCGTGGATCCAAGCTGTCTGTATGTGAGTGCTCTTACAACTCGGACCCTCGGTACCTCCGCCGACAAAGGCACATGTAGCGCCGTTGAAGATGCTTGGGGAAGATGCGGGGTTGCGCGTCCACACAATCCCTCACGAGCGGTCGGAGTTCAGGACATGGAAGGTGACCTCCAAGTTCTGCGTTGTCCCGGACGGCAAAGCTAACATCGCAAAGGCTCCTCCTCCCTTCATGCCAGAGCCACACCCACTAGCGTCCTATCATCCACCACCGAATCATCTGCTGGTCACCGCATCCTTTGGGCGGATCCTCTCGAACTCGCTTCTCAACCTCTTCCTCCCATCCCGCCGGGTGAACCTTCACCCGTCTCTCCTCCCTATGTATCGCGGCGCGGCCCCAATCCAGCATGCCTTGATAGACGGGCAACAGGAGACGGGTGTATGCGTCATTGAGATGACGAAGTGGAAGGAAGGCATCGACTCGGGTGCAATATGGGCCTCACAACGAATGGTGAGCATCCTCGAGCTTCTTGAAGATGGCTGGTGCGAACCCTTGAACCCAGAGGGTCCCAGAAAACGCAGCGTTCCCCGAGTTGCGCGACTCGCTCGCCAGGGCAGGCGGCCAACTCTTGGTGTCTGTCATGCGAGACATGCTTGAAGGCAAGGTGTGTGCTATTGACAGGCCCTTGCCACGTGTTCGCTCACTCTGAGCAATCACCAGGACACTCGGAAGCCCCAGGCTGACGATCCGCTTGCCCCACACGCCCCCTTGATCACCGCGGAGCACTCGATTATAGACTTTGCAACGATGACTGCATCCCGAATCGTTGGGACGCACCGTGCGATATCTCACCAGGTATATTCACTAGCTCTCGCCTAACGCGTGGTTTGCGACTGACCATTCTTGTAGAAACCTATGACGACCATGCTCAAGACTGGACGTACACTGCAACTGCACAACCCTACCGTTCTGACAGAGCTACCCGCGAAGCTCGACCACGAGCTCCCTTCACCAGGGACAGCGACATACCACCCACCAAGCGGTGCTCTCATTGTCCGGTGTGCGCAGGATACGTACATCAGCGTCCCCCAGGTGCGTCTTCGGTATTCCTCGCTCGAGTGAGCTACACAAGCTGATTGATGACTGTTTGTTCGTAACCAGGTACGCCAACAAGACCGTCACCTGCTGAAGTCCAAGGAGTGGTGGAATGGCGTGAAGCCTGAGATGCGCATGCACGACGCTCCTGAAGGGCCGGTGCAGTTCGTACCCTTCTCGAATAGCTGATCATCCATCTACCCTCCACGTTCAATTGCAATCGAGTTGGAGCACTATACCTCCGTCACCGTTCTCTGGAGTTCTCGCTCCAAACGGTGCTACATCCTCACTCGCGTTGCCTCTTCAGGAGCGCATCATTCTGCAGGTTGGTCATACAGCGCTCGATCCGCAGTGCTTGTCACGGCTGTATCACCGCTTTGAGTCGAATTCGTTGTACGCGTCAGCGGGTGATGTGGCGGTGATGGGACATATTCTTTGCGGCAGGGATTCGGTCGCAAGTGAATCTAGTCCAGTGCGACTGTAAGCACCCCTATCCGCCTACCCTTGTAGTTCCTAGGCTGACAAGCAGTATGGAGGTGTGCAGGCAACATTCCGGCGTCCTGTTCCAACTTGAATCTCGTGCAATGAGCCACGGCGTCCCAACACGAGTGTCGTGTTCACTTTGCTCACACGCGGACGAAGCGCATCATCTCTGTTGACGGCTGCTAGTACTGCACAGCTTTTGACAGGGCCCTTTACCGGTGGTTCAATTCGAGAAATCCGAGCGCCAAGAACATTCGGTGAGGGCCCGGGAGCAAGCACATTCGTACACTACTTACACACCGGCGGCCGCCCGCACGTGGTGACAACTCGAAAAGCTGTGCGTGCTTACGCCTACCGAGGCACGAAGGACAAATTGGGTGCAGTCCCCAGCTCGCGCGAATCCCTCAGCATTTCAACTCATCGTCGCGCCGGAGGACATTGGCATATGCTATGCCAAGGGCAAAGATGCGGGACGTCAGTGATTCCCCTTATAGTCGTGAAACATCGTCGACTCGATTTCGACTTACACCCACATCAGCCCGTCGAGCTCGCGGGTACGCCGACGATTCAATAGCTCACTCAACCACCTAGTTGAAGGTGCACAGCCGCCTCATACCACGATAATCGGCGTAGGCCCCTCTCCGCCTGCGCCCGAGACAATCTTCCTCGACAGGCTCGCCGGTCGAAGCCCGGACACTGGCATCCAGGTCCTCCGTCAGGGGAAGTTGTGCAATGCATAAATACGCCTCGCTCTCCTCTCCAGCTCCTTGTGTCGCCGGTCGCCACTCACTTCGACTTCTTACACTTCACGCATACACGCAGCTCTAGCAGCCTCTTCCCGCGTCGCTTCTGTCTCGCTCGCCACCACACTCGCTCGCCTCACGCTCGTCACGACATTCCTCGTACAGACCCAATCGTCATGTTTGGCACCACCCAGCTTCTTTCCGCCCTCCTCCTCGCGCTAGCTGCTGCGCCCTCTGCCGTCGAGGCCCACGGCTTCATCAAGCAGTGGGGCGTCAAGGGCCAGTCGCCTCAGCGCGCGCAGAAGACAGACATCAAGGCGTCCGCCTTCCGCGACGTGTCCAAGAACACCGGCTGGATCGGCGCACAGTGTACGTCTTATCCCATCCCTCATCGTACTATCACTAATCGAAAGCACGATGTGCTCAGTCCTTGACCGCCCGGCCATCGCGTGCGGCTCCTCCGACACGCCCTTTGGCAAGGTCGCCGCGCCGGGTGGGACCACCTTCGCGAACCAGGGCGCGGGCAAGCAGCTCTTTGTCAACCCCGGTCAGACCGTGCAGCTCGTCGTGTCCGGAAACCCCGGAGAGGGCTGGCCGCATCCCAAAGGCCACATCCTGACGTACCTCGCCCAATGCGATGGCGACTGCTCGAACTTTGACGCCACGAAGGGGGCGTTCTTCAAGATCCAGGAGGAGAAGGACGGCATCCAGAACACCCTCCGGCCCGCTTTGGACAAGGGGATAGATGGCAACCGGTACGTGGCTCAGCAGCCCGTCGTACGGATGTGCAACTGACACTGCTTTGCGACTTCGTCACGCAGCTACGATGTCAAGATTCCCGAGGGTATCCCCGCCGGCAACTACATCATGCGCTTCGAGCTCATCGCCTTCGGGCAGTCCTCTGGCGTAGAGGGCGGCCAAGATCAATACTATCCGTACGTTCTCGATTTTCAGCCCGACGATCCGCTCATGCTAACACAAGTCGTTTGTCCAGCTTCTGTGGTCAGCTCACCATCGGCGGCAGCACCACCGGGAAGGCTGCCCAGAAGTTCGCTACCGTGAAATTCCCGGGTGCGTACAAGAAGGGCAACATCGACCAGTCGACCGTCCCCGGTCCCCGGCCCCTCGCGCTCGCCTCCGGCGGCTCGGGCAGCTCTGCCTCTGGCTCCAACTCCAACTCTTCTGGCTCCGGCTCCCCCGAAATCCCCATGCCCTTCACCCTTGCGGACAGTGCGCCCGCGTGCGGGAAGAAGTGTCTCCGCATCAAGGTCAGCGAGAGCCCGTCACTCGCGAGGAACTGCGCCGCGTTCGATGCCAAGTGCTTCTGCAGCGCAAAGGACACGTTCGTCGCCGCGTACAACAACTGCGCGAGGGACAACTGCCCGGGCGGAGACCTCGGGCCCGCCAAGTCCGCGTTCTCTGCTGCTTGCTCTGCGTTCACCAAGCGTGAGCCCCTCCGCGAGCGCATGGTTCGCGCTCGTGGCGTGCTGTCGTCTTAAAGGGAGAGCGCGGAGTGACCTCATCGTCCTGTTAGGATTGGGTGATTTGTTGAGGAACGAGCCTGTGCATGCGAAGCTCCCTCTCTCTCCTATGTACCCTTCAGCCTTGGACTAATTCTCACTTCCTTTCAACTTCGCCTAGCTATGGTAGCGTAGCGCACCGAATGTGTCTCAATAAATCAAATTTAGCATCCTATTCTTTCACGGCAAACCGGTCTGACTATCCTGCGGCCCGGGATGTGACGAAGGCTAGTCATCCAAGCCAACTTGGGTACGTGGTTATCCTACACCCTAGAGTGGATGATAACTGCAGCGGGCCCGGTCCAACATGCCTCGATATACGGGCAACAGGAGACGGGTGTATGAGAACTTGAGTCCAGAGATGTAGGGGAATGAAGTGGTCGACTCGGGTGCGATATGGGGCTCACGACGGTTGGTGAGTATTCTTCGCGAATCTTGACATGGCTGTCGTGAAACCGTCAACGCAGAGGGTCTTAGAGCGGGCGCGGACTATCGGAACCCTTGGCTTCCCAGATGCAGAATGGGTGCCACATGAATATTGTCATATCGGTATCGTAGATGTAGATCACAGGGACATGTATCGTGCTCGTGCGGAGAAGATCAAAATCATGTATACGAGGCTGTTGTATGAGTATTGCAACCGGCACGTCAATCGCAGACCGCTCCGACTCCCAACATGGTCACCGTCCTGATCAAGAATCATGAATTGCTCGGCACTACCTCGAGACGAGTGACCAGCTCGCCTAACTGCTTCCAGTACTCATCATCGCCGGGCTTGGGAACGTACGAGCGATCGAAGCAGAGCGACAATCGCCCCAGCCGATGTCCACGCCCAATGCGGTACCAGAGCGCGTTCTGTACCGCGAAGAGCGTGGACGATACGGACGGTATTGTATACGTCCCTTCCATCGCGACGGACTTGAGAGACGGGCACGTCACCGTCTTCTGCGCCAGCGGCGCTCTGGTGTCGGATCGTGCAGTTGAAGCCGGTGTCGACAGCGGTGCCCCCAGTGCGGTCCAGAGGGTGCGGAGGGAGTCATGGCCGTGGACTTCGATGGTCTCCAGACCCGGGAAACAGGTGAAAAAGTCTCGCCACGTGGACAGAGAGACGGGATCGTGAAGGCCTTGGATAGTGAGCGCAGTAATCGGCGCGGTGAGGAAGATGTGCATGATATCGACTAGACGCCGCTCAACAGCGGTGCACCAGTCGAAGCGGGTGACCAATGGCACGCTGAGCTCGAGCTCTACACTGCATGCTCCGCTTCGGACGCGTACGCCAGTACTGTACCGGTCGCTTTGGACCCACACCTCCACGGCCGTCGGGTCTGTCATTGCGGGGAGGACCATCGACGGATTGGATGGCAAGAACCCGAGCAGCGTATTGAGCGTGGGGAGGAGGACGTCGACGCAGATCTTGACCGACGTTACGGACGGTAATTCGAGACGAGAGAGCAACTCGATGGCGAAATGATATGAGTTGAGGGCCAAAGCCAACGAACGAAGATTTGGTAACCCAACGACCGATGGTAGATCTCTCGGGAATGATGGGTCGGCGATTGCGAGGCTGGACACGGCTATCTTGAAGTCGATACTCTCGAGGCTCGGAAGCATGGCCGCAATGACGAGGAAATGGTGGAGTGAAACCATCCAAGTGCGTGCTCGCACTGTGAGACTCTGGATGCGGGGATAATCCGAGAGGATCCACGGGAGGGCGAATCCGTCGATTGATAAGCGTCGAAGGAGAGGAAAGGCGGAGGAGTGAAGCAGAACATCTGTGGTGAGGGGGCCTTTGGATTCGATGTGGAGCTCTTCGAGAACCGTCCAAGGATGTACGCTTGCGAGGAGTAAAGGCACCCATTGCCGTTGGACCGAAGTCAGCGAGAGCGAACGTATCCTTGACGTCGTTGAGGAGAGTATCAACATGGTTGCACTGTTCAGTGCGCGTGCGCCATGCATAGTGATGGCTACAGGCATGTTCTCGCATCGAGCGAGACACAATGCGAACCAATTTGGATTCGAATGGACGATGATGGTGCGCCAAAGTCGGGGTGTGGTACACATCACTCTACGCCACCGCCGAGAAACCGAGGAAATTACGGCCGACCTTGCAGGAACGCTAACCCTCGTCGGTAGGCGTCGAGGCGCAAAGGCGAATAAGGGTCCAATAGGAATGTAGTCGAAAATTTCGACTAGTATCTCGTCTGGCAAGGCGTTGATAGGAAGTTCGGCATTGAGTCTTTCCGCTACAATTGTTAGGTCCCTGCTCAGGAGTGATAGTCCCTCATGCAGGAGCCCATCATTCAAGCTCAAGTCGGACGTCGACTCGGGGACCTGCGGGCGAGTCTATCAGTGGTCACGCTGTGTTTGTTGTGCCCAATGAGACTACAATCCTATCACTCACGCCCGTGTCGATTTGCATCACTGAAATTGAGCTTCAAACGCCTCAGGAGGTTTTCCAACGATTGTCCAGCTCGGGTCGTGAGAGGAGACTCGTCGCAGGGGCCGCGGCCATCGTCGCGTCGCATAGTACTACTCAACGCCCACGTGGTATGCGTGGGAGTGTTGTCGAGTCGCGACGAGGCTCGACTTGCAAGCTCGCGCCGCCGCGACTACGCCTGACTGCACTACTCTCGCATTCCTGCCTGATATCTTTGCGCTCTGCCTTCCGTCATGTCCGAGCCGGAGAACGATCGCCGACCTCCGAAACGCGCCCGTGAAGAGGACTCGAACCCTATGGAACTGAATCTGGAGGAACTGACGCGCGACGAAGAATTTTGGTTTGAAGACGGCAATATCGTGCTCGTAGCCGGCAATATCGCGTTCAAGGTCTTCAAGGGACTTCTGGCTGCTCAATCGAAAGTTCTTGGGGATATGGTAGCCGCCGGAGATCCTGGCGCCGGTCAGATGTTGGAAGGTTGCCCTGTGGTCCGGCTCTTCGATGATTCGCCGTTGGAGGTCAGGTATCTCCTGCGTGTTCTTGTCCCTAAGGGTGACATAATGTACGCTTCACAATCTCGCGTTTCGTGCGACCCATTGATTGATCTGCAGGTTTTATCCGGACCCGGATGCCGATTGGAACTACGACTACCATGAGATATTGGCCCTCGCTCGTCTCTCGCACAAGTACGAGATAGAAACTATTGAACGTCAAGCTATCCGCTGCCTCGAGACATTCTTTGCAACCTGGTTCCATGACTGGGAGAGGAGAAGCCCCCCGTTCAACTTCTACGACAACTCCTGGGCGATCGGTGCTGTTGTGGTGGCAAGGCTCACGAATAACACAGACATCCTACCCCTCGCCCTCTATCACTGCGCCCTCCTAGGGGGAGAAGTCATCGACGGCTTCACTCGCAAAGATGGGACCGTTGAGCATCTCGAACCCACCGACTTGAAACGGTGCATCGACGCGTACGGCTACCTCCGCGCAGAAACACCGCAAGTCTTCGACCGCATCTTTACCGGGCCACCTTCCCGAGCATGCCAATCTCGTGCGATATGTCAAGCCAACGTGCAAGCCATACGTGAAAGTCTCGACGCAGAAACCGACGTCGACGCGCTGTACGTGACAGACCTGGCCATCGACGTATGGGTGATGGACCATCCGCTTTGCGACACTTGCACGAGCGCACTCAAGAAGCGGAACCGAACTGAGCGACGCACGATATGGAAGGGGATCCCGTCGATTCTGAATCTGCCCTCAGAAATAGATACCATGGACGTCTGAGATGGTGAGTGATCGATGGCATTCTCCCATTTGTCCTCCCATTCGAACGACTGCGACTGTGACTGTGCTCGAACAGCAGCATCACGGACACCGCTCATTCAAAAAAACATGTAATAGCTCAAGATTATTTAACCTCCCGCGCTCCTCCGCCCCCTATCATTGCGATTAGAAACGGTTCGTGAATATGCGGGGTGAGAACGAGTAGGCTGATTAAGCTATCTTTGCAGATGGTGTTTCACCCACAGCCGAAATTAATCTCTTACGACATACCCACCACTAGCAGAATTGACGGTAAACATACCCCACATTCGTGCGACTGCGGATCGCACGTGAGTGCCTACAGGAGAGAAATCACGCTTGAGGACGATTACGTCATAGATCCGGCAATGGATGACTGCATTGACGGGCGTCTGAATTGCCTTTTCAATCCATCGAACACCTCAGTGGTAGTACCGAAGATCTCATTCTTCATACACCATACAGTTTCATATACGCCGCAAAACAACCAGTATCTCTGATTCTGTCAACTGCAAGCAACATAGCGATCTATACCCGTTGAGGAGCATCCCCGCGAAGTCCGAGTCCACGACGGCAAGCGTCGCAAAGGTCCAGGATGATGTGAGTCTTTAAGTAAGGAAAACAGAAAGTAGGATATAGAGGACATTTCAGAGAGCAGATAATACATGCGTTAGGTCTCGCAGTGCAATGCGACCGATCTTCCGATGATGGAAACTTGAGTGCCAGGGTCAACCGTCACGGTAACGGGAGTGTCGCCACTCCCACTACCGCGAAAGCTAGTCAGTCGAGTGCGAAGGAGCGCAAACAGAAGAGAATGTCATGACGCACGACAGTTTTCCTTGGCTTTATCCACGCGCCGCAGCCTAGAACGGTACGTCGTAACCGTATGTTCCGTAACCCAGCTCGGCGTAACCTTTCCCCAGTCATATCGCCCATCGTTGAACCACAGGCGTCTCTCTTGGATGGTTGGGTGCTCCAGACCTTCCAGAGCCGGAGTCCAGACTCCTTCGCTCATCCAAACCCAAGCCCGGACAAGACCGGTCACCGTGTGCTCGTGGAGGAAGAGGTCCCCCGGCTGGAGCGTCTCGGACAGCGAGAGACCACTGGGGGTCGCGATGTAGTCCGGAGACTTGTCATAGTGCCAGCGCGTATCGCCGGGAGTCCTGGGCGTCGCGCCCTCCTGGCGAAATGCGGTCTTGTGAAATCGCGGAGGGAACACAAGACTCTCAGGTCGATAGGCTCGGTCGGTGGAGGGCTTAGATATCGTACTCAGGCTGGCTGAGTTGTGCAGACGGTTCGATCCCTCGGTAACGGGAGTCGCTGATGCCGCTGTTGGCGCAGCAGACACGGACGTAGGTGAAGCCTCCGATGGCGAGTCGGTAAGAGCTGTAGTAGCTTGGGGCGGCTGAGGACCGTCGGTCGGCTGCGGTAGGGACGTGGTGGTCTGAGGCTGCGGTTGTTCAGAGAGGGGATGCGGGTCGACTGAGAGGGACTCCGAAAGCCGCACAACCGCTTCAGAGACGCTTGTAAAAAGCTTCTCGTGGAGCTCATCTTCGATATCCGTGAGCGAGACGTCCTACTCATTCGCGCGTGAGGACAAGGACAATTCGTTGACATAGAATAGTGCTCACGTCGTCGAAGCTGATATCAACGGAGATGCAAGACGGCAGATCAGTGTCTCCCGTTTGAGGTTGTGGCGACTCGCGATCAACGTCCATGAGGACAGGAGCGTTTGAGGCATGTCTCCCATCCATGCGTTTCTTCTGCCAGTGGGAACACTGATTCATACGCGCACCCGGGTCATGTATGAAGCAACGCAAGCGTACCTTCGCCTGCCTTCGAAAGTCACTGCGCGAGAGCTTCACTTTGGTATGAAATCGGAAGCGATGACGACGTGCCACTCCCCGCGAATCCTCCATAGACGGGATGGGATGCACGATGGGCGCATTCTTTGACCGCCATGGGCTATGGTCAACGAATGATCGGGAAATAGCCTTGCGGATGGCAGTGAGCATTTAGACGACAAAAGGCGTGATAGCTAACACAGGAGGAGAGACGACGGTGAGTTGAGGAAGCAGCAGAGCAGATTAGCCCCCACCTCTTATACACGCGTCCGGAGAGAATACCTCGTTGCATGGACGTGCACGCAAGATGCCGTTCCTCTTCCTCGTGTCAGAACAAAGGAAAGCGAGGCACCAGCTGGTCAGCTGGCGTGGGTCCTGTTATGCTGACGTTGAGCGGTGTCTTTCAAGTAGCCCAGTTCATGGCACAACGCCAAGGGTCGTAGGTACGTGACTCTGGTACGCACGCATTCCCATTCGCCGGGGCCGAGTCGTGAATGTCGTACACTGCGACGAGTGGAGTTCCTAGGGTGTCTACTTGCGAGTATCTTGCGCCTCTATAGAGCATCCACAATTAGTGATAGCTGGCCCACACAGCGAAACGAACCTCGAGGGAATTGAGCGAATAAACTTGCGATGAACAACCGATTGCAGGCCATCCTCGGCAACGTCAACGGCAGCCCAAGGTTGTAAGGCGCTCGTGGTAGGCAAATAGTGAAAAACAACGCGTAAAGACGCGTCGCGGGCGCTCAGCACTTCGCATCGACGCGTCAAGTCGCGTCTCACCCCAGTCCAAGTTCCTTCCTCTTGTTCATCGCCTTGCTCTCCTCGCACTCCGGTAGCGCACTCTCACACGCATTGATTACGCTACAACATGGCCCCTGCCAAGAAGGGCGAAAAGGACATGAAGCAGAAGAGCTTGATGTCTTTCTTCGGCAATAAGGGGGACACGAAGTCGACTCCGGCCGGGAAGTCCAAGCCTATCGCGACCCCGAAGGTCACCAAAACGACCACGAAGGAGAATTTTCAGCAGGAACCTCCCTCATCTCCTGTGAAGGAAGTGCATACCCCCTTGCCAAAGGCTAACTCTCAGTCGTCCGGGATTGTCAGTGCGACATACACGCGCAGCTCAGCAGGAGGGAGCAGTGCGCTGGAGACGCCGCCTACGAGCGACCCCATTGATGTGGACATGCTATCTGAAGTTGATGCGTCCGAGGCGCTCCAGAGTAGCCCTGGGAAGTCGGTGAGTGTTCTCTGGTCCTGGTGTGCGAGCATGGCGAGCTGCGCTCCGAGCTGTTAGCCTGAAGACGTAGTGCAAGTAGATCACTATATGGGTGACTACTGCCACACACTCCCCATCAGGGTCGCAATTCCTGTCCGGCGCTGGGAAACCCCTCATCTCCAACCAGCTACAGAGGCTGCATGTACTAACGCGTGTCGCAGGTTACCACGAAAAAGCGCAAGATAGTGGTCGAAGATTCTGATGATGACCTCCCTCCGAGCGATCCCATACCGTACAAGAAGGCGTCCGACCGATCGAAGAAGCCTCGAATGTCTGCCGTATTCTCAGACGAAGACGATGATGAGGAAGAAGCGCCTAAGCTCAACTCCTTCGCAAAACGCTTGACAAAGTACCAGAAGTCCCCTTCGAAAGCGAAGGCAAAGCCGAGAGGTGCGTTACTGCGAATCTCGTGTAATGTAATTCATCCTGATATACCATGTGCAGGACGAAAGAGGACAGAAGACGACGATGACGACTTCATCGTTCCCGACGACATTGACGAAGACGATGAAGGACCTGAACCCTCCTCTTCCCGGCGTGGCTCTTCCTCTTCGCGCCCCTCATCCCGCATGTCGTCTCGGTCGGCGCTATCCGAACTCGATAGTGACGACGATGAAGAGAAGCCGAAGAAAAAGACCAAGAAGACCCCAGCACGCCCACCCCTGAACAAAGAGTCGAGCTCCAAGGGTGGTAGCAGCTTCCTCACCGCCGCCGAGCAACGCGCGAAGCAGCAGAAGGAAGAGAAGAAGAGCTCCGAAGATCCGTTTGGCTTCCTCGTCGATGTTATGGACAAGGACAAGGTCCGGCCTGGGGAACCTGGATACGACCCGCGCACGCTCTACATCCCCAAGGAGGCTTGGAAGCAGTTCACCCCATTCGAGAAACAGTTCTGGGAGATCAAGCAGAATCATTTCGACACGATTCTCTTCTTTCAGAAGGGCAAGTTCCTGGAGTTGTACGAAGAAGACGCCCGTATCGGACATCGCGAGTTCGACTTGAAGCTCACCCAACGCGTCAAGATGAGCATGGTAAGCACCTGCCGTCTTACCCGCGTACATCGACAATTGACTCCTCGCATAGGTCGGCGTTCCCGAGATGTCATTCAACTTCTGGGCGGCGAAGTTTCTTGCAAAAGGTGCGCTCTTTGTCGCGAGGCACGTGTCGCTATGGTTCACGCCACTTTGTAGGGTACAAGGTCGGGCGTGTCGACCAGGCAGAGACTGCTCTCGGCGCAGAAATGCGTCTTGCTGCTGACAAGAAGAGCAAGAAGGCCTCTGCCGAAGACAAGGCCAAAGACAAGATTGTGCGTCGCGAGCTGAACAAAGTGTACACGAACGGCACGCTGGTCGACGAAGAGCTTCTGACCGATGAACAAGCTGGACACTGTGTCTCCATTCGGGAAGAGGACACCCCTGAGAGCAAGGACGGCAAGCAGACGTTCGGCATATGTGTGCTCGACAGCGCGACGAGCGAGTTCAATCTGAGCGCCTTTGAGGACGACGTGTGCCGGACAAAGCTGGAGACGTTGATGCGCCAGCTGCGTCCGAAGGAAATCGTCTTTACGAAGGTGCGTCGCGGCATGTCGTCGTCAAACCCACCATGACTTATCCGTATATTCTAGGGTAATCTGTCGGTGTCGACGACCCGCCTCCTCAAGTCGATCCTGCCTGGCAATTGCCTTTGGACAAGCCTGCGGGAGAGCGAGGGACTCAAGTTCCAGGAGACGATCAAGGAACTCAAGAAGCTTTTCCCAGCTGATAACGATGACGACGAGATGGCCGACAACCCGCATGGTCTCAGTAACGCCGTCCCCGAGTCCATCAGGAGGATGCTCCCCTACAAGGTTTCCATCGAGGCACTAGGCTCGATGATCTGGTGCGTCTACCTCCGATCCGCTCGCCATCCATGTATTCACATTAGCGTATTGTGATAGGTACTTGCACACGCTCAATATCGACAAGGACATTCTAAGCATGAAGAACTTCAACGTTTACGACCCGATGAAGCGCGGTCAAGGCCTGGTACTGGACGGTCAAACTCTTGCTCACATCGAAGTGAGTTCGCTTGGTCGTTCAGACGCGCAGATTGAGTGACACTCTGCATGGATGTAGGTTCTCCAGAACAGCGAAGGCACCGAGGAAGGCACGCTGCTCAAGCTGCTGAGTAGATGTATCACGCCTTCTGGTGTGTTCCGTGATCAATTCATTCGTGCTGCCGCTGACGAAGCATTATGCAGGCAAGCGACTCTTCCGCATTTGGCTGTGCATGCCTCTGCGCAATGTAGAAGACATCAACGCCAGGCTTGATGCTGTGCAAGACCTGCTCGACCATCCGACATTCGAACAGCAGTTCACGTCTGTCGCGAAGGGTCTCCCAGATCTTGAACGCATCGTCTCGCGCATTCACGCCAGAAATTGCAAGGTCAAGGACTTCCTCAAGGTCCTGACGGTAAGTTATCACATGCATATAGCCTCATTCGCAGCTCACCTACATTCTGCACAGGCTTTCAGGAGCCTCAGCAAAGGGCTATCGGAGTTGGCTGACACCGCAGACTCATTCGCATCGAGGACCATTCATGGCCTTCTCCGCACTGCGCCTGACTTGACGCCGAATCTGAAGCACGTCAAGGCGATGTTCCAGACACCTGAGGACAGTGAGTGCCGTATTTTGTTGCCCTCCTGATCCTCTCTCATGTGTTGCTGCAGACAGCGATGAGCTCGTTCCTGAGGACGGCAAGGACGAGATCTACGACAACATCATGTCCGAGATCAACGACCTCGAGGAAGAGCTGAAGGCCGAACTGAAGAAGATTCGGAGGGAGACCGGGTACGATTCTCCATCTACTGCATCATTCGGAGTGCTCACCAGGTATATTGCAGCTTGGACGCGTCGTACTGGCATAGCGCTCAGGGAACGAAGGTGAGCTCAGTCAGCATTCGTGGGATGCTGCAGCCCTGAGAACGAGTCATCAGGAAATTTACCTCGTCCAACTGCAAGGCAAAGAGAAGGATAAGGCTCCCAAAGGGTGGACCATCAGCGGCACAACCAAGGTAGCTGGTACTCTGCGACATTCATTGTCTCCCATGAACTGAAGCGGCCATCTTCAGGCCGCTAAACGTTATGTCGTCCCTGCCCTTCAGTCAACGATCCGGAAACTCAAGGAGGCACGCGAGAACCGCAACACGGCCATCAAGGAGTTCAAGAACCGTCTCTTCGCCGAATTCGACGCGGACCGCAGTGTCTGGCTTCGCGCGATCCGTGTCCTGGCCGAGCTGGACTGTCTCTTCAGCCTGGCAAAAGCCTCGAGTGCGCTCGGAGAGCCTGCATGCCGCCCCGAACTCGTCGATGGCGACCAGGCGTTCATCGACTTCGAGGAATTGCGGCACCCGGCGTTGTGTGCGAGCTCGTCGCTGAAGGGCGACTTCATCCCGAACGACGTCAAACTGGGAGGCGACGTGGGCCGAATTGCGCTGTTGACCGGTACGCACGCTCGTTATCTGTATGTCGTGATAGTCTGACCAAGCCGCGCACAGGGCCTAACATGGGGTACGTGATTACAATCGCGCTGAGATGGCGGTACTGATGCGTGACCTCCAACCTATCAGAGGAAAGTCTACTGTGAGTACTCGGCTTTTTGTACTTCTCGTTCGTGTTACTCATCAGTCCTCAAGGCAATGCGCATGACTGCCACCGGTATTGTGAGTAGATCGAATACGCTTTCCTGCGTTGGGCTGATCAAGTCTGCTAGATCATGGCGCAACTCGGGATGCTAGTACCGGCGAAGAGGGTTCGGTGAGCTGCGCACGTTGTCATGTGCGAATCATGAGGCTGACAGGGTACCTTTGCCAGTATGTGTCCAGTGGACTCCATTCTCACTCGGATGGGCGCGTATGACAACATGTTCTCAAACGCAAGCACCTTCAAGGTCGAGCTGGACGAATGGTACGGGTCCACTTGATTCTGCACACGCGAATAGACGCTGATGATAGGCATCAGCTGCAAGATCCTTCGTGACGCAACTCCGAAGTCGTTCGTTATCCTGGATGGTGAGTGCTTGACGCTGCGACTTCGTTCCACATAACCGACTTACTTTGCCACAGAGCTTGGACGTGGGACATCAACATACGTGAGCGGATCCTGTCAAGCTCGAGCATCGGTCATGAGACTGACTCGCTCTTAGGATGGCATGGCCATTGCAGGTGCCGTTCTCCATCAACTTGCTACACACACCCTCTCGCTGTCGTTCTTCGCCACGCACTATGGTTCCTTGACGGATGATTATGCATATCACCCCAACATTCGGAACATGCATATGGAGACCCTCGTCGACGACGAGAAGCGCGAGGTACGTTTGTGTTTTTCCGTCGTTCTCTATCTCGTGTCTAACGCTTTCATCCTAGCTGGTATTCCTGTACAAGCTCGTCGATGGCGTCGCAAGCTCCTCCTTCGGTACACACGTCGCCAACCTGGCCGGAGTCCCGCTCGAGGTTGTCGAGCGTGCAGAGGTCGTCTCCAAGGACTTCGCTCAGCACTTCAAAGCGAAGATCGAGGGCAAGAAGACCAAGGTGTCCGGTCGTCTCCCTCTCGTTGCCCAAGCAGACTTCGCATACCTCTTCAAGCTCGCGACGGGTGCGCTCGAGCTGCCAGCAGATGGAGTCCGCAGGCGAGAGGTGCTGAAGGTGCTGAAGGGCGCTGTGCAGGGATGCCTCACTACGGATGCGTAGACGGAAGAGAAGACTTCTTGCTGATCTTGGACTGAACCCGCTCTTGTCACGATGCTCTGCTGATTGCTCTGTGTATAGCTCATGTAATCTTACGGTACCGCACACGACTCATACTCATACTAATTGAACGTCCATATTCCTAGCACTGTCCACTATAGGACTGATTCAGGACCGACTCAGCTTCGAAACCGACATCGGTATCAAGGGGGGTTTTCGTTTCTCACTCATTCGGCCCAATATTCAAGTGGAACGCCGACACCCTGTCTGACTCTCCATATCGTTGTTTTGATTGTCGTCAATAGGCTGGTAGCTTGACGATGGCCATGCAATGTCACCGTATATTCAAGGCACCAACGGTGATGAGTTCCAAGTAGGTACACGTACACCGGGGTACATGATATTCTTTGAGTCAATAGATTGTTGAGGACAAGCTGCCGCTTAGATCACAGCACTAGCCACTCACCCGACCTACGACTCGCCATCTGCGGCATACAACTGGAACTCCCATGGTAGACGCTGTGAGGGCGGGCCCTCGCTGAACCACACTCGACGCAGACGACAGGTCGCGTACACCTTCAGGTATGATACGTGCGAGAACGTGCCACTGGGTACCTGTGACCCTCGGGGATCGTGGTTCGGTCCATCGTCTTCGCCGTCTCTGCGGGCTAGCGCGGCCGATGAGAAATGCGGGAGGAGCGACGGGAGGTTGAGGGAGATCGTGGACCATGCGGTCAGGGGCCGAGAGGATGATTGGGGAAAAGCGAGAGGTAGGAGAAGGAGGGGCGGACTCGATAGCTTGAGTTTCGGCTCTTTCTGCACGGCGGTAGTCAGCGTGTGTGTCGCACACGAACGAGATCGCATTGCAAACCATGTCAAAGATGATTCAAGCCAATGTCACATTGTTCACGTCGTCCGCATCATATCCCCTCGCCTCGACAACACGGTCCTGTTCAGCGCAGATATCACGTAGAGATGCGCACCTGGAATGTAGCACATCGGACAACACCCTCTCGACCAGATTGATCGACTACGCCAACTTCAAATGCCCACTCCCTGCCCAGATTTCTCACTTGCATGTGTATCCAAGGATGTTTGAGCCCGAGTTGAGTGCGACCAGAACGCGACATAGCGTCGATCGCACGTTCTGGAGGACAGCAAATGTACGTCGTCTTCAGTGTCGGCGACTGAATGTGCAGCACCGTCTGATCGAGCGTGTAGTTGGGTGAATTGCCTTCGTCATCGAGACTGGGAGTGATCAACGTTCGTGGAGGTGGAGGTGGTGGATGAGCGGTCGAGTCATGCAATAGACATATGAACGAGTCTGATGGTAGAGACCCATCCGTATGAGTAGCAAACAGACTCAGTGGGTCGCTGCCCGTCGAAGAGAAGAGTGAGACGAGCGCAGGCTGGACGGACGACGCGAACATGATGGACGAGAACAACTACCCTCATCCTCTTAGCGCCCACAACTTCCTTCCCAACACCCACCCATAGCACCCACTTCTCTGAGTGAATAGCCAGAGCAAGTCGAACTTTGACCATTGAGAAAGCACGAAACTCCTGCGCCACCAGCTCAACATGTCTAGTCCATATATCCCTGGTCTAAATTCTGTAAGTTTGCCCATGTTCAAGTAATTTCAGGAAGATAGACCGCTGAGCAAGCCTACTCAAGCGAAGTCCGGAGAGTGCACCTCTCCTCGAGTCGATGACGATCCATGAAACCGGAACAAGCTCATGCAACTCAAGTCATGCACTCGTCAGTGAACACGTTGATAGCGGTCCGCGCATGCTAACTTGTGCAACAGAGATACAAGTTGGCAGGGCGCCGTGCTTGCCAGCAGTCGACGTCAACTCACCCGTGGTTTGTGATCGCTTTGCCCGCGCCGGGCGTGGGAATCAATGTGGTCGTAGTGCGATGACCGAAGGGCCGTTACAGAGACTTGGATCATGAATTGCGTCCTGGAGTGAAGTGACTCGATATCGTGAGAATCCAGATATCGTCCCCAGGGCTCACTCGTTTCGTGTATCGCGTACAAGCAAGGTGCGTGGCTAACGTATCTATGGCTCTTCACGCACTGAAGAAGCACGAATGCGTTTAGTGCTTAGGTCCGCTCCGCGGATATCTCATGCTTAACGTGTTCCCAGCGACGGTCCGTGCCCGTGGCACTCACCTGTCCATATCGCACGCGCTCCGTCCCTCGTTCAGTACGACGGACGTCTGGTACTCCTTTCACTCTACGCGACGTCCTCACTGGTGACTTCGTGCGGGGGCGCCCTGGTCCCCGGAACGGACCCGGATGTCCACCATCCACCATCATCCTAACGCTTTGGCCCGATCTTCTTCGCCTCGAGGACTGTTGCCAAGTTATCCTGTACACAATCCTTCCGAAGGAGTCATAAGGACGATGGATAGCCCGCGCAGGCTGCTTGATGGAGGATCATCAGCGATTCTTGCCTTCCTCGGGTTGTAGAGGCTAACAAGCTCTGGACGGGGCTGTGTTCCGTGCCCTTCACGCTTTCACCGAAAACCACGCGTACAACACGCAGGGTATGCCGAGGGTGTGAGGCGTGGTATCTCGCAAAGCGTGCCCCGCCACTGTATAAGGCCATGCGTCAAGTGGCTCTGACATCACACCACTCCTCTCCTGCGTACCACCACCTCAGAATCAACCAACTCCCGACTATCGACCCGATGTCCCGTACCCGCTCTCGCACAAAATGCTCGGCAGTGTCGAAGGCGCCGCGGTCGAGCCATAGTCGTTCATGGTCCCTAGGTGCGCTATTGTTGTCGCCTCGTGGCGCCACAGCAACATGCATGAGACTCACACGCATCGCAGCCTCACAATTGACCACTTTGACCTCCCTCCCGGCGTTCCTCCGACGTTATCTATCTTAGTGAGTGCACTAGTGACCCTCCTCGACTCCACTGTGCCTAACGATGTCCTCGCCACAGTCGCTTGAATCTATCCGGCTTCTCCCGAACGCACGACCGAACCGAAGAGGCTCATGTGGGATCCTCTTCTGACTCAGACAATCGATTGAACTTGCCAGCTGCTAGCCAGGGCATTGTCGGTGCGTGCAGCGTGCGTCCCGTGTGTACCTACGTAACTCACACCGTCCTTGTCATAGGCGAGGTCGAATGTCATGAATCCTCAGGCCCAGGCCACCTCGCGCCACCGGCCCCTCAGGGCGTGCGCACCTTCGAGGACCGCTTGCTCTCGCGGTATATCTGCAGAAGGTCTCCTATCAAACAAGTATCGTTCCGGACAGTATCCATTGCGCATGGAGAGCCGTCAACAAGCCATGGTAGACGCCATCGGGGTGGGCAAGACCCGTCGTCATCGTCCACCCAGCCTCGCGGACGCGGCATCCTCCAACGAGAAGGCGCGTTCCACGAAAGAATGCGTCCGTACTGGCACGCCGGCTCTGGCCACGAGCCTCCTGAGGTATACGGGAGAGACCCGGCCAGCCTTCCTGAGAATCGTACGTACAATCTCTTCACGATGCCCTCACCCCAGCGCTTACGATCTCTTGCGACAGAGAACTGGCAGGTCGAATGGGGCGCTCGTCCGGAGATGGGCGAGGTGGCCGCGATAGTCCACGGCCCTCCGTCGCTCCTCCAGATCCTGCACCACCTCAACGACCGCTTCCGCGAGAACCGTCATGCGTACTATATGGCGCTCGACATCCTCTTCCCCCCGGCCACCCACGACGACGTAATCCGCGGAGCGCCCATCTTCGCCCGGATCCTGGAGACCTCTCGCTGGCGCAGAGAGAGCCCGCAGGACTGGCAGGGCGGGATCGTGCCCGTCGATCGCCGCCTGGCTGAAGACGCAACCTTCACAGACGGGGCAATGGATGGCGTGACTACGTCGTCCATCGCGGAGCCGTCGACCTCTGTGTCCAACCACGGGGACAACGCATCCACTCACCCATTTCCCGACCCCGTGTCACCATCCTCAGTCCGCAAAAGAGTTGCTGTGCCCTCTCGATTGCGCGCTCCCGCCCTCGCCACTCGTCCCCACTCAGCCTCATCCAAGCACAAGAAGGCGAAGCGCGATCGCTTGGACCAGCGGCTCCGGAACGGTCGCCCTCCCTCCTCCCTTGCCCCGCTCCTCCATGCCGCTGTGGTGACTCGCGATGCTGGTGAGGCGGTGAGCCCGAGACAGTCGCCGAGTTTTTCTGGAGAGTTCGTCGAAGGGTCTTCGAGGGATTCGCTCCGCCCGCACAAGCGCTCGCGGGATGTGGAGGTCGGTGACGATGGGCGGGAGACGAAGAGGTCGAGAGAGGACTGAGTGGTGCTCTGGCAGACTCAGGGCTGTCTCGGTGGTCATTCGTCTCGCTGCCTGCGTCTCGCCGTCGTCGGATCGTCATCGTTACGGACTGTTGGCTGTACTATTGTCTCTTTTTGTTTCGGCTTCTCCTGTGTAGTCTCTGTGTTCGTTACTCGCCCGGTTCTGTCCAATTGTTTTTGTGCTCTGTAACAATAACTAGGAATTCTGGCATCATGCCCATGCCCAGGGTGATTGGTCATGCCGCAGTTAGGGAACGACTTGAGACTGACTATCCGATGATACATCACTGGGGTTCACATAGAGCAGAGATACAAAGACAGGAATCGCACAGCCGACGAGAACAGGCCGACATGTGAATGCGAAATCTCAGAATACAGGCTTGATATGAGGTGGAGGTACAGAGCACGTACTATGCATCAATACACACACCACCGTGACCGTCGCTGCAGATGACGTCCTCTGGCATAAGTACACGTAGCGTAAGCAGCGCAGTCGATCCACTGTGTGAACGTTTGAACACTCACTCTTCCCTCATTGCTATCTGACCTAGACTTCACGACCCAGGCTCCGCGTCCGCGTCGTTTGCACGAGCGTAGAGAGAAGATGAAACTCGGGACAGACTCCAGTGTGGGTATTCTTGATCGTCACGTGGAAGACTCAGACTTACGATTGTTCTGTCCAGGACGCTTGTAGTGGACCCAAAGACCGATATCCCGGGGGCAGGAGCCGACCTGCAAAACGAGGTGTTTCACCACGGCCCTAAGGACGGTGAGCATGAAGTCCGATCAGTGTGCATCGACTGACAAGAACACGTACCGTACATCGCCCACTGCATCAAACCAACCATAAGAGTCGGACCGTAGTAGTAGTAGTCGATTAGACCATCTAGCGGGTGTTAGCGCGTCGCACCCGTAGCAAGGCACGTCGAACGTACAATTGGACAAGTTCGTCCTCGGTCCAAAGAGACATGTCCCACTTATGGAACAGGTAGTGCCCCAATAGCGACTTCGTGCTTGATGTCCCTGGCGCAAAGAACGCCACGCGGTAGAGACTGTGATGAAGCAGGAAGATATTGAGCTTGTGATCAGATTGAGATGTGCCGGGTTCGATGAGCATCCACGGCCGATTCGCGTCATTGGGGCTGCCTGTGTGATCTTTGCATTCCTCCCGGGGTTCCGCGATGATGTAGGCGGTGCCGGACTGGAAGCGAACAACATCGTCTTGTGCGCCGAGCGCATACATTACGTCCTTGTCCTCCGCCAAACGGCGAAGTAGAACGTAGATACCGAAGAACGACTTGCCTACAAACCATATAAGCACAATAATTGTCGAAACCATAGAGTGCTTACTCACCGATCCCAGGCTGGCCGGATACCACAACACCTCTTGCGCCGCTTGCGGCGGCATTGACCAGCCGTCCATACATCGTAACGTACTCTTCGCGCACGTAAAGTCGTCCATTCGTTACAACGAAGAGTGGGGTGAATCCCCAGAGGTCCCTCCAGGGTGTCAAGTCAAGAATTTCTCCAGCTTGGAAGACTGCCTCCTCCTTGTGGCGCCAGGCATCAAATAGTGATTGCCATGCAGCCTGGACGACAAGAATCAGTAAGTATCAGCGAGGATGGTGTTGACGAGTCGGATGTCATCCAGAAGGGAGAGCATTCAAGTTGAAGACGGTCTGACCGCTGACCTGTTGCTTTGGCATAGCGTACTCGAGCTCGAGGACTGTTGAACTGGGAAATCGAGGTGACGGCGAGGAATGACTAGTCCTTCAATGGATCGATGGAGGACGTCCCATGGGTAGAACGGGTGACAGAGTGACGCGCATGGTCGTGCCAGTGACAGGCGTCACGTGACTGTTCCAAACCTCCGCTTCGTCACTTCACCGTTCAAGCGTTCAAGCATGCCCGGCGACTTGGGAGCAGTGAACTTAAGCTCTTGAACATATTCGCACATGCGAACTACTTATACATGTAATGACTCCATAGGAGACGAAGACGTGAGCAACTTGAACTGGAGAAACTCGATCCAGTGGCAGCTATCACTGTGGCTGACTTCAAGTTCAAGTTAGGGCGGCGGACAGTAAGTACGTAGTTGCGGCCCGGTGATCATCGATAGTCATACCGCTCGCGCTAAGCTGCAATACGAGTAGGCGAATCTTGAGAACCTACTAGTAGGTGCGCCATATATTTACTAGCATACTAGTAGCCTGCCTTCTACTCGCTGCAGGCCTCACGCTTCAGAACCCGGTTCCCGAGGCTGCACACCGCGCACCACCCTATCGCCTTCTCTGCAGCTTTCTCGTCGCCCTCAGGCTCATGCTTTGCGATCCAGTTTCCTGGACAGCGCGGAGGGCGCACCGGTGGGTCCACGGCCTCGGGCTCTGACATGCGCCTTTCAAGCCAGTCGCGCGGCCATCTGGGTTGACGGCTTTCAAGCTGCACCCCCGGTTCGGCCTCGAGGTCGCGCTTCGCGATCCAGTTCCAGGGCCAGCGCGGAGGGCTAACCGGAATGTCCGCAGGAGCTGCCTCTGGCTCGCGCTTCGCGATCCAGTTCAGGTCCCTAACAATGCGTATCCGGAACAGAAACGGGTGCTCGCGTGTGAGCCTCTTGATCGTGTTTGCCCTGGTATAGTCGGAACCCGCTATGAGTGGGAGCGCAGGCTTGGTACTGTCAGCGCCTCCACGTCGCAACGAGGCAGACGGGCTGCTTACCAGTAGAATGTTGAACCCGTTGACGCATGCTTGGTGAGAGCAATGAGGAGGCTCCGGCCTACTGAGGAGGGGCCACGAAGCACGGACAAGTGATCAGGAATGTCGGCAAAAGGAGGGGATGCGTTGAGGCGCGCCTGCTTGTTGGACCCGCCAACTGAGCCATGGAGTTGTTTATTCAGTCCGGTCCACTCCTACCCGCTATCATATCATCCCCTGAAACCAGCGGTCCTGAGCAATCTCCGCCGCCGAGGGTCGTGCGGTGGGCTCCAGCACGAGAATCCTCCTGAGAAAGTCAAGCAGCGCGTCGGCGTCTTCATCATCTGTCCAACCCGCTCGAACCCTTCGCCGGTGCTCCGCCCACCGCACATCAGGGAACAAAGACGGACGTGGCGCACTATCCCACCAAGTTTTCCATGCCGGAGGCAGACTCGTGGACATGCCTGCCATTGATTGTGGCAGGCCCCTCATACCCACGCCGGGGAAGAGGGAAGATCCCGTGACAATTTCGTATATCTATCCGGAGGTCAATCACCTCGAAGGCCATATAAACGAAGACGTGCAGACTTACCGACGCGCCGAGCGCCCAGATATCTGCTGGGGGCTCGATAGGGGGATTGTCCACTTGCTCTATGACTCGGGCGAAAACGACCTCCGGTGCGCAAGCCTCCAGCGCACACTGGAAACGCAGTGGCAGGGTTCCCGCCTTATGCGCTAGATATGAAAGTGGCGGTCAGTCCATCGACGAGAAATCGGAGGTAGGAATGTGCCCTTACCGTTCCCAAAGTCGAAGAGCTTTGCCTCCGGTTTAGCATCTCCAGCCACGTTGTCATAGTACGCAGCCAAATTGCAGGGCGCGACGACGTATGAAGGCAAGGAAGGCGTCTGGTGTTCAGCACTGACAGGAAGAACGACGGTGAGCTCGTACGCTGGAAGGTCCTGCATGACATCGTGGGGGTCCTGCGCCAAGAGCTGCGGCATGGCAATGCCGGCATTTCCTAAGTGCAGGTCTAACCAGTGTGATGAATAAAATCGGAGTACAAAGCGATAAGCTCACCTCCGTGAACGATGCCAGCAGCATGAAGCTGCACCACGGCCTGGACCAAGCCATACGCGGCTGCCTTTCGCCAGGTGGGGGACCGCTTCGAGGGGTTCAGCGAGAGCAAAGGCACGACCACGTCCGTGACAAGTACTGAGTGGACCCCATTCGGACCGCTATGCTGAAACCTATCCAGCAACGTCAGGATATGCGAGCGCGCCGGACTGTGCGGTGCTCCGGCGACCTCCTCCAACATGTCCGCCTCTGCGCTTCCCTGGCCCTCAGCCGTCGTGATCTTCAGCGCCACGAATTCTGCAGATGCATCCGTCTTCTGCGCCAGCCACACCGTCGCGTACGAACCGAAGCCCAGCTTGTGCATGATGCGGTACCCTGCGTTCTTCCCGTGGAAGATGTTGCCTATGGTGACGGTATGATAGCCTCCAGGGCAGTAGCGAACCATGTCTTCTGTCGTCCCCATCGAGTCGAAATGGAAGTCATCCGGCTCCAGAGACGGGGGGAGGGTTGACATCGTAGTCTTGCGAAAGCTGTTTGAAAGGTGAAAGTGTGAACGGAATTGATGGGAGCACAACAAAGAGCGGCGTAGAGCTCTACGAGATGGTCGCTGAAGCAGAAACACAGTCGGCATTTGCCGGCTAGCATGCTACGGTAGGCGAGGAGTCCATACAGAGTGACGCGTACGGTCGTGCCAGTGACAGGCGTGACTGTTCCACCCTGTCATTCCCGGCAAGTTGGGAGCAGTGAACCTAAGCTCTTTGACATATTCGCACATGCGAACTACTTGTACATGCAATGACACCATAGGAAAAGAAGACGTAAGCACAGTGACTGGAGGAACTCAATCCAGCTATAAGTGGCATGGCTGACTTCAAGTTCAAGTTAGGGCGTGATCAAGTCTCGCGCAAAGCTGCAATACGAGTAAGCGTTGAAAACCTATGCTGGTAGATGGCGCACCTACTAGCCTGCCTTTCACTCGCTGCTGGGCTCACGCTTCAGAACCCAGTTCCCGGGGCCGCACGCCGCGCACCACCCAATCGCCGTCTTCTCCGCAACTTGCTCACCAGGACGGACTGCGTCTGCGGTCACGCCCTCAGGCTCACGCTTTGCGATCCAGTTCCCGGGCCAGCGCGGAGGGCGAACCGGAATGTCCGCAGGAGCTGCCTCGGCCTCTGGCACGCGTCTTTCGAGCCAGTTGCGCGGCCATCTGGGTTGACGGTTTTCGAGCTGCAACCCCGGTTCGGCCTCAGGGTCGCGCTTCGCGATCCAGTTCCCGGGCCAGCGCGGAGGGCGCTCCGGAATGTCCGCAGGAGCTGCCTCTGGCTCGCGCTTTGCGATCCAGTTGCCGGGCTTCCAGCGGGGGTCGGGTCTGGTGGGTGGCTCCGGTGCCGCCTCGGGCGCTGACGTGCGCCGTTCGAGCCAGTTGCGAGGCCATCTGAGTTGACGGCTCTCCTTGTCGGCCTCAGGCTCGCGCTTCGCTATCCAGTTGCCGGGCCAACGAGGAGGACCACGAGGTGGGTCAACCTGCGGGGCAGCCTCCGGCTCGCGCTTTGCGATCCAGTTGCCAGGCTTCCAGCGAGGGTCCACGGGATCGATCTGGGGAGCTGGCGTGCGCCGTTCGAGCCAGTCGCGAGGCCATCTGAGCTGACGGTCCTCAAGCTGTGGGTCAGCTTCGGCCTCGGGTGCGCGTTTCTCGAGCCAGTTACGAGGCCAGCTAAATTGACGATTCTCGAGCTCCGGGTCCGCCGCCGCCGCCGGCTCTCGCCGCTCCAACCAGTCGCGAGGCCAATTGAGTTGGCGAGCGTCGAATTGGGTCACACCCGCAGCTTCGGGCTCACGCTTTCCAAAAGTCCTCGTCGAGCGATCGTACGGCTATGAGGGTTCTAGTGAGGTTCGACAAGGGGGGAGACATCGGGACTACGTACCGTAGCAACCGAAATGTGGGGAGCGCCACCTTCCTCCCCGAAGATGTTGCGGAAGGCGGTCAAATGACCACAGTGAGAGCAGTACACATCATGGTAGATACCCTTCGGGGTGTTCCCCTTCCTAAGGGAGTCGGCGATGAACTCGGGAGAGTGCACGCCACGCGTCAGCGCAGTGTACACCCTAACATACACGATCATCAGAACTACATCCTCGTCATGAGTTGAGTCAAGAACTTACCAGTCGATGAACTCAGTCTCTTTGCCACAGTGCGAGCACTTGTGAGGCGCCGAGTTCGTGTACGTCCCTTCGACTCCGACATCGTAGAAGTCTTGCTTCAGCAGAGTGGTGAGACGGCGCTCCTCGTCCTTGCCGATCTTCCACAAGTAGAGCTCCTCCCCGAACTCGTCGAGGCGTCCGGTACGCTTGATCAAGCCTTCCTCTGCCGTGGACCTCGCCGAAGTCTGGTAGGTGTACCGAGTTAGTGGAATGGTCGATGTGTCACGAAGATGGAGGAAGACATACATTGACCACAACGGCGAGGACATTGAGCAGAATGACGGTGAACAATGGTCTCAGGAGTACCATCGCGAGATGCGTCGATGGCGCGTGAGGCTCCTAACTCGGGGAAAGACTGAGCGAGGATGAAGAGCACCGTTTTGCTGCAGTCTTCTTATATGTTGTGAACAATGCCTTGTCGTCTGCCATGTGCAAACTTGCTCGTCTGCCTCACCATTCCACAGGCCCCGCTCAAGATCGGGGTTCGCTTGTCGCTGTGGGATTGTAGCGGCATTGTTTCGTCTTGGGCGTTACGCAGATGGTCTACCCTATACGCGGCGGTCCGCTAGGGTCAATTCATACGTGCGCCTGGAAGGCTTGAGGCACTGCATAAGCTATTCATGAATGCCCGCTCGTACCAGGAACAGTAACGGGCGGCGAGCGGGTGGCGCTACTTCAGAATCCCGCGCACGTATACCGCTGTGATCGCCATCAGAACAATTCGGTATACTCAATGGCCATCTTGCTTATGTAGTACTAGGTAAGTTGTTACGGTTGCAGTCATAGTGTGCTCACCTCAATGATCCGTTAGAACAGTACTCGTAAGTAGATCATTTTGTCGAGGACCGGCACTGCCAGTACATGAGGTCAGTTGTCGCCGCTGTGAGATTGAGGTCTTACATGTGTCCGGACCAGGAGCGTCTAGTCTCACAATCTATAGAATGAGCGGCGTTTCAGAGTTGATCTAGGCGCTGTCCTTCCTCGTAAACCTTGGCGATAAACAACATGGATGCGTACGCATTGTGGCCCTGATTTGCCTGGTTAGCACGGACACCGCGCAAAACATCACTTAACATATCACTCATCTTCTCCAGTACCACCAGTTTCGCTCCACAGGATAGAACGGTTCACGCCAGAATACTTACTAGTAGGTACAGCAACCACGAGCAGAATAACATTCTCAGGCTTCTTCGAGAACTTCATACGGACGCTAATAGTACAGTGTACATGCGAAGGGCACAGCTTCAAATTCGTCTGTATGCGAACCGGAAGGACGGGATCAGCGGATGTGCGCCGAAGAATGTACTATAGTGCTCTACCTGGACATGGGCGTCGGCGTCATACATGTTCAGAGCGGTCCATCGCTCGCTAGCATCAAGCGGCGATTTCAGCCCTCTTCGCGCTGTCTTCTTCCCGCTTGATGATCCAGTTCCCGGCGGTGCACCGTTGGCACCAGGCGGCGTGCTCCGCCTTCTTCTCAAGATTGGCAGGTACATCCTGATAGGGTCGATTGTTGTCAGCACAGGCGGAGTAGTCACAGACAAGAAGTACCGACCATGGCTGATGCTTCCTCGCGCTTGATGAGCCAGTTTCCCGGGGCGCAGCGCTGACACCAAGACGCCTTCTTCTCAAGAATCACAGGCTGACATTAGACGGGATGTGAGTTGTAGTTCGCACGAGAATCGCTTGAGAATAACCTCGTCCGCAGAAGCGTCCGTAGCATCGTCACGCTTAATGAGCCAGTTGCCCGGTGCGCAGCGTTGGCACCACGACGCCTTCTTCTCTAGGGTTTGAGTAGCCTGTGCGGGGGCATCAATGAGTATTAGATCCTGCACGTTAACAAGATTTGGTACCTCCGCGACGGCTTCACGCTTGATCAGCCAGTTACCCGGAGCACACCGCTGACACCAAGACGCCTTTTTCTGGAGTACCTCGGAGGGCTACATGCGGATGTTAATGTCACCGCCACGTCGGAAAGTCAAGTGCAACAACGAACCTCGTCATCGACAGCTCCTACCGCCTCCTCGCGTTTGATCAACCAATTGCCCGGAGCACACCGCTGACACCAAGCGGCTTTCTTCTCAAGCTTCTCGGAAGCCTGGTCGAACGCTATGAATGAATTGGTTCGTAGTGCAAGACGACCAAGACCCACCTCGTCCGTGGGGGCGTCATTTGCGGACTCACGCTTGATGAGCCAGTTGCCGGGTGCACACCGTTGGCACCACGAAGCTTTCTTCTGTAGGGTCTCGGGTACCTAAGTCGAATACTCTCAGAATGGCTCCCGTCAGGGGGTCGGGAAGTACACACCGCATCGTCGAGGGGTTCAGGCGTGGCATCCCGCTTGATAAGCCAGTTGCCCGGGGCACAACGCTGGCACCACGAAGCTTTCTTCTCTAAAGTCTCAGTTGCCTATTACAACACGTTGAGCGACCTCCATGCTGGACAGGGGTGACATTCACGAACCTCCTCCTGACCTGCAGCGTCGCGCTTGATGAGCCAGTTACCAGGGGCACATCGTTGACACTAAGAAGCTCTCTTCTCAAGTGGCTCGGATACCTGTAAATGCTTTTGATGAGAATGACCGCTCTGTTGTATTAAGCAGACAGGTTCAACCCACCTTCGAGTCGTCTTCGGCCGCTTCGGAGGTCCCCTCACGCTTGATAAGCCAGTTGCCCGGAGCGCAACGCTGGCACCAGGATGCACTTTCGGCCTTCTTCTCAAGGGTCGCGGCCTCCTATCAAACCATTGCCATGCTCAGTTCCAGCACGCATAGCTTACGTTCTGGCGTCTAAAGGATGACTCACAGGTTCGGCCTCGGCTTCGCGCTTGGTCATGAGCGTCGAGCCAAAGGTCCTCGTCGCGCGGTCGTACGGCTAGACCACGAATGTGGATATGAGCGCTCCGGTGAATACAAGATATAATGAATGAATGTGGAGGATAAGACGCACAGTGGCATGGGCGATGTGCAGCGCGCCGCCCTCGTTGCCAGAGTGATCGCGGAAGTGGGTCAGATGCCCGCAGCGTGAGCAGTATACGTCGTGATGGACGCCCTTGGGTGTATGGCCCGCCTTGAGGGACTCGAGGATGAATTCAGGGGAGTGCACCCCGCGCTTCAGTGCTGTGTAGACCCTGCGAGCCGAACGTGCCGTGAGCATGGGCTCGAGAGTGGCCTAGGGAACAGATAGGCAACTGACCAGTCGATGAACTCGCTCTCCTTGCCGCAATGGGCGCACGTCTGGGGCGGGGCGGTGACATAGGTGCCCGCGACGCCCACATCGTAGAAGTTGTGTTCGAGGAGGTCCGAGAGGCGATCTTGCTCGTCCTCGCTGATCATCCAGGAGTAAACCTGGTGATCGAGTTCGTCGCGTAGGTCGGTGAGCTTGACAGCGTTCCCCGTCGACCGAGCAGACGACTGTCCGCCCGCTGCTTGTCAAAACTTCTCGATGACGGGATTAGCATCGGGCATACCTTCACCACGACAGCGAGAACGTTGAGCAGTAGGATTGAGAAGATGTACATCGGTTTGAGGGCCATGGTTGATTCCGCTAAATGCTGTCAGCAGATTCGAGCTGGAGGTAGTGAATGTCATCGACATCGGTCGCCTTTATACGTAGTGCACGAACGCCTTGTTGGAGCCATGCGCTAGAATACACCGACCGAGGCCGTGATGTGCCTCTCCCAAACTTGAGGACCCCAACCGCACACCAGGTACGGAGGGATTGGAATGAATGATGTTGGAGCGGCGGGAGGACTAGAACCGAGTGCAACGGCAATAGGTCGCCCTAGCGTTGATGGCGACCAGTATCGTCACTGGTGCACGATAGCCGGAGCACTCCACGACCAAGCATGTGAGCACTATCGGACTGCCTACGGAGCGCGGCAGAATGCAAATGGGCAGACCTGAAACGCAATACAGGGTGAAATTCGGTCACCACGGGCAAATATTCAGCAAAGTCCCCCGCTCTGGAACGCCACGCTGTGTCGTGGTGCGCCCATCGGAGTCATTGTATGGCCGTATCGATGAATCATTGTATTCAGTCGTATGCGTCGACGTCCACTGTAGACCTAGTACGTCTGTATTTCAGAGCACCATGGTAGCCGTGTCGTCACCGCTGTACCACGCCGACTTCGGGCTGGCCGAAGAGATTGGTAAGCTCCCTGGAGGGAGCATCTGTACTTGTCATGGAAAGACGAACAAGACGGTGATGACAGAGCAGCGAGGGCGAACATACCATGTACATCATGAAAGCCGCACTACTGTCCCCATGGAGTCGTTCCGAGCAAGATCTGTACACGCAGCGGTAGTCAGAAATGGTCTCAACAAGTGATCCGACGCTGACAAGCAAACCTCAGATTTTCCAGCGCACCACGGTATGACTACTGATACTTAGACGAGTCTGTAAATACTGATATCATCGTGGCAACTCTCCCGCCGCAGAGATCCGCATGCTGGGTGTCCCGGTGGTAATCAAGCAAGGTCGCGCAGAGTGTGTGGCTCGACAAACATAAATGCTGTGAATCTAGCGTCAAAGATGTCGGATGGTTGAAGAGGGTTGAAGGTAACGAGAACGATGGCGACTAGGCGCCTGACGTGTATTTTGTCGGGCCGGGCGGCCCGGTGCTCACTCCACGAAACGACTCAAGTCTCAAACCCCGGTCGGACAAGCGAGTACTCACTATCATGTACATAAGTATGATGCAGCAGGTACAGAGTCTTCTTTGCGTAAAATCACAAATAAGCACAATGAACGCCTGGTCTTTACGTTCAAAAGTTCCCCTTTGCTGTACGGTCAGCAGGGCCCCGTCCACGCCGACGGCGTAGATAGTTACACCAATCTGGGTCTGGAGGGCAAGCCTGCGTAATACTAGTAGAACGGTGTCTTTTCCTCTGATACTGAGTGTTGAGACGAGTCGCAAGGAGGTTTCGGGACAGCGGAGGCGTCGTAAAGGCTGGGGCTGGGTATCCTCTCCGCTGTGCCGCCGATCTTCCATGACTCTCACCACAGTCCACGTACGGAATACAGGAGTCTATGATACAGCAGATATGAAAGTACGTGTATACGCATACAAAGATACATGAAGCAATCTAACGTCCATCTAAATCCGCGTTCAAACTCCTCGATCGCACAGCGAACGCATCACACCTTCGCGATCCACTCCTCAACCTGCTTCCAAACAGCGTCCCGCACCCCCTCGTCCCACCAGCCCATCATCAGCACGTCGTGCGGCGCATCCTTGACCCAAATCGTGTGCACCTCCACACCATCCCGCTCCATAGCGCCCACCAGCTTCGTCACCTCGCGCTCAAGCCGTTCCGCGTCCCCGAGGACGACGCAGACCTTCGTGAAGTCCGTGAACAGGCTCAGCCCGCGTGGGGACGCTATGATCGGGCGTGCGAGAGACGTCGGGCTGCGCTCGAGCTCTCCGGTGGCGACCTCTGGGGGACCAGTGACGAGTGGTGGAACATGGCCGTTGCCGCTTGGTGTAATGGGGACTGGCGTAACTGGGGCCGATGTCATGGTGCGGAGGAACTGCCGGTGGGTGTCGTCCATTTGCGCGATAGTGAGGTCGGCCACGCTAGCGGCAAACGCATCGCCGTAGAACGCACTGAGGACACGCGAAGATGCCGGGCTAACGTAAGGGCTGTGCATAGTCTCGATAGGATTGTGGCCGAGAAATGTGCGTTGGAGTAGGGCTCGAGGCTCGGGAGTATCGACAAGATAGTCGGTGTCGGCGTGAGGACGTGGGATATACGAAGACGGAGTTTCGGGAAAGGCGTGCGCTACACAATTGTAAGCGAGCATAGGGTGATAGAGAGGCCAAACGCGACGTACAGGGATCACAGGACGGCGACAAGAGAAGCAGACCGTCGGGTGGTGGCAGCACGCCCTCGTCTCTGATCCACCGCGCAAGAGCGAGAACAAGGTTGCCTCCTGCACTGTCGCCGATGAGAATGATCTTGCAGTTCAGGCTGGCAGCCGCTTCGGAGACACGCGCACGAATTTCGCTGTTCTCTTTCTTGTTCTTCCTTCGCTCGCGGTAGTCTGCGCTATCGACGCCGAGGTAATCCACAGCAGCGTCAACAGCCTTCTTGTCGAAGTCCTCCGAGTCGCTGTTCGTGCTTTCTGCCTTCCTAGAGCGAACACGTTTCCCGCCACGTCTTTGATGACGACGCACTATATGCGCGTAGACGGCGGCGGCATCTTGCACAGCTGCCGGGAATGGGGCGTGTTGCAAAAGCCGGTACTCCACAGCGTGTATTTCTGTGAACGCCTTGTCCTGTATCCGATGCATCAGCTTCGCGACCGGAGCCAGACAAACATGGTGACGCACCTTCATGAGCCGCGCGGGAATCTTGGAAGTCGATGCTTTCTCGTGCGCAGACATGTGGCAGTATCCTCCACCGTGCAAGAAGATGCCAATGAGAGGAACCTCTCCCGCGGCCGCTTCATACTCTCCACCATCCATCAGGCCGTCTCTGGATTGGGTCTGACCCGCCTTGTCGTCCGAGCACGTTGGAATAACTGAAGATCCGGCTGTCAGTAAGAGTGTGAGAAGATGTGTGCGTGTTTGGGGGACACGGCGTGCAATGGAGCACGGGCAATCCAAGTGACTTGCAGGTGACTTGGATTCTGGGTCTGCACACTAAGGGATACACGACACAGGGAAATGGAGAGGGGGAAGTTCGGAGAAGGATTCACTCACTCTTCGGTCTCTCCTTCGGCCACACAAAACATCCCACACGCCTGAACGGAACCTGAGGGTCCGCAATGATGCCAGTCCTGAGCTCCTCCGGCAGCGGATCGACCCACTCGAAACGCGTGTACTTTAGCGTGCGGTTGGCACATTCCTCGTCCGGGTTGCGCGTGCCCCATGTTACTCCGGCCAACTCGGTGACCTTGTAGACGCGGCGGGTAAAGTTGACGGAGATGCAGCACTTGATTGACCAGGACGGTCGCGGTCGGTAGCTCCGGGGTAGAATGCCGTAGTATACTGTCCACCAGACGGTCATTACAAGGGTGGTGAACAAACGTTGGAAGACGTAGAGAGACTTCAGAGGCTCCTTCGCGTAGGGCATGTCATCCTGGTACGCATAGCGTTTCTGAGGATTCGGCATCGCTAGTGTTCGTTAAGAAGGGACAGTCGTAGTGAGCGTAGTATCGTCGTAGTCGTCGTGGTCGTCGTCAACGTCGTGCGTCGTGGGAGTTGGGGGAAGAGGTGAGAGAGCCATGGGCGGGCCCGGCGGGGCTGGTACAATCCTGGAGTAACTTCTGACGTCAGTATGGATGGTGTAGCCACAAACAAAACAAGACATAACAACAGCGGGCGTCTAATGACTGCGTCACGACAGCACTGCCTCCAGACTGCCTCGATCTCTTGCTTTCGGGTAAGTACGTCACGATCGCGGGCTGACGCGCTGACGTCCCTCTGGCAAGGGATATTTAGCCAGTCACTGCGAGACGTCTTTTCCCACCTCTCTTCCCTCTGCTTTTGTTGTGATATTCTCCTCGACGGCAGCATGGGTTCCCCCGCCAACGTACTCGACAAGTACTATCTCGCCATAACACTTCTTGTTACGGTAGGGTATCAACTCTCGGGGTTTGCTATCGCATGGACTTTCCAGGTGTGTAGGATGACTATGAGCAAGCGAGAAGCTACTTCTCACTCTTGTTCAGTTTGACAAGATCACCGATTTTACTGGAGGTTAGCACGTACCGCATGATGCGTGTTCGCGTTGCTCACTGCCACCTTCACCAAAGGCTCCAACTTCTTCATTCTGGGTGCGCATTGCATGATGTCGCTGTTCTCGTCGCTCACTTACGCCGATTTACTTTGGGCAGCACTTCTCACTCTCTTGCTAGGACAAGAGTTCGACGCGCGGAATGTGGTGACAAGTGTCTTCGTGATGGTTTGGGCTGCGCGACTCGCAGGTACGCACAGACATGATGTTCAAGAATTATCTCGACACCTTGTAACCTGGATCAACACCAGGTTTCCTTCTATTTCGCGTCCTCAAGACTGGGAGCGACACCCGGTTTGACGACATTCGGTCTCACTTCTTCAAGTTTTTTGGTAGGTGGAGTGTGAAATTTAATCTCGTTCGATAGCAACTGACCTACGTACCGACAGGATTTTGGGTCGGTATGTGCCCAACAGACCAGCAGTTGAACCACCGTTAACCATGACGTCCTCCTACAGGGCAAATCCTATGGGTGCGTCAACGTAGGGATCCATGAGGCCAATATATCTAATGCACCGCCAAGGTCTGGGTAGTTTCGCTACCTGTCATCATATTGAACTCTCCAGCGGTCTCGAGCGGGGTTCCGCCCGCCTTCGGCACCGCTAGTGATGTTCTGGGCATCATCCTATGGGTAGCAGGCTGGCTAATCGAGTCGATCGCGGACATGCAAAAATTCCTCTACAAGGCATCGCGACCTCCGAAAGAAAAGCCCATAGATGTGAGTTCCTTCCGTTCCTACGTGCTGCACGTTCTCTCATCACACCTCTCGCGCAGATCGGGCTGTGGGGCTGGTCTCGCCATCCACCGTACTTCGGAGAGTGAGTAGGATATGAATAATATGCACATATCATTACTCACCACGCTGCTCTCAGGATCTTATGCTGGTGGGGCATCTGGACGCTATCGATCGCACCGGCTCTCGGCGGAACGCACAGCTCCGCTGCCCGCTCGGCGCAGCTGGGCTCTCTCGTATCGCCGTTATTCACCACCGTGTACGTCTCAAAAACTTCTCCCTCTCATTCTACAGACTCACGAGGGCGATATAGGCTACTGCTCTTTGGCTCTGGCGTTCCGACCGCTGAGAAGCCCACCGCGCAAAAGTTCTACCAGATGGCATACCCGGACGACGGCTCAGACACGGGTCACGACTACGCCGAGCGACAGCCTGCAAATGCTGCATGGGCCAACTACCAGACGTACCGCGCGCAAACGTCTATCCTGCTGCCTTTCCCGCCCGCCTTGTACCGGGTCCTGCCACAGTGGCTCAAGCGCACTGTCCTCCTCGACCTTCCGATGTATGAGTGGACTCCAAGCAAACCGTGATGCATGTAACTTTGAGTTAGGAATCCATTGAGTGTCTCTGCATCATTATTCTTCGTGTTCCTCAAGACCCAGAATTTACGAGTGAGTTCGACGCGGCTGTGGCAGTGCTACACGTGTCGTCGCGGTGTGGGCGCATATGGGCGTCTCGGCAGAGTGCTTACTCAGCGGCCGTTCACGTCACCGAGTTAGACAGACGGTCTCACTGCAACTTATACCTGGACTATACCCCGGCCTGCACAACTGAAAGACAGATCTCCCGAAGACATTGTGAGTGGCGTCGTATCCTAGCTTGCCCTTTGACTCACCCAATACTGCAGTATCTCCACCTAGATGCTCCTCTCCGATAGTGAGCGGCAGCAATTCCGCCTCGAGCCCACCCCTGCGGTGGTACAGGCTGCCCGAGACACTATACGCAAGCACGAAGGAGCCATAGAAGAACTTGAAGGTCACATACAAGGGCTCGTGGACCAGATCAGACACCTGCGATACGACCAAGCAAAGCACCGGGCTAAGATAGAGCGGTGCCACGGTCTTATCACCCTCGCACGGCGTCTCCCCGAAGAATTGCTCATCAAGATTTTCCGACACTGCGTCGACGGCGGATGGACCCGTGCCCCCGTTGTGGTTTCGCACGTCTGCTCGGCGTGGCGGCGGGCAGCACAGGCTCCCGTTCTCTGGTCGCACATCTACGCACGGTGCGACGACCCAAATGTCCTCGAGCGGATGCGGTTCTGGCTCAAGATGGCGCGCGGTGTCGAACTGCATATCACGGTGACTGCGTCGCGGCGCACTCCGAGGTGGCAGGTCGAACATGTCATGGCCCCTCTAAAGGCACACAGCGGACAGTGGGGGTCGCTCAGGATCGAAACGGCGAGTCTTCAGCATGCAGGGCTAGTCATGGCCCATTGCGGTGGGGTCATGCCGGTCCTAAGGGCCCTCGAATTCTACACGGAGATGGCGGATGTCGATGACGCTTTCGGAGTTACGGACCTCACCCAGCTCCCAGAGACGTTCGGACAAAACCAGGCACCGAGGCTGAAGACGGTCACCTACATCTCCAATATCATCCCAGCCGTTCCCGTGTTTCCTACTCACATCACGGACCTCACCCTCGAAGTACGCGAGAGCCTGGAGGAGCGCCCTCTGTCCGCCCCCTTGATCATGGAGGTTCTGGAGCCTCTTGTCGAGCTTCGGAACCTCACCTTCACCATGCCGCTCAACTACGAACAACCCTACGTCCCCGAGGGAGATCCCGAGCGCGTCGTGTCCCTTCCAAACCTGACGACACTCACGCTCTACGGCCCCACGGACCTCAACGGCCTGCTCACACACCTCCACGCTCCTTCCCTGTGCAATCTCCACCTCCGCTCCCTTGAAGACGCCGGGTACCGCCAGCAACCGATCGGCCCAAGCCTCACGCGCTTCCTCGAACAATCCGCGCCACCCCTCACGCTGCTCGAGCTGCACGACATCGACCTCACCCCCGAAACCTTCGCGACGGCGTTCGCCGCGCTCCCCCGCCTGCGCGAGCTCCGTCTGCACGAGTCGTCGATCTCGGACGCGACACTCGCGCTGCTCAACGGCCCGCGCGGGCTCTGTCCGCGCCTCGCGCGCGTCGACCTCCGCTGGTGCGGGCTCCTCCACGGACGCGCGCTCGTCGACCTCGTCCGGAGCCGGTTGGTCGTGGACGACCTTGCGGGCACGACTTCGGACCCAATTGTGGAGGTCGGCGTCATCAACTGCTGCTTCGTCGAGGAGGGCGACGTACTTGACCTCGCGCGCATGACGGTGTGTAGGATCGTCACGCGCGGTGGCGACGATCATTGTCGTGAGTGCTTCCTTTGTCGCGAGGTACATTATGCTGACGGGTTGGGCTTCGCAGGTGTGCGCGATTGCTGCAGCAACGGACGCTACCGGACGCGCTTCCGCCTGCGCCATATGGCCGAGTTGCTGGAGCGGGAAGGGGACTTCCGTCTGGTTCTGTGACGTTAGATGGTTGGTTGTGAGTGATAGAGCTTTGTAGATGATATCTGAATATATTTCGTGTAGACCTGAGGTGACGTTGAGATGGAGACGCTGGACAAAGCCAGATCCGATTATGCCACATTCTGCACTGCACGATTTCATCTGAAAACATTCCCCCGCAGAGCGGAGAGCATCTGCCGCTGCCGACGACAAATCAATCTGTCAAAACCGGGAAATGGTCGCCCGAGACCCTTAGCTCAAGGTTTCCGGGGAGGAGCTTGGTCCACTCCTTGTTGATCAACCCAACACGCAGCATCGAGACGATCTCCTCAAGCTCCCCAGGCTTTAGGTTGGTGTTGGCCAAGCACGGCGACCGCGCCCGGTCGTGTGAGCCGGAACACTTGAAGTCGATAGAGATGTTCAGTCGATCAACGCCATTGCAGTGGGGCATGACAAGCTCGGAGAAAGTCGCCACGTACTCGTTCTATACATAGTTGAACACGATCAGCCACCCAATTAGACGCAGACCACAAAGGAAAGGACGTACGATGGCGATCTGCAACACCCTCGCGTCCAGCCGCTCGTACACATCGAAGCTAACCTTGCTTACGACACGGAGGGTCGACTTGCCCTCCAGGAGCTTCGCGAGGCCGAGTGTCCCAGCAGAGATTGGGTTTCCAAGGCTGCCGCTGAGAGAGATGGTGGATTCGCAGGAATTCCGGACGTTTGCTGCGATGGTTAGGGTGGTTGGGATAGAGGGCGCGCGGGTCAGAGGACGGAGTGAAGGGACGAACTGATACAAGAGAGTGGCTGCGACATGGTTGCGCTGTTGGACCGTGTTCGTGGCAGGAGGCCGAAGAACTCTGAAGTGCGGGTTGACTGAGGAAGATTAAAGGGGCGTGAGGTTGTATAAGGGCGGTTTTATAGCCAGACGCTCTGGTTGGAACTCCGACCAACTCCATAACCACCTTTGCGAAGCGAGCTCTTCTCCTTTCACCATGGACAACTTCCTACGAATTCCCTACGGTGCTGACCCCAGGGTCGTGTTCCTGAGACCTACTGGACAACATGGATGTCGTTGCGACGGTATTCCGAGTGGTTAGCGTTCACCTGCAAATCGATGTTCACTTACCTTCCGGTTCCAGCGATCATAGTGGGACAGCGATCCGCTCGACGTGGTCGACGTGGTCCATAACAAGGCAAACCAAAGGGGGACAATACTAGACTTCATACGTTTACGAACACAGCGTATCATACCGAGAGAGCAACTTCTCTGTCAACTTGGGGGCAATCTAGCCGCTACAACATTAATATGCATAAGTCTCAACAAGCAAGGGATGTACACGTACGGAACGACAACGGCAAGACAGTCGGATAGCGAGGTAGAAAACACACTGTGGCTGGCGATAGGTCCGTCCAGGAATCACTGCTGCCGCACACCACTAGCTCAACTGCGCGACGTTCGCGCCCTCCCCAACGGGCCCCATGTCCCCATCCACAGGGGCGCCGCCCTGCACCTCGCTGACCTTCGTGCCCTGCCCACTCGTTGCAAGGCCCGCCTGCGCCTGCGTGACAGCCGCAGTGAGTCCCGCGCTCGGCGTGTTCCCGTGCTTCGCGAGCTCGCTCTTGACGTGCTCGAGCATGCGCCGGAGGTTGACACGCTCGTTGACGAGCGCCATGCGCGCGCTCTCCAGGCTCTTGCGCTCCTCCTCGAGCAACTCCTCGAGCTCCTCGAACTGCGCGGTCTTGAGCTCCAGCTTCGTGAGCGTGAGCTTGATGAGCGACGCGAGCGTGGTCCGGATCTGGGTCTCCTCCGCGTCCGCGAGTGCGCCCGCAGCCTTGGACGCGGACTTGAGCGCGAGCTCCGCGGCGCGAGCAACCCTCGAGTGCGGTATCGTCTTCGCAGCCTTTTGGGCGACGGACTCGCCTGTTGACTGCGCGTCGACCTGCATGTCGTCCCCCTGCCCTTCGGTTGATACGGTAGCGACGGCGGAAGCCTCAGCTTCCTTGGGGTGGTCTTCCTCCATCCGCTCCTCATCCTTCTTCTCTCCTTCTGCAGCCGCCTGATCGCCCTCCTTCTTATCCTCTGTGTCCTTCTTGTCCCCGTCCGTGAGCTCGTGAAGAGCAGTCTTCGCGGCCTCGGCGGCAACGCCAGGGCTGATGACGCCCGCGAGGAACGCGACGACGCTCATGACAGGGTTGTCTGCCTGCTCGAACGGCACGCGCGCGAAGCGTAACGGACCCATGTCGCCCTCGGCCGCGATATACGGGTCCTCGATCGGCAGCTGGAGGAACTTGCGGATGCATTGTTGCGCACTCCGCGTGCCAACGTGCTCCTCGATGGCAGACCAGTCGTCGTCGTAGAGCTCCACACCTTCGAGCAGGAGCAGGATCTCTTGGTCCGTCCAATCGTCGTCCGCACCCGATCCCACGGCCTGGTGTACGCCGTTGGCACCCGTCGCGCTCGTGAGCTTGACAAAGTCGCCGCTGAACATGCTTGAGGGAAAGCGGCCGTCGAGGTAGCATGGAGGACAAAGCTCGAAGTTCTTGGTCTTGAGCGAGTGGTACCGCACAGCGGTGCAGTCGACACCACAAGTGTCGCACTGATATTTGATAGTGGCAGGGTTGTCGCCGGTGATGCCATTCGGGGCAGATGCGCCATTGGCGAGGGAAGAAGCCTCCTGAGCAGAGACTGGGCGCGAAGACTTCGCAGAGGTTTGGTATATTGAGGAACGAAGCTCCAGGGAAGCGGGCGTAGGGGTGCTGCTGGTTTTGGGAGCACCATTGACAGTAGTTTGGGCATTTGGCTGTTGTGGCCGAGTACCGGGATGTACGAGTGACTGGAGACCGCGGGGCGTGTCGAGGATGACACGGTAGTGGCCGGTAAAGGGTGGTGCAAGGGCAGCAGGCCGTTGGTCGGGATCAATCTAATACCACAATGTTGACGCGTCTTCACGATTGCTAGAATATCGTGCAACGTACCTGATAGTTGATAAGTCCCCACTGCTCAAGGAACGCGTGTACGCGCATGATAGCGCATACGTCTCCTGCAAGATTCCGTCGACAGGCCGTCACAGTGAGGTATTCCGACGGGCGAAGACGGTAGGTGTTAACCATGAAGTCCCGGTAGTCTTTGTAGATGGCGGGTGTCTTGGACCTATGTCGCGAGTTGAAGAACTCTGGGAGGGCCCTCCTCTCTACCGGGTGGATTTTGGACATATCGAACCAGGCCGCGTAAGAAGGGATGATAACTTCATGCGTCTGCGCGGCGAGGTACTTGCGAGCTTGCTCCTCAAGTCGCAGACGCGTAGCTTCGAGCTGGGCGGGATCTTCGTCGTCATTGTCGTCCCCGGACTCTGCCTCCTCGTCCGCGGCCTCCCCACCCTCCGCCATCGAGACGTCCCCGCTGTCGTCCCCGCCCTCTCCATCTCCCTCCGCCTTGAGCAGCCGTGCCGGGACCGCGCTTGCAGGCTGTTCGTTGGAAGACGCGCCGGCGGGGGCGGGAGGGAGATTCCCTATGTCGCCACCCTGGATTGGTTCGAGTTCGCTGCGCTTTCCGGCCGCGTTTTCGGGGTCCACAGGGGTGACCCCTTGGTTGACAGTGAGTCGTATGCGCTTCGCCTCTGACGAGCTGGGCGCTGGGGAAGCCGTCCGTTTCGGCGAAGACATGTCGGCAAGGGTGGATGGTGGTCAGAGCGAAAGTGGCAAAGGCAGCAGGCGCCCGTGTGCTGGTCGCCCCGAAGGCGTTCTCCATCCTTGCGCTCTCTCGTTGTCGTCCTCTTCCTCGTCGTCCTCGTCGTTCACATTCTCGTCGACTCTCAAGACCCCAGCGCCCTGGCGGCGGCAGCAGCGGCTGGCATCCTAGTTCATGGCATCATGGGTGCTCGCTCACCCACCATGGCAATCTCTGGCCCGCGTCCGGTTCCGCTGGGACCACCTCGTCAAGGCCGGTGGATGGACTAGCAGGCAGTTCCTCAACACACCAACCTCCTCCACCGACGTCGAGACCCCGATGATGCGGGAGATCAAGGCCTACCCATACCCCACATCTTCCCCGGACGCGTCGCTTTTCGAAGATCCCACCGAGGATTATTATGACGCCTCTGAGGGTATCTCTACCACCCACGATAGCACCCCGGTCTATCCCTGCAGCATCCTCAAAAACCTTGTTATGGAAGGGAAATACGAAGATGCAGAACGAGTGCATACCGAGCTCGTCCGTCTGGGAGTTGAGGTCCGCCCACACCCCATCTATCACCACATCGCTCGCCACCTTCTCGCCTCACCAGGAATCCCTTCCCATGTGCGGCTGGATGCATTTGTCAAATGGTGGTCGTTGGTTCCTTCGAGACCCGAGGTCGACAGCCGGAGGTCAGTGGGCTTCATCCTCACAGAGACACTTCGGAAGGACTTTGTCCCCGACATTCCCCTCATTGCTCGGTTCGCCCTCCTTGCCGCGTCAAAAGGCTACGCCCAACAGGTCGCACAGGACGTCATCACTACCCTCGCGCGTTATGCACCCCCTCAGTTCACCATCAAGTTCTTGGAGGACTTGTGCGTCTCCGCGTGGAACTATGAACGCTCATCAGGAGAACACAAGCACTCTCCGCGAGACGCCTTGCAAGTTCTCCTTCGCCGAGACTTCAAGTCCTGGTACAGCCATGCGATCCATGCATTCGCGTTGGCTAATGACTTTGGTCCTGCCGTCGATGCCTTCAAGATAGCGGTTTCGCGCCAGTTCTTCATTAGAACGACAACATACCACCTACTACGCCAGAAGATAAGGAGCTCTTCCGATACGCAACTTGCTCGTGATGTGGAGGCGCTCTGGGAGGAACGGTGCTTGGCTGTTGGAGAGAGTGCGCCGAATACCATTGTATGTCGTTCTGCCTCCCGACTGACATCATCTTGACTCTCGTCATCTACAGAAACTTTCACAGACAGTCCTCCCCAAGGAGCTCAAGTCCGCTGCTCCGAAAGTCTGGGACATCCCTCAACTCGAAGACATCTCCGGGATGGCTGCTTCTGTGCGAATGCTGAAGCATGCCTATATCGGAGGCCAGGCGGTATCGCCGCTTACGCTGGCGAACCTCATGCACGTATACCTCAGCGCAGGACGCCTGTCACTGGTACGACGTATCCGCAGTCTCGCGTACCGCTCAGGCAGTCCATTCATCTCCACTTGGGCCCTCGCGGAAATGCTCTACTATGAGAAGTTCTACCCGGGGAAGCTCTCAGCTATCCTGACAGTCTTCGAGCGCCATTTCCATCTCGTTGGTGTCCCTCAGATTGTGTTCAGGGACGTTTTCACATCGCCCCATCGTGTGGTTGTTCCTGACCCCTCGTACGGTCCCCTTCCACTGCTCGGGCCACCTCCACCGTTCCGCCGCAGACTTCAGCCTACCTATCACCACACGTATGTCCTCTGGCGGGCTGCCGTTGAGGGCGCACAGTACTTTGCGACTCTAACTCGACTCTATCGCGAGTTCGTCGAGACCGTCGTCGTATCCCGCCGACTCCCTCTTTCAAGCTACTCTCTCCCCACCATTCCCCCGTCAGTGACACTCACCTCACCATCACCCGGCGTTGGGCAGAACGGAAATTACATGCAACCCATTCCCCATCATACGCTCTACGATGTTCGGTACTTCAACAGGTTCCTGACACAGTTTGGGCGCTTCAAGTCTCCGTTGTACCTCTCACGCGTCATCCTCGACATCTTCCACCTCGGCTTCACCCCCGACATCGACACGATGCAGATATTCATCTCCTTCCTGCTCATCAAACCCACGATCAATGACGTCCACAGACTCCTGGCCTACTGGGAGCGTAAAGTTGACGCCATCTGCGTGGAAGTCGAGGCCCGTACTCCGGAACTGACGGCCGGAGCGCTCGTTAGCGTCGACTCGGCGCGACTCAGGCTGCGCATGCTCGACTTCTTCTACCTGTCGGCTATACGCCGGTTGGTGCAGGATGGCCGCATAGAGCACGCGCGCGAGGTGGTAGAGCACGTCCAAACCAAGCTTCCGATGGATCGCGCCAGCAGGGCATTGAGGTACGCTATCAAGCATGTGGGGGAGGGTGCTATAGGAAGGAGGCCGTGGGCGGGAATGAGGCGCAAGCGGACGCGGGGGCGACGGGCATACGCGCAGCCGACTCCCGAGTGAAGAGGTGTGTTGAGTTTCTATCGACGTGATCTCAGAGCAACTGTCTGACCAATTGGGGTGGTAGATCCGTAGCAGGCGGTTCTTTTGCAGTCGTGTTTTGCGAGACGACCGGTCAGAGCATATGCACTCTACACCGCAGTCGTGTCGGTGCGTGCATGTATACCATCCGCACCAGGGTCTCAGGCGCCCCGGGCGCTTCCAGGCGCTTCCGTGGAGAGCGAGTCGGACTCTGACAACATAGCTTGTCGCTGAAGTCCCGTCGAGGAGCATGGTCACGTTCAGACCCCGTCCGCAGTGTGCACTCACTCATTCACGCTTGGGGGAGCCGCGAAGGTGGAGATCTGGAACCAGGGTTGCTGTCTTGTATCTCCTACGTGGTACCGTCAATTAGACATCATGGCACATCCGCACACCACATGACCGAGTGGATGCTATTGACATTGCCCCTGCAGCCGCGAGCTTGACGGAACTTCGCAAGGCACCACAGTTCCTCTTCAACAATATAATAGCCGGAGTAACGGACTTCGCTCTGGTGAGCTTCCTGCTTCTTTCGCGCGCCCTCTCGGGTCCGGCAAGAGAGCCTAATTTCATCTCGATTCGTAAGTTCACATCTGTCGTTTCAGGCAGTGGATAGCGACTGAATATGTCACGTTATATTGCAAGAGTCGGCAAGCTCGCGACGTCAATGATCCCTGAATTTCGTCTCAACCCTACACAGCGCGCCACGACATCGACACCGGAGTCTGGACTGGAGTGAGTCGCCTCTCCTTCGGGCTCACGCCTGGACCTTTGTGCTTGCTTTGGACTAACAAAGAGACTTCCACGAAAGTCATATACGAACACTCCGAGCGGAACGGCCCATGGCCCGTGCCGGCGAAAGAAGCCATGGCGACGCTGAGAAGCACTCACGCCGGTACCGGCGCGCAACAACCGCCTCGTTCCTCACGCTCGCGCTCCGCGGGGACACCGATAAGGGCCATCCACGCGGGCCCGCTCGGTCTCCTGCCCATATCGCGCATGCCTTTGTAGGGGCGGAGATGAAAAGGGCGCACCACGAATGAATGTCGGATGCAAGATGCTTGATTCATGAGTCGGGACGCTTGCCCGCTGCAAGTACGGCATCATTACCACACGAGCGCTGGGATAGCCCACCCCGCCCTCCGCCTGGGTGGCCCCCTCGGACCCTACATTGAAGAATTGGAGCTAGGGGGCACGCAAGCGAGCGTGACGTCTGATACAGTTTACCGGCGTTTCGTCGATGGCCCAATCACAACTCAAACCAACATGCATAAGTACTTTGACACGGCATGTCGCCGATTCCCCACATCCTCACTCAGTCCTCTTTTGAGAAAGCGCCCGCGGCCATGCTGCTCTACGTGCTCTCGCTGGGAGGGCTTCTATGGGTCGTCTGGCAAGTCGTCCGGCCGTTCTTCGAGAAATCGCCGTTGGACGTGGTGCCGGGACCACCCTCGAAGTCCATCATATCAGGTCAGTTTGCTTTGTCATTTGTCCTGCGGTCCCTCGTCTGGCAGTCAAGCTTGCTGACTTCGTCCCCAGGGAACCTTGAGCAACTGTTCGACAGGGATGCGTGGGACTTCCACGACGAGGTCTCGCGGAACTATGGTCCGGTCGTGAAGATCAATGCCGTCTTGGGTGTAAGTGTAGCTCGTCATTTTCCTCAGAAGGCATGCTGTTGACAGGAGACGATGTCACAGCGCAAATGGCTCTACGTCTTTGACCCGACTGCACTGCGACACATCGTGTTGAAGGACCAAGGGACGTACGACCAGATCCCGTGGTTGATCGAGTGCGTCTATGAAAATCATGTATTCTTTTCCACGTCTCAGCCACTCATCGACTCCTCGAGCAGGAGCACGCGGTTGTTGCTCGGAGCGGGTATACTTGGCGTACTGGGTAGGTACATTCTATCAGTTTCTTGTGTCACTGACATGTTCCATGTTGATGTATTGACATAGGCGAGACACACCGGCGGCAGCGCAAGATGCTTACGCCCGTATTTTCTGAGAACAACTTGCGAAAACTGACGCCAGTCTTCTACGAAGTCGCAGACCGAGTACGCCATTGCTCTATGATGGATAGTCGTCTGGGCACTCACCCGAAGACAGCTCGTGAAGGGTATCGCTCAGCGTGTGGATGAGAAGGCACAGGACCTCGACATGCTCGACTGGATGGGTCGTGCCGCGCTTGAAATTATCGGCAAGGCCGGCTTGGGTCATTCTTTCGATCCGCTCACCTCGGACAAGTCCGACGTGTACACCACCGCTGCGAAGACGTATCTGTCCGTCTAAGTCACATCGCTATATTGACGGGTGCTATTTTCTAACTACCGTGCCTACGTAGGCCACTATCCTTCACACCCCTCATGGTAGCCGTGCGCCAGTTCAGCCCAATCCTGACGAAGCTAGGCCCGGCGTGGTTCCGGCGATGGGTTGTAGACCATATGCCGCTGAAGCAGGTACAGGATTTGAAGAAGGTGGTCGACGTTCTGCACGATACGTCCATTCGGCTGGTCGAGCAAAAGAAGGCTGCGCTCGAGAAGGGTGGATTCTCTGCCGAGAAGGACATAATCAGCATCCTCTGTAAGCAGCACCTTTGAAACCCAACAGACCGAGTCTTACATGATCCTTTTCCAGTAAAGGCGAACATGCAGGCAAATGAAGCGGAAAGGCTCCCTGACGAGCAGATCATCGGACAGATGTCGTACGTCTTGTCGCTGCTGCTCGTCCAGCACGTTGATAATCAGCCAGGTTGCTCTTTTTCTGCTAGCATTCTCCTCTTTGCCGCGACGGACACTACTTCGCATCTTATGGCGCAAGTCCTGCAACTGCTCTGCGAGCATCCAGATATCCAAGACAAGCTACGACACGAGATTCTCGCCTCTCGAAACGGACAGGATATCGCGTACGACCAATTGAACGCGCTACCGTACCTAGACGCTATTTGCAAGGAGACGCTGCGACTGTACGTTCCCGTCGGCGCTTGCATCCACGCTGTTCCCTTGCTCATGCAGTGCTCTCGGTCAGCTTCCCTCCAACTCCAATTGTCTTGCGCGAGTAAGTGCATACATGGCAAGTGCATTCAAGTCCAGTCCGACACATTTTGCTTCCTCCAGGGCGTTTCAAGACTCGACACTACCCCTTGCTGAGCCCATGCGGAACAGCGATGGTAGCATGGTCGACAACGTCTTCGTCCCTAAGGGCAGCAACGTTCTCGTCGGGGTCCGGGCGTGCAATCGCAACAAAGCATTGTGGGGTCCAGATGCGGAAGAGTGGAACCCGGAGCGATGGCTACAACCACTTCCACACGCGATCGAGGCGGCTTCAATTCCTGGGGTCTACTCGCACCTGTGAGCCCTCGTGACTACCTCCGCTCTCGAGCGTCCATCACTGATCACTGCTCTTGCAGTATGACCTTTGTCGGCGGTAATCGCTCATGCATGTATGTCTATTGATCGGCTCTCTTCATCACCCTCCCCCCCGAATGCTGACCTACCCGTCAACTAGTGGGTTCAAGTTTGCACAGATCGAGATGAGTACGTTCGCGGCTCTCGAAGTCGTGCTCTGGAGGCTCATTGCACGGTCCACAGAGGTTATCCTGTCCACGCTGATCGCGAACTTCACCTTCGAGCTCTCGGACAAGCCCATCTTCTGGAACGTATCGGCCATCACGTTCCCCAGCGCGGGCAAGGATAGCGAGAAGCCTGAGATGTGGCTGAAGGTGGGCCGATACGTGAGCAAGGAGTAACTTATGACTATCGGGTCGACGCTGTACGGCCTTGTATTACTCAGATCGGGAGTCAGCATACAGTGCTACATGATTCCTTCGCTTCTGTTTGGCCTTGGATAAAAGACATTGTGGGTGTACAACCTCCGCAGCCGAGACTACTGCCTAGCCAGGGCTTCCGGGGGTGGTCCGGCGCGCAACGGTGGGACGCGGTCTATATGCCGAGGTATCTGGTGCAGAACACTGGCAGAAGCTAGCAACAGGTTCGCAAAGCTTTGTCTCATTGACAATCATGAGTGCTACGGATGCCGTGAGTGGTGAGTACTCCATCCGTGCAGCAATGCAATGCTGGGAGCCTGGAGACGTCTCATGCTTGCCTTGCAGCAGGATACCAATCTGTCTGGCAGCCTGCGGGCGCAACGCGAGGCAGGGACGCTAAGGAGAAGACCTTCCAACCTGGTGAGTTTCGGCAGAACGGCGCTTCGTACTCCTCCAGTGACGGACGTTTGGACAGAACCTTGATCTCGCAAACTCTAACTCTACATCGATTGCCATGACGAGCGACAGCCGTCTCCACCTCTCTGCATTCGTACCACTACCCATCTTCGCACCAAGCCAAGCACACACTCCCTCTCCGACTCTATCCAACGATTTTCCTTGCAGAGCACTTGTCAGCACAGGTCAGCAGATGATCTACAACATTGCAATCCTTACGACCGTTGACAAGAAGTTTTCTGTGTCGGACAGACTTGTCCTCATCCCGCCTGCCGCCAGCGAGGGAATCGATTTGTTGTATATGAACCAGGTACCGTGATACTCCGAGTCACAGTTCTTCGTGGACAGATTTCTAACACCCATTCCTTCTGCCGTGCCCCGAAAGCAATATGTGGCTTCTGCATACCAAGACCATGGAACTGAAGCATTTTACGAACTCGAACGACATCGAGTATGCCATTCTTTCGCACGTTTGGGAAGCCAGTGATCACACGCAGACGTTCCGTGACATACAAGAGATCCATCCTCGTTGCACTCGGTCTGGAGAAGATCCCCGCTCCCTTGTGACCGAGAAAGCACGACAGTTCTGCCTCTTCGCTGAACGCGAGGGATACGAGTGGGCATGGCTAGACACAGGATGCATCGACAAGAGCAGCAGCGCCGAGCTCTCCGAGGCCATCAACTCAATGTTCACCTGGTATACCGATGCGTCCATATGTTACGCCTTCCTCTACGATGTCAGTGACGAAGATGATCCGCGTTTGCCGGGATCCCAATTCCGCTGCTCAAAATGGCACACCCGAGGTTGGACGTTGCAGGAGCTGATCGCGCCACGCCATGTCGTCTTTCTGTCAAGCGACTGGCACATCATTGGATCGAAGGTGTCCTTTCTAGAGCTACTCGAAGAGGTCACCGGGATAGACCAGAACGTCCTCGCGCAACAAAGGGGCCATCCGCTCGGAAGAAGCAGTGTTGCACGCCGCATGTCTTGGGCGTCAGCTAGACAGACAACCCGTGTAGAAGATCAAGCATATTGTCTCCTTGGCCTCTTCGGTGTCACTATGCCGATCATATATGGAGAGGGTCGCCGCTCCTTTGCCCGGCTCCAGGTGGAGATCATAAGGAACATCCATGACCAAAGCATCTTTGCATGGGGCGTCATCCATCCATCCTTCGATACCGCACGTATGGCTCTCGAACACCCGGATTCCAGGGCTCTCGCGAAGTATTACAAAGACGGTGGTCTAACCAATGGCGGCCGCAAAGAACGTCCTGGTGAGCCAGCCTCAAACGCGTCTTCTAGCACGTCATCCAGTTGGGAGCTTATCCTGGCGGAGGCTCCGTCCGATTTCACCTCCTCCGCGGATATACACATGTTGGCCTCTCACCCACCTTCGGGACCAGCCAATGTATCCGCTCAGTGCTCAATCACCAGCCGCGGACTCATCCTCGACTTACCACTTTCCATAGATCACGTTGAGGTACATCAACGTGATGGGACCACCAGGCGACTCCATCTCGCACGTCTGAGTTGCGGTCACAGCCGCGATTCTTGCATCCTACTATTCCTCACACTTTCCACTGAAGTCGACGATCCAAGTACTGTTGATTTGTCCAAGGAACCCGTACCTTTCGAGCACATAGGTGCGATTATTGCAGAACCTAGCCAAGCAACGTTCTGCCGTGGCGCAGTCATTGAGCTGAAGGATATCCGTCTAGCAGATTTTGTCACCCGACAAGTCTGCATCGGACAGTCGTGGCGCTTCATTCCTACCTTCTGGAAGCCTAGAAGCTTGAGAGGCGGCGTCAGGACACAGGAGGAAGTCTTTGCCCAAACCTGCGAGTACCACATCCCTGCCTGGGTCCTATGTCGTCTGAAGACTCGCTATGGTTTCCTCCTTGATCATCACACACCCCGAGATGGACACACCATCCCGGTTCCTCCCCAACCGGACAGTCTCTCCGGATCTACTAACTCCTTGCAAGAGGATGACGTTGTCTTCACCCTGAAGTTCTCAAACCCAGACAGGAATGAAACTCTCACGATACGCCATGGCATAGGATGCGCTTGTCGTTCATCTTTCCGTACCCAACCACGACCTCGTGCTATCACCCTTTGGAGATGGTGGACGGAAGTTTACTTACAGAAACCCGAGTTTGGCACCCTGTTGACACCACTGGTACCAAGCGACGACTCCGATACAACATCATCGTCTGACTCAGAGGGTGCGGAGGCAGTATCCAATAGTCCGAAGTGTCACCGCAGACACTCATCCGTCTATGATCGTGATATAGTCCAGTTCCACGGCGAGGAGTACGATGTTCAACTTCAATGCACGCCGTTCGCGGAAGGCGGTATCCCACTGGCACCCAACTTTCCATTCAGGATCACCCTCATAATCGATCTCGTTGGTATTGATCCCCTCCCTGCGATACCTGACGCAGTTCGCAGTTGTCCTATTGTCGAGACCACATCTGTCAGTCCACACTCCACCCGATTACCCTCGTCTACTTACTCAGAAACCTCTCTGCCACCGTACGCGTCTTTTCGTTGGCCCACTCAAGGCCCGAGGGAGCGTCTGGAAGTGCGCTCGCGCAGCTGGAGGGAACAGGTGACGGGGATAGTGATATTACTGTTGTCCCAGCCCTCTGCTGCATTCCACATCATGTTTGATTGGATCTTTTCACTGGCGGCTTCGTATCTAGTACTCCCTCAGGCTTAGAACTGATATTACTTAGTCCAGTCGTAACTCAACATATGACGTTTCGGGTTACATACGTGGATTGTTGAACTGTGTCACATGTGAATGTTTTTGGCAAGCTTCACCAGTCACGGCGGCGCAAAGTGGTGGTGTCTTGCCATATCGGGTACATATTTACTAAAGTTACCTGTACTTAGTAGACGCCCCCTATGTGGCTGTGTGTCTGCCTTCCGAGTTCTGCCGACCCAAGTTCTCCTTCAAGTTTCGACAATCATTGGGAGCTCAAACCAGTCATTCGTGGTATGTCATTGCGATCGCGTCGGGCTCGGACTACTTGGTGACTATGGTCCCGGCGCTCCGCACTACGGTGGAGGTTAGGAGGTTATAACATGCTAGGATTCTTACAGTGAGTAGGTCCAAATTGTTCAATCACACTCACTTTCCCAACACGCGAACAACGACGCTCATCTCGACAACGATCTGCCCATGCTTTCTTCAGTTGCGGCTCTTGTTGTAGCTGCCTGTATCTTCTGGCGCTGTTTCAAGTGGGTGACTATCCGTAAGGCATCTAGGACGATTTGTCCCAGATATCGGAGTCTGAATCTCAGTGACCTGTCGCTTGTAGGGACCCGTTCTAAACCGTAACGCACGGTTGGACCAAATTCATGTCGTTGAGTCTAGATTTTGAAAGGCAGGATACGACGGTAGACGCGCATAGTTGATCCTACCCGTATGCCATATACAGGCTGGCCAGGTCGTCGCAGACCCGCTTAACACCGTTTGAAACCTAGGATTCCTAAATCATGGTCTGGGTAGGGGGGTCGACCCCCCTCCCAGATTTTAGAGTTTGGTCCCGGATGGAGCTTCTAAGCGGGATTTGGACCAAAGGTCGAGACGGGGTCTTGTCACGCTGAATCTCCGACATCTCCCCGGTCTAGGATTTGGGAGGTCTAAACAATTCGTACGCGGCTTACGGATAGTCACCCAGTCTTTCTTCGTCAAGTCTCCCTTGGATGTGGTCTCTGGGCCGCCACCCGCGTCTTTGCTAACAGGTAGGTCCAATTGCTCTCGAGTTGATGTTCGGAAATGCAAACGTAGTGACACATCTGTTTTCGCAGGCAACGCGTCCCAAATATTCAACAAGGATGGCTGGGCCTTCCATCAAGCCCTCATGGATAGGTACGGTGGGGTCATGAAGCTCCACGGTCCGCTCGGCGTAAGCTAGCACCCTACTCTTTGCCCGAGTCTCGACTGAAAGGTACAAAATAGCGCAGATGGCTGCTCGTGTACGACCCACTCGCCCTGCATAGCATTCTCCTCAAGGACCAGAACATATACGATGAGGCGCCGTGGTTTATCAAGCAAGTCAGATGATAGCGTACCCCTCGTGCATTCTACAGAACTCATACATGATGTTGCGCACCAGGAGCAACAACCTCTTCTTCGGGCCTGGGCTTCTCAGCGTGATGGGTACACCCATATTGTCCCTATCTGGCTTCGATGCATGGTCCGACTCACGGTGCTCCCTGCAGACGATATCCATCGAAAGCAGCGCAAGATGCTCACCCCTGTCTTCTCCGCGAAGCACCTCCGAGATATGACGCCCATCTTTCACCGTGTAACGCGCCAGGTACGTTCCTCCGCTCATATACCAGTTCCGATTACCAAGAATAGTGGATAGCTCATCAAAGCACTCTCAACACGAGTACCTGCGGGTTCGGGAGTCGAACTGGACATGCTGAGCTGGATGGGTCGCACCGCGCTGGAGCTGATCGGTCAAGCCGGCCTCGGATGCTCCTTAGACCCTCTCGTGGATGACTCCGCAGCGGACCCGCTCGCCCCCGCTGCCAAGGAGTTTGCGTAAGCGTCGATTTATCTACCCTTGCCGCATGGAGTGCTTACACCGATTCACAGTTCTCTAGCGTTCGCTCCAGAGATGATCGGTCTGCGCCAGCTCATACCGTACCTCGTGCAGATCGGCTCGCCAGAGTTCCGTCGCTGGATGCTTGATCGGATCCCAATTGAGAGGTTCCAAAGACTCAAGGCCGCCATCGACACGTTCCATAAGAGATCGACCGAGATCCTGGCTTACAACAAAGCTGCAGTCGAGAAGGCCCGTCAAGAAGGCCGGGAAGATGAGGAGACGAAGAACCTCATCGCCATCCTGTGTACGTATGGATGCGTTGTTGAGCATATCGTGACACTCGCCGATCCACTGCCATGACAGTGAAAGCGAATATGGCCGCGTCAGAAGCAGACAGAATGCCTGACGATCAAGTGCTAGGCCAGATGAGGTACGCCCCGATATGGTCAATGGGCCACAGACAGTAATCGGCTTCCGTTCTCGGTGACAGCACACTGATATTTGGCGCAACCGACACGACCTCATACGCCCTCTCACATACCCTCCAAGTGCTTGCACAGCACCCCGACGCGCAGTGGAAGCTCCGGGCGGAAGTACTCGACGCCATGAACGGCTCGGGAGATTACCTCTCTTACGATGACCTGCACGAGCTACCCTACCTGGACGCCGTGTGTAGAGAGACTCTGCGTCTGTAAGCCTTCGTCGCCGTCACTGCGACATTCCTCGATTCGCTGCTGCGCGCTTGCTGATTGTCTCATATCTTACCACCCCCAGATATCCATCAGCGCCTTTCGCCCTTCGAGAGTGAGTCGCTCATTCGCATCCCCTCAGCGTCGGACTGACGAAGCCAACATCCATTTTCTAGGGCCATGGCTGACGCCGTCCTACCCGTGTCTGGATCTACGCAAGGTCGCGACGGAAGGGCGCTGCAGCAAGTGCATGTTCCCAAGGGCACGTTCATCATCCTCAGTAGCCTCGCGAGCAACACAAACCCCGCGATCTGGGGTCCCGACGCGCGCGAGTGGAAGCCCGAACGTTGGCTCCAGCCGCTCCCGAAGGCAGTGGTAGATGCACCTGTGCCGGGCGTGTACTCGCATCTGTCAGTCTGAACCTCTGCACCTGCATGCATGTTGGCGAATCAAGTGCTAATGCGAGTGGTTGGTGTCTTAGGATGACGTTCTTGGGCGGAAGCAGGTCGTGCATGTGAGAATGTTCTACTTCCTATTACCGTTCGGACGCTAATGTGACTCTCTTATGCCAGTGGTTTCAAGTTCTCTCAACTCGAGATGAGTACGTCTGTTACCTCGCTACCCCGCGCCCCCATTCAACTGACGATCTCCGTAGAAGTCGTCCTGAGTTCGCTCATCGCCAACTTCGAGTTCGAGCTCTCCGATGATAAGCCCATCTTCTGGAACCTGGCTGGACTGTCGTACCCCAGCCTAAGCAAGGATAGCCTCAAGAGCGAGATGTGGTTGCGGGTACGGAGGCACACGTCCCCATGAGGAGCATTGTGTGACAATGCGAAGTATACCAGTTGTGTCGATTGAATCCATGTAACGTTTCCCTGACTGTTGCAGCAATTCATGTCAGAGGCTGCGACGCCCCTGTACCCACTCAGCGTGAAGACGTGTCGTTCGCGCGTTGCCTCTTACCGCTCAAGGGTGGACAACAATCGAAACCTTGCCACAGTGCCCATAGCTCATTGAGATATTGTACACACGTAGCACGGTGCCGAAGCGATAACGATCGTGGGATTAGAGAGTGTGTAGATACAGCCGAGTTCCTGGGGAGGACGGCAAGTTTTGTGTAGACGAGACATGAGGCAAAGCCGCCGATCTCCGCTAGTTGAGAGAGCCTCCGTAGAGGGCTGAGCGCAACGCCAGTGAGCGTCGTGCACAATGGGGGAAGTGAGTCAAGCCAAGACGGACTTACCATACTTCGAGACGTACTTCACGGACAGGTTCTTGTCCTTTCCGGGAGTGCACTGCAATAAACATCAACATCAGCACTCACACGAACACATCATCCTTTCCAACATATACGCACAGAAGTAGGGGGCTGGCCGCCAACAGTGTCGTAGCGGAAGACCTCGTCCGCAAGCGCGCCCTCGACGTGGCCGATGTGCAGCCACGCGACGTTCTTCGCGGGGTTCGACGGAGCAGGTACGTTACCTACGGGCGCGCCAATGAAGTACGCATCCTGGTTGCCCGCGAACTTCCCGGACGACGTGAAGTCCCACTTCGGGCTGATGCCGGTGCCAGTGATGGGGTTCGTGACGAAGTAGTGCTGACCGAGGATCAGGGGAACCTTGGTGCCCTGCAGACCGCCGATAATCGTCTCGATCGGGGGCGCCTTGGGCATGTTCCACAGCGCGAACGCCATGTTCTGCATGGTCGCTCGGAACTGCGGCTTCGTCGCGAAGCAGGCCGCGTCGATGACCTGGGCGACAGCTCCGAAGGCGCTGTGGATGCGAGCGGCATGATGTCAGCGTGATATTGAAAGCGTGCAAGTGGAAGGACAGGGGGGACGGGAAGGGACGTACGTGTAGGTCCCCGCGTCCGAGCACGTGTAGTTTTGCACGCCAAACGCGAGACCAACGAACTTCGGCGCCTCCGAAGGCGCGACGAGCGTGGTCTGGCCCGCAGGGAACTGGGGCTTGTACGCGTCGAGCGAGCAGGAACCCTCACCCGCCCGCGAGTTGAGGGTGCCAGCGTAGGCAGCGAGTGCTGCAGCGATGGGCTTCGCAATGGCAACCATGGTTGGGAAGCGGGAAGGGTGAGAGAATGAACGTGTGCCGGAAGTGGAAGGGGACACCGGTGCCTAGGGGAGGAGACGACGAGAGTTGGGGAGATGACCGGGGTCGCGGAATGATCTTATACTCATCCCGCCTTGAGTAGGCGCAGGGAATGTCGCCGACTTGTGGCCGCTGGCACGCTGGCGTGTCGCGGGGGCACGTCCGGAGACCTTGTAGAAACCGACGATGTCTCTGCCTAGACGGGTTAGGGTGGCGCAACTCAACCCGCTTGCCCGAGCTGATTGCCTGCGGTCTGCGCCATCAAATACACGAGGGTGCCTGGTATGCGCTCGTCGCAAGCGAGACGTTGGTCTCGTCCGAAGGAATGCATCTGTCACGAACTGTCAGACGCAATAGCCTCCTCTCATCGACTTCATGCATGGAGAAATACCATGCTTGTGTATAAGTAGTTGAGAAGGTCGAAAGCCAATGACCGTACTTAGTTCCACAGCCACCCAGTCATGGTTGCGGAGGTTCGATCAAGTACGCAGATGTTGATCGAGGGTGCTTGTCATCAAAACGTTAAAATTGAAAGCGCTGGCAGATCATTTTCCATGAAAAGCACGTTCATGAGTCCATCTTCCTGAGATAACTACCAATGGAGCAAATCCGGGTCTCACTGAGTAGCTGGTTCGGAAGGAATGAAGTCTTACACTCACCTGAGTCCACACTGCACAGGCATGACAGACGCTATCATCAGTACAGGGCCCAGGCACTGGCGAGCAAGGCTGCTGCAACAACAAATGAGCCAACAGCTCATAATGAAGTGCAATCATTGTCGATCGAGTGTCAGTCATGCGATGACTGCGATCTTCAATGTAAGAACGGATTGATGGAGGAGCAGATCCTGTCATACATACTTGAGTGGCACGGCCAGGCAGTGGTACTACTTATATACTGAGGACTTTTCCCGCGTCCTGATAGGTTCTGATGTTTTCTGATAGCCTTCCGCTCGTTCGACCGGGGGTTGACATGCAATAAGGAAAACTGAGCGAGACATCATCTGATTCATGTCAGTGCTCCTGAGACAGCGGTAAGAAAGGGATTATGTACACACGTTCCAGTTACCTTACTCCACGATCATGACAAACCCTCCCGGATGAGTACTTACTCATGGCCATGCCATTGCGCCGACAACGGCGAGCTTCCGCTAACGGTTGCATGGAAGTTGATGCTGGAGGAGGGCACTGAGTAACATGGTTGAGTAACATGGCAAGAGCCATTTCGACCTGCGATCCGAGTCGCGCCGACACAAACGGACATCTCGGAGCGCCCAAGAAGGTCGAGGCGCCCTCGTCTGGTTTCAGGACTGAGGACTTCTGAAAAAGTACTAGAAAAGTTCTTATGATAAGTATCCACAGTTATGTAATGCTACAAGCAAAGTAAGTAAAAGAACGATGATGCTACCAACAAGTCCGAGTCCGAAAGTCCAAGCTCAGGTGAAGGAAGAACTGTCGTAACAAACCGTCATATAAGGCGTTCACAAAACAGGCCTCTATCGCAGACCTCTCATCGCGCCCCCTCATGCGTAGGAGATCGAACCGCCGTAGAAGACTGGCAAACGAGTAGCGCATCAGCATGTGCCGCGCATGGGCGCGTCGAACGCAGAATGAGGACTTACTGTACTTCGAGACGTACTTGACCGAGAGGTCGTTACCGTAAGGCCCGTTGTACACGCACTACAATTCCCGCGTCAGCGCACATCCTGCATCCCAACCGAAAACACAGAGCAGAACTCACAGAGGAAGGAGGCTGGCCGCCGACAGTGTCAAACCGGAAGACCTCGTCCGCGATCTTGCCATCGACGTTCACCACGTCGAGCCACGCCACGTCCTTCTTCGGGTCCGTAGGGGCCGGGATCGACGCCTTGCCCTTGGCGATGATGAACGCGTCCTTGACGCCCTGGAACGCGCCTGAGGACGTGAAGTCCCACTTGGGGCTTAGACCCTCGCCCGTGACCGGGTTCGGGACAAAGTAGTGCTGGTTGAGCACGTACGGCGGGTTGAGCAGGTGGAGGAGATCGATGATCGCCTCGATCGGGTGCGGGATGAGCTTCGTCCAGACGTTGTACAGGTCGTGCTGGATCGTGTCAAATCCGGGCTCGTACACCTGGCAGGAGACGTCGATCAACTCCGCGACCGCCCCGGCGCTCCTGTGCGGGTGGGCAGACACACGAAGCGATGACAATCAGTGTCGGCACACGCGCACAGAGGATAGGCGGGAGACGAGACGCACGTGTAGTTACCCGCGGGCGTGCACGTGTAGTTCTGCACGCCGAACGCGAGCCCGATGAACCGCGGCGGCGTGCTGGGCGCGACGAGCTGGTTCTGGCCGTGCGGAAAGTTGGGCACGAACTTGTCGATCTTGCAGTTCGCGATGCCCTCGCCCGCCCAGGTGTGGTGCTGCATTGACCAGTCGTAGCCGGCGACGGCGCCAGGGTTGGCGTCCTTGCCGTAGTTGCCGTAGTTGCCGCCGCTGGAACCTGAGCTCCAGCTGCCAGCGTAGTGGGCAGCTGCTGCGGCGAAGAGAGACTTGATGGCGACCATGACGATGAGGAGGGGAAAAGAGGTGGTGAACGTGAGAGGCTGGAAAGAAAGAGAATAAATGGGACGTGAAGTGGGAAAAGGGGAAAGAGGAAGCGCAAAAGGCTGAGAGTTGGCTGGGTACGTGCGTAGATTCTTATACTGGCGCGGTGAGCGGGAGGCGCAGCTGTGCGGTCGCTTGAGTGTCCGAACATATCTTCGCGCGTGCATGGCATGCTGGCATTGCGTATTACCGGCCACAGTCCGCACCTCCAAAAGGGTTAGAGCGGGAATTCCGGAGTCTCATATTGCCCCCTGCAAACGCTGGCGCCATCAAATTGCCCAGCGCTGGCCCGGGTGCATACCCAGCGATAGGCTTACGACAACTTGGATCGTACGTAACATTGTGGACGCGTCGGGAATGTCAACGAGAACCAGAGTGTCGACAGTTGGATAGATTGCGAAGGGAGACGTACCTGACTACGTTCGTTCCTAAACCTGGCTGTCACCGAGAAGTTCGATGGGGGGACCTACTATGCACCTCAGACAATCCATCGGATCCACACGTACGAAGCCATGAGACGGTAGATACCGTCCAAGGTAGCTCAGCCTCCACCGAGCTGCACGGTACCTCGCGCCCAGGCAGGCCCCATTCCTCTCCTGCCAGGTCAGCGGGAGGGGCGCAGAAGAAGCCGTGGCCGAGGGCGATGCGCCTGCAGATGAAACAGGACGGAGCCGGGAGGAACGCGCACCCCACGACTCAGACTCTGTGCGCGCGGTCGCGTGCTGGGCGTTCCGGCCATAGCTCGGGGAACAACAGGTTCGCATCGCCATAGCTTTGGCCGCGAGACGCCTCAGGAGCATCCAACGTCTCAGTACACTGTGAAATACCCGTTGAGGAGGAGGTCTGGTATAGCACTGAGCATTCTCGCTCACCTAAGACTGGCTCAGAGCCACTGCCATAGCTAGTTCCATGAATCTACCGGAGAGGGGCGGCGATCAAGAGACAGGCGTTGCTTGCGCACGCCGCCGAGCGAGGTACGCGGCGTGCTTGCCCGCTGAAGCTGCGCTGAAGTCGAGGCAGTGCTCGTCGCTCGACTTCACAAAATCGCACCGACGATTTGCGATTTTAATTGATGACGAAGCTCTCAACACTGCCTCATAAGCATGCCCTTTCAAGTAGCGCACCGACTCGGAGGCTGGCACATATATATGGAGACTGAGCTGAGCGGGCAAGATGGTTAAACGTCAGTCAGATAGTACTAATATTGGCAATGGGCACTCCTACCAGAGATACAATATTTGCGTTCGCGACGGCCAAGAGCCGTCATGGTGCTGAATGAGAGAATATTGTTGGGAGCCGCGCTGGCGGCCGGCTTCGGGGGGCTCGGGTTCCACGGAGACCCCGGACATTCCTGTGCAATCCTTGCTGGCGCTCGTGTTTCGACTCCTGCCAGCTTCAGGCTCCTTGCTCACTCTGTGCTCTCCAAATATTGACCGCTATGTTCTGTCTCGCCCTATATTTCACGCGGAACAGCGTCTTAGGACTCATGTCGATCCAATGACAGTACAAGTACGAGTACACGTACGCTCAACTTCGCTCTCGAGTCAACTTTGAACTCGACAACTGCTCGGCATTGGATTCGGAACCTCCAACGCTGGCCGAAGTCGTAGCAGTGTCGAGAGGGAAGAGAGGACGTGGTGATTGAAGGTGAGCGACCTCGCACTTGCTAGCTTCTGCTTGGTCAGGTAGCGTGGCTACCGCGGATGCCGGAGACAAGTGGGCCAATATCTTGATTGGATGCCAGTCCCCGTGGAGAAAAGACGTCCAACTCAATCCTTTCCTTCTCTGAGAAGTGAAGGGACTATGTAGATGGCACCTTCTCGCTGCCAGGTACTACTCTTGTACAATGTACCAGAAAATGAGGAAGAAACTGCCATCTGCTACCTGCGGTGACTTGTCAAGTTACGTGGTCTTCGCATCCAGGAGATGGAGTGTGAACATACTCGCGTCCTGTCTGATTGCTCTCGATAGCGGGTCGTATCGAAGCACGGACGACGAAGGAGAAGCCCAGTCTTCCAGACGCAGCCTTAAACATGCGTTTGACGGCGAAGGCGCGATATGCCACTAGGACGTGCACTGCATGCGGTGTCTATTGGTGTGCCTGCGCTCGCCGTCCTGTTGTTGTGTTGTCTCTGAATGATGCTGTCGTATTGTGTCGAACAGTGACATCTCTGTGTCGGCAAAGGCTCTTCTGGGGTCGTTTAAGATGCTTAACTGCATCTTTCGCAATTACTCGACCTCAGAAGAGCTTTCGTGACCGGATCACGTTCTTTGAAAGATCTTCGGAGTCTTCACGTGGGGCGCATGGCGGAATCATCATGAATGATTGCGTCTGCGTAGTAGTAGGTCAAATGTGTGTCTTCTATCTTCTGCATGATGTCCGCTTATACCCACTACGCACAACTCGGATGCTGACGTGATCGTTAACCCAGAAGGCTCGTCCGCTCAGGATCGCGTTTACCCAGTGAGACCAGGAGCCTAAGTACCTCCGGTCCTTCACGCGTCGGCTCCCGGAGTTCCTGCGCCCTTCAAACTGCGTTGCCTGGACTTGATGCCGGTGGCGTTGCAAATACTCACGGGGCGCACAACACCGCATGTCTTGCCAATGTGTTCAAGTTCCTGAGTCCCTAATGTCCATTTACGATGCTGCCATGATTATCTGGATTGCAACTAGCGTGGCTGGACGCTCTTCGAAGGCGGCTGGATTTGGCGGACATTTGCTAACTTGCACATGATGCCTACGGATTCGGTATTTGGGCGCCCCGAATCCGTATTCATCATGAGCAGGTCCGCGTTCGCTCGGACTCTATTCTCCGCTCTTCAGGATCAGGGCATGTATAGTAACGCGGTCTCCCTCTTTCCAACGCATTGCTCAGCTTGCGTTTCGAAATGAGTGGAGGAACGGAGGCATGCATTGTGGCTGGCTGGCGTAGTTCTGAGTGGGACAACGTGGACACCAGAGAGACGAGGGGCCTGACATCAGTACTAGTTCAACTGGTCCGGTAGTGGTCAAAGCTTCTAACTTCACGTCCATTGTCAGATTGGGAGTCAGCATTTGTGACTACGAGCGGTGGCTGTATTCATCCACCTCGCTCCAACCCATGAAGCCCGACGTTAAAAGCTTCGACACACCGACCGTGGGGCGCGGGAGTCGTCTCAAGGGCACGTCCGGGGTTTCGATGTACGCTATCGGCAGCGACACTAACACCGGAATCAATCACTTTTGTGTTCCCTCAGAACCACTTTACATACCATACAGCCTGAACTTCCCACAGGGTACCCGCGCAGCACAGCTGATAGCGTTTGCTCGGAGCAGCCTTTCCCCGATTCCTTCTCTCTGTTGTCCCAGACGGCCGCCGGGACCCTGATGGCGCGAGCCGGGTCAACCAGCACTGGCGATAGGGGATGAAGAGTTTGGTGAGCGGTACGTGGCAGGATGGGACGATTCGTGGCATCGGGGCACCCATGCTGTGCTCCCTGGGGACCGTATATATTGGCCTGGCATCGAGTGCTGGCTAAGCGGAAGATCAGAGAGCAAGGGCTCCACGCCAACATCATGCTAGTCTACCTCACCTTTCTTTGCGCTGCATGGTTGCTATGGACAAGACTCCGCAAGTCGCAGTGGGTCACATCGCCGTTGAGCACTCTGCCTGGGCCTCCCAGCAACTCTTTCTTTGCAGGTACGTATACTGTATTGATCGGCATCCACTGGCAGCTCATCGCATCCTAGGTAACCTTGGGCAACTGTTAGACACTCAGGGCTGGGACTTTCATAACGAGATAGCGGCAAAGTACGGGCCTGTGGTGAAGATCCACGGTCTCTTTGGCGTGAGTGCATGTCAATACCTTCTATTGAGATCGGGCGACCGCTGACGTTGAAATAAGAGACCATGGTTATACGTATTTGACCCACTGGCCTTGCAGTACATCCTCAAGGATGCCCAGACATACGATGAATTGCCGTGGTACATCCAGTATGGTCTCCTCTCCAATCATCATGACAATACGCAACCTAACTGCTGTGTTCCCTTAGAAGTAACCGTCTCATGCTCGGTCCAGGGATCCTCTCAGTGACAGGTAAGCTGGTCGCCCCGTAGTTGAATCGGGAAGCCCCATGACATCGGCTATCTGTTCAGGTGATGCCCACCGCAAGCAGCGCAAAATGCTGACTCCGGTATTTTCCGCGAAGCACTTGCGCGCACTCGTTCCAGTCTTTTACCAGGTGACCCGCAAGGCGAGTACGATGCCATGCTTCCCGCCTCTCAGTAGCCACACCTTGCATCGAAGTATATGCTAACATCGCAAGCAGCTCACAGACGCCATCTCATCGCGGATTGGGGACGAACTGCGAGATGTCGACATACTTGGATGGATGGGACGCGGCGCTTTGGAGCTCATCGGCCAGACGGGCATCGGCTACTCCTTCGACCCGCTCACCGAGGACGTCGCGGATGCATACGCGGAAGCGGTGAAGAGCTTTGCGTACGTCGTAGGACGCTTCGAACATTCCTGTGCTGATATCCAGGTCATAGGCCCGAGGCGACGTCCTCGGAGATGATGCTCCTCCGCCAGGCAACGCCGTTTGTGAATGGTCTCGGACCAGCATGGCTTCGTCGGTGGATTGTGGAGAGGCTGCCGTTTCGTAGTCTGCAGAGCATGCTCCACGTCTCGGACACGCTCCATGCGAGATCGACGGAGATATTTGAAGCAAAGAAGGCGACTGCCGATACCGACAAACCCGGTACCAAGGATATTATAAGTATCCTATGTGAGCATGCAGTGTCATCTGCATTCCCGCGACCAAACTGACCGTCGGGGTTTGGGCAGTAAAAGCAAATCAGGAAGCATCGGACGACGACCGATTGACGGATGACCAGCTGCTCGGGCAGATGTCGTACGTCCGTTCTCCTCCGAGTCAGGTCTACAAAGGCCCGGTAAGGACGCGGGGCCTCATGCTTTTGCACAGATCGATCCTGTTCGCCGCAATGGACACGACGTCCAATGCCATGTCGCGCACGCTCCAGCTGCTCGCCCAGCATCCGGATGTCCAAGAGAGGCTCCGACGTGAGGTCGTGGAGGCACGCACACACGGCGACCTTGACTACGACCAGCTGCATGCCCTCCCGTACCTCGACGCGGTGTGTCGCGAGACTCTACGACTGTATGTCCGGCCATTGTCTCTCGCTGTGACGGCATCCCGCTAAGCCCAGTTATCGCCCAGCTACGCACCCGCCCCGCAGACGTTCCGAGGGTGCGTTTCGCATGTCACGCGCATAACCCGCGTTGCTCACACATTCGCCGCCATTGCAGGGCGATGGCGGATGGAATACTGCCGCTATCGCGGCCGATCCGTGGCACAGACGGCTCCACAATCAACGAACTTGTCGTTCCTCGGGGAACAAACGTCGTTATCGCTATAATGGCATGCAATCGAGACAAGGAACTGTGGGGCGAGGACGCACACGAGTGGAAGCCGGAGCGGTGGATGAAGCCCCTCCCCGAGACGATCGAGAAGGCGTCCATTCCCGGGGTGTACTCAAACATGTGAGTATCCATAAGCGCGTCACGTCACCACCTGGTAACTCATCATTGACGTTTGCTTCTGCGACGTAGGATGACCTTCTTGGGTGGTAGCCGGTCCTGTGTGTGAGTCGTCTAGGACTCGACTCTGGCGGTCTCATAGCTGATCACAGTCGTCATTAGAGGATTCACGTTCTCACAACTTGAAATGAGTACGTTCCTGACAGTGTCTCGGAGTAGCAGCAGTACAACACTGACGGATATGATGCATCATATAGAGGTCGTCCTGTCAGAGCTCGTCGCCAACTTCACGTTTGAGCAATCCGACATACCGGTGGTGTGGAATCTGTCGGGAGTCACTTACCCGAGCTCTAGCGTGGTCAGCACGAAATCAGAGCTCTGGTTGAAGGTTCGGCGGATAGGACTACAGTGAGATTTCACGGGCAGGGCAAAGACCTAGTACATGGTGCGTTACTACTAACCCCACGATGTCTTCGAAGGTGCTCACCCAAGCTTGACGTCAGAGGTGACGACCCGGACGTATAAGTGACCATTCGCACCTGAACGGCGGTGTCACCGAGTAGCTGAAGTCACGACTCCGATACTGTTACTGTCCAGCTCTAGCAAGGCGCAGACTATAGAAGAGACGGCTGAACATGAATCTAATACATACATATGCGATGGCGTGCAGCACGAATGCGCGACCGATACGATGACGACGAAAAAAACCGTCTCTGTCCTGCCGTCCCGAGCGCATCAGGCCGTGCACATGTTCAATGGACAGCCGCCATGAATGACGTGCGCGACTCAAGATACTTAACTCCCCGATGAAATGATAAGCCACGTACGTTGATCCAACCAATGCGACAACGTAAACTGCTGTATCACTGACGCTTGGATTCTACATCCTTGCCGTCTTTGAGGAAACATCGCCAGCCGTCGAGGACCTCAGGCTCAGCGGCGGAATTTGGCAGACTCGAGAGACGGATCATGATCAGGATGAACAACTGAATGTCCGCTATGCATTCATCATTACTACGCCATAACCTGTGGGTATGAAGTAAGTATTCGTTCCATTCTACGTTGCACGCGGTCCTTGACAGATGTATTCCTGGAGGGAGATAGTACAACCATCATGAACGCCACTCCGGCGCGGCATTTGCAAGCCAGAGGATATCTTACCAGTCGCCCGTTTGTCTATGGCCGGTACGATCTCCCGAGAGCGGCCACTTCAAGTCTTCCAGATCCAAAGATTCATGGAATGTTCTCCTGGTCAATCTGAACGCGCGCGGGTCCCCCGTAGCATGTGGAAGCTCGGCGCCCTTCCGCTACTTTCCGGGCACGAACGCCAAAGAGAACAGGCTGATGTGGGCCCGGGTCTAGTACTACATACGTACAATTCACCCTCAATCTATCGAAATCGTCCTTGGAACGACGTCCATCGGGTGGATGCTCCGGTACGATGTCCCTGGTCACATAGCTGGAATGACCAGGGCTTCGTTCCTGCACGAAGTGGAGCTTGCATCTAGACCATCGAAGTAGAAGGCCACTGGTACTCAACAGTGTGAACAAAGTTGCACAGATCACAAACATCGTCCCTCTGAGCTTGTGTGCTAGGGCCCAAAGTTGTCCCTTGGGGTGGCGCACGATAAATAGTAGCCGTGGGTTCGATGGAAGGACAGAGGCCCACCCGGTCACTGCGCCGGATCCTGAGAAGGACACGGGATGTCCCCACGCAGCGCGAGCAGGGACGCCGACGAACTAAGGCTCGAAACGTCAGAGGACGCGCGTAAACGTAAGATGAAGGAGATAGACAGGACTCGGACAAGTCGCCGTCTAGAATACGCCATCGACAGTAATGGAACCCACTACTACGTCCGCATTGCGGTAACGAATACCTTCCTCCGCCGCTTCTCGCTGCACAAACACGTAAAGAGGACGGTCCGTTGCGACGTCTCCGAGGCCGCGCGCCGGCTCGTGACGAAACTTTGCTCTCAATGGAAGGCTGCCCCGGAGCGCCAAGGTTCCACATTTCGATCGGAGAAGGCACCATAGCGCGGCGACCAATACGACTCTCACCGTGCACCAAGGGCATGTACGGTCCTCCTGCGTTGGTCCTACGAGTAGCATTGCACAACGAAGCTTCAACAGATACCAGCAAGTACAACGGAGGCTACGCAACCTCGACTGTCCGCAGGAACTTCTCGTACATGGTAGAGTGGATATTGCGCATGCGCGTCGCATCGCCAAAGAACGGGGTCCGAATCTGCGCCTGCGCCTGCGATGGAGAAGAGCCCAAAGAAACAACCATCGTGAGCGCCCGACGATCACCTCGAAGAAGAACAGGAGCGACGTACGATAGCGAGCGGCCGCGTGCGGTCCAGGTGGTACACCAGCTGGTTCGTCATCTCCGTGAGAGCGGCGCTATGCCTTACGTTCGCTCGGTCGGGCAGCACGTCAGGTAGCATGCTGATGAGCTTGGGAACGCTCCGGCTCAGCTGATCGAGCTCGGCGGCTTCCTCTGCATTCAAGACGCCGTCGCCCTGCACTAAGCGTTCACGGAGCTGGGGGAGGCGAATAAGAGCGTGGGCGTAGTCAAGGAAGACCTGGGGAGGGAGCATGCGGCGATGAGAGTCGTGCTTCGTGACAGTATAGGGCAATTACTCTACCTTGCCACGCTCGTTCCATCCGCTCACAGGGCGTCCGTCGAAGACGTCAAATAACTCCTTCAGAAGCAGAATGTCTTGGCGGACAACAGCGTCCGGTGCGAGCTCGAGCACAGCGATGTCATGTGCGGCGTCGTAGAGGCCGGCGGCAAGATACAGTTCATACGCCTCGTAAAGTCTTCCGTCGTCGAGCGCGTGAACGGCCTACAACACATGGCGGTTACACCGGGAAGGAGCTGCAATGACCCAGCGAACGCACCTTCGCTTCATTAATCCAAGCCATGGGCAACTTGAGGCTTCCAACCAGCCCGCGGGTGACCCAATCATCCAGCTTGGCCGCCGAGCGAGCGAGGAGCTCCTTTATAGCCCTAGCCCGCCTAGTTAACGCGTCCATCAGTCAATTAGCGGCGCAGAAGTCGCGAGATAAGGTAGAGACGTACCCTGCAGAACCTTCAAGGTGTAGAAGCACGAACACCGCTTCCTGGATCATACCCAACTGCTCCAACTGCGACGCGTAGCTGTTCGCCAGCAAGTCCGCGCTCGGGCTGTGGCCCTCGACATCGTCGTCCTCGCCGTCCTCGCTACGGGGAATAGACGTGTCTCGGTCGGCCAGGTCGCGGATGCGGAGGGCGCGCGAGAGAACGATATACAGATGCCACGGCAATCGATAATCGGCGGGAGACGCGCTGAACGAGAACGAGGACAAGATAGCGGACAGATTGCACGCAGGGTCCGCGAAAAGCTTGATGAGCGCATAAAGCGCATCTGGCGACTGCGCGTTCGCCGGTGCGGTCCACCTCGACGCTGCTTGCTCCGGTGACGGGCGTTCGGCGTACCAGGGCACCGGCGACGCGACGCTCGACGCACCCTCTTGCCACAGGGCGTCGAACGCACGGAATACATCCGCGATGGACGCGTCCATCGGCATGCCATACCAGAGTTGGAGTCCAAAGGCGCGTTTCCAGTCCAGCCCTTTGGCCAGGTCGACGTCTGGGCATTGCTCCACGCCACTCCCACCAGACCCTTGGAGTGTGTCCACGATACCCGCCAGGAGCGCATATATCTTGCGCGTGTCCTCGCTGATATGCGCATCAATGCGTTGTTCCCGCCAAATCTGGAGCTGCTCCTGAAGGTCCGCGCGGAACTCCGCATCTCCAGGACACTGCGAGATGAGAGACGCAAGCTTGACGCTGCCGCTGTCTATTGCTGCCTCGCACGCGCGTTCGACCTGGTAACCGCTGAGGAGGGTGAAGACAACGGCATCCCATTTCGCATCGAGGTGTTTTCGGAGGTCTGACTCCATCGTGGAGGAGACGGCGGACTTCAGCCACTTTGATAGCTCGGCCTTGCGACGTATGTCAGCAATGCGCGGTCGCATCGAGGCATCAGGAATGTTGTCAAGGCGGAAGTCGATGTTGTCGAACAGAGCATGCCCCAGCCGGAAGAGGGTGGGCTCAAAGGATTGGTCGGTAGAGGGAAATTGGGCGACAAAAGATGCGAATGAGAGGTTTCGCGAGGGGTTGGCGAAAGGAACGCCATCAGCGTCTTCCTCAATGATAGTATTGCTCAAATGGTGATTGAGGAGACGCGAAGCTTGGGATGACGCGTCGGCAGCAGTGCCAGCTATAAGTGGTACTGTGGAGAGCTTGACCATCGACGCGTTTGCGGACGATTTTCTGTAGCATAGTCAGCAATCACAAATAAGCGTCTGTTTGGAATCACGCACGATGATCTTGAGGGGCTACATAGATCTCCTAGGTGCGCAAGCATGCCCCCCGGTCCCCACCCGACTCTGAACGATCGACCTAGAGCCAGTCCCGCGTCCACGTACGCGTTCTCGCGCCCTACGAAAGCCGACGCGGAGCTCTCAACACGTGCGTATTTGCGGGAGGGGCGGTATAGTTCAGGCTCGATGTCATGAGCGAAGGATGCCCGCTGCGGTGGTTTGCATGAGCATCCGGATGTGTGCTGTATATTATAACAAAGTTCACGCACCTGACGCGAATCTGCGCGTAGTCCATCGCCCTCTGAGTCCCTGCTGTGTTTCCTGCTCAAAGAGGACGTGACGAGAAGTTTGCGACGCGACGGTGGCTGGTTGAGGGCTTTGAGTGCCCTCTCTTCCTCGGGCATGCGGAACAGGGAGGCTTGCATGACGTGCATCTTCTGCGCCTCAACACCAATCTCCCTGGCCCACGGGGTGAGAGTCGGGTCGCCAGGCGGTCCTCGTCGTGTTCGGGATGGTTGTGCCCCACCTCGCCCTCGCCGACCATCATCCTCGCTGCCACTGTCCTCGTCCTCGCCCTCTTCATTCTCCTCCTCCTCATCTTCCTCCTCTTCATCTTCTTCACTGGACCGGTCACTGGAGTTGTCATGTGCACGAGGTCTTGCCCGCGGTTCCTCGTCTTCGTCCATAGAAGAGTCTTCAGCCTGAACCGGAGCCTTCGCGTGGCTGGCCTTCGGCGGCGGTACCTCCATGGAGACGTCGTCATCCTCTTCTTCGCTGTCGGTAACATAGGCTCTGAACCGCGCCATGTTGGGAGGCCTCGGGAAGCAAACTGAGGAACAAAGGAGAGGCGCGTAAGGCCAGGTGGTGGCGGAAGGAGTTCAAGACAAAAGACGCCGGCGGTACCGGTCTCAGCGCGAACGAGGCCGCTACTCAACGTCGTCGCTCGAGTCCCTCCCGCCGCCAACCATGTCCGCCCGCGTCTCGACCTCATTTTGTCTCGCGAGAGCCTGTATCCGTTCTCAGAGAGAAGAACAAAGATGTGACGAGTGACACGACCATCGTTGACACGGCGCCAGGCCCTGCACTGGCGCGGTCACCTCGTCTCCATCGCACACGAGCTTGCACTCAACCATGGCGTCGACGACAGCGACGGCGCCCTCATCGCTCGAGGTCTCCCTCAGCACGACGTCGGCGGCGCGCGTGGCTGGCGGGAACAAGCCTCCCGCGTGGGCTCTGGTGGACTTGCGCGATGACAGCGGCCCTCACGGTGAGCCCGATCGTCAGGTACCTCCAGCCACCGCTCCAATCCTCGTCACCGATGGTCCCGTCTCCGTCGCGTCCTGCGTGTTGCCTTCAAAGCCTCCGAGCATGTCGACGCCGCAGGATTTCAAGTTCTTGAAGGAGCTGGGTTCGGGCTCATGGTCCACGGTGCGTAGCAGTTTGTTCGACGCGCGAGCGATCATTGCTGAGAGGACTGCAGGTTATGGAAGCCGTCCACACGGGGACGGCCAAGCGGTACGCGGTCAAGATCCTCAGCAAAGCCCAGTTGATCCGGCAGAAGAAGGTCAAGTACGCGAGCGTCGAGAAGGACTGCCTTGTCAAGCTCTCAGGCAGTCACCCTGGGATCGTGAAGATGTATGCTGCTTTCCAGGACGAGACGTCCCTCTGTGAGTGTCCGAGATGATTTGGTGCACACCGCTATCCCTGACATAGAGACCAGACTTTGTGCTGGACCTTGCACCTCACGGCGACCTTGCGGACCTTGTCAAGAGATATGGTTCCCTCTCCCTGCCATGCGCGCAATGGTATACTGCGCAGATAGTCGACGCGGTGCTTTGGATCCACAGCAAGGGTATTGTTCATAGGGATGTCAAACCAGAGAACATGCTACTAGATAGCGAACTCAGGGTCAAGCTCACCGACTTTGGCTCGGCATATATCTCGCCGGATGGTGACCTTTGTGAGCATCCTTATGACCTCCACTTAGAATGAGCCTCACAAGCCCTGAAGCACCTCGGTCCAGTACCTTCGTCGGAAGCGCTGCATATGTGTCACCGGAATTGCTTAACAGGTCGTCCAAGACTACCAGCAGTAGGCATGTGCATCCACAAGTCCATCTCATTTTGGAGCTTCTAACCAGGCTCCCTTTAGCTCCGACATATGGGCCATAGGGTGCACGTTGTACTTCATCGTCGCAGGCACCCCTTGCTTCGCATCCATCAACGACTACCAAAGCTTCCGCAAAATTGAGGCACTCGACTACACGTTCCCCGAAGGCTTCTACGATTCTGCGAAAGACCTCGTGCAGAAGCTGCTCGTACGTCATGCCTCTCCTCGCTCCCCATGCACATCCTAACTGAGGCCCAAGGTTCTGGATCCCTCCGATCGGCTCGGCGTAGAACCCAAATCCTCCCCATCGCAGCTGCGTTCCCATCCCTTCTTCTCCGAACCTAGCTCCCTTCCGTGCACGGGCCTCCCCGCGACCAACCGCATTAGCTGGGAGGCGCTATGGACAGATCCTCCGGTCCCGCCGGAGACAGGAATTATCCAGCCTGCTCCCTCCGCGTTGGCCGCTGATGAAGGTGACGACCTATGGGATGACATGGTCCATGAGTTCAGCCTCGTCAATGTCCGACCTCCGAACGGCGGTGGACCCGTCTCACCGCTACGTGTCCCTCTGCCCCCTCCTGTGGACGTACCCCCAGATGTCGTACCTTGCGAAGTGGTCGAGACGGTCCACCCTGATCCGGATACGATGTCTCCGAACGGGGGCCCTGCCGCACCCGATGACGAGGACGAAGATGCCGACGCTGCCGCGCTACGAGCGAAAGACTGGTCAGTTCATCTAGGCTATCACTCAATGGCGGTCATCGGTGTCTGAGAGCCGACGTTGCACTCCGCAGGTCTAGCGTGGTGTCCCCGGACGAGACCATCCGTCGCATCTCCTCCGTCAAGACCTCAATACGCAAGGGACTCGTCAAACAGCCGCGCCCATGCGCCCTTCTTCTCACATCTCGGCCGCGCATTCTCTGCGTCTCCCTGGACGAGAAGCATAAGGCCCCCAAGGCGTCAGACGTGAAGCATGCGCTGGAGGTGCGCAGTCAAACCGGCGGCGCGTCGCCCCCGAGGAGTCCGAAGGGCGAGAAGCCGGAGGTGGTCGTGGCATGCAAGATTGAGGACCCACAGCGCAAGCTTGTGGTGCAGTCAGTGAGTCGACCCGATTCAATTGCGGCATGTATGCGCTGGTTTGAACTTACCTGGCTTGAAGGGGGAGAAGGACTACGTGTACGAGTTCGCCGATGACAAGGCGCTTTCCTGGTGGGCGCGGGAGATCTCCGCTCTCCTAGGGCCTGTATGACGCCTCACGGCGGTGGGCAATGCGGTTGTATTTTTGGTACTCGTGGCACGATACGTTGTACTGTCCCAATGGTTGTACAGGAATTTTTAGACGCGACGTTGCACTCGGTTGTCACTGTCAAAGGTGGTTGTACACAATGACTTTGGATGGCGGAGATGTGAAGACCCGCCAGCCTGTCGCTCTGTAACATACGCCTCTGTCGGTCGCCGTCTATCCGCTAGGCGACGACAGCCCTATGGATGCAGGCAACGAGTGCGGTTACTGTCTCAGTTTCATGTTCCGTCTTGCTTACCGGACATTCGATGTCGGATATACGGACATTCGCGTCTAATCATCCCGTGACACCGACTCGCCCACACAGATGATCCATGTTCTTAGAGCTCGTGGCATTCTTCTTCGCCGCACAGCCGTGGCAACGTCTCCTCTCCACCTCCATTCCACCTCCACACAGCCTACAGGGCAGTAGTTCTATCCACCTGGTGCCCTCACTCAAACATTCCTGCAGGCTTCCCGTGGGCCGTGGGTCGTGGTACGACCCCTTGTATTTATCCCGATAATCAGCTGCGCTCCTCCACGCGGACCCCGTCGGCGGAAGAGTGTCCTGCGCCACTGGCACCTCTCCCGGCGCCCCCCCCCTGCATGTGCGTGTCTGGGGCGGTGTCCATATGGCAGTGACATCTCTCCGACAACGTAAGACAAAAATCGGCACAAGCGTTACGTCCCACCGTCCTCGCGCCAGCCATGTGGATCCGATACGCTATCCCGCACATGAGCTGCGGCAGGGCGGTAGGCACCCCTGGGTCCGCGCTTCATCTGGATGTGCATGCGCACACTCCGGTACCGCGTATTACGGCGCGCTCCCCCTGCAATGCCCGCAGCCCACCCGACTCGCCTGGCCCGCACCCCCGGAGGCGCGTCTGCCTCCAGGCGGCGGGAGTGTAGATTGACGAAGAGTACGTACGGAGACGTAATGGCACGCGCAACATATTTACGTATTTATTTGTAGGTCCCCTCCCGCTGATGTACAGGATAACCTCGCCCGATCCGCACGCCTGGCAGCCCGCCGGCAGATACAGGGGCCTCAGAGCCCCCAGGTCTGCCGCGTCCAACAGGGGAGTGTGCCCTAGTGTGCCCTACTCACTGGCAAGTGTGGATATTCGGGGAGTCGGACTCGGATGCGCCTGAGACAATCCGATGAGATGTTCGGGGTACGTAACGGCCGTGTTGAGCTCATCTTGGACAGCGTGTTGAGTCAAGTATCAACTTAGAATGACACACACCCATGCGCCGTAGGGCGTATAGTGACACAGCGCGCGAGAGGCGTGGACGCCATATGGTGGACTTCGTACCGTTCATCACGCTCCTAGGATCCCGAAGCAAAGCGCGCTATTTGTGCCACTCGGTGGCGAGGCAGCCCGGCGATGGCCAGCGGTCTCCACAAAATTAAGCTGCACTTCTGGGAAGCATGTTCCGTCATTGGTCGGGAGGGAAGAAATGCTCACCCAGAAAGGAATTTGCGTACTTGGGATGCGCAGCATCGATGTGCCTGTCTTCCCTGAGTTGCCATCCGCCCCGCTTCGCCCTTGTCAACGAACACAGGCAGGGAAAAAGATAGAATCTCGGAGTCATAGGGAGAACTCGTACCTATCGGTGCCAGCCCGCTAAGTGCCCACAGCGTATTGCGGGCGCGATTAATGAGAGGATCCTATTAATGCGAGGGCCTTCGACCTGACACGAACGTCGATAGGCAGAAAGCCAATACACGGCCATCCGCATCTATCAACCATCGACTTCGACACATCTATCTCTTCAACAACATACGGAAGCATCAGCACGAGCACGACTGGGCGGTGCCCGGCCCTCTGTCACTGATCCACCGCTCAACGTACCTGATACGTCATCTCAGCTATTCCAGTGGTACGAGAAGCTCGGGGCCAGTAGCGGGTAAATGGCAGGCCCCCTGGACCCCCCAAATGTCGCCGCCGCTCTTCTAGCACAGGAAGCCCGGTACCGCCTCTCAGCATCCGCCGCAATTGAGTCTGTCCTCCGACCCCGTTCCGGTACCCGTCCTGGGATCTGAGAGACTCCAGCTGCCCGGTGTGGGCCGGTCCATCTGGGCTGATCGTCCCGCGGCCCGTGAGATGGGAACGGCGACGGATGGGCGTACCCACGCCGCTATTGCCTCCGACTCGGTTGGGGTGCGACGCGGGAGAGCACTCCGCTCTGCGAAGCCGGCGGAGAATGCTCGCGGATGGGTACAGAAGGAGCGGTGTGGGTACACGTGTGCGTGGGGTGAATGAGACCGGCTGGTCGTGAGCACGGACCGCGACTCCTGTAGCTTGGCGTTTGCGCAGCTGCGAGGGAGCGATCTCGGCTGTGAATGTCGCTGGTGGTTCAAAGACTGGATAGTAGTCGTGACTCGCGTGTCGTCGGGAAGGTTGTGTGCGCCAAGGCGTGCGCCGTGTGAGCGCGCGGCATCTACATTGAAAGGCGGTTGCTTGTGGTCGACAATGTTGTGTCGCTGGCCGCGGAGTGATCTATGTGTCGGCGCTGCGCTATGTTTCCCTTGCGTTCTTGGTGCCTACAAGATCGATTTCCGTCGCCTCGATGAGACGCCCGATCATTGAAGGAGCCTATCAAGACAGAGGCGTACCAAGCCGACCAATCAGCAGGGCCAGCGTCACATATGCGCCTGTACCAGATACACGACCATGCGGCGTTAGCGTGAGACGGCTCTGACCGACCGCCGTGTACACGCAGTCCTTTACGGGTGGCGTACATCCGGGGGGTTCCCTTCCATTCCAAACGTTGACGGGACTCGCTTCTTGACCTATAGTGGTTCCTCACCTCAATTCCGGATGTCAGCCCGCCCGAAGTGAGACAATGGATGGATCGAAATAACGAAATTGCGCGGACGGTTCCCAAGAACATATCGGATGAAGCAGCCAAATATCAGGGTACATACAACAATCATTGCATTTTGGTCATTTGCGCCGCCATGGCCGCGATGTGCACGGTCGCCTGCCACCAGACCGCGAAGCCCAGGCCAACGATGCCGTGGAGCGTGCCCCAGACCACCTCCGGCGTCGCACGCCACCTGCACGATGCGTGAGTTCCACGTCAAGCGATGGTGCGAGCACTTGGAAGACGTACGACTCAGCAACCGGACCGAACGAGTGAGGAATGAACCGCGGCGCGTTGAAGAGCACGGTGGAGCACGTAGCATGGTAGATGCAGAGCGCGATAGCCAGAGCGCGTTTCCCAGGCAAGAATTCTTTGACGATCTACGTCACTGGGATGGCATGGAATGAAGGGACGTGTGCGACTCACCGGCAAGACCAAAGCACAATAGCGCCGCGATGCACGTACCGGCGACGAGTGCGGCGTACAGCTGCATGGACCCTCCGTGATCTGCTTCACTCCGGTAGGAAGACAGCACCGCACCGCACCTTAATGAATACTATCGTCGTGTTGTTGAGCTGCAGAAAGGGGAGACTGAGAGGCGACCAGAGACCCTGGATGGCCATGGGCACGTCGAGCGCGATATGCAACAAGAACACGACCGACCTGGCGCGCGACACGATAAGCCTACGCCGTCCTCTTGTATCGCATATTAAAGCAAGACTTACAACGGATGCCTGGCGGGGAACTGCTGTGCCATGCTGGACGACGTTGAGAGAGGACCGACAGCGGACGGGAGTGGCGGGCGGAGGCAAGTGCGTCGGGCGCAGCGCCACGACCTCGGGCGCTCAGGCACTTGGCAGATAGCGCCACGTGGCACGCCCGATCTCCGATGAGATCGTGATCGTCGGCTTGTTGGGATGATCGCGAGTCGTGCCCAACGAGCATCGCCTCAGCTCCTGCAAGAACGATGGACACGCCGTTCGAGGACGATCATCGCGTTCTGCATTCCGGCGGTGCAAATCGGCGGGAAGGTAGATGCAATGCTTCTCAAGTTAACAGCCCATATCGCGGCATATATTCACGGTTCAGCGCCTGATAGTACATCGTACAACATGCCTGTGATTACTACATTGAAAACAGTTCTACTTCTAGCCCCTCTAGGGATAAGACACAACAAGGAATAGGTTGCATGCAAGCGTCCAGTCACCTCAGCTGGCACCGCCCATTCAAGAGTCCATATCGTCCTCGTCGCCTTCGGCGATCGAAGACGCACGCATACGTCCAAAGACGCCGCCAGAAATCTCGCAAGCGTCCAAGTTGCGTTCCAGGTCGATCATCTCTTGTCCGTCTGGCGGGGCGGCGGCTTCCTCGCCTAACACCTCGCGCAGCCGCCGAACCTCCTGACGCAAGCGCGCGATCTCCTCATCGCGTCGGTCGACTCGGCCCTTCAGCACCTTGATGTACTCGTTACCGCAGCGGAGGAGCTGCAGTTTGCTGACTCCGCGATTCGGTCCTTCGGCGTTCCCTTTCGGTGGACCCCGCGGAGGCATGGCACCGGGTAGAATAGGCTCGTCGGGGTACCCCTCTTCGGAGGGAAGCGGTATGGGCGGTAGGAGGATGCGCAGATCGTCGAACGACGTCTTGAGCGAATCACGTCGCTTCTGCTCCGCCGCCTTGTGCGAAGATTTGCGAATCTGCGGCGGCATGAATGGCGTGCTAGGCGATGCGGAGACCGGGGTCATGACTGCATTCCCAGCTGCAAGTAGCGGTTGGATACGGTCGGTTACCAATCGATAGTCAATAGATGTGTTTGGGAAACATACCTGGACGGATGGGCTTGAGCGCAGGGCTGATGTGCTGCCCACCGGCTGTCTTGTCCGCGGACTTCGCCTTCGAGGCTCCGTTGCTCGACCTGGTATTAGGCTTCCCTTCCTTCTGCTTGGGATGTGCGGAGCTGTCTTGGGCTCCAGGCTGGGACGGTAGGTTGTTTCCAACGGCTAGTCTTCCAAGCTTGAACATCGTAGCAGGAGTCACCCGCTCAATTTGGCTGGGCTGAGAAGGAACGATCGGTGACGTCGGTGAAGTAGGCAGGGGCGGAGTCGGCGAAGCCGATGGACCAGAAACCGCGGAGAGAGGCGGATCAGAAGGCGGGTGGGCCGGAGGGGGCATCGGAGGGTCCACCGGGGATGGTGTGTCGCCAGGAACATCTCCGAGACCGTGCATACCGCGCTGAACGGGACTCGGCCGCACAGACGGCGGCGCGGTAGGCGGGAAGAGCGGTGTGGACGTCGCAGAACGAGTGGCTCGCACGCTGGCCCTACGGCCGCTTGCAGGTCCACTGATCGAGTTTCTGTCGGCGGGCGATGGCCGCTTGCGCGCCGGCCTGCTGGTGACACTCGACTCGTCGCCACTGGAGGAAGCATTAGGCCTCTTTGAGCCGGTTGTACCGCTGCGCATGCGCCCGGTGTTCTGCGACGAGGGGCCGGAAGACGGCAAGGCGGTCGCTGAATTGTGATACGAATCGAGCATCGGGCTCGAGATAGGCGGCAATTCGCTCAGGTCCAATTCGCCGGGCGAGGGAAGCGGGTATCCGGGACTCTGGAATACAATATTCGCGGGGGCCGAGTGCGGCGCGGAGGGTAGCATATGTGGGGGTATCTGGGGTATGTAGTTCGGCAACATCGCCGGATTTTGCACCATGGAACCCAGGTTACCACTGTTGTGGAGGAGCATGGGGGAGACATAGTCCGTATTTTGTTGCGCACGGAGCTCCGCAGATGGGCCTTTGCCATATGAGCGATGCAGACGGACTGGAGGCAGTGGTCGAGCACGCACCTGGGGTTGGGAGGCCGAACTGGGGAGTATCTCTCGAGCGGTCAAGGACAGGGGGCAAATTTGTGAACAGGGAATGACCACCGCTGAGCAATTCGAGCTGCAGACGAATATTAGCCGCAATGAACGAAGACCACAACCTCCAAACCCCTCGCTCCCTCCTCCCTCCTCGCACCCAGGGTAATGCTGATAGGAGCCGAATGGCATCCAGTACGCACCTGCTGCTGGAAAATCTGCTGTTGCAATTGCTGGAGCTGCTGCAACTGGTTGATCTTGACCTGGTGCTCCAACAACGCCTGAGGAGTTGACGAGGCTGAGGGGTGTTGCTGCTGGTTCGAGTCCTGCATGAGCAGGCTGTCGAGCATCTCCATGTTGACCGACTGGAGGTTCCCAAGCTGCTGCTGGAAATTCATCTGGCCCTGGGACTGTTGGCCAGAGGACGCGCCGTTGTAGATGTCGCCGCCATCGCGAGCACCCTCCTGAGGGTAGAAGGGGTTCATGTAGGCCCTGCGGCGCAAGTCCGTGAAAACGAGAGCAAAGGTCAAAGTCAAGTCAGTCAGGCTCCAAGACTATCGGCGGTATTCCGGGCCTGCCATGCCGGGGGCGCGATGTCGTCTAGTCGCTCACGTTAGGCGCTCGTACGCGGTCAGTTGGCTCAGTGGTAGACTCGCTGGCAAGGAACGTGGGAAGCCCGATGATGTGCGCCAGTTCGATGCCGTGAGCAGACACATCTTCCTTCCGCAACCTCCTCGACGCACGCCGCACTGTCTTGCAGCGTTTGCTTTTGTATCACTGCAGCTCATAGTGTCACAGAAGGTGCAAACGTTAACACGATCATATCTGCGCCTGCCACGGACAACACAGATGAGGTAGGAACGAGCCACAGTCAAGCTCTCGTGCTCCGCTCCTTCTCAGACTCGAACTGAATCATGAGTTCTAGCTATAGCAGCTCTGACACCGCCGGGTCCTGTGCGAACCACATCCCCAGCAATTCTAGCTTCGACCTGCTCCACCTGACATCCCACCGCCCAGGGCCCATGCTATGGAGTTGCCTGAGAGGACGCAGAGCATCCCCACCCGTCAGTCGTGCGGGGCGAACGCGGCCCACGGGCTTTGAACCTACGCGGAGAGGGCTTCTGATAATCGACAGCGACAGGACAGCTGACACGAAGGGGATCCTTCGCGCGGGCCTGGAGCTGCCCCCCGTCCGCGCCCGGCAGCGCGGTTCCGCGATATTATTGGCCGCAGACTGAACTCTCGCAGCGAACCGCCCACGAGCACCAGTGGTATGTTCCGCGAGCGGACGCCCGGGATCAGCATGCGTCACCTGGACAGAGAAGATAGGGCGAGCCAGGGGTTTCTGCTTCGTTCTTGGGCCCCAGGTCCGCCGACGCGCCGGGCCTGAGTTGCTGTCGCTGGCCCGGCGTCCCGCGGTACAGCTTGCGTCCTGCAGAGGCCTGAAACCGCACCGCTGTGGATCAGGTGCATGAGGATATCAGGACGGCCGCATTCCATGCTCTATGGGCGCACTATTCATGACGCCAGTGTGGGACGGGAGCGTGGGAGTCTTGGACACGCCGCCCAGGATGCGGTCTTGAGGAGGAGTCGGGCGGCGGGGCTGCGCAGTGGATCGGTGGCATTCGCAGCAAGATAACGACTGTCACGGTTCGCACACTGGCAAAGAGTTAAAAAGTATAATGATACCGAAATGCGGGTGCAGCACACGAACAAGGGGCGACCTACACGCGCTGCATTGACCGGGACAATGAGAGGTTCCTGAGCCGCGGGAACATGCGCTCGCGCTGCATACGCAGTCCGCTCGTCTGGGCGCGCGACCTGGCCTGAGGGCGAGATCGCCTCTCGACTGCCTTTCTTCACTGTGCATATCATATCTTGGACTGACGCTTACCGCTGAATGCGCAGGTATCCAGTGGTTGTGGCGCCAGTATGCTGCCGCCTCGACTTTCGCTCGTTGACACCGGAAAAAATCTAGACCTCCACCGTGAGTAAAATACGGGCGATAAAGTCATACACAATACTGACCTTCATCTGCTCAACCGCAACGCTGCTTTTACCCGCGGGACCTGAGGCAAGGTTGGACACAAGGAGCCAACTGCGGGTAGAGTGCCGTCCTAGAGTAGCGGTGACTTGAGTAAAATGTATACCCGCGCTGGACATCGCATCCATCTGATGTCTGCACATTTATCCTAGATCCGAGCTGTCAGAACGACCGGAGAGCGCGCTGTTGTCGCAGTGTCAGTATAGAAGCCAACTCGGCTAAAAGCGAGCCGTGACTCACCCGTATGCGCCAGTCAACGATGACAACATCACTGCCGTAGTTGGAGTCCGGTAAAATTTCTTCAACACCGAGTCTGGGTTGAGGGCGTGTCCAGGCTGTGGGGTGCGCGACACGGCTCTCCCCCTGCAGAGCGCAGTAGACCCAGCCGACGAGGACCGAAAGGCTGTCTGACAGTATCTTATCGAGACGACAAGGTCAACGAATCTGCAGTAGTCAGGGAACATCCACCTTACCCAGTATGTATGTGGGGGCAACAACTGCCGGCACGCGGCTCGAGACAGACCGCCAGCCCGGACATCTGGAGTGGTGAATAGGGTCTTCCGGTGGATACTTCGAGGCCGGTGCCCTAGTGCGGGGCGCAACTCGCCACGCCTAAGAACGCGGGTGAGTCGCGGCCGAGCCAGAAGGCGTCTCGCATGTGAGCCAACTTGACATGCCCTAGTCTATAGACGTGGTGTGACGATCCGTGTCTCCGGTGGCAGCAGCCACGCCGATGCAGCGCCATGGCCATGCAGGCAACAGAGATCGCTAGCAGTGGCAAGGCGGCGTTGCTGAACGATGCTAGCACAGAGGCCTGGTACCGCGGTGCGATCCGCCTGCACCCGGCACTAGATGTTTTGCACCTGGAAGAAATCCCCATATAGCCCTTCTCCTGTGGCGTGTCATACTGAGTCAGTACGAGAACCGGCTTATGGGATGGTGGGACGATCCGCCGGTGGGTCACCCAAACGCCGACATGGCAGCGCGCGAGTTGAAATGCGGAGTGGACAAGTGCTCCCGCCCATGTCCGCCGGCCACCTCGCCGCTGTGGGGGACGGAGTCGCGGAGCACATACGGGTTGGGGCTAGTGCGGCCTGGCGATATGTCGCCCCTCAGCAACGCGGTCAGCTGGCGTCGGTAAGCATCCCGCGGGCGACGACGTAGACGAGGACGCCGGCTGGGACCAGGAGAGCCACAGCGACAGGAGAACCTGCGCCGTCTAGCTGGACGAACGCGCGGGTAGACAGGGCCACGGCGATATGATTGGAGGGCAGCCGGGGGAGAGTGGCGTCGTAAGCCGCGTCGACACCGGTATTTATTTATCACCGTACGGAGGCCGCCGGCCGTCGCGGACGGGGGCGCGGCCAACAAGGACGAGCGGGGAGCCTCCCAGGCCCACGGCAAAGTTAGCGACTCCAGATTCAAGAGACTTGGTATAGAAGCAGGGCGGGGAAGATCAAGGTTGGTTTCCAAGGATGGGGGCGCCAGCGAGAGGTACAATGAGCGGCTACGGGTTACGGGCTGCACGGGAGACCGGGTGGGAAACGGGCCCAAACGGTGCAAAGGCCATTGTGCTAGGCTGGGTACTGGTTCCTGGTCGCGGATAGGTCGTATGGTTTCCTTGCGCGTTCGCTGAATGAAAGGCCCTGGATACGATGGACATTGTGTCGTTGTACTTGTGAAGAATGTTGTGGACAAACAGGCGCCCGGAGCGCTTCATGGCGGCGAGGTCGGACAATGACCGGCACATTAATTGTCTCTGAGGGTGCGAGACGTAGTGCCCTCTTATCGAGGCACTGTGTGCGAATCACCACCGGAAACACAGACTCTGTGCTGCAGCGTACAAACACCCGACACCGCAAACGTGAAGTGGCAACTCGGTTTAGTAGTGGCACCTTCCTACCTCTATAAATCGCGGTGATTGAAGGTCATGATGCGACGAGGAGAAGAAATATAACATGAGAACGCACAGATTGCTTCCACTGATCTACGTGCTAGCCGGTGGAGTTGTGGGTGCAGCGGCCGCAGAAAGATGGATCAAGCGAGCATGCGCGGAACGTCCACGGTCGTCACCTGAGAAGCAGCACGATAAGCGATGTCTCCACCAGTGCAGGCTGGGAAGAGGCGATACTGACACCAATAACACGTCATTGAAACCGCCATGGCAAGTGTGATCCAGACGAGGTTGCGGGTGCATGCCCTGACTGCTGGCGACTGACGTTGTGCGCGACCTGCTGGATGATCCTTGTCTCCGAAACGTGCAGTCCGAAGCGTGGATGTTCGAGGCATGCACGGTGCGGGTGGGAAACACGACGTCGCTGATCATTCCTGGGACTGCTGGGGCCTCGTGTCGCCGGGCGCAGCTTGCGAAGCGAGGCCGAGAAACGGTTGTGGGATACGCTGCATGCCCCAAACTCGAGCAAGAACCTTGGGGGGCACTTGAGCGGGCCTAGGCAGGATTCGGGGCTGTGTCGTGCGAGTCGGAGCCCCATTCCCGACCTTACGGCAACGACCGACTTCCATTCGGCCCAGAGCCATCGTCGACGGGGGCAGTCTGAGTCTGACCTGTCGCTGCCCAGCGGGGTCCCCACCGCGGCCTTCGCGGTCCTTCTGGTCGGAGGGGACCCTGAGAAGCAGTCGGCAAGCACGAGGGTGCAAACCTTCCCGATGATTCCAGTCCAGCCAATGAGTCAGTTTCGTGCGCGCCTGCTGCGGAAAATAAGGGTATCGTGCGGTGAAATTGGGTGGATATACTAGTACGATAAGTCATGTGCCGACAGGGACCCTGAGCATCCCGCAGTCTCGGGAGACAGATGATGGACTGATGACAGAGGACGAATGAATCGCTCCTGGAGGCTGGTCTGAAGAGGGAATGGACACGATAGCATCGCTGGGAGACTCGGATGAGGTCGTTATCGAGATATCGCGCAGGAGGCAATCGGTCCATCGTTGTACGTGTTGCACTCGTAACGAGACGGGGCTGCGTGGCGGGCCAAGCGAGCGAGCGGGTCACACAGCCGTTCGATCGCTGCTTCGCTGAGCTGGCAGGTTTGAAAGGGCATTGGGCGTGGACAAACCAATGAATAAAAGGGGCGGGTCGCCGTGGGAGCGTGACCACATCCGAGCTCCGTTCGAACCTGATATATCATGGGATGATCAACAACAAAAGAAGGAGAGAGGGTTCGCTAACTTCCGCGGGCAAAATTGCAATTGAGGTGCCTTTGTCCGGGCGAGGCCGCCAGAGAGAGGAAGCGTGGAACGGGAAGGGGTGCGGTGGCTAGTCGGTGTCCGTCCGGAGCCACATAAGGCATACTGTGGGTAGAGGCGACGCCAGCTGGGCGGTGAAACGCGCGCGGCATCAGATGCCGGCACGAGTTGCACACGCACAACTTAATTTTGGACGTCTGTGCGCAAGTCGTTGGAGCTGCCGCCGACCCAAACCCAGCTAGTCCTCGCCAGTCGTGCGCACGCCACCGTCTGGCAGAAGGATGCCACGCCCCCAGCTCAACTTTCCGGCTCTGCGGATATCACGACAGTCAGGGGTTTGCGTCTGTTGTCCCATCGAATGATCCCGCGAGCGACCGCGGGCAGGGGGCAACGCGGAAACGAAAGCACGACCATCAAGGCGTCGGGAGGGCGTGGTCGTGGTTCGTGTCCAGCTCGCGCGGCGACGGAGGCAACGAAAGTACGAGAACAAAAACAACGAGATTGGGATCAGATTAGGCAGTCCAGGCGGCGAATTCACAGAAGCCCCAGATAGAACATTCCATCGTTACTCACTTATATAATCTATTTACTCGAATTGGCGTCGCTTATAGGCAACAGAATACAACAGCTTATATCTCTCCACGCCCCGTCCCTCGCCCTTCTTTCCCCCCAACCACCACCATCCCCCCATGTCATATCCCTCCAAGCGGCGCCGGACTGCTACTTCTGTTCTTGCTGGCGCCTTCGACGAACGTCCTACCCGCGACGTACTCACTAGTCTACTGAACGGGGTCCCCATGCCGAAACCAACCGAGGAGGAGCTGCAGGTGCGCAGGGAGAGGAAGCGCGAGAAGAGGGAGAAGAGGGAGAGGGAGAAGGAGAAGGAGCGCGAGAGGGACAAGGCGGACAAAAAACGCGTCAAGGCCGCGACCAAAGCATCGGACAAGCACGCGCAACCGAGCGCGTCGTCGTCCACCGCGATCCCCCCACCTCTTCCGCCAAAGCACGCGTCGCTCCCCGTCGCTCGCCCACAAGCATCTTCCTTCTGGCAGGCCAGGCCCCAGATCGTCATCCCCAACCTCCAACGCTCCGCGTCGTTCTCTCCCCCACCCATGCCCTCGTCCCCACCAACCACCCCCGGTCCTTCCATCTCCTCTCGAACATCGGCGACGTCGTCGAAGCGGCCGTACACCCCCGACGATGGCGACGACATTACCGACCGCCAGCGAAGCTACGACAGCCAGGAGCCCCCGGAGAAGAAGCAGAGGAAGAAGCGACCTGCTGCGCGCAAGGGATGGAAGGGCTGGGTCGAGGGCTCGCCGCCTCCATCTGAGAAGCTCATCAACCTCGACGTTGTCCAGGTCCTTGCAGAGAGGAAGACGAGGAGTGGAAAGAGCTTCGATGCCATCGGCGCCGGCAGGGAGGGCTGGGTCTAAGTCTGGTACGTCGTGTCGCCACTCTTAACGGTTGGATTGCTCTCATACTCGCCCCAAAGGCGCATATAGTCCCTATGCTATCTCTTGCTCATCGTAAACGTCCGTACGTTTTCTCTACGTTGCTCCCGCTCCTTGTCATGCCTCCTTGCCCCCATCTGCACCCGCCGCCTACGTTTGCCTATCCCTCTACAAATCCCCACCTCGCGTTACCCCCACGGCTCTCGTTTTATTCCCTTGATCGTGTTTGCGCAAGCCACTCTTCTTCTGGGTTTGGTTCTTGGTCTCGATCAACTTGTACATGTTGCACCGGTTCTGTCTGCTAGGGTCTTTAGGCTCATGAGATATCTTGTATACATATGTCGTCGTCGTCGTCGTCGCTATGAATGTCACCACGGTCGTTTCTTGCCCAATGACATCTGTCGCTCCACAGGCTGATTGCTCGTCCTTGGCAGCGCACATGGAGCGTCCTGGTATCAGCCACATAGCGTAAGCGGTTTGCCCTGCGCGAGTGCGCATGCGTCACCAAGGATTGGTTACCGTCACCGATCGAACAGTGGATCGAACCGATCGCGCTTGCGATCAGGCGGCATGCGCCTGCACGCGTACATACTTTGCAGAGTTCGCGACCATGCCCAACACGGCGCGCGAGGCATTGGCGAGCTGGGATGGCAAGGAGTGGCAGTCCGAGCGTTGGGACGCGGCGAGCCGCCGCCGCCATCGACGCGCTCCGGGGTGCCGAGATTGGCTGAACGGAGCGAATCTCAACTTCCAGGTCCGCGTTTGCGGATTAGCGCTCTCGGCGCGCCCGTCGGCGTCACACACGGGTGTGACTTCCTCTGAGCCCGGGCGGACCTGGAGTAGGGCGGGTCTCCGCAGTCGGTGCTGTTCTGGTTATCAGGAAACTGCGGTTGACATATTAGGAGGGGTATCCGCCAAGATGGTGTAATGTTCACCACCTGCTGGTCCATGCACTGGCTGAGAGGTTACTATTCAGAAGGTCCGAATAGCAGCCCCGGGCCGAATACTACTAGTCAACCAACAACTCAAGGTACCTGTCTAGTCACCTTGCAAATACAACTCGGATGTGCTCGCGGCCTAAGAATGGATAGCCAGGCAGGTCAGCCAAACTCCCGAGTTATCTCGGTTACTTCAGTCTTCAAGCCCGCCGGTGCGGCTCTGCGTACGCGATGATTCTGCCAACTTTGTCCTGAGATAACGCACATTCACTGTAAGTTACGCCGAGGGCACGAACCACAATCCGGGCTCTATATACGATCTGGCGCATGTTGTGATGATGGATGAATATTATAGAGCTTGCTTACTCTTCGGAATGCGTGGCTTACACTCATCTAAGTCGTTCCCGTTATGCAGCCGGCGGTTGATCTAACATACAAGTTAATATCTTGCTGATAATTGAACAGCCTTGATCGGTCTACTGCGCTAGGAAATTGGGCTCTAGTGGATGTGGCTTATTTGCCACTGCTCTACGGCACCAAGATGCCGATGTTGCCAACGAGGCCTCAATGGTCACTGCTGAGCATCCCAGTTCGGCCGCACTCAGTGTTCCAGTGCCGACCTTAATCGCACAATTGGAGGGCTCGAGTTCCTCATCTTGACAGCACAGGCAGACTAATAGATTTACTAGTACTACTGTTTTATTAATTTCTCCATATGAGGTGGGCGTACCGCATCGTGAAGTACATTTGTGTCATCATGCAACCGCCGCTACCCACTGAGGGCAACCTTCCATGTTCCCAAAAATAACATCTCAATAACATTGCAATAACAGATTGACAAATCCCGGCATACTCCCCTGACCCGCATGAGGAGAACATTTGACAGAACACGGTGAAGACAAAGAACATCAAGAGAATATGCAAATGACATGTTCTCACCATCATAATGTTATGGGTATGTTCCTGCAAACATTGAGAGATCACACAATCACCTTCTGCGATGTTATCAAAATGTTCGTTCCGGAGACATGGATACTTGCCCTCAGTGACCGTGGGTGGTTCAGACGTGACTTGCCATATGTGGACAGTGTCACACTAGGACGCCCACGAATGATGGGCGCGTTCCGGCGCGTCGGGCGCCCCGCCTCTTCCATCCTCACTGCCACCTCGTTCTCGCCTGCATCCACGGTCGCATCTTGGCCGTTGCTCAGCCCGTCTAGCGGCGCACTCAAGACAGCCGTAAAAGCCTGCTCTCGTCACCGGGCCCCACGGACAGCGATACATCGCCCGCTGCGCGCTCGCGGTCATTTTATGAACCCGAGGGTGCTAGGCACGGGTGACGGTCCGCCATGCTGACGCACATCCCCTTCCCTGCGCTGCCAACGCCGCCATCATGGTTCCCGGGACACATGCTGCAGTTCCAGCGAATGCTGCCGACGCTGCTGAACAAGACGGATGTCGTCCTGGAGCTGCGCGATGCCCGCCTCCCGCTCACGAGCATCAATCGGAACTTCGAAGGTGCGTGCGTGTCTTCTCCCGAGCCGCGTTCTTCACGGATTTCTGTGTTCCTGACCGTGCACATGTCGCCTTGACCCGTCGGGCCTAAGGCCTTCCCTGAACGGTGTCTTGTCATGGAGTGCTCTCACAACGGAGGCCGGGACTCCGCGAAGCGTGGGGCGTATTTGCATAGGGCTGTGGCGCTTGGCACATGATAATTGGATCTGCTACGCCGCGAGAGGAAGCTCTGTGCGTCTACGCCTCAGTTGAGCGAGTCCGTACCGCTGTCCACTGCTCCACCTTTGGCAGGTTAGGACCCCCTTTGTCGAGCCGTGGATGGACATCGGACAGTGGAGGTGCTGTGGGGGTTGCTGGATTGGCGACACAGCATTGCGTCTGCGGAGCGTTAGCGCAGCTTAATTGCGAGGCGCGGTTGACTATGTAGCCCTTGACTCGGGGCACAGAGTCCACTGCAGCGTCCACTTTAATGGCAGTGAAAAATCCGCTTCCTGTCATGAGCGGTCCGCGGCCCAGTGGGTTCGTCTGTCCACCGACCCACATATCACGGCGCCACTCCGCCACACATTGAGTGACTCCGGTGACGTGTCTGCTGTGCTTGGAGTCAAGACATTAGCCGGATGAGGTTTACGCTTCTCCTTGGAATCATCTTTTCGCTGAGTATTCATAGAAGTGTACTGCCATTGCTGTTATCTGCCGGGTGCAGCAGAGGTGCTAGGCTCAATTATGGGCACTTCTGCTGTTTGTGACCCGGGGTCCACATGCGAGAATCCTACCTCGACTTTGTCGAATGTCCCTAGCGATGCCCATACCAAGCCGACCGCGAGCATGTTCAGAGGAGACATCGGGCTCCCGTGGTCGCTCATCGCGGGCGGACCCTGGTTTTGGCCGGGTCTGCGATGACAGAATGACACGGATCCGTCAGACACACCGATGCATCTGAACCGTCTCGACCGTTAATCATCCACGATTGTTCTTGCCGCCGCGTCGGTGATCCATCGCGATCGATTGTTGTGACCTCGTGGGGGCACCTTCGACCTGGAGGCCCTCTGTCGCGACCCGGCATGCGTGCTTGCACGCTGGCCGTGTGGAATCAACTCAAAGCGACTGCAGGCGGCTGTCGAGGCTTCTGGAACGCGTCTTGCAAGAGCATGAATCGAACAAGCATGCCTTGCGCCGGGGTTGATGATCACTCTGCTGTGTGAGCGATACGGTAGCGCAGTCTCCTACTGGCGCGATGCGGACGCTCGACCGCTCGAGTTCGCCCTAGGCACATGTTATCCGCGAGGGATGCTGCGGTGGATTTGCAAGATGTATCCCAGCATTTCCACATATCACACAATTGAGGGCGATGGGTTATCCTGATAATGTTTATCGATGGACACATTGAACCGCAGCCACCCAGAGATGTATCACTTGAAGAGACGGTATGGAAGGTGGCGGTGGTATGGCATGCTCGATCGTCTTCCCGGATTCCCGGATGATTATTCGAGTTGCCATGGACCGTTGTCTTCTGTTGCCTCCTCCTCGAGTTCCACAGCCGCGGAGCGGTGCCACGAGCGTCCGCGCAAACGCAGCCTATACGATACGCTGCTCCGATGGATCATAATGATGTTACGGACTGAGGCATCGCAGGTGCACAATGTGCAATCACGAAGTGTTGCAACTGGACATGTCTACGTCGCGACGCCACATCTCCTCCATGCCTCGATGGTTTTCCAGCTGGAGGTCTAGTGAGACTACCAACTCGACGCCTCATGGAAGATCTGGTTGACGGATATCGGGATAGGTCCTCCCAGATTACTACCGTTTTGGCGTCTCCTGTCCCGTGGCATTCGCTGCCTCTCCTGAGGACTGAGGAATGAGCTGGGGTGGCTAGGAGAATTGAATCAACAGACCACATCCTATCTCATGCCGAGCGCGACCTGCACTCTATGCAGCCATTTGCTCTTATTAATCTATCTCCTTCTAATCTTTGCTTAGTCATATCTTCCTGCACCAAGTCGGACAGACTCTAATTACTGTGATTCTCGCAGGTGCATTGCAAAAGTGGCGTCGCGAACGGGGAGCCGTGCCAGGTTCGAGCTCTTCGACAGATGGATCTGCCGCACGGCCCAGCAACGGCCCCGTCTGTGAGCGTGTGGTCGTGTTCAGCAAGCGCGATTTGGTACCTGACTGGGGCATCAAGGTTCGTAAAGTTAGACTTTGTCCCTCCGGCTGTTCTAATCTTCCCGAACTGCCATAACTCTCGCAGCCGTTCCAGCGCGCAATGGAGACCAAGTATCCCGATCAGAGGACGTTCTTTGCGTCGTGGAATCGCACCCGCGATATCAAGGCAGTCAGCGAACTGCTTGTCAGTATGTCCCCTCCGCCGGTTCCCCACACAGCGCCACGACTCATCCCGCGCCTCCAGACTTGGCCAAGGAACATCCGTACCGGTCAGAACTGAATGTCCTGGTCGTGGGGATGCCGAACGTCGGCAAGTCGACTTTGTTGAACGCGCTCAGGAATATCGGCATCGCAGGGCGTAAGTCAGCTTTCTTTCTCTACCTTCAAGATCTCCGCGGCGCCACTGGCTCACACTCGCCCTTCACCGTAGCAACGCCCAAAGCCCTTCGAACATCCGCGCAGCCTGGGATGACGCGTGTGCTGTCTACCCGGCTCAAGCTGTCCGTTGACCCGCTGGTCTATGCGTATGACTCGCCCGGCGTCATGCTTCCGTTCCTTGGAAAAGGCATGAAAGGCGCGGAACGGGGAATCAAGCTCGCGCTGATAGGTCAGTTGACGAAAAGCTCGAGTCGAGAAGCCGGCGGACTGACGTACGCTCACGACACCGTGCGGGACGGCAACAGCCGGAATCAAGGAGGGTCTGTACGACACGGAGGCGCTCGCCTCGTATTTGCTGTACCGGCTGAACGTGCTGGACCCTGTCGGTGAGTGGACCCTGGTTTTTTCTGGCCGTGCCGCAGAACGGAGGGAGATTGACGCCACGCCGCGCGACGGCCACCCACGGTTGCGCAGCACCGGCGTATCTGCGGCTCCTGCCCCCAGAAACGCGGCCGCTGCTCGACGTCCACGAATTCCTGGCGCTCCTGGCGAAGCGGCTATGCATGCTCAAGCGGGGAGGGATCCCAGACGTCTCCCGGGCGGCGGTGTGGTTCATCAAGTGGTGGCGGGAAGAAGGCGGTCTGGCGTCCGCGTCTGCTCCTGCTCTCCCCGACTCGACAGTAACTTCCGGCCTGGAAAGTTTCCGCCGTGGCTGGGGATTCGACCTCGAGTGGGATGTCGATGCTACAGCCGCCGGGCGCTACGACGAGGCGGCCATCCAGGCGAAGATTGAGCATTGCATCGACGCATTCGAGCAGTCGGCGCTCGAGGAGGAAGAGGACGGAAGCGCGGTCAGTTCCACCCAGGAAAAGAAGCGGCTGAAGGAGGAGCAGCGCGTGAGGCAGCGGGCGCGGACAAGGGCGAGATTGGCCGCAAAGAGGGGCGGATAAGGTTCGTCGGGGGTCGTCTGAACGTCTCACCCGCAGAGCGTTGCATCTGATTCATTTTTTGGGTTGAAGATTACCTACGCTACATGCTGACTAATGTGCCCGGTTGTTATGAACACGGCGGGTGCCTTTTGTGCCATACCATTCCTCGCATATCCTATGTAGGCCAGAGACCCACGAGAACTGAACTCGCCCACCAGCTCATCCGCCCAATTTCCCGTAGCCGCCGCTCGCTGTTGAATCCACCGTGTCCTCAAGGAGAGGAGTCCAGTCGCGACAGCGGATAAAGGGCAGTTGACCTGCCAGTGCGCCACATGTTGGTTGGTAGTGACAGAGTTGAGGCCGTCCTCCGGCTCGAGGAGCTAGACAAAACACGTTAGTGTGCTGCGATTTGTCCGGCTGTTATTCATCCTTCCCACGTCACTCCTACGCAGCTCTTCGCATTGTCCTCGAGGACGCCCGCAATATCGCCTTCCCTGCAATCACAACGGCGAAATGGGCAGTGCGGCACCAACGACGGCTGACAGCACGCAAATCAAGCTCGGACGGCGGCGTATGGCTTATTCTTCCCATCCACCGTGTGTCTGCTTCGCGGACGCAATCACATAACGCCACGGAAGCAGTCTTGTCAGACTCCGATTCGACGGAACAAAACTCTCGCCTCCCCTGTCACCCATCACGGACAAAACGGTGAACATATGATGAATAGTTTACTGCTGCCCAGAAGTACGGCTGCTATCGGCGTTGGTGTGCTGCACTGATAAAGCGCGCAGTACGAAGCGGTATATTTACACGAACTTGGAGCACAGTATCGACGCAAAGCCGCCCGAGGGGTACATGATATCCCCACACCCGCCGTGGCGCCGGGAGGATTCCCTGCCTCCCTTGGACTGCCGACTCGTGACGGCTTCTGGTATGTGCTACGTGGGCACGTACCGAGCACGCGGGATGAGAGCCCACAGAACGATAAGGGTGGACATCATCGAGACCACGCTACATGATGCGGAGATGACGCCTTGGGTCAGCTATCCGGCTAGAACCATCGGCGGCGATCACTCACAATGGCTGGAGAGAGGCGATACCGAACTTCTGCGCGAGAAGGCCGGTGATGAACGGCAGGACCGCAGAGCCGGCCTGGCCCGCGCCCGCAATATATCCCGCGCAACCGGTCATGAGCCACGGAGGGAGGATGGTTGTGGAGTGGTTCATGAGGATGGGGAACATAGGGCCGAGGAGAAGGCCAACCAGGGAAATTGCAACGGCGTTCTGAATGAGCGAAGGTACGAACCAGACGGTCACTTCCAACCTGTCGCGATGGATCGGCGTTATGGTGCCATTGTCAGAAGCGCGCGAATAAACAGGACGGATGTGGTACTCACCCTATGGTCAACACGGCGTAGATGAAGAGCGCACGACGCTCCCCGATCTGTGGCAAGCTTAGAAGATCGACGGCTATGGACGGGATAACGACTCGCCTTCCGGTTCACCCACAGGAGGAGGATGCGGCCAAGCATAATACCTAACGAGCCACAGGGTCATATATTATACAGGGCAGGCAACACTGTGGACTCACCACCGAAGAAACCAGAGGAGATATAACCGGAGTTTTCACCACCACCGCGCTTCTCCAAAATGAACGTGACGATCCATCCTATAGGCACCATTCAGTCCCGCAATTCGTGGAAGTGCGCGTCAGTACAGACAGCAGACATACCACCGAGTGTGACCTCGATCCCCACATAGATCAATGCGAAGAAAGACAAGGCATGAACCTCCTTCAGCCGCATCATCTGCTTGAACTTGCTGGAATCGCCATTGTCCGCATCCGCAATCTCTCCCTCCTCCTGCATGATGACTGGATAATATCAGCTATGCGTTGCATTTCGGAGCCATCCCACCATGCATACCATCCTGTCGCTTGCCGCGGAAGACGGTCCACAGGACTGCAGCGCTGATCACATACAATCCAGCAGAGATGATGAAGTGGAAGGACCAATGCTTAGCGTCAAGCGAGAACCGTGTTGCCACCAGCGGCGAGATGAGCGCGCCAAGTCCTGCAGATGACACGTAGTTGAGCGTGATTCATTTGTGCCGGGTGATTCAGAGGAAACGAACCGTAAGTGCCGTGGAGGAATCCCATCTTCTCACGAGAGTTCCTCTTGAGGCTCGCAACATATCCGGTGGACTGCGCTGCTTGGACCGCAAGGGTGAAACCGATGCAGTAGTAAGCTACACACATGACAGGGAATGGTCCTGCAGGGACGATCATCACGTATGCTCCAATCTGGCACACGGCCCCTGTTCATAGCCGACGTCAGCTGCTAAACTCGCAAGCAAGCACCACCGAGGTACCCATTACAAGAACCTAAGCTCGAGTCAGTGTAAGCCTCACGTGGTAGTATGAGCTGCACTGGCCTTTCCAAACCCGAATCTCTCCGTGAGGAAGACGTTCGCGAATGCGCCTGAGAGGAATCCCTGGCTCGAGACTTTTGATGAATAGGCAAATGGAAGCGGGCAAGACTGATCACGCTTACAGCAGCATTGCACACGAAGAGCATAGAGACAATAGCAAAACCGATCTGTGTCAATCGGTCACTTCAGGTCAATGGAACGGGTCGGGAGCCGAAACCATGCATACATTGTACTTCTCCTGAACCCGAGGAAGCATCGGGCCTGTCGTCCCATCGTTCCAGCCGTTCACGAAGAGACAGAAGCACAGAGCCAAGAAGTGAATCAGGCTCTTCCGACGTTGCTGCGCATCAGGACCACTCTCCGCAGCAGCTTCGTAGTTCGCGATGCTGCGGATAGGAGGGACGCGAGACTGCGATCCAGAACCGGTCTCAACATCGGCGCGAACAGCAGTGGACGTGGCCGCTGTATCGTCGCGGATGCTCTTGAGCTCGATGTTCTCGACAGTCTGCATAGAACGAGCTCGGGCACTGGGATCCGGACGGTGGCGGATGTCGGGGGCGGTTCCTTGTTGTCTGTCGGACAGAGAGAGACTATCGACGGAAGCGTGGGGTCCACGCGACTTCTGTTCATCCTGGATCCCGGTCGCCATGAGGGTATTGACTGTCGGCGACGGAGTTGCCAGTGGAGAGTTGTACGGCACAGCTTCTACGACACCTGAGGAAGCACTCATGGCGGAAAGACAGCTATCCCGGACGATGTCGTCGCGGCCTTCCAGTAGCATCCGCGATCAGTTAGAACATGATCTGCACGACCGCCGTATCGCAGAAGACTTACAGAACCACCAGAGCAGGGACAGGAGGATGTTCTGAGGTTGAGGACTCGGAGTCAGTGAGCCGCGACGAACACACTTATGAAGTTGATCGGCCACTTACTCGAGCTTTGTAAGCACTTATCGGGGTCGCCAAGAAAGAAGGTACTGCTTTTGTCGACTGATGGAATTTTCGGCTAGTCAGCTGATACCCTCAGGAACATAAGGAAAGCATCAGTAATCAATACTCCAGTGGTACTTGCTCTCCCCACAGGATCGCAAGGAGCAGAGACGACCAACAGGTGGTCACGCTATATCATCGCACCCTATTGCCGGTTAGTCAAATCTAACAATGCTCCACTTCGATACAGAAAACGATAGTATGCTACAAGATGTTCGCTTCTCATTCGACTCGATCCTACCACTTTAACCTTCAAGCACCGCTGGCCTGCGCCGGTACGTCGGTCGTCTCAGGCCGCCGCTTTCCCCTCGTGTCCTCCGCGTAGTTCTCGTAGAAGTTGTGTTCGTCCTTCCCGTGCGTGTTGCCGCTACTCCGTCCGGGCCCGTCCCAGAAGTGGTGCGCCTGAGAGTACACACCGTAAGACGTTGGGACGACCTCGATCAGATCGCCCCGGGCGACCTCGATGGCGGGGATCTCAGATGCAGGTAAGCCGATGAGATACGCGAGGATGCAGCGGATGACGGAGGCGTGGCCGATGATGAGCAGATCCTCCTTCTCGCGCTCAAGCTCGATGAGTGTGGGCTCGAGGCGCACTGATAGAGAAAAATGAGATTGAAGATCAATTGAGAGGGAGATAGCGGATGGACGTACCACAAAGATCGTGGTAGCTCTCCGCACGGGGGGCACGATACGCATACGGGTCGTTGACGAAGCGCACCCATTCGTCCGGATAGTACTTGCGCACTTGGTCCGGAGTAAGCCCGTCCCAGACACCGGGATTGATTTCAGACATTTGGGGCCGCTCGATAACTTTCACCTTGGAAGGAGGTGACGGGTCGTTCGCGTTGTGTGTCAGGAATGGCCACGCCGTATGGTGTGAACGTCTACGGGCAGAGGTCCATATCTATACAAGACGCAGGGGAGCAATGCGATCAGCTACATTGCAGGACGATTGAGGCGGATTGAGTAACACTGACCACAAGCCGCCGGTCTTTCGGGTCAAGTCCGCGTGCTTCTAGCGACTTCACACGACGCTCCAGGACAAACTCCTTCAGACGCTCTGCATACTCCCATCCGGCGGGAGACAGGTCAGAATCCGCCTTATACGAGTGCTCAATGAGGGATTGCCCTGACTGTAAGAGCGGTTAGGTGAAGCTCTATGATGGAGGTGATTGCTAGGCTTACTCTGGCGAAATAAATCGTCCTGAAGCGATTATGGATATTCATGAGGAAGAAGACCGTTCTTGATTGGAGATAACCATGAATGTTCTGTTGTGGTGTCAACCTCGCCATATACGCGCCAGTGTGACGAGAACTCACGTTGACCATGATCTTCTCGCCGACGTTGATAATACGGATGAACGGCCATGTCGTCTCTTCGACGGGCTCATAGTGAATTTCATGGTCCTTAATGCGGTTATAGTAGTCGGCAACGGCCTTCTCTGAATCCCAGCCGCGGTACTACGGTCAGATGTTAACGAATAACTTTCTGGAAATCTCGCCGGACAATACTCGCATCAGGAGAGGAGATCTTGACACTGCGGATGTTGGACAAGATGAGTTCTTCGTTGTCACATAGCGACTCTGTCATGCTACCGTCAATGTGGGAATATAGCGGAACATGCATTTGCAGTACCAAGCATGACGACATGAATACCGGCCTTGTCGAACTTCTCAGCAATGGCCTGACGACGTTCCCGGGTTCCATTGTTCGCGTCATAGATGACTACTTGTCCACCTGAGTTGAAGAAGTCCCAAATCTGCTGTTCACAGCCCTCAAGCACCTTCTCGCGAAGCTGGATCGTCTCCGGGCTTTTCTCTCCTTGTGCCAACTTCAGCGAGTCCCTTGTTCATCAGCCGACACAACACGCACCCAAAGTGAAGTAGTCCGGCGGTAGTTTCTGTGCCCCTCCAAGCACTTTCCTGCGGTAGTCTCCGAGAGAGATGACTGCGGTCTTCACACCAGTCCATCGTAGATATCGTTCGAGTGCCCGTGATATGTGCGTCTTGCCGCGAGCTGGGAGACCGACAGTACACACTAGAATCTTTCCGGCATGGAAGAGAAGACCAGAGGCAGTAGTATACAAGGGTGCGACCATCGTGGGTGAAGGCGGGCGGGGATGAGGGCGATGGTGGTCGTTTCGACGAGAGCAACCCGAGCGGCGCCACAGACCAAGTATGGGAGGAACGCTCCGGGTGTGCTTATCTTATCTGATAATTCGCTGTGGCCGAACACGTAAGCCTCATTGCGCCCATATATATAAGCAGCAGACCGTGGTGCACGGACCCACCATGTTAGCTTCAGACCCCCACCTTGTGTTCACCGCAGAGCAAGTCCCCCTCATCCTCGTTCACAGAATGGCCAAGCACAACAATCGTTCTCGCCCACGGCGCCGCGAGCCACGCCAGAGGCGCGCCAGTACTCCGACACCGATTGACCAGGTCAAACAAGCTTCCGCCGCCGTACAAGCAAAACGGAAACTCATGAAGAAGCAGAAGGCCAAAGAGCAACGACATCGTCGCTTCCAGGCTGCTGCCGCGGCCGCGCAGCGAGAGAGAAGGGAGCGTTGGGGCACGATCGCCTCGGAGACGCAGCGCATTGTCCTTGGGAATGGCCAGTACGTTGAAGAGCGTCCCGCTCCCTCTCTTGCGTCCTCTGTCACTCAATCCATGGATGGCCAAGGTCAAGTCCGAGCCTCGACCCCCATTTCCCACAACATCGCTGCACACATCACGCTCAGCAAGCAACGTACAGTCTTCTACAACCACACCTCCGAAGCCCTCAAGTTATGGAAGCACGCCCACCCCCTTACCCCCTCCCCATCCACGCAGATCGAATTCACCTCGAAGTCGACTCTCCACATCGCTAGGGAACTATCGCTTGTCCGTTCCACCGACCCCCTCCGATCGACAGACGTCGGCGTCTTATCGTTCGCATCCGCCAAGCGCACTGACTCATACCTCAACGGTAGCAGTGAGCAAGAGGACGTCCTCAAACGCTCTAGTTCTCTTCTCGCCTCCCTCGGTAGCGCTGCCGCTGACCAGTTCTACAAGATCCACAACGAGTGGCGCAACAAGGACGGCAGTGGACTCCAGGACCACTCGATGCTGTACTCCCCTGGCGTTGTTGTCTTCCGGAAAGACGGCGACGATGGAAACCCCGGGGCCTCACCTCGACCCCACCCCCGCAGTCAAGCCGGCAGGGAACGCGACCCCTCCGATGGAGAGTTTATCGCCCCTTACACCGTTGATGTGGTCTCGGCCGTGCCGGTGAACGCTGCCGCGGTACGTGCTAAGCACATTATTCTGCCTGGTGAGGAGTCCTTCTTTGAGAACGGCATCCGAGACTCCATGAAGGAGCGCATGGGTCGCGTCTTGCGTCTCTTCGAGCTCCACGGCGACAAAGCTCTCGTTCTTGGCGCCTTCGGGTGCAGTTCTTTTGAGAACAACGTCGAAACTGTCGCCAGGATCTGGGCGGAGCTGCTGGTATGTGGCGAGACGGTGGGTGACGTGAAGCGTGAGCCTCGATACAAGAACTCTTTCGAGCAGGTCGTGTTCGCCGTCCCAGGGAAGCTTTTCGAGCCCTTCAAGAAGGCGTTCGAGATGCGTGTCCTGGAGGAGGAGCTCACCAATGCTACGCTATCTATTTAGCCCCGAACTATCAACGGACACTGTATTTCTACCAATCTCGTCGACGTCTACATGTAGCTGTATCATGATACCATCGCATGATATTCTTATGGGTAGCTTCTATGTACTGCATGTTAATTGCGAATATTCATCCTTATACCGGTTCTCAAGTGATCATTATGCATCATCTGCGGATACGCAAGGTCTACTTGGTCTCGTTCTTACATTGAAACAACACAAGGAGCGGAGAAACACATCTCAGCGCGAACTCGAGAACCAACACCAGACCGAGGCTCGCCCACCAGCCGAGTCCAAGTCCGCAAGCGTCGTACCACGAGGCACCTATGTACAAAACTAGCTTGGAAGCACGCCCCACTCAGCCCGCCATCGGGGTGTCCCCATGCGCACGGTAGTCGTCCATCTCCGCGTCGAGCTCCTCGAGTGTCTTCGGCTTCAATTTCTGCTTCCCGGGCTGCTTTGGCTGCTGCTGCTTGGGCGCCGCCTGCTGAGGCTGTTGTTGTCCCCGTTGCTTGTTGAGCCGCCGCGGACCCTTCTTCGTGCGGAGGCGGACCTTGGTCGCGGGCATCGGAGCAGCTTGGGTTTGTGCGGCGGGGGCGGGGGCGGCCTTGATATGGTTATGTGGGCCCTTCTGGCCGTTCCTGAAGAGCGGACGTCTGTTTAAAGCAAGTGCGACTTATGAGGGATGAGGTGAAGGGCGTACACTAGGGGTGGTGCGGCAGCCTGGGCGGGTGCAGGACCGAGACGGTTGAGGAGGGATGGGACGGGGGCGAGGGTAGGGATGGAGGGCTTGGCCGCGTTGTCGTCGTCCACAACTATTTCGATCTTGATAGGTCTCCCTAGTGAGTACGACGGTCGTGAGTATTCGAGTCATGAAGTCATGGACAACACGCTAGGAGGGGATATTCGGGAAGGCGCTTCATGTAGTGCGTCCTGACTTGCGAACGTCTCCATACCCATCTCGAGTTCCCATCATATTCAGGCTCGGGAACCCGTGCCGAGGGCCCATCCTCGCCGTACTGGACAACATAGAGCGGGTGGGACTTACTTCCGTCCACGATCTTCCCATTGTACTTTGCGCGCGCCACCGCCGCGTCGCCTGCTCTTGAGAACGAGACGACGGCCATCCCTCTCGACTTTCCTTGAGAGTTGTACACCATGATCACTTCTTTCACCGGTCCGACCGTCCTGGAGAAGAGAACCTGCGCCACGCAAGGACAGAAGAAGCATGTGGTCAGCCTCCATTATGGCCCTCGACTGTAGGAGTCCGGAGTCAACGCACCTCGACTTCGTTCTCCACAACGTCCGCGGGTAGCCGGCTCAACAATATCCTGCTGCCAGCATCGGGATTTGAGCCGGAAGGTGTCCGCCCTGTTTGCCGCCACGCGGGGGCGGGGTGGGCACCCTGGTTGCCGAGCATGCGCTGCTTCGGGGAATGGTAGTTGTTCAGGCGCGGATGGTGGTTTTGCATGACTGTAAGGCTGTCCAAAAGGTGAGAGCTGCGCAGAGGGAAGGTGCAAAGTGAGAACCGACAGATTACAGGCAGAGAGTGCGACCGAGTGCAGTAACCTGAGGGTCGACCACAACGCGCTCCGCGCCTCGCGCCTTGAGGCTCGCGCGGTCACGTGCATATTCTCACGACGCGCGTGGCGGCCAAGTCCCGACTCCTTCGAACTCCCTGCCAGGCTCCGACACCTTCAACCTTGTCAATCAACCTTTCCGGCCTCCGCGCGCGCACGTTGCAAGAGCCATCTGACCGCCGAGCTCGAACTTATCTCACGTTTACTCTCAGCTCGCGAACTCACGCACGAAAGAATATCCCCTTTGGGCTTGATAGTAGCCGGACCGATGTGCCGCAGTCATACGCTCTCCCCCTCGCCGCGGATATCAGGTCCCACCCATGTTCCAAGGTCCAGACCACGACGCGAGAAGAGGTGATATTACGTGGATCTGAAGTTTTCCGGAGCCCGCGATGAATGCTAAAAGCCTGTATCGAGCCCGTGTCCTTCACCCGCTCTTTCCTCGGTGCAATGTCCCCATCCCCCGCCCCTCCCAGCCTTAACCTCCCCGCATCCATGTCTAGACTCAGCGTCGACCATGCAATTGACGACCATGAAGTTGATATGCCAAGCGAGCCTCGTCACTCACGTACTTTGAGCTTCAGGCGACATGACACCTCTGCGCTCGACCTCACCGAGACCGGTTCAGTCACCTCCCTCGAGCTCCCTCACACCCTGACGAGCGAACGCGTGCGCCGCCGGTCGGAGCTCTCGCGCATGCGGCCGCTCGACTCCCCGCCTGCCATGGAGCCCGAGGCGATCGAGCTTCCGATTATCCAAGAACACACGCTCGGACGGGCAACGTCGTCTGGCGTCCGCGCAGCCGATATCGCGTTCCGCGAGGACGTAAAAGTAACACTCCCGCCAAAAGACGACGATGTCGAGATCGCACCCAGCTTCCCGAGCTCGCTTGCGCCGTCCATACGCGTGGACGAGGATACGGATTCCACTGCGCCCGCGATCTCTGCGGCCCAAAAGGCGATTCATAGGCGGAAGATCTTGGTTAACTTCGTTACCCTCTGCTTCTCCGTGTTCATGAACGGATGGAACGACGGTACCACCGGCCCGCTGCTTCCAGTTATGCAGGCGTATTACAACGTGAGTATTGACGTGCTACCCGATAGTCAATTCATCGGCTGACACGATAGGACGGATGCAGATAGGCTTTGCTGTGGTCTCCCTCGTGTTCGTCTTCAACTGCATTGTCAGTAACTCCACATCTGGCAATTGAATTGTCGACCTTATGATTGAATGTGTAACAGGGCTTCCTCTCGGGCGCATTCGCGAACGTGTATCTGACCGATCGCTTCGGTTTCGGGAAGGTCATGGTCTTTGGTGCGTCAGGCCACGCGCACACAACGCGTTTCATCGGCCGATGACGTCCGCCACGTAGGGTCTGTTTGCCAGCTCATTGCCTACGGCCTGCTCGCGCCGGCGGGCCCGTTCCCGCTGATGTGCCTCGCGTTCATGCTCATCGGCTTTGGGCTCGCGCTACAGAACGCCCATTGCAACGGGTTCGTAGCGAGCTCGCGCGAACATGCTTCTACTAAGATGAGCCTTCTTCACGCCTCTTATGGTGCGCATTTCATGTCAGTGCGCGGATTGCGTATCAACTGCTCATGGTCTACTAGGCTTCGGGGCTCTGATCTCTCCATTGGTGTCCACCCAGTTCGCGAAGCAGAAGCACTGGTCGTTCCACTACCTCATCTCGGGAGGCCTATACGTGCTCAACACTGCTGTTCTGTGGATTGTCTTCCGCGGGAAACGGCAGGATGGTTCGTACCTCTTGTGTTCCACATCAGACAGACGGCTCACGCCATCGCAGAGATCAAGGCTGAGGCCGGGGACCTCCGGCCAGAGCCCGAAGTGGTTTCGACGAACAAGTACAAGCAGATCTTTGGCATTCGCGAGGTGCACTTCCTCTCAGTGTTCGCGCTCATTTACGTCGGCACGGAGGTGACTATTGGCGGTACGTCACTGCCCTCATTCATCTGAGCGGATGCTCATGTCTGTTCATTGTCTTAGGGTGGAGTGTGACATACGTGCAGGAGAAACGCAACGGCAACGAAGACTCGGGGTATATCTCGTCTGGTTTCTTTGCCGGTGAGTCCGCTGGTACCCCGCGAACTCATGAACACCTTCCGAATCAAATTGTATAGGGCTGATGCTCGGACGTATCTGCTTGATGTGGCTGAACAAGAAGGTAATTGTTAACCTTGGCTCTAATGCCACCTACTCTCTTCTAAATACGATCCACAGATCGGCGAACGCCGCGCGCTCTTCCTCTACGCCCTCCTGGCCATCCAGTGCGTCTCCTCCACCCAATGACCCACCGCACGTATCTCAATCTTTCCTTCACAGGCTCGAGGTGACAGTATGGGTCGTGCCCTCGCTCGTCGGGAACGCGATCTCGGTCGCGTTCATCGGCCTCCTGCTCGGGCCCATGTACCCCATCCTGATGAACCACAGCACGAGCATCCTCCCGCGCTGGCTCCTCACCGGCTGCATGGGCTACATCGCCGGCGTCGGCCAGGCAGGCTCGGCCGTCCTCCCTTTCCTGACCGGATTGCTTGCCTCGAAATTCGGCATTGCGAGTCTGCAGCCGTTGTGAGTGATCTCTGCCCCCAGGTCGTTCGAGTGAGTTGACGCTGATGCATACCTACACGCAGTATCGTGTCAATGATGTCGACGATGATTGTCGTGTGGGCATTGATCCCGCGGGTGCGACATGTCCCCACTTGAGAGCTATGATCGACAGTGTTGTTCTCCTCTTGCTTCTTGTACTTCAAGTTCGTGCCGCTCCTCTCGTTTGGTTGCCCTGTGTGCCGTATCCTTCATTCAACTTTGCTCTCTGTGTACCTAGACGACACCATACCATAGATGTTGTAGACTTTGACCCTGTGATTCTCAGTAGCCCTTGGTACTTGATCTGCGAACTTCAGCTGCTCTTCCGCCGGTATGGCAAGCGGAGTACGGACCGGGGTTCCAGAGGGGTAGGCACCGTGTGAACGTCACCGGAGAAATCTCGGGTGATGGTTTTATCGAAGTTAGCGCTAAGAATCGGGAGCCTTCCGCCATCCATGTCATTGTCAAGTTGGAGACACTCAGCTCAAGACCCAGAAACGTACTGCAGGAAGACCGACCGACAGCTACTTGCAATCCACAAGGTCACTAAAGCGCGTACCTGCAATGGCGCAGGCTGGTGGAGGAACTCGCGATCACCGGTGGCACGCAGAGGGAGCAAGTCCGTTTTTGCAACAGCTCGAAGCTTGAAGTCCAAGGCAATCAGGCTCACGGTATCGACGGAACAAGGATGGCCGTATCAGAAACGCTCGACGTAGGTCAGCTGCGCCGGCCCTAGGGCCTGTACTTATGTAAGTACCCTCAAAGCTGACCTGAACTTCGAGGCGACCTGGAACCGACCTCTCAGCCCTATCAACGTCAGGTTGGACCCTTGACCCTAGGCTTGTGACTCAGACTGAGATCGCACTACAAGGCTCAAGCCACATGAGCGCTCTAGACACCTCAGGCCTCAGGCCTCAAAAGTCCAAAGCAACGCACACGGCATCCTTTCCCCTCTTCCTCCATCTGCAAGCCTCACGCCCGACAAACATGCCCTCCAACGACAAGCCCTCACCCTCAGGGCACGCGTTCGGTCCAGAGGTCACTCGGGTCTCACTGGACAAGGCTAGGACGACAGCCGTGCATCAGGAGCTCCGTGCGGCACGGCCTGCCTTGGACAAAAATCTGTTGCGCGTGTTGGACGAGTCCGCGCTCGACACGAGCGACACGGGCGCGGCCTCGTCACTGGACCTCCCGCCCACTCTGACAGGCGATCGCATGCGCCGGCGCTCCGACGTCTCGCGTTTCCGCGCGTCCGCCGACTCCAATACCACGTCGGCCGTGGACCCCGACGCGTTCGAGCTGGCGACCGTCAAGCCCTCGGTGACGGGACATAACGGCGCATCCGCGTCGGGCGCTGCAGTTCGCGACTCGGACAGCGCTTCAAGCCTACGTGAAGACGGGCCCGTCGCGCAGATCCATATCCGAGTCGCCGAGGACGCGAAGAGCAAGGGCGGCGACCCCGAGGCTGCGGCGAGCTCCCTGAGCGAGCGAGCGCCCTCTTTCCTCACAGGAGATGATATGACGTCTCCGGCGCCGACAGTATCTGCTGCCCAAAAGGCGGAGTATAGGAGAAAGAGCAACTTGCATTTCCTCGCACTGTGCTGGGGCGTGTTCGGGATGGGGTGGAACGACGGCACGACAGGTCCGATGCTGCCGCGCATCCAGGAGCACTACCATGTGAGACTCGCGAGAATTGATGTCCTCTTGCAGACCCAGATTTGACCGCTTTCCTCAAACATATAGGTCGACTTTGCGATTGTGTCTATGATCTTCGTTGTGAATGCTTGCGTATGTCCTGTTGTCGACGATCGTGGTTCGTGTTCCTCATAGCTTGAATCTGGCTTAGGGGTATGTCACCGGTGCCATCCTCAACGTATACTTGACCGACCGTTTGGGGTTCGGCAAGGTACGGACCGTGGTTACTCTCATGTCGCTCGACCCTCTCCTGACCTCCACGTCCGCAGGTGTTGTTTATGAGTATGAGATAGTGCCTCGTATATTCTCCTGGATTCCCTGACATGCATTGTGATCTCAGGCGCGCTGCTCCAATTGATCGCGTATACGATGATCAGTCCAGCTGGGCCATTCCCACTTATGTGCTGTGCGTATGCCATAGTGGGCTTTGCGCTGTCCCTCCAGAATGCGCACGCCAACGGCTTTGTCGGGAGTCTCAAGAAGCACGCTCACACCAAAATGGGTCTGCTGCACGGCTCTTACGGTAGGTCTCATTCTCTCCGATCGATGAATCGCAGGCAACGGGCACTCATGCTATCCTTGCCGTAGGTCTGGGCGCGTTGGTCTCCCCATTGGTCTCGACACAGTTCGCCAAGAGCGCCGAGCACTGGTCGTACCATTATATCGTCTCTGCTGGAGTTTACGTATCCATTGTGATATTCAGTGCTGTCGTCTTCAAGGGCAAGAGACAGGAAGGTTCGTGTCCACGATGTGTGCGATTTTTTCTCGATCCTGGGTGTTCATTCCTTTCTCGACAGAGATTCTCGAAGAAGAGGGCCAGTTCAACACCGACAACGACGCCGTTGGCTCGAACAAGTACAAGCAAATATTGGGACTGAAGGAGGTACATTTGCTCTCCTTGTTCTCGCTCATCTACGTCGGGGTGGAAGTCACCATGGGCGGTACGTGCTACAACTCGCTTCAGCTCTGCATGCCAGTTGAATACGCGGTTGCCAGGATGGAGTGTCACGTACATCCTTGAGACGAGGAACGGTGACTCGAATGCTGGCTATATCGCATCCGGTTTCTTCGGTGGTCAGTGACAACCTGTACTACAGCCTAGAGCCCGACGCTAAGTATGACACAGGCCTGATGCTTGGACGTATCCTCCTCATGTGGCTCAACAAGAAGGTGCGTTGGAAAGTCTGGTACCGCGATGAACTCATTCTGAGACGGCTCAGATTGGCGAGCGCCTTGCCCTCTTCATTTACGCGGTGCTGTCAATCGTGTAAGTCCTTACCCTTACACTTCGAGTTTATCCACTGATCCTCACCACCTCACACGCAGTCTTGAACTCACCGTATGGCTAGTCCCCTCGCTGATCCAGAACGCCATCGCCGTCTCCTTCGTCGGGCTGCTCCTCGGGCCCATGTACCCAATCCTGATGAATCATTCCTCGTCCATCCTTCCTCGTTGGCTTCTCACTGCATGCATGGGCTACATTGCAGGAATTGGGCAGGCGGGCTCCGCGATCCTGCCCTTCATCACTGGGCTCCTGGCATCCAAGTTTGGGATCGCGTCGCTTCAGCCCTTGTGAGTGCCGCTCTCTTGCGCAAGGCGTACGACGGCGTACTGACACCCTGCGCCCTTCTCTGACCCCAGCATCGTGTCGATGATGTCGACGCTGATAGTCCTATGGGCCGTCATCCCGCGTGCGCGCTATGTCCCTACGTAGTCTCGTCGGTAATCCCGGCAGGGTGTACCCTCCACTCTACCTCGTCGACATCTCGGGTCGCGCATCAATTGTTCTATGCCATGATTTCGCTGTCCTCGAACGTTCGCTCGCACCCAGCTTCTTGCCCCGAAATAGACAGATTCTGCGCCTTCTCCCGAGTCCCGATCCCACCTCGCAATCATTTAGTCCAACGCACAGCATTCCGGGAACTTGCATGGTCCCATCAACAAACCGGGCGTCACCGCGTTCATTGCAGCAGCAGCGCCCATCCCTGTGCACCCGCTCGTTGCAAGTCACGACCAGGAGAACGAGCATCCAACCGCAGCCGGTGACATCTTGGTATGACGGCCTCGAGGATGCCAAGTTTCGCCGGGTTTCCTTCCGATTATCTGAATTTCTACTGCAATGGCGCATGACGCTGACTCTGGGCCGTGTCGCGGATTTGCGTCTCATGCCAGCGTATCGTTGAGAGTGGGCTGTGTCGGTCAGTAGTCTGAACGCCGGGCGCTTGCTCACTGGTTAGTAGCCTCAGGCTGCTGTTATGCACCATGCGGTGTGCACGCGGGTCTCCTTTGTCTGACATGGGGCACGAGGTCTGTTCTCATCCGGCTGCCAGGAGAAGGAATGTTACCCGCATGTGGTAACCCGCGGTCCGCCCTCCGCAGACACGGAAGGTATTGCACACCAGCGTTCAAGTGGACTTGGACTTCGCCAGCAACTCCGTATGGTGAGGAGAGATGACTATATTGCGACGGACGAACGAGCAGGCAGGAAGTTGTGACTGTAGATACAGACCCGATGCGATACACGAGAATTAAGTTATCGATGAGATACAGGTGGTGAAGCTCTAGTAGATCTATGTACGAGGGATGGGAACGAGGAACTATTGCTACAGTGGAGTCTATGGGGAAAGCCGTCTAACTGGCTACAGAGTGGGATGGGACAGCACACAAGAAAGCGGGATAGTAGTCTACAGTGAGCATGAGTCGTTGAATGATGGAGAGGGTATCGAGGGGGTGTTGCGGTCCGGCGAGGTCTTCAATCGATGTTGTGTCCACAGCTGAGCATGACCGTGGCAACAAGCGCGGGCTCCAGGAGACCCAACGTCATCGCTTCCTGCGTCAGCTCGACCATGACCGCGTTCGGAATCCGGGCGATTCGTGCGAGCACGCGCGGCGCGCTGCTGTTGACTTTGTACATCTGTACGCAGGTCGGGACAAGCGCCGTCAGCGGGTGGCTAAGTTAACGGTAGGCGCGAGACACGTACGCAAATGAAGCCGTCCATCGGGGCCCAGGCATACTGCACACCGCGGACTTCCATGATTCGTCGGCTGCAAGGAAGCAGGTGAGCTGAGCTGCAATGACTGCAGAGAATGGGTCGCGTACGTCATGTCCGACGAAAGGCGCAGCCAGTCGCGCACGCGCTGCCGCGACGCGACGCCCCGTATTTCTAGAGAGGCTGCCGGCTGCCAATGCACCATTGCGACCGTCCCGCTCTCGTTGTCCTTGACGATCGTGCACGCCGGCTGAGCAGGCTCGGTCACCACACGGAACGCTGTGCGTCCCTGCGGCCCGAGAATCGTCGAGTTGAGGATGGTCGTCTTGAAGTTCGTGAACGAGAACGTGACGCTGTCGGCCTGCATGGCGTTCGGTGCGCGAGGCATGGGTGCGGAGGGGAGCGCGCCAAAGATAGAGGGCGCGGCGCCGCCCTGCTGCCACTGCTGTCCGTACGGGTTCATTATGGTCGTTGTGTGACGGCGTGCGATAATGGAGGAGGGGCTGTCGAGTGTAGATGGGGAACCTGGAGACTGGAGTGCTGAGGACAGATACCCATCGTGGAACGGCTTATATACAGAGTTCGCCGAAGGTGCAGACTCGCGTGTAGCGGTGCGCTTGGGGTGCCTCACGGACCTGGGCGCAGGATGTGAACATCGCGTCCGGACGTCATCGGGGTCTAAGGTGGACCAATGCGGAGAGGTGTCGGGAGAAGAAGCGTGAGGGCGGGACCCGACACGAAGGGGCGGACTTCTCGGGACCGTTTCAATCTCGCCAAAGCTCAGCTCCCCGGGCGCAATGTTGCATAACCTACTAAGCGATGCGCGGGGCTTGGCGCCCAAATGCCGTCCTCACGGGAATTGGATTTTCAGTCCCGCTGAAACGAGCGTCGTGTGCCTTGAGCCCTCCCAGAGGCAGACGTGCCAGTCATCGTTCCGCCAAGTGCACGGCGCATTTTTGCGTCTGACTTCGTCAAGTTCAACATGGACAAAAATGGAGTAAGTATGCCGCCAAATCATATATGGGATGGCGAACTGACGGACTGCGCAGGTACTGACCATTGTGGTCCAGCTTGAGTTGCCAAATTAGAGGCACTCCACGTGGCCGAGCGTGATCTGAGATCGATTGGGAAAATGTGTACGATCTGCATCTCGCACCGCGCCATGTCGCGTGGGATGTGCGATGCGAACGAAGTCGCCGACCACCACGCCCGCCACGCCCACGAAGAGAACAAGGGCAGGCGCATGCGATCAGGCTAATTTTCATCTTTCAGTCCCAAGTGTCGGTCGGCGTGAAATTCGCTCTTACCGTAGTACGCAACGCGCGTCCGGTACACTAGGCGCGGTAGTTAATTCCCGACTACGGCGCATGAAAACGAAGACCGAGGACTCACGCTTCGCTAAACTGTGCAGCAATGCCGAACGGGCCAGGATCGTCACGGCATGCCCATGCTGTCGAGCCACAGAGTGCAAATGGAAGGGCTTCTCACGGCTGGATGCCACGTGGGTGGTGGCGCGGTGGCGACCTCAACCGACGACGGACGTAGAATACGACCGAGCGACCGAGCGGCCACGCGACACGAAACACGTCCATCCGTCTGCGCAGTTTACGGCGTACACCAGAATGAGGAGTGTGATATTCTCGTTGCGTGCCTGCTCAATTGCCAACGTAGAGATGCTGCTTGGAGGGTTGCTACAGAGTTGCTACGGAGCGCGAGGCGGGTGCAGAACGATTGCCAAACGCGCCTTGAACAAGAACCCGAGGTCCGCATTCGGTAGTAAAGTGGCCGAGTCCGTAGCCAAGGTGTGCAAGTCCATAGCGTGCCCAGGCCCCATACAAGCCGCCGGTAGTGGGAGGAAACGCACGACAACAGGCGCCGCCACTGAGTGATCCGTGACAAGTCTGAATGGGGATCAAGTCGGTGCTGGTTGTTGGGAACACAGGTATCATGGATCATGCTTAAACAAGTTCCTGTCAAAAGGCTATCATACGAGCTTTTGGGCTGGGCCGTGAGGTCCACAGTCGCTGACTGGTGAAGGTGAAACACATCGTCGACAGCCGTCCTGGAGACGGTATGTAGAGCGAGTCAAGTTAGGCGAGGGCCGCCGGCTGCAAGGCTCAGCGCGTCGGGGTGCCTAGGAACACTCCTATCAGAGCCACTGGTGAAGTGGGAAGCACCGGCGAGGCAGAAGGAGAGCCAGCTGCGCAACATTGAGAACGACAGCGCCGTCAAGTTGGATAGCTCACTTCCGGACATTCTTCTCGAGCCGTGTCCGTCGTTCGTCACGACGGGCTCTGCTCACGTACTTGACCGTTTCATCGCGAGCATGTACTTTTAGCAAGACAGCGGCGGAGTAGGAAGGTTATGGCACTGAGCACGAAGTGGAAGTCAACTGAGATATCGAGGGAGATCGCCCTCAAGAGATCTTCTCGGCTGTAGCCGAGTTCCCAAGCGCCCGAGTTTCGCCCGGCCCGGGACGGGCAGCCTTCAAGTTCAAGCTTCAAGTTCAGTGCAACAGACGCAATGCTGAATATTACAGCTGGTTCCGAAATGAATGCCCGACATCATTGATCGCACAAAGCGCGCGACCAGCACAACTTGTGTCCCCCAAATTCTGAAGCACCGAACGCGACCACGTTCTCACTAGAAAGCTACAGGTATTTTCTCAAGCATCCGGGTACTCCGTGTATGTTAAAATCAGTGCATTTGGGGGCATTCGCGGCCCGCAACGTCCAGTGGAAATCCGCCATGTTTGGGCGCTTGACTTCCAAACGCTTAGCGCGCGATGTGCTGTCTCCTTCCGTCTGCTGTCTACTGGTGTCAACGACGAGTTGAAGAGCCATTCTCAACGTGAAATGCTTGAGACGACACTTGTAGCCAGTTGATCATGCCTGACAAGTCAAGGACGGGAGGAATCTCAGGTGAGTGCACTTTGGGTGCACTGGCGCGTTTTGTTTGATCGGAGTCGTCGGGCATTCATTTCGGAACCAGCTGTAATGCGCTCGCGACGTTGTCTGGTCACGGAGTGGTAGAAGCATGAAATGAATGAGTGTGTCTATCAGCCTCATACTTCTGAGATCAATGTTCAGGCCTCAGGACTTAACTGCCGTTGCACCGGTGGCAGTGCTAAAGCCTGAGTGTAATATTACCAGGCCTAACGACGAACTCCAGCTCTTCCTTCTATCATCGGACTTGTCACCGAAACCCGAGGGCTCGATGAAGCACGTGGAATCCGTGCGCGCACTGTCACCTTCATACGCCCTTCCAGCCGACCCCAGCGCACGACTCCCTTCCGGAATTTGTATACGGTGAATGACCACTGGCATCGAACACGAGCCGCGATTCTCGCATCCCCATTCTGGAGATTCGGGGCATTATGAACCTCACGAGAAGCGCACCTCAACAAGTCACTACCACGGGTCCATCTCACCAAACGCCATTGGTCGACCCTCCAGGCTTGGCAGCACACGCTCAGGCAAGCGTCCACGTCAAACACGGCAGGAGGGCGCGACGCATCCCGAGCGAATGTTACGCCGGACGACGGTACGCGTCAGCTGTGCGAATATCTGCTCTTGCATTGTAGGCGCCGCTGCCTCAGGATCCGCGGTTCCCGGCGGCGCCTGCCCACGGGCGGCGCGCTGTTGAGGATCGTCGCCGCTAGGCGCGACTTGGGGCCTCGTCACGGCGGGGGACGGGTGAGCTCTGGCGACAGTCTGTCCTTCTCGTAAAGCCGTGCCGATGGGCAGGGCAAGATCATACTTACTGCTGGCGGATCGGCGCGAGCTGAGCCGCGGCGCGCCGGTCGGGGTTTGTCATGTAGAGCGTAAGAGCGATCTCGGAGAATGGCTCGATACCGCAGGGGAGATCGGACTTCAGCCTTCAAAGCTTCAGCCTCGATGCTCTCAGAGCAGCGACTTGGAGGGATGCCGTCACGGTCAATGACGAGTCCCGAGCTGGCGAACGGCACGACGCCGCCCGAGTCCGAGCTGGCATCCCTGAAGCCAGTGTCGACGGTCGTCGGAGTCGGGAGCAGGTATCGGCATCGAGCCGAGCCTGAATGGAACGTTTTGAAGGTTCAGGCGATGCAAAGGGTAGTTGATCCGCCGTGCAGATAGACTTTAGGCGTTCGACCAGTCCGGCGGTGGGGCAGTAGTCATAGGAAACAGCGGGTGGTGCGCCCTCACGATCGCCGTGTGGTGTCCAGTATGGCGGAGGTGAAGGCTAGACGACTTTCATCTCGGGTTGACAGGAGGTCAGGCAGTGTGCCGGGAAAGTAGCATCAGTTTTCATGACATTGTTCGTCGTATGCAATCATTGTGTACTTCGTTACATCACCTACACACGCGACCGCACGCTCCTCACACCGGTGCTCACGGTGCTCTTCTTGTCGTCGTCGTCCTCCCTCCTGTACTCCACGCTGCCCGCGAGCTCGTGCGCAGAGACATCGACCTCCTCGAATCGCGCACACTCGCCCACTCCGCGCACGGGGAAGAGCTTGTTGAGCGTGTAGTAGACGAGCGCAGAGACGCCGAAGCCCGTGAAGAACGACATCTGGTAGATGCGCGTTGCAGCGAGCGGCACTTGCTGGCCCGTTGCGCCCGCGAACCCGACGACGTTGATGAGGATCCCAGCGATGTACGCGGCGTACGCGCTGCAAGGACGATAGTGGATGAGTGAGTAAAGACACAGGATAGGGCGGATGAGAGCAGAGGGGACAAGAAGGTGATAGCGACGCACCGGAAGTTGATGCCGTAGGTGTAGTAGTACCAGCCGTCTCTGCGAGTACGGTACAGGTCCTTGACGTTGTAGTGGCCTTTGTGTATGACGTAATAGTCCGTGATCTGTTGTGGAAGTAAGTCATGGGTTTGCGCAATTACCCACGCAACACCTTAAAACATACCATGACACCCGCGATGGAGCTGAGGAAGACAGAGTATGCCGAGAGGTAGGATGTAAAGCTGTTGCTGCTCTTGAGAAGGTTCCATGGGAGCATGCAAAGGCCGACAATCGCAGCGATATAACCACCACGGCGAATGTTCTGTGGAATATCTTCCTTCAGTACGGCATTCCTGCAGAAGCGGAAGGACGCACGATAAAGCGCGGGAGAAGAGCGGTGAGATCACATCCAGCGCTAATCGAGTTGGCGGAAATGTTCGTTCCGAGCTAGAGAAGGATCAACTCCGTCAACATCTATCTCAAGTCAACGCATGGATATACGCACCTGGGCGATGATGAATGAAGCTGCAATGAACCAGACACCGAATCGCGTCGCGGAGCTCGGGTTACCGTCAAGGAATTTGCCCAAAAGGTCGATCGGGGACCAGATAGCTTCTCCGTAGATCGCCTGAGAAGACGAGCTGACAATCACGCCAAAGAAACTGACGATAGAGAACCCGAGAGGAACAGAGATCAGCTGAGGCCATCCTGCAGCGCCCGGGGTGCGAGCGCGGGATGCAAAGTCGGGCGCGTTCCTATACGCAAGTGAGTTTCTGGATACGATCAGAGGACGATGTGGGGAAACATACGTGACGAGAGTGGCCATATTGCTGATGCACGACATGATACTGGACACCATGCCCCAGCTCAGGTCGGAACCGTGCAGCGAAGCGGGTTGGTGGATGATAGGACCGACGCCTTTCGCCTTGACGATACACCAAATGAAGAAGGTGATGCCTGCGATCGGGGCGACGATGGCCTTCACTGTGAAGAGATGCCGACTGCGTACCCGGGTCAGCGATAGTCACGGAAAACTGAACAGAGTGGGACGAACATCTGGTGAATGGGGAACCAAATTGCCGGAAGGGAGATGAGCCAGAAGAGGAAGAAACACATGAAGTCACGGGTGTTGGTTCCGGACGACTCAGGCATGGAGTTCGCTATTCAGACAAAGATGAGCTCATAGTCGGTTATAAACAGTCACTGACTGCTCACGGATATTGTTCACGGATGGCCACATAGCCCTCAACATCACCAGCACGCAAGACCCTCCGATACTCGCTTGCACGCCATACCAGATGCTATAGGTCGAGATTGACGAGTGCGATCGTGCCATTGGTGAAGGAGCACGCACCATGCCATAGCACCTCGGTTGAACACACACCATAGGCTACCCCACAGCCCGAAACTTGTGCGCGCGACCACAGGGAAGGTGACATGGAATATGGCACCCGGACGGGCATTGGCCACAATGAACGGCGCGACAACACCGTACCCAATCCATACGCAAAGCCACGCCTGCCACCACGAAAGCCCAAGCTGGATCATGGACGAGACGATCATCCATCTGCACACACGGTCAGTGATCGCAGCAAGGCGGGGAAGTCGCGCTTAACATACGTATTGATGTTGAAGCTGTCCGCTATCCAGCTACATGACGGCCCACGTCAGTCTCTGCCCAAATAGAAGGTAGAAGCGTGCGCACAATGCAATGAAGCCCCAGTAGCCCCATGTCCTCTTCTCCTCCGGGACAGGCAGAAGATCCTCATTCTACCCGGGCTCGACCGTAAGCAATCGCGTGACTGGGGAGGGTTCGGACGGGAGTCGTACCTGGAGGAACGACTCTGAGTACGTGAGACCCTCGGTGTGGTTCACTTCCAGTTTCTTGACGATGCCCATGGCTGGGAGCAAGAGAGGCGGGGAGTAGAAACGGGTGGACGAGTCGAAGAAGCCATTACCCCGCATCTCTTTTCTTAAGTAGCCGCTTGTTTGCCGTAAACGCCTCGTGTGTGGGGTTTCCGAAGACTTGTCCGACAATCCTAAGGCTGCCATTGGTGCGATAAGTGCACACTGCACCCCGCGATAAGCCGAGCATGAATGGTGGCGTTCAACGAGTCATCTTGTCAGTTCAGCTTTCTATAGGACACTAATGGAGCACTTACCTGCAATACAGCCACAAGTAGCAACTGGCTGACCCAAACATACTACCTATGCTCAGTTCAACGGGCTACAAACGCAAATGCTGCCTGCGTGTGAGCGCAAGAAGGAGAACAGTGTTCAGCGGGCGTAGGCGCCCGCCACGCGTTGCACTCGCGTAGATAACAACATTGCCAGATCTAGATCGGTGCTTGATCGGACTCGTCCAGCCCGAGTATGCCCAGGCTGCCCTGGTTCGTTCATCCCAAGTTCATCCAAGCAAATTTCTCGTCGGATTGCTTTTCGGAGGATCTACGGGTTCAGCCTGGTACATATCAGCGAACGGACATTCAGGAGTCTTGAAGTACGGTGCTTGGAGTTCCGGAATCTTAGGGCGAAGGAAGAACGCCACCTCCACCCCTAGGAGGCCATATTACCACCGTATAGTGCGGCGAGGCGTTTTGAGCGTATCGTGCGGAGTGCTTGCGCCAACTGGGTTTGCCTGAATGGCTTGGTGTGGCGTGTCTTGATAGCGACCACTGACGCAATGTCTGTCTGCCTGATAGGACGAAGAACCTCGTCATGTTCTGAATTAAATCCACTCACCTCATGGTGTGAATTCCAAGTCGTGAAATCCATCCTTCGCAACGCAGCTCCAGATACGAAATGATGGCTGTACACTCACGGCTGTGACTCGGGACACCAAGGCACAAGCTCGTTTGCATATTCGCGGATTCCGAGGATCCAGACGATTCACCGCCCGCTGTGATTGTGGTTGGATCATGGATGGAGGGCGTATTCCATGTCCACCGTGGCAAACGGTAGCGGTGGCGACGCAGGCGATGTGCCGAGCAGCAACGAGTGTGGCCAAAGGTTGAGTTTTGTTGCCGATATTGGGTTATGTCTTGAGCGTCGAGCGGATCGCTCGCCTCCTGTCCGTTGCTCGATGTACGCGCCGTTTGGTAGGTATGAGACGAGTTCAGGGATTAGGCGAAAACGGCGCTGAGTTGCGGGCTTGTCGGATTTAGCTCGCCTTCACGAGGTGCGCCATGACGAGGCGCCGATGTCCGGCAAGCTCGCAGTTTGAGTTTCTGGAGGAGGTTTGGCGGCCGATATCACGAGTGTAACAGTCAAAACACGCACCTGGGGTAAGACGGCGCTTCCTGCTACGCGGACCGCGCCGTGGCGCACGACAAGCCGTCGGTGTGGCGAGACGGTCTTCCCAAGCACATTCACCAAAGCTGCTGCGTTGCTAGCCACGAGGGCTCATCAGCAATCAAACAGAGATGCACCTAACTTCGTGCTTCAGATGAGCGAAGGACCCGGCAAGTCCGGCGTGGCGTATCCGGCGTGCAATAGTCATACAAACGGTAGTGGTACATACACCAGCCAGCCTACCATCCGCACGGATCCAAACCAGGGAGATAAATCACGAGATGAATACTTTGCGCAACTCCGTGAACCGACACCGCTCGTCGGGGTTCCGTGGGTCGGTTACGTACCCGTCGTTTCTCGCCGCCATCTCTTCTAACGCCTGCAATTGTCAAGCGCACGTCAGCCTCCGCCCGAGATGTCGACTCGCACCAGAGGGGTGGCTGAGTCACCCTCCAACAACACAACGAAACCGAAACCACCATCCAGGCCGATGCGAGCGACCGAATAGAATGAGCAGAACGAGAGAGACGCACCTCCTTCGAGTACACCTGCCCGTTCGGGAACGCCATCGGCATGTTGTCGGCGTCCATGATCTTGCCCGTAATCCTGCAGACGATCGTCGAATTCACGTGGTGGCTGAATGGCACCTCCTTCGCGAGCGCGCCCAGATCCGGGTTGCACACCGGGCAGTCGACGTTGCGCGTTTCGTGCGAATAGCACGCAGGCAGCTTCAGGGATGCCAGCCCTGCGTACATCGCGAGATGGAGCAGCGGCTCGGTCGGGAGGGTACTGAGGTGGTAGATCGCAAGCCGAAAGGACTGCACGAGCGACGTCCACCGGGACGGGTCGTACAGGCGCTGCGGAGCGGGGCGGGCAAGAGTCAGCACCTAATCCGACACAATGCAAGAGTATGGGAAGGCGCGGGTCATTCGGCACTGCTATGGACGATGTGTATCCGCGGACAAACCGCGCGGTCGACCGCGTCTGCCTGATGTGGTTGTCGGTGAAACAAACGCGGCGTCTCATCCGGAACGCTCTTCATATAGAGCGCTCGCACCGAACAGCAAGCCGAACAGTGGCACACCCGTCGATGAGGTTATCGGACGGACGGCTACTCAGCTTGACTCTCCCGCTCAAGTGGCTCTGTCGGACATAGAGTGCGACCAAATAGCATCGCACGGCCACGCGCCACTCGGCGCAGCGTGCATTCGCTGCCTAGCGGTCCATTACGTGTGCGGGCAGCCACAGCTGAAGCGAGCACACAGGAGGCTCACCTTGTAGGGTCCACATGTGGTTGTGGGCGCAATTGCTAGCAGTGCCGTTGCTTGAACGATCTGACTTTGATGTGTTTCATTCCACGGGAGTAGGTATTTCTTGGAGTAGGCGATGGCTTCGACGGACTTGCGTGCCCGTGCGAGCTCAATATACTCCTGCAGTCTCAAATCGAACTCTAAGGTATTCTGCGGAGGGTGATGTGTCAGCCAAAGCAAAAATGTGCGTTGCTTTGCAACACCGTGACTCAGTCAGATTGGTCACCTTCAATTTCCGCAGCGCCGCCTTATTCTCGCTGCACCAGGCCAAAGCCTCCGTACAGCTCTTCCTGTTCAGGGCGTCTTCTATGCGTCGGATGTCGGAGAAGAGGTCGATATCCACAAGTTTCTGCACAAAGCCAGTCTTATCAGCATAACCCAAGGGGTGGCGGCCAGAGTGCAGTGCACCTCAATGCCCTTCTGCGCAGCAATCATCCGCGCAGTCTTCTCCTTGCCGTTGCGGAGACACCAGTCGACGAGCCACCTGTCAAGTCGGACATCGGCCCAGCGTGTGAATTCAGGAGCATTCGACGACTCGATATCCTCTACTGCGCCTAGGTGCTGGAGCCGCTCCCGGACGACGTTCAGCGTCGGCGTGCCCGCTGTGTCCTGCATATCAGACAACTGAGTAGGGCGGCGGAGGTCGGATCGTCAGCGCCTTTGAGCAATGCGGGTCAGAAGACCACACGGCAACGGACTTTACGCTTCAGCCCTTCGACGCGGGCGATCATCCCGTCTATGGCCTTGACAGCCGCGTCAGCGTCAGACCCAGCAGAGAGGTCTTTCTTCGCCAGGTCATTCGCCGTGTTCTGAACGGCGCCCATCTCCTTTTCGATGTTCTTTTGCGACGTGCGGAACACCTTCCGATAGTTCTCGTATGGCACCTGCGCCCATAGTATGTATGAGTGACGTCCCGTCGGAAGAGCTCCGTAGAAAAGAGGTACTCGCCCTAGCGAACGGCTGCTCGAAGAGCATGACCCCTTCCGCATTGAGCTTGTTGAAACTCATCGCGCCTGATGCTTGACACAAAACTTGAGAGCCTTGGTAGCCAGGAGGTTAGCGACAGTCAGGCAATGATGGTCACGAACGAGCTGAGGCCTGAGGCACCGTGTGCGGCGCGCGCCGAGGCGATCTGCTTGCGTAGACGCTCAGCACCACGTGGATTGTCGGTGGCATTGATAGTTTCGAATTTGTTTTGGGAGGATAGCCGGTCGGTAAGACCCGGATAGGTTGCTTTACTCTCTTGGCGAAGAACTACATCCTCAGAGTTTGCAAATCTTGACTGCGTCCGCGTTGATTTACCGTGAAGCTGTGTTCTGGAAGTGTTTCTTGCGGTGCGTGCCTTGCTCCTTCTGATTGTAAGTGCTAGTCAATGGGGTCAACTTACATGTTAGAACTTGAGGGACAATCGTTGACTCGAGCCAACGCATCGCAACGCCTTAATTCCCTGACTATGTCCTCCTTGATAGGGGCCCTTCTCTTCCACAAATTAGTTCGCCTCCGGTAAAGGACTTGAAGTGTAAAACGGCGCCGTACGGCTTACTGCACGATACTCAGCGGGGTACTACCGGTTATGCAGACGTGATGCTGAATCCGGCTCCACGCCACATCCACACGGAGCTAGCCCTCGTATTTCCACTGATACAGCGCTTCGCCTCGTCAAACTCTGCCGCAGATCATCACCCAAGGCGCTAGGACAACGGCTACGTTCACAGCCAGAGGCCGCTCAGAATGCTATGGGCGTTCCTTTTGCATGAGCGCTCTGCTCTCTCGCCTCTGTACACTGAACCTCGGCCTTGATGTACTGTGGGACAGGTACTCTCCGGCCACCACCATGATGTAACGTCATACGATTTTCAGTCGGAGGCAAGTCACCTCCGCATGCCTTGGCCTACCTATTGCCAAAGGTAACGTGCTCTGTCGCTCGTACACGCCGGTTATACTGAAATGACGCCTCAGGGAGCCCGCATGCATACAAGTATATGCCCAAGCGTTTCGGAAACACACCCGGTAGTTGATAATCTCAGCGCCTTCGAAGCGACGGTACATGCCATATTGGACAGTCTACTCAAAGGTACGATTGCAACGCTGCACGTCCAAAAGAGGGATTCACACCTTTGGACCCGTATACACCATGCGACTTAGATACTCATGACTCGCATGCCAGGGAAAGGGTCAGTCGGGGCCGCAAGCAACGAGGAATGTTTCGAAATTCGTCCGACGCTCACAGCCAATCTCCAACAGGACAGCAGAAATCAGAATATTCCACTTCAGCACGGACACGACGGGCCTGTCTCAGGGTTGTGTCACCGGTCCCTGAGTTGAGCTCGGTCAGTACGCATCGCATGCTCTAGACGTAAACCACATTCTACAGCCAGAATGCCGGAGGAAAGCTTACTCGGAGGGCTGGGCCTTGAGGATGACCGTGGGACCCCGATCGCGATGTGCCACGCGAGCAATCTGATTCCCGCGGAATCTCACTGCCACGTGGATGTATGTCACACAACGGCTCTTGCCGGTAAGTCTGTTTGGCTCCAGATCCCGCTCTCTCCTTCCTGAGTCCACAACTCAGTTGTTCCGCGAATGTGCCACAAGCGGCGCTCTATACCCTTCCGGACTCCATGAACTACTCGTATAGTCGGTCGTGGGTGCCCCACTCGGCACTCCTGCTCACCGTTATCTCCGCTGCTGCAGGCCAAACCGGCGTTTCAGCCTCTAAGTTTATTTCATAACCCTGCCTCGCAGAATGCAAGGCTTGGAGTCAATTTTGTTGCAAAAGTGGAAACGGAATCCCGCACGACACAGCGCCCGCCATCCAACTCACGGCCCAGTGGTGGGCCTGGTCGAAACCCCGAGATCTCCGCCACCCCCAGGTTCGCCTCCGTTGTCAATGTCCCTCTAACTCGACACGTACCGCATACCTTACCTTGTACTTTGAAGCTCCTATTCTGCATCGACCTCGCGCCGCTCACTGCTCAAACGTGACAAGTCTACAGTGCTACAATGCCCCCCACGTAACGTCGCGGTTCCGGAGGCACGACAGCATGAAGATCTGGCGGTACACGGTATGCGTTCTTTGTATATAACCCTCCGCTGAAGTGCATGCTGCTCACCACTCAGCATCTACTGTTCCAAACGCTCCGCGGTGCACACCTCACGCACAACAACTCCCATCTACTCACCTACCATCCTCACCACTATACACAATGAACCCCTACGGACAAGGCCAGTGGCAGCAGGGCGGCGCTGCGCCCTCGATCTTTGGTGCTCTTCCCTCTGCCACGGCGTCGACCATGCCTACGACGGCCCCGGCCGACAGCGTCACGTTCACGTTCACGAACTTCAAGACGACGATCTTGAACTCGACCGTTGTCGGGCCCCAGCAGCGCACCGTCTACCGCGTCGTGACGGAGGCGACTGCGCCCGCTTGCACCATCCTCAAGGACAACGAGAGCAGGAACGTCGGGATGGTGCAGTGGCAGCCCCACACGTCGGTCGAGATTCGCGGCGCAGCCTCTCAGCAGCGCGTCCGCGACTGGCTGAGGCTGTCTTCGGACCAGACGTGAGTTGCTCATTCGAGTTGCCCGAAAGTATACATGGCTGACGTGCTGCTCGGTACGTCCTGACATTCGCACTCGCAGCCGCAGGATCATGGATGTTCGCGGTGTCCAATACGCCTGGGCGCCCATGCAAGGCTTCATTTGCGTACGTGTTACTGGTCGTGGCTTGGGCCGTGTCATGTCTAACCACTGCCATTGGTCACGCAGATGTACAAGGTTAACAGCAGTGCCCCGCGGGTTCTTGCCCGCATTTCACGCCTCCCCAACATGGTCACGCTCGAAATGACTCAAGAAGCGATGCAGCTCGGCCTGCTTGAACCCGCCCTTGTTGCGACGGCTCTGCTCAGTTGCGGCTCGAACATCGACTAAGCTGCTAGATCCGAGCCCTCGCGCACGGCACGCAGTAGACGTATACAATCTAGTCCGGGATCCCATTCACTTTCTGCTATCATCTCTTGCAGAGTCCGACGCTTTCCTTTTCTTGATCTCCGTCCAAGCGCGGTGCTGCAGCCGCAGAACCGCCGCCTTACCCGACCTCTACTGTATCGCACAGTCCTTGCCGCAACTAGACCACATCCCCTACCCACCGCTCATCCTCATCGCATAGATTTCATGGCTGTGTTGTCTCCAGAGTGCTTTCTTGCGATCTAGCTAGTGGTCGTTTGCAAGCATATCTATATCTATCTTCTACACCATCCTACTTCCGTCGCGTGACTGCAGCCCGCCCCCGACAACCCCAGCACCGGCAGTGGTCCACGACCTCACCACGCGTTCGCAAATTCTTCGAACTCTTCAGATTGCCTTCGCGTAGGCTTTCCCTGTGAACTCGGCATGCCGTACAGTACCCGGCGTTATCTGGTCGCGCTTTCAGGTCATCTGCATCAGGAAAAGTGCGCGCCAGGTGAAAAGCCTGGAAAACTCTGGAAACGTCTGAGTAAGACGTTTCCAGAGTTTTCCAGAACTTTCCAGCGCTGTGGCCTCAGGAGGTTCATTTTCTAAAGCCAGTCGAATCAAGTGCGTTCTCAGACATTCTAACTGCGCCAAGTGCGAGCCAGAGCGGCCGCCAGAGTATCTAAGACATATCAATGACCTGTATAGCTACTACGCGAAACGTGACCGGACGCGTAATTGAAACCGGAACAGCATAGAACGCAGAACGATTACAAGACGAACGCCGGGGCGAAACAGTAGACTACGATAGAGTGCGGGGGACGAGCGTGATGTCAAAGCGAAAGGAAGAGAATCGCGGATCGAATCGGGAATTGTAAGGGATGCATGAATGTACGAAGCATGATGGGAACAGAGCAGAATGAATGGGACGCAGATATGAACGTAATGCGGGGTGGAAATATGGCCATATGCAACTGGACGTCGACGTACATTTTGCTGATGTGTATGACGGTTAACCAATTATCTGTCAGTACTCTTACACACCTACAGTAGCCTGCAGTGCACCAAATCGGAAGTCTGCCGTGGGTACCCCCGGAGCCCCGGCCCAGTGTGTAAACACGGGCGGTGGCTGCCGGGTCGAGCTGAGATGTACTCTCAGCCTTGAGCATGGACGGCTACCTACGGGGATACCCTGGGAAGGACGAAGCCCGCAACGAGGCTGCGCAACCTATGCTTCGCGACAGAGTGAACGAATCGTCTAACGTTGATGCGCCGTTCCAAGATTTCGAATAACGTGTTGGTCGGTTTCCGGGGACCTCTGGCTGAGCGCGAACTTGAACGGACACAGTAATTTGCGGACCGACATTCAGATCGTAGGGTCCTCCGTTTGTGACAAACGACGGACACCGCACACATGTCTGGGGCGAAGGAATGTGGTTATTTAGAGATGTGTGTACGATCCGCATCATAGAAGTGTTGAAGTCATCAACGTCCATCGTCCCGCGCGTCAACATCAAGAGTCCACAACCCCTAGCAGTCTGCGCTGCAACGACCGCCACACCCCTCATGCCTCGAACACCGCTTCGCCAACGTGTGGCGAATCAAACCATGAACTGTTGCTGGATACCCGGGGCGGCGGGCGCCGTCGGAGAGATAAGGGCTTCGAAACGCCATTCGTGCCGGAAGCGCGCGCACAGGTTCTTGAATGTCGTTACCGAGCCCTTCTCGAGCGCGATCCCGATTGCCGTCTCGTACCCTCCCGTGAAGCCGTCCGCCCTGCTCCGGGTCCCAGGGAACGACATAGGCCCCATGCGCGGGGTCGCGTGCTGACCGTGGACTTGAGTAGTCGGCGAGGAGCACGGCGAGAACTCGACGCGGAAGCGGACCGCCTTCTGGATGAGCATCGTTCCATCGTGGATGTCGTCCAGCTTGCACAGGAGAACGCTGTAGTTGCCACGTTCCTCGATGGCAAGGGAGGCACCAAAGTGCTCGAGGAGTCGCATGCTCTCAGAGCGCGTCGAGGCCAGGTCGAGTACGGAGTACAACACGATCGACTGGACTCGCCAATTGAAGAGGTTCGAGAACCATCCCTTGAACTCGCCGACCGCTGGAGACATGACCGAAGGTGGGGGAGAACTGGAGCGCGGCGAACCGACAGAGAACGTGGAACGCTTCTGGAGAACAGGCGCGCCATGGAACTCGAGTGGCGGCGCTATGAAATTGGTCGTGAGATATTCAGGATATTCGCAAGCCAACGAGCGTAAACACTCACGTCGATTCTTCTTGTCCTTCTTTGCCGGCTGTCCGTTGGCAGATTCCTGGATGAAGAGCACATTGCTCATCTCTCTCGCCATGGGCATAGGATGCCCAAAGCCGAGTCCGCCCGAGGGGCATGCAGGGTCGGCATACGACGCACGTCCACCAGCAGCCATGCTGTTCTCTTTGTCCTCGGTCCCAGAAACTTTGGTCCATCCTCGATCGACGCGTTGATCTGGTACGGACCAGTTACGTCGACCATCTTCAATGCTGGGGCGATGGTCCTGCTGCTGAGGTCGGAACGGAAGCATAGCATCAGGTCTAGGAGCTCGGTTGCTAGTATGGGGATGCTCGGGGGGCTGGATGCGAGATGGGAGCATAGAGCTGGCTCTGGATGTGTTCCATGAGACCGTTTGAGCAGCGCCAGCGGAAGCGTAAGGATGAACGCTGTCCGTCCCCGCATCAAGGTATCCTGGTGTCGTGGCATTGCTACTGCGAGGAGCCGTGAGAGTGGGAAGGACAGGTGCAGTTATCGCAGGTAGAGGAACGGGCGCAAGGATGACCCCGGTGGGGGATGCCGCATGATGAGTAGCCTGACTAGGCGCAGCGTAGGACGGGCGTTGCATCAACGCGGTATCGAGACTGACATTCTTGCGTTGCATAGGAAGAGGCATGGGACGCATCTGTGAGGGCGCTTCTCCGCGATCTTGCACTGGTCCAACGGTCTGGGATCGAACCCGGGTGACATCGGGATTGGGCACAAACGACGGTGGCGTCGTGAACGCGACTGAGTTCCGTGCACCTTGAGGGCGCGGCTTGAGCGGACGTGGGCCCACAGGGGAGGGCGGGTGAGGACGGGAAGGCGCGCCGGCGTGAACAGCAGTTGTAATCGCAAGAGTAGGTGGCTGAGGCGATGGAGAGCGCGAAGGAGGCAAAGGTGCAGCCCGTTCCGAGCGAAGATACTGAGAGGGAGGCATGGCCGCTACTGCCCGCGGCAAGTCCAGGGAGTGGCGGCCGGGCTTGGAGCGAGGAGCTGCGTACTGCTTGGTGATTACCTTGCCCTCCGTGTTGAGGAGCTGGTCGATGTCCATCAGGACCCCGTGTTCCCCCACGGTCTGTTCACGATGCTTCTGCAGCAGAAAGTAGAAAGCTTTCGCCAGAGTGCCTTGACCGGCGGGGCTCAAGAGATCAGCACGGATACGTTCAATCTCGGCATGTCGACCCCAGATGACGCAGAGAGACTCGAAGAGGTCCCGATCGATGTGCAACGCGGAAGGCAGAGGTCTAGCGAGTTCGGAAACAGGCGGCGCAGGAACGTAGACGATGCCTGGAGTTGCGCCCTCAAGCCAGGGATGGGCCAGGATCTCAGCCATCTAGATGACGCCAGGTTACGGGTCAGCGATGCAAACCATACAGGCCAATTACGCACACTAATCCGCTCGTTGACATTGACGACCAGCATCCTAGCCAGCAGGTCTTTGGCGAGAGGGTCGACGTAGCTGGGCATGTCGTACTTGCCGACTTTGACCTTGTTCAGTAGGTTGCGGACATTCTTGTCGTCGAACGGAAGACGCCCAGTCAGCAGAGCGTACAAGATGACACCACAGCTCCAGATATCAGTAGCCGTCCCGCAGTACTTGTGGCCGTTGACGATCTCAGGACTAGCGTAGTGAGGGCTGCCACAGCTAGTCTCGAGTTGGAGAGTGGGCGGAGCGAACGCAGCCATACCCCAGTCTGCAATCTTGATGAGCGGAGGGTTCAGTGAATGGATGAGAATGTTCTCCGGCTTGAGGTCGCGATGGATGATGGAGAAGGTGTGGGCGTAGTTGAGGCCGTAGACGATCTGCTTGAAGTACGCGAGGGCTTCGGCGGGAGGAAGACGCCCACGGTTGACGAGGAAGTCGAAGAGCTCGCCGCCTTCAACGTATTCCAGGATGAGGTAGAGCTCCTTATCGCCCTCGTAGACGTCGTATATGCGCATGACGTTGGGGTGGTTCATCAGCTTCATCATGATGATCTCCCTGTCGATTCCGAGACGCTGCTTCTCTGCCTTGGCCTGAGCGTTCGAGGTGTTGCGGGACGAGAGGAAAGGCTGGAGAGGGAGGATCTTGACGGCGGCGAGCTGCCCCGTACGACGGTGTCGCGCAATCTTGACACGGCCACTCGCGCCTTTGCCGACACATTCGCCAATGATCCAAGGGCCGACATACTTGGCGTCATCCGGGTACTCAAACGCGTTCGAGCCTGCAGCCGCCTTCTCCTTCTCCCAGCGGGTCCCGAGAGGAGTCGCGTACTTGACCGGCGGGGCGCGGGGAGGGTTGCTCATGATTCCGGACGATGTGGGCTTGACGTTCGCTAGAGATGTATGGTGAAAGAGTAGAGTGGGTCTGAGGATAGAGGAGATGTGTGGATATTGGGATAGAGGTGTTGTTCACTGTCGTCGTCGACCAGCACGACCAGGCGAGTGTATGGAGGAAAGCCAACGTGCGCCGCGCGACGAGCAAGAGCCCCATGCGTGCGGCTGACAGCGGACAAACACCACGCAAACAACGCGTCCGAGTAACCACGTGGAAGCGCGAACCGGCGCGGGGAGGCCTACGGGTGAGGTGGATTCCAATACACGGGAGACATGTTATACTGGGCTAGTGAGGTCAGGAAATGTACAAAGGATGCAATGTCCCAAAGGAGTGTCCATATGCAATATGTGATCAGTACAATAGCGGGTCGAACGGATACCTGCAGTCACGGTCCCAATTATACAAGGATTACGGCGAGCAACAGTGCCATGAGGATGATTATGAGGATGACGATACACCAACCAGACTTGGTCTCTGTAGAGCGGGTCAAATCATGAAGATCATGACTTGTCGGAGGCGGACTCACCCTCTGTCTGTCGGATGAACTTACGCATCCTATGCATCGCAGAACTAAGCTTCGCGTCGGAATGATCGACACCGCGCTCAAGGTCCTCGAGCATCCTTTACCGAACACCAGGGTCAATCCCGATATGAACCAATTGTACAAGGACGTACTCGTTATGCTCTCCAATCTCGCGGCCCATTAAGCCAGCTTGCTCGTGGATGGTGTTCAAAGTCCCAGCGATGTTATCAATAGTCTCGTCTTGCTGCCGAATCATGAGTTGCTGCTCTTGTCTAGCCCATTCCGCCTGCGAGTCTTCGTGTTCTGGGGAGGAAGTATCCACCGCGGCACGTCCTGACGGGCCAAGCATGGATGACGGCCTTGACCGACGGCCTTCTTCCACTTCGGCGCGCATCGTCTAGCAAGGCATAAGATATCTCTTGAGCGGGATTCATGCGCGAGGGAGAGGGAGCAGGACAGGTAACACACCAAGACTCGAGACATACCTCGATTTCGCGGCGTACATGGCTCACGTACCGCCTCCTTTCGATCACCTCCGACTCTTCCAAGCCAAAAAGCCGTGCTCCTGTTGACTCCACAACGCTGTCGACGTGCACATATGTGAGACACAGTGGGCCGGGCTGGGGTACGGGAGAGACAGAGGCACACTCACTTCACACTTTCCTCCAAGTCCTCCAAGTCCGCTTCCAATGCCGCGAGGGTAGCTTTGAGCTGTTGGATCCGACGTTCAGAGTGCAGTCATGGGGGAAGGAGATGTCGTAGTCTCACCTCATTACGAGCCCATACCAGTTCCTCGCTGTCCTCCCTCGCAGTACTGCGGATGCGCAGGAACGATGCACGCAGCGTCGCGGCGGTCTGCAGCGAGCCTTGTATCTCCTGTTGAACCGCGTGATATGGATCCGTTGACATGTTACTTAAAGTTTGAGGAGGAGGTATTTGCGTCGGGAGAGCCCGTGTCAATATGCAGCGGTCGAGGTCAACTTGTAGTACGAGATGTAGTAGGTCTAGTGTATACCGGCTTCAGAGTAGGTGTTGCAGTGTGCCGGGATCAGACAAGACGGAGGCTTTCCAAAGGAGTGTGTGAAATGCAGCAGAATTGCGAGGTCGTGGTTCAAGGGTAAGTAGTGTCGGTCCCGGCGGAAGGGCGTTCAGTATGCTGCGGACGCGGGGGCAGGCGCTATGATGTAGCCTCCTCCAGGTTCCTCCCTCCTCGACTTGATACTTTGAATGACGAGAAACAACCACTGGACGCATGCCATCATTGCAGGTGAGGCCCCGCTTTAGGGCGTGAGTCGGTGATGAAGAAGACAGCTGCGATATGTCGTAGTCGCGAGAAAAGCTCAATACGCTGAAATTTCAATCATGATACACCGTCAGGAATGCGACGAGGGATATGGACAGTCAAAGTAGTCCCATAAGACTAGAATGAACATAATAGACTAGAATACATGCATTAGCAGCAACATATGATACAGTTCCGCACCTGGGACCACACGACCACGACCCCTTCAGATATCGACATACGTTCCTCCCCCCTCCCACTGCGAACTCGACATCGGCACACCATACGCGTCCTCCTGCACACCGTCGCCCACGTTGTTCATGGTGAACTCGCGCTTAAACTTGCTCTCCAGGGTTGCGACCATTCCAATCAAGTCTGTACACGCCTTCTCGAGCACGGCTGCTGGGGTGATGCTGCCGTCGGTCTGGATCTTCAACAAGAAGTAGGGGTGGAGTGGGTGTGGGACTTTGTAGCCGGCGAAGAGCACGTTAGGCATGGTGAGAAGTTGCCTAGGGATGGTGGTAGTGGGTACAAGACAGCAACGAGTGTGGGCAAGTAGGATACTCACGAGCGCAGCAGGTTGGCGAGCGTGTGGTCCTGCTTCACGATCTTGATCGTAGCAGCGTTGGGGATCTTGGTGTCTTCTGAGACCTCAACCCTGCGCATAGGATGAGTTGCAAGACCCGGGTTCAGACAAGAATGACGCACGGTCGTTCCCCATCGTCTAACACATAGAGCTCATATCTATTCGGGGCGTTCATGACGACTATCTACAGACAGAACAAACTGCTGGAAAGCCGTAATAGGGTGTAGGATGTTCGACGTGCCTGTAAACAACTCGTCAGTGCTTTCGTTCTTATTCAACGAAGTGCTCATGTAAGGCGTCAGGACACGTTTTGGTATCACGGATAAATCATCGACAATAAATATGGGGCTTCTATGAAGCCAGCATCATTCAGAAAGCGTTGGGAACGACACTCACCAGCAAACTGCACTCTGCGGCGCCAGCACAAGACACAGGCGCTAAAGTGCCATGGCTGAATACAGGGCGTCTCATAATCCAAACATAGACAAACTCGCAGCCACCGCCCGACAATCCGAGCATCAAGCAAGGCCGCCTCGTATACGCCGTCAACTCCCGCCCTCCTCAAGGTGAGTCCACGCCGTTATGCGCCCTCCGACCGTTCCTGCTCGATTCTACTGCTCTGCTGCTCCCTGGCGAATATGATCTTGCTGGAAGTATGGTGGAAATCGGCGGTGGATTGCTGTTTGGGCGGATGGATAACACTGAAGACGACGAGACGCTGATGGACCTTCAACGATGTAGAAAATGCCGTCGCGGTTCTCCAAGACTCGCAAGCACCGTGGCCACGTCTCGGCCGGTCACGGTCGTGTTGGAAAGCACCGCAAGCACCCCGGAGGTCGCGGTCTCGCTGGTGGTCAGCACCACCACAGGTGCGTTCCTTCTACCAGACGGGCTGTTGCTTGGGAGCTCAATAGGGCCCGCCGCACCGTTTCTGTGAAACTCCCATAGGACGAACTTCGATAAGTACCACCCCGGTTACTTCGGTAAGGTCGGTATGCGCCGATTCCACCTCACTCGCAACTTGCAATGGCGCCCGATCATCAACGTCGACAAGCTCTGGACGCTTGTGCCCGCTGAGGAGAAGGAGGGCCTCACGGAGAACTCGGATGTCGTCCCTGTGATCGACACGCTCCAGCACGGATACGGCAAGGTTTTGGGCAACGGACAGTGAGTATCTCCATCTTCGTGATGTACCGACGAGCACATGATGACCGTGCCGCTTCGTGCCCTAGGCTGCCCAAGCTTCCCTTCATCCTAAAAGCGCGTTACGTTTCGGCAAAGGCTGAGTGAGTTGATTGTATCACACATTTCCTTCCGCATCATCGCTCATGCAACTTCATACTCTCAGGGCGAAGATCAAGGAGGCAGGTGGTGTTGTCAAGCTCATTGCATAGTCCTGTATTCTGTTGTTGTCTCTGTTCCCGCTGCCACGACCCACTACCACATGCATATGACATGACACTGCAAAGCCTTCTATGCAATTCATGCTGTACAAAACACCGGAGGGCTTGTTCTGTGCATTTGCATCCTGGATTCTCACTTAGAGTTCTAGACTTCTAGTTGATTCTGCGACAACGTCCCTCGGCAACATCTGTTGCTACTCCAGCGATGTCTGCTTGTATAGATATTACTTGCACCTGGTCGACCTTTGCTCGCAGTGTCGCACGAGATAACCTGAGATGACACGCTGGGTACCCGTTGCGCAGCAGTCTTGGAAATGCGCCGCGGACCCCGAACACCACGATAACCGAAGGGAAGATACCGGCATCAACGGTCCTCATCTCGAAGCCTCAGCACTAACTTCGAATTGAGACCTCACTCCAGTACTCCCTAGACGACATGTTCTACTTGCAGTGTAAGTCCGGAATGCGAGGCCAACTGTCACGTAAGGCTGGCGTCGGGCGGCAGCGGACTGGTGGCAGGGGATCGAGTCAGGATGACTGACAAATGGGGTCATCTATGATTAGACGGCACGGGTCGCGCATAGGTTCCGCTTCTACTCCCATCCTCCCAGACTCGTCCCCCCGACTACAAAGCCTCCTTCTTCCTCGTTGGATGGCTAGTTTTGCCGCCTGGTGTGCGTAACATAGCCCCGCTGCACCTTCCATCGTCTCCTCCAGTCCCCTCTGGTCTCTCGGCTGACCGCTGACGGACTTGGACTCGACAGACAACAGCCAGTACGCGTCTTGGAATCGACGGTCGGAGCCGGAACCATACGTTGCTCGTGTGGGCAGTAACACATCTCGCTCTGCCACCATGGCTAACACCCGCATCGTCGTCGACATGGCCGCTCTCGCCGCACCCGGGGGCCCCGCCCAAGCGCCGTCAGGGACCACTACGACCACCACTACCCCCAGCAAGAACGACACACTCTTCGGACCGAACATTGGAGTGCTGGGTACGGGTCCTGAATGGACGGAGAGGCCGGACAAGAGTGATGATGTCCTCACTCCGGAGATTGTGAAGGGCTGGATTGCGAAGAGCAAGGAGGTGAGTGTTTCCGTTCCGTTCGGGAATACAGACCAGAAGGAATAGCAAGCATCCGACTCTTTCGTTTTGTTGTTAAATCCTTGCGTTCTCGTATGGAGAGGTCACCACACGGTGCTCAGCAGTCGCTGAGCGGCGTAGGGCTGACGCCGTCGGTCAGGCCGACGTAGCCGAACCCGACGCTCGTCGACCTTCCACGCCTCAACTGCGCTGCCTCCATCTATCTCACGCCTGCGTTTCCATGGACATAACTGTCCATCTCTGCTTTCATCTGCCTCTGTCCTTCTCTTCGCAGTCAGCATCCTGATAGACGTGATTTAGACTCACTACTCCACGACAACCCTTCAAGCTCTCGTGAACCTTAAGCGGCCAACTCTACGTCTATCCCCGCTCGAGAACGACGCAAATGAAGATGCCGACCATGCCGATTCCCAGCACCACCATGCGCTCGAATTCGAGTATGATTGCGACGCACCCAAGTGCGCTATCAGGGTCTATGTACACCTTTCGCCCAAGCACCCCATGGCCGGGAAAGCAGACGCCTCGGGGCTCTCAAAGTTGCTGGTGTACGAATCGACAACCGATGGAGGGTTCGGTAAGACACTCAAGTTCGAGGATGGCGCCATGCTCGAGCTCGGCCGTTTCGACCACCAACGAGCTGCGACGCCTGCGGGTGACGCTCCGCAAGCATCCTCTTCTGCCGATCAGGAGAAGACGAGCCCCGCTGAAACACCGGCCGGAGAGCAGCCGCAGCCGCGGAAGAAGCGCTTCACTAACTTCCACTTCCGAAAGCGGAACCAGGATCGTAACGTCGCTGGACCCGCTCTGGCCGTCGTCGATGCTGATGCTCAGCCGGAGGAGGGCGAAGAGAAGGCAAAGGACAAGGACGAGGACGTCGGTGTCCGTGTCACCATCCGCCTCAGCGCCTTGGACGAGGAAGGCAAAGAGCTGCCGTCGCCGAACGAGCAGGTCACCTACCTCCACATCGTCCGCTTCGGTGCTCCCCCGGTTGCGGTTGAAGGAGCTGAAGAGGAGGAAGACAAGCGGCCATGGGTTGTGAAGGTTGTCAAACGCGAGGCAACGGTACGTTTCCTCGAGTTGATCGCCCTCTATATTTCCCTCAGTCTCCATCGCAGATTGGCATGCACACCTTCCACCTGCATGAGATCTACGGCTTGTCGGCAAATTCCACCACTTCGACCCAGCCCACCGCACCTCCGCCGACTGCTCAACTGGATACTCACACGTACCCGCCTCCAGTCCCCCCTACGACCGCGGACGACGAACCTTCGTCGGAATGTCTCCTGTGCCTGTCCTCCCCTCGCGAGGTCGTGCTTCTGCCCTGCCGTCACTTGGTGGCATGTAGGGAGTGCGCCTTGAACATGATCGAGTTCGGCGCGGGCGGCACGATCGTGCAGAACGACAGCGAGACGAGCGCACCCGCCGACGGTGCGGCCGCGGAGGCCGCAGCACCTGAGGGCAATGCTGAGGGGGCTGCTCCTGAAGGCGGCGCCCCACCCGTCGCCGCGCCAACGCCGACAGTGCCGACCAACCCTCGCCGGAAGCGGAAGGCAAAGGGCTGGTTCTGCCCCGTCTGTCGCCAACGTGAGTTCCCATCCGTCATGCCATGCCATCCGGCGATACTGTGCATGTACTGACTGACACGTCCGCGCCTCAGCTTACACATCGCTGCTGCGGATCACGACGACGCCCCCCGAGAAGGACGACCGGCGCGACTCGACGTCGGTCGAGGAGCACGTCCCTCCCGCGTCCACCCCGGCTGTCGCTCCGCCTGCCGTCCCGCCCCCGGCTGCTCAGCCCGAGCGGGGACGGTTTGGCGGGCTGTTGCGCGCGTTTGGGCGGGACCGCCCGCCTCAGCCTGACCTGGAGCGCGGGCAGGCCCCTGCGGCGAACGCCGCCTGAGGCTTGGCGAGCCTACGTTAGACCGTCAGGCTTGCTTGCTCTTTCTATGTTCCGCCTCCATGCCACTCGTGTAATTTGCTGCGGTGTACGATACTGAGACGACACTGGCCGGAGGGATGTGGTGCTCGCTGCTCGGAGTCGGCGTGGTGTGGATGTGTCTCGTTGACGTCGGACTCTTTTTTCTTTCGAATGCGCGCGTGCTACTGTTGTATTGTCTTGCAATGTTTCCGTTCGAGCTGCTTCTTGTCTATGCTACTGGCCTTGTTGCTTGGATATATGCTTATGCCGACTTGCCTTGAATGCTTGTCGGAGCGTAGCTCATGATTACGGCTCTAACGGCTCTAGATCTCAGGTAAGGCGCACAGCTACATAACTTTCGTGGCATCCGGCGGGGAGCTACTATAGTATCCTTGGGCACCGTAGGTTGAGCGTGGGTGGGCGTTAGAGAGCGGGCGAGAGCACGGCGCGTAGTGCTCACGCCTTGCCCCGCTTTACCTACTTGACTGAAGAGCAGCGCCAGCGGACTCTCGCAAGCGTGCTGTGCCCGGCAGCTGACATGTATGTACATTCTCCACGACAGGGTCGTGGCTCGCGAGCCGACCAGCCATCTATTCTAGTGGAGACGGAGGTAGGCGTATGTGGTATCCACGAGACTCTGGCGGGCTTCTAGCCTGAGCGACAGCCATTGAAAATTGGGCGGTCCGAAGTATGGCGTCGGATGGGAGAGTGGGGGCGTTTGTCCAGGAGACTAGTCCAGAGCGCACGTCTTTGGGTTGACAACCTTGACAAGGGACGTGTATAAGGATGGCGTGTATGGGGTGAGTTGGTGGGGCGCGCGACGTCGACGGTAGCTCGGGTGAGTCTTGCGCCTGCATTAATGTATACGTATTAGCGGTCCGCCTGCCACCTATTCCGTCTCTTGAACTTCAGGGCTCACGGCGGGAGTAGGTGCGCGGTTCATGTCATCCACATGCCGGTAACGGTACCGTCGCTTACATTGAGGTCTCCAGGCAGGTAATGGGATGGCGTGAACGAGGACGGGGAGCCCTCCGATGGGAGCGTCCGACTTATTGCGATGGTGCGATTGCCCTAACTGACTGACATTGACAGGCCTGGGCAGCCACTGAAATTAGTCAGTGGCATACGATCTAAGGACTTGCTATTGACATGGGGTAAGTTCTGGACAGCGGACCCAGTAAGCACATAGGCTGAGAGAGCGCACTCATGGTCTCGAGCCAGCTCGAGCCTGGCATCTATGTACCGCGGGGCCAAAATTGAGCACTGTTGAGGAGTGGCGGTCTCAGGAACTTGATGGAAGCGCTGATGAGTATTCGGAATTGAGGTAGCGTGCGCCGTGCAGCCTGAGACACGCGGACACAGTGCGGCACGAAGTGGCAAGTTAGCTCACCTCCTATCGTATGAAACTTCCCTGCCAGATAGTCATAAGCGACAAGTAGTGTCTGGACAGCCGGCCTTAGTATGTGTCTTGATCCTGGCGCTCAGAATCTGCAACGCCACGAGCGACTGCCTGCGACTGCTCGCGGTGGATGAGCTGCTCCGCCGCCACAAGGATGATCGAGGGCACGAAGCGATCGCAGTGATCACCGTGATCGACCGCAGGAGCAGAGAAATGCCGCTGGGGCATGAGTTGAGCAAAGCTGGGCGTAGTAGGAGGTGGTCGCAGACGACGTCAGACGGAGACAAGACAAGACATCGGGTGAGGAGGCGTTGAGTAGAGCTCACGTACTTTAGCGTTTTCATGCCGGCGGGAGGGAGGCGGCGGGCCGGACCGAACCAGAGGCGAGTGATGTGGCTCGTTATTGCCTGATATGCGCGGAAGCAATCTAACAGAAGGCTGCCATAAAAGGGCAAAGGCGTTGAGCAGGGTCGGGGTCCGAGCATCGGTCACGGTCGACGGTGTCCAACTGAACGCGACGCATGGCGTCTCCCGTCCGCCCTCTTCTCCTCCTCTGTCCCTCCTTCCCTTCTACCCCCACCATCTCTCGCCCGCATGAGGCCAGCCCTCGCTCCTCCCGACGTCGTCGCCATCGCTGAAGTCGGGCATGAGCGATCCTGATGTCGTCGCTATCATGCGTCAGGCTCACAGGCACTCTATCCAGACCGGTCAGTGCTATACCGAGACACCTATATGCGCATATACTCACTTTTCTGCCCCCAGTTTCTTCCGCCATGTTTTTGCTGTACGATTTGCTGACGACGTTCGACCAAGAGGTGCGTCTATGCGTTGGTCGAGCTCAAGTGCATCTCTTGATCACCGTGATCTTGCGCTGCTCAGGTGGAGCTAATCTGGGGGTACGTTCGCCTTCCATTGCGTTTCTTCCTGAGGCGGCTTGTTATCTGACTTTCGCCCAAAAGCTCTGCGAATACGCTCCCCAAGTTCCTGTACTTCATCTCGCGATACGTAGGCATATTAACACAACTGTGAGTACTCGTCGCATGGTACCTGTCTTCGGAGGACGGACTCGTCTTGCCCGAGTGCGGTCGCATCCGTCTCCGGTTGTTCACCCCGCATCTTGTCTGGTTCTAGCCATTTGACACGACGCTCAACTTCCTTCCACAGTATCATTGCCACCAACGTATTTCCGCTTTTGTGTGTATCTCGTCTGCTCTGCCGGAAGTCCATCTCACTCCGAATGTAGTTGCTACGAGTATCTGATGATGGATACCATGTACGTGCGTCCCCCGCCTCTCCTATCTCTCAACTCAAGGTTGTATCAGTTGTCTGTTAATCCTTCTCCTGAGCGTCGAGTTGGGCTTGATGCTCCGGGTGGACGCGCTGTATGGAAGGTCCCTGAGAGGTATTCTTAAAGTGATCAACCGAGCGTCCAGCTACTCATACCATTGCCTCAGTGCGCGTGTTGCTTGGGGTTGCCTTCGTGCTGGAGATGGCGGTACGAACGGCCAGTCTCTGTTATGCAGTCCGACGCTCATGTCGCTTCAGGTATCTCTGTCGCTCAATGCTACGTCGCATACGAGCTTGGTCCGGATCCTGGAGCCATTTCCCCTCTGGTTATCAATCAAGGGATGCGTTTCTCACGGCGGACCGACGACGTATTCGCTTTCATGGTGCGTCGTGACCATGCTGCCGCATTCCCAACTGCTCATTAATTTGCTTCAGGATCCCTATTCTTGCTTTCGAGAGTAAGTTCTACATATTTCCTATACTATGAGCTGTGATGTCTGAACCATGCCGCAGCCCTGCTGTTCGTTCTCAATACCATCAAGTGTATATCATATGGACCCCTAGACCACACACCGTTAATCTATCGTCTACTCCGTGACGGGAGTGCATACTACATCATGTGAGTCCTGCAATAAAGCTGCTACGACTCGCACTCCTTTGCTCACAATTGCCATGAAGCATCTTCGGTCAGTTGATGACCGCCTTTGTCGAGTTATATCGGCTCATTATGTTCCAGCGGTCATCCTCTTCACCACTATCGCTCAGTTCATTCAAGAAGCCCTAGTCACCACCTTCTCGATGTACGTACCCGAAGAACATCAGCTGCAACCACTACTCATCATGATCGTCCGTCATATAGCTGGTTGACGGCAATCTTCTCGTATTCGGTTAGTAGCTTTTCCTCGGACATTCCTTTCCCGACCCTGATCGGCTTGCGCTAGGGATGCCATTTGCTCCTGAGCATACGCAAAGCGGCCGCACTCCGCCAGCGCATGGATCTGACCAGCATCTCGGCCGAGATCCCCACAATCGGACACGGTTCCACGGACGACTCTTCTCTCGAGACGCCACAACCGACCCACCCACGGCCGTCCGCGCAACATCGAATAGAGTCCATCGAGCTCGTGCCCCAGCAGCGGGTGTCGCTGCACCTGTCCTCGGAGGGCTCGCACGACAGCTCCTGGGCCGCGCGATGCACCCGCGACTGGGACGTTGTCGACGCCGAGAAGGCGTCGACGAAGAGGCATGGCGAGCGCGCCGGGCGGTCGGAAGACGAGACGGGCGTGCGGTGGTTGGAGCGGTGGCGGCCTTAGCAGCTGCCATCGGTGCGCATGGATGGACGGACTGTTCGCATGTATGATATTTGTGAGCTCGGATGCATCGGGCGTGCTGTCACTCCTTTGGTTTTTTTCAGGTCTGCTCTCGGAGGGCCCGGGCGTCATGCGATCCGAGCGGTGTGGCGCGGGTGTTTCTCGCGGCGGTGTCTGCTGTCGACATAACGTCAAGCTGAACGAACGACAACAAACTGCTCCAGTAGACATGCTCGATGCATCTGAGTTCTGGCCTGCGATGGCCCTTCTCCTCCAATTAGCTGGCTTTGTTCTCCGGACAGGCGTATGACGACGACGGTACGTGATCATGCCTACCAGCAATGTGGAAGGCATGACGATCACCAACCGGCAGATGCAGTGTCACGGCGACCGACGTCGTGGACTCTGGTCATTTATCTGCGAGTCAGAGTCCAACAGGCCCAGCCTCCGCGCCGCTTTCGCAAGTAAGAATACATACCCGTGGTCTCTATCGGTGATCTACAGGCTTCATAGCTAGTGTTCGAGTCCGGACGGTACGTGGACTCCGAAGCCGACCCGCGAGTATCGCGGGATAGGTTACATCAACGTGAAGCGTGCGCGTACGGTGGACTATCGACGGTCGACTGGGGCTTGGGGATGATCGATGATCATAGGAGGAACTTGTCCAAATTCAGACGAGGGATCCATATGTGTAGTCCACTCCCGCCGTGAGCCAGTCGACCGCCCTCCAGAACCCGGTGGATGGAAGGAGAGCTGTGAGGCGCGCCCCGACTCTTTCGATCGCGGTCGACGGGAGGAGGACAGAAGGAGACGGCTCGTCTTCTTCATCATCCTCGGATGAACCTGGAGGTGAGGACGATGAAGTTTGTGCAGAGGGGGGCACCGATTCCGGAACAAGGGTATTTGTGAATGCTGGAGTCATCCGCTCCAGACCAACCAGGTCTATCGTGAGCGTGACACGTTCAGGAAGCGTGTTTGGGAATATCCTGGCATCGTCAGAAAATGGAACACCCTGTATGCGAACGTCATACTCGTCGCCGACGAACGTTACTGCTTCACGATGAAGAGGATGGCTGAAGAAATGTATACGTGGACATGCCGGATGACGTGTGGGGAGGAACCTCGGTCGCACGGGCTGAGCCAGCCAGCGCCATCTGCAGACTGACGTTGACGTAGATCCTTGGCCTGTCAGGACCCTTTCGTGGTCCTGCAATCCTTGCAACTGGGAAGCATTGATCCTGGAGTCTGATGTCGCCCGGCGGATGGAGACTTCGGCCCACCATTCCCCAGGAGAAATGGGTAAGTGCGGGACAACTGCCAATCCTTTAGGTCGGCACTTGCATCCCACACCAAAGCGTAGCAACAGGATTTCGCCCCGAATAACGCTGAGGAAGCGGATATCCAGAATGAAAGGTTCATCCTCGGTACGTGGCAATGACTCCACAGGTGTACGCAGTAAAACCGAGGAATCGGAACGGATGGTCTCTATTGCAGTAGACCCGTTGAAGGTGAAGCCGTGACGAGTCTCGAGGCGATACAGCATGCCTCCGGGGAGGTAGAACTCGCATGGCCGCGACCGACCAGATTCTGACCGATCACCGACTAGGCGAGAACGAAGGATACCTGTTCCTGCCAGTGGGTAGTAAGGCGCAGTTATCGGAGAAAGAGTGCCAATGCAAACTTGTCGTAGCATGAAATCCATGGGACCAATATAGTTGGACTCAATCCAGGCGCCCCGGAATGACTCCATTGCCCGCACCCGGCCCATTTGTCACAGTAGATGTAACGCCTACTCCGGTGAATAACATGGGCTGTGAGGGGGTGTCGTGAGCACAGTCCGCGCAGAATGCGCGGACCAAGAAGAGGATTAGACGATATCCTGGCTCATCACGGCGATAGCAAGCGAGATGGGCAGCGTGGGTGAAGCCACATTCAGTTGCCAAGGGAGCATGGTCGGCGGAGATCGGTAGGACGAGGACAAGTCCCTGACTAGTGAAAGAATCTTGCGTGATAGTAGCAAGGGGTAGCTGGCCGCTCCGGGCAAATTCTTTGTACGGCGGAATCTTCAAGTTGTCTATATCCGCGGAGGCGGCAAAATCAGCAGGAGAGCGCGCCAGGATGCTCTCCCACTGGCAGGATGCATGTGAACCTCTTGTCCTGAGGTAGGCAGAGTGAATGGGATCGAGCTGCAATTGTTAATCGGTTTGGGACATGGGGGGAGGATCATCGAGGCGTACCGGCAGAGGAATAGCTTCAAAGGAGGGGTGAATTGATCCCCATGCGAAGATGCTTTGGTCAGGGATGTTCCTGACAATTTCTACTTGCAGTCGTGTGAAGGCACGGCCACCTTCGCCATATATGATAGGCATCGTGATTCCAAAAAGACCAAGGAGGGAGTATGCTCTGTCTTCTACACGACTCGTCTCTCGACGTGCTGCCCATGACATACGACGTGCAACGCTATGGTGCCCAAGACCACGTTCGGCTTGTAGTAGTACGTCTAAGTCCACCCCGGTAACTTCCGTGACCGTGTCTAGAAGGGAGACCTTGGACCCTAGGACGCGCCATCCTCGCGATAAGAAGACGACATACCGTGGCGCAATGAGTTCTTGCAACGTCCAGCCCCTCGTGTACCATTTCGCGCGACGAAACTGCGATTCCGGGCCGCATGGGTCGTCATCGTCGCCAACGTCGTGCAAGTATGCGTAGCACGTAGCGGCAAAGCTATACCAGGCGAACATGGAATTGATAGCCTCGGAGAGTTCCGCACTGCTGCTCTTGTCGATACAGCATGTATCAAGCCACACCCATTCGTGGCCCTCGAGCTCGGCGAGGATGCAGAACCGCCGGGCCTTCTCGGTCACGAGCGAGCGGGGGTCCTCTCCGGTGCGGAGGCAACGAGGATGGATCGCTTGGATGTCCCGGAACGTTTGGGTATGGTCCGAGTCTTCCCATACGTGCGACAGGATGGCGTAACGAACTGAGTCGGGATGGGTGAAGTGCCTCAGCTCCAGGGTCTTCGTATGCAAGAGCCACATATTGCCAAGAGATCTGAGGGAGATGTGAGCGCAACGCACCGACAATCGAGTGAACGCGCGAGAGCAGTACCTTTGATTTGGATCTGAATTGGAACGGTGTTGTCGACGCGAGAGCTGGGTAGATGCTGTCAGCTATGCCTGCGGCGGAGGGGCATGAGACGTACCAACGGCGTCGGCAGGCGGTAGGGAAGATATGTCGGACAGCGAAACTCGTCCTCGCTCCACCCTACGGTCGAATGAGCGGTTCAGATTATGGACCACCGACTTCCAACAATCGGGATACCCCATACCTTGGAAGAGCTGTGGTGGTGCGAGTGCAAGTGTGCCGCCGTTATCGTCCATCGCAGTGGCCTGTGTCTGTGGGAATCATGTCAGTATTCACACGACAGAGGACCACGAGGTAGGCAGCGATGCCCGATATGATCTCCCGACGGGAATGTTTGCGGTTTGTTTGGTCTTTGTTTGGCCCCAAATCCGCTCACATTGGAGGCACATTGTATGCAGCGGGTGTATCATAGTTTAGACGGCATGATGAGTAGCATAGATAGTCCGACGATCTCGTTAGACACGATCATCTGTCTCCCATCACCATGAGCACGGCGCGCTTCTGCAGGACCGGTGTCTACCAGGACTCGTCCTCGCTTTCATCGGGCTATCCGATATGTCTGTCACTCGATGTAGTCTAGGAGTGGAACTTGAGCAAGAACGCACCATGGCAGACAACTGGAGCAATCCTCCCGCGTGTACATCAGGAAGATGTTCTTCAAAAACCGAGCAGTAGCCCGCTAGGTCCTCCCACTTCGGTACGAACATGTTCACGTTCGGCATGGGCGCGCCGCGTCGACTTAACGACTGCTGAACCCTCGGCAGAGTCACGGAGGTACCGAGGTCAGACGGCTGCGCCTCGCCCAGACGAACGAGTCGGAGATCAACCGTCTGGAGAGTAGGCGGGGCATGCGAGAGGAGCTCAGCGAGGGCGGTACAGGAGAAGCGTCCGGTGTCGATGGCGCGATAGTTCCCGAAAGGTATGACGAAGCTGAGGGAGCGGAGTTGGGGGCAGGAAGTCAACTTGAGGGCAACCCACTCTGTGACATGTTCGACTAATCACAAGATGTCACTGCAAGGATCTGGATCTCGGCGTGCAGAACAGACGTACCGTCCTCTCGCATGGCCAGCATGATGTTGAATACGTCCAGATTGAGTTCCTCCAGGTTGCTACAGCATTCGCGCAATAGACCCCCTACTAGTTGGACGTGGGGCCAGGTCCAACAATCAACAGTGAGTGTGCGAAGACCGCCCGGTAAGAGGGTTCGCCTGAAGGCATCAACCGTTAGCGAGTGCCCTTCGGAGTCTTGAAGCGGGCGGAGGAGGAGGCTGCGACAAGTAATCAAGGGTGGCGAGGCCCTCGGGAGGAAATCCGACTGTGGCATCGGTCTCATGAGTCCACGCTGGAAGCTTGCCTCCATGACTTCGATGATATCTGTGTCGAACGCAGTGAGGACGGATGCGAAGGAAGACCGATGTTGAGTTGGTACCCAGCATCGGTGGAGTACGAGCCGGTGCAATTTGAACGGAGTGGGGAAGATCGGCTGGTCTGTTATGAATGGTAGACTATCCTCGGGACGAAGGAACCATATGTCCTGGCAGCGAAGAGTGCGAAGAGCTGGTAAATGAGACAGGGCGCGGACAAGGTGGCTGTCTGGCGATACTCGTAAGCTGACGAAGAGCTGCCAAGGCATGCGACTGGCTATAGTAGGGGGGCCATAGACCACCAGATTTTTGACATGTCTCCCAATATGGGGTGAAGCCGTTAGGAAAGTCGCGAAAGACTCGAGTCGAGCGGTACGAATGCGGAGCGATGAGAAGAGGTGTGGGAGACACAGCTCCCGCCAGGCTCTTGATACTGTGGCCCAGGCGAAGAACGTTTGGCGATCAACCATCTGCCTCGCATGAGATAGAATACATTCGATCACGTCGAATGGAACATGTTTGGTGAATGTCATCGGTGAGAGCTCTTGGAGCAACAATCGGTCAGTGAATTTGTATTCACAATGTGGTCGATATAAGAGTGCTCACCAGGGATCAATTCTAACTGGGGAATATAGTCTGGGCCAGGGCCAATTCAAGTATGGACTATGTTTGTGGCGGTTAATAATCGTAGTCACTGTGACAGAGTGGTAGAGGAGAAGTTACAATCGAGAGTCGACTCGAGTAATCCCGCGGGGTCGTCTAGCCCCTAACCCTAAGCTCGACTGTGTCGCTGAGCGCTCTACAGTAGTTGCAGACTTGCAGTCTGAGTCTCGTTCCTTTTGCAAGGGGTCCACTTGTCCCACGACTTCGAAATTCTGTCCCCGGGGATGGGATTACTGCTGGCTTGGAATAAGATTGTTGCCCCCCGCGGAATAAGAATCATGTCCTCCGATTATAAGAAAACTGCCACCTCATCAACACAATACAGCCCGCCTACTTCAACATTCCCGCCCGTGCCCCGGCGCTTTTCTGTCCGTTGTAAATGAGATTTCTGTCCGCCCTACCTATGTTTCTATGACCACTGCATGGATTTATCTCAAAAAAGCGAGTTTGAGCTCCGGATGCTTTCAGGACATACAGAAAAATATTCATAGGAAGGAAAGAGTCCGGAATGTTGATGCAGGAAGCCCGTCAAAGTACCACCAATTTTAGGCGCTTAGATCTCCAGAGGGAGGAGAGAAGCGCCATCGCTCGGCAAGTTCAGGCAACACTAAATTCGGTAGGAGGGGCGGTATGAAGCGCTCCTGGACCACACTGAATTCTTGCAATGATACTGAGAGAACGACGCAAGTTGAGAGCCAGAAAATAATTTTCCAAGGAAGAGAAGGCCTGTCCATATCATGTTACAAAATATGGGGAAGATCGGTGCGACGGAGAGGGAACCCTAGGTAGGGCGGGCAAATGTCCAATCCACAGGGACAGAAATGCGAAGTCGTGGGACATGTGACCATTTTGCGTTCCTTTTGACCATCGTCTCCTTCGTCGACCGCGCCCCTCGTCAACCTGAATGCGTTACAATCTGACCAGCTAGCTCCCAAAATATGAATGAACACATGCCCAGCGCTCCCAACACGTATCCTCCACCGCCAATCCCAGGCGGCCCCTCAGGACTGAAGGTGTGCACACAATCACGGCCTCTATGGTTTCCTGTCGGGACGAGCCAACCTAATCCAAGCCGCAGCCGTCGATGTCGGGACACCGTGGTGGCACGCGGTACAAGGAGAAGTGGGTGTCGTCCACGTGGTCTCTTGGGTGTCGTGGACAGCGGGGGCATTGATGGCGTGCAGGTTCCAGGCGTTGAGGGAGAAGTACGACCAGGTCACCGCGGTGCGTCTTTGTTGGTCATTTCTCGAGTGGGATATGGTGCGACGGTCGACGGCGTCGGTAGACTCACGCAGAATATGAACGCGCTCTTGCGCGTGCGGACGACAAGCTCAAACGTCTGCAGGAAGAATGCAAGTACGTGTCATTCTGCATCTCTTCCCATTCTTTTCCCACTATCCCCGCGACATTTCTCCCCATATGTCCTGTATGGACGGTTGTCCAAGGAAGTCCAAGGAAGGAACAGAGGTTCAATCGTGCCCTTCCCACTATCCCCCCCTCTACGACCTGCTGGGTAAGGTGACTGGGTCCGCAATCCATATAGGCATGCATCGGTGCGGCTGCCCAGTCAGAAGCGCTATCTGCAAACGGAACACGTTAGAGTTGGTAGGACCTGTGTCGATGGGGGGATTCGGCTAGTCGCGAGGGCGCAAGGGCTCGCCATTCAGTAGTTCAATCTGCCCACTGTTCCCAAAACATTGTCAGACACAGACATATAAAACATCACTGACGTGTTCGACCATACAGTCTCCTCCTGGACGCCGTCGACATCGCAGTGCCCGCCCAGCCCACCCTCCTCCACTACCTCTCGCGCGACCCCATCCCGCCCCAATACTACTCATACACCGTCCCCGTCCCCCCAGCCGGAGCCGAGGGCAGCGGCCCCCCACCGCCCATCCACCAGTCCAGCACGGCCCCCACCCCTCCTCCCCAACAACCCCCAGCGCACATGCCCCCGCACCCTCCCCCCCTCTCGCACGCGCACTCGCACTCATCCCACTCGCTCTCGCGTTCCAACTCCCATGCGCCCGCACACCACGCCCACGCGCATCCGATACCGCCCCATCCGCACTCGCACGCCCCTCCGCCGCCGCCGCCGCCGCACATCATACACGCGCCGCAGATGCAGGAGCAGCCGCCGCAGCGGCTCCAGCCCGTGCACACTTTTGCGGTGGAGCAGCTCGGGCCGCCCCCTCAGCAACCGGCGGCGGCTGCGGCGGCTCCTCCGCCCCCGACCACGACTACGACTACGACTGGGCGTGGGCGCGGACGGGGGAGGGGACGCGGACGGGGGCGTGGACGCGGGAGGGGCGCGGCTCAGGCTCAGGCGCAGGCGAATGGCGAAAACGGGCGGTAGTCCGCCTTGTTTCGTGCGTCTCTTGTCTTCGCAGTCTGAAGTATGTTCGTGTTGGGGACTGACGTAGCGCGGGAAAGGGGTTCTGCTCTCTGGTTCGGATCTGGTGTATTGCTCGGACGTGTTGTATCGTATGTTCTGCTAGTGCTGCTGTGGATGACTATCGATTCGAGGTCTAGTCTCTCACTGATATGTTCAGCCGTCATGGCCTGTCTCAAGTATCTCTCCGTGACTGACATCCCACTCTGAAGCGAAGGCACCGTAAGGAGACTTCCGAGGCTGGATAGCCCCGAAAGAGCGCATAGGTCCTACACAGACAAACGAAGATAAGGCACACTGTTATCGCACAGTGCACCTTCGCGATCCGCTCGAGGTTGTTGCAATGTTGCATCGCAGGCATGAGGATGAAATTGGACTACTACCTCTACAAAAGAATACAACAGTATCGTATACTGCGCCGACGTACAACTCTCTCTCCACTAATGATGATGTAGTGTTACAATGCTATAGTAATGTGCACGGCCATGTCCGAGAACCGGGGCAGTTTTGGAGGAGGATGGGGAGGGGTGAGCTCACTCCTTCATGTTGAGCACAACACGGCCGACGACCTTGCCCTGCGCGAGGCCCTCGTACGTCCTACACAAAAAACAACACGATCAGCATCCCACGGAACAGGATAGACAAAAGCAGCAGCATCGACGTACTCAGCAAGCGCAGACAGCGGCTTCACCGCATAATGGCACTTGACCTTCCCGCGCGCCGCAATATCAAGCGCCTCGCGCGCGTCCTGGCGATTGCCCACATACGACCCCACAATATTAATGCTCTTCACGACGGTGAAGAAGATGTCCGCGCTGAGGCTCGCGCGCGCGGGGAGGCCGACGACCATGAGGCTCCCGCCCATGCGGAGGTAGTCGATCGCCTGCGCGTACGCGGCGGGGTTCGCGGCGGTCACGACCGCGGCGTGCGCGCCGTACCCGTCTGTGGCGTCGATGATGTCCTTCACGAGGTCCGTCGTCTCCCGGAAGTCGATCCACTTTTCGGCGCCGAGCTTCATGCAGAGCTCCTTCTTCTCCGCGCCGGTGTCTATGGAGGGGGAGAGATAAGAGATGAGAGATGGGGTGAGGGGAGATGAGAGGGATGGTGGGGCACGCACCGACTGCGACTACGCGGAGACCCATTGCGGCAGCGTACTGGACGGCGAGATGGCCGAGGCCGCCGCCCGCACCGGGGAGGACGATCCAGTCGCCGATCTTAGTGTTCGAGTACTTGATCGCGCGGTAGACGGTGATGCCAGCGCAGAGGATGGAGGCAGCCTCCGCCGAGGAGAGCTGGTCGGGGATGGGCGTTACGTGCGTGACCCACGAGACGACGTATTGCGAAAAGGTTCCGTCGACGGTGAAGCCGCTGTATTTGCCGTTGAGGCAGCCTGATATGGGAATGACGTCAGCGACAGGAGACGTGCGAGGAAAGGGGTTTACTGACTCTGCTCGAGGCCTTTCCGGCAGGGCTCGCAGTCCAAGCACGAGTAGGCGAGCCACTTGATGCCTACACGGTCGCCGATTTTGACGGGAGAGTTCTGGGTGTGTTGGCCGATGGCGACGATACGTCCGACACCCTGAGAGGAAGAGAAGTGTCAGCGGCGAACAGGAGGGCAGCATATAGGGCGCGTACTTCGTGACCGCCAATGAGAGGGAGCTTGGCCGGCAGTGGCCAGTCGTTGTTGCGGGCGTGGAGGTCGGTGTGGCAGACACCGGAGCAGTCGAGCTCAACGAGGCATTCGCCGGGTGCGAGCTCCTCGGGCTGCTTTACGGGGTGGTTGTCGACGACCTTGAGAGGGGCGTCGGTGGCTTCGACGATGGCCGCCTTCTGGGTCTTGGGGATGGTGAACTGGGACATTGTCGATGTCGAGTGGAGGCGGAGAGCTGTGGTGCGGAGGGCTGGACGAACAGCGGCGAGTTTATATAGAGCGCGTGGAGAGGCAGCGACCCGAGTGGGGAAGGCTCGAGAAGCAGAGACGATGCTGCGCTGAAAGGTCGACATGAGTGACAAGGGTGGGAGAAGCGCGCTTTTAACGTCAAGAAGCACGCTCGATATGGCATGGCGGAGACGGCGGGAGGTAACGTCGTCGTCAGCCAATGCGGGACAAGGCTTAGCACGCGGGCAAGAGGGGCTCGATGTCGCCGCGCGCGTCCGCGGGCTCTCCGCTGGACTTCCGTCTCGACCAGCCTCGGTCGCGACCTCCGGCGAGATGGCCCTGCCTGCACTGCAGCAGGTGGCGTACAGGCTGACGTTCGATAGGCCGGATAACCAGTTCGCAGGCCTAGAATGAGTGATGGCCTAGATCAGCTCTGCAGACCGCGTCCGGTGCATTCGAGCTGCTGGGGCCCGGACAACGCTCCAGACAACCAGGCAGCTTGAGACCCATGCTACTCCAGGGCGCGTACGAAAGGAACCCGAGACAAAAACACGGGTCGATTGAGCAGATGAAGCAGCCAAACACAGAGCAGGACGAAGAGACGAGAGACGCCGGAATCGGAACCGATATTCCGACGTCATTCGTCACGAAACGCCCGCTTGTAAGCGACGCTCAGCTCAACGTGAACTTCGGCAACAACGCTCCCCACAGTGACACAGCTCTAACGACCGTATCGTAATGTCCTGATCACCAGACGGGACCCGTGAGTAGCCGTGAGTCCACAGTCGTTCCTCCACAATTCCGTCCCCCTTCGAAGGACAATCCGGCGCTCCATGTAGTTCAGTTTGCGAGTGACGACCCTGCTTGCTTCGTTCTACGCGGAAGAAGTCGCGGCATCAGGTACACAATGTCTGATAGTTGGAATGACTTCACGGATCATATTGACTGGATGAAGCGAAGGGGGATTTAAACTCAACTTCTGCGGGGTAGGGGCGTCTACTCACGGCATCTGCCGACATACGCCATCTTGCTTCTACGTCCCTCACACGCGTACGTTCTTACCACCACTATCTCTCAGCAGGATCGTCTCCCTCGTTACAGTTACATGGAGTTCATACCGAGTACATAGTCTCACGACTGCATCTGAACCGCGCATATGCTCATGACACGCCGTGCAAGATGCAGCGCTCGAAGCGTCATGGGCTAACAGCTCTGGGCACCAACAGCACATAGGTGTTATCGGCGCCGGACCGTCTGGCCTTGCCGCGCTGAAAATCATCAAAGACTCTCCCCAGTTCAAGGAGGGTCTCTGGACGGCCACCGCCTTTGAGGCGCGCGACAAAGTTGGTGGTATTTGGTGAGTCTCCCAATTTCCTCAACGTCTAATGTTTGATCCTTCGTTCATAAGTGATGCTCACAATAGAACATATGTAGGCTTCCAGCGCCCGCGACAGGCAATCCGCCGTTGACCCCGCTGTACGACTCGCTCACGACAAACCTCCCTCACCCAGTGATGGCATACACCTCCTTCTCATTTCCTCCCAGCACGCCTCTCTTCCCTCCAGCGTCCACCGTGCTCACGTACCTCGAGGACTACGCCAAACACTTTGACCTGACTCCCCACATCCGGCTCAACACCGCCGTCGTCTCAGCAACGCGCGACCCCACCGCACACAAATGGACAGTCACCACCCGCGACGCCAGCTCCAATCCGAACCCGAACCCGAGTCCCGACGAGACGCACACCTTCGACTACCTCATCGTCGCCAACGGCCACTACCGCGTCCCCCGGCTCCCCACCACCCCCGGACTCGACGCATGGCTCACCTCGGGCAAGGCGACGCACTCCGTCCACTACCGCAACCCCTCCGACTTCGGCGACGCCCGCACAGTCCTCGTCGTCGGCGCCGGACCGAGCGGCCAGGACCTCTGCACGGACCTCCTCGCCTCCGGCCGCTCGGTCGTGCACTCCGTCACTGGCGCGGCGCACGAGGACCTGCACGACGGCCGCCTCAAAGTGCGCGGCCGAATCGCGCGGTACGTCGACCCCCAAGCCGCCGCGGAGGGTGCAGGCCGCGTCATCTTCGAAGACGGGTCCGAAGAGTCCGGGATCGACCGCTGCGTCCTCGCGACGGGGTACAAGATGGACTTTCCCTTCCTCCCCCCGTCCCTCCTCCGCCCCGCCCTCCCGCCGCCCGTCCCGCCCCTCCCCAACGTTCTGCACAACTCGACGTACCACGTCTTCTCGCTCGCCAGGCACGTCTTCCCTCTAGCGGGAGCGGGCGCGGAGGAGGGGGGCCCGACGCTCGCGTTCCTCGGGCTCCCGATTCGCGTGGCGCCCCTCCCGCTGCTCGAGGCGCAGATGCGCGCCGTCCTGCACGTCTTTGCGTACCCTGAGCGCCTCGACGCGACGCAGGAGGCGGTCGACGTCGTCGCGCGCTACGAGACGCTCCGCGCGCGCGTCCCCCCTCCCTCCTCCCCTTCCTCCCCTTCCTCCTCCCCATCTCCTTCCTCTCCTTCTTCTCCGACAGCGCAGTCCTCAACAGAGAGCGCGAGCGAAGTGGAGCGCGCAATCGCGAGCGCGTGGCACCGGTTCGACGGGCACGAGCAGTTCGCGTACCGCGACGCGCTTCACGCGCTCGCCGGGGAGGAGGAGCGGCGCCGGGTCGCGCCGTGGGAGATCGAGATGTACGACGCGAAGGGGGTGCTGCGCGAGGAGTGGCGGGAGCTCGAGCGCTGTGGGATCGCGGAGGAGTGGGTGCGCGGGGTGGGGGAGGGCGGGGTGGGGGAGTGGGTGGAGATGATGCGCAGGTTGTTGAAGAGGGCGGAGGAGAGACGGGAGGGGAGGAGTAGGTTGTGATTGTGGTTGAGACTCGGGACGGAGGGTGGGGGTGTAGGTAACTGGCGCGGGAGTAAGTACTCGTCCTGAGATTGTTGTGCCAACAATCGCATGGCATTCACGCTGACTCTGACTTGTGCTCCAACATGGAGCACAAATGCTCATGCGATTGTCTGCTTGCTCAGTGAGATTGAAGGCTGCCTCTCGTGTTGGCTTTGCGCAGTCCGAGCGCATTCGAACTGTACCGGTGGTGAGTCGCGCTACATATACACGGAGGCATTGTTTCTGATTGTCTGCTCCCCTCAGGATTTGCCACAGGTCTAGCAACGCATCTATAGCGAAGCGGACATTGGGCGTAACGACGCTCTCCACCGTCTCCGGTGTCTTACAGAATCCGTTCTTCTCTGTGAACTCCACAGTAGTGGGATCCTCACCAACTGCCTTTCGAAGGCTACACACCCATCGTAGACAACCTCTGTCCGGGCGCGATCGAGCAGGCATTCGCGGACGCAGCTCTGCCCAGTCGGAGGGCTGTCCTCTCGCTGTCCTCATTGCGCCCTGAGTGGAGGCAAGCCAGTGCCGACAGTGAGGTGCACGGGATGTATCGTTACACGGGCTTCAAATGCACGTGCCATACCATGAACCTCGACTCCTGCACTGGATGGGAGGACGAAGACGATGCCCACCACGCCTCGTTGCCACCTGAGGTGCGTTCGTATTCTCACGGTGCCCTGCCGCGCTAGCAGAGTAGATAGATCATAGCGCTCTCTCAGCTACCATGCCGCGAAGGTCGCAGCTCTGGTGCAACTGTTAAAGTTCAGAGCCGACACGCGGTGGTCAGCCATATGTAGATCGTCTGTTCGAGGATCACTGGCAAGCCGACTTAGTACTTACAATACAGTCGTACTGGACGTGCCCACAACGAAGCGGAGGTTGGCCATCTCAGATCTCAACTCGGATATGCAGGGCCGTCTTCGGTATCGAACGTGCCAGGCGCGACGAGGCTGTCGAAGAGAGGTTTCCGTCACAGTGTCAGCGCGGAAGCACTTCCAATGATAGTCAAGACTCGATTCATATCAATATCTACAATGACCTTGCTGCTCTCGGAAGCAACTTGACGCAGTGGAAGCGTGCAGGGCTCATACCGCGTGTAACCCTGAAGTCCCTGGATCGAAACCAGGAGTTGCTACTACGTGTGGCGTTCAAGTCTCTTTTGGTTTACATCTCCATTTTGCTCCATGCGTCGAGCTGTTCTATATCGTCGACGCTGTATCTCGAGGCAGTAGTAGGTCAAACTATTTTAGGATGTAGCGAGTCGGAATTTGTCGGTGCATGTCTACCTCGTCGTCTCAAACGTCGTCCCTTGCGTATCGCTCTCATGCAGTCCCACAGTGGAGCAATCTTCATACTCTACCTCGAGTCCTTTGAGGAAGAGGCCTTCGACGAGGGGCGCGGCGGGCCTCCCACTGCATGATCCCTCATTGGGATACACGAACCGAGGCACTTGAGCAACACTTCCTCGCATTCCGAATCTCGGCTGAATGCATGTGCAGCTGCTCGATCAAAAATGGATATGTTTATACACAACGTACAGTGCACAGACGCAAGATGGGCCACGGACGGGTAGTACGAGTGAGGGACAGTGGTATACCGGACACGAGGCCCGCAGTAACGAGGGCAAAGAGTAACCAAGAGAGATGCGAGCGAGCTAGATCAGGAACACTAACCACCAACCAAGCAGCGCGACGTCTCCGTAGTCACAACAACACATGCACACAAAACAGGACACAGAGCAGAGAACGCCACAGCACATGGACACGACAGGACACAAACAGTGGCCATGGATGATGCGGAGGATACACAGAAATTAAACATACTATAAGTACACGGGAGCACTGTTCCTTTAAACAATCAACAGTAACAACAACGTTCGCAAATCACGGGTAAACAGAGCTCCCTCGCCTCAACACGAGAGCTCTCCACACGCTGGCTTCACCTCTCCAGCCTACTCCTTGATATCCGCATCCGGCGGCGGCCCCGAAATGTCCACATGGCCCTTCCCGTCCATAACCGCGTCCTTCGTCGACACCGCCAACCCCGCCTCCCTGCACGCCCGCTCCTCCTCGTCGCCCAAGCCCAGCGGGTCCCTCGGAATCCACACCACCGGCTGCGGCTCCACCGTCGCCGGGTGGTAAAAGTCCTTCGGACCCGCCTCCTCGTCCACGCCCCGGATCGCGCTCGCGGTCTCCCCCTCGCCGTCGGGAGATGCGCCCGCCTCGACGTCGACGTCACGCTCCCTCTCGCGCTCAGCCTTGTCCTTGCCTGGGAACTCGTCGATCGACCCGGGCACGCTCGGCCGCTTGCGCACCGAACGCTTCTCCGCCGCCGTCGACTCCCCTGCGGCCTCAGTCTTGCCCTCCGCCTCAGCCTGGACAGACCGCGCTGAAGCCTGGTCGTCGAGCTCCTGCGCCGCCGCCGCAACGTTCGCATCATTCTTGCCATACGTCATATCCGCAAGCGACAGCGGGAGGAAGTGCGTGAGCGGGCCATACGAGTCATTGATGATGGCCTGGAAGAACACCGTAAAGGCGATGAGGACAATCATGAGCGCGCCCTCGGGAATCGCGCTCGCGTTCTCGTTCTCGTCCCGCGCGAGGAAGAAGAGCGCGGCGAGGCAGATCTGCTGCAGGTACATGCCCACGAACACGTGCGAGATCGCCTTGGGGAAGAAGAGCCCGCCCGTCTCGCCCCCGGCCTGCCCGTCGAGCTGCCAGAGGAAGAGGTACTTCCAGAGGTGGTAGAAGAGGAAGAACGTCGCGAGCGAGAGACCGTTGATGATGGGCGAGATGATGCTGTACGAGAAGGCTGGAGGCATGTTATTAGAGTGAATATGGAGACATGGCGCATATACTCACTGATGACAGCAAGAAGGGTGATGGTTGGGAAGAGGGTACCCCAGGAGACCGAACGGAGGGAGTACTTGATGCTGTAGACCGAGCGGGGGGTCGAGCCAAGGATGAAGAGCTTGACATAGTACAGAACGAGAGGCACGACTTGAAGGAAGCCGGCCGCAGTTCCAGACAGACCTTGGAGGATGATGTATCTGAAAGCCTTGTCAGCCTCATTCCAGAAACGCAAAATCGGAAGACTCACGTCAGGAAGAAGGTGGAGGCCTTGGGGAGGTTCTGAGCGAGGAGCGATGGGATGGAGCCAGGGTTCTGGACGAGATCGGGTAGGGCGGCAATGATACCGGACGAGAGCGTCACGATCAAGAACGAGTGCTATATCAAGTTGCACGTCAGCCACCACCCCGTATAACCACACCGACCGCAAGATACGTACAATGACCTGGAAGATGAAGTATCGCTTCATCAAGCTGAGTTCAATGAGCGTGCGCTGGGGCATGCCCTCAAATTGCGCGAGGAGGCGCAACACAACGGGGAGGAGCGCCATGAGGATCGCGAGGAACGCCGGGGGCAGGATACCGGAGATGATGCCGACGATGACGTCCGGCAGCTCGCAGAGCCACGCGAGCCAGCTGTACGTCGCGCAGAGCGAGTGCACGTTGGACACCACACCGACGAATGCCACTGCAAGCGCATACATGCATCAGATTCCACATCGCGACACCCATACTCAATGGAACTCACCGGGAATAGCCCAGACGATGATGAGCCCGAGAGTGATGCCCCAGCTGATAGCCGTGCGGATCCGCGCCTCATACGGGTTCATGTTGAGGTTGCTCCAGATGACGTCGTCAGGCGCGACACCCACACCCTGGGCCTCCATGCGGTACGGCATGTGGTGGTTCAAGACCTGCGCAGCCATATGCGCCGCGATCTGCTGGTTGAAGAGCACGAACGCCGAGTTGAGCGGGGGGTACGTCTGCGACGTTCCAGGATCGGCCTTGAACGAGTCGGGATGATTGCTCTCGGGGGCGGGGAGGCTCGACGACGCAGCGACATCGCGCGCGAGGGTACGGCGGGCAGTCTTGAGCGCGGCGTTGGTCTCGGCGAGCTCCTGACGCGCCCACTCGATAGAGTCGACCTTCTTGCCCATGAACGGGAGGCCGAAGGGCATGAAGCCGACAGGAGGAAGACGGTGCGTGGGGCGCTTGTTGCGGGGCACGAGCTTCTCGGCGAGCGAGACGTCACCGCGCTCGACATCGATGATGCTGGGGTCCGTGAGCGGGCGACCGTCGTTGTTGGCGGTGTCCACGGAGGCGCGCTTACTGGACTTCTTGGACGCCTTCGCCTCCGCCTTCAGCTTCTTGTTGTGCAGCTTGACGGCGGTGTTCAACAGCGCCGTCTCGGCGGACTCGAGCTTCTTAGCCGCCTTCTCGCGGCGCTCGTACAGCTCGGGCATCTCCTTCAGGTCGCGGTTGAGCCAGACCTTGGCGACACCGCCAGGGAGGTGAGAGAAGAGGTTGGAGATCGCAGCTTCCGTGAGGTAGCGACGAGGAACTCCGGTGATGAGGACGGTGCTCGCCTGAGCCGAGGACGCGTTCTTCGGGTCGATGAGCCATCGCTGGCGGGTGGTGACGAAGTGCTTCATCTCGTAGCGGACGTTGTACCAGATCCAGATGGTCGACAACCATGCAAGGATGAGATGGGCCGCATAGCGGTTCTGCTTGTCTGGAGCGACGTTACCAAATATGAAGCGGTCCAAGCCGTCATGGCGCCCGACAGAGGTGCCGACGGAGGTTACGGGGAGGAGGACGAGCCAGGTAATGGCCCAGATGGGTACGAGTATGCGAACCATCATCCGGAGGAAGCGGACGAAGAAGTAGGCGTCCATGCCGTTCTTTGACCGGATTTCCCGGTAGTCGGACATGAAGACGGCAAGCGGCCATAGTAGGACGTTCTTCGAGAGCTCTGCGACGCGGCGGCTGTCATGCGGAACAAGATCAGCACTTCTGTGGTCGGTTCAAACATCGGCAAGACGACGGAGGCATGGAAGAATGAAGCCGGGAAGCGGGGTTGGCGAGCCTGGGAAGCTGCGGAAATGTCCCGACGCCGCAGAATGGACAATGGCGCCACTCGGGTGGGGGAAACTCCGGAGGTAGAGAACAGCGGACAGACGTAGCGGACAACCGCAAGTCCGCGCGGGCTGCTTGGCAGGGCTCTGCAAGGTTGCATGTGGTGAACGGGGAATGCGAGAACAAGGCCGGGCTCGCTATGGGGATGACTGCGCGCCGCCCCGGTTGATAACGACGACGCAGTCTTCCCCGATAGCGACGACCGAGGGACCGTTCTCGACGCTCGAAGCTTGAAGAGCAACTTGCGGACCCCGATCTCGAGAAAGCTGCTCCCCGTGCCCGACCCATGCGATGCCTCAACCCAGCCACCATCCCAAAGCCAACCGTCGGAATGAGAAGAGCCGACTCACCTCTTGGGGGGTATGTATGATCGTGGTTGATAGATAGCGGGGAAGAAGGGACGGACGAGGGTGAAGACTCCGACTTGGATACCGAACACGGCCAAGTTGAAGACGAGGGCGGTGACGAACGTCGAGGTCGACGCCGTCGTGGCGTTGGACAAGTCTGAAGACCTGCGTGGAGGGTGAGCTGCGCGCGCACTGCGATAAGGGAACGCGAGGGGACGTACATGACGGGTCGTGAGATGAAAGAAACAGATGGGGAGGAGAAGGGGAGGGGAGCGGGGGGAACAAGTTAAGGAAAGGCAGAGGTGGGCGGATGAGATATGAATGGAAGGAGACAAGAGGTTGACGTCGGGGCTATGGCGCAAGCTGCCAGCCGCAATCCACGATCGATCGTCACCGACGCAAGGTGTGCCTGCACGCGGGCTTTCCCTCTCGCTCGCCCCGCGCAACTTATACTCGCCCGCCTCCCGACTCAATTGCTCGTCGTCAGTCCGTGATGGACAGCCTCCCCCTCGGCTATCTTTCTTGCGCAGTGATCTGCACGTATATCGTCCCTCTCCTCGATGCCTCCTCAAAAACCTCTGCGAGAGTAAGTAGAGTCGTCGGAGGGCGAGCACGAGACAAAAGCGGCCGAGATGCTAACTGGCATCCGATGCAGACATATCAGCCCCTGGCCGCTCCACGCCCCACAGCTCCTGACGTCACCACATACTGCGCGCTCTCTGCCTCCCGATCGAGTCACGGCCCTACCCGATCAGACCACACTTGGCATCTTCTGTCATACGGCGTCACTCTCTCAAAGATCTCAACCCTAACGTTGTGATGGCAGTGCGCCGGCATCAATGACCACTGTCCAATTCACTCTCGTTAGTTCGCCGGCCAAGGCATTTGCAAAGATTTTCAGTTGGTCGGGCGGTCGACCACTGGCACTCTCAATGCGACCGCCCACCGCGCGCCACCATCGATGTCAATGGGCGCGAGCCGTCGAAGAATGGTTTATCTCTTGTTTGGTTCTATGGACGAGTTGGAGGAGCACGGCAGAACGTTGCCTCTTCCACCAGCTTGGATTACACCAGCTCCACCTCGCCGCTCGGAACCGCGCTCTTCGCGTGAGGACTCTCCGAGATGCCGTCATGCGTTTTCTGCGAGCCTGGCTCACTCCGGATGAATCGATCGGGTCTCCTCGATATGCAGCATCGATCCTTGGAGACGACGTGGAACGGAGAGGGGCAGAGCAAGTCGGAAACAAAACAACGTGAACAACATCCGACTCGGACTAGGGCATTACGACACGAGCGCTGTGTTCAGGATGATCATCCTGAGGATCATGCCCACGCTCACGCGGTGGCTGGCATCCTATTCAGTCTCAGGCTTCAGCGGCGCATAGGAGCCGTCATGCCCACATTGCGTGGCGACTGTGCACTCACGCCGACCACGCCGATTCTTGATTCAAGTGGTGGACAGGTCCGGAGATAACCAGCGTAACGACGTTCAGAGAGACGCAGTGTCGCTATTGGATAACGCCAATCACATTGGTGGCAGATACGTCCATTGTGGTTCGACATGATCCTTGCAGCCGATCAGATTTGCGTCCACATGCCTCGAGGGCTGATTGGAGGGAACCTAAAGCCCGGCGCCGGATGGATATGTAGTTGTTCACTGACTCGTTCATTGGTGTTCGAGATCAACGACGTTGTGGCTGCCACCCGCCGAGCACTGAGCACTTTCACCCTACTTGATTGAAGCTAAGTATCATTTCTCCGTTCGTTCGAAAGCCATCGGAACACATCTATACAGGAACCCAGACCGCCGGAGCTTACTCCCTCCGACCACCTCAAAGACTCGTTTCTCAGTTCTTCGCAGCAGGACGAATCGCCTCCGGGGCAGGCCACACGTCGCACACCGCCCCGTTCTTGAACGCCAGGCCATACTCCGAGCCATCGCCCTACACCACCCCAACCCCATCCCACCCCCACCGTCAGCACGTACACAACACAACTCGATCTCTCAACCGAGGAATGAAGACTGAAGACACGCACAATAAGATCCGTCGGGAACCCAACATCAAACGGCACAGCGCCCTCGATCTTCCTGTAATGCTCCGGCCCGAGGCGGACGTCGAGCGCGGCGATGTTGTCCATGAGGTGCTCGACCTTGCGTCCGCCCACGACCGGGTAGACGTACGGCACCTTTTGCAGCACGTACGCGATCGCGACTGACGTCCAAAAAAGTGGTCAGTCGGAGGTCAACGTTCAACGGCCGTACGATGGACTCGGAGGGGAGGGACTCGGAAGGGAGGGGCACGGGCGGACGTACCTGCCTGGACGCTCTTCGCCCCGACGTCCTGCGCGACCTCCTCGAGCACCTTGCACACCCTCCTCTCCTCCTCCGTCCGCTCCCAATCGTACGACGCCACAGTCCGACCTGTCCCCCCCCCCCCCAAAGCAATGTCAGCCCAGCGCCCTCAACCGCAACCAACCGCCTCCCCCCCAAAAAAACCGCAACGGTCAACCCTCACCTTTCTCCCCCGACTCGCGCCGCTCCCTCTCCTGCGCATCGCTCCTAATCCTGCCGCCCGCAAGGACGTTCCACGGCGCGAGCGCCATACCCTCCGCCCTCGCCATCGGGATGATCTCGCGCTCCAAATCGCGCTTCAGAAGGCTCCAGTTGCCTTGGTAGATCGCGAAGGGCGTCTTGCACGCCATGCGCGCGTACTGGTTCGCGCGCGACACGACCCAGGCGGGGGCGTCGGAGATGCCCTGGGGTGCGTTTGGGGTGAGTGCGGGGGTGCGTGTGAGGGGGAGAAGGGGGTGAGGAGAGGGGGGAGGAGGGACGTACGAGGTAGAGCACCTTCCCGGCCATGACGAGCCCGTGGAGGCCGTTCATGACCTCCTCGACGCTCGTCTGGAAGTCCCACTATGTCCGGGTCCGAGCCGCATCATGTCAGCCTCCGGGCATGTGGAGATTAATGATGATGATGAGGGAGGGGGCTCACCCAGTGGAGGTAGAGGATGTCGATGTAGTCCGTCCGGAGCTTCTTGAGCGAGGCCTCGACGGAGACGTGGAGCGACTTCATGCTGTTGCCCGTGTAGCACGTGTGCTGCTTGATATCCGCGCGCCCGCGCTTGAAGTTCGTCGAGTACTGTCCCGCCGCACGTCAGCCTTTGCCGTCGCCGCCCCACCGTCCACCAAACCTCGAGGAAAACCGACCTTGGTAGCGATGACCATCTGATCCCTCACCCCCCTCACCTCCATCCACTCCCCAATGACCCCCTCCGAGCTCTCGTCCTGGTAATTGTTCGCCGTGTCCACAAAGTTGCCCCCCGCCTCGTAAAACGCGTCCAACAGCTTAAAGCTCGACTCCTTGTCCATCGCCCCGAACCCGAGGTGCGCCCACTTGTCCCCGACGCTCATCGCGCCGAGGCAGATCGGCGAGACGTGCACGCCTGCGAGCGAGGAGAGCCGGCGGTGTCTGCCGAGCGGGGTGGGCGGGGAGGCGGCGGGGGGCCAGAGCTCTGCGAAAGACATTGGTGGGGGTGGAGAGGTGGAGATGTGAGAGGTTGAGGTTGAGGGTGGGTGCTGGGGAGCTCGAACGAAGCCTGTCGGGCTGGTTGTTGGAGGTCCGTCCTCGTCGTCGCTGAGCCTTTATAGCGGTCGGTCGTCCTCGAGCGCACGACTCTCTTTTGAACAGTGCGGCACGACCAGGCTGGAAGGATGGCCAACGGCACGCGTCCCCTCGGCACTCCCACTCCCGAAGCAGGTATACGACACGGATGACAGCCCCAGTGACCAGTTGCGTGAGGGTGACCCCCTTGGCCCTCTTCTGCCCGAACGACCGAGTCGCAGGTGGACTGCCGATGTGTGTGTGGCGTCCGCAGGTAATCCAATAGCCTCCGGCCGCACTGTGGACGGGCGCCCTGAGGCGGGCGGGAAGGAGGAGGATATACCGATCGGTGGTTCGCCGTGTGTTCGATGTTCATCGACGCGCTCGCCTGTCAGGCGGCGACGTCAGGCGATTGTGCGATTCCTGAATTCATGTGCAAGATGTAGAGTAAGGCTTATTGGACGTCAGATGGTGCTATGGAGGATGGCAGGCGAAGGACACACCTGACCACTTGCGTTTGACTCACCAGCTACGGTGAGGCAGCCGGCTAAGCTCGAGACCGTGGGCGTGAGTTGATGGTTCAGCGTGCATTACGAGACCTTCGCTGTAGACGACACGGGCACCAAGGATCGAGACTGCGACTCCGAAACTGGCAGCAAGGCGGAAAGCCAATGGAAAACCCCAATTGAAATTGGGACATTCAGCTAGCGGCGCTCTTTCCCGACGCCTGTTCAATCCACCGGACAATCGCGTGTGCTCTTCAAGACGAGGTCTGCGGAAACACGAACAATCCCAAGGTATCTGCCGAAGATGAGCGAGTTAGGCCGTTCCTTCAAAGTGTGGACGCGTCATACCATGTAGAGCAGGCAAGTAGTACGTACCCGCAATCGCCTCTCCGTCTCAGTGAGACGACGCACATGCCCGTGCGGTTGCGGTTTCAACGAAGCGTCGTTCTCTAGCGTGCTCTGGAGTGAAGGGAATATTGCCTTCCAGCCCGAGTGCGTGGATACCCTTATCCGTGGCGGCCCGGGTTCTCGAAGACAGGCTCAGGCTGATTTTGCGTACGACACATTCCCGGTGCCGATCTAATTGGGTCCACTGCCGTTCTGGAACCTGGATAGTCAAACGTTGGAACTCAGCGGGGAGATTTCCTCTGGTCAGCCTCTGGTGTAAGCAGGCTTCAAGTTGACGTTCGGGCGCTTGCTAAGGATTGTGTACGTATAATTTCGTCAGGCGATGTTAGTCATAGCAACTTGACGCAGTGGAAGCGTGCAGGGCTCATATTTCATGATACCCTGAAGTCCCTGGATCGAAACCAGGAGTTGCTATCATCTTGACACGTACCTTTTTGGCTCAGCCCGTCAGCGCAGACTGACTATTTACTATGTAGTATGTAGTACCAAGTCTGCACGGTGAAAAATCTCCAGAAGTCACTCGAGCTCGAGGTGGTATGGAAAGCTCAGGAAGACAGTCGCTGTTACCACGGATCGGTAGCTCCAAGACACCACTCGTATTCGCCGTTCCCAGATAGGCATGGAAGCGAGGTTGAGAGACAAGGTCTGAACGATCTGACGTCGGGGAGATAACGATCGAGCCTCCCCGCGCACAGAAGGTGGCTGATGGCGTCATCTTGCCTTGTTCTGCCAGCCTCCGCTCAGCCAGATCTGTATCTTGCCATCCACCTTCTCAGAACATGGTTTCGTGGTGAGCGCGACGTTTGTGTGGCGGGAGGTACTGTACTGCACCACTCACAACAACTCGCGTCAGCGGAGTCTTCCATGCAGGTATCCACGCAGGACGCGATCCCGTTCTCCATCGGAAACGAACTCCGGGTGACTGCACGCGCAAAATTTTGCCAAGTGGCCAATCGCATGGACAAGGCGTCCGAGACTCCGACGACTGTCTCAGTCTGCGCACGACGTGCTGACAGCGAGAGGGCAGAAGCTGGCAGAAGGTGAGGGTGCGATTGCCAGGATGTGTCGATTGTGTCGCAAGCTGCCCAAGAGAGCAGGATTGGCCGGATGGAGAGCAGGCGCGCACCGCTGGTCGAGAATCGCCGGTGAAGCAGCGAGGATCGCCGGCCTTCCATGGGCCATCGCCGCACGGCATCGCAGGAAAGAAGTCGGCCGCGCGTGCGAGCAAGCCTGAGAGCCCTGGGAGCGTGTCATGTGCAGCGCGCGGGCGGCGCAGGCGCGAGCGGGCGCGGCGGTCGCGCGGCCTGTTTTCGGACGCGTGGGCGGGGAGCGGGGGCGATCTGGATTCTGGGGAGAGGATCTGGTGTTGGCGTGCGCGGTGACGACACGCGCGCGGGGCTTAGCGAGCGATGCCTCAGAGGGGAGGAGGCTTCTGCGCGCGTGGGGGAGGGCCGCGTGGGGACTGAATGGACGTCCATCGCCCTCGCGTGGCCCTCGCCCTTCGCGCCCGTCCCTCGTCCAGGGCAAGAGAAGACCGGACAGTGGGTGACGTTCGTTCGAGAATCGCGTCCCCTCCCGAGCACCCCGGCTCCTGCTAGCGCGCTCCTCCTCCTTTCCCAGCGAGGTGGCGTCGTATATCAGTCCAGCCATCCTCTCTCCCCCGCCGCCTCTCCCCTCGCATATTGCCCCCCGCCCCCCGACGCGCCCCCCGCGCCTCCCCCGACGCTCCCACCATGCTCCGAGACACCCCAGGCATCACCCTTGGGCTCATCCTCCTCGCCGTCTTCCTGCTCCGCAAGTTCATCGACTTTCGCGCTGCCGCGGCATCTGTCAAGTAAGTACCAGGCGCCGCTCCGAAAGCGTCTTCGCCATATACTCCTCCCCGTGCACCCACCTCATCTCGGTCTCTTTCCCCGCGACGCGCGTGCAGCAATCTCCCGGGCTTCCGCACCCTCTTCAGCGAACGCTTCCCATGGTTCCCCTTCCGCGTAAAGGGCATCTCCCCGGGCATGCAGTCCGAGCTCAACCTCTACCGCAAGTACAAGGACTTTGAGGAGGCCGGGTGGGACATCATGTCCGGCGTGCGTCCTCCCCTCTCAGCTCTCTCGTCCCTTCTCTCTTTCTCTCTCTCGCGTGCGCCTCCCCCTCAATCTCCGCCCAGGTCAACTTCTTCCCGACGAGCGAGGTCACGCTCTACCTCGCGGACCCTGCGGTCATCAAGGTATGTAGGTCCGCGCTCCCCCCCTTGAACTTTGCCGGAGTTATCGCAGAACGCCTCGCTCACTCACCTTCCCTTCCTTCCGTTCGTTCGTTCCCTTCTCGCGCACGCGTGCACTGCAGGAGGTCATCGGCGCGCGCTCGCGTTTCCCCAAGCCCATGGGCCCGTACAAGATCCTGCTCGCCTTCGGCCCCAACCTCGTCGCGTCCGAGGGCGACGAATGGAAGCGCCAGCGCAAGCTCGTCGCCCCGGCATTTTCGGAGGTACGCTCCTGTCCTGGCTCCTCTCGCCCGTCGCCTGTCGCCTGCGCGCGTATTTCATTATGCATCATGATGCCACACGCGACGTCCTGTATACTTCGCGCTCCCTGCCTGTCCGGACTGGACCAACGCGCCGTCCTTCAAGACTTAGACTGAGAATCCCAGATCTGACGGCGATCATCGCGTTTGCAGAAAAACAACAAGCTCGTGTGGGACGAGACCGTGCGGATCCTGCACGACCTCTTCGACAACGTCTGGGGCCCCAAAGACACGGTCGACATCGACAACATCACCGACCTCACCGTTCCCGTACGTCCTCGTCCTCCTCGCACCCCCCCCTCCCCCCACATACCTTCCATCACCACCGCCACTGTCACCGCCACCTGTAGTAGCTAACCCGCCCCGCGTACGCGCGCGCGCACGCAGATCACGCTTCTCATCATCGGCGTCGCGGGCTTCGGACGGCGCATGTCCTGGAAGGAAGACGGGATCGCCCCCCCGGGACACCAGCTGACCTTCAAGGTGAGCCTCCCCGCCAAGGTTGCACCTTGGGTAAGCCGCGGCTGGACTGACGGGGCTGCGGGGGGGTGGACGGTGGCAGGAAGCGCTGAACGTGGTCTCGCGCAAGCTGTTTTTGCAGCTCATCTTCCCGATGTGGCTCCTCCGCTGGGGCACGCCTGCGATGCGCGAGTTTTACGTTGCGAGTAATGAGCTCCAGGTGCGCCTCTTCTGTCTCCCTTTCCCTCTCCCCTTCCCTCTCCCTCCCTCCCTCCCTCTCCCTCCCTCGTCCGTCCCCGGTGTAAGACGAGCTTGCTGACGGTGCGGGCGGGCGGCGTAGCGGTACATGATGGAGATGATCACCGCGCGGCGGACGGCGGAGGTCAAGGAGGAGCGGCACGATCTGTTCAGCAGCCTCCTGGACGCGAACGAGGGCCTTGCGGAGAGCGGGGAGAAGCTGTCGGACAATGGCCTCCTCGGGAACGTCTTCATGTTCATGGTCGCAGGTGCGCAGCTCCCCATCCCTCAGGCCGGCGTATTGTTGAGCGTTGGGCCTCGACTCATTTGCGTCTGCACATGCCACAGGGTACGAGGTGCGTCCGAGATCTCCTCAGAATCAGGAGTCGCAGCTCTCTCCTTCTGCGCCCGCCCACGTAAGTCCCACCTCGTCGCTGACAACGTCCTAGACGAGCGCCCATACATTGGCGTTCGCGTTCATCCTGCTCGCGCTGTACCCGGACGAGCAGGAGAAGTTCTACCAGAACATCAAGCAGCTCCTCGGCGACGGGCGGACACCTGTGCGTCTCTCGCTCTCTCTCCTCTTCGCTCGTCGCTCGTCGCGGCTGGCTCACGTCGGGCTCCGACAGGGCTACGAAGAGTTCTCGACCTTTGCATACACCATGGCGTAAGCCCTCTTCCTCCCCCCTTCCCCCTTCCCTCCTTCCCCTCCCTCGCCCTGTCTCTCAGGATGCTCACACGCGCGCACCACAGCGTCTTCAACGAGACCCTCCGCCTCTTCCCGCCCGCGATCACCATCCCGAAGCAGAGCGCGGAGGACACGGCGTTCACGACGACCAACGCGTGCGGCGAGAAGCGCACGATCCCCGTCCCCAAGGGCACCTTCATCACCGTGCACACGCCCGGGCTGCACAATAACCGTACGTCCGCCGTCCGCCGTCTCTCTACCTCTTATACTAGCTGATTTACCCACCCGCCGCCTCCTACGCTTCCACTCTTCCGCCCTCTCCCGCGCCCCGGCGCCCCCGCAATGTCTCGCCCGACAGCAAAGTACTGGACCGACCCCTCCTCATTCAAACCCTCGCGCTTCCTGCACGGCGACTACCCGCGCGACGCGTTCCTGCCCTTCAGCGGCGGCCCGCGCGGGTGCATCGGCCGCGGCTTCTCCGAGACCGAGTCCGTCGCCGTCCTCACGCTCGTCCTCGCGCGCTACCGCGTCGCCGTGCGCGACGAGCCGCAGTTCGCGGGGGAGACGCTGGAGGCGCGCAGGGCGAGGCTGACGAGGAGCAAGCTTAGTGTGACTTTGTAGTGCGTGTCTTTTCGTTTATTTTGCTTGGATGGCGGTGGTGGTGATGCGGTATGGGAGACCGAAGCTGACTTTACCCTCCTCCTCACCCCGCAGCCCCGAACGCGCCCCGCTCGTCTTCATCCGACGATAACAGGCCCCGCGCCGTGCAACGCCTCGCCTCTTCGTACTTCTTGACTGCAACGCTCAGGCCTCAGGACTCGCGCCACCGTACGACCGCAACGCACTTTCCGATCTACATAGATCTTCATTGATACCTTGTTGCATGATACCTCCGTCCCCGCCGTTGGGCAGGGAATACCAACTTGAATGGGAGAAGGCATGGGTGCGGACCGGGAGATGCTTGCTTGCACACATCCCACTCATATGCATGTGCTTCCGTCGGACTGCATACACAATACACGCATCTACACGCTCATCCCTCCGCATCAGACACCTGTCCACCGACGAGGAGGCCCGGAGTGCTATCGGCGTCCACCGCTAGTCGATACTCAGTACTCAGTGGTCAATCATTGTACATTTGCAGAGCGGACGCTCATCGGCGCGCGGTCGAGGTCATAACGGACAGAATCGGGGGTATTATGCGAATACATACGGTACTTGACGGGAAGGCGGACAGCGGACTCGGACTCGGGCAGGGCTGTGGAGGTGGGGCGGGGACGGGGTGCGAACGTGGGGACATGAGCGACGACGACGGGCGTGGAAAAAACCCGGCCGCACGTATTCGACGAACGACGAATGGCGAATAAACAATTCAGACAAGGAACGATGCGGCCGGGGGCGTGCGAAGAGCAGCAAGAAAGAGAGACAGAGAGAGAAGGGAAACAAACAAGATCTCAAGATGTCCATGCGAAGACGATAGATCGGTAGATCGGACGGGGCAGTTAGATATGGAGGGCCGGGTGGGGTGTGGGAGTGAACACGGGGGAAGCTGGTAGGGGGGTTTGTGAATGCGGGCGATATGGAAATCATCGACAGCTCGACGGTAGGTTGCGTTTGCACAGCGAAGGAAAAGCGGAGAAGGGAGTTTGGGTGTGTAAGGGGGTTGTAAGGTGTAAGTCAGCTATATGAGGAGTTGAAGGTGGTAGAGGCGTGGGCGTAAATTGGGCGTTAAAGAGAACGTAAAAAGTGTTCACCCTCGTATCGACGGTGTAGCGTAGACGGTGGAAGTGGTGGGATGAGAGATACAGCTAATGTCCAAGTGTTCGTTCCGCGTTCGGGGAAGAGATGATGGCCTTGGCGAGCCGAGTTTGAACGTCCCACCAGGTTAACCTACAGCGACGGCACCAACCCACGCGGTCAGCGAACAGACATAGCGCGTCAGCGCACGCACGCACACTCACCAAAACAATTAGTGACCAAGTCTACACCTGTGTTGTCGACGTGCCAGCAGCGGGAGTTGACTGCGGGCTGTGCTTGATGTTCGTGTACGCAGGCGGGAGCTCGACCGTCTCAGGCTCGTCGTCGGGCGGCGGTGGCGGTTCAGAGGGGCCCGCATCATCGTGCTGGATGATGTTCACTGGGCGGAAGCTCGGCGGCACCGGCGACTTGCGCGCGCTCGTCGACGGCACGGACGATCCCGCGCGCAGGTATCCGCCGCCACCATTGTTGTCGGACGTGCTGGTGGACAAGTAGGATTGGCGGTGGTCGGCGCTTTGCCGTGCTGAGCCGGCGAGGACGCCGCCGACGACAGAGCCGTCGTGTGTCGTCGACGCCACAGTGGGGTCGGGGAGGACGAACGGTTCGGGTCGGTAGTATTCGGGCAGACGGCCGTCCCCGGGTGCACCGTCGCCATCGCCGTCTTGAAGGAGGTCGACTGGGCGCTCCTTCTGGTGTTTGTGGAAGCGTTGACGGCGGGTCGCGAAGAAGAGCACCAGTCCGATAGCGATAGCACCGACGACGCCACCAATAACGCCTCCAACAATCGCGCCGACGTTCGTACCACTAATGAGGGAAGAGCTCAGTTCGTCGTGGATTACCCGTGAGGTCAGGTGAAAGCTTACCCGCCGCCACCGTCGTTGTCACCGATTGTGGAGCCATCGGTACTGGTTGGATAACTACCACCGGCAGGAGACCCTGGAGTTGACGAGGGCGAATCATCACTCAAGCACGACTGACTATTTCCTGCTTGCAGGGTGTACCCGTTACTACCGCCACTTCCGAGCCCACGGTCGTCGCCGCCGATGAGGGTGAGTATTGTCCCTGACCGGACCGAAGGCGTCCACGAGAACCCGATGCCTTGTCCAGACACGGTGCTCGTGTCGCCCACTGGAATCTCAAACGACTGTCCGCCAGGAATGATTCCTTGAAAGCGAGGCGTACTACATCCCCATGATCAGCAGAAAGTCGGGACTGATCGAAGAGGTTTGACGTACCCCTGGGGATCACCGTCGTTCCACCATATTCGTGAAGTTTCACAGGTAGTCAAGACCCTGTCTGGGGTAGTGTGGAAGAACCATGGGGCTTGCACTTGCTCGGTCGGGTCAAAACAGCCATCCTGGCCCTCGAGAACAGTGACTGCGGTGCTGGTTCCACCAGTGCCGAATCCCGAGTCGTCGCTGACCTGGCAGAGATGGTTAGCCAACTGCGTCCACGGGTTGTGTGCCGCCTGTACAGACGCAGTAGAAAACGTCAAGCCCGCGGTTGACCTCTGCCTGTTCACTCTCGGTGTATGCACACCAAGAGCACGATACCAATAATATCTGAGACACACACGCATCACTCGTGCGTGCGCGTTGCGTCTCACACGGGCTAGCAAGACCGCCTATCGTTCCAGACCGTGGCGGCGAGATTTCATGAAGAGGCGAGGTTCGTCGCGCATATACCCATAGCGCACCGTGTTGCGAGCTGAAGCGGCTCACAAACGAACGGTATGTGGTGTAGGAGATGTGGAGCGGGATGATACGCTTGCCAATGGGTGTAGGTAGCTCACCGCGATCTGGTTCATTGAGTTGGCGCCGACGGTGATAGCGCATGCGCAGTTCTCTGCGGACACGGCGATACGGTTTGCGCCACGCGAATCCCGAGTGCGGAGCCATGGGGACGCGTTGAGAACGCCACCGACACCCATTTGCGCTGAGACGAGCGTGCACAACTGCAAGGTTCAGTTCGGGCAACCGCTCGTCCGACTGAACATGACTCCCGAGGACAGGGCCTCCTGCACTCGAACCGCAACCCGCCGCATACACCCAGGTATCCCCCGCATACATCCTCCAGGATGCCTGGAAAGTGGAGATAAGGAAGGGAAGCATGAGCACTCACCACTGCGATAAACTGCGAGTTCTCGGGGAACCTCAGCTGGAACGAGAGCGAGCCGGTGGTGCCGTTGAAGGGCACATTCGTGATCCTGCGGGCCTCGACAGCGTTCGGGAGGGGCGTCGGTCCAGTAGGGACGAGGAGGAGCGAGTATGGGGGTCTGCCTTGGCCGGTGATCTCAACGGTGAGGTTCTCGCATTGTCGGGGGGTGTTGACAATGTTGAAGGAGTAGGCTGCGACGGCGGAGAGATAGGGGACCGCCGCGAGGACGGGGAGGATGCGGGGGGCGTTGGGCATCGTCCTGGTGGTCGGGGGGGAAGACGAGAGCACTCCACCAGAGGTCCACGGGCGTCCGGATTTGTTCGAGGATGGGTGGAGATGTTTTCACACGGCCAACGGTAGCCGTACTCCGACCCCGTTCGAGTAAATGCGATGACGGTGCGGGTTCCCCGGGGCAGAGTCTCCCGTCGCCGACGAGGGGGCGGGCTGTGAGCGGGAGCGAGAGGCGAGCTCGTCGTCGTGGCCGTTGTCGAGAGGGGTCCGGGCGTCATGCATGTCGGCCATGGCGGTGACAGCGTCCATTAACTTTCCCGCACGATCGTTGGCACCCTCCTTCCACATCGGCGTCTCTTTGCGTCACTCGCCACGCGCGCGTCATATCTCGGCCATGTCCGGCGCGCCGACGCTCAACGTCACAATCCCAGGCTGAGGCTGCCCTAGACCTGCGCACACCGAGACAGCGCGGTATGTTCTCCATGCATTCCCAACGTTAACACGAGCCGCCCTCATCATGCAACGCTGCAGGCATGCCGTTGGTCGTCGGAGTCCTCTCGAGGACGCAGGTGCGTGTATTCCGGTTATCGGCCATCAAGCACGTCTCATACCCTGTTCTGTGCTTCCCTTCTATTCCTCGCGCAGCCCACGTCAACTGAACGAAGCATTGTTATCTCTCCTGGTTACTAGCAGCGCTTTTGTACTGCTTCTACATGCAAGACACCTGACCAGCCTTCCTCCGATCGCTCGACTGCGTGCAGTCATCGCATCCTCGATCCCTCCAGTCCTCGCGGACACACGGCCTCGTGTCTCGCACCCGGTTCCGTCGGCCACGTGGAATGGTGTGTCCGGCTGGGAACCATGTTTGCAAGGCGCACACTAACAGCAATCCCACTACGTCCATGAGGTGCACTCGTGAGTTTATTTGTTCTTCTTCTATGCCTCGTACAGCCCCGTGACCCTCCATCTCCGATAGCGACCCTTGCTCTGGCGAGACGATCTTCTCCCTCGGATGGATGCACATTGGTCACATAGTTACCAACTTCAGTGCCTCCGATGCGTTGCTTCAGGTGAGTGAGCGTCCAGCGTCGTTGTGACAATCGTCTTTTGCTGCACGCACGTGGTGCTACAGGGTCCTCGGTCTTCTGTCTTGTCTTCATTAGGTACTCTTCTAAGATTCCATGCTTCAACCTGGGTACGTGGTCTCTGCTAGAATGTGTGCTCAAGCCCAATGTAGGTTGCTTCTTCCAACTTCCCTGCTTGCAGAGTATGATGAGTTTCCAAGGGAACTAGCGCTGGTAGGGAACGTCTAAGTTTTGCTGTGGCTTGTCCTTTTCCGGCGGTAGACTGTTTTGGTGACTGCTGATTGTGTTCTGGAGGTGTTCATGTCAACGGATACAGGCTGTTGAACTTTTTGCCTCGTTGGAGGTCAGGCGCCCGGCATCTTCCCACGGTCCCGACGCCCTCGACCACGGAAAATGGCACACAGAACACACTGGTGAACTGCTCGACAGTCGACGTGCAACTCGCCAGCGTGTTCTGCGCCGTCAAAACCAGCACAATCATCAGCTCTCGCGACGGATCCAATCCCCACGAGAGCCACGATCGGCCGTCATCAAGCATCCCGAAACCCCTCTGCCCCTCGAGTGGGTCCGCCACGGCCCACGCCGGCTCGATCGAAGACGCGGCTCGGCGCCGATGAGGGCAACCGCGAGCCGATCGTGGACGAGGGGGACGTTGATCGTGGCGGGCTCAACGTTGCTGCCGCCGGCGATGGGCGGATGAGGATGTGATCAGTCCCTTTCAGGCAGGACCGCTCGACCTTGCGCTCGGCGGGGTTCTTGGTTCGTTTCCTTGCGTTCGTTTTGCGTCTTTTTCCACGAGACTCTTCCAGATAAGCCCTTGATTGCGGTGGCGGCCGCCGAATGGCATACACCGTCCGTCCGCGCGGGTTACTCTCTTGCCGTGGATGGGGGGCCGAAGTGGAAGGCGGGAGGCGGAAGGGAGCGGGAGAGGGATGAGGGATGTGGGGGGATGGTGGTGGTAGTGGGTTGAGCGGGGTGCTGGGATGAAGGTGGGAGAGACCCCCGGTACGCGCTCGGGAGGCATGTGTGGGAGGCGTGGTCATAAAGGTTCCGCAGACAATAAGATTTGTCACGGTGGGAACTCAATGGCGCTTTGTTGCGCTGCGCTATTGTTCTCAAGTACGCTATTGTTGTACTAGTAGATATTGGTCGACATTCCATGTGAGTTGTACTGTCAGATGATGCTGCCTTTGTTCTGCCTTGATCACCGATCAACCTTCCCACCGTACTCATGGTTTCTCAAGCTAGTCGATTTCGCTCGCGCTCGACGTAACGGAGACCCCATGTGCGTCAACTGTCGTGGTTACATCAAGCAAGCAAGTTGACCGATGACCTGGGAAGTCTTCTACAGGTGACTCGGCGTGGACACACGTGTAGGGTCTTTTGTCATGACCAGGGTGCCCCTCGTGTAGCTGACTCGACTTCTAACCAATCCGAGGGTGGTTTGAATTGGCCGCCCACGTCGCGAGCTTTAACTCGGCAGTCCAGACCGTCTACACGACCTTCTCCCAACAAACCATCGGTCGTGAGTTGAAAGTCCGCCATCGATATTGCGCCTGCCCTCGACGGTGTGTCTTCTCTCTTGCCCTTCTGTGTGTTCTTGCCCCTAACATGTGTTCTGTAGGCTTCTTGCTTATGTTCATCGATGGCTTCTCGTTAAGACCGGTAATCCGTCCATCCCATACGCAGATTTATACCGTCAATTTCCTGCTCGCCCGACGCACGTCCCTCGCAACGCTGCAGAACGCGAACGTGTTGGTCAGTACGTGAGCAGTCACGGAGGCGAAAAAGCGCACCGAGGTTGGGCGGAGGGGCACCAAGGGGGGAATCGAGCTGGCAATCTTGACCGAACCGTCGCCTTATGAACCCCTGCAACCGGTTTGATAAGCCGATCACACCACGGCGCGCACGGCCGCAATTAGTCTAGCACCTTCCACTCCCTCGGCTCGAGCCCTCATCCGATTCGCAGTCAATCACTGGGCATCATGTGCAAAATACTAATTACCCAGGCCCCGGCTGGCAAAGCTCTGGCCACAGACAAAGATGCTTTATATAAGGCTCGCGAATTTGGAACCCCGATCCCTCCAGCTTCTCCCCCACACCCACCCACTCATCTCTCCCATCACCATTCACCCTCACCACAATCACTAAGAGGGATGCACCCGTCGCCGTACCCGGGCTGGACACCGCTCTCGACCGTCAGCGCGAGTGCTGGAGCAGGTCCAAGCTCGATGGTGCCCCCAGCGGAGAGTGCCACCGCCACGCCGGCCAACCGGAACCATCGTCGTTTACCTCCTGAGGCCTACAAGATTCTCAGAGGTACGTACCTGTATCTTCCCTTCTCGCTGTCATCCTCCATTGCACCGCCGACCCGCAATCAATGATGGATGTTCTCACGGCGTCTACTGGACATCATCAACTGAAGCTAACGCACCTGCACCTCTTTGGGGTGATCATCAACAGATTATTTTAACGTGAACCAATATCCGAGCAGAGCAGAGAAGGAGCAGCTCGTCAAACGCATCCGAGGCCTGCCAGGGTGCGAAGACTACAACCTGAAGAGGCTGTCCCTATACATGAACCAACGGAGGCAGGCTCGCAAGTCGTCCGAGAATGTACCATCCCCGTCCATGACCTCTGCACATATATGTACGTGCCCACCTCCCCTCCATCTCGCACTGGGCGCTGACCCCTGTCCGTGGAACCCGCAGTGTACCCTAGCCTAGCGAGAGACCCCGTGTTAATAGAGAAGTTGGAAGTGCTGCTCAAAGAGCATCCTAACCCGCCACCGGAGGTAGCAGCGATCTGGGCGACCCGGATCGGCGTCGGCGTCGTCGCGGACGACATCCTCACATACGCGCGGCTGCAGCGCGCCCAGAGCGGAAGTGCCGATCCCAACCCCAACATCAACTCCAACACCAATCCCAATCCCATTACCAATACCAACGCGGCTGCTAGCGTGAGCGTCCGATCGCCAGCGCCACCCGCACCCGCCACCCGCGCTGACCTGCACCTACTATTTCCGTCGCAGGTGCCGAGCGTGCCGCGAATGCAGCTCCCGCCGCTACCGCCGTTCCAGCGCGAGCCGCCACCACGAAGCACGCGTCCACGCTCGCAGCTCCCGACGCCTGCGTCGTCGACGTCGCCCGAGCCGCGCTCTCCAGTGTTTCAGACAGGGTACCGGGCACAAGTACCTATCCCGGGACATGCTGTAGAAGAGGAAGAAGATTATGAGATGGACGAGGAGGAGGTGAAGGATGAGCTTGACTCGGAAGATGAGATACGTGAGTGATCTATGACTGCTCTTCATGCCCCATTGTAACATCATCATGTGTGGTCCTTGTGTCTCCAGCGCTATCATCGGTGGTTAAACCACCAGCAGCAACAGAACGAAGACACGAACCGTACTTCGACCCACGTCTTCATGAATTGGCCAACGAGCTGCACGATGCCCTGACAAGGCCGCCAGAATCTCCCCCTGGAGGGACACCGAAAACATTTGCCGACCTGTCCCGCTGGTTGGAGCAAGAACAGACGTCGGTCGCGTTCCTGGAGAACCTTGAAAAGGGTGCCTATGCTCCGTTCGGGCTCGTCCCTCGTCCGTGACGAGCAGAGCCTCAAGCTACCCCCTGCATGCCTTCTTGTTCAAGCAAAACCTTGCAAAAGGAGCATAAGCGCTTGCACATCGGCACTAATGGGTCACGTGCATTTTCCCACATTCCCTCCCGGGCTCCCTCCTTCAAGTTCTTGTCTCTACCATGCAACACCATGATACCATGTCACTTGTCTCCATTGCGACGTGTCCCCGGCGGGCTTCATGCTTTACTATGCTGTGTATCACGCTTTGCTTTCGACCTTCGCATGCGCATTGTTATACCACAGGTGCTTACTGGTACTATCAACTAATCCGATACGCGTATATTAGTTTATTCTTAGATTACTTCACAATTGTCATGGACCGGCACCACGTTGCATTGTATTAGCTACCTCAGAGACTCCCGTCTCGAAGATCGTGCTACTTGGTGTGCCCGATAGAGGCTGGCAAGCGAACCTCAACGAGCCGGTCCGATTGGCGCTGGTGACACCTCAACCCAAACCATCATGATCTCTGTCCAGCGACGAATTCACGGATCCTCTACAACCTATCGCACTTTTGGCGACCTCCCGCTCGAACTGCTGCACATCATCGTATCTTTGCTAGCAGACGACGACAAGCGCCACGTCAAGTCCCTCTCTCGCGTCTGTCGATACATACGCCCCGCCGCGCTCGAACATCTCAATTTCTCCATGGTCAAGGCGGCCGAGCGCACCTCCTTTTAGGCCCTTCTGTCGTTCTCTGGCACCTACTCACGGATCGCTAGCACCATCCTCACTCTACAGCTCTCGCACTCCGTCAGCCCCATCAACACGCGGGCGGGCCAGGGTAGCGGTGGACGACGCCCTCGTCGCGCGGCTTCCGAAGCTCTGAACCTCAAGTTCGTAAAGTTCGTGGACGTTCGTATTGTGGAGCGACACGTGTCTGGAGATGCAGCAAGCTTGAGCTCAAGTACAGGCGCAGGTGCGGCAGGTCCAAGTGCCAACGCAGTCGACCCCGTCGCACTGCCTCTGGACGGGCTGTCCTTCGACCATTTTTGCAAGTCTCCTTCTTTCTGGCCGTCTTTCGCATCCTGGCGTTGTTCTCCCTCGCTAAGTTCTCGACGAGTACCCTCATGTACTTCAACTTCGCCGAGGCCGAGCAACTAGCGCCCACCCGACCGCTGCACATCAAGACGCTGAAGATCTCGTCATCCTGGTCCCGCCGCCTGTCTGTGCTCCTGAACGCCTTGCCTGCATGCATCGCTACCGATTACATGAAGCAGATCTGCATATCTGGAGAAAGCGTTGGGTCGCTGCCAGCTATCCAACGGTTCCATCTCACGCACGTCACCATCGCCAACTCTCATTGGGGCGGGGACCAAGGCGAGTGCTGCTGTGGTCAGTAGACGTCAATCCTTGCTGACCCTCTCGAGCAGATCGGTGGTCCGCGCTCAGTCTCGCGTCTTGCGTCCGACTCGAAACCCTCTCGTTCTTCTCGTACACGCATGGGATCTCGCGTGACGAATCACCCGACTGGTCCGGCGCTGTGCAAATCCAAGTCTTCGCGCTGTGACCGTCACTGTCGACGGGTATTTCTCGCCGGACAACCTACGCCTAGCGCTTGCGACGAGAGTCAAGTTCGCGGATGACTTCCTGCAACCAGAGAGATTCCCTACTAGGTTTGAACGCCTGGTCTTGCGCATTCGCGTCCACAATCACTCCGATTTCGCTATATATGCAGGTGATTGTCAGAGGGTCTTTCCTCGCCTACGTGCCTCGGGACAGCTTGTTGTTCAGGAGCTATCATCCGACTGTGTGTGGCCTTGATGGCGTATCGGTCCCCGAGCTCATCGTCTGCGACACCTGTACGTACGTACATGCATACATACCTACCACACAGAATCAGACGCTTGAAGTAACCCCTTGACGTGTGTGGCGCACCAACGACGATAATCTCAGTTCTCAAGTCTGTACATCTAGTACCTAGTCGTCAAAACTAGTACTCCGATGTCCGTGCAACGAAGACGGGGAACATGTATATACGACGACATACCCGGAGGTGCACGAAGATGGGAAACGTGCGCATGCGCATACCATCGATACCGACCACACTTCCGCATTGCTCTACCTCGGACCATCCCAACGCCAACAGTACCAATGCGGCGGACAGTGCTCCTTCTCGTCCAGGCAGATTGCGGACTGCTGAGACACGAAGTGCTCCTTCAAACCGTCCGAGAAACCGTCTCCGATCCGCACGAGCGCCCCGGACCCGTCGTACTCCCGTAGCACGTACGAATCGTCCGTCCTTGGTTCATCGGGAACTTGGTCGCTCCAGCACCCTACGATGACGCGCGAGAGCGGGTTCCCCGCGGCGGCACGAGAACGAGCCGTGTCTAGCAGGCGCACCTCGTCCGCTGGCGACGTGGCGTCGACTCGGAGTGTCTTCAGCACGGGGCAGTGGACCTGAGGCTGGTCCGCGGAAACACCCAACGCGCAAACTACATGAGCGATCCAGGCAGAATAGCTGTCGGGCTTCTTCAAGCATATCACGAGAGTCTCGAGATTGACGAGGAGGGGTAGCGTGAATGGCTCGATGACCCACTCGGATCCCGGGCCGAGCCAGAGGTCCCGCACATTCGCGAGCAGCTGGCGTTTGGGTCGGATGCGGGGCCAGATGTAGGAGTCCACGTCGACGTGGAAGTGTCTTCCACCATCGTTGGAGATTCTCAGAGCGTAGTGTATGGAGGTCGGTCGCCAGTGCGAGATTGAAACATGCCACGACGTTGCGGTGCCTTCCTTCAATCCGGCGAAGTCCATAAATAGCGGTAGATCGGGTGGTTCTCGGATATAGTCAGACTCAACAATGCACGGACTGGGTATTGCGAGGTGCCTGCAGAGTGCCCGGCCAACTGGGTTTGCATTGAACTCGTTTAGTAAATCCAGGTCACGGTGTAGTACGAGCCTTTCGAGAGATTGCAAATTGACGACTTCTCCCGTCCAACCATCCCCAGAAGATCTCAGGTTCCATCCTCCCGTTCCCTTGAGACATAGCGTCCGCAGGCGGGGGCAGTCACTGACAAACTTCAAGAGATCGCCGAGGGAGAAATGCATATTACCCCAACCGGTGATGGCAAGGTGGGTGAGCGTGGGTATGGAAATGGAAGGAAGGAAGTGATTAAGCACCAAGGTCCGGAGCCGTGGACTGTCCGCGAGACGTGGGAGGACTCCTACGCTCATGCTCCCAACGGTGAAATGCTCCAGGGCTTGGAAGGGGAACGACATCACGATGTCAGAAATCAGTGCCTGTCTGGCCCCGTCGGCGATCGCGAGTTCCCTCACTTCGGAGTGATGAGTGCGGAGCAGCGCGATCACGGAGTCATCGCAAGCACGGTCCACGATGACCGTCAACGGACCACCCTGGTACCACTGGAAGTAAGGCGACAATGTCTGGCGATTGTTCGGGACCACTGTTGACCAGAGCGATGACCGGCCGATCACTACTTGACGCCAATATCGGCACGTTGCTAAGACGGGACATAGGTCACGCACGTCCGGGAGTCGATCCCTGTTCAATCGGTGGAAAACAAAAGCTGAGGGGTGTTCGCCAGGTATCAGGGAGAAGATCGTGCTGAGCACTTCAGGAGGTAGTCTGTTGACCGGTTGCGCGGTGTTTGACAATTGACGAGCAGCGCGATAAACCTCCGAGGAAACATCAACTAGATCGCGGAGCTGTTGCAGCATGAGCCTGACGGATGACATAGTACGAGGTCTGTTCCGACTCACGGAGCTGACATCCATATCTATGACGGGGGACCTCCTGTAATACCCATGTACAATGAGCTCAGGTTACAGGCTGAACCACTGCGAGTATGCGTACCTCGATGCGAAGTTCGTGCTAGAGCTTTGCAGATGGCGTATGTTCTCAAGCAATGCACGAGCTGCGGTCAGGACGGTCGGGATATCGGGTCCTCCTGTCACACCAGTATATATGGTCTCGATTTCGGCCATTGTGCCACTCGATGAAGACAAAGCCAGCGGTCTCGGGGTACACAAGTTAGCTCATACGTCAGAGCTACCACTGTTCTGTGCCACCTCACCTATATGTAGAGCTCTCTAAGGGAGTTTGGGGTGACGAGAGGAATGAGTGGATGTGGTTCAAATCCAACCCTCGAGCCTGACGTACGTCTCATGAACACGGTGTGCTCGGAGACATCCGAACGGCCCGGACGGCCCGTACTGACCGGCCATGACGCAGCGAAGCGTATGCGTCGAATGTTGTACTCGCACACTATGTACTCGCGGTGCCTTCCACATTCACGAAAATTTGCATCATAAAGCAATCACCAACTTAACGAGCCTAGTAGACTGAGTGGGCCTGGCAGCCATGCCTGAAGGCCGCCAAGCAACATCATGGAGGACATTCGTCGTAGCAAGGGTACCCCAAGCTGGTAGTACACCTGCATCGGGAGACATCTAGCACTGCAACACTATAACGTGGGGATAGTCCATCATACAGTAAAAATAAACAAGCCCGAGCCTGATAGTGTGCACATGCCATCACCGTCGCGTGAACACCAGCGGCGCGCGTTCCGGGCTGCAACGGGGTTCAACATCAGCACCACGGTCCCCAGGCACAAGTCCAAAGAGAACCAGATGGATAAGAAGAAGGAAGACTCACTATACGGTCAGACTCTGCTGGCTCTTCAGCAGCCGCGCCTTGCGCTGCTCGAACGTCTCGCCCGCGAACTGCGGCTCCTCCCTGACGGTGACCTTGTAGCGCGAGATGATCATCGTGAGCACGGCCACGCCCTCCGTCTCGCCGAACCCGCGTCCGATGCACCCGCGCGGGCCGCCGCTGAACGGCAGGAACGCGTCGCGCGGGTAGTTGCCAAGGAAGCGTGCAGGCTTGAACGCCTCGGGCTCGTCCCAGTACCGCGCTGGTGAGAAGGGCGGAAGTTAGCGGGGCGCGAGGGGCGGAAGGGCCAAGAGAGGGACCGTACAGTTGTTGTGCAGAGAGGGCGTGGTGATGATGATGACCGAATCGCGGGGCACCGGGATTGTCCGCTTCTCGCCGGCGGCGTTCGTGATCGTGAAGGACGTGTCTTCAGCGCTCTTCTTGGGGATGTTGACCACGGGAGGGAACCAGCGCAGGGTTTCGTTCATAACGCTGACGAGGGAAGCTGGTCAGTGTCTCAGGACATATCGAATGTAAAGGTCGATCGTACGCGAGGGAGTAGGATAGCGAACTGAATTCATCGTACGTCTGTCGCGTTCACCGTGAGTCGTGATACGTCGATCTGCGAAGGGAATGACATACCGGTGTGCGGTTTGACGGTAAAACAGACTTGATGTTCTGGTAGAACGCCTCTTGCTCCTCTTGATACAGTGCGAGGAGGATGAAAGCATAGGCAAGCGTATGTGCCGTTGTCTTTGGTACACGATCAGTAGCGAGCAGGGCAAGGGAGCCTGGTGTAACGTACCTCGTAGCCTGCGACCAAGAAGATGAAGATATTACCTGCGAAAATGAAGGTTAGCGCAGCACGAGAGCTACTGGGGGATAAGTCGTCCTAGCGTACCGAGCACTGCGCTGTCACTCAATTTAGCCTCGCTGTCTCCCTCGTCCTCATTCGCATCCAGCAGAGTGCTGAAAAGATCGTAGCGCTCTTCCTTCACCGTGGCGGAGCGTCGCGCGTGAACCATCTCTTTGAGATATAACTGATAGATAGCTTCGTCACGTCAACGGCTCGCATACGCTTTGCATGGACGTACGTCGAGTTCTTTGTACGCGCGAGAGAAGTAGCGCATCTGGGCGTTTCCGTTTCGCAAGAGCCAGTCCGGGAAGAGGACTTGCAAGAAGAGCCTGTGTGAGACTTCGTGCAAGGCTTCCTGTATGGATAGCGAGTCGATAAATCACGGCTCGCCCGTGTGGACATCAACGAATGAACTTGCCTTGAACGTCAAAGTATGACCAGGAGGCGCAATGCTGTCCTCGTTCCAGGAGATGCGTCTGCCAAATCCGGCGACGCCAATGACAAGCAGCGTGATCTACGATGATTGTCAGTGAGCGGTTCACGGAGAATCTCCTCCTACATTGAGCATGATGCTTACCGGGACAGTCACTTCCATGATGTGATCGACCTCGACGACGTCCTTGTCTCCCCAGACGTTCTGGAACATGTCCTGAAGGATACCAATGGTCTCGTCCCAGACAAGCCTGTTGTTCTTCTACTCGGCCGTTGCTCATGAGCGACCGTCATTGCGCGTAAGGTGGACCGAGACACACCTCTGAAAACGCCGGTGCAGTGATTTTGCGCTGGCGCTTCCACTCATCACCTTCCGTAACAAGGATGTTGGAGCCGAAGGTTGTGAGGAGCTGATATGCCTCAAGAGGCTTTGGGAACCGCGCTCTTGCGCCGATGACTTCCTATACGGGCAGCGTTGAGGCCGTCATCGTCATCACGAGCGCCAGAACCACAGAGGTTCTGCAACATACCTTGGCGATAGCTGGATCGGCGATGTAAAACGTTATCCGGGGGGTGGGAAGCGCGCTGACCTATTCGTGATGTGGTTAACCATGGTCTGCATCAACACGGGACACTGGACTCTAGGTGGACCCCCAAGAGGGGTAGCGGCTTACCGCACAGATCACATCCCAGCCGGCCTGCGCATGGTCCTCGTACTTCGTCCAGAACGCCCAGTTTGGACCAGGGCTGATACCACGCAAGCGGAACGGGAAGTACAAGGCGGCGTCACTCAGCACGGTCCGGAAGCCTGGCCAATCACTGTGGAACGAACGTAAGTACAACCCAGGGTCAATCCACTGAATGGATGTGTAGGAACAGTCACACGCGTACTTTACTGAGCGTATCGCCTGGCGCCAGGCGACGAACTTCTTCACGAAGTAGAAGAGCGAGAAGATCGCCAGCAGAATCTGGATCTGGCTGTTGTCCAGCATGGTAGCGATGTTCTGGATGGAAAAGCAGAGCAGGGTGAATGGTAGAGAGAGCCTGTGGTCCGTGGTGTTGTGACGACTGCTAGCGACTCGTGGGAAGTGTCCTCGTCGAGACAAATTGCATGATGCCGTTCCTGATCGGGCATACTACGACGCTGTATTTCCGACAGTCCAGTGTCTGGTGGTGGTGGAATTTCAGTCCCACACAAAATTGGTGAGAATCATCACAGTTGTGAGGATGGACATGTATGATGTGGGTGGGAGAAGACTGGCAATACCTACCGGCGAGGAGCGGGATAGTGCTTGGAGCTTATACCACGCCGGGCCGAGATATCCGGCCAGGGTGAGTCATCCCCCCTCCATTATCATGGGTTCTACTTGGCCTCCCACACCCACAGCAACTTGACGCAGTGGAAGCGTGCAGGGCTCATACACGCATGATACCCTGAAGTCCCTGGATCGAAACCAGGAGTTGCTATCATCTTTTGAGTTATTTTGGCTCAACGCCGCCGGCCATCGCACTGACGAACTTACCAGTAGTATGTACGAGTCTGCTCGAGAGTTGTGAAGAATTCTCAAAAAGTGATGTCTCTACATGGAGACGTGCACGAGTCGAGTGCTATTGTCACTCCATTTTCATACTAAATACAAATCATCTTCACTTCCGGCGGGACAGACAATGCCTGTACTTCGGGCGTTACAACGTTGACTACAACAACTTGGTCCCACGCAACGCGTGCAAGGAGCGGTCGTCACTGCTCGCTGCAGTTTTCGATGTTCAACACGCAGGTCATGGTCGGCGGCGCGAAAATGGGGACAGGTGGATACCCAAAGACCGTTCCCTTTCTTATTTTCTGAACTACTTGTTGTGGTGTTGTGGATGGTTCAACTCATTGTCCGGCAGGAGCCGCACCATCATTGCACGCGCCGACCAGTAGGTCAAGGGGCACCTCCAATAGCGCGTACAAGGCACGTAACGGTTTGGTTCGATGAGCACTGGCAGATTCCGGTAATGTGTGCTGCTTGCTGACGATCTTGGACGGTTCCATAAGCGTCCAGGGTCTCCGGTGGCAGTATTGCACAACGTACCCATGCTAGTCCGAGTCCTGGTAGTTGCGCCTCAAGACTTATGGGCGTCTGTACGGTAGGCACCAGTAGACGCGTGGGCGATTCCGAGAAAGTCGGATTGTTGGGAGGAGCGAACATGCTGGAAAGCACCGGCGTTGCTGACCAGGCTGCTTACTACGACCACCGCCTTATACATCCCATTGACCCGACCTCGAAGTTTAAACCTGGTGCTGCACTCTGACTCTCCTCCACCATGTCTGACGGCCGCGGAATGCCGCTGCTGAGCGGGCCACCGCCCGAGTACACCGCGAGCGAGCCCGCCTGCCGCAAGTGCAACAAAGAGTTCAACATGCTCTTCACCCGATCGCGGCGGTGCAACCACTGTGGTACGTGTGGAGTGGCTATATGCGTGGCCTCGTGGTCCTCGGAGAAGCTGATCGCGGTCGTTCACGTCCCAGGCTACTCTTACTGCCACTCATGTACCGACTTCCAGGCGCTCATGCCCAGGCGGGAGTCGTCGGACCTCGGGGCGGTCAGCGGGTACGACCCGATGCCTGTGTGCGCGTTCTGCATCGAGATGCTGCAAAGTATGTGTTCTTTCTCTCCTGAGGAGTCGGAGGGAGGGTGTTGAGTGGCGCAAGCGTGCAGTTACGGCGTGCGGTAAGGGCCAGCTGAAGCAGCTCCCCATGGCGAAGCTCAAGAAGTACGCAAAGGCATATAACATTGACGTAGCGGGCATCATCGAGAAGGATGAGTTTATCAACAAACTGGTTGCTGCAAGGGTGAGTCCTGTTGCCTCTCTCGTGGCCTGAAGCCCATCCCGTCGTGCAATTGCAACGGTTCTCGGGGGACTTGTTGGGTGGATGTATGCGGCCATTGCGCTTGGATGCGCACGTTGCTGAAGTGGTACTCGCCAGGGCCCGGACGGTTGTCTACCATCTGCGAAGGAGAATTATTATCGCAAATATTCTATCCCCAATCGCGCAAACGACCGGCCTCGCGGCCTGTTCTCACGGGCGATGGACGCCATGTCTGGCGAAAGAGGCACTTCGTCATCTTCCTCAACGCCTCCACGACCGCAGCAGCAACAGCAACAACAACAGCGACCTCAGTACCAGCAATACCAGCCTCGCCAACGCACAACTTCAGGACCAAGTCAATACACACCACAGGCCGGATACCCGGGAACTCAATACCACCAGCAATGGCAACATCCTCCCCGCCAGTCATACCCGAGTTCGCACTATGCGCCGCCGCCAGGTCCACCGCCCGGATATCCACCTCGACATACCCAATCAAGCCGTCCGCCGGATAACCTCAACGTCCCACCAGGCCGCCCCCGCGCAGCATCCGCGTCCTCGACGCCCCGCGCCACCTCTCCCGCGCGTCCGGTGGTCGTCCCGAGCATCGACGAGCTGCTCGAGATGTCCGACGAGCAGATCTCGGCGCTCTCGATCGGCTCGCTGAAGGAGATCCTGTTCAAGAACCACGTCACGTCCCGGCTCGTCGTCGAGAAGAGCGAGCTCGTCGCGCGGGTGCGGACGTTGGTCGACGAGGAGCGGGCCGAGCGCGAGCGTAAGGCGCGGGAGGAAGAGGCGGAGCGGCTGTACGAGGAGGAGATGCGGAGGGCAAGGGAGGAGGCGCAGGCAAGTTCGTCGCGCTCGGCGGAGAGTGCCAATGCCAGTGGGGCGGGCAGCAGTGCAGGCACCCCCGCGTCAGAAGGCATTCCTGTGCCTCAATCTCAACCGGGAGGAGAGGGCACATCGGCGTCGACCAGTCCGCCAGCTTCATCTCCCCCTAGGGCGGCAGCATCCCCTCCACCCGCGAGCACGCTCACGCCAAAGGCACAGGCGATGGCCTCTCGTCTCGAACGCACGGGCTTGTGCGTCATCTGTCAGGACGAAGAGGCCAACATTGCGATTGTCGACTGCGGGTGCGTACCTCTCTCTGCATGGTGGTTAGCATGAGATGCAACGTCGGGACTGACTGAACGTTACAGACACCTTGCGATGTGTCGAGGGTGCGCGGACCTCATCATGAACAGCACACGCGAGTGTCCGCTGTGCCGCACCCGCATCGTCACGGAGAGCCGCTTGCTCAGGATCTTCAAGTCCTAGCTTGCGGGCGAGGTCACATTTGCTTTTAACTCTGCTCTCGTATTTGTCATCGTATTCCAGCCGTCGGCCTTCGCGTCATGTACCACAGAAGTCATTGTAATTTACGCTGTAGAATCTACTCGACTTGTCTCATGCTCACGTCTCGGTGCCCCGATCTGCTCCAATTCGCTGCATTTCGCGTGCCACGGTTGGCCACGGTGAGTCCGTCAACCCCTCTCGAGAGTCCACGGTCTAAGCATGATGCTCTGTCGGTCATAGACGGCTCGAGCGCCTGGGATCGCCGTTCGGTATACGACTGCGTCTGTGGGCACGAAGACTACGCAAGTCCCGATCGGGCTTTACTCCTCCTCGGTCCCGCCTGAGCGCCCGTGGAAGTGCGACCGGGGGAAGAGCAGGTAATAGTGCATTATCCTCGCTCGGCGTAACACCCAATTTTGAATGTTGTCCGAGCACAGCTTGTGCTCCTGTGCCTGGTCATCTCGCTCAGAAGGGAGCCAGCCACGAAGAGTCGGGCATTCCTCTCGTGTCTTCGCCTTCGTGAACGACTCAGGAGCACCATGGATCCCAGATGGATCCTAGGAGTACCGACTGCATATAAAGGCTCAGCGACCGCGCAGGAGTGACCTCCAACAACAACGCCTCACAGGCTCAGCTAATTTCCTCATCCTCAGCACTCACACCTCTCACTTCACCACCTCCTTTCACACCGCTACATAGCCATGTCTTTCGCAGAGCTCTGGCCCCCCGCCGCGGAGCCCCCAACAAAGCTCGGCCGCCACCGCCGGCTCTCGTCGCTCGCGGGCGTGCACGTCTCCCCGATCTGCTTGGGGGGCATGAGCATCGGCGACAAGTGGGGGCCGTACGGCTTCGGGGCAATGGACAAGGAGAGCAGCTTCAAGCTCCTCGACGCGTTCTACGCCGCAGGCGGCAACTTCATCGACACCGCGAACAACTACCAGGACGAGACCTCGGAGGCGTTCCTCGGCGAGTGGATGGAGTCGCGCGGCGTGCGCGAGCACATGATCATCGCGACCAAGGTCGGTATAGACACGCGCATTGGACTCGGAGTTTTCGACGCCGTGGCTGACGTGCGGCGGAACAGTACTCGACGAACTACAAGCGTGGGCGGACGGACATCAAGCAGCAGACGTGCTACACAGGCAACAACATGAAGTCGCTCCACAACTCGGTCGAGGACTCGCTCAAGAAGCTACGCACCGACCACATCGACATCCTCTACGTCCACTGGGTGAGCCCCTACCTTCTTGCTTACTTCTGTAGGTCTCTGATAAACGTTCGGACCAGTGGGACTACCAGACCAGCGTCGAGGAGGTCATGAACGGCCTCCACGCCCTCGTCATGGCTGGAAAGGTGTTGTACCTGGTAGGCCCTCCCCCGGCCCACCCCGCCATCCCCAATTTCAATTACTGACGCGCCGCTCCTCTCCGTAGGGAATCACCAACACCCCCGCCTGGCTCGTCGCCCGCGCGAACCAGTACGCGCGCATGGCTTACAAGACGCCGTTCTCGATCTACCAGGGCCACTGGAACGTCATGGCGCGCGACTTTGAGCGGGAGATCATTCCGATGGCGCGCGCCGAGGGCATGGCCCTCGCACCCTGGGACGTCCTCGCGGGCGGTAAGATCAGGAGCGACGAGCAGGAGCGCCAGCGCCGCGAGACGGGCGAGAAGGGTGAGTGTCGTGTCCCTCCTCTCCTCAGCCCGAAGGCTTGTGGCAGTGCTGACGCGACGCGACGCGACGCGACGTGGCGATAACAGGCCGCACGATCTACTCGCACGACTGGGAGCGCACGGAGGCGGAGCGCAAAGTGTGCAAGGTGCTCGAGGAGGTCGCGCAGGAGGTTGGCGCGAAGAGCATTCAAGCAGGTGCGTGCGCACCCTCACTGCCTTTGATCTAGCAGCACAAGTGCCCGCTGACCTTGGACTCGGACACACGCAGTCGCGATCGCGTACGTGATGCAGAAGACGACGTACGTGTTCCCCATCGTCGGCGGGCGCAAGGTCGAGCACCTCATGGACAACATCGCCGCGCTCGACGTCCGCCTCGGCCCGGAGCACTACCAGAAGATCGAGAGCGCGGTGCCCTTCGACGTCGGCTTCCCTGTCAACATGACCGTACGTGTCCTCTCTCGCTGGGCTATTGCGATATGATCCCACTCACACACACACTTTTTCGCGGTGGGCTGCAGGGCGACGGCACGGACTATAGCACCGGGTTCAAGAACGGGGCGGTGTGCGATTTGTGGCCCCGCCCGGAGGCTATTCGTCCTTCCCCTCCGAACTAGGTTTCAAACATTCGAAGCGAAACGTTAAATCCCGTCGTGTACTCCGTACTATATTCCTTGATCATATTCACTTGTCATCAGTGCTATTCAGCACAATCAGCCTCTCATCGATCAACCTTCTGGGATCGGCGTTGGACTAACCACATAGTCGTATAACCCTTTCGCGAACCTTCGCGAGAACGCACCAATCACCGGCGGACGCGCACACGCTTCGAAAACGAAAATGTGAACGAAACGATGCATAGTATCATATGCTACAAGATGAGAGACCGACAAAGCTCAAGACTCAGCGACACGACAGCAGAACTTAATCTAGGACTCATAACGCATGCGCATAGCTCTCGAAAGAGGAGGAGGAAGAGGGGGAGGGGGAGGAGGCGGGAAGTTAAGGTAGCGCCAAACTGAAAGTAAACAAGAAGGGGATGGATAGAGGAGATAACGAAACCGCAAGACGCACCGCGCCCCAGAGGAGCTCGGGACGAGGCTATTAACTAGGAAAGTACTGGTATCAATAAAAATGTTAGCATAATATGGGTGTGTTTTGAGTGGCACCGATGGGGAAGGGCTCATATTGCCCACCCCGCCGCAGCCGCCTCGTTGAGGAGGATCGTCTTGTTGCGCGCGCTGAGGTCGCGCCCCTCGATCTCCGCCGCCTGCTCGAACTCCTCGATGATGCGGCTGCACTCTCCAAGATGCTCGTTCGCGGCCCACGTCGCCTGGTCCGCTTTGTACCTGCAGAACAAACGAGCGGTGAGATGTGGTTAGCGATACCAAGAGCTGAACTTGTCGCGAAGTACGCACCCATCCCACTTAACGAGCCACATAAAGTCCGTCGGGTGCGAGACATCGAGATCGACCTCTGCCCTATACGGACGTCGGCCGATGATGCGCTCAACGAAGTACTCGTTCGTGTCCTCCACCCCGCCAGGATGGTCGCAATCAGGCCGCAGACACGCGGCGGCCTGGAAGCGCACGCTCCTGCGCTCCTCGCCTGTTCGAGCAAGTCAGATCGATGCACGTCACTTAGCATGGAACAATGGGGAAAGGGAGACTTACGAACGTCACTGGCGCAGAGAACGGTCTGTGAGCATGGCGCTGATGACGCTGGAAGGACTGGCGGAACGCACCTAGAAGATTCGCACGGAGGGCAGATAAACTCGGCGTCAGGTTCAAGGCGAGGATCTCCCGGAAGGAGACCGACGCAGCCGAAATGATACCATCCTTCGCAGCTACAATGCATAGCGCCGTCAGAGATGCCTTAGAGCGGCAGAACATGGCGCATGACTTACTAGTCGCACTGGACAAACTGCACAAAGCCAATGCAAAAGAGAAGAGAACGTTAGTGTATCTAGCCACGTCAACCGACGGAACGAAACCCACCTCACGATGTGACTGAGAAGACTCCTGTGCTCCAATCTTGGCCGGCCACGGGCAATCCGTCCCGATCCTCGGCGGCTCGTACCTCTTCTTCTCCTCCTTCACGACGACCTTCGCAGACGCAGACGCAGAGGATGGCCCTGGATCCCTCGGCGGCTCACAAGGAATGATGACCAGCTGCGACTTGCGCCTCCCACCCTTTGGCGCGCCACCGCGGCCCCTCCCTCGCCCGCGTCCGCGTCCGGAGGAGCTCCCGCCCCTACTGCTGGACCTCGCCGACGCCGAACCAGACTCCCGAAGCTCCGCGGCAGTGGCGATGGTCTTGCGCCTCTTCGCAGGCCGTCCGCCCGAGTCGTTCTCGAGCTTCTCTTTCTTCACCCTCACAGACGCGCTACTGCTCGCACCCATCGGGGGTATCTTGACTGTTGGTACGGTCTTCTGCACCGCTTTGCCCTTGGATGACGAGGAGGCTTGTGAGGCAGACTCGAGCGAGGTCAACGACGACGCGGAGGAGAAAGCGGGGGACGGTGGCCGTTCGGGCTGAGCAGTCGGCTGTCGCGGGGCCACCTTCGGAACTTGCGGTGGTGAGGAAGGCGGGGATGAGAGTGCACTGCTTGATTGCGACGAGTTTGTCGAGGACGACGATCCAGAAGCCACTGGCGGCCTCGAAAGATTGCGAGACAAGGGTAACACTTGGGGTGGGGATGTCCCTGCGAAGATACCTGTGCGTCTCGGCAAAGGCGGTAGTGCATTCGAGGGACCCGGCACGGCCAACGCGGTTGGGGTAAGTGTTGCGGAAGCATCTGATACACCAGAAGTGAACGAGGGACGCAGCGTTTGCGGGACGATGTTGCGGCGAGGTAGAGGTAGAGGCATAGGCAGGGCCGCACTGTTCATCGGCGGGGGAGATGAGCTTCTGGGACGCATTGTAGGAGTCGAAAGGGCACACTGGGACATGTCGTCTGAACGAATCTGCAAGTGATCCACAATCTCTTGCTCATCGAACACAGAACTCGCACTGCGGTTGATCGTTGCGGGCGGCGGTATAGGAGGGTAAACGCCATGAGCAGTTGGTAAAGTCGGGAGTTCGGGCCTCGGAGTCTTGCATGAACTCTCTGAACGAGTGCTGGATCTGTCTGGATTCAAAGTAAGATGACCATGCATACATGTATATGCGGAGGCCACTCACCAGATTCATCTTCACTAGGGCTCCACATGGCAGGCGCAAGAGGCTGGGGTCGATACGTAGAGAAGAACATCGCTGTCAATTCAACTGACATGAGTCGTTGTCACATCCCCCAGAAGTCATGAATTCTCACCGGTTGAGTGAGTGGGGGTTGGGGCGCGCACGGTTTGCGAGCCCATCTCGACTCTTGCTGGACTATTGGGTGGCGCCTCGACTTGTGCGTCGCGAGTATCCGGAACATCAGCTTGCACGCCAGAATCTACGAGTTGAAGAGGTGGAAGCAGATCGACGGCATCCACGCCGACATCGGCAGTGGGGCGTACCAAGGGGCTAGTGTTGACCGCCACCTCATGCCTCACGATGGTAGCACGAGCTGCGTCGGGATCGCTGACACTCTCAGACAATTCCATCATCGCACATTCCACCCTCGCGATGCGTCCCAGCACATTGGACGCCTTCTCGTCCGAATCCAAGGCGTCTGGGTCGCCGAGGATGTGCTCGATTCTTTCAGACTTGGCCGCGGTGGTGTGCAGCACTTGGCCGATCAGAGCACGAACGCTGTCCGTGCCCTCGTGGAAGACCTTGCGCACCAGCTCAAGCCCGTCCTTTGTCTCCATCGTCTCCTGGCGCGTCGCCTTCACCGACTCGAATGCATCCTCCACACGCTTGTTGAGGCCACCAATGGCGATCTCTATCGCGTGCAGGCGGGAGTTTGTGCGAGCTTCGCTGCGGTCGAGAAGTACTTGCATAGCGCCAAGGAGCTCACGAAACGGCATAGGATTGAACGGAAGTTGGGTGGGCTCAATCGCGATGTGTTGCGGCGGAGGTGGCGGCGGGGGTTGTCGCGGCGGCGGAGCGGGCTGAGGGGGGACGGGCTGAGGCGGTCGCAACTGATGTGCCTGCCATTGATGAGAATTCATCTGAGAGAGGCTTCAGATCGTTGGTCTTGACAGAGGACCTCGCTATATGCGCCCCTAGCACCTAACACTATGATACTCACCGTCGTACCCTGTTTGTCTGCAGCCACCCGTCTCTGCCAGTCCCTCGCGCCAGTCTCAAGTATCTCCTGTGCAATAGTGCGACGTAGAGTGTGTTCTCGGGTAGAGAGGCTGCGGAAAGAGCAGAAAGGCGGAAAGGGAGGTAGCCGTGGCAGAGGGAGTCCTTGCTACCCGACGCGAGGCGACAAGCGCTTGGGAGCGCGCCGTTACGCCGCGATCACGTGCCGTATACTGAAGAGCTGCGGTAGTCGCGACTCGATCGCGAATCGACGTGATGCCGCCAACAATCTGACAGCGACAGTGATGACCGACCTGGCGCTCACCATGGATCAGGTCTGTCTTTGAAGTTTGGATATGTTGGGGAAACATATGCCCTGATTAACCTACTCGCGACGAAGGATCTTCCACATCAACTCCGCCCACTCCTCGAACGGTTGCTTTCCAAACCCTACGCCGCGCAGCCACGCTTCCGTTTCCCTACTCTCGTCTAGTGCCCTACACCGCTCTCGCAGCAAGTCCTTCTTTTCGAACAGCTCGCGCTCCCACTGGGGAATGCGATACCCGTCCCCGACGAACGCGTGCAGCTCGTCCCGGTAGTCGAACATCTCCTTGAAACCGAACCGGAACCACGCATCTGCGATAGAGACTTCATCGTCGCCCTTCTCCACCTTGAACTGCTCGTACCGCGCCTGGAGCGCTGCCGTCTCGTGCTGCAGATCCAGAGTCTCGGGGTGGGCAAAGACCTTGAGCGCGGCCTGGGTCTGAACCTCTGCGAGAGGGAAGGGCGCGACTCGCAGCGGGAGCCCGAGGAACGCAAGGCTTGAAGGAGGATAGGACGTGACGAGCGGGAACAAGTGCTTCGCCATCGGGAATATGTGGTATGTCGAGTTGTACAATACCGGCGGGATGGGTGGGACGCGCGGAGGCATCGACGGCACGACCTCGGGTTCCGACAAGAACGGGAAGTTGAACTGGTACCCCGTCGCAAGGATGACGGTGTTGATCCCGCTCTCGGTCGATCCGTCCTCAAAGACGACCTTCCCTTCTTCTGCGCTCAGGTACTCTGCTACCCGCCCGCGCTTCTTGAACTTGCCACCGTCCAGGTCTTCTGCGGTAACTCCTGTGACGGAGTGTATCACCTCGGAAGCGAAAGGGCGCGTGTCCGTCGCAACGTCCTGCCCGCTGTACCCGCCGCCAACGACGAGCAGCTTCCCTGTGTAGTCGCTTGGACGGCGGTACCACGCGGTATGGGTGACCTTGCCCTTCGCTCGCCACCCCTCCAGGCCCTTCGTGTCTGGGAAACGAGGTACACGGAAGTGCCCGTTCGCTATCAGCACCAGATCGAATGCGTGCGTCTCTCTCCCAGCCACTCCGGAGACCGAGACGTTCCACTTGGCCGATGCCGCGTCCCAATGTACGGCAGTGACGGCTGTGCTGAGCCGGATATGCGGGTAGAGTCCGAAGTGCGTCGCATAATCATCAAGGTACTGCAAGATCGCAGTTGCAGAGGGGTACAACGGGGTCTCCACGGGAAAGGGGTACGACATGTAGCACATCAGCGGATGCGGGGTATTCGCTGTGAGCGATTCGTACAGCGCAGTCAATGGCGGGTCTCCCTCTGGTGGCGCTGGATACCTGTGCGCGATAGCAGTCAATCCGCATCCAGATTTGATTGACACTGGGGGCATGACCCGATGTAACTCTCCGTTACACTCTTATCACATCGTGTTCAAGGTCCAAATGTGGATTCAATGTATCCAGGCATCACATGTTGGAGACATTCAAAATGTCCCAAGTTTTTACGTTACATTCTGGATACATTTTGAATGCCGCATGTATCCAGCATGTATCCATGATGTGACGCCGCGACACATGGCAGATACATTTGGACCTTGATCACGATGTGACCAAGATGTAACACTGGGTTACATAGCCCGATGCCCCCAGTGTGAGTGCGCGAGAACTGACTGCAAGACACTCACCAGATCCCGCCGATCTTGTCCCGCGCCTCGAAGGCAGTGACCCGCCACAAGCCCTCTTTGAACTGAGGGGCATCCTTGATAACCTTCAGCGCGCCGAGCCCGACCGGTCCTACTCCAATGACGCAGATATGCTTCGCCGAATCTGCGCCATCTGGGGTCTGTACTCCTTCGGCATTCCCACCGGCAACCCCGGAGTGTGCTGGGAAAATACGAATGATCAGCCATGTCCGTACGCGAAGTCACGGCGGATAGAGGTCACAACTTACCGGACGACGACGATCCCATGACTGCTAGGCTTGGTGGTCGATAAGTTCAGATTGTCTCTTTATACGCGCACTGGCAGGAGATATCGGCCTCTGCATATCTATTACGCGCGACTCGGAAGAGCCGGCCGCTTGACGCCATACGGTCGCCATCGCACGACGGTGAGAACACGGGAAGGTGCGAGTCTGAGAGACTTCTCCTCTGGCTCTGGACCAAGACGGCTTGTGTCTAGATCCAAGTCGTAGGTCACAGTTGAGAAACCAGAACGCGGCACCAGTGCTTGCCCGGCGATATTGAATTGCAGTGTTGACTCACTGGCATCAACTTCGTTATAGGTTGACGCCACAGGAGAGCCTCAGTTGAAGTCGCGAGGCCGAACTTTGGAACCGCAAACATGCTTCCCTGTGCCACTGATGATGCAGGCGGGCTGAAGATTCAAGACCAACAGTGCACCTGTTGATTCTTGAATGACAAGCTCTTAGATTGACTTTCGAGGATGGGTTTCGAGAACGAGCGCCGACAAGCATTCCCAATGCACCGCCACCGGTAAGATTCGGTACCATCGCGCTGGTTCGTCTTGGTCCACTCCACGATTCAACGTCACCGCGCTAATCCAGATGAAAGCAACACTCAAGTACTCGAGAGCCGACCAGAGTGAGCTTTCGAACGGACATACATCTCTGTCTTGTACTCACTTTGCTCTTCACCTGGTGATTTTTCACCAGGTCGTGTATGACGTGGAGTCACCCACACATCTCCTTCTAGCATCTTGGATAAGTTGACAACAATACTCAGGCTAGTCACAGTGAGTCGTGGGTGGGTCATTCAGCGATTCATTCTCAACCAGGATCTCCAGACTCTATAACAGCCTCCACGCTGATTTGATTCGGGCACTCCGGACACGAAAAAAAAAGTCTCGCATACAGGTCAGTGTCATCACATCCTGTTCGATGTGCTGAACCAACCCTGCCTCCAAGCAGTCACGATGCGAGTGCAAGTGCTGTCGCGCTATACCCGAGGCTTTCAAGTTCCTCGGTTGACACAGCCTCCTCCCTTACTACGAGCAGCTGCACCACACATCACCACGCGGATATCGTGCCGTCAAAGGTTACCCCTCCTAAACGGACCAACCTCGCACATCCGGCACTCCACATCCCATGCGGTCATCAGCGGACGAGGCGGACCAACGATCACAGTAGCCAACGACCCATCTCACCCCTTCGAGTTCACGTGCGACGAGGAGCCGCACATGCTCGGAATGGGGCACGACGGGCCCGTGGGCTACATCCCGCTCCAGCTCGGCCAGACCTTCGAGGACCTCGAGGGTGCCACGTATGAGATCGTCCGCAAGCTCGGCTGGGGGAGCAACGCGAGCGTCTGGCTCGCGAAGCGCAACTCGTACGTCGCTTCATCGACATGAGGTCACTCTCTCATTCTGCTGACACGACTGTGGTCGTACTACAGGGGAGACGGCGAGCACTACGTCGCAGTCAAGATCCTCACCGTGAACTACACGCGCGGGGTCATGGCCGGCGAGCTCTACGAGCTCGAAGTGTGGCGGCGCTTCCGCGAGCTGCGGTACAAGAACCAGGGCAAGCCCCCTACACATGACGGATTCCACTTCTGCGTGGACCAATCGGTGGCGTTCACCGCCGAGAGCCCGCACGGGTCGCACTTGTGCCTCGTCACGAAGGTGTTCGGCTCGACTGTGGACGAGCTGCAGCTCGCACAGCCAGGCCTCACCTTCCCGCTACGCGTGGCGAAGAGTATCGTCAAGCAGACCTTGCTTGCGCTCGACTTCTTGCATACAGAAGTCGGGATTGTGCATGCTGGTGAGTTGCGCATGCGATATCCGATAGCGATAGACTAATGGACTATGGGCCATAGACGTCAAGGCCGCAAACTTGCTGATCGACCTGCGCGCCGGTACAGAGGAGATAGACAAGCACTTGCAGGATAACCCTGCGGAGACCTACCCTCCACGCACCGCGCCAGAGCTATGGTCGGGGCCCATCATCACCGTCAAATCGCAGCCTCTACCCAACATGGGCCTCAATCCCTCTCTGGACAACATCAAGATCTCCCTGGGCGACTACGGTGGATGTACGTCGTCCTATTTTCACCATGTTCCGCCACACGCGCCTCTCATAGCGAGTTCTCTTCCTCATGCAGCGGTTCCCGTGGATCAAGTCAAAGCAGACACACAGGTCTTTACGCCCGTCCTCCTGCGGGCTCCAGAACAGCTACTGGGATATCCATGGTCAACCCCAGCGGACATCTGGGCAGTCGGCTGCACGGTGCGTCCCACACCTCGTGATCTGAAACGATGTCCTATGTGGCTCATGTCCATCCATTGTTGAAATAGCTCTTTGAGTGCCTCACAGGGGCGTCGCTCATCCAAGTCGAACGCACGCCAACCGTCGACCCAGTGAGCGTTCACCTGGGCCGCATCGCCGAGCACATCGGGCCCTTCCCGGCGAATTTCCTCGACAAATGCACCAAGCGCGCCGAGTACTTCGACGAGGCTGGTAAGAATCTCTCTCAGGCGTACTGTTGGATGGTTCATGCCGCTCACGTCCGTATCTTAGGCGTGCTTCTACGCGTGCCCCCACCCCTCCCAGCTGCGGGGTCGCTCGAGAGCTGGTTTGGGGGTTTCTTGCAGATCCGCGAGACGATGAGCGAGGAGGACGTAAAGGCTACGTGCGCGTTCATGAGGCGCTGTCTCACGATTGATCCCTCGGCGCGAGCGACCGCAGCACAGCTGCTGCAGGACGAGTGGGTCAAGGCATGATGTATGGGTGGCACCTGAGGTCCGCATTGCCTCACGCGGCGGTGCAGATCGTCCTGACCTGGTGCAGAACGTGGTATAGACTCTGCGGAGGTGCTGCAGCGAAATCCTGCAGCGGCCCCGTGAGGCATAAACATGGTCATCATATATACGATTTGCTTGATATTCGCTCCTTTGGACAGATGAATACCGTAGTATCAAACGCTGTGGTGCAGATGACTCTGGAAGATCTCGTTGAGCCAAGCCTCCACCGCAGCACATCCCCTCGTGACGGCGGGTGTGTCACTTGTCTGACTCTCGGAGACGGTTAGATACCTTCTGGAAGTGACAATCGTACCGCGCCAATTGCGTATATAAAGGTCACTAGCAATCTACGTGAACATGCTTCACAAGAGAGTAATACTCTTCCGCAACCATTTCCATATCTCCAACATGGAGTATGCCCTTCCGCCCATTCCAGAGCCTATCTTGCCTGCCAGTGAAGAGGCCACAGAAGGAGAGCAGTCCAAGGAGGAGGTACCGGACGATCCAGACATCATCAGGCGAGACACAGCCTACTATTCAGACCATGTCGTCTTCAAGGTGCGTCGGTCCGCCGCGAATCCTGACCATTATGACTGAGGTCACCGTGCACAGGTCGGACATCGTCTATTCAAGGTCCCGCGTAGCAAATTCCAACGCGACTCTGAGATATTCAGGGATATGTTCGCGCTCCCGACGGCTGACGGAGCCGTAACGGAGGGCTCGTCGGACGACCATCCCCTGGAACTCGAGAGCATCGAGACGGACGAGTTCCGCGCATTGCTGCATGTGATGTTTCAACCGTGAGTCCTTGCACATCGTCGCCCGAATCTAAGAACGTTGCACTCACCGGGTTGACCTCCCAGTCACTACGGCCCCAACTACGAGGAGTCTAAAGTCCCGACACTTGAGGAGTGGATTTCGGTCTTGAAGCTGACAACCATGTGGCAATTCGCCAGGCTCCGTCGCGTCGCGATTGACAACCTCAGACCGCTGCTGGAGAACGAGGACCCCGTTCGCTGGATCGTCCTTGCGTGCAAGTACGATGTACACGAGTGGTTATTGCCCTCGCTGCATGCGCTCGCGCGCCGCCCTCAGGCCCAGCAGTTGAACGAAGTGGATTCGTTGGGTATCGTGACGGTGGTCAAAATGGCGGAGGTGAGGGAGAGCTATACCGGTAACATGGCTCACCGTGGACAGTACGCCGTCTCTCGAAGCGTTCACAACTTCGAACCCGAGATTCGGCGACTGTTTGCAGATGAGTTGAGGGTGGCGGAACCGAAGAGTCGCTGGAGTGAGTGGAACCGAGATTTCTGAAGTGTTCAAGTTGGTCGTTAGCTACATGTCGCACGTATGTCTGGGAATGTATCATATCAGAGTCTGGATGGTCGAGATACATTCGACACCATTAAGTATAGATCACATAGTGTATGTGTGCCCTTACCACACCGTTCATGTGAACGTCAAGCGGTCTTCCTCCTCTTCCCCTCTCCCATGTAGTGGAGCACGCTCCTCCTCCGCCTTGTCGTACTTGCGCTGCTCCTCCTCCCTCTTCTGCACCTTCCACCTCCTCCTTGCCTCCCTCTCCCGCTCCGCCATCCTCGCCTTCTGCTCCCTCGTCGGCTCCCACTTGCTCTTCAGAATCCTACGCACCGCCTCGACGCTGATGCGGAACTTATCCGCTAGGAGCGGCGTCGAGAACCGCACCGGGTCTAGCTGGTGCAGGTGCCGGAGCGCGTCCATCGCCTCACGCGAGACCTTCCGTGGCGGCGCCCACCCCTCCGGGAACTTCTTCCTCATAGTCTCGCGATGCGCGAGGTGTTCCTGCGGAGTAGGTGTCCGCTCCGGTTTTCGGCCATACGGCCTGAGCGAGCGTGGACGCGAGGATAGTGTGCCGTCTGCCTCCGCCTCCGCCAGTTCACGCTCGATCGCGGGGTGCTCTTCCTTCTGGGGCGCAGGCCATTCATCGTCCTCGTCCTCGACAATGGACTTGGGTGCGGGGTGTGCGCCGGTTTTCCACTGCTTGCGAGTGAGTTCGGCGACGGTGGTGTAGAGGTTCACGTGTGTGTATCTCGCATGAGACTTCGTATGGAGGACTGAACGTAGCGCTGCAGAGAGCATGATGGAGAAGGAAAGGTGCTGGTGCAAACTATCCGGCGCGATATGGACGAGGCAGATGAGGGCGAACAGTTGAAGGACAAGTTGTCACCAGAGACCACGACGATGACAAGAAACGAGCAGCTCGGCAAAGGCCGAGGCGCGTCAGTGGTGTGCCTGCCACACACGCCGTACTGGCTCATACTCGACCACCACCATCCCCTCACCATGCCCCCAATCCCCTCCACACTCGACGAAGAGACCTCTAACATCATTGCCTCGCTGGAACGACGGCAGAAGGACCTCATCGACTTCCAGCTACCCCGCCTACGATCCTGCACCGGTCCGCTCACGCTCCAGCAACAGTACGCTGCGGAAATCCGGGATGACCTCGACATTTTCGCACGACAACTAGAGGTATGCAGCTCGCACTGATCAAGAAGAGGCTCCAAGACCGATCTGAGTAGAGTCTCGATGTTGCAGTGGAGGACCAGCGGACAGAGCGCGGGAGGCGGGAGTTGAGGCAGGTTGTGAGCGAGTTCCAGGCAACATTGACGAAGTGAGTCCCCCGTTGTGCTGAGCATTGCAAGTTGACCCATGCTGTTGTAGGTTGAGGAAGGAGATGCGTGCCGCTGTCCTGGCGTCGAAACGCGCGATCGACGCGCAACAGACGTCTCGCCGCGAAGAGCTCTTGCGCTCCTCTGCAGTCCGCGAGAAGCAGACACTGAACGAGAAAGTGACGTGCGTTGCGATGCATACTATCACCCTCGATGGCTTCACTTACTCCTTGCATGTGTATCCAGCGAGGATGCGCTCATGAAGGCCAACAACGACGTGACGGAGGCCCTCCAGCGTACACTTGGGTTGATGCAGGGGGAGCTTGAGCGTTCGGTTTTGTCAACACAGCTGCTAGGTGTGTGCAACCTAGTGCAGTTGCTACCCGACCATGCTTCTCATTCAAGCACAGAATCTTCCACCGCCGCGCTCAAGTCCACATCGTCGACACACGACGTCCTGGACTCACTCATGACCACCTCGAAGCACCTAATCACCGCTCTTGAGAAGTCGGACTGGATGGACCGGATGCTCATCTTCGCTGGCCTCATCTTCTTCGTCCTCGTCGTGCTCTTCATCCTGAAGCAGCGACTAGTTGACCGGAGCCTCCGGATTGCGCTCTGGTGGACACGCTTCATCCCCGATTTCAGCGGAGACGAGGCTCTGCTCGCAATGGAGAAGGGCGAAGTCTCACTGATGGCGAGTAGCATCGTTTCGACAGCGTCGGCCGTGGTGACTACAGTTGCAACCGCAGCCGCCTCTTTGGCAAGCTCGGTGGCTTCTGTGGAGACAGACCTGCTCGCGAGTAGCATGCAGGCATCCACGGCCGTTTCGGACATCTCCTCTACCGCAGTGTCGGAACCTTCCACATCCCCCGATCCAGATGTCACCAACGCGTCTTCCGTGCCCCTCGACACGACTTCCGGGTCGCACGACGAGCTATAGTTGGGACATGATGTACGCACCTCCATGATTTCTGATGTCATTTCTTCTCCGCGGCCCATCAGGCCCATCCCGGCAGTCTGAATCCTCAGGAAAGTGGTCATACAACGATAACTGACTGCAGCGACAACATGATATGCGAGTGCCCAACAGGTTAAACGCCATCGTAGCTAGCGCCTCCCGCCTGAGAACGGCCTGTTACCACCGGCAACGGCAATGTGGGCGCGAACGGGACTCACCTTGCGTAGCTTGACGACGATGGGCTCCTCCTTGAGATCGTCCTTCTCGCGGGCTGGTACTTCCATCGAGAAGACACGGAGCACGCTCTTCACGTCCGCTGTGTGTACTGAGATCTGCAAATCGCCATGGGTGTCTTAGCCACGGGCTCAACCGGATCGCGTCACACGAGCACGAGTGCGAGCACCGGCGAGGTGTAGTGGTGTGACAAGGAGGGTCGGACGCCGAGCATGGGGCAAAGCGGGCGCCGGGATGGAGGAGGAGACGGGGATCGGAACGAGAGCTGTGGACGCACCTTCGCTTTCCGCATGACCTTGCAGTTGGGGCCGATCCAGATGACGAGGATGAACTTCTCGCGCTTGGACTCCTTGTCGTTCGCGTACTGGACACGCACGTACCCGTACGACGCCTTGGAGTCGTCCAGCTGGTCACGCAGCTCGGCGAGGCCGCCCGATCCGGTCGCCGTGAGCTTCAGCTTGTCCGAGCGGTCAGACTGCGTGCGCGGGTGTCCGTCGTGGGCAAATTTCCAGCATTTGCAACATCCCAAGCAGGGCGATGTAGATCAGCGTAGGAGAAGGACGGCGAGGGGTATATGCGAGAGCAGGCGAGAGCACAGTTGTGAGCATCGTGCAGATCGTGGCGCTGCGACGGACATCGCAGCAACGAGAGCCTCGGAGTAGCGCACCTCATAGTCGAGCAGAAGCCAGTTCGTGTCCGTCTTGTCCGAGCGGACGTCCTGGTACGCTGCACATACACAGCGGTCACGGGCGGGCCTCTCGCGGGTGGTGCGTCCGGGCGTGGCTCACCTTCGTCGATCTGGGGATCAGAGAGGTCGGCCATGGCGTGGAGGGGGAGGAGAAGAAAGCAAAGGCGAACGAGAAGGAGAACGGGCGGAAACGAGGGTCAGACCGAGGTCGTCGGCGCGGTGTGGTGTTGAGCAGGCCGTTGGCGGTGTTCACAGATATCGACCCCTACTCGTCGGCATCTCCCGGGCGCTGCGTCGAACTACTACCAGTTCACTACATACCCATTCGAACCGATCGTAAGTAAGGTATACATTGTCATTCTAGATGTTGAGACGTGAACAGACACAACGCGTAAGGCGTGGTACATGTGCATGCAGGCATGAACAATCATACGGTACTAGGACAACGTGGAAGAAGCCATTCGGCGGGCGATAGTTGGCAGCCTAGTCGACCTGAGCATCATGTTAGTGGTGTCGGCGACGTGTGTCATCATAGAGTTCCATACACGGGCACTCATTTCTCCAGCTTGAGCTTCCTAGCAGCGTGCAGCTGAGGCAGCGCGGCAATCAACACGGCCCTGGAGTCCGCGCGGTTGGCGTGGTATGTCCAGTCGACCTTCAGGCGTTTGAAGCAGGGAAATGCGCTGGAGTTCGACAGTGCCTTGTCCACCGCCTTCAGCTTCCGGAGGCGGCGGTAGCTCGATGGGCCCGGTCTGTCTATGAAGCTCACGATGAGCTTGAGCGTCTTGAGCGTCTTCGACACTTGCGACATGAGCTGCACGAGAGTCGTGCAGGATGGAACGGGCCCGGATGTTTTGCGCACGGTGATGCGGATGGTAAGAAACTCTAGATGAGCGCACTGGGACAGGTTGAGGGATTTCCAGTGCTCTTCGGAGCACGGTCAGCAGACCCTTCAGAAGCGAATCGTGTTAAGACACGCACCATCCAGGGGATCCACCCATTCATTCCGTTCCTCTGACGAAGGCGGGGCCCTACTACTCTCGAGGTTGAGCTCCCGCACACAACGCCCTGGGCCGGAGAGGAGTCTTCCGACGGCGATAAGGGTGTCGCGGCAGCCGAATTGTATCTTCAAACGCTGCAGATAGTCCGGTAGAAGATGGGTCGTCAGCGCGTCGTAGAGTTGAACCCTGTGCTTCACGGTCGGAAACCACCGTGTCAGATCGAGTTCTCGGACTTGAAGCAGCGCGAGAGCCGTCCCTGGCGTTGGTACGGTCTCGATGTCAAACGGTCCGAGTGCCAGCGAATCAATGTCGAAGAGCGAGGCGATGCGGGATATCACGGTGAGGGAGGATGACTGGTGCGAACCAAACGAGTCCATGCCGAGGGTTCTCAGCGGGGGGCGAGGGTCAGCCGCTCCGCTGTCTTGATATGATGATTGCACTTCTTGAAAGGCAGGGACTTCACTGGAGAAGCGAACCCATTGGAACGACAGGTGCTGGAGCCGAGGCAAACCCTCGATGACACGCACGACAAGGGCCATATCAACGGAGGGCATGGTCATGTTGTTCTTGCCTCGCAGGGCGAGCTCTGTAACGTTCTGCGCGATCTCGTGGTTCGCATCGATGAACGCGAGAAATAGGTCAAACGATTTCGCTTCAGAAACGCGGAGAGACGTGGTGTTCTCGAAGAGCAGCCTTTGGCAGACGGCACGCAGGCATCGACAAACCAGGGCGCACGTTTTGACCGAGGGCCTGTGGTCGACATGGACAATGATTTCAAGCAGAAGCTCGTTTGGAAGATCGCAGAGTGTGCGGTTGACAGGGGGGCTCTGGAGGGCTTCCATGTTGGGGCGGTCTCTGACTCTCTGCTGGAGGAGATGGTGGTGATTGGAAACAGATTAGTATGATAGGCGCTTGTCCGCTGTCAAAGGTTTGTGCTCAGGCGCTCATTCGCCGAGGAGCAACTAACCAGCTTACCACAGATTTGTGAGGCACTGGTATGTCCGAGTCGAGGCAGGGTACGACAGTCAAAGCGAATTCTATGACTAGAACTAATATTATTCAAGATGTTACCCCACAGTGTCCGAGTGCGCCGCGACGCGGCAGCCTCTAGCAATCGACTCGGAAGACAGTGAGGGCGTATAATTGAGGATAACTACAAAGTTTGGGCCGCTCATACATCCACAGGAGCACAGCACGTCTGAATAGGGTCGTTGCGGTACGTCTCTTCGCGCACGAGTCGCATGGGACCGTCGGCATAACCATGACCACTGCTTTACAGCCGTGAGAACAGCACCGTATGAAAATTTAGACTGGACTCACTTCAAGTACCTTCAAAATGTATACGTCCATGGAGTGATGTTCCACACGACAAGTTGTCTCCGAGCGTGGAGGTTAGGCAGAGCGCGTCGGCCGGCATCCGCACACTTTGACCAATAGTAACTGTCCCTGCACAATCCATACGTCGCATACACTTCGAGCCGAAGATGCTCCAACTTGGGGAACCGGTCCACGACGACTACCTCGTCCAGTTCGTGCAGCTTGAGCAGCCTGGTGCTGGTGATCGTGGTCGGATGGTAAAGGTCCCTGAGCTCGATCGTGACCCGGCGGAGCGTGGGCGAGACGTGCTTGAGGAGATGAGCTATCGGCGAAGCCAGTGCCTTCTGCCGCGTCTTCTTTGGACTTCTGGGCCCGAAGTAGATCGGGATGTGGATGGATTCCAGGGAGGTGCAAGCCTCGATGTTGATTTTCTGCCACGAGTCTAGATAGACGTGAGATGCGCCCCTTTGAGGACAACCAACAAACTCAGGCTCGTACCTCGGAGAGGGTCAATCCACCCATCCCGGTCGTCCATACAAATGTCCCGACTACGGCGCAGGGTAAGAGCAGTGATCTGACGGCCTGCACGCAACAGCAGCGCCCCTAGTGCGCTGGCTGCCGCGGGAGACTCGATGGCCACGCGCAGGTCGCGCAAGGTGTCCGGACGAAGGCTCTTCGTGAAAGCAACAAGAAGTTGGGGGCTGCATTCTGGGGCAGAGTGATTATAGACCTCGACGTGCAGGCGCTCTGGCGACAGAGATCGATGGACTTCAAGGCTCTGAACGTCGAATGGAACTGACTCCGGACTTCGGGAGCACAACGTGTGCACCTCGAGTTCCTGTGCGGAGAATAGCGATAATACTTGGAACAGCCCGGGAATGGAACACTGTGGAGTCCAAGTGCCAAGGATGCTGAGCGAACGGAGTTCGCGGGGGCGACTTGAGCCGTTGCGACGATGCTCGGAGTCGCTCGTGGATGGGAGATACAGGAAGTTGTGCAGCTTCACTGTCTTCAGGTTCGGCAAACGGTCCGCAATCCTGGCCACTAGGACGGCATCGAGGGCAACGTCGGAGATGTAGTGTTCGTACTTAGCATCAAGCTTGTGTGGGGCTGAGAGAGTGAGATACTGGACGCGCTTGAGCGCTCGAGGATTGGCTTCGATGAAGCGGAGGAGATGTTCAAACGTTGTGATGTTGTGAACTTTCAGAATGTCCTTAAATATGAACTCGAGGGAGACGGCCCGAAGTCGCTTGCAGGTCAACGAGGAGTCGCTGAGAGCGTATCTGCAGTTCACTTGTGAGAGGATGGTATGAAGAAGTTCGGTGGGCAGGTCAGTTATGGTCCGGTATCTCATCGTTGGGGTCGTGGGGAGGGACCTGTCGGAGGAAGGATGGCAACGAAGAGTGGTTGGTGATGGTTAGAGCAGGTTTCGCAGACGCCCAATGTTCGACTGAAGAGCAACAACGGCCCGAGAAGGCCGAGACCCCAGGCTTGGCGCTCACGGTTATTGCTATTCAAGTTGAATTGTGCGTCTTCGTGCGCTCACGAGCGTAGTTCCGCCTACACAAAGTCCGAGACGACGCGCAATAAGAACCTATTAGTATCTAGTATGTAGACACACAGTGAACTCAGTAGGAAGTACTAGTGAAAGCGTTCCAGTCATACATAACGCAGACTCGGTGCCAACTGGGTCGTCAGGCCGCATCGAGTACTAGATTGTACATGCAACATGATCAAACCATGATAATCAGGACCAATATGCGTACAAAAAACTATATGAGAACGTTGGAGTGGCCACGAACGCTGCTGCCATCATCGGGCTCTGGATCCCTTGAAACTTCACCATCTATACTCCGGTGGAGTGATCTCCCGCACGATAAGCCGTCCGCGAGCGTTGATATTGGGCAGAATGCGTCGGGCGGCATCCGCACACTTCGGCCAATAGTCTCTCTTCTTGCACAAATCACGATCTGCACATACGTCGAGCCGAACATGCTCCAATTTCGGGAACCGGTCCTCGACGAGAACCTTGTCCAGCTCGTGCAGCTTGAGCCGCTTTTTGTTCGCGATCGTGGTGGGTCGGTACAGGTCCCTAAGCTCGATGGTGACGTTGCGGAGCGTGGGCGAGGTACGTTCGAGGATGTGAGCTATCGGCGAAGCGAGTGCCTCTTGGGGCGCGATCTTCGGCTTGCTGGGACCGAAGTAGATCGGGATAGAGATAGTTTCCAAGGAGGTGCAAGCCTCGATGTTGAGCTTCTCCCATGTGTCTAGAAGTACTCGCGTAAGTTCAAGTTGACTCAGTGTCTCAGAAGAATTGAGAAACTCGTACCTCGAAGAGGATCAACCCACCCATCCCGCTCTCCTTGTGTATGCGCACGACGGTGCAAGGTAAGAGCAGTAATGCTACCGCCTGCACGCAACAGCAGCTCCCCCAGTGCGCAGGCGGCGGTGGGAGAATCGATGGTTATGCGCAGGTCGCGCAAGGTGTCCGGTCGAAGGCTCTGAGTGAGAGCAGCAAGAAGTGAGGGGCTCCATTGTGGGCCTTGATGAACATGAGCGTCAACGTGGAGGAGGGCGGGGGCCAGAGATCGATGGAGTTGAAGGCTCCCAACGTCGAACGGAACTGAGTCATCCGGCGAGTCGGACGAGTTCCAGCACCGCGTGTTCACGTCCATTTCTTGGGCGGAGAACAGCGAGAGCACTTGAAGTAGCCCAGCGACGGAACACTGGGAATTCCACTCGCCGCGGATGCTGAGCGAACGGAGTTCACACGGGCGACGTGCGTGGTTGCGGTGATGCTCGCTGGTGGATGGGAGATAGAGGAAGGATTCCAACTTCACAATCTGCAAATTCGGCAGACGATCCACAACGCGGGCCACTAGTGCTTCATCGACAGCGGTTTGAAGGAGGTTTCGATCACTATAGTACTTGCGCGTGCCTGAGAGAGTGAGCGACTGAATGCGCTTGAGGGCTCGAGGATTGGTGTCGAGAAAGCGGAGGAGATGTTCAAACGTCGTGATGTCGCGGACTCTCAGGGTGTCCTTAAATACGAACTCGAGAGAGACGTCCCGAAGTCGCTTGCAGGTCAACGACGAGGAGTAGAGGGGGGCACGCCACTGATACCATGAGTCGCTAGTCAAGTTCTGAACCTGTGAGAAGATGGTATGAAGAAGTTCGGTGGGTAGGTCAGTTATGGTCCGGTATCTCATCGTTGCAATCGTGGGGGGAATTTGGAGGAAAATGGCGATGAGGAGTAAATCGTTGGTGATGGTTAGAGTGAGTATGGCAGACGCCCAATTGTGTTCGACGAAAAGCAACAACGGCCCGAGGAGGCCGAGACTCCAGGATTGGCGCTTACCGTCATCGCTATTGTGCCATCCATTGTTTGTCAAAGCCCTCAAAACAATTGTCCTCGAGCACCCTCGAGCGCAATTGTGCCTACACAAAGTTTGGCAGCAGGATGCCGGCCCAAGACAACACGCAGCACTTAGTAGTTACTAGTAGCTATGCATACAAACGGTGAACTCAGTACTTGAAGTACAATGACAGTGCAGTTCCAACTATAGTAACGGAGACGAGTCGGTCCAAAAGTCTTCATACATGAATATCCGCGTACAAAGAGCCATATGAGAATGTTGGAATGGCCACACACTGCAGTGGACAATAGGATATCGTCATACTCCGGATGTTATAACATGAGCGCTCGTATCAGCGTCCGCCGCGGCAGCTAGTGAGGCCTGAGAGTAAAAGTAAAACCAGTAGTACAATTAGGAAAGACGCAATGAGCTGCAATGAGGATGTCGGAGCGCCAGCATCCGCCGTTGTACAGCGCGAGATCAGCGGTGGTCTACGAGAATTTCAGACTGAACTCACCTCACTGTGTCCAGGAGGTGTCCCGCACGTCAAGAAGTCGACGAGCCTGGAGGTTGGGCAAAACACGTTTGGCAGCTTTCACACACTCCGGCCAATAGGCTCCCTTCCTGCGCAAATCATGATCGGCATGCACTTCGAGTTGAACATACTGCAACTTCGGGAACCGGTCCTGGACGAGCACTTTGTCCAGTTCATGCAGCTTGAGCAGCGACTCATCCGCGATCGCGGTGGATCGGTACAGGTCCCTGAGCTCGATGGAGATCCAGCGGAGCGTGGGCGAGGCATGCTCGAGGATGCGAGCTATCGGTGAAGCCAGCGCTTCCTGTGGCGTGTGCTTCGGCTTGCTGGGGCCGAAATAGATCGGAATGTAGATGGATTCCAGGGAGATACAGGACTCGATGTTGAGTTTCTGCCAAGAGTCTAAGCTACGCGTGAGTAATACTCCTCGATGCGGATCACAGAGGACGCCAAACACGACACTCTTACCTTGAAGAGGATCAATCCAGCCATCCCGCTCACTTTGCGAGAACGGCGCATGACGATGCAGGGCAAGATGAGTGATTCTCCTGCCTGCGTGCATCAGCAGCTCCCCCGCGCAGCGGGCTGCCTTCGGCGAATCGATGTTGATGCGGAGGTCACGCAACGCGTCCGCCCGGAGGCTCTTGGTGAGAGCAGCCAGGAGTTGGGGGTTCCATTGGGGACCCGAGAGAGGAAAGGCGTCGATGTGCAGGAGGGCGGGTGCCAGACATCGATGGACTTGAAGGCTCCGAACGTCGAACGGGTCTGAGTCGCCCGAGTCAGACGAGTAGCACCACGTGATGATGTCCAGACTTTTGGCGGAGAATAGCGATAGCACTTGAAATAGCCCAGCGACGGAACACTGGGGAGTCCAACTGCCGCGGATGCTGAGCGAACGAAGTTTGTGCCGGTGACGTGCGTGATTCCGGTGATCCTCGCTCGTGGATGGGAGATAGAGCAAGGTCACCAGCATCACTGTCTGTAGACTAGGCAGACGGGCGACAACTCTGGCCAAAAGGGCTTCATCGACGACAGTTTCAAGGAGGTATCGCTCGTTCTGGGGATCAAGCTCCTTCCGCCTGCCGGAGAGTGTGAGAGACTGAACCCGTTTGACCGCTCGAGGATTGGTGTCGAGAAAACGGAGGAGGTGGTCGAACGTCGTAATGTCACGAACTTTCAGAGTGTCCGTGAATACGAACTCGAGGGAGCCGGCCCGAAGTCGCTTGCAGGTCAATGACACGGCGCGGAGAGTATGCGAATACTTCCACGCCGGTAGCTGCAAGAGGATGATTTCAAGGAGTTCGGTAGGGAGGTCTGTGATGGTTCGGTATCTCATCGTTGGAGGAAGAGCGCGACGAACGTCGAAGAGTACATTGGATAGGAGTCGGAGGGCAAACTTGACGCTAGCAACAACGGCCGGAGAACGCCGCTCGAAGCTTGGCAATTCACATAGCCGCATTTAGCAATAGCCGTCTCGCACCGTTCGGCTTTACTTCGTTTGCGTTCATATCAATGGTAGTACTAGTGTGCGTTCATATTCTACACATTTATCTGGATTGATAGTACTGTCCTCAGCTAGCATCAGTCATCTTGGCAGATCACCGTGCACGCCGTACATGTAGTCATACGTGACAGGAAGTTCGATGGGGAGACAAGGCTCACCATTCCGAGGACTCTAAGCCATCAGAGAAAACACACGGCGGGTCTCGCAGGTCCCTGCGGATGGCAATACACGACGAGGATCAGTTAACGGAGTTCGAGCGAGACCGTGAGCCGCCTCCGCTCCAACTCCCATGCATAACCTGAACGAATGTGAGGTAGTATGGTACAACAAGAGGATACTAGCATCATTCCATCGCGTTCAGTTGTACAACCGTTACTGTAGGCCAACACAACACACTCCGCGTCTCAGCGCCCCTAACGAAGGGGTTCCAGGAGAAGGGGTGTCTACGCGAAGGCCGAGTCCTAGAGAACCATATGGAGAGGTCGGCGTGGTCACGAACCATGGTGCAATACATCTGCTAGCACAGTACCTTCAGGAGACACACAGACTTCAACCCATTCAAATTCAGAACGGACTCACCTCGCCAGGTACACGTCTACCAAGACTCCTGCACAACAAGCAGTCGACGAGCGTGGAGGTTCGGCAAAATGCGCTGGGCGGCATCCACACACTTTGGCCAATAGTCTCGCTTCGTGGCCAGGTCATGAGCCGGACAGACCTTGAGCTGGACTTGCCGCAGCTTGGGGAAGTGGGCCTCGACGAGTACCTTGTCCAGGTCTTGCAGTCTGAGCAGCGACTTGTTCGCGATCGTGGTGGGCCGAGGCACGTCTCTGAGCTCGATGGTGAGCTCGCGAAGCGTGGGTGAAGCATGCTCGAGAATGTGGACCATCGGCGAGGCAAGTGCAGTCTGCGGCATCTTCGGCTTCCTGGGGCCAAAGTAGATCGGGATATAAATGGATTCCAGAGAGGTACAGGCCTGGATGTTGAGCTTCGGCCATGCATCTGATATAAAACATGTGATCAGCGCTGCTTTCGAGACTCAAACAAAGGTCGTACCGCGAAGGGGATCAATCCAACCGTCCCGATCGCTTGGAGTGAACGGCGCATCGAGACGCAGGCTCAGCGCGGTAATGCTGCCGCCTGCACGCAACAGCAAGTCACCAAGTGCGCAGACTGCCTTTGTATCGTCGATGCGAATGGAGACGTCGCGTAAGACATCCAGCTGAAGATTGTTTGCCAGAGCGTCGAGTAGTAGGTGGGTGAATCGTGGGCCCCTGATATCAGTGGCGTGGATATCCAGCTTCTCGACGGCCAATGGTTGATGAACGTGAACTTTGGGGCACGGAGCCTTGCGCGGAACCGAGTCGCCATCGTCAGCCTGGTAACCCTGCAGGTATACGATCAGACCTTTGACGGAAAACAGCGATAGGACCTGGACCAGCCCAGAAATTGAACACTGGGGAGTCCACGCGCCGCTGACGTGGACGAAGCGGAGTTCGCGCGGGCGACGTGCTTCTTCCCCGTGATACTCGCTGATGGGTGGGAGATAGAGCAAGGTCTCCAAGCTCAATGTTTGCAGGCTCGGCAGACGGTCCACAATGCTGGCTACTAGCGCCACATCGATGGGAGCTTCAAGGCGATAACGTCCAGTGGTGTCCATGTTGAGTTGCTGGCATGCGCCACCAAGGGTGAGATAATCGACCCGTTTCAACGCTCGAGGATTGGTGTCAAGAAAGCAAAGGAGGTGATCAAAATTCGTGATGTTGCGAACCCTCAGGGTGCGGTTGAATACGAACTCGAGGGAGACGTCCCGAAGTCGCTTGCAGGTCAACGATGAGGAGCGGAGAGAATTCTTGGAGTCCTGTAGCTGCGAGACGATGGTGTGGAGAATTTCTGTGGGCAAATCAGTTATGGTCCTGTATTTCATCGCTGAAGTTGTGTGGAGGAAGATGGCGACGAAGAGTGGTGATGGTTAGAGGTGAGGTCTGAAAGGCGCTCAAAGTTCGACTTCAAGAGCAACTTCGGCCCGAGCGTGCCGAAGCCCAAGCGCTCAAGGTTTGGCAATGGCGGCTGTCGTACTTACTTACAGTATTTTCAGTGCTATGATGCGCACAGAATCCACACAAACAGGGAGTACTATCCTTGGCACCAAGCGATTCAAAGAGAGATGACTCGCTATCACCATCGCAGGGAGTTGGCTTGAACATGGCACTCGGAGTCTCGGACAAAGAAACAACAACGGAAGACCGGAGCGAGACCATAAACCGCCTCGACTCCCACCTCCCATGCATAATCATCATGCCAAAGCTAAACGAACGTGAGGTAGTGGTATAGTATACAAGACGGGCCGGCGTACAACAAGAGGGCGTTACCAGTACATCTCATCGCGATCATCAGTCGTACTATAAGCCGTTAAACCAATACAACACACACTCCATGGGCCCAAGGGAGCAACGTCCCCCGTAACCACCAGCCAGTAGGGCGATTCTACGCCGAGTTCGAGTCCGAGTTCGAGTCCGAGCCGGGGTCCACTGTCCGCGCAAAGCGCAAGTAGCACGAGCCCGTGGGCGGCTTGCACGTCAAGATGTCGTTCCAGTTCGGGCGCGGGAGCTCCGCGAGCGGCGCCCCACGTCCGTTGACGGGCCGCAGCTCGCCAAAGCCGAGCACAAAGAGCGCGGTGAGCAGCTTGAGCTCGAGCGTCGCCAGCCGCTTGCCCAGGCAGACCGTGCTCCCTGTGAGTAGTGGAGTTAGAGGTGTGAGTTGCGAGTTGCGAGTTGAAGGGCGGCGGGGGTAGTGGGGCGGCGCGTGTGCGAGAGTGCGAGGGTCCGCGGAGGTGACCGAGGAAAGAGGGAAGAGTCAACATCGATGTGTCACTGAGCCCGTGCACCCGTCCCACCCGTGCATCCGTACGTGTGCAACCCCATTGCGCCGTGCATGCACGACGCACGGCGCACGGACGTACAGCGCAGGTACGTGCAGGTAGACGGACGGGTGCGGAGCAAGGGAGGAGAGAGCAAGAGAGACACGTACCAGCACCCATCCCGACATACGCATACGGCGCCTTCAAGTTCATCTCCGTCCGTCCAGGGTCCCACCGCCACGGCTCCCTGTAAATCTCCGAGCTCAGGTGCACGTCGCTGAACGGGTACATCACAAACGCGCCCGGCGGGACCGCCTTGCCGCCCAAGTACAGCGCGCCCGCCTTCTCAGCGTCCGCGTGCGGTGGTGGCGTCGGGGGCACGTACTGGCGCATGGCGACGTGAGGCTCCGCCACGCGCAGCGTCTCCCGGATGAGCGCGTCGAGCGTCGGCGTGGCCGTCTCCCACTTGTCCAGCGGGATGCTCGCGAGCGTCGCCGTCAGCGCGGAGAGCGGTGGCGGCGAATGTGGAGAGGGTTGTGCGGACCCGGACGTGGGACGCTGTTCTTCATGTGAGTCCGCCTCCGTGACCGTATTGCTTGCCAGTGGGTCGGCCGCGGACGTCGTGCCATGCCCAGGTGTGCTTTCCGAATCCCGGTGAAGGTGGGTGGCGTGCTCGGTGACGAGCCGCCGCACCTCCTCCGCGGCCTTTTCCTTCCACTCGGGGTGTCCGCTCAAGAACGTGATGAGCCACGACGCTACCGAGCGTCCGCACGCGTCAGCCAGCAGTCACCGATGCTTCGCAAGTCACAAGATGAAGGACGCACCCGTCGTACCCGTCGACCGCGCGCCCGCCACGAGCAGGCCCATGATAAACTGTTGTGCCGCGGAAGAGTTCGTCAGTACATCACTCATCACCCAATCACCCAATCGTCCAATCGTCCAATCGCCCGCTCGCCGGCTCGAACATGCGCAACCGCGCAAGGTGCGGCCCGACGCGCGCAGGCACGGAAATGCAAGAAGGCAGATAGACGCCGCGAGAGGGCACAGAAGGAGGGCCGCGGGGAAGAAGCAGCAGAAAGTTGAAGAAAGAACAAGGAAAAGGGACAGGTCCCAGCGAAAGCGAAAGTGAAAGTGAAAGCACAACTGACCCCGATGATAACCAGCTTCTCGTCGCCGGCATCGATGAGCATCTGCGGCGTATCGTCGCGCACGATGCCCTTCTCCATGCGCTCGCTCAGCGTCCCGTTGATGATGTCATATATCCTCTTCGTCGCGAGCAGCCTCCGGATCGCGCTCGGGCCTGGGAGCCACGGCAGGAGCACCGTCGCGGGCGTCGTCGCCGTGTCGAGCGTGTCGTACAGCTCTTTGAGTCGCCGCACTGTCGCTGGGTCGTCCGCGAGCTCGGCGAACGCGAGGCAGCGGACGGTAGTCTGGAAGATAAGCTGTGTGTTCACGCGTTGAGTCAGCGGACGCGCAGATGCGCGGCTCTCGGGCAGCGGCTGCGCGCGATGGCCTAAAAATACGCGGAAGGAGGGGACGTACTTCCGGAAGGTGCTGAAAAGGATCCAGGGAGCCGGAGTATCCCCATGTGCTGATGACGCGCCGGGAATCCTCCAGAATCTGGGGGATCACTGCAGTAAGGTTCGGGGTGTGTCAGCTGCAGGTCAGGGCGGGGAGAGAGGGAGAGATAGCATGAGATGGATGAGATGAGATGGATGGTGTACGGCATGCCATGAGACTAGCAGCGAAGAACGAATGATATGTCTTGTAACACGTCCGGTGGCACCACCCGTCTTGTCGTCGATCTGCATCGGCACGCGCAGTGACGTACTGACCTTGTCCAGTGCTCGCCCTGGAATAGCACGCTGGGGCTGTAAGGCCAGCCAAGGGAAGACAGACCGCTCTCGGGTAACAACCACGCGTGCACGGCAGGCACCAGCGCAGATGGCAACATCACCTTCGCACAAGGACGCAATGGTCCCATACTAGCAAGCGTCGTGTCTGCCGTGAATGTGGGTGGGCGTGCCTGCACAAACATAGACCGCACGTCGGACCACGCCGCCCCACTGTGAGAGACCGCGTCCGGGGGCCGGGGATCTCCTCGGACTCTGTACATACACTCGCGCGCATGTGACTGGACGAAGGCGATAGCGTCCGTCCAGTCGCACGCGTCTTGTGCTCAAAGCCCATCCGAGTCCAGGGAGCCGAGGACGGAGAGAGCGAGAGAGCACTCACAGCTCGCGAGGCGTTCGGTCGTCTGCGATGCGACGAGGCGCTTGTGGATGAGGGTAATGCGCCGCGTTTCGAGGTTGGACGTCACGCCGGGGACCATCGGGATCTGGAGAAGCAGGAGGAGGAGCACGCGGACATGGGTCAGCTCGCTCGCGCTCGGCAGCGGACAACTGGCAGGCATACTGCCGGGAACGTACGGCACCGGAGAGGAACTTAAAGCCAGCGTTGAGATCGAGGTCCTTTGCCTGGAAAAAGTCCCGGCGCGCGGCTTCGCCTGAGAGGACGATGACGGGAGTCTGCAAATGCGCATGCGGTGGATCAGCCGAGCTTATTCAGAGGCGGAACCGAACGGCGTTGGGGCGGACGCGAGCCCTGGCTGGCAGCGTGTGCGTGCCACTGCGAGTGCGCGCAGCCCGGACGCCCTGTCCCCGCGGCCAAATCAGTCTCTGTCAGCGCAGGTACGCACCCGGAGGAGGGTGAACTGGTAGATGGCCTGCCCGGCGAGCTGGAAGCCCTGGTTGAGGAAATCGAAGCGGCGGTGGAAGAAGGGCAGGACATGGGACAGCGAGGATCCGGGCAGATGGACAGGGACGTCGTCGTCTGCTGGTGCGGATGACGGGGACGGGCGGGGGAGGACGGCGGAGAGCCAGAGGGCGAGGACGAGGAGGGGGATGGCGAGGGCGGCCGCGAAGGCGACGGAGTCGGGGACGAGACTATAGAAGAAGGGCAGAAAGCCGAGAGGGTACATGGTTCCGGACTGCTTCGCGGTGGCTGGACATGGGACGGAGGGATATAAAGGAATGGGCGGGCTTTATGAAGAGAGAAGGCGTGCAAGGGACTGATCCTCGTGCGATCGGGATCTTAGCTCGCACTGGCAGACGGGCACTCCGCAAGCGAGCCGCCGGCCCAGTGGCAGCGAAGGCGAAGGCGGCGCAGGGCCCAAACTCTGGAGCGAACTCGCTGCCAGTCGCGCGAGAGCTGAGCTGAGCAGTCGGCCGAGGCGAGAGCGTCCGCCGGAGAAAGTGCCAGGCTGGCGCGAGCGACGAATGTATTTCTCCATATCGCGCGCGGGGCGAGAACAGATAAGTAAAGATGCGACATCTGCGCGACACCTGATTGGCATGGCACGGCTTGGGCCCGCGGGCGGAAGACACGCGCCCTGGGACGACCGAAATGACAACACAAGACACTGTCACCACAGTTCGCGACCAGTGCGACTCCGAGTCGGAGTGCCAGCCCAGCACAAGTTGCCACTCGTGCACCCAGCGCCCGCATCACTCCCTCATGTTCGGCCGCTGCCGATCCCCCTGCCAGTGCCAGTGCACGCTTCCAGATCCCCGGGCGACCACGTCAAATCCAGGCAGAGGCAATCGAGATCCAGCATGCCCTCACAGACCCATCGTCACCGTGTAAACGGATGTGCCCAGTGGGTCCACCGCGCCATCCCAACGCTCCTGCCAGTGCTCGCCAGCCCGGCGCACGAACACGCCAATCGGGCACACTCGTAGCGTTCTCTTCGCATCAGCTCCTCCGCCTCGTGCACCTTTCCAGACCAGCCGGTTCTCAACAGCGCGGCCCACGTGCCTGGCTATCCCCACTTCCGCGCCAACTCGACAGGGCCTGCAGCGTCTCCCGCTCGCACGACCTTCCACCCACCGGCCGCGATGAATCCAGATCCCGAGACAAGGCAGCACCGCGGGTCAGTGCGCAATGCCCATGCGTGAGCCGATAGATTACATTCCAGGAGAATGCCACCCTTCCGCACCGGGTGGCGGCAGCGCTCGCACTGGCGTGAGACCCCCGGGTCCGCCAGCGGAGACCAGGTGCGTCTGTACGTGTACTCATCCAGCGGCTGCCGTCTGACGGAATCCGTGCCAGCGAGAACCTTGCGGCTATTTTCAGCCCTCGCCGATGCCCGCTGAGTACTGGGTACTGAGTGATCGTGCGCCGTTGGCCAGCTGGGCGGTACGCGTCCGTCCGTCCGTGCGGATGACGCGGCGAGAACGCATCGTATCTTGACCCGCATACGTGATCCATACCCAGGCCGAAGACGCAGCCCCCGGGTCCGCAATCGAGCGCCGTGCATGCACCGAGGCCAGATGGCATGATGCCCAGCTAGCCGATCCTCCGCGCCCGCTCGCATCCAGCGCAACCGCATCCAGCGCAAGCGTAGCCATAGAGCATCACACCGTGTGGCACCCGCACCCGGCGTGTGCATGCTGCACCGCAATAGCACCATCGCAGTCACCGTGACGGACGGTCGCGCACGCGCACGAGCACTAGCACGTCCCCTTCTGGCATGCACCCTGCGAGCCCGCCAGGCGCGTCGAGGGCCACGACGTCGATAATCCGCCGCTCGCCGTGCTGTCGCCGGGAGGCCCGAAACGCACGGGCCCTCCGAGTCCGTCTTGGCCGTCTCGCGTCCTCACCGTGCCTGCACGCGGAGTCGAGGACGGATCGCAAACGACGCCTGTCTGAGCACGCTCCCGATGTCGATGTCCATGCATCTCTCCTCCGAACAACCGATCGCGTCGATCGAGGTCGCGCACTGACATCCGTCGACTTCTGCCATTGCGCGCGGGGCGGTCGGCTTGTCAACTGCCGACACCGATGCTCTTCTGCGCTCCGACTCTTGACAGCGACCCGATCGCGTTGTTGGTGCGGTGGTGCGATGGGACGAAGGGCCCGCCGCCGGAGCCGCGGAGTCCGTTGTGATTTCCTCCTGGGCTGTCACGGTGGTGACGAGCGCCTACGTGAACACATATGATGCACTGTGCCAGTCAGTCAGCCAGTCAGTCAGTCAGTCACGGTGAGGGATCACCGCCACACCCGCCCTAAATGCCATGTCAGCTACCATTCACACACTCGGGCTGCGCTGACGTGCACCAGCGCGACGATCCCCAAGCCCAAGGCGGACTCCAAGCACATCACAGCGCACCGGACACTCGAAGCGACTCGGAGTGGCGGGAGGCTGCGTTGCACGCCGTTTCCGTCATCTTCAGTGGCACCCGGGCCTCGGACTCAGACTCGGAGGGCCTGCAGCTGGCTCGACTGCTTGGTGCTTACTGACGGGTGACCAAACGCGTGACGGCATACACCGCGCTGCGCACCTGGGCAGCTGCGCGGACCCGAGCCGCAACCCAGTCTACCGTCGAACCTCCGTCTCTGCGCTGGACGCTCAGCGCTCAGCTCGCGAGTGGGTGTGTCACCGAGCCGAGCGCACGAATCAGAGCATGCACAATAGCCATTGAAACAATTGAAAAGCCGCGTTGCCAGTGCCTGCTGCATCCAAATTACCCGATCCTCGGGCCGCCCCGCCTATGTACGGTCGACGTCAAGAGTGCCTTGGGTTCGCTGGCAATCGAGCAATGACACAACGAGACAGGCTGACGCGCCAAGTTCCCAACCTGAACGTTTGAACGTTTGAACCTTCGTGGCGCGTAGCAAGTACGGACACGGGTGTGTCAGAGCTGTGCCCGCTGCGGGTACGAACGTTCGGGAGCGGTGCGCGCTCCGGGACCCTCCCTTGCGACATCGTGCCCGTGCCCAGCACTATCGCCAGTGGCGTGTGCGCGCATTCCTGTACCAGCCGCTCGGCCTTCTTCGCTATTCACAGAACGTCAAATTGCATTCGCCGCGGAGCTGCTAGTGGTCGACCGGTCACGACTCGATCGAGACTCGAAGCCCGACACTCGCGGCACCGCCCTCGGGTGGCAGGGCTAGGTCGCCGCAGGCACCACCTCCTCCCGAACGTGCCCACCGCGAACGACCGAGAATGGGCCCTGGGGACGGTCGACGGGTTTGGAAGCACAGGAGCCGCAACGAGCCGTCCACGGACGGCTCGGTTCTCCTGAGGGTCAGCACAGCGCCGCAATCACGTACCGCGTGCGACGCATCGAAGCTAAACCACCCCGCGCCTCCTGCACCCTTTGCACCCCTGCGCACCCTTCGGAGTCGCACCCTTCGCGGCCGCTCCGTGCATGCACGATGCCCGGCACCCCAGAAGCCAGATAGAGGGACACAGGGACGGACGCAGGAGCAGCCGTCGACCGCACGTCACCGGTGTGAGAGAGCGAGAGAGGGAGGGCGCGGGCGCGTCCGTCGTGGCCGTATTCTGCAGCCTCGGTCAGGTCTAGCATGTTTCATTTGCAACGGGTCCCATCACGTCATACCAACAGCATCCGGCCACCTCAGTCTCTACCCTTCTCCCCGGCGCAGCCGACGCGTCGACGCGTCGACACGTTCGGTGCACCGCCCGCTGCGTCACGTACATACATAGCGCACGACCGGAGACGATGGCGAGAGGCAACATGACACTCACGTTGACAGATCACCGATCATGGTGCGGGGCACTCGGCAAGCCGACGGTGCCAGTGCCCGAAGGCGGTTAGGATGGAAGCGTAGTGGGAGAGCGCCGCAGCCACGACACAGAAATGGAAGATCTGGTGCGAGGCAAAGAAATAGTCGAACGTTCCCGGAGAGAAGCGCTCGGGGATGCGGTTCGCGCTAACCCCAGGGACCCCATAGAGTCAATTGACCGTATTCGTGAGATAGGAGATATGTTCGGATGGTCGTTGGTGGCAGGCCAGGGTTGGGTACGGCACAGGAAAGGACGGCATGCGTAGGCGCAGGGTACAGGGGCGCGGTGATAGAGAAGGGCAGTCGGACAACTCGGTCAGCCTCAACGCGCGCCATCACATCAACATAATGCACTTACTAGAGCAGCGCTCCGGTGATGTAGAAGGCGGCGGACAGTAGAAGCCACCTGAATCCCATTTCGTAACACAGCGTGTAGAACCCGTGTGTGACCAGCGCATGCAGCGTTGGGATGACGCCGCACAAGCCGAGGAAGATGAAGACCTTGGTTCGCGCTCCCCGATGCGTCGGTTTGCGGTATTCCGGGTTCAAAACAATATAGGCTGCCCCTGTGGTGGCGAGATATATTAGAATGTGTCGTCTAGCATGATACGTTGAAATGAGACATAAAGGCGTTGTGAAGGCGTTCTATGAACGCACGGGCGGTGCGCGCGCTCGTACTCATGTGCATCCGGCGTACAGATAGAACCGTACTCGAGAACTCACCGAAGCCAACAATACAGATGCATGTGAGATAGAAGGTTTGATAATGAGGTTCACAGAAGAACCCATAGTACACGCAAGGAAAGAAGGACCCCACGGTTAGGACTGTGGTGAGATGGGCGATGGCGTCAGCGCGTCACGGAGACAGCAACCTATTCAAAAACAGATACCGACCGACGATACCCGCGTAGTCCAGCGCGTTGCAACGTTCAGCCACCTGTGGTGTCACCATCAGTAATATTCATACAATATCGCTAGACGGACGCACAGGTTTCGAATGCGCGCTGAAGGTGTGGTAGAATGCGCTCGAGAAGAGGCAGAAAACAGCGGCGCATAGGAACACCGTGAACACCGCCAGGTCCATCCATGTCGTCGACTCGTAGTGCACAAAGTAGACCGAGGGGAATGTGAAGAGGAGCGCCGCAAACAGCACGGCTCCACCGAGGTGACTGTGAATGTTGACTGACGACAGGAAGGGTGAATGCAAGATCACATAACGGGTAAATGAACGAGGATCGCACCTGTCTCGTTGTGCAGGTCTATCGGACCCGAGTCGATGCACGGCGTGGAGTGAGTATGACATAGACGACAGCTAGTCTGCGGCGTAGAACAAGACACGTACATCCAAACACCGACGCCGCACACGCACGCCAACTCGCCGTCGCCCTAAAATAATGGGTGACGAAAGATGAAGTCAGCGTCCACCTGACATGCCGAGCGTATCGTGACACATAAAATGAATGTGAGGAACTCTTCTGCACATGGTGATGGGACGGCGTAGGTAAACGGCCGCGCATCCATGTCTCTACCCGAAGGAGGGTGCGCACGTAGTGCGACTCGAATAGGGTCTTTTGCGGCCACGCGGTGATGAATCAAGCGGAGATTGCGAAGGATGCGCACATTGTCGGTATTAATGCTAGCACAATCCACAAGCTCCTCGAGCCTCAATTAACGCAAGACGACAGGGTCGCAACGGACGAAGTGCGAGTCCCCGTCTAGTTCGGCGTGTGCAACACGCTCGGACAGCTCGTATGCAGGCAAGCACGCTTGAGCGAGTCACCCGACAGAGCCGATCGCTTTTGCGTTCTAGCGGGGCCGATATATGCGTTTATACTCTCTAGCACGGGAGTCGGCGTCGTAATGCCAAGCGTCTGACCGTGCAGCACGCAGTCATCGTGCGAAGCCGACGGAAATACGACAGAACACGAGCTCGCGAGGCCACCAGAAGACATGGGCTCCGCGCTGGCGCGGAGCAGAACCATATCACGTCCCGGGATCCGCACACACGCACCTTCTATACCCGCTCAAGATATATTCGTTGTCCTTCTGCCACTCCGGTATCTCGAGCCATGTCAGGGTCTGGCTACCACGCGTCGCCCGCCGGGATTTGCTCCCGTCGACTTCTGTGACCGCGATCGTGGGCGGACCGTTCGGGTCGCTGACCTTGTCTGCCTGCGTAAGACATGTACATTGTCAGCCACCGTAAATTCATGGGTATATGCGTGCATAACGAAGCAGACGATTCACGAAGGTAAACGCTCCCCCGCATTCCAGGAGACGTTAGGCGACGAAGAAACAACTGAACATCGCAGCAATTGATGAAGAAGATATGTCGACAGGCTGCGACTTACCAGGTTCCGGGCACGCAAGGTATTTTCGTGGGGCATGCGGGGGAAGATGGTGGAGAGAGGTCAAGGAGGATGAGAACATCGTGCCCGAGCTCTCGCGCATCGCCGTGACTCGTGGCGGTCTCAGAGTCAAAACAGTTGGGGTTCGGGGAACTCGAACGCGTCAGTCAGCGTCTATGACAGATATCACATGCCGGACCTCGGTCCGAGAGCAATTATGGGGTTGGGGTCTGTGACGTCACCACGAGTACCTCCCCAGTCGACACCGATCTTGAACTTGAACTTGAAGCTCAAGTTCGAGATGCATTCCAGTATCAACGTCGCATGCGTGTCGAGAACGCAATCTCAGACCTCATGAGGTTGGAGGTCATTGTGGAATTCCGTCGAGGGGGCACGCCAGATACAGGATACAGATTATGTGTGTCATTCGATAGCAGTTGATGGTGCAGTACACAATCTAGACATAGAGTGCGTATGCTATGCGACGAGACATGCGTAGACAAAGCAAACTGTGACGTGACACAACCGATGCGCGCTATGGATAGATGATGGATGATGGTTGGAGAGATAGTAGCCAGGACAGACAGACAGAAGGAAACGGAGAGAGACGACCGATGCCATAGGGGAGAGTGGATGGGGGATGCTGTATGCAATGATGATGGCGATGAGGCGATGCGGGGTCCGAGAGAGACAGAAGCGAGAGACGGAAGAGTAGACCTTAACGGTGTGAGAAGATATACCAAAGAACAACAATGCGGGCAATCAACGCCAAATGGGTATGGGGATGGGGGAGGAGATGATGCGAGTTGTGAAGATGAACTATGGACAAGGTGTCAAGATGAGAATAGATGGAACGCATGGAGTGGGATAGAGATGATGAGAGATGCAGGACAGATAATGATACAAACGCACTATTGCGTTCAAGTGATTCGTAGGTCCGTCAGACCATGTGTCCTCTCGTGGATAGTGATACGTGCCAGTCGTCGATATGGGGGACGTAGCGTGCGTGAGAGTCGTGCGGAAGAGCCAACCTCGGTGCGACGATGGGTGGGGGATATTCAGCTCCGGGAGACCGAGCGATGGGGATAGCTTTGGCGGGTAGACATTGTTTTGCGCACATGAGAGCGATGGCGAGAAAGCTTCTGATAGCAGGCGGACGTATGTGCAGATTAACTGGAGGTGGCCGTATGATGTCGAGCGAGTAGATGAGATGATGCTACGTGGCAGCATGCGACGTGCGTTCAGAGGACGACGTCCGAGAAGCGCTCCACGCTGGAGGCCCGGGTAGTAGCGTAGCGCTGGCTTGCCGGCGACGGTGACGAGAACGTAAAAGCGGAGTAAATACGCTTGCGCTCCGGCGTCGAGAAGACGCTGTTCGTAGTGGTGGCCCCAGCTGGGGAAGAGGGCTCGACCTCCTTCAGCGAGGACGGAGGGGGAGTCACGGGCCTCTCGACCTTGTCATCCGAGACAGCATCCACAGCCGCCTAGCCAGCAGAAGGTTAGCCGACATCTAACATCACGATCAACGACACGTACCTTGTCATCGATGTCCTTCGCGGCAGCCTCGACCAGACCCTCGGGCGAGGGTGCCTGCTCGTAAGCCTCGGAAATGTCGGCCAACGGAAGCACAGTGAGATCCTTGCACTTCGCATCGATCGCCACCTGGTCGAGAACCTCACGCTCCTCGGCTTCCTCAGCGAGACGGGGAAGGGATGGTTCGCGGCGGGTGCGGGTAGAGCTGGAACGTTTAGAGGAGCTGGAACGCTTCGTCTTCTTGTCAGTTGAACGAGACTTCGACGACGGCTTCTTGGTGGGCTTCTCAGCCAAGGGACGAGCCTTCTTCGTCGGCGATGCGGGCTGCACCTTGGTGGCAAGGGCAGTCTTGCGCTTCTTGCCCAACAAGTGCTCCGAAAGGGCACGCGAGCCGGTCAAGGGATCGACGTTCTCCTTGTCGGGGGCATAGACGAGGAGCGGACCGGATGGAGGGGGTACAGTGATGGAGGTGGTTTCGGTTTGACCGTCGTTGGTCTGGGCCACCGGGGCCTCTGGCTCATCTCTGAAGATCGTAAACGCACGGATTGTAGCCATTGGTGTGGATGTGACTTCGCGTAATGCTGGCTGGTGAAGAGTCCAAGTCAGGCGTGCGGGGTGGGCGTGGCGAACGTCGAGGACGACCGATAGCGGATGTGAAGGATAGCTGGGGTGGGAGAGATGAGCTGCGCGTAGCGCAGGTAGCGATGACGAGAGGGAGAGGGAGGAGAGAGGTGTCTCGTGCAGGTCGAAGTCGACGTTGGAGGCAGGCCTGGAAATGAACATTGCCCGCGTTTTGGGCCTGATTTTGAACTCCGCCGCCTCGAGGCCAGACGCGCACGCGAGACAAGCGCCCATACGCGTCGCATCACGAGCGCTTCCTTGTCTTTGGTCCTGCCTTTGTGCACTGACGGGCACTGACCAACGAACAAATGCGAGCAAAGGCCCTCCCCTTCTCTTCCTCAACACCTTGCATTGCTGCTTTTTCAACCACATTTACGCAGTAAAAATTGTTCAGAGACGCATGGACAATATCCTTGGCCGCCAGGTACGCGCTTTTATCATAGCATCTACCGCAGATCAGCCGCGGGCAGGTCCGGTCGGGTCGGCGTCGGGTTTTCGACCCAACGTCAAAGAATACGTTATATGTGATCGACCACTGATTGGTACTGACTAGCTGCGTACATCCCTGCAAATGCATTGCAGCAGAATTGCTCGCAAAGCTTTGGCAGCGTAGACATGTGGGGTATTCTTGATTTCTGAGGCTTCACCCTTGTTTTTGTTCCGCGGTCGTGGTCTTTCACCGACACTTCCCCATAGATGAACGCTTTAGCTGTGCATTAAGCTCAATACTGGAGGTGTCAAACCAACACCTGGTACCGTTGCCCATTTTATAGTACAAGGTGCATCTGTCGACTGTTCTACCACTTTCAGTTGTACACGATCATTGACGAGTCAACATCTCATCCTATGCAGCGACAGCACCAATTTTTTGCTATGAACGGTGCTGTAACAGTTTCTCGCTCGCTGTCACAAGTACTGTTCAGCGACTGGCAGGTAAGTGGTTATCTGGTTCTACTAGTCTCGCCATGAGTCTAGCTCGACAGGACAAGCACCCTTTTGCATTACTTTCTTTGCGACGCTTTTGGATTATTCTCTCTTTAGATCTGTGTATACCCGCATCGTTGCATGGTACTTGAGCCAGAAGGCGGCAGCGTTTGCTTGGAGTCGAACTTGGACACCTTCCTTTTCCGGCCAGGAAGTGCAGTCGCCGCTTCAATTTAGGCGCCACGAGGCTCGCCAACGCGCTTTCGTCGCTCACCACCACTTCTTCCGCCTCCACCATCGCCTCCTCCACTCTGCTCGTTGCTCCTGCCTTTTCCCTAGTCTCTGCCTTGAAATTGCGGAAAATGGCTCCTACTACTGTGACTCGTGCCAAGAAGCCCTATGCTGTAAGCCTCCGTCCTGTCCTTCGACCCTCGTCGTGTCGATGCTAACGCGCACCATAGCGACCTGCCCCGCGCCCACAAGGCGCTGAAGGACAATGGCTTCATGACAAGGCCCCGGGTGTGCCCCGTGCCGTTCAGAACACGGACCCAAGGGCGGCAAACGGCGTCACAAATACAAAGATTATCGTCTCAAACTTGCACTATGAAGTGACTCCCAAAGACCTGAGTGTACGTGTCCATCATCTTGTCGTCTTTCTATCCCCCCAAAATCCCGCAAAACCTCGTACGTGTCATTGACTCGTGCATCTCCAGCAAATCTTTGGACAGATTGGCACGCTTGTCCGTGAGCCACAGATCAGGGTACGAAGCTCCGCATGCACGCAATCCACCTGAGAGACGAGACACCAATCCGACTATTTTCGCTCCACTTTCATATGTTCGGCTGGCGCCCACCAACATCAACCTCGAACAGTACGACCGCAGTGGCCGCTCCTCCGGTGTCGCCGTCATCACGTTCGAGACTCCCGCGGAGGCAACGCGGGCGAAGAAGCAATTTGATGGCATACTCTGCAAAAGTAACATTTCCTCCCGCCCCGGTCTCCTGCTCCTTGTCGCTGGGTCCTGATGGGGTCACCACTGTCCAGACCAGCCCATGTCGATTGCATACGACACAACCCCTCCGCCGATTAGGGCAGCCCGTCGAAGCGCGAGCGCACCCTCGCTCATCAACCGCATTGAGAAGCCACCACTCCTCGACCGCCTGAGCAAGCAGGAATCCAGGTCACAGCAGGCTGCACCTTCTTCGTAAGTCTGACACCTGGTTGTCCGATATACTCGCGCTTACCCATGAATGACAGACAAGGAGGCATCGGTCCTGTACGTACGAAGGCCCCACGCGGCGGTGCTCCGGGCGCACGTCCCGCAAGGCGGGCTGCACCGCCGAAGCCGAAGACTGCCGAGGAGCTCGACAAGGAGCTCGACGCGTTCATGAAGGACGACATCATCACGCCGCCCTCAGCGGCTGTTGCTGCGCAAGGCGACGTCGAGATGGCTTGAGGGACGGGGACGAGGGTTTAATACTGCGATTCCTTCCCTCTCGGACATGGGCTGGTGTGTGATCGTATTGTACATATCGTCTGTATGCTTCTCCAATGCCGTCATGGCTTGGTTGTAACTCTGCTCAGATAATCCAGACGTGTGCGTCTCCGCCTCTATTACAGGAACGTCTCGTTCTGCATGTGATGCTGGACAAACAGGATGCAGGGACTGCTTTGAGACTTCACGGCGGAGCTTCATACGTTCTGTGCTTCATACCATCAGCGACGTAGAAGTATCGCAGCCCGGGCCAATCTGGTAACTCACGACGTCGTCCGACTCCGTTTACGTTGTGTCTGACCCAGATTCATACGTAGATGTCGAAATCGAATTCGCATATGTCTTGGGCCTAGAATATACGAGGAGACAACTTGTGAGCAATCCCTGGGTGCACATCACAACGTGCAACCTTCTCACCTTCGTGAAGGTCCACGGAGGCCAGTATTCGCTGCAGTCCGTGTTGCAGCTCGCCGGAAGCTGCATCGCCGGCGGCCCCTCCACCTCGCGCACCTCCACCTCGCACACCAACGTTTGGCGAAGTTCGGCCACCCACTCCTTGAGGTATGACGTCTTTGCCCGTATGCACTTCTCCACGCCGACGCTGTCACCGGTGGGAAGGGTGTACTCGACGACGAGTTTGTCTAGACTGTATCCGGTTGTTTGTCGTCTAGCAAGGGTGGAGGAGAGCTGGCCCGGGACGTCCAGGAGGTCAAGATGAAGACGGAGGGTGCGCAGGAGGGGGAAGGGCATGTCATCTGGCCTATGTTTCCGGGGGAGCAGAGTGCGGAAGAAGGTATCCGCATACCAGAACGGCGAGCATAGGACGACCAGAGTAGTGGTATTGGAGAATACATCGGCGACCCAGTATGGCTCTGGACTGCGGGCCTGCGCATACTCCCGCGGCTGTTTCAGAGGAAGGGTCTGAATCCACAGCTCGAGGCCGTCCTGAGGGATCGTGACCGAGTTCACAAACGCGGTGGCCAGCCCCCTGAGATAGTTATCATAAAAATGTGCCATTTGTCTTTGAATGTCGTGGTCGGTGCAAAATCGCACATGACTACCGGATGGGGAGCCCGAGCTACCGATGAACGTAGCGGGAAATCGTTTGGACATGATGCTGTCGCAAACATCGGCTCGGATGAGAATGTGCGATACGTCATAATCCGATGGTAGAGGGAGTGGGACCATGGCTCTTGAACCGTAGTACGAGGCCGCGGCGTCGGATGGGGTGTGCCCTGAGAGGGAATAGATCGTGTCGTGAGGTAGGTTGACAGCGGACAACAACCACGCAGCCTGCACGAAATGATAGAATTTGCCGTTCTCGTCTTGAGGGGGTACAGTCTCCGCGTGTAACGCGAACTTCCGAACGTTGGGGAACGATAAGCGTGCACTTGGTGACGGCGGTACCGGTGTAGCTTGCGAGCGATCGAAGACCGCGTGGCGAGGGAGCAACAGAATCAGCTCCTCCAGGCAAGGGGTCATTTCGAGCATTAGTAGTAGATCCGACATATTCCAATGAGAGCTATGGGTTGGAATGGAGATAAGCAGGGATGTAAGACTCGGTGAGTCGAAGTGAAGGAGTTGAAAGCTGTTGACGTGGATGATAGTCAAGCGGAGAAGATGTGACGCGTGAATGTTGTAGGTGGTTCCCGGAGGTGGTGGTTCATCCCATGCTACACCTTCTCCATGAATGGTAAGGTACTGTAAGTGATCCAGCGGGAATGTTAAGAGCGTGGATACCCATTCAAGGTGGTGGATTCCCGTGCCAGTGCTTCGAACATGCAGCTCACGCAGTGGTATAGCACCGGCGATCTGGGAAAGTGTCGTAACCTGTGCGCTCTCATAATCGTAATTCACGAAAAGAGACACGGGTAGATGACCTGCCCGACTGATTCTTTCGGGGGCTAGAAGGCCAAGAGAGCGATAGAGGTCGCTACCCCGGCTGAGGGTGACGCTGGTCCACAGGCAGGGATCGCCCAGTGCAACGTCGCGCCAATGGTGACAGACGTGCGTGAGAGGGATCAGCTGTTCTGTGGGTAGGTATTCGGAAGGCCAGTGTAAATAGCTTCCTTTTCGGTTGTCGTTCTTGGAGGGGACATATCGGAAGATCTGGAGGAGGAGTTCGACAGGCAACTGGTTGATCGGCTTGTTCGCATTCGTGACGTTTCGTACTAGGGTGAGTGCCCGATTCAGTGTCATCTCAAGTACTTGACACTGACAACGTTGATGGTCAGTCATTGACATGATCCTGGAGGTTATGGCAAATGTGCATACCGTATCGATGATGTCCGCCTGCAAGGGACTCGACCTTTACCAAACCCGATTCAAGATCAGACCTTGTCACTTGTAAGCTCTGAGTATCACTCACAGCTTAGCTGGTGACAACGTAGATATCACTGCGGCCAGAAACACATCTGCTAGGTGTATGAGTTCTGCGACCATGCTGTGATGGTGGTGCGGTACCAAGTCGTCGGCGATTGGGCGCTCTGTTCAAAGTTGACGTCGGCGCCTACTGCTTCTTGAAGCCAGCCTTGCCAGCACACGCATCCTATGTAAGTATTATCCTAATTCCTTCAAGTAGCTTAGTAGCTTTCAACCGGTCAACTCATATCTGCCTCCTAGGTCGAAGGCCTACTAGGCCCTCAGTGAGGACGCTAAATACAGTGACGGAGGTCCCTCTCCCGTCATGTGGCTGTAAAAAACTCCGAAGTTGCACCTGCTGACGATCCTCTTTTCCCTCCAGTGAAAGACAGTACTTCGGTATGACCCACAGCTGCCTCGTTGTCCCTTAGTGATGGACTCGGATGTACTCGCGGCGTCGGGGATATATAGGTCGACGAATGGCGACTGGGACTTTGTCGAGATGCTGCTTGGACTCTCGCTCAGGGGCGTCGTCGGCTCTGCCGTGCTGGCTACGTCTTTCGTATGTGGTCTTGCCGTACCATCTCCTGCATCTGTGAGGAGTGACGTCACGGTGCTGTTCAATAATGACTTGCAAAGTGAGTTCCAGATCCATCTAACAAACATTGGTTAACTGATGGGCATCCACTCTATTAGTCGCTACAGCCTCAGCACATCCCAGTGTTTTACTCCTATCAGCACCCCAGTCGCACTTGGACGCTGTGAACTCATGTGCGGCTCTTGGAGAAGCCCTGCTTCCCTCGAACAGGACGTTCTTTGCCAACGACCTGGTCCCCCTTCTCCGATACCAGACGTTCTTAGGCCACTTTCCTCCGAACCAGCAATTCTGGCTGGCCAAGGAGGGGCGCGTCTGCCAAACGGTCAATGCTAGGGGCGTCGTCACCTCCTCCTCGACATGCCTGCGGAGTCTCCCAGCACTCTGCACCCAGAGCGCCGCATTCCGAGCTCCCGCCCAGGCAGACACATCGATCACCGTGCACTCCCAGGACTTGAGCATCACAGGGTGAGCCCGTCTGCACGCTCGAGCGGCCGTAGCGCGGATCGCACTCACGCGCGTATTTATAGCTTCCGCGACCAGGCGTCGTTCAAATTCTTCGGGATCCCGTTCGCGAACCCGCCCGCGCGGTTCGAGTACCCGACGCCGTACACGGGCAACAGGACCATCGACGCGCGCGCGTTCCGCTCCCAATGCGTCCAGGCCGGCAGCACGTCGGGCAGCGAGGACTGTCTCTTCCTCAACATCTGGACGCCGTTCGTCCCGGGTCCGGACAGCCGGACCCCGCTCAAGGCGGTCATGTTCTGGATCCACGGCGGTGCGTTCACCGGCGGCACGGGGAGCGACTCCACCTTCGAGAGCAGTGGTCTGTCCTCACGCGGAGATGTGGTCGTCGTCACGATCAACTACCGGCTCTCGACGCTCGGCTTCCTCGCGCTCGCGGACGGGAAGACGAACGGGAACTTTGGCATTGCGGACACCATCGCGGCGCTGGACTGGGTGCGCGAGCACATCGCTGCGTTCGGCGGGGACAAGGACCGCATCACCGTCTTTGGGCAGTCTGCTGGGGCGGCGTCCGTCCGTGCGCTCCTGGGCTCGCCGAAGGCGATCGGCAAGTACGCGGCGGCGATCCCGATGAGCAATTTGGCCGGCCTGAACTTTGCGAGCACGTACTCGTTCTACTTCACGATCGAGGAGGAGGTGGCGCAGTTTGCGAACCCCCTCGTCGCCTCTGTTGGGTGCGGCGGCTTGGATGATGCGGATACGCTGGCGTGTTTGAGGAAGGCGGATCCACATGCCTTGGTGACGGCCCCATCTGCTGCCAAGTTCGTGCCACTGTCTTGCTCTCGCTCGTCTCACCTGGGCTGATGACGGTGCAGGTTCATCGTCGTCGACGGAACGTTTGTCACGTCGACGCAGCTCCCGTTGGATGGTTCCGGCCCCGTCGCGCACGTCCACACCATGATGGGATTCATGCGGGACGACGGCGCTGCCTTCATCGGCTACCCCGTACGTCTCGACTTTGCACCCCCTCTGACCACCCACTGAATTCCGCGTCCGACCCAGAAAAACGACAACCTCACGCAAGGCGTCATCGGCGCGTTCCTCAACACGACCGTGGTCGGCAACCCGCTCTTCCCCGAGCCGTCGGGCCCAAACGTGACCACGAACGTGTTCAACGTCACCGCACGCGTCACCACCGACATCGAGTTCCGCTGCCTCGACCAGGCGACCGCGTTCTCCGGCGTCAAGAACAACCTCTTCAAGAGCGTGTACTTTTACGAGTTCAACAGGTCGTACCAGACCCCGGGCTTCTCTCCGAACGTAAGTCCTTCGTCCTCTCGCACCTCCTTGTATGCGCCGACCCTGACTCCATGCTCGATAGTTCCCCACCTGCGAAGCCCCCATCACCGACGGGCACCCCTTCGGCGACCCGTCCCAAGAGTACTTCAAGTGAGCCTTGCACCCTCTCCTCTCCTCTCACGGAGTCTATAGTCGTGAGCCCCCACTCACCTTCTCCCCTTCCGCCCCACAGGTGCCACTCCGGCGAGCTCTTCTACGTCTTCGGCTCTCTCCCCGCAAGCCTTCCCTTCCGGGACGCCCAAGACCTGCCCTTCATGCGGCGCATGGTCGACATCTGGTCCGCCTTCGCGCGCACCTTCGACCCGAACCCGGACCCGCGCTTCCTCGCCGCGCGCGGCTTCGCGGACACCCTCGAGCAACTCGCGCGGGAGGAGCGCTGGGCGCCGGTCGGGGAGCGGGATTTGCGGGGAGGACTTGGAGGGAGGCCGGTGAGGGAGCTTCAGTGGGAGAGCGCGATGGTCCCGTTTGGGGAGAGGGCGCAGTGCGAGTTCTTGGGGTTTCCGCTCGACTTCTTTGGGTAATCGGGCGGTGGAGTAGGAGGTGCGAAGTGACCAGGGGCGCTGGGTGCTGCAGCAGCAGCGTTGGGCTCGTCGCTACAGACTTCATGTTGCGACGATGGATTGGTGTGAGTACTGGGTCCGAGTTCGGTCGGGTTTGTGGGGGGGCGTCCATGAGATGGTCTCGGTTATGTCTGAGTACCGTTCCAATGTCAAGATTCGCAACCTTGCAGGAATATCTCGCAAACCTTCACAGCTTGTGGCATAACCTTCAAAAAACCACCTCAATCGTGCCTCTGGGAAGACGGCCTTCGAGTCGTCGCCCTGCCATGCTCTCACATTATCCGCTCATCCGTTTCAGCGCAGTACTGGTGGAGCCATCGTTTAATCTTGGAAAAATTCATGGTCGACGATAACGGCAGGCGACCGCTTGAAGTGCACAGTTGGCATAAATGAATTGGCGAGCCCACGGTTCCTACTGAATATATATCACGACCCAGTCCATCGCAGCAGAACCGGCCTGCGAATCCGTAGCGACATAACAACCCCATTCCGGATCCCATTCCATTGACTGAACGATCCGGCGTACTAACCGACGAGCTCAGACTACCGAGTAGCATATATGTGTAAGCCATCAGCGCACCTGCAGTTCATAGTAACCACGCCGGGCGCCGCCCCGACGCCGACCCGCGCCTCTCGGACTTGGGGCATCATCATCACGCTCCCCTCGCCTATGCCAGCAGTAAATACGTTTCCAAAGCTACCGGCGTCCGTCGACTAGCTCGCCAGACGATGCTGGACCTCGCAGCGACGACGAGTGACAGGGGATAAACGATGGGCAACACCCCGACGATGGGGGTAACTTGAAGTATCCAGTGCTGCTGCACGCGGACTCAACGAGGGTGTGTCGACTGTGGCCGATGCCGGCATCCACGCCTGCGTAACCGTATAATGACGGGCGTCGGGCGAGAGCGTGCGCTGTGCATGTGCTCACGACGGCTCGAGGCCCTCCGTTACGGATGGTGGCCGTAATGGACGATAATATCCGGCGGTTCCCCCTTCCCCCGTGTATATTCCACAAATAGTTTCTTCGACTGTGACTTCAAGCGGCGCGTCGCTTGTGGGCTTGAATCTTCGTTCGACGTCAACGGTTCGATAGATAGGTAGAGCGAGACTCGGACGCGTCCGATATCGATGCCGGAGAGGTCGGAGCTGTACGAGTCGAGTCGGGTCCGTTGGATGGTGCTCGTGTGACTGGTAGCGGGCTGAGCACGAGCTCACCGTACATGTCAATACGTCGGCCCCATGTCCAGTTGTACGCCAGTCTGTACTCTCGAGTTGCGCATCGCGCAGGTGTACCATGTACAGAAGGGCTCAAGGCTGCTGAACCGTCAGAGTCCCCTCGACGGAAGGATGACGGGGACTTACCCAATTGTCTCTTCACGAATACCGGGGAGGCCGACGGCTCCGCCTTGCGGCCACCTTCCAGTTAGGTTTTTAGAACTCGCCGCCGGCTCTGTCTGACGGCTCCGCATGGCTCTCGGCCGCATCGAAGCCCTCGCGGCCTTCTTCCAAAAGCTGGTTCTCCCGCGCACGCCTCATCGCATTATGGGAAGCGGACGCCGGAGAGAACCACTGTTCAAGGTCCAATGTCCGATGTTAATATTGGCTCCTACCCGAGGAGCCCAGGGGCCTCGTCCAGGGACCGACCACAAGAAATCGAGCATCGAGCACGATGAATGGGCGAGCCCCCCAGACCCCCAGGGCGCACGGTGTTTGTGCCCATATATGCATTCCGGTTCCCGTTCTTGTCCTTGTGCGCCCCTGCATAGAACGCGCGCGTGCACGCACGGTGCCTGCGCTCGTGCTTCTGCTGTCCTCAATCCCCATCCCCATCCCCATTCCCCTGCCCATGTCCTTGCTCATCCCATGCCCACAGCCGCGTGCACGCCCGCTCGCCCGTCGGAGCCGCATGCGAAACGCCAAGCGGTCGAGAAGGCCGCAGGAACGAGCAGAAGGCCCTTGCGTCCACCTTGAATGGCTGGAGCAAACACATTCCCGGGCCATCCGCGTGCACGCCGCGGGACCGCATCTGCTGAATATTGAATATCGCCGAGTGGTGAGCAGTTACCAGGCCTTGAGTGTGGGGATGAATGGGCCGGATCGGGGAGGGGATCGGGATGGATGATGGGATCGAGGACTAGCTGCGAGAAGAAGCCGGATGCGTGCTCGAGCGTGCCCGAGATCGCCGCAGGCCCGGCTTCGTTGACAGGCCCAGTTCGGCAGTCCTGTTGTTGTTCTCCGTCCTCGAGTGCGCTTCTGCCCCAAGCCTTCCTCGCTCCTCCGTACCTGGCTCAGTCGTTCGGAGCCGGCCCCGCGCTGTCGTGTGCACAATGACTTATACGGACTCCTGCAACGCAGAAGGGCGCAAGCGCAAGGACATGCGACTCCGAGCTGCGGGACTGAGCTGCAGTCTGTGCGGGGATTGTCAGCGGCGGTGCGACGCAGCCCGAGGCTCGGGCGACGCACCGAGGTGTTGGCATATCTGGATGGGTGGACTTGCGCGCAGACAGGGAGCGTGCGATGACGTCGGGCGGGGCGCGATGCATCGGTGGTTATGTCAGAGGCGCGCACGGTGGACACGCTGTTCGGTCGCTGCCCCGGGCCATCGTCATCGAGCGTTGGAATGATATGATAAATATTCAATCATCCAACGCCTCCGGAGGCCAGCATTCGCGGGCCACTGATTGGGCAACGCTCGCACAAAGCGCGGCAGACTGAGAGGGTGCAGCTGATCGAATTCATCGAAGGCCTGGCAGATCATATGAGCGTTCGCGCATGCACAGAGTCTACATGGACAGATACCCACTTGCCGCCTTCTGCCTTGCCCGGTGCCCGGTACTCGGTAGCCGACGTGGCCGCGGTGCAGACAGCTGCAGGCGGTGGGTCGACGACGGCTGGCGTCACTTTGCACCGACCGCGCTCTGCGCCGTGCACGGGCGGTGCAGCGCCGCAGACGAGCATTCGATGTGCCGCACGAACATTGCTGGCGGGAGCAGGCCGCACGGGGAAGAGGCCGGGGCGGATGGATGCGGCAGGCGGGGAGACCAGGCTGGGACTGGCAGGCGTGCGCTGCAAGATGAGCACGGCGGGCTGCTCGGTCGGGCTGGGATTGGCTGCGCGCCGGTGTGCACGCTCATTGGACGCGGTCGGCCGGGGACACCGAGCGTCGAGATAAGATTTCGCACGGGGGTGGATCTAGACGCCGGAGCGTGCAGATGGGCGATGGCGTTGCGATCCTCTGCACGGCTCGTGTCGCCCGCTTTCCTCTTTCTGCCCTTGCCCGGTCTTTATCATCTTTCCATGCCATCCTCCCGCACGCGCTCCCCTTCCGCCCTCCTCCTGCTGCCCGTCTCGCAGCTCCCCCATCCGTCCCCCGTCTCCCAGTGACGCGGCGGCGACGCCCACCCGACCCCCAGCCCCGTCCACCATGTCCTCCTCCGTCCTCCTCCTCCTCCTCGTCCCCACGCTCGTCTCTCTCTACTTCCTATGGACCTTTCTCATGCTCGTCCTCCGCCAGGCCCGCTCCCCGCTCCGCCACCTCCCGGGGCCGCCCTCGCCCTCGTTCTTCATGGGCAACCTGCGCGAGATGCACGACCAGGAGAACACGGGCCTCGTTGCGCGCTGGGCGTCCACGTACGGCTCTACCTTTGTCTACCGCGGCTTCATCGGCGGCTGCAGACTCATGACGACCGACCCCCTCGCAGTCAACTACATCATGAGCCACGGCTACCAGTACCCCAAGCCCGACTTTGTCCGCGACAGCCTCGCTAGCATGGCCGCCGGCTACGAGGGCCTCCTCACCGCAGAGGGCGACATGCACCGCAAGCAGGTACGTGCCCCCCACCCTCCCTCTATGCGCCCCGGCCGGCTCGCTCACACGTCCGCACGCCCGCAGCGAAAGATACTGGTGAGTGCTGCCCTCCCCGGTCTCCGACCCGCCTTTCCTTCTCTCGCTCTTTCCCCATGAATCGCGCGAAGCGGTGTGCCACCAAGGTTCCGGATGCCCGGCCCACACCGGAGACGCGTACACGTGACCGCGCAGTCGCCCGCCGATCGCGCGCTTGCACCGCGTCGATCAGCCAGTCGCGAGCGCTGGCAACCAACGGCCGCCATGGGCTGTGCCTCCTCTCGATGGATGGGGACGCACGTCGGCCACAGCTCTTGTTCTTGGCCGCGGTTCGCACCAATCCTTGCGACGTGTCGTAACATGTTCTCCAGTCGCCATGCCAGTGCCCGACAGGGCATCCTGATTGGCCCCCGCGCCAGTGTCATGGTGAACGCTCTTCTGACAGTCCAAAGTTCAATCTCGGCGTGGGCGTTGATGTGCGCAAGTGTGCGCACCGCGTTGCCTTGGTCGGCCACTGTGTCCGTGCTTCGCTCCACCTTCCTGTGGTTTCGTTCTTTCGCGCTGCGGCCCGCACGCACGGAATGCTCGCTCATCCATTTCCGTCTCTCCCCGCAGAACCCGGCGTTCTCTGCCGCGCAAATCCGGTCCCTCACCCCGATATTCTGGGAGAAGGCGATTCGCGTGCGTCGGTCCCTCCCTCTTCTTCTTCTCTAGCCGTTACCGAGCGTTCACGCCCCATCCTTCTCCTCTCGCGTGCGTGCAAAAAGCTGCGGGACATATGGCTCGACATCACAGCGTCGCCCCGGTCCTTCTTCACCCCCGCGGACCCGTTCGCCGTGCCCGAAGAGACCCCCTGCAAGCCCGGGGACGCCGACCCGGAGCCCGCGACGACGGCGTGCACGCTGAGCCCGTCCGCGATCACGACCTCGTTCCTCCCGAACCCGTTCTCGTCCTTTGTGCCGTCCAAGGCGTCGCCGACGCTCCCGAGCACGGTCAAGGCGCGCTCCTCCCCCTCCTCCTCGTCCTCCTCGGCGTGCAAGCTCGACGTGCTGCCGTGGCTGGCGCGGGCGACGCTGGACGTGATCGGGGAGGCGGGGTTCGGGTACGCGTTTAGGAGCTTGGAGGCGGCGGCGGAGCGGCGGGAGAGCGAGAGCGAGCTGGCTCGCGCGTTTGGCGTCATCTTTGGGACGGCGCGCAAGTTCCGGGTGATGACGATCTTGCAGGTGTGGTTCCCCGTGCTGAGGGCGTTTGTGAGTGTCGGTTTTCTTCTGTGTGTTGGGCCGGGTGGGCGTGTGAGTGGGTGCTGACGCTGTTTATGTTGTGTTTGTTTTGGCTGGCTTGTGGGATGCGGCAGAGGAGGGAGAACGCGGCGATGCAGCAGGCGAATGCGACAATGCGCCGGATCGGAACAGAGCTCATCGAGCAGCGGCGCGCCGTCGTCGCAGCGGAGATCAGCGAGAAGGCGGACAACGTCAAGCTCAAGGAGAAAGACGCGAACGCGATCGAGGGCGACAAGACGGCGCTCGACCGCGACCTGCTCAGCGTGCTCAGTGAGTTCTCCTCCCCCCTCCCCCTACGCGTATTGCCCATCCATCCTCGACCCACTCACACTTTGTCTATGTTTAGTCCGCTCGAACATCTCGGAGGTGCCGGGCCAGCGCATGTCGCTTAACGAGATCCTCTGCCAGATCTCGACCTTCCTCGCCGCGGGGCACGAGACGAGCTCGTCCGCGCTCACATGGACGCTCTATGCGCTCGCGCGCGCGCCCGCCGTGCAGGCGCGCCTCCGCGAGGAGCTGCGCACCCTGCCCCTCCCGCCCTCGCACCCGCTCTCCCCTCCCGCTCCCTCCCACCCCTCGCACGACCCCGAATCCCACCCGGACCCACATAGACATAGACATGGAGCCAGAAGCGCAGAGAGAGAGCGCGAGGACGAGCGCGACGCGCTGACGGACGCGCTCGGGCGGCTGCCGTACCTGGACGCGGTGGTGCGGGAGGCGCTGCGTGTGTACGCGCCGATCACGACGACGATGCGCGTCGCGGGCGCGGACGACGTGATCCCCGTCGCGGCGCCGTTCGTGGACCGGCGCGGGCGGCGGTGCGAGGCGATTCGGGTGAGGAGGGGGGACATTATTAGTGTGCCGATTCAGGCGATGAATAAGGTCGAGGAGGAGTGGGGAAGGGACGCGGAGGTGTTTCGGCCGGAGCGGTGGTTGGAGGGGGAGGGGGGTGAGAACGGGGAGGAGAAGGGGGCGGAGAGGGAGGGAGAGAAGGGGGAGAAAGGGGAGCGGATAGGGAGGGGGCGGGGACAGAAGGTGCAGGGTCTGTGGGGGAACATGCTCACGTTTGGCGGGCCCGCGAGTGGGAACGGGAACCGGTCGTGCATCGGCTACCGGTTCGCGCTGAGCGAGTGAGTCTTTGTTCATCTCGATTCCTGCGTCCGCGCACGGAGGGCTGACTGGACTTCGGGTGTGCAGGATCAAAATCTTCCTGTACGTGCTCGTGCGCGACCTCGAGTTCACGATCGACCCGACGGTCGAGATCGAGAAGAAAGTCAAGTGCGTCTCGTCCCTCGCTGTTGTTCCTCGCGCACCGGCTGCTGAACTGACCTTTCTTTCCTCTCCCTCCTCTAGCGTTGTGACGCGCCCGTGCGTCAAGTCGGAGCCGCACCGCGGGAACCAGATGCCGCTGTACATTCGCCGCGTCCCGCCCGACGCTGGTGCCCGGGGCTACCACGAGTGCAATGGCTTTTCATGATCCGTGACGATGCCGATGCCCATCATCATCCCTTTCCCTCACCTCTTCCTCCCTTTTGCTCATGACATCGCTACGCCCGCTCACCTGCTCTTGACTCTCATCCTTACTTATCCTCATCACCCCACCTCTACCGCTACCTCTCCCCACTACCTTCACCCTCGCCCTCACCCGCCCACTCTGACTTATCTGTCGCTATGTGTCGTACCATTATTGTTCAGTGCGCTCAGCTGTCCCCTGCATATACTCGCTCCTACACACGCATCCATCCGCGGACGCTCTCGGACCCCACGCCACGTCGCCGTCATCATCTGTCTGTGCTTGTATAACGTATACCTTAATCTCTGTATTGGTCGCGGCTGCATTTCGAGCTCGATAGTGACAGCGTTAGATGTGCCGTCGAGTCGGAGTGTGGACTGGGACGACGGAGGAGGAGGAGGAGGGTAGGTTTAGCCGCTCAGACCCGCTTCACGCGAGTGGCAGCAACGACAGATTACTCAATTGCACAGCCCGTTTCGACGGCCCTCGTCCTTACAGGTTAGCACATACCGTGGCATCGATGCATGTACTCTGCGAACAGGCTACACGAAACGCCAGCTCGGAGACGGTCACGGAGGTTATTACAGGCAGACGCCGACCAGCACGCGCTAACCCTATCCAAGTTGCTAGCCTTCAACTTGACGCGGATGACGACTCCTGTTGAACCGTCCATCTTCCCCCCCCCAATAGGTCCGCCCAATCCTCTGCCTAGGGGATCCAAGCGACGAATTGGAGGCGACGTACTCGCAGGACCACAACACCATGACTACAAACCTCCTAGCTCTGGCCGATGAGCTGCTGGATGCGACGAAGACTGCCTTGCTGTCAATTTCGCTGTAAGTGTGACCAGCAGTCTAAAACATCAACTCGGATGATAACCTCGCTTTTAATCTGGCTTTTGGAAGTCCTCCCCAAGCGAGCTCCGTCGATACGGTATGTTCCCCACTTGGAACGACCCTGATGCATTGGTGATCTACAACGAGGTTGGACAGTGTCAACAACTGGATATCATGTTCTCTCGTGCGCTCGCCCTGGTGCGGAACGTAACGAATGCGGACAAAGCGATCAACCAGTTGCCTGTCGAACTTCTGCTCAAGATCTTCCGATATGTCCCCCGCAAGAATGATATCCGGCTAGGAGAATACTTACACTGGCCATCCGAATATCTGCACAGCGCAACGTTGGTCCCTCTCACGCACGTCTGTCACCATTGGCGCGACGTTGCACTGGGCGATCCCTGCCTGTGGACCAGCGTCACTCTCTATAGCAGTGCCGACCTCTATCGCTCTCTTGGCCTTCTAGCCCCCGAAAGAATCAATCGGGCAGGACATCTACCAGTGTCTCTTTTCGTGAATTACGATGAAGTCGCGGCATGGGTTACGATGCTTTCCCAGATCGCCGGTGCTATACCACCGTTGCGTGAGCTGCATGTCCAAGACAGAGGAGCCGAATGGGCATCCACCCTCTGCACCTTCCCATTGGATCAATTGCAGTACCTTACTATCCACACATTGATATGGTATGGGGACGAACCACCGCAATTGGAACCCCTCCCAGTCTACCACTCCATCAACGCACCACGTCTCCGCCACTTGACTCTGATCAACAGCTCTCAACTTCCTCATTTCAACTCACCGAATCTCACGTCCTTGCTGATATCCCTTCCAACCCCTTCGGATTCGTGGAGTATGCAAGATCTGGTCCAAATGCTCACGATGATGCCCCGTGTACGGGAGATGATCCTCTTGAACTCTCGCGGTGCCCTACATCGTACACCTCCGTCACCAAACGCTCGCTTATCATTGCCCCGCATTCGGAAGTTCGCGTTACATTCGGAGACTGCACCCGACCACGGCCGTTTGTATCATTTCGAGCAGGCTGCGTGGTTTCTGTCCGCTGCCAACCTACCTCCTGACACGATTTACTCCATTTCGGGGAGATCCCTCGCTGGTCGAGTCAGGGAACGTTCAGTAGACGATACACGAACCACTGCGTTCAAGGTCACACTCCCTCTGCCCCCGAATTATGAAGTATCGCGCATCCTCATCAGAGCCAACGACGGCTACTCGGAACCGGCGTTTCCTACTACATTCATCGGGAGCTCCTCATCAGGTAGCCACGTGCGATTTTGCGACGACTACGACTTTGACGGTACAGGCGCCTACCATGGCCGTTATTCTTCGCCTCCTCCTTCGGAGCTAGCCGACGCTTTTGCCAACTCGATCACGATCCCTCCTCAAGACGGCCTTGAACTATGGATCTTAGCCCTTCCTCGCAGGCTGGATAGGCACAATGCCCCGGGTTCAGAACCACACTGGGTCGCAGAGATTTTCCCTCAATCAATCACCCTGGTCGTCCTATGCTCGGCACGCTGGCATGCGGGCACCTTCTTCCGCACAATGCTCCCCCGGACGGATGAGCCGGATGACATTCCCTTCCCCCTACTGCGCACCCTCCGCCTTCATCTCGACTTCCCGCCCCGGGACACTGTCCCAGCTGAGCTCCCCTCCATTCTTGCCGAACGACAAACAAACGGACACAGTCTAGACAAGATCATCATCGAGTACAGCCTCCCTACCAGGGATTATGGCGTTGACATGCGGATCGTACGACAGCAGCAGTCATATCTCAAGGTGTGGGCGGCCGAACTTCGCGAAAGGCTGGTGTGCGATGTGGAGGTGCATGAGGTGGAGGGGCCGCTGGCGATGCCACTTCCCGACAGCTGCAACACGGATTGTAGCAATTACTGGCCCCCGTGGACCTCCGAGGAGGTGAGAATTCCGAACATTGTGATGATGTGAACGCCGGAATTACTCACAGGTTGGGTTGCTGTTCCGTATACTCATTCTAGGCGCCAGCCACACGCGTGCCACGTTATCGGTCGTACTATGACGGTCCACACGACACACGCGAACCCGGGTCACGTTCTAGGTCAGTCATAACGTTGACGGAGTCGGAGGAGTCGGATCACGACCAACAAGTCAGTACAGGATTATGCCGTGAGTTATCAGTCTGGCTTGGGCTGCGAATCCGAATATTTCTAGAACGTCGCTGATGACGATGAATCGCAGGATGTTTATGAGAACACGTCGCCAGGTCTCAGAACACAGCACGGTTACTACCCATGGCACTCCCAATGCCGCCTAAAGCCCGAAGCATCCCTACAGCTCGCATGATGAACACTCGTGATAGGACGCAGAGCTTTGGAGATATGCTCGTCGAGTCTCTATGATCAAAGCAGAACCTCCACGGCGCGTACTGTTGACGTGCCATAAAATTAGAGAATATAGAACAGGCTACAGGGTGTAGGCGTATGCGAGAACATCCTTCGCGTTGGTACAGACAGATCGTCCGTGTGTAGGTGTAGTACAAGCAAATATGTATGCAGAGCAGCGCAAGATGGCACGAGGACAGGGCGTGGACGACTTATGTACAACAACACTGGGGCGGTGCAAGAGACGACGACGGAACATGGAAGAAGATGGGAAGGAAGACAGTCGATGATACAGGCTGCAGGGCGGGGGTGACAATGTCGCCCAACGACAACGCTCCGCTATATCTCGTTCCGGATCATGATGCTGAAGCACCGCTCGCAGAACGGCTTCCCATCTCGCTGGAAGAAGGCCGGGTTCTCGAAGGGCTGGTCGCAGCTCTGACGAACACGAACACGCACGCACATCAGTCACTATATCAAGCGAACGGGCAGCAAGAAGGGACTCACCGCACACGTGAAGCACTCCCAGCACCACTTCCCGCCCAGCGCCTCGACGGCCTGCATGCCGTCCCGGATGCTCTTCTTGCACTTCTTGCACTTGGGCATCCGCAGCCTCACGTGGCACGCCTCGCAGTACGGGTGGCCCTTGTACACCGTGAAGCCAACGTCGTCCTCTGCGTTCGCGGTGAACGCGCCGTCGCCCGCGAACGTGCGCGACGGCGCGCCGGGTGAGGAAGGGGGCAGGAACGGGTCGCCGCACTCGGCGCAGAAGAAGTGCTGCTCGTGGTACGTCCGCTTCCCGAGCTCGGGGTCGTCGAGCGTGATGAACCGCTCGTCGACGATCGCCGTCTGGCAGTGGTAGCACTTTGGCGCGAATCGCTGGATGCCGGCGCGTGTGGTCAGTATAAACTCTTGCTGACAAAACACAGGGATGAGAGAGAGGGAGACGAACCTCGTGGTAGTCCAAGTGGCAGTACGGACGCCCTTCGTGAGCGTACGAGCTGAGGTTCTCGAGCAGTTCGTCGCACACACAGCACCGGAAGCATCCCGGATGCCAACGCATGTCCATCGCGCTCACGATCCGGCCAATGATCGCGCCGCCACATCCACCGCACACCAGTCCGCTGCGCTTCGCAGCCTCAAGACGAGGATTTGACAACGTCTCCTGCATCTTATGTATTTGAGATTTCTTCGGGGAGGATGACGGTTGGCCTGGGAGGGATATCTGCGGTATCGATGGACCGTCATCCGCGCCTCCAATGTTGATGGAGGGTACCCCGTCGTCGTCTCCGAAAGATATTCGGGGAATGCTGGGGGATGAGGCGCCACCCCGTGACTCGCCAGGACCAGATATGTTGATGACGGGCCCTTCGTCCTCGTCACTATCGCCATCAGCGTTAGCAGGGAAGGATATCTTCGGTATCCGTGGGGTGGTCTGATTTCTCGAAGGCGAGGGCGGTGGCTGAAATCTAACAGGCGATTGGGATCTAGCAGATAACTGAGGCTTCGCAGGAGAGGGTGGTCGCTCCATTCTGTTGGAAGGGGGCTGCGTGAAGGCGTTCTTCCTTGGAGAGGTTGGCTGAGATGACGGAGGGGCTGGGAAATTCGATAACGAGAACACAGACGTCGCATCTGAAGGCGTCCGCTGCAAATGCATACTTGATGCAGTCGTTTGGGAACGTGATCCCATTGCTTGTGCGCTGGGTAGTTGCGACTGCGCAGAGAACGACGAGGGCGGTCCAGGCGAGCGCCGCAGAGATGGCGGAGGTGCGTCGTCTAGACTCAGGTCAAGGTCAACCTTCCGTGGCGAACGAGACCTAGAGAAAGGTGAAGTGGCAGCAGCCGTTGTATTGGAACGTGTTGGCTGGGGCAGAGCTCGACCTTGAATCTGCGAGAACGCAGACTGTGTGGGAGGAGGCGATGTAGCACTATTACTACCTGGTGCCCTTGGCAGAGGCGGTAGAGCAGCAGGCCAACCGTTGTGCTGCTGTGACTGGGGTGGTTGAGGCATTGGACGCGAAGGACCGGCATTGGACATTGAATTCGAATGTCCATGCGTAGGCCGAAATGTCGGCGACGGCGATGTCGACCGGATGGACATACTGGCCATTCGCATCGCCATGCTTGATTCACCCGGCTCATTCTGCTTCGGAGATGGAGGACCTGGAGAGGGCAGCTCTCGCTGCCCGTGGGTACCCGACTCGACCTGGCCATTATCAAGAGCAGGCCGGTTATTCCGCGGGAGATCGCGAATGCCGTACTGAGGGCTCGGAGAGCGTGGGTGTCGCTCGAGCAGGGCATTTGTCAGCTCCTCATCGTCCGAACTGACCGGCGACTCGGCGATCTGCTGGCTGGCGAGTGATTGAGCGGTCGGTTTGGGCGGCGGAGGGTAACTTGGAGCGGCTGAGGGCAGGGGAAGTGTGCGAGAGCGCTCGCGAGCAGCAAATCGAGACGTAACAATCATGCTACTGGGTGTTGGAGCAGCAGCGGGACGGGGTGCTCGAGGAGGCGGATTGGGAGGCTGGTTGGACTGTTGGGTTTGCTGAGAAGATGAGGGGGTGTTCTGCAGCTGCAAGTGAGGAGGCAGGGTCCCTGTGCGAACAAGCTGGTCCTTTGGAGTGGTGACGGCGTTGATGGTGCTGGGAGATGGCAGAGGACGCGTGACACCCGATACAGTACTGCGTCTCTCTACGAAGGCTTGGGCCTGCGACGATTGTGCCTCAGGAGCCGCTATAGCGGATCCTCCAGGTTGTGGAAGAGCACGCTTCCACAGGGGAACGAACCTCTGCCCAGCAACAGGCAACGGCTCCGGACTGCTCACGGACTGCTGCTGCTGAGGCAGCGAGGGAAGTTGTGACTGTGGCTCTGGCAAGGCACGCTTCGGAGGACTCGACGACTGCAATTGGGGTTGGGGCTGGCTCTGCGAAGATGATAGATCGACAGACCCAATAGACCGTGGAAGGGGCAATGGGCGCATTGGACTCGTGGATGCTGTCGTCGAGAACGCGCTGGTTGTGGGGGGCGACCCCTGTCCAGAGGGTATCCGTGATACTGCATTAGGCGGGGGATTGGGAGGGAAGGCACTTGGAACGGAATGCGTCGGCCGATGATTACTCACGAATGGTCCAGGAGAGGGTGTTGGTTGAGGCGATGGTAGAGGCTGCCCATTGGGAGGCGGAGGGGGTAGACCGCGCGGATCAGGAAGTGGACGGCGACTAGACTGTGGTGTGCCAGATTGGGGAGTCTGTGGCGACACAGGAGAGGGGTAAGGATTCGTGGAGGGCTGACCGTTGTACGGCTGAGGCGAACGCGGAGGGAAGTATTGCACGCTATGCGGTGGGTGCGGAAGAGGAGCAGTCATAGGTCCATTCAGCTGCTGTGCGTAGGGTACTGGATTGATCCTCGACGGCGGACGGGGTAACGGTGCGGAAGGCTGCCCATATTGTTGTGCTTGTTGCTGGGGATGTTGGGCATATGATGGCTGCTGATAATGTGCGGGATAGTGTGGTTGCATCCTTGGATCATACGCCTGTGGCGTCTGCTGTTGAGCAGGAGGAGTGGGATAGGCGTACGCCGTTTGGGGATAATATGAGGAGTATCCGCTTTGAGCCATCTTGATTGTGTCCGGCTGGCCGTGGACCGTTTACGACACGCTCAACAAGCCAATACTGACTACGCACCTGGCCTGAAGATCGTTGAATGGCTGTAAAGGCCCTTGGAACGCAGGGACGTTACTTGAAGGGGTGCTTGGCTTTGGTCGCGTTGCGCTACCGTGAACTGCGCCAGATCGTTCCGGGTTGTTCAGATATGATACAAGAGCCTATCGTGGACGGAGGGAGCGCGACAGTGGGACGTCAATCCACGGTAAGATGCTCGGGAACTCTTATAGCCACACACCTTGAACCACACGATATCCTCCGCCACTTCCACAGCCTTGACTTCCACGCAACAGCCTCGGAGCCTCCGAATCACAGGAAGGAGCGAACGGAGAGCCCTCGACGCGCGGAGTCAGAGTCGAAATAGAGAGTGGAGATCACAAGTGCCTGTTGATGGTCTGTACAGCCTCGGTGAGAAAAGAACGGCGACCAGATCCGCACGAGTCCGTTTGGTGCCCGCAGTTACTTAGAGTTAAGAATAGTGGTGATACAGTGTGTTAGGACGCGCGCGTGATATTGTGGTTGTGTACCAGAGCGTGGAATGAGATGAAGAGGGACGGAGACCGGGACGCGAGGGAGGTGGTGGTGGTTGTGGATCAAGAGCGCTAGCTACTTCGCGCGCATGGGCGCATTCGATGCACCAACGATCCCTCAAATTCTACTTGACAGTTGAGATGGGCTGCATGATGATACATGCGAGATACATTGAAGTGCAACACATGGTCATGGGCGTGTACATGTTCTATACCGCAGCGGGATTGTCTGCGAAGTAATTACCAGAAAGCAGGTGGCTGTAATCCACTTCGTCGAGGGTGTAGCGGCGTAGCCCATACTTATCCAGGACGTCTGAGACTTCCCTCTGGTCTACTTCTCTGAGCTGGAGAGAGTCCACCTCGGGCATCGGTGGTAGCGTCTCGAATACGCTGCGTGCCAACTGAACTTGCTCCAGGTAAATGTCTTTGGGCATTTGGGGAGGATACTGTGTTTCATGCTCTAGGACCTGTTCAATCGACCCATGCGCGCGGATATACTTGAGTGCACGGGCGGGACCGACATTCTTGATGCGTTGCGAGAAGTCGGTCCCTAGAAGGAGCGCGAAGTCGATGAATTGCGCGCGATCCAGCTGGAGAACATCACGGACTTCGGAGCCGGATATGACGACGAGAGGACCGTGACTGCTGCCTAGGTTGCGCATTAGAGGCGCGTCATAGATCAGGACGTCCTATGAAGATCGGAGGTGAGGCAGGATCAGATGCATAGACATGAACTGGACTCTTACCGTGTCTTCGCTGGCCACAAAGTCGGCATGACCGTGCAAGACTATAGACGCTGCCAAAGCTTCGGCTTCGTAGGGTCCAGAAGGTTCGACGCAAGGAATCCCCATAGCACGCAAGATCTCCTTGCTCTCCGTGTATGTTTCCGTGGTTGGCGGATGCGTTCGCCGCATATAAGACTCCGAGAGCACGCTGCTCTTAGACTCTAGAGACTCTGCTAGACGAGCGACAGACTGCCCCATACCACCTGTCTGTACAGACTGTGCGAGTTGCTCCCAAAACTCGGCCTCTTCAACGACGAGCTCCATCTGACTCTTGGACATCGCGTATTCGACCTTGCTGGCCTCGATTTCGTCCTCCGGGAAGGGTGTGGGAGGCACATCAGGGAGGGTTGCGTCCGGGGGCCGAGATGACGACAGTGAGATCAATTGGGGTACACTCTTGCAGTACTCCGTATACAACAGCGAGATGTCGGCCGCAAGACCCTCACGATCGTCCCGCTTTGAGGTGTCTGCGTGATCGCGGAATGAGCGCATACTAAAATAAATTTCGTAGAAATCAAGACCAGAGGCGAACCTTCAGAAGACTGGAGTACTTCGAGCTCCCCGGCTGGATCATAAGAAATGGTAGGTGGGGTTGAAGGCTCTGCAGACGAGCGATTTAAGACTTTCCCGACCCCAGGCCAGGCCAGGTAGACGAGGCCAGCAGAGAGTCCCGCTGGCACGGCGACCGATGCCGCTGCGCCTGCTGCTACCCCGGTCGCTGCGACTCCAGTTGCCGTTGCCGCCGCCGCCGCCCCACGATGAGCTGGAATTGTCCAGTGCTTTGCAGATTCTTTGAGCGTCGAGAGCTCTTTCTCAGATTCTTCGGCCTCGATCGTATGCCACGTTCGCAAAGAACTTGATAGACGACGGAGCCTGTTCAGGCGTTCGCTCTCAAGCTGACCACGAGCTGCTGTAACCATGCGGTCTTTACGCCGTCGTTCGATCTGACACATGTCAATGCCATGTCTTCAAGTCTTTTCTGTAGACGTACCTCTCGCTCCTTCGCTAAGCTCCGTTGCTTCCCGTCGAAAACACATATGGCCTCCACGTTATTCATTCTGAGGTGTGTTGCCAACCTGTACCACGATAGAATATGCCGATACTGGTGCGGCATGGGGGCAAAATGAAACCTCTGTGTGATGAGCGTTCCATCACTGTCAATGACCGATAGATGAATACCCTGCGCGCAATCTACCGGTCAAGTACACGCACATGACTATACGTTTGCCCGACAATGCTTGCAGCCTGGCAGGGAACTTCTTGATGACATCGGGGCTGTACGGTATTCAGCACGACGCATATAGGAGCAGCCACTGCAACTCACCAGGTTTTCTGAAGGAACGGCGTGAGACCCAAGACACCCATCCACACAACCTATCCAATCCAGCTAACAACAACGATAATAGAAGTCGTGTGGTCGTGACGGATCCATAGAAGAGATGGCTGAAGAGGCCGACCCTTCGAACGAGGTGGTGGTCGAAGTAGAAGTAGAACTAGTAGCGCATATTCTGCCTGTGTTTACTGTGATGCGATTGACTTACTTACCGGTAAGCATCAACGATAACACCGCTATCAGACGGTTTGTTATCTGGGCTACAAACATTAGAATTCGCGTTAACGCCCATCCTGCGGTGCGTCGTCACGTTTCTCATCTGTACTTCCACGTAGCCGAGCCGTACCGCCTTTCCTTCTCTCCCATTTTCTGCACGTCCTGTCGGTCATCTTCACGCATTATCGACCGCAGAAAACGCTGCCAAAATGTCGGTGATGCTCACGAAGTTCGAGTCCAAGAGCAATCGCGTAAAAGGTACGTATGATGTCGAGATTGGGAGGCCCATATTCTCAAATGCCATCGGCGCAAAGGACTCGCCTTCCACCCCACTCAGCCGCTGCTAGCGGCATCGTTACACAATGGAAGCGTGCAGTTGTGGAACTACCGGATGGGTGTCTTGGTAGACAGGTTCGAGGAGCATGAAGGTGTGCATCACTGCTTTTCTGTGGATGAATGCGTGCCAAACGTGTTCTAGGACCTGTACGCGGTGTTGCCTTTCATCCAAGTCGCGCGCTGTTGGTTACCGGAGGAGATGACTACAAGATCAAGATTTGGGGTGAGTGCGCACTACACTTCCGATGCCAAGTTTCTCAGTACTTGCAGACATCCGGCCCACGAACCGTCGTTGTCTCTTCACGCTTCATGGACACCTCGACTACGTCCGGACTGTCCAGTTCCATCACGAGATGCCATGGATTGTGAGTTGTACGCTTGATCGCGAGATAGTACAACGCCTCATCCGGGCCACCAATACTAGCTCTCTTCGTCCGACGACCAAACTATCCGCATCTGGAACAGCACGTCGCGAAACTGCATTGCCATCTTGACCGGACACTCGCACTACGTCATGTCAGCACAGTTTCACCCAAAGGAAGACTTGATCGTGTCCGCGTCTCAAGACCAGACAGTGCGCGTCTGGGATATCTCTGGTCTGCGCAAGAACACGCCGAACACCGCGCCCGGCACGTTCGACTCCTTCGACAACTTCTCGACCGTGAAGTACGTGCTCGAGGGCCATGACCGTGGCGTCAACTGGGCTTCGTTCCACCCTACGCTGCCGCTCATTGTATCTGCTGCGGACGACCGGCAAATCAAGATCTGGCGCATGAGCGAGACGAAGGCTTGGGAGGTGGATGCTTGCAGAGGTCACTTCAACAATGTCTCCACCGCGCTCTTCCATCCCAAACATGAGCTCATCGTGTCTTGCGGTGAGGACAAGACGGTGCGCGTCTGGGACCTCACGAAGCGGTCGGCCGTGCAGACGTTCAGGAGAGAGCATGACCGTTTCTGGGTCCTTGCGGCGCATCCTGAGCTGAACCTGTTCGCTGCCGGTGCGTCTCATAGCCCTTCGGCCGGATTCTCCTCACCGATGCGATCCACTAGGTCACGACAATGGTTTGATTGTCTTCAAGCTGGAACGGGAGCGCCCTGCTTTCGCGATGCATGCAGACACGCTCTATTACGTCCGCGACAAGTATGTCCGCGCGTACGACATCAACACTGGCTCCGACCTCGGGCTTCTGAGCGTGCGGAAGTTCGGGAGCCCCTACGTTCCACCGCGAACGCTGAGCTACAACCCTGCGGAGCGTGCAGTAGTGTTGACGATCTCCTCCGACAATGGCCTGTACGAACTGGCTACTCTCCCCAAGGATGCCGTTGGTGAGGTCAAGGACTCCTCGACAGACGGGAAGCGTGGGAGCGGTCAGGCGGCGATCTTCGTCGCACGGAACCGATTCGCGGTACTCAACAAGGCTACCCAGGTTCGTACGACGCCATCGCTTACGACCGAATCTGTGCTGATGAGGCATTTGGATACATAGCTCATTGAGGTGCGCGACTTATCAAACTCGGTGGTCAAGAGCATCAAGCCCCCTGTCCAAACGAACGAGATCTTCTACGGCGGAACGGCAAGCCTCATCCTTAGCTCCACCGCCTCTGTTGTTCTGTACGACATCCAGCAGCAGAAGACGCTGGCTGAGATTACCACTCCTCCGGTCAAGTACGTCATCTGGAGTGCCGACGGTTCTCTCGTCGCGCTCCTCAGCAAGCACAGTGCGTACATGCGTTTTGTTCTCGCCTTCGATCGTCGAGCTCACGCGATATGTAGCTATCACTATCGCCAACAAGACGTTCTCACAACACACCCTCATCCATGAAACCATCCGCATCAAGTCAGGAGCATGGGACGATACCGGCGTCTTCATCTACTCCACCCTCAACCACATCAAGTACTGTCTTGCGCAAGGGTGTGTTCTACTTGCCCTGTGTCTGTACCCGAATTGACCTTTGTGTAGTGACCACGGTGTCATCTGCACCCTTGACAACCCTGTCTACCTCACCCGGGTCAAGGGCAAGACCGTCCACTGCCTCGACCGCTCTGCACGACCCCGCACGATCACCATCGACCCAACGGAGTACCGCTTCAAGCTTGCGCTCCTACGAAACAACCACGAGGAAATGTTGTACATTATCCGCACATCTAATCTCTTGGGACAGAGTATCATCGCCTATTTGCAGCAAAAAGGGTTCCCCGAGGTGCGTCTGCGTGAACGCGTAGATCTGATCGTGAATCTGAAGTGCTTTGTCACAGATCGCGTTGCACTTCGTCCAAGACAAAAACACGCGTTTCGATCTTGCGATCGAATGCGGCAACCTCGATGTTGCGTTGGAGACAGCTCAGACTATTGACCGGCCCGAATGCTGGGAGCGTCTCGCCCAGCAGGCTCTCAAGCAAGGCAACCACAAGGTGGGCGAAAGTCGTCCGTGAAGCGGATGGACAATTGCTGACACCCATTTGAATGCTCGCTTTCCCAGATCGTGGAGAAGGCATACCAGCGGACCAAGAACTTCGATCGTCTTTCCTTCCTGTATCTGGCCACCGGCAGCACGGACAAGCTCACAAAGATGCAGAAGATTGCGGACGCGCGTGGAGACCCCATGTCCCGTTTCCACAACGCGCTGTATGCCGGTGACGTCCACGGCCGCATTGCCGTTCTGAAGGACGTCGGAATGTGTAAGCCTCGTTGCTGCATCGGGAACGATTGGACGTTCTAATCGTCACATAGACTCTCTGGCTTACTTGACTGCGAAGACGAACGGCTTGGACGATGTCGCTGTGGAGATTCTGGAGGCGGCTGGTCTCACGGAGGCTGACGTCGACGATGTTCCCTCGTTCGGACAATCGACCCTCCGGCCTCCGCCTGTGATCACCCCGACTACGACTTTCAACTGGCCTGCGCTCTCGACCGGAGAAAGCTTCTTCGACAAGGCGCTGGCTAATGGCAACCTCGAGGGCGGCGCTGATACTCCATACCTGAACGGTATCGATAGCGGTGCTGCGGCTTCCGCTGCTCTTGATGACTGGGCCAAAGATGAGGAAGCAGTCGAAGACATCGCCGCTGAGGAGGGCGCTTGGGATCTCGATGCGGAGGCCGAAGAGGCCGCCGAGGCTGAGCAAGAGGAGGAAGCTGCCGAGGAGGAGGTAGATCTGGGTGCCGGCGCTACCCCAGGAGTGAGCGAAACCGAGCTTTGGACCCGCAATTCTCCATTCGCAGCAGATCATGTCGCCGCGGGATCGTTCGACACGGCTATGCAAGTACGTCTTGCATGCACGCTCGCGCCTCTGTATGGTTGGACTGATCCGTTTGCGGCAGTTACTCAACAGACAGTTCGGTATCGTCAACTTCGTCCACCTCAAGCCCGTGTTCCTCTCCATCTACCGCTCGTCGCATGTTTACCTCTCCCCCTTGGCGTCTCTTCCGCCCCTCCAACTTCACCTGCGCCGCAATCCCGAAGAGTCGTCATCCAGTCGTGTTCTCCCTGTTGCAGTACGCAACCTCGCCTCCATCCGAGCAGAACTTTCAGAAGGTTTCCGCGCGGTGTCAGGCAACAAGCTGCCTGACGCGCAGGTCGTGTTCCGCGCCGTTCTCCGCTCGCTCTTGCTCGTCCCAATCGCTTCTGATAGCGAAGCCAAGGAGGTACGTGCATGTCGTCGGCGTCTCTCTGCTTCTAGGCTGACCACAATGGCCTCATGGTAGTGGCGTGACTTGGTAACTCTGTCACGAGAGTACCTGTTGGGTGTCACTCTCGAGATTGAGCGCCGACGGGTCGCGCAAGAGGACCCCGACAACGTCCGTCGCAGCTTGGAGCTTGCAGCATACTTCACACACTGCAAGCTGCAGCCCGCTCATCTACAGATTGCGTTGCGAAGCGCAATCGGCGTCTTTGCGAAAGCAAACAACCACGCCACCGCAGCGAAATTTGCACGTCGCCTCCTTGAGCTCAACCCCGATCCCAAGATCGTGGCGCAGGTAATGTCCACCATGCTGTTTGACGCACACTCTTGACTGAAAATTATCTTAGGCGCGGCAACGTATCGCCGCTGGCGACCGCAACCCGAGAAACGCGGTCGAGATCGACTACGACGAGTTTACCGAGTTCGAGGTCTGTGGTGCCAGCTTCACGCCTATCTACAAGGGTTCGCCGGCCGTCCGGTGCCCATACACGGACGCGGCGTACCTGCCACAGTACAAGGGCCAGCTTGATCCTCTCACAGAACTCACGGAGATTGGCGCGTCGTCTGCCGGCTTGCCAGCGCCTCGGTCATAGCTGCGCTCTTTTCTAGATGGTTCCGCACTGGGCTGCAAGGCGACCGGGAAACTCGTCGTGGACGTTATTGCACTACTTCCGCCTGTATCGCTGAAATCGCATTTCATTTTGCAATCTGTCGGACCGGTGGATGACCTCAAGAATGCATGCTGACATGCTTCGAAGTTCTCGGGCTGTGCCTGTGTGAACGCCGTATGGGAGCTCGATTATAGCGGCTGAATTAGAGCTCTTCGCGCAGCCACTGCTTGCTAATTTATCCAGATACTGTACGATGTTGTGCATCTTCACTCTCACCGAAGATCTTCGCATATCTCGTCACTGCAACCATCCCCGAGAACAACAAAGTGAGTGAAGCACCCGATGGCGTTCTCTTTCTGAAGTATCTGCATATAGATCTCCGATGGAAGACTCCGACTCGGAGGCGCGCTCGGCCCTCTCCCACGGCGTTTGTCGGTCACGAGCAATGGGTCTCGAAGCACCCTAGGACACACCAGCGTTTATTCGACCACATCCTCGTGTCGTCTGAGGCTGTCCTAGGGTTCCTTGGATCGAGGACCACCCATATACGATGGGCTCACAGCTCTTGCCCCCCCTGCCCCCCGCCGGCATCGCCTGCAGCGACACCTCGTCCACCTCCTGGACCACCTCTTTCATCAACAAATGGATCCACCCATCATCTGTATATCTCCTTCTCTACATTCACTACACAGCACGTCCAGCGCCAGGCTGCACGCTTTCCAATATAGGGACGGCTTGCGTAGTCGCTCGCCATCCCCATCAGCATCCCCATCCCCATCACCGTGCCCATCACCCTCAACAGCGAAGGACACCCTGCCTCTGCCTCCTTCTCCCGAGCGTGTAGACTCGTGCGTATCCTTCGCATCATCGGCTACATTGAACGAGAGGGACAGCCCTCGCAGTCTTGATGCGCCTCGCGAGAGCGTGTTTGGGGGCGTCCTGACTGCTGAACCTGGCGAGATCGTGGTATCCCCGGACGACCATGCTGAGCAACCCTCGTCGGAGCCTCGCCGGGTGTTTTTGGCGCCCACCCCCGTATCGTACTTTGCGGACCGGAGGTACTTAAGTAGGCCCAAGATGTAAGTCACGACCAACCTAGATTGTGTTTATGTTGGCTAATATTACACATCACAGCCCCTCGGAGCTGATGCTTGATACGCCCATTCCGCCGAGGAATGGTATACCCCGGAGGTGAGGGCGTGGCATAGAGGGAGCTGAAGAGTTGGCTGACTGACCACCCTATTCCTGCGTTAGTCCCGAGATTGCTGGTGGGAAGTGGGAACCGTTTGTGCACCCTGAAGGACAACTGTACTTCCGATATAAGGTGCACGCCCTTTCTTCGATGTAGAGCGTGAACTAATGTATCGTTGTTCCAGAACTATTGTACCAATGAGAACATGTACGACGAGTCCAATCGTTGGTACATGGACGCGACCATTCGCCTACTCCAAGAGGAGATTGCGGAGAAATATCCTGACATGCCCGAAACCACCGAGATTGGTCTACGCCTGGAAGTGGATGGCGAAGGGGACCAGATTGGGTGTTACTATCTGTGCGATATGGCCAATGAGGAGGTCTTTTGGCTCGATGAGGTTTCTCCCGGATTCTTTTGCTCGCTTCGGAACCTGCACATCGTCAACCGCGATCATCTTAGTAAGTGGACATGTGGAGAATGTAACTGTATCACTGACTCGTCATAACCTAGGCCTGGGTGCACAGACGGCTTACTGGTACGATCAGTTAGGCCAATTCTGCAGGCTGGAAGCTAATGGCCATCAAGGGAACACATATATCTATTCCCCCATGGGCGTACCATCGACGCGAAAATGGTCAACACAGTGAGGACGTTCGCAGGCGATCTTGGCTACTATATCTGCGGTGAGCTGCTCCTCGTCAGCATCCCTATGTGAAGCATTGCTGAATGTATCTTAAAGATAAGGAGACATCAAGGACATCTACAGCTCCCTTCAGCTCCGACGACCTTTATCGGTTTCTCCAGATCGTCAACGACCTTCGAGTGAACGAACGTGGTGCGTCTTTACTCTGTCCGCGCCAAAAGGCGATACTTGCTCACGTGACATTGGTTAAATAGCTGGCGAAGTTGCACCAGTGCAGTACATGACCATTCTCAGTAAGCTTCAGGCATGTTACCATCGTATGATTTCTAATGAGCCTGCAGGTCGATTATTGTCTCTCGTATGTACGTTGAATGCCCCTACTGACGTAGCAGAAATGATTATTAACGACGCCGCTAGTATACGAGAAGTTTATCCGGTACCATGGAACAATCTACGCTCAGCTAGAGTGCAACGCGAGCGTGTACGAAGACGTCCCGTTGAAACACACCATCTGGTTCAACTTCGTCTCCTGGCTCTTTGGCTACACGCCGCGTATCTACTTTGACCGCCTGCATAAAATCTGGGTCGACCAGAAAGTCAACAACACCGCCTGGCGCAAGTTCATCAACGAGCTCCAAGATGACTGGACGGCGTCCATTACTCCTGTTCGTCGTCGATTCCGTTCCATGTGCCAAGCCGCTGATCGTTCTATAGGCTGCTGTCATACTGACTGCGAACGTCGGCTTCTTGGCTATTCAGAGCGTCGACGTGGCGGATAGGACCCCCGGACAGATCATCAGCTACATCTCCATCATACTGAGCATCGGCAATATTTTTGCCTGCACGATTCTCGCTCGTCAACACCGCCCTAGTATGCACTACTATGCCGCGGATGCAGTACGTAGCCTCCCGCAAACCGAGCGTCATCACGTTCTAACCATATCTGCCCAGTACGAGTATCTCAACGACCGCACGGGCACTAAGGAGCAGATGGAGAAGCTCGCGGTCGTACTGAGCATCCCGACAGCATTCTTCCTCTGGGGGTGAGGACGTTCGTTCTTCATTCGTTCAGCACGCTCGCGCTAACTTCCGCCACGCAGGCTGCTGACATTCTTCATCGCCGTTCTCTGGGTGTGCTTCTACCAGACGAACCTCGGCGCGCGGATCGCGGTCTCCTTCGCCTGCATCATCGCCTTCGGGAACCTTTGGGCGGTCCTCCGCAACGGGGACTGGCAACCTCTGACCAAACTGCAGATCCTGAGGGCGAAGGTGGAGCGAACGAGAAAGCTGATGAAGAAGGTGCAGACGATGCCAAAGAATGTGGCCAAGAAGCTCCGCACGATGTCCATGGACGCGGTCACTACGCTCAGACACCCGCGGCGGGCGGCGACCATGCGCAAGCAAGCGCGCGATAGCACGCTCTGCGCGTCCGATACGAGCACGCTCAGATCGATGGACTCTATCCGTCGCTGCGTGGAGAACAAGGTGTGACCCATGTCAGACCTCGAGCATTTCTTTCTGCATGCACGCTTTCTCCTGCTATGTGCTGTCATTTCCTGTCTCCCTGCCCACGTTTTCATCCTCGCACATACCCTCGCTGTCTCGTTATCCACGTCATGCTCCGCTCCATCACATCTCACCCAGCTCTCACATGTTATCCACATCCCATCGTTATGTTGTACCACTGCTCGCACACCCGTCTCAAGAGTTATGTCCACAAGTTGGCGTGATGCATTTTGACCATACGAGGACCCACGCCTTCCAAGACCTTCCAACCGCTTACATGTTTGGTTTGCATCGTGTTGTCAGGTTGTACCACTGCGCCGTATACACATCTTCGCGCTCTCGCTGCCTCAAGGTCGCGCGATGACCTTTGCCCATAAGCAAACCCCGACGTGGGGAACGAACGAGCAACATGCTACACACGGTACACCCCAGAATTACAACAGAAGGATAACTTAGCCGAGCATAGGATGGCCCTCCATCCCCACTGGAACTATGGGCACGCGCATGAACGGATGCAGCGTGCCCACCATCCGTATCGCTTCCTCACACGACCCGCCCTAACCTCCGCCCAAGCTCGACTCGCTGCGATTTGAGGGCGTCCGGGACATGTACGACGACTGGGGTATCGTGAGCGAGTTCGGGTCCTTGTTGCGCACCTCGCGCGCGTGCGCCTGCCGCACGTACGCGTACCGCTGGAAGTGGTTCAGCGCCTGCAGGAACTGCACGCCGATCTGCGCAACGCGAGCGTTAGCTGCGAACCCACGTCCGGGAAACAGAAGGGAAGGGAAGGAAAACGGGGGTGATGGGGGTGGACAGAGATAGGGTGGTGCGTACCGGGTAGGCGCGAAGCTCGTTGAACAGGTCCACAGTCAGGTCGCGCACGGCTTCCTGCTGGTGGAAGAGCCCGAAGCTCAAGGGCTGCAGGCCGTGGAGATGGGGAGGGAGACACGACAGCAGCTGGAGCGTTCATCACGTGAGTAGGAACCCTCTGGTCTGTCTGACCGCAACTGGCACGTACCTCAGTGACCTGGTCGTACGTGTGCAGGCTCTCCGCCAGCGTGCGGAAGATGAGCTCCGCCTCGCCGTCCGAGATGGTCTTCGCGTACCGCAAGCGCGCGAGCTGGTGCGCCAGGTCGAAGCCTTGGATCGGCTTGGTCGTGAGCGATTGTTTCCAGTCCTACACAGACACAGACACACACGTTAGAGACGCTACGACGACGATGTCACCACGACTCGACTGACGGTTTGGTACAGCTTGTAGCACTCGGTACGCCGCCACGCCTCTATCCGGCCGGAGTTGAGCCCGAGTTCCCTCGCGAGCGTCGATTCGTCCGTGAAGTACGCGCCGCTGCCCAGACGCGGCTTCTCGCCGGGCCGCTCGGAGTACAAGGTCGACGGGAAGCCGATGGACGTCGACCCGAACGCGTCCTCCTCGTATCGCGACGCGACGCGCACGAACCGCATCGCGTACTCCGTGAACTTCGCGCGCACATGCGCTTCGGAATAATGGGACGCGATCGCGCTGAGGATCTGAACAAGTATCTTCATGTGAGCATGGGCGTGAAATTGGTAGACAAAGGACACTCACATCGTCGATGAAGACGTTATCCGCGTTGTCTTGGCGACCCGCGAACTCTGGTTTCTGCGGGGCACCCCCGTCCTTCGTCTGGACGCGCACGACCTCGTCTTCGCTCCCAATAGAATTCTCAGCCTTGAGCGTTCCGGTACGGATGATAAGCGGATTCGAGCTCGGTGCCCACGACGCGGGGTGGTTGAGGTATATGTCTTTGTGGACGACCATGCGGTTTGTGCCGATATCGCACAGCAAGTCCCAGGATCCGGCAGCCTCGAAGATGGGGTTCGTCACCCCTGCAATGTACCCTGGACTGCGCGTGGTGAGGTGGTGACCCATTGAATGACACGGGTTCAAACTTACACGTTCTCCCACTCCTCTCGATTTATGAGAGTGGCGTATGGGAACGCTCGCTTGATGAATCCTTTCAGGACGACGCCGCACCCAGACCCAAGGGAGCATGCCGCGAGTACATGGTTGCAGACATTCTCCGCGAGCTTGTGGTGTCCTAGGAAGATGATGCGCTTCCCAGTAATCAGGGCGTTGAAGAGTACGATCACTGGAGGCGTCAGGGAGCCGTTGGTATGCAGGTGTGGATGGGAAGGACCAGTCATGGTGGTGATAGAGGGCGAGAACGTCGTGCAGAGCATGGTCAAGGAGCCCTGCAATGCAATGAACTCCCATATAACGACTATATGCGCGAGAACAGATCGCCACACACCTCTCCAACCTCCTCAGTGAACGTGGACAGGGGGACTTTGACCGGCAGCAAATGCTCGTTGTAGTTGATCGAGGTGTGATAGAAGTGCGCATCCTTCAGAGCAGCGGTCGCCGCACCTGCCAGCGAGGGCGCGTTGTCCCCTATACGGCCGTACGCACCATGCGATGAGGACGATGACGCGTCCGTTGACCTCCGCCCACGCGTCGGCGCCCCACTCCCGATGCTGCTCGTGCTTGCACTCGCCGCTGTCGCCACAAAACCCATCTGGTCCAACCCGCTCTCATCCCCTACCCATACCGCACTCCCATCCAGCGAGAACGACGCCTCCGACGGTGAGGTAGGGCTTCGTGCTTGAGCTGCAGCCTTGTGACTGTCGCCACCGTTGCGCCGTGCGCGATGACCGCCGTCGTCGAAACTTGCTCGCGAGTCGCCAGAGTTCGTAGACCTGTGGCCGGGTCGTGTGGGAGGAGGGAAGTGGGTCGTCTGTTGTGTCGCGGTGCCAGGATCGCCGAACAGAGCGTGGTCATCGAACCTCCCGATCAGGATGTCTTGCCTCTCGGTGCTTCGCATGATGAGCTTCTCGTAGCGGGTGAGGATGGGCATGTTGCTGAGATCCATCGCGTTCACCGCATCGAATAGGCGAGCGAGACAGTCTTGGGAAGGGTTCATGAAGTAGTCGTCAAGAGCCAAGAGTAGGACAGGCTTGAAGATCTGGACGAAGGGGTACCGGGTACATATGGCCATCGCCTTCACGATAGCACCTCTACCATCGCTCAGGGCATGGGATGTCAAGTGTGTGCGGGTACTCACCTCCTCGCAGTCTTATCCAGCTTCGTCCGCACCAGGTTTATCACGTACAGCATCCTCGAGCCCTCTTCCTCCGCGTCTCCCGCATCGTCACTATCGAGTGCAAGTACCGGTTTGATGGTATTGAATGGCGTCTGGTTCAGGAAGAATACGGTCCAATCCGCAGGCTGTCTCTCAGCTCCATCAGGCAGCATAAGGTTCGCGAGTAGTCTGGGCGACGACGATGTTGTCAATGTCAATCATAGCACGGGTATAGCTGTAGGCGTACATACCCCTCATCTGTCCCGAGAGGTTGCGGGAACTGGTATGTTAATTGGGCGCCACGGTCGATGTCGAAATCAGCAACTAGAACGAATGAACAGTGTTGGGCATCATGAGACATCGTGCACTGGTGGCTGCTGTTGTCCGTGTGGTAAAGAGCGGCCACGACGGAGGTCTGTGGAAAGGGACGGCGACTGCGAACTTCAGCGAAGGACTAGTGGTACATTCAAGTTGTTCTCACGCGCCTTTCTCCTCTTCGCTCGCGCTTCAAGCTTCAAGCTTCAAGTTCAATGCCTCTACTAGTATGTAGCTCAAGCTTCGCATTGTCGACGCGGATGCCGTTCGCACAATGTCGCCCGCGCCTTTCATAGATCGGTGTGCGAGTGAGAGACTTCCATGCGGTGCGTAATTTTGCGACGTTCGTTCACTAGCTAGAAGGGGAAATGTGACACGAACATGATATTCCCAGTTGCGAGAGCCGACCCCAAGGCTGTTACAACCCGGAGGTGAAAGGAATTATGTATTATCCTGGGAGATTCCTGTCGAATGCAGGTCATGTTACACCGTAGGCTTGAGCCGCTTGACTCCAAGAAGCTGGTGTCGTCTGGACTACTAAGCAATGCTGGCATCACACACATGATCACTTGTAGGACTATACTGATACTATCCATTGCAAGCCGACTTGTACAGGCGGTATCGTGATGAATTTGCACGCCCCGCCGGAGAACGGCAATGTGAACCACAGTGGTCCAGCGTGTCTCACACGCTGACCGCTCCGATCCAGAACTTCCGCGATAATCATCTATCCCCCTCGCTCCTAGTCGCTGCAGGCTGTTCACCTCGTCTTTGCGTCCACCGTGTTGTGACATTGTCCAATCGCCCGACATTCTCTCAATACCTTCTGTCTCCATACAGCACCGCACATGGGGACGGAAGAGGTGGTGATGGGTCAAGTGAATATGCACAGGTAGCGAATCCATCGGCGATGGTCAGGTCACGCAGGTCCCCCTTGACAGCATTCAGCAATCCAACCTCGGCGCCTGAAGGTAAGTGCGGTCCGCCGCAAGTCCTGACTCCTGATGCAGCAGAAGTAAATCATCAGCCGGACCGTTGCAATCGGGGCTCCGTGGCACTGGTATTGATACCTGGGACGTATCGCTGCGTCGAAGAGTCCCTGGTGACCATTGCAGTGCTGATATCTCGAGCGTATGGACCCTTCGCGCACTGCACAGACTGACGAGTACGCACCTGGATGCGGGACTCTCACTATCACCTCCCCACATGGCTAGTCACCGTCAACGTAACCCAACCGGACTGGGGCCTTCGGGCTGTTGTGAACGCCGCATTGTGCTCCTGTACCTGTATCGAAATATCAACTGCACCGTATCAATCTTACACTTGTTACTCCACGACGGGAGGCGCCGCCCCAGTGAAGCTGCTAGTAGTTGGCATCTAATATTATTCAAGATGCTACTCCATGTCCGAGTCCGCGACGCGGCAGGCCGCAATCGGAGATGAGGGCATTAAGTAAGACAACTACAAAGTTCGGGCCACTCATGCATTTTCAATACTACAGCAGTACAGCACAACGACGCATGGTCGTTTTGGTACATGTATCTGCGCACGGGTCGTATGGGGACGTCGGTATCACCACGACCGCTGCTTTACAGCCATGAGAACTTCAGCACCGTATGAAAATCCAGAATGGACTCACTTATGACTTCAAAACGTATACGTCCACGGAGTGATGTTCCACACGACGAGATGTCCGCGAGCGTGGAGTTTGGGCAGAATGTGTCGGGCGGCATCCGCACACTTCGACCAATAGTTTTTGTCCCTGCGCATATCACGATTCGCATACACTTCAAGCCGAAGATGCTCCAACTTGGGGAACCGGTTCACGACGACTACCTCGTCCAGTTCTTGCAGCTTGAGCAGCTTTGTGCTAGCGATCGTGGCGGGTCGGTAAAGGTCCCTGAGCTCAATCGTGACCCTGCGGAGCGTGGGCGAGACATGCTTGAGGAGGTGAGCTATCGGCGAAGCCAGTGCGGTCTGCCGCGGCTTCTGTGGCTTGCTGGGGCCAAAGTAGATCGGGATAGAGATAGATTCCAGGGAGGTGCAGGCCTCGATGTTGAGCTTCTGCCACGAGTCTAAACCACGCGTGAGTAAGTGCCCCTCAGGCTCGATATAAGACCTCAAACAAACTCGTACCTCGAAGAGGATCGATCCAACCATCCCGCTCGCTTTGCCATGACGACGCACCACGGTTCAGAGTAAGAGCAGTAATGCTACCGCCTGCACGTAACAGCAGCTCACCCAGTGCGCGGGCTGCCGTCGAAGAATCCACGCTCACGCGCAGGTCGCGCAAGACGTCCAACCGAAGGCTTTTGGTGAGAGCAGCTAGGAGTTGGGTTTGGGGGCTGTATTCTGGGCCTGAGCGATTATGGGCGTCGATGTGCAGGCGCTCGGGTGCCAGAGATCGAAGGACGTCCAGGCTCCGAATGTTGAACGAGACTGAGTCAGGAGTTCGGAAGCACTGTGTGTCCACCTCCAATTCTTGTGCGGAGAATAGCGATAACACCTGAAACAGCCCAGAAATGGAACACTGGGAAGTCCAAGTGCCACGGATGCTGAGCGAGCGGAGTTCGCGGGGGCGACTTGAGTCGTTGCGGCGATGCACCGAGTCGCTCATGGGTGGGAGATACAGGAAGTTGTTCAGCTTCACTGTCTTCAGGTTCGGCAGACAGCCCACAATCCTGGCCACTAGCGCGGCATCGAGGGGAACTTCGAGGAGGTTTTGCTCGCTGTCAGGATCAAACTTGTATGTGGCTGAGAGAGTGAGATTTTGAATGCGCTTGAGCGCTCGCGGATTGGCTTCGAGGAAGCGGAGGAGATGTTCAAGCGTTGTAATGCCTTGAACTTTCAGAATGTCCTTGAAGATGAACTCGAGGGAGACGTCCCGGAGTCGCTTGCAGGTCAACGACGAAGGATGAAGAGTATATCTGCGGTTCACCTGTGAGAGGATGGTGTGAAGAAGTTCGGTGGGGAGGTCGGTTATGGTCCGGTGGTTCATCGTTGGAGTCGTGAGGAGGGACCTGTCGGAGGAAGGATGGCGACGAGTGGTTGGTGATGGTTAGAGCAAGTCTCGCAGACGCCCAATGTTCCACTGAAAAGCAACAACGGCCCGAGAACGCCGAGACTCCAGGCTTGGCGCTCATGGTGATTGCTATTGTGTTGTGCGCCTTCGTGAGCTCGTAGCCAGTATGTATACACGGTGAACTTAGTAGGAAGAAACAGTGAAAGCGTTCTAGTCATACATAACGCCGACTCGGTGCAAACTGGGTCGTCAGGCCGGCATCGATGATCGGGTAGATTGTACATGCAACATGAATCAACCATAGTTTGAATCGCAGTCAATATGCGTACAAAGAGCTATATGAGAACATTGGAGTGGCCACGAACGCTGCTGTTATACGGGCTCACTTGAAACTTCACGATTCATACTCCGATGGGGCGATGTCCCGCACGAAAAGACGTCCGCGAGCGTGGAGGTTTGGCAGAATGCGTCGAGCAGCATCCACACACTTCGGCCAATAATCTCGCTTCTTGTACAAATCACGATCTACACATACGTCGAGCCAGAATTGCTCCAGCTTCGGGAACCGGTCCTCGACGAGAACCTTGTCCAGCTCGTGCAGCTTGAGCAACTTTTCGTTCGCGATCGTGGTGGGTCGGTATAGGTCCCTGAGCTCGATGACGACCTTGCGGAGCGTGGGCGAGGTATGTTGGAGGATGTGAGCTATCGGCAAAGCAAGTGCCTCCTGCGGCGCGAACTTCGGCTTGCTGGGGCCGAAGTAGATCGGGATATAGATGGATTCCAAGGAGGTGCAAGCCGCGATATTTAGTTTTTGCCATGTGTCTAGAATATACTCGCGTGAGTTCAAGTTGACTCGGGGTCTCAGAAGACATCGAAAAAACTCGTACTTTCAAGAGGATCAATCCACCCATCCCGCTCACTTTGTGACGACTCCGCATGACGGTGCAGGCTAAGAGCAGTAATGCTACCCCCTGCACGCAACAGCAGCTCCCCCAGTGCTGCCGTGTCGTTATCGATGATTACGCACAGGTCGCGCAAGGCGCCCGGTCGAAGGCTCAGAGTGAGAGCATCAAGAAGTGGGGTGGTCCATGTTGGGCCTGAGTGAACATAGGCATTGATGTAGAGGAGGGCGGGGGTCAGCGACTGATGGACTGGAAAGCTCCGAACGTCGAACGGCCGTGAGTCATCCCATTCAGACGAGTAGCACAGCATGTCCACGTCCATTTCGTGGGCGGAAAATAGCGAGAGCACCTGAAACATCCCAGCGATGGAGCAATGGGAAGTCCAAGTGCCGCGGATGCTGAGCGAACGGAGTTCACACGGGCGACGTGCGTCGTTGCGGCGATACTGGCTGGTGGGTGGGAGATAGAGGAAAGATTCCAATGACACTATTTGCAGGCTCGGCAGACGGTCCACAATGCGGGCCACTAGTGCTTCATCGACAGCAGTTTCAAGGTCAAGGACATATCGCTCTCCTATAGGATAGATATCATTGTATCTGTACTTGCTTGTGCCTGAGAGTGTGAGCGACTGGATGCGCTTGAGCGCTCGAGGATTGGTTTCGAGAAAGCGGAGGAGATGTTCAAACGTCGTGATGTCGCGGACTGTGAGGGTGTCATGAAATACGAACTCGAGGGAGACGTCCCGAAGTCGCTTGCAGGTCAACGACGAGGAGTAGAGGGGATACCGATCTATGCTGTTCCGAAAATTCTGGACCTGTGAGAAGATGGTATGAAGAAGTTCGGTGGGCAGGTCAGTGATGGTCCGGTATCTCATCGTTGGCGTCGTGGGGAGGAAGACGGAGGACTGAGGATGGCGACGAGGAGTGGTTGGTGATGGTTTCAGTGAGTGTTGCAGACGCCCAATGATGTTCGACTGAAAAGCCACTACGGCCCGAGAAGGCCGAGACGCCAGATTTGACGCTCACGATCGTTCCTGCTTATTGTTCGCTCTCGATATGTCGCTTGTCAGGGCCTTCAAAGCAATTGTCCTCGAGCGCAGTTTCGGCTACAGCTCGGGTGGGTTGAGCGGACAGAAGAGAGTGCCATCGCAGACCGAGGAGAGTGCAGTGAGAGGTGACGGCGCCCCATCCCGCACATGTATGCGCCTGTAGACTGTCGATGGTATGGACGCCGCATCCATGTGACCTGTAATCATTTACCTGTTGTACTTCTGCAAGTGGATCAGTAGAAGTATAATCACCGCTGTATTAGTCAGAGACGTGTTCCACCCACCATCAGGGGTGATCGCGAGCGGCGGGACGACTGTGCAGGGCAGGATTGAGGGTTGGGGCGCTATCGCGCAAGTGTGCTTGGTGTGGCGCATCGGAAATGGTCGGTCACTATAGAGAGACTGGGTTATTGGCGGCCTGTCACTTGGCTCCTCGGGATAGTCGCGAAGGAGCAACCTAAAGCACGGTATGACTATAGCGCGGGGATGATGGTAGTCCATACCTTGTATGATGCCACGCAAGCCGATCGAAACTGAGAGGTGGCAAAGACTATATTCCGAGTATAGATAGGGTCTAGTTGTTCCAACGCGATGCACGATCTAGCAATCGTCCCGCAAATACGCATACAGATCCGACTCCCGGCTACAAGCAAACCACACATCAGCACCACATCACAACCGTCAGCCCCGCCGCATCGATCGGGGAGGAGCAAGAAGGAGCACTCACCACTCAAGGTCCCACTGGATGACGCTCACGTCCAGAATGCCCTTCGCGTGCGCCGCGGGGAAGCAAGCAGCCGTGTTCTTCACGACGACGTCCATCGCGCACGGGATGTGCGGATATATGACTTCGAGCTTCTGAAGGCGCGTGAAGCGCGCAAACGCAGGCTCCAGCCCGAGCAGCGGCATCGTCGCCGGCCCCGCCTCGCGCACTGCGCCGTGCACGATGTACAGCACGAGCCGCTCGAGGTCCACGGGGAGGTGCGGGACCCAGAGGTCGCGGAACGTCGCGAGCGTTGCGCGGTCGGCCTCGCACTGCTCGGCGGGCGTGAGCAGCGGCGCGGCCAGGTGGTAGCGCAGTACTTTGAGCGAGGGGAGGTCGGGGAGGAGGAGGTGGTCGTCCTCGGCGCCTGCGAACACGTGCGGCACGAGCACGGGTGGGGGTGAGATTGCGAGAGGGGGCGCATCATGGGGATTGAATAAGCACTTACTGGGGCAGAGGTTAAGATCGACGATGTTCTGGCCGACCGAACGGAGGAAGTCAGCGACAGGGAGCCCGGCGGGGATCATGGATGCCGATGGGGCCGAGTAGCGGAAGGATTGGATCATGTCTGCGGGAACGGTCTGCTTGAGGACCTTGAACGCGACTAGAGGCTGTGCAGTGCGGGGGTCGACGCACAGGGACCGGACATTGAGTTTGCAGTTGTTGCTTAACTTGATTTGCGCGCACTGCTCTTCCTCTGCCTCGAACAAAGGGCCAAAGTCGAGGTGTTCGATGCGGAAGTGGGACAGGAGCGTGAATGGAGTGGTAACATCAGACCAGCAGCCTTCGTACTCCATGTGTTCGAGGTAGACATGGCTCTCCGAAGTAGTGTTGGAGTCGGATGATGGAGGGAGTATGTTGAGATGGGACAGGCGCAGGTCACGGATGTGGGGGACAACACGAAGTAGACGGAGGAGGAGGTCCGATTCCAAGGACGGCATGAGCGACGCTTGGGGCAGCAGACTGATGAGCCTGGCCTGAAGAGTGAGGATCCGGACACACCCGGCTACTGTCGGATTCTGCTCAAGGAAGTCCGCGAGGTCTTCGAAGGACTCATCACGACCGCGGAGGATCCGGAGCTCCGAGAAGAGATGCTCGCGACTGATAGCAAGCCAGTCGCGGCAGACGAGGGTGCATGCTGCGAGCGTGTCTTGGTCTTGACAATCGAGGCAGGCGAGGATGTGGTGGAACAGCTCCGTGGGGAGCATGCGAACCACGTTTCCACCGCTCGCACCCATTGGGGAGAATCTAAGTACCAGGAGGTGAGTAGATGGACAGGAAGAGAGGTAGTATGAGTCCTGCCTATTCGGTCACCTATAGGGGCGGTGCAAAGTCGGTGGCTGATTATGTCGCGACGGACTCAGGTCGCTGAGTCTAGAGGAAAAAATTGTTATGCTGCCACTCGTTCCCCCAGGAAAATTGGGAGCGGATTACAGGCCTGCCACGTCGCGGCGTGAGGTGGTGGTCGACTGTTGAGCTGCACAGACGCTGCCGTCGCCGCGCGTCGCTTGGTTTCGACTCGCCGTGTCTTGACCGAGTGACGCTCGCCGAGATGATTCAAGATGCACGACAGCGAGCCACGTGTATTCGGCGTCTGTCTCACTATGGCGACTCCTCGAACCATTCAGGAATCTTGCTCATTAACCAGCATTTCCACGCATGCAACGCTATTCCACGCTCAACTTGTAAGGGTCGGAGGTCCTGTCTGATTCTGAAGGTCTCAGTGAACTGCTCGCACTGCCATTTGTCCTGGAAGCTTCCTGTAGCGCTGGCCCTGAGCCATCCCTCGCTCACCGGCACACACAAACGCCTAACGTACAGGGCACCCGTCTCCAGGGACTGGATGAACGGTTGCAATCTGGCTTCAGCAATTCGCGCGATGCACTAGCCTCCCTCAATTCTTACATTATAATTTTCGGGCGGGCGCTTTACAGAGCTCGGGGTGATTGGCGAGCGAGCCCCAAGCACCAGCTGCGCCCTCAACTTTTGGCTTCTTCCCCTCTGTGTCCTCCTGAGCATGGCCGTGAGCTCTCTCAATGTCAGCCGCAAGGAAATGCACTAGTGGTGCTGAATGGACAACGGGCGATAACCCACAGAGGAGGGAGCGGAGGAGGTGTTCGTACAGGACATTCGCGATCGCGTCCCGCCGCTTGTGCTCGCTAATCTTTCCGAGCTCTGCAAAGCGCCCGCCCGAAAATTATAATATCAGAATTGAGTGAGGCTACTGGGAGCCAGGACCCAACACACTAGGAGGTCAGGATGGCCATCAATAATCGTCCGAGTCTCCGATACCATCGGAGCGTCTCTAGTGCGCGCGTCCAGGCGCGTCCGCGCCGAACCTGACACAAGCGTTCTTCCACGAGGTTCTTTCTTATCTCTATGTACACGCGCGTTCGTGCTGAGTTTCTGTAATTCCTCTCTCTCAGCTCTCAGCAAGGCGGTCGGTACCTGTCATCCAGGAGACCAGAAGCAAATATTAGTAGCCACGAGAAGCTTGGCGTGCAATTGATCTCGATGAGGAGGGACACATGGGAGTGGGCCGAGGTGGGCCGGCCGCCGTGGCAAGTTGGGGCGCCCTTTCAGAGTTCCATCACCAGACCGGTGGTGTGCTTGCCGTACAGAGTCACGGAACTCTCGGGTACCTCAGCCTGTGGCTCCAGATACTGTAGCACAGGTACGATGTCCATGCGCCATATACATAGCTCCTGTACTCACGTCGCCATGAGCAGCTATCTGTTCTTCGCCCCGCCTAGCACCCCCTCGGGCCTACCAGACGACCTCAACATGCCCGGTGTGTCGCGCGTCTCCGGCCGCGCTGTTGCGAGGAAGGCGCTACTGATCGGCATTCAATACGAGAACAACCCGACCATGTCTCAAAATGGACAGACGATCCCCGGTGCCCATAACGATCCTCAGATCTTACGCGATCTCCTCATCGGTACGTTCTCTCATCTCGATAGCACTGCTCATTCCGCTGGGCCGGTCGTATGGATTGACACTGAGATGATCGGGCAGAGCACTACGAATACAAAGACGAGGATATAACGATTCTGATAGACTCGGATGATGATGATGAGTCGCACGCCTGCCCCACGCGCGAGAACATTGTGAGTCTCTTGGTGAATCACGTCCGGACGAATAACTTAATGGGCTAACACTGCACATGCATTAGTTGGCCGCGATGAGGAACCTGGTAGCGGATGCACGCCCAGGCGACCGATTCGTGTTCTCTTGTGAGTCGTGATTATACGCTCCCATAACGCTCCTGACGTCACTTTTTCAGTCTCTGGACACGGTTCGCAAGTCGTGAACGAGGATGGGACGGAGGAAGACGGGTTCGATGAGAGTGTGTCTGTCATTTGCCACAGACACTAACGACCAGATCTGACCACTCTCCGATAGCGCTGATCACCGCTGATACGACGTACGACCCCTTAACGGAGACGTACTCAAAATACATCAAGGACGACGTGAGCAACTCCGGCGAACGAGATCATCCAGTGTGCATGCTAATTCGCATGACGTCTGTCACAGCTCGTGAAACAGATCCTCGTCGATAGTCTACCTCCAGGCGCCCACCTAGTTGTATGTGCCAGCAACCCGTTGTCTCGTGGCTACCTCCGCTGACCCTAACACAGATGATCTTCGACTGCTGCCACTCGGGCACCGCATCCGGTCAGTTCAGATCAACGGTGGGTCGGCAGGGCAAGCTGAGTGCTGACCCGCCGTCCATAGACCTTCCAGCTGTCGTAATGGACAACTTCACGTCCCCCTGCTCTCCCATCACAACACGTCGTGAGTGTATCACGTATGCGCACCTCCACGAATGCCAACTGAACAATCATGCTGTACGTGCCTATAACCAGCTCGTCTGTGCTGTTCACGAGGATTCGGTGAGTCTCACCCCGAGGATCTTCCCCGCTGCTATGTGATCATGGCGCTGACCCATATGTACTGTAGCCGCTATGAACTTCAGCGCGGCAGACTGCGACGCGTGTCGCCTGACGGGGCGCAGCGGGAAGTCGCGGTACAACAGCTTACCGCTCGAGTCTCCTTTGCCAGACGTCGTATGTTACTTCATGCTGGGATCGAAAATTGGCATCAGTCCACTGATACGCAACGCGTAGACTTCATGGTCGGCGTGCATGGACAGTCAGATCACGTACGGCGGGCGCCGGGGCGGGATGTTCATCAAGGTGGGGGTCTCTCGGCCTTGAACGCTCTGCTTATGCTTGTACTGATGAGTGTGGACCTCTGCAGGCCTTCTCGGACGCCTTGAGTGAGTGTGCAGCGGTCACTCGACCGTGTACTACTCGCCTGTACTCACATCGCTCGGCTCTCGATAGCAAACGAGCCCCACCAAACGCACGCCCAGCTCCTCCAGTCCATCCGGTACGTGGCCCCCCTCCGACCCCGATTCCGATGGTCCCATTGTCTAATCAGGGTGCGACGCTGACTTGCCGTCATCTCATTTCAGGCGCGAACTGGCGAAGCGGACGAGCAAGCACACGATCGAGTTCACGAAGAGGGGGCTCACCGAGCATGTCACGACCCCGAGAGCGCAGGTGCGTGGTGCCACTCCCTTGTTTGCGTCCGCAGTTGAGCGGAAGGGCTGATGCCAACGTGTCGCGAATGCCGCTAGCTATCGAGCCTGAAGAACTTATCATTCATCCACGTTCCGTTCGACATGTGAGGGGTTCGGTTCTCGAGTTCGGCCTGGGTTGGTATCGATTGAGTCGACTTAGGATACATGTATCTACTAGTAGCCGCACAACTACTACGTGAGCCCGAGGTTGATTCAACCAAGCGCCTTAGTTTAGGCCTACTATCTTTCGTATGAGAGGCGCCATATAGCGCCTCTCATATGTAAATCCAGCCTTTATTCTGAGGTACGAGGAACTAAAGGCTGGCTAGCGAGCCTAAGCCTCTTGACGCGTTGCGGGGTTTGAAATTCCCTGACGCGGTCCCACGTGTTCCAACACTTGTTGGCATTCGTGACATCGCTCGCCCTCAACCTCTACAGAGCGCGCGTTACGGCGTAGACCCACATCTCTCCTCAGGCTGCCATATCGCCCTCGACGTCCGTCCGGGCTGCCTTGATGCATTGCAGAAGGTCCAGGTGGCATATCTGCGTCGATGCCTGGGTCTGGGGCCACGGTGTCAGCTAGCACCCCTCTACACCGAGACAGGAGTCTGGCCGTTGGCATACCGGCGTGCGTGGCTGGCTCTGCGCTTCCTCGCATATGTCCTGCGCGGACAGCCACCCCTACCGTTGGCTGCGTTTCGAGATGCTTGGTCCCTGGCTCAGATCGGGCAGTCGTCGTGGTGGGCCGACCTGCGTTGGGTGCTAGCTTCCCTCCCCGTGCCCGTCGCGCTCGCGTTTGGCACGTTCCCAACAGAGGAAAGCGTTGCAGCGTTCCCAACAGAGGAAAGCGTTGCAGCGTTACAGGGCGACCTGGAGGCATCGCTCGCCCAGCACCTGCACGACGCGATATTGGAGTCCGAACGCCTGCCGCTTCTCGCAACACGCGTCCGCCGGCTGCCGAGACCTCCAGCTCTGAGGGACATGTGTGTTTTGAGGCCGTACCTTCAGGTCGCCTACAAGCCGCACCGGGATGCCCTCGTGCGCCTGCTCACCTCGGACCACCCCTTTGCGGTAGAGCAGCTTCGACGGGCGGTCCCTCCTGTGCCAAGGGAGCGCCGCATATGCCGGTTCTGCAAAAGGCAGTGGGCGGTAGAGGACGAGATGCATGTCCTGCTTGAGTGCAGTGACGGTCAGCTGGAGGGTCTACGGATGCGCTTCATGGACAACGCAGGCGTGGCGATGGGGCACGAGCTGGGGGAGCTGTGTCATCGCCTCAGTTCGTCCGCATTCATGGACATGCTCATGAGTAGGGAGAAAGTCTTACCGCGTCTGGCAGAGTATGTTTACGAGGTCTCGGCCCTGACCGAGAGCGTCCCGATGTTGATATTGGCAGATGAGGCGGCATTTCAGGCCCTGCCTGTGTAGATACATACCTGGCAGAAATTGAAAATGTCCTCGTCCTATCTGTGCGAGTGTCCTCAGGCTGGTCCTGTGCGTTCGCGTGTCTCTGGCGGTCTAGGGTGGCAGAGCAGGCCGTGTCTTTCGGGATGAAAGTTCGCGCTGCGATGCACCAGGCCGCCTGTTCTCCCCTCCCTGGGTAGATAGGTCTAGACAGGGTGAAAGGTGAACAGGAGCTCTCGCTCGTGCAGTGACCGCTAAGGGGAACTCGTGGTGGACAGTGAGCGCGCAGCTACGCGGGACGCGGCATCGCGCGCGCGTGCACTGTTTTCCCACCGAAATTGGTGCTCCTCCTCCTCCTCCTCGCCGTTCGTTGTGCATCCCTGCATGCCACACGACGGGCACAGGCTCTGAGCTAGCCCTTAGGAAATAGGTAAGGAATCGGTGTGGGATCTATGATATCCTTTGTTTCTGAGGGCGCTTAGTCCTGAAAACGGGGAAATGATAGATCCCGGATGGATTTTCTACCTAAAGTTTCCTCAGTAGTGGAAAGGAGTCGTGCCAGTGGCGGGTACTACTATTTGGTAGCATTGACTCTCCGGCATGACCGGGACCAGCGAAGGCAGCGACAACGTGTTTTGCTACTTATAGATGCACATGAGTATGTGGCTGCCGTTCGCATTCTATCAGCTGGTAGCGTCCATTGATTCATCACCCTCTCCGATTCGCCGCGCCAAAACCGTGACCTTAGTAAGCGCCTCGAGGCTTGTGCATCATCGCAGCTCACAGCCGTTCACTTCACGGTTCACAGACACCGATTGTATGGTATCCGATGCCCGTCATGTACCGCCCTGCCCTTCATAGGCATATCGCATGCAGTCGGATCCCAAATAGAGCGTACGTGCGGGTCTTCATCGCCCTCAGGCTCGCTATGGTACTGAACATGGTGGTCCTGTGTCAACGTACACAGGATGGATCACAGCATACCTAACTTCGATTATGGTAAAGATTATGGGTAAGCAATTTTGATTGTCTTTACAGGATCTGACATCGAGGTATGGTAAAGCTCATGAAGAGCCTTTGTAGACATCACCAGACGAACACAACAGAGCGGCCAATATCCAAGATATGTACAAAGAGCTTTACAGGACCTTGGTCAGAGTATGGTAAACATAATCAGAATTCTCTCGCCGTAATATTTACCGTATTCTGACGCAAGGTATGCTGATTTCGACCCTGTGGTAGCTTCAATCCCTCTCCCGACTTTCCGAAGCGCTCACGGTGTTTTCGCCGTAGACTGACTCGTATCAATGTATCTCCGGGCCTCGATAGGTTCTATGGCGTTTCTGTTGTCCGCCGACTCCCCGGGTCTTCCGCCGACCGTCCTGGAGGCGGAGATGTGTCTAGATCTGAGCGTCGGGGGGCTACTTACGTGAATTCTCGTGTTCAGTTTCGCGCACGCTTCTACTAACTGACTTCAGGTCGATGCACACGTGCGGCGGCTTATCGTTACTAGCGACGTATCTCGGGGCGTATAGACTTTCGGCGCCTCCGTCATCGCGCCATCCGCCTCTCTGACTCGTTGGTTCTGTATCGACCTGGGAGGCTCAGCGATTAATGTACTTATCCCGTCTGGGTCCCAGTGGTCACCAATTCCCACCAGGGCGATCTTCCTCCAAGAATGCCGTGGTCGTGATGACTCGGCCCCGTCAAGATGCGATATGCATATCTCTCGCACTGGCAGGAAACGGTTGAGGCTCTGACTGGTACGTCCACCATGAGGATTTCGAAGCCTTGGCGGTGCTCCCATCCACGGCGGCTGTCAGTCACGAGGACAAAAGTCTGGGAAAATTGCCAGTGGGACACTGCTGATTGGATTAAGTATATCGTGTCGTTGAATGCATTATGCCGCAGGGCTGTTCTACGGCGCTCTGTATCGAGGATTCTCCTCCTTATATACAATGCCGCCACCTCCCTCCTTGACCTCGTGCGAATCTTCGTCCTACTCTCGCAACAGACCTCCTCTTTCTCGATCGAATCCCTCACCCTCCGCGATTACCAATCTCAGGTCACACTAGACCGTAACATGTCTAGCGCAACGGACGGCCAAGGTCATAGGGACAGCTTGTGCCCCTGTTCCATGCAATCACCGTCAGCATCATCGTCGCTGCCGTGCCCATCCTTGCGATCATTGCCAACTGCCCCGAGAGAGACCGTCCTGCGTCGCTCTTCTTCGAGCCGCGCTAACTCAAACGCTGACTCGCAGCCCTCTCCTACACGCCGAGTGTTTTTGGCGCCCACGCCTGTAGACTACTTCATGGAACAGAGGTATCACAGTAGGCCAAAGATGTAAGTCCCGACCGCCGTAGATTTGTGCGAAGATTGGCTTACATCGCTCATCACAGCTCCAACGAGCTGATGCTTGATGCGCCCATTCCGCCGAGGAATGGTATGCCACGGAGGTGAGGGCGCGGCACAGAGGGTACTAACGGCTGGGCTGACTGACCGCCCTATCCCTGCGTCAGTCCCGAGATTGCTGGAGGGAAGTGGGAACCATTCGTGCACCCCGAAGGACAACTGTACTTCCGATACAAGGTGCGCGCACTCTCGTCGATGTAGAGCGCGAACTAATACATCGTTCTTTCAGAACTATTATACCAATGAGAACATGTACGACGAGTCCAATCGCTGGTACATGGACGAAACCATAAGCCAACTTCAAGGGCAAATTCAGGAGAAATATCCTGACATGCCCGAAACCACCGAGATTGGTCTACACCTGGAAGTGGATGCCGATGGGGACGAGATCGGGTGTTACTATCTGTGCGATATGGCCAATGAGGAGGTCTTTTGGCTCGATGAGGTCCCTCCCGGATTCTTTTCATCGCTCACGAACCTGCACATCGTCAACCGCGAACATCTTAGTAAGTGGACATGTGTAGAATGTAACTGTACCACTGACTCGTCATAACCTAGGCCTGGGTGCACAGAAGGCTTACTGGTACGATCAATTAGGCCAATTCTGCATGCTGGAAGCTAAGTAATGGCCATCAAGGGAACACATATATCTATTCCCCCATGGGCGTATCATCGACGCGAAAATGGTCAACACAGTGAGGACGTTCGCAGGCGATCTTGGCTACTATATCTGCGGTGAGCTGCTCCTCGTCAGCATCCCTATGTGAAGCATTGCTGAATGTATCTTAAAGATAAGGAGACATCGAGGACGTCTACATCTCCCTTTAGTCCCGACAAGCTATCTCGTTTTCTCCAAATCGTCAATGTGCCATTAAAACGTGCGTCTGTATCCTGTTGAGTCAACTTCTTGCTGTATGACGACACTTGCTCACATGTGGGTGGACGAACAGCTGACGAAATTGCACCTGTGCATTACATTACTATGCTCGGTGAGTTCGGTGCATTGTTAATATGATGAAGGGAGACGATAATAATGAGACGCAGGACGATTACTGAGCCTCGTATGTAAGTTGCACACCGACGGCGAGGCTACCGGCTATGCAGAGATGATCATGATGGCTAACCGCAATGATCGCTAGTAACAGAAAAATTCATGCGATACCATGGAACAATCTACGCTCAATTGAACAGCAATGCAACCGTTTACAACGTTCCGACTCGGAGGCACTCCATGTGGTTCAGAATCGCTACCTGGCTATTTGGTTTCACCCCAAAGATGTACTTGGATCGCCTCAAGGAGATTTGGGTTGATCAGAAAGTCGACAATAGCAAGTGGTGCGGATTCCTTGACGCGCTCCAGGCCGACTGGACGGCATCAATAACGCCTGTTAGTCGTCCACCTGATTCCATGGGGTTTGGAATTGACGATCTATTTCGTTCAACAGGGCACGGTCATTCTATCTGCGAATGTTGGATTCTTGGCCATCCAAAGTGTCGATCAAGCCGACAGGACAGCGGGACAGATTGTCAGCTACATGTCCATCGTGTTGAGCATTGGCAACATATTTGCTTGCACTATTCTTGCACGTCACCACCGCCCCAGTATGTGGCACCTCCACGACGCGGCTACGGCAGTACGTAACACGTCCCTCCCGTCGATCGGCGTGCTCACTGCTTTCATCGTTTTCGCCCAGTGTGGGTATTTTAAATCTAGTACTCATGCCATGGAGAAGCTTGCCGTAATACTGAGCATCCCAGCGGCGCTGTTCCTGTGGGGGTGAGTCCATCTACGCCCGGTGTCCACTGTCATTTCGAAGTGATTGTCTCATTGATTCACGCAGAACGTTGACCTTCGTTATTGCGGTTCTCTGGGTGTCCTTCTATGAGACCAACCTGGAGACACGAGTTGCAGTCTCCATCACCATGGTCATCACCATTCTCTGCATCTTCGCAATCGTGGACAGCATGATGGACTCCCCGTCTACCGCCGCCCTACTAGATGTTCGGGCGACAGCGAAGCATACTAGCAAGCTAGTTAAGAAGATGAAGACGATGATGAGTGGGGGTAGAAAGTTCCGCACGTTGTCTGCGTGAGCAAAGACTACCCTGAAGTCGCCGAGGAGAGTGTTTAACGTCGTGGGCCATGCAATCCAGGAGAACACGCCCATGATCGCTCTACCACCACGTTCTGATATTGAGTCCACACAATCTGCTACTGCTACTACTACTGTGTAGAAGACACTGCCAGCTATTGCGATGCATCTGCCATCAGTGCGCGAAAGTCTTGTATTCATATTATTTTGTACTACGTGGTATGAGCTCAACTTCAAGGCACCTTGCACATCATCGATGATGCGCACCGCGCACCGTTGCGCGTGTACAGACGACTTCGGACGCGACCACGGACGACTTCCGGACGATTAGCGACTAGTACAGAGCGATTCCGCGCGCACCACCGTAGAACTTCCATCCAGACCACTCCCCATCCCCATCTCCATCTCACATCCGCGTTCGTTAGTTTCTCGTTGCGCGACGTGATCTCTTACCACGTACCCTACGATACGTTTATGGTATTATTCTAGTCATTTCCGTCCCTCCCGCTCCCTCGCGCGACGTGCTTTAGTCATTTCGCCGCATTTATGTAGTAGCTTAGACGCTCGTTTAGCATTAGCCGGGTTTCTTTCCGCTCGCTCTTGGCCACGGACGCGAGCGTCCGTACTCACACACTCGTAGCTAGCACCTCAATACACGGGTTCTCTCTCCCCATTACGTCTCGCATTTGCTCGCTCGCCGTCCGTCTCTCGTCTCGTCTTGTTTCGATATCAGCTCGTCGCATCGTGTCTGGGCCTCTCGATTCCGCATGTCCACACAAACACACACACACTCTCTCTCTCTCTCTGACCACCACACTCCCTCACATCTACTCTCACTCCCACCACTTGACTCCCCTCGTGCACGCACAGGCCGGACTCACCGTCACTCACGCACCCTTCACAGACCGACGTCGACACCACCAGGCAGACGTCTATCATACACATCATCGAGCTGTTTCTTGTCGTTTCAAGTTGCCGAGGCATACTATACCGTACTTGACCAAATGACAAACTTTAGTAGTGATTCAAAGTACAAATGACATTCAGGGCACTAAGTTGTATCAGGTGTGCGCGGTGTACCAGGTACTACTAAGTATACTGATCCCAGGTCGCGTTCAACTTGTCGCGTTGTTGGGGAGTCTCTGCACGTCACGCGTCGCTCTTGTAGCTACTACAGAGACGACTCGGAGTCGACAATTTGTCTTCCCTGGGCAGACGTTTGGACGGACCTATTGAAGGGGTAAGGGACGGTCGTATAGACGGTTTAAGTCCCGAGGTCTGGAGTCTGGCTCTCATCGGACACCAGGCTCCTACCCACCACCACTTCGAGTTGAGGTCTGCGCCAAAGGGACACTGTGGGAAGGAAACACGACGAAAATCACTGTAAGGGACATTGAAACTCCGATATCAATGCCAGCTACAGTGGTTTCGGCCACAGTAAAAATCAATATTGTGACCCGAACAAGCGATGGTAATCGCTGTTTCAAACGCCGATTCAAATCAGTGTTCCAATAGGGCTGCTCAATTCTTAAGTAAGGACGCTGGACACTGGACGCACTGAGAGCTCGTTGATGGCGGTGATGGGCGTAAGCGAGTGTAGCCGTGCTCTCGGTTAGAAGCATCGGAGGTCCTGGATATGGCAAGTGGCCATGAACTCAACTTGTTGCAAGCCGGATTGTCGTTCCTTTTGTTCCTCCGAAAACGTCGAAAGCAGACCACATTCGTGAATTTCAGTCTGCTTTCCTGCAAGCCACTACACAAGGGGAGTATACGAAGAGATGGGCCCGTGCAGTCGTCATATGCGAAGCGCCTGCCACTGCTGGACGAGTGTTCGCTTGCTCTCGCTTACGCCCATCACCTCCATCAACGAGCTCTCACTGCGTCCAGTGTCCAGCGTCCCTAAGAATTGAGCAGCCCTAATCAATGTTCTGGTTCACTAGTACTGTTCGACGCACTGATTTTGACCGTGCCTCCAACTCCCGTATGCAGCCCATCCCGATTCCCGACCTACCCAGCTACCTATTCCCTGCTAGCCTCTTGAACCCTTCCGACGCCGCGTTTGGCAGGCTGAACAGCCCTCTCGCTACCGACACCGAGTAGAGCGTGCCAGCACATCGGCGTCGGTGCCACCGCGAGCACCTTCGGATGCCTTCAGCACACATTTATCAACCACAAACGGTCCGGCAAATGACTGAGTGAGTCTATGTCCGAAGACAACTGCTCGGTGGCGCGCACGGCTTACACCATGGTACTATGACCCTTGTGAGTAGTCATAGTCCTGAGTCCTGACACGAGGGACTTCAGTTCCGGGGTTGCAACCCATCTGTCTATGTATTAGACGTCGTGGGCTGCAACCCACTCGCTTATTGTGAGCCGCCCAGTAACTCGCTAAGCCACTTTTGGAGTCAATCCCGACTTCCAGCCCGTGCGCGAAGAGGACCCGCCATTCGCGCTCCCTCCCCTCCCTCGCTGCGCTCGGGGGGTCCCCCGAGCCGGTCGCGCTCAGGCGGGCACACTAAAGCCTCGTATGCGCGATTAAATCACCCCGGCTCCCTTTGGGGTTGGAATGAATTACGAGGGGCGGGGTTGCACAACGTGCCAGAGCGGAAGGCGGGAGGCGGCACACGCGGGAGCGCCAGCAACAGGCGGGGGCCCGACGACGGCGCGAAACGCCCTCCATGGAGGACGGCAGCCGGCGAGAATGACAAGTCCACGGTCGGCTATGGGGGGAACAGTGCTAAGCGCGTGGGTTGCAACCCACGACGTCTAATAGACGGGTGAGTTGCAACACCGAAGCTGAGAGTACTGCACCAGTGGTACTGCAGAAGTGCCTTCATTTACGCGGCAACACGGTTCTTCGAGCGGTTTACTCTCCACCGTCTTCAGTTCGTTTATCTTCGTATCTTCGTTCTGAATGTGCGGCTCACTCGTATCACAAACGCATGGTGGCCATCGGCCCGGCGCGCTGTCTATCAGACTAAGTAGTACTGTGTATCTGGTACGGTGTCATCGTTATCACAGGAACACATGTTCGTGTCAGCTTCTTCCCTGCTTCAGGATTCTCAAGCACGATGTTCACATCACGCCAGGTCGGCTCGCCGGGGCGCCAGCATGTATCAAACCACATTACACGCGCGTTCTATCCAAAGTAGGATCCAGACCCTTGGTATCCCAATACCATGGATTGGGAGCATGTGTAACTCGGTACGTTTCCTCACTCGTAGTTAGTTGCTCCTGCGCCAAGGTACTAAATAAGTTATAGGACTAGCATTTATCTCTCGCCGCCGGCGAGAGCGTCAACTGCGTTGAACGGTGCTGGCAGTCGTTCAATTGATCTCGTCTCATCTCGAGAATGCGTATCTCATCTGCTGCACACGGAAGTGCTGTGGTCAGTTTGGCATTGAACAGTCTTCGCCGTAAGGATATAGAGCCCGAGTCGACAGGACATTGTCGACTGAGACGGACTTTTCCGACCTGGATTGGCCGTTGGCACCTCGGATGCGTAGTCGCCGGATGTCAACGTGCAACTCGAACTTTATGCCAGAACAACAGACCTGTGCCTCGCTCTGCTCACGTCCGCGGTCGCTAGGTACAATGCCAATATCAAGGTCGTCACTATGAATTGCTCACAGTGGCTTGTTCGTCCGATCTCGATAGACCTCAGAATTGGACATCCTCAACAGAAAACGAAGCACACACACCGCTTGGAAGCAGAACCACGGTCCACCACGCTTGGTCTGCACGCCCTCCTTCAAGCCGCCCTTGGCCGACACGAAGACCGCATATGAACGACACGTCCGTTCGCGCCGGAGCCTCCGACGCGTCAGCTGTGCCCTCCCATGCACCCAAGGTTTTCCTACCCAACTTCTCCATCACGCTCGCCATTGACTCCCTCCCACGTTCTCGCAGGGAAGCTGTCCGGTGTGTCCCAGTGCGACGCCCTGGCGTGCGCTTTTCGCGAACCGGGCGGTGTACCCCCGCGGCCCAGGCGTCGAAGCCATACCACCGAAGGAAGATGCACCGGAACGACGCGCAAGGCTACGATCTCACGAGGCTGCGTGGGGAGATTGCGCCGCCTGAAGGAGTGCGTGATTCCGGAGCGTGGGGGCGCGCGCGTCTGGCGTCCACCCGCGACGCCACTGGCCGTGGCTGATCCCGAGTCTATCACTCCAATGGGCATCGCGGCGAGGTGAAATATAAACAGCTCGTTTCAAATCTCGGCTGGTAGGCTCCCGAAGGTCCTCTCAGCTTGACTCGGTCCACACCTACATAATCGCTTGGTCATCCGAGTCCCGCGCGTCGTCCTCGCTCTCCCCCACTATACCACAGTCAACCGCTTACCGAGACTTGGGTTCACGCTGTTCACTTCCAGTGACATACTCTGACACTCTCGTTCATCGTCGCAATGCCAGTTGCGTGCAAGACCGCTGCGAAGAAGGCCCTGCTTGTCGGCGTCAGGTACTCGACGAACCAAAATCTCAAAGACCAAGGATTCCTCGAGCAACCGGGGGCTCACAAGGATACACAGAGGTTGCGTGACCTACTCACGAGTACGTCCAGGCCGATCAGCTTCTTCGTACAGATACTAACTGTTGTGTAGCCAAGTATGGATATCAGGACGAGGATATCAGCATCCTCGTTGATGACGAGGACCTGCCGCTGACGGACTGGCCCACATATGACAACATCGTGCGCGGTATGGAGGACCTCGTAGCGGGGACAGAACGAGGAGATCACATCGTGTTTTCATGTAAGCAAGTCTCGGTGCGATGTCAGCCTATGGCGCTGACTCAGCTATCGAACCAGTTTCTGGACATGGGGGGCAGGTCGAGGCAAGGGAAGATCTGAACGAGGTTGACGGTCAGGACGAAGGTATATCGACTGACATCTTCCTCGACATGGTGGCGCTCATAGTACGAACAGTTCTACTGCCGATTGACTGCACCTACGATCCGAATGGGTACCCAGATCGCTTCAAGAACTTCGTCAGGGACAATGTGAGTACCTACAAGTTCGCTTTCAGGCGCGACATGCCACTAACGATAGATTGCAGGACATCCGACGCATCTTGGTGAACAACTTACCGGACGGTGTCCGTTGTACTGTATGTCTTATTCGAATTCGCATTCCCCGCTCAATGCTGATGAAGTCGCGTGTACCAGATGATCTTCGACTGTTGTCATTCTGGCACGGCGTCCGGTGAGTCTGTGCATGACAAGACTTTCGTTACTTGCTCATACATCTCTGTGCTCTTCTTGCAGACCTCCCAAGCGTCAACTGTCTCTCCCCGACATCCCCGACATCGCCCCTCACGAGTCGTCAGTGATACATCTGCTCGTGCTGCCTATAGCAACCCACTCTTGTGTTTGTCAGCGTGTATCCAGTCTCGGGGGTTTGGTACGATCCGACTCTAGGCATGATCCAGACCGCTACCTACTGACGAGACAAACAGCCCAGTTTCATCATACCGTCACAGCCCCGCATCACGACGATTACGATGATTCTCCCCCGAATACTCCTCACATGTGGCCAAGCACGCGCGCGAAGACTGTGCATCCCCCTACCAGGAAGAGCAGTGTAGTGATCGAGAAGGAGAAGAATGTTGTGAGTTCCCTGCGTTCAGCGAAACGAAGGGGAGCGCACATCCTGATACTAAAATGTAGACTTCATGGTCGGCTTGCTTGGATGATCAGGTGACATTTGGGAGGAAGAGCGGAGGGATCTTCATCAAGGTGAGCCCGGGGTAGGTTCCGACGCGCGAACAATGTTGATTCAGTGGATGACTTACTAGGCGTTCACGAACGCACTGAGTATGTGCTGTCTGTACATTTGCCTTCCGTCTTTGACTCACGTCTTCTCCTGGCAGACCTGCATGAAAAGCCTACTCACCAGGACCTTCTGCAGTCTCTCAGGTGAGGAGAACCGAGGACAGGGTGGAACATTGACAGGTCGCATGTTCGGATACAGAAAGGAGTTGCTCGACACGACGAGCCATGTTAACGAGAAACTCGCGGACGACGTGGAGCGCTACGTACCTCCTCGGCCGCAGGTATGTTAAGTTATCTTATGTCGGTCGTCCGCGTATTGCTCATTTGCGGCCTAGCTTGGCAGCCTTCGACCGGACATCCTGCGTGCTGAATTCACCTTGTGATTGTGATTGCTTGAACAATATCCGTCATTTCCTCCCTCGTAGGAATCATCCCCTTTGCTCGTCGGAATGTATAAGTTACCTGTAGACACTGTATTCCTATGTACTATACTCGAGACCCGCCGGAGGATCGCCGTTCGGCCTTTCTTGTGTCAGTAATACTTACCTTACAGCTTCAAGTTATGGAAATGTTTATGTTGCTTCCTTTATACATGCGTTGGCGAGATTACGAATGCTAGTGTCACAGTACACTCTCGCAGAGCCCCAACGAAGGAGCAAAATGCGACCATGAGGACCGAGGATAAGGAGTATGGATGACGCACTTTGTTGACGCGTTGTTGACGCGTCTCGGAGTTTGAATGTTAATATTAGCCTAAGTCCTTACTTGTCTCCAGACATCTTACTCCCACATCGTATCTTCTCGCAATCGCAAGACCTGCTGTAATGTCTACAACGCCCTCTATCTCAGATGTTCTCTCAGAGACTTTCCCCGCCTTCGACCACCAAGCTCAGATTGCGACGCCCTTCGACACCGAGACGAAGAGGGACGCGGAGTTCGCGCAAAGTGGGTATATGCTACCCTGACTGTATGCTACGCGACTGACACGCCTATCAGAGTTGAACGCGATGCTGCTCGAGCTCCTCCTCGACTTCCACGCGTGGTCGGCCGCTCGTCCGGCATACCAGAGCGACAGCACCGCGGACTCGCTGGAGAAGGAGGTGAAGGTCCTGATGGAGACGGAAAGGGAACAAGGCAGGTATCCTCGAGCTCAGTCCCCATCCCCATCTACGTCGTCCACGTCCCCGTCGCTTGTCGGTAGGCGGACATCCATGCTCCTCCTGACCGTTGGCACCAAGCCTCGGTGGACGAGGCGACTGATGCTTTTCTCCGTCTCCACAGAGAAGACTCGGCAACGGTTGAACGACTTCATTACTCGCATCAAACTTGCTCTCGCTGCGCTGACTGGACTGGCACCTTAACTTGCTTGACTCTCGACGATGTGGCTTTTGACTCTTGATCTTGTCGGCTCGTCTACTGGGCTATGTCCTTGATGTCGTTCTTCCTGGTGGCTCCAACACACAAGGCCTACCATCCATACACTGCAACGTACGTCATCATCCCCAGCTGCGTTCCGCATCCATTGCTTACAATGAACTCTCAGCTGACAAAGCTCGAGCACTGGAGAAATTTTCATAGAGTCCGACTGTACAAATGTACTCTGTCACATAACTTTGGTCCGTGTACGTGCTCCTGAGTCCTGTTAACGACATCAATTTGTATGCATGCACTGCACCCCTTCGCGAATACATTGACTCGCTCGATGCGGCGTGTTGCACATGTCCGTCCGTTATGTGCAGCTGGAAGCCTCCGGTCGACGACGACCATCCATAGTGTGAAGGTACTTCGGTGCGAGAGCGATTACACCATGTTCTCGACCGACTTGCGCGACTTAAGTGCGCCTCCATTAGACGACAGCGACTTGACCGTCGGATCCTTGCCTTCCAGCAAGTCCGACGGTCTATCTTCAGCCGTTATTTTCAATGCGTTCGATGCATTCTCGGTAGCCGACATGCCCGTCGTCTTCTCGTTAGGACACACGGACGCGGACGCGGACGCAGCCTGCCTAGCCACCAGAAGTGCTGTTGCTTGAGCACTTGTTGACGGCAGAGGCGACTCGCCTGTGGACGATGGTGTTCTCTCGCGGCCGTCCGTTGGTAGCGGAGCACCCAGAGTGAGTGTGCTCTGTGAAGATTCATCTCCCGTAGCGAGCGGTTTGGCCGGTGGCGTACGTATGGGCTGTTCAAGGGTTGGCGACATAACGGCAGCCTCGGTCCCGCGAACGGATGTGCTGTCGTCCGGCGGTCCACCGTTCAGACTCTGGGCCAGCATAGGCGTACTCTGGCTAGCCAGTGCGAGTGGGGTCATTTCGAGCGAGGTCACAAGGGTCGTCGACTTAGGCCCCGCATCGCTTGACATCGGCGGAGTCGCGTGGCGCGAACTCGGAAGTTGACGACCCGGGCGGAATTTCTGGACGACCCACTGTGGGAGCCCCTTGACCTTCTTTACGGCGGACACATACCGCACGGGGCGCGTCCAGTCGCTGTTGCGCACGACGACGCTGAGGCACACCACGGCGGAAACAGCGACGCAGACGAGAACGATGCCCGCGAGCGCACTGGTGGCGATGCTCGTGTCGTGGAAGCACAGCCAGGTGATCGCGATGAAGAACGTCAGGAGCCTACGACAGGAAAGCTGCTGTTAGCTCTCGCTTCCTGGAAGCATGCACTTCTTGTAATTGTAATACTCACGCCCAAATGAAGGTCGCCGTCGGGATACTCAGGACGATCGCGAGCCTCTCAACGCCTCGAGTGGTCCAGAGCTGTTGCGTCAAGTAGTTGGTCTGCAACGCAACGGGACGCCGTCAACACCAACCTCATCGGTATGGGAAAGCCGGTTGTTACGCACCGCGTCTTCAGCGTAGTGGAGCATACTCGGGCGGTGCGGCCGCGCGAGGATGGTGCATGCGAGAATGTTCCCAATGCTGAAGATAGTCGAGATGTAGCTCACGATCTGCCCCACAGACCGGTCGCGCACAGGGTTGTCGTTCTCGTCGACCTGGTCGATGCTCTGGATGGCAAGGAAGCCGACGTTGGCGGCTAAGATCACGACGGCCTGCGGAGGAGTAATAAATGTATTGTACACGGGTTGAGAATAGCGCGATGGTGCCCACCGGAGTGATGGACGCTGTCCAGTCATCCTGTAGCTCGCCGATAAAGGTACGCCAGGTCGCGACGTTCGCCTTCTTATCGACCCAGATGCTGTTGAGGCGCTCAAGGTACGCTTCGGATGTAAGGAACAGGAAGACGTTGATGGTCCTGAACCATAACGAGGGCTTCTGTACTTGCTGGTCGTACACGCTGTATGCGCTGTCCAGTTGCGCGCATCCTTCTCCCTCATAGCATTTAAATCGTTCAAACACTGTTACCTCAGTCAGTGCTCGTGTTGGGGAATAAACAAGACTGCAATTGACGTACTCAGACTATAACTCAACCGAGCTACATACACATGAAATCAGATGCATCTGAGCACGGATTGAACTTGATGCTTACCTATCGCTGCCATGTACTGAGCCCGTATCGGCTTGTTTGCTACACGTTGACTCATGAGCACACGCTTGAGCTTTGCTCAGAACGTCACGATCGACTTACGTTCCGGTGAAACCCCATTGACAATCTGCAGAAACCGGTTAAGCTCGTCGACGGTGTGTGGAGCTGTAGATGTCCTGGAAGTAACTTTGTCTACACCGCAGTAAGTCAGCGATCCATGTAGTCCCTTTCTACGGAAACTCACCGAGGATATAGTAGCTCAGATCGGCCTTCAGCTCTTGCACCGCTTCGGCTGGGAACTGGCGTTCATACGGGAACATATCCACATGGGTCCTAGAATGACCTTGACGCTCAGTATGGATCGCAAGTTACTAGTGACTTATCTTACCAGTAGAACGCCCGCGCCGCGAGCCCTGCAATACGTCCATGATGTGAGGCTCTACGTGGGTATGATACGCTAGAATCACTCACTGAGATGCTCCCGGCCGAGGATCTTAACATGACCATCGATGGTGTAGAACCCCTCGTCGCACTCGCTAAGCCAGAACACCTCCTCCAGCTCCGTATCGCACAAGTAGTAGCAGCCAAGCTGGTCTTCTTGATCGACGTCGAGGTCGAGGCCGATCTCGATCTTCCCCGCTTGCAGCTTCTTCCAGATCATTTCGTGTCGTGTCCTGATCCGGTCACGTAGCATGCTGACGGTCGCATCAATGTACCGGAGGTTGTCCTTGTCATACAAGTACACGTTGGTGAAGAAGTTCTGGGAGTTTAGGACATAAGTTTCGGATCGATATTCATGTAGTGCAGCATCGCACGCACCTCGTATCGAAAGTATAGCTGACCTTCAGGATGCACGAAGGGACGCCAACCTTTTCCCAAAGCAGACGGTCTGGTAAGAGGATTGACACCGTCATAGACAAGAAGTCAATATCGCATACATTTCCTCATCCAATCACTGACCTGTAGGGGATGAGATTCTCCGCAGGCACGCGGGGGTACGTCACCGTGTCTTTGCCGCTATTGGCATGAGACTGTCAATTCAGAGTCTGAACTCAGGACCGACTGTATACTACTCACATTTTGATCCGACGATTATATCTGGACTTCTGGACGGAGTGGACAGATACTGGTGCGAGGAATAATTCATCAGGGATCCTAGTGTCCGATGCTTCTGAACTTGATTGGTCATCCGGCTGATCTGCGAATGGCTCTTCCACTACTTCACCCGATGGTGCTTCAAGAAGCTCCTGCCCTCCGAGCGTTATCGAGGACGCTTGCGATGTGCCACGTTCAATGGGTGCAGGAGGCGTAAGAGTGTTCTTCGGGGCGATTGGTATACGGTCGAGTGGAGGCTTTGCGGGGTCCAAGGCGCTGCGCGATGAGCCATCCGCAACAGAGTGCTCGGAGGTAGTGATCCGGATGGGGGGCGTGTCCATGAGTTGCAGACGTACGGTGCACTTCGCCCGCTGTGGAGGAATCTTAATATACCTGCTGAGCGCGCATGTGGTCGTGAAACGCACTTCGGACAGCCATGCCAACGCAACCTAGTGATCCTACATATGCCCTCACGTCAGCACCAGCCACTGTGGTTCTGATATCAGGGCTCACTGTGACAGGTATGTGCCCAAAATAAGGCATTCCTTCGAGCCTGCTGTCAAGTCCAATGACTTCCCTGGCGCTAAGCCGGGTCGGGTTGAGCGAATCCTAACCACATGAAGAGTGTAGTTGTTGTCCGGGGACGGTGGATGTGAATGCAGCGAAACCGCGATACCCTGCACGATGGTTATGGCGTGCACTTTAAATCCCCTACCCATCCATGTGCGAGCTCGTCAAATGGCATTGTGCGCTTCATGCGCTTCAGCACGAGAATTTTCGGTCGGGGACAACGAGGCGGTGTCGCCGACGCGTCAATCTCCGAATGCAGCGCCAGGACTAGCTGGAAAAAGGAATCGTTGTCATACAAACGGGATTAGGAGGCTAAGGGCATACCTCCGTGGCTCCTGTCACCATCAGCCTAGCTGAGCTTCAGGTACGTCGTGCGGTTGGCTGTGATTCGTGAATGGCGTTGTTGTATGTCCGTAGGTACTGGCCAGACGAACTTGAAATTTGTCGAGGTCGAGTCCGAGACAATCAGTGAGTACAATCCGCTCGCAGTCTACAACACCATCTATGGGGATTGGATGCGATTCTGGCGCTGCGGGGTGCTGCGCTCTGTTGCTAACAAGGTACATACTGAAGCGTGACTCTGGTCGCCAGTCCGAACACGTTGAAGAAGGCGCGTGCTTCAATATATTGGACCTATCAAATGGACTTGCGATGCAGCCGAAGGCAAGAACTCTGGGCGTCCCTCACAGTATCGTCGTGGTACAGAGACAAGCAAGAGGCAAGGGCGAAATCGGACTAAGTTGAAGAACGCGTCACGACAGGAAGAGGCTCGGAGACTGCCGAAGTGCAAGTGCGCGCTAGACTGTTTACGCGTTGTTTACGCGTTTGCTTGAACTTCATGTAGCCTACCGCTATTTGTTTGCTTCTGGCCGTCGGTGATCTAGCCTCCTGGCAGCTACCATACTCGATGACATGGCTGAAGGACCATCTGCTCCTTTTGTCTACTTAAAGACATTCACGGCCCTGGCCCTCGCCTCGCCATTCGACAAATCTTCGTTCAGTGGAGAGGGACGCAGAGTTCGCGCAACCGCAACAAGAATGTATGCCATCCCGACCAAGGTATCGATTGGGCACCCTTCAAAGACCGTCATGTGCTTTGCCAATACTCGTCGTCGTCGCTGTGGGATTGTGGAACGCCAGGATAATGAGCTTGATCAAATGAGCGTTCGCGGGGAACCGCCAGAAGGGAGGAGTGCCGGCTAGATGTGAGCACCCCGACACGAGTATTATCGCAAGAATAGCCCCACTGCGTCGATGCTGTGATATGAGGGCGTGACAACGTTCACGAAATGGGGTCACGTCCGAGTCGGGGTACATACAGGGTATAGCCCCCATGCCCCATTGAGCATTCTATTTGAAGGCCGTCCGCAGCATCCTCGAGGCTTTCGCTCCACGGGTGTACGTCTTTGAGGGTGACCGTTGGGTGATAGTGTACAGGTTGACGCGTGGATATTCGTATCCTCGACAGTTGACGACACCGATCCCCGCGCCACTCTCGATGGGACAGTCGTTCGACTCTCAATTCTATCGTAAAGCCATTACATTTCGTGCCGTCACGTTCGTAATGCTCTCGTACAAGTGTACAACAAGCGGCCTCCTACCGAGTACCGTCAGTACCGCAAAAGGAAGATATCCAACCGAATAGACGCACCGAAAACTCTCATGGACCAGGCATGACTCGACTCAGACCACACTCGACGGCGTCCCGCGCATATCCATTGGCGGGTCGCTCGAGTGCGGGAACCAATGCGGCGCATGCACGCGCTTCCACCATCTTCTCTCCGCCTCCGCCTTCGGACTCGTGTGCGCAGTCGCCGTGCTACCGGTCTCTGCTGGCCCAGACTCTTCACCTTCATCTTTATCCTTCTGGAAAGGGTAGAAGCGCTCCCAAAGGTCCCTGAGCATGATGCGCACGGGGACCGCCGACTCTGTGCTCTCCCAGCCGGTGATGATCGTCCAGCAGACGAGGAGGGCGACGGCGATCCAGACGGCGGCGGTCGCGAAGGTGGCGACCTTGCTAGTCGTGCTGAAGCACTCGAGCGAAAAGGCGATGAGGAACGTCACCATCCTGATATGTCGCCGGAGCGTACGATCAGCGAGGGACCACAGTGAGCGATAGGGAGCAGACGCACCCCCACATGAGCAGCGCGTAAGGCAGACTGTAGATGATCGCGAGCGTTTCAAGCCCCAGCATCGGGTGTTTGTGCGAACCGAGATAGATGCTCTGCGAAGCGGGTTAGTTCGCATAATGTTGACTGTACGGGAAGGACACGTACCGCTTCCTCGGCGGTGTCTTTTGACTTGACACGGTGCTGGCGGATGAGCAACAGGCCAACCAGTATACATCCAATGCTGGCCACGACCGAAAGGTAGCTGGCAATCTGGGCTGAGGTCACATTGCCGTCCCCATCGACCACCGTTGGGATCGCGAGAAGCGCAACGTTTGCGTTGAGCAACACAGTCGCCTGGAGAAGACAGGCGTCGACATTCAGGGGTTGTGGACGAGGAAGGACGAACGAGGTGCGTACGTAGAGAACGAATTCTTGCCACTCGCCCTGTAGCTTGCCGATGAAGGAAGACCAAGGAATGAACGTGATGATTCCGTCAATCCAAATCTTCTCCAGTCCTCGCAAATGCACAAAAGGCGCGTTCCAGAAGAGCGGGCCAAGGACCCTGATCAGAGGAGTCCGGCGGGGTGCCGGTAGATCATACACGCTCTGGTCTCGACCGAGACGGGCATGGACCTGGCCATGGAAGTTGATGAAGCGATTGTGAGCTATTGTGCATTAGTTCGGTAGGACGGGCGTATCGGACTGGGTAGCTCACTCCATAGGCTCATCAATCGTCCTGGATATGCACATATGTGAACATCGCTACTGCTCCAGTGACAGACGAAGGAATACTGACCTACCATCGCCGTGGCATAGTCTGTCTTGTCGACGGCTGGCGCGTGATTGAGTATGCGAACGCCCAACGTGAGGGAATGACATGCGCTCGCCTTTCGCAGCTTTCAGCAGAGTGATCATACGGTGTACATCGTCGGCGCGGTAAGTTACGGTTGATGTCATTGATGTCGTTACATCTCAAGATCGTCATAATCAGCTGGGAGATCAAGGCCGGCAAAGGTGCCACGTACCCATGCTCGCAAAAAGGAGGAGTCCATTAAGTTCAGTGTGCACTTCTTCCGGTATGTGATGCTTATGAGGATACATTTCGATATGCTGCCTATGCTGTGGGTTACTCTGAGTGTTCGACCACATGAACATATCACACACCAGTACTTGGCTTCTAATTCAAGTTCTATAGCGACGGTTAGGGCGATCGAGGACATACAGGAGCAGACTCACTGATATCGTATGGTCCCCGGATGGCGTTCACCTCGTTTATCTCAAGTTCCGTCACCGGGTCGCATTCTTGGACCCAGAAGAGCGTGCGGGACGTGTGGTCTGCATAGTAGTATATCCAGTTGAAACCGGGCATTGTCGTCCGCGGTTCCAGAAAGAGCACGAGATCGTGATCCACGGGTAGTGTGAATCCATTCTCGCGTACCATTTCCTCAAGTATTCTCACAAACGCATGAAGTGTGCCAAGGACCTGCGGATCGCGTACGTCACAATCCGTATAAATTCGCTGCAACAATTCGCGTTCAGCACACGCCCATGTCGTAGAGCGACTTGCGGGAAAACTCACTTTCTCTGGATGGTAGAAATACAGCCGACCTTCCGGGTGTATGCAGGGTTCCCAATCTGGAGAAGCCGATTTGTCTCTTGTGACATAGAGTCAGTATATGCGTTGAACGGAACCACCGATACTTACAATGGAAATGCAGTTGTGACGGGCATGAGTTTCCAGTTACCAGTGTCTGGAGAGACCTTGGGATAGTGGTCGTATCGTGGTATCGTGAGAATCGGGTATACTTTTGGCGTAACGTCTTGAGACGGAGCATCAGGCAAGGATATCGAGGGGACCGGGTCAGGGGAAGGGTGCGCGACGCTCCCGTTCGGAAGAGCGAGGTGACTCCCATTCTTCGGTGTGCCTGCAGGAGCCCCGGAAACGTTCGGAAGGTCGGCAACGGACCTCATTGGGGAGCGCGACGGTGCTCGCGACCTCGACGCCGACGTAGCGCGAGATTGCGCCCTCGACGCGACACGTGTGATCCCTCGCGCTGCGGCGCGCGACATTGGGCGTGCGTCCGGCCTAGGATGCGCGACCTGGAGGTGCCTTCCGCGATGTTGGTCACTCGTCGACTGGACGCTGATAGAGATGCTTGACCCCTCAGAGTGAGTGTACGATTGTGGTCGGCGCATGTCTCTCCCGCTATGAACTGGAGAGCTTCCAGGGTTGACCATTGACACCGGGCGGGATGGGATGTCCGTGGGTTGCAGGAACGGGCCATGGGGGTGACTGGGATCCAGCTGCAGTTCCAACGCAGAGAGAGGTCTCGCAGACGCGGAGGGAGGTCTTCGGCTTTCGCAAACGGTGACCACTTCGCCATGGCAGTTTGGAGAAAGAGGTGCGCGTACTTGTTGCCATTCCGAGTCCTTGCCTCCCGCCCTTCCACTGCCAAGACCGCTTCCACCGCGGTCCTGCTCCTGCCCCCTCGTCATACCACCTCCGCCTCTCTCGCCCCCTTTCAGCCGTAGGCATCGCCTCAGATAGTGCCATATGAGAAGAAGTCGCTTGAGAGGACCCTTCCAGTTCCTGAGCGACGAGAGAAGCGCGAGAAGGGAGCGTAGAGTCAAGACAAGTGTCATGATGGCGTTTCAGAGCATCGGTTCACCGCGACGTAGGATGGAAGAAGCTATCCAGCCCGTGCAGGGAGTGTGGAGAGGTGCAGAGACGAAGGTTCAGAATCATGGTGTCAGGTTGATTGCCTTGAGGCAAAATTCCGACCAAACCGGGCGCCCACAACAAGCGGTGTTTCATGAAAATGATGTGTTCTGGATGTGTTGTTTACATATCTACCGCATGCACTCGCTGCGGCTGAGTGACTCGCATGACGGTGCTCTACGTGGAGGTTACAGAACGCCATCTCGAGAGAGGAACAATCCATTCTATACTCTGGAAAACTTGTTACTTATGGCGACTGTTTACAAACAGGGTCGTGGGGAGCGAATCAATTTGATCACAGTTCATTGGTCAGTAGAGCTTCAGCCACCGCGGCGGACTGAGGCACGAGGACTCCAGCTGTGAGGTTCGTCGCGCGGTGGAAGCTTCCAGGGCGAAGGGGCATCTTCGACACCAGTCTGTACTAGTGGCTGCAAGGGTTCCGTGCGGGTCCGGGGCGGCCGGTCGGGTGCGGAAGCGGCTTCAGGTTCCTGCGCGACACTGTCAACGTTCTTGTGGTCTGACGTTGGAAACGGGGCAAGTAGTTGAGCCGCAGCGGCCTGTGCTGTGATCTGCGCTGCCTGTTCCCTTTCGCGTGCCTCAATCATTGCTACGTTTAGCAATATGCGGCGTTGACGCTCCAAATCGGCTTGCAGCTCCTACCAGGCGCGTTGAGGCTTACTTAGCACGGGGTGGATATAGTGTGTGTAGCGACATACCTCGAGGGTTGGGGGATGAGGGCGGGTGTGAGTAAGCCAAGATGTCCATTGCACTACACGGGGCTTCAGAGGTGTCCACACGCAGCACACAGCCTTAATCTGCACTCGCCTGGTAGCCTTCGATCTCCGGAGACGTAGTCCAGCATCTCTGTCCCTTGTGCGTACTTTACGACGCGTTTCGTGCGGCGAGGATCTACATTCACCTAAGTCAATGACACAGCGCCGCAGTGGCAACGGAGGCTGACTCACCCTCAGACACGCTAGGATATTCGTAGAACCTGTTCCCTGTTGACAGAGACTGGATGAGGTTGCTAACGCACCGACTGAGACTGGTGTCTACCATGCAAGTCCCTCCCAACATATCCGGTCTACCCAGCCCCGTAAGCCCTCTAAACGCATCCCTTCAACGTTAACCTACTGGGTTGACGAATCTCCGGAATATGCGAGCCACGAACGACATAGAGCGGATGATGTACGCAGAGGAAGGAACGTGAGGGAAGTTATAAAAGTCGCCAGACGGTCCCAGACCGTTGCGTACACGCGCCTATTAGGGCTACTCGGCAAATTCCGGTGTGGCGGCACGGTCACTGTCTTCGCTCACGTCATCCGGCGGGCCAGTGAATACGTGATGATGCCCATGCGAGCGAGCGAGACTACTGACTCTGAGACGAGATTGATTTCGCTAATTGCTTCTGGCAGAACCGCGGCGTCTAACGCCACTGACAGGCGAAGACGAACTTGGAGCCATCCCTGGGAGGATGACTCGGGGGATACTTCACCTGTGTCGCCTGAAACTGACGCCTCGATGACTGAAGGCATGAGCGCAGGCAATTTCCTGTAGCTCTCACTGAACTCCAATTTGCGCTAGATCGATCGGTCAACTCCTTCCGAGAGTGACGAAGTCAGAAATAAGTGCCTAGTACGTATAAGTTTCGAATTATCATACACTGTCCTCCGGGCCACCGCCACGGCCCTGCTTGTGCTCAACGCCATTGTCATCATCAGTCTAGAGTTCGTGTATGACAGCTCATGTGAGCACTTTGGTACATAGACTCAGGAACGTAGGGCACTTGCCTTTTACACAGCATCTTCGACTGGGGCTCTGGCCAGCTGGTCGTACTCGAGGATCAAGGCCTGCGCACGAGCCGAGCGGGGTTTGATGGTACACCGGCAATCCTCAGGAAACCTATAGTGATCGTGGACGCACAGCTGTTAGCACTACAGAAAGTCAGATACAAATGAGGAGCAGAGGGTACATACGAGGTGAGTCCGTCCGACATCGTTGCCTGTACTTCGATTGGCTGCCCCTGCTCATCGGTAGGAGGGCCGATATCGAAGACATGCAGCGTTGACGCGATGTTGATGAACAAGGCCGCACGCGCGAAATAGCGTCCCGGGCATATCCTGCAGGAAACACCACTTGTGTGAGTACTGTAGACAGTTCTTATGTCGCGTGTCTCAGCATACCGCCTTCCAAACCCAAAGGCAAACTGAAACGGATCACGGATGTCCGGATCAATCTTCCCGTCACGAATGAATCGGTCGGGGTTGAACTCATGAGGCTCCTTGTAGACCTGCGGATCGTGCATACATGCCCTAGATTCTCGCGGTCAGGAGATGTTTTCAATGTGAGCTACAGGATGATCACCTACCAAACGTTCGGGATCAGATCCGTACCGGCTGGAATGAAATAACCTCGATAATCGTCGTCCGAGCGTGTAGTGTGGGGGACCCCCAATGGAAGGACATTTTGCCATCGGAGTGATTCTCGGATGATCGCGTCAATATACACGAGGGCCTCTTGGTCGTTGAAGTCAGGGAGACGGTCAGGTCCGACAATGGCGTCGAGTTCGGAGTGGGCCTTCTGCAGAACCTTGGGATTGAGCGACATCGCGAGGAATGTCGTCTGAAGCGTTGAGTAAGTCTGTCATACTATCGATCAGTATAGAGTAATATTGATGCGAGAGCATCGCATACTGTGTCTGCACCGGCTGCAATGCGAATGAGTCTGACGTCATATCACTACGTATGATATGAGATAGGCATACCTTCGAAGATCATTGCACCGACATTCTTCACAACATCTTCCTCGACGCTGTAGTCGATGCCGTTGTCATCGCGGTCGTTAAGACCAGCGATCAGTTGACCAATAATGGAGCGAGCCACTTGGGGTCGATCCTAGAGCGGGAAACATGTGGAAGGTATTAAATATGCATTGTTGTATCCATCATGATTGGTAGATACGAGATCACCATTGATGCTTTTGCGTATTCGTATGGCATACTCTTCAGCCAATTCGCCGCAGCTTGCCACTTTTTGAACAGTCGCTGCGAAGTGGCGCCTGGGAACCAAGGCGGGATGTGGCGCAAGACCGGCAAGTACTGAACGAGGAACCTTCCAGGAACGAAACCTTGAGCTATTCCCTCGAGTGCGGCTTCCGCAGCCGCGATGTATTTGTCATCCTTATCCGCGACGTTTATGTCGTACACAAGCTTGAGGACCGTACCCGCGAAGGTGCTAGCCGTGTGCTCATGAACATCTTATGCAACATGGAAGGCTGCTCGCGCCGTACTCACTGTCGGATGTGCCCTTTGAGCGCTGTCGGTTCGTCCAATACCGTTTTGAGGAACTTGTGTGCGAACGCACGCTGGATGGGTCTGTATTTGAGAGCGTGTTTCTGGTTGAAGTGCTGCCACAGTAAACGTCTATGGCGTCTCCACCATTGACCGTAAGGCATGAAGGCAATGTTGAGGCTAGAGCCGGTTCTGAAATATCGTGCAGCTTCATCGTAATGCATGACATCTGAGGTGGGGGCTCATACTCACAGTTCTACCATAGGATTCTCATGCCTATCAGATGTATTCGCGGCCCGTTTGTCAAGTAGTTCAAAAACGCTGTCTGCGCTATTGAGGATGAGCATGGTCTGCCCGAGGATGTTGATGTGAAGGATATCTCCTGTAGCCCAGTAGCGAGCGTCGGTCCGTCGTGATATGCAGAGTCTAGGCAAGCGGTAATCAGGCTTACCATAATATGCGCTGAGCTCCAGGAAGCCGATCCACTGTTTCACCCTTGGTAGATTGAGCACGTTGCCGATGAACGGTAGTGCAGGGGGTCCGGGAGGAAGGGGACGACCTCGACTACGAGCTCTCCAATCCAAGGTCGATCGAAGGCAGTATATTGCAGAGGAGACGATGAAGGCAAGTATGATAGGAATCATACTGGTCAATTCAATGAGCGCCATTTTGAGGTATAGTCGTCTGTGAGGCCCTGGTCGATGGAGAGTGGGGGGAACCCGAGGATTAAGGTTATCTAGGTGGTCGCTCAGCTTTGTAGTGTGAGAGTAGGCACTCCTTCACGGCGATACGGTGCCTCATGGAATGGAAGGATTATGTTCCTGTCACAGTCATGGGCATAGTGTGACGTTTTCATGCACCAGCAGATCAACACATATCAAGAATCCGTGGGACGCTATCCAAGATCGATGTTAGCAAGCCAGCCTCTTGGAGTGCGAATTGTCACGCGTCGTGCACCGTCACTCACACTTCACTGTAACCGCAACTCAGATTCATATCAGAGCACGGGTCGTACCCTCGTGTTTCCTTGTGAATGTCAAGCCGGGCCCTGGCCCGACGTATTCAACAACCATGGTTGGGCCCCGGGAGATCGGTGCTTCAAGATCGCTACGTCGCAACGCAGTGAGTCCAACGCTGCACAAGTCACAACATAAACGAAGACGCACGAGAGGAATTCATCGGGCACCACTGGTTGAATCTTGATAGGGCCTATGTCAAACACGGGGCAACGGTCATCCATTCGATAGGCTAGACCTGCTGGGGACTCGCATGGGTCATCATGTTAGTGCCGGGCCGAGCCGGGACAACCCGGGAAGTGAACATATTGGTTCGGTAAGAAGGTGGTCACGGTCAGATTCTGCAGGAGCGGACTCAAAGACGGTTTGGAACGATATGAACTCTGCACTCGCAAACTCGGCCAGCTGATCTTCAGGGATCTCTGGAGCGACTGAGCCTCGAGCATTCGAAACCTGGCATGAATATCGCTGTCGGCGAACATAACTGGATGCGGTGCAGAATGTGTAGCTGGAGATCGTCCCAGGATCATCCACCGAGGGCCTGAAGACCTCGATGTCTACTTCCTGGCTCAGATTTCATGGGCGAATTATATTATGATAGAGATCGGTTTGGTGGGTATCATTACCTCGTTATGAATACTAGAAACGAGGCACACCAGCTGCAAAAGTATAAGCGAGGTTTGACCTATGTAAGAGAGGGTAAGACGAACCTTGGTGAATGTGTGGACGGCAAGTCACCTCAGAAGCTAGCGCGACCCTGTGCGGTCGCTTACCCATCCTACACATGCTTACGCTTAAGATAGGAGGCTTTTATAGTGTTTACGCTTGTGCATGCCCAAGAGATGATGAGATGACGCATATGGGTCGACGTCCGCAATAGGTGGACATAGCCGGAGACGCACGCTCTAGATCTCTATTGACGCATGTTCAGTTCTATATCTTGCGATGAAGGTAGCAGGGGAGGATTGCCTATGTCGCTCGGTGTCGTCGTTCTGGCCAACGCTTTCGTTCGACCCTTGTATCCGCACTTGCGTCAGTCAAAGGCACCACGGCTGCGTGATGGTTTGGCGAGGGCACAGGCTCTGGCAACGCCCAGCGACACAGGTGGGAGTGCGCAAGACATGCGATTGTCTGGTGAAGACGGAGAGGCCGTTGAGAACTGGAAGGGGCGGAGATCTAGTAACTCGGTAAGAACCGTAAGATTGGAACCAGTCGTAGGATCGGAGCGCTTACATGTACTGATTGTGCTTTACTTACCTGACAGTGATTATAAGGCGGGCTTACTCGGCAAGTTCCGGGATCTATGTGCATAACATTATGAGTAAGATTAAGTGAAGGCGCGACGCGACGCGTCATCCTCACCCTTCCTCACCCTCGCGCTCGCGCATCTCCACCCGACGTCCTCTCTCTCACTACCTCCACCAGCCCACGGTCACTCAACTCATCACTATGGCTGACGTCGAAATGAAGCCCGTAGACGAGAAGAAGGAGGAAAAGAAGGAAGAGAAAACGACGGAGGAGAAGAAACCCACCCCCCTCACCCCGGTGGCTGAGATCAAGGCTAACGTCGTCCTTATCGAGCGGGCCGTTTCAACGTTTGAGCCTCGTTTTACACACCGCGTATTGAGGTCTTTGGCGCACCTTAGGAGGAAGTTGGACGACAAGGTGTTGCGAGACGCAGTGAACGCGATCTACACTACTGGTGCGTGTTCTCGTCCTGAGTTCCTCCCGCGTAGCTCACCGGTTCTGCCTATCTGCAAATGAATCACTCGAAATGTTGTAAACGGAGAACAGACTCACCCACAAAGAAGTCGTTGCTTTCATGGCTTCCTGAGGCGTCCTCCGAACAGTCCATGGATGTCGACGCCGCCCCTACGTCTAAACAACAGCCTGAACCCGTTCCCGAAGTGGATATATACTTCCGCCTCCTCATCTTACATCGTCTTCTCACCTCTTCCGACAACTACCCCAAAGCCACACAACTCGCACATGAGACCGTAGAGAAGATGCAAACGCTGAACCGCCGAAGTATGGACCCCATTGCCGCGAAGATCTGGTACGCAGTCGAGCGCACATACGAACTTCAGGGCAAACTCGCCGATGCACGACCGTAAGTTGCCTGCGCGTGATGTCGCGACACGTATGGCTGACGCGTCTTCCCGCGGGTAGCCTGTTCTTGGCTGCGCAGCGCACAGCAGCTCTCCGCCACGATGACGAGACAGAAGCGTCGCTAATTAACCGTATACTGCGCAGCTACCTCCAGTACAGTCTGTACGACCAAGCCGACAAGCTTGTTTCGAAGACGACCTTTCCCACTGCGGCTGGGAACCCGCAGCATGCCCGCTACCACTACTATCTTGGCCGGATAAAGGCGGTTCAGCTCAACTACACAGCAGCGCACACGAACCTGCAGCAGGCGATTCGTCGCGCGCCGCCGGCGAAGACCGCCCCGGGCTTCTACCAAGCCGTGCACAAATTGTCAATTGTCGTGGAACTGCTGATGGGCGATATACCCGAACGCAGCCTCTTTAGACATCCCGTTCTAGAGAAAGCCCTAGCTGGATACTTCGAGATAGTCAAGGGTGAGTACCGATGCGCTTTTGCTCGGAGTGTCGTAAACGCGCGAGACTGACTCACCTGAACCTTGTATCACAGCGGTCCGAAACGGATCGCTGTCACAGTTCCAAACCACCCTTTCGCGCTACGCCGCACAGTTCGAGGCGGACAAGACGTATACCCTCATCGTGCGACTGAGGCAGAATGTCATCAAGACCGGTATCCGTCGGCTCTCCCTGTCGTACTCTCGGATCTCGCTCCGCGATATCTGTGTCAAGCTCCATCTCGACTCGGAGGAGGATGCTGAGTACATCGTCGGAAAGGCGATCCGGGATGGGGTCATCGAGGGTCGGATCGTGCACGAGAAGGGATGGATGGAGTGCGGCGGCCAGAAGAGCGGGTATGGCCCCGAGGTCAGCGACGTGTTCTCGCGTCGTATCGCGTATTGTCTGGAACTACACAATCAGAGTGTGAAGGTGCGTGGTCGTCTCATGGCTTCTCTCGTCTTTTCTTTTCTGTTTCAACGCTTGTTTCATGCCGTGACTGTGTCATTCTGAGAGCCGCCTTCCATACACCGCGTCCTCCACCTTGAGGGTGGGCGACGTCGGTGATTGTGGGTGGTTTGGCTTCCATGATCTGTCCAATCGTCCAGTAATGGACCTGTTAGTTGTAATATTCGCGCCCCCGGTACGCATATTGGTGTGTGGTATGGGGTTGTGGTGCGCCTACGACCCTTGCTCCATGTTGGTCTTTCGTGTGGTTCATATCATCAACTTTCTCCGCCGAGATCGGTGGATAACATGGTCCGACTGCACCCTTTTTGCACATTAAGCGCAGCGACGGTTCAGTCTGTGGCCGAGGGACATGCCACCAATTGGCACTCATTTCTTGGCTGCATGAGGCCTGGCCATCTGTCAAAGGTCATCTCATTGGCGTCTTCGTGCAATGCCAGTCTCACCTCTGATCACGCTGTACGCGCATCGTGTCAAGCGGTGTTCACGAGATAATTGTCGCGAGCAAGTTCCGTGCCCGGCACGGGTATCATGCTGCTTCTTTGGAGCTCTTCCCGACCTGTGCTGCGGAAATGGGCTATAGATGCTGACGGGGTCCCTTTTACCCTCTTCTAGGCCATGCGGTACCCCTTGAATGCGCACCGGAAGGAGCTCGCTGCTGCGGAAGGCGCGCGAGAGCGCGAAAAGGAACTTGCGAAGGAGATACAGGAGGGCGGCGATCTGGACGAGGACGGACCTGACCTCAGCGAAGGGTTCTAGGTGCCACACGCCGCACAGTGGCACCCTCACGCTGTGCCGTCTACGTGTACGTGTACGTGTAGTCCAGAGGAATGTGGCATGAGTGGACCTTGCCCTGGCCGATGGCGTATGCTATGCTCCCTTCTGAGGCGTTGACATCGACTCACTGCGGGCCGTCGGTGTAGAGGTGCTGATATCATATTATGGACCAGGCTCTGGATCTGTGGTAGTACTCAACTCGTGACTGTCCAAAGTGGCCAGAGAGTTGCACTTCGAGAACATGCAAGGTAGTCCTATCACCCTGGATGTCTGGGAAGCCTTACGCAGTTCTCATTGTCACATACCACGCTGCGAGATGGATGCATACGCGTGCAGAGCGGATATGAGATGGATCCTGGGAGGGTGCTATGATCGAAAGTTAAGTTGTAATCAATACATCTTGAGAACGGGTGCGAGTACCAGGCTCAAGACCTCGACGAAATCCAGGTATGTACCAGGGTCCCGTGTGACATTAGCTGTTCAAGTTACCCACCAGGGCCCTCATGCATGCTGTAAGTGTCCATTCCCCTGGCAAGACGTTCAGTACGTACTGGCCATGTGCACGTGGCGATGCGGGTATTTAGATGCTTTCCTGGTCGGGCGTGTCGTTTGTTGGAGTAGTAGCGGTGATCATAGCCTCCGGCTCTCCGACACAAGAGCTTTATGTACCCTCCCGGACATTTGCCCACCACGCGGCTATTCTGGACCTCATAGAAGCGTCCATATACTCGAGTACATTGCATGTGTACATACTCACTGGCACTGGCAGGAGTTCGGAAACAACTTCTCGGAACAGGCGCGCTGTGGCACAGCAGGCTCGGGGCTCTACACTTTCTCCCACCGCCATCGGCAGAACCATTGGTGCGGTGCAAACTAGTTGCAAACTTCTACGGAATCTACGCATGTGTAGCTAATGACGACTCTCAGAAACTGATGGTAAGTGTATGTACTAAGCACCGAATGTGAGGGGCCGCCGTCACCGGTGGCGATTACTACTTCCAATGCACGAAGCAAGTATACTATGGTGGCATTCGAGGCGGTATGCTTCACGGCAAGGTAGATATTAGGCTTTGGTTTCCATTGAACTCTCGATGACTCGGAACTGAAGGCTACACTGGTACGGAGACGAGCCCGCATTTTATCACAAAGCAATGGTGTAATGCCAGTGCATTGTCATGACCTCGCTACGGTCTTCCCGGCCTCGCGAGATAAGCAGATATTCTCATCTAGTTCTTTGGGCCAACTTGCCATGGTCATCTTCTCCCGTGAAGCATTCAGGCAAGATACGGCAGATGCATGGTTCGTCCGACTACTACTGTCACGCCGATGCTAAGCCATCGCCATCCCGGTCATCTCATATCCGGACTCGCTTCATCTCAGATCCGTAATGGCGGGCTTCCCGTCTGCGTGTCCGAGACCATCTTAGACATGACACATCCACACAGGACCTGCGTCATAGAGCTCCGCCGATGCACTCGTGCACATCGGCACCGATGTCTGCCTCGAGGCTCCTCCAGTCATCCTCTCAACTGGATATCTGTTCCGAGCTCGGAGTATCGACTGTGAATCATAGAACGCAGCGAGATGCGCTGGCTGTATAGCTATATATAATTCTATGCGTTCATATACGGATACTACACCATCACACCAATCAGTTTGAGCGTGGCATTGCTAGGATTCGGGCGCTGACCGCTGGCGTAAAGAACGACAGAATCTCGGGACTGCAGAATATTGCATCCGGAGTTTGAGGGCAATGGTCTGATGGCAGCCGATAGAGTGCATTCTCGAGCCCCACGCGACGCATGACCGACGTCTTCGCTACTTAACTATGAGCGGGATAGGGATCGGGTCATGGCTTTCGGATGGCATGACATGTCAGTGTCTACATTCCGGTGTTTCGTACATATCGGAGAATGTTCAGCATTCCCGTCTATTGTCACTCATGCCGTAAGTCTTCTGGATATCTGGAAAGAAGGGGCACAACAGGCGCAGCACACTACCACTGTCGCTAGTACACGTACAGAGGTAGATCAAGAAGAGGATCATCATCTGGATCTTGATTCTTGAAGTTGTAGGGTGTGCGCGGGGTTCGCCAGCTCCGTCATCATGGCGACCATCGGAGGAGCGTCATCCGACGATACCCAAGCATCTAGTACATGCCACATATGTCAAGGATAAGTAATGGCAATGCGGTAGGGGTGCGTCCCCGTTTGTTCCCTCGAAGCCAGGCTATGCATCCAGGTACGTCCGGGGGAGCCCAGGACTTCGCGCGCGGGTGGTCCATGTGGATCAGTTCAGTGCACGCGGCCAGCATCCGAGATCTGAGATTGCGTCGGAAGAGGCGACGACAAGCTGACCAGTGGACAATCGTTGTCCTAGGATGTGCGGCGCATGCGGCATCATGCATTAATTGTGGTCCATTGTTCTTGCTCTAGATGCCGAGAGTCTTTGCGTTGGATCAGGGGTGTATAGAGTTCTACCGATGGTCCAGGGACCACAATCGGCGAGATCGGTCGAGCGCGCATAGCTGGTCAATGGATCCACACTAGTACCATGGACTCCGAACGACGAGGAAGACGCCACAGCCGGATCGCCTTGGATTTTGCGACTTGTCTTGAATATCCTTTGAATGGTAGGAGAAATGACACGGCCTAGTCTTCTGGTGGTCATACTCGTTCCGTAACAGCGCGCAAGGTCGGATGAATATTGCATTCGTGGGTGGACTCTGGGAGGATTGTGGTCGATAGGAGGGCTTTCGCATGGCATTGTGGCGGAGACATGATGACTTCTGGCTTCACGATCAGGGTTTGCATTGAAAGCCCCCAACTCCCACCAGCTAGGTACCCCGTTGAGGGGCGAGCGGCGAGAAGCATGGACTTAGCTGTGTGAGAGTTCGATGTAGTTGTATTGGACTTGGCGAGCGCGAACTGCTATGTCGGGGATTGCAGATAGTGGGAGCAACATTCAGGGACTGAATGCTCATTCGTGAACACGCAGCAGTCGGAAGCGCCGCCTCGAGAACCAGCGGCCATGCAAGACCTCCCGAAAGTTCTACCGACGGGCCAAATGACGCCTATGGTCAAGATCTGTCCCGAGTACCTGAGCACCTGAGCAAAGCTGAGCATTCAAAGAAGAGACAGCTGGGGAAGAGCGGGGAAGCCTGGCAGCAGATGACAGTACGTGAGAGATAGTAAACTTGGTCGTCAAAGTATATCAGAGCATATCGGCCTCGCTAGCCTACATCGACTCGCCTAAAGACCCAAGCTCAACCAAAGCTCAAGACCCGGCCTCTTGCTTCAATCGCGAGTCAGGGGCGTCCGCCGCCCTTCTTGCCTCCCCCGGAGACCATGGCAGTAGGCTTGCCACGCGGGATGAAGTCGTCGTCGTCGTCACTGGGCGAAGAGAGATATGAGTCTTGGGCTAACTGAGGACGAGTGGTGGACAGTACTCCTCCTGCAGCATACGGGGCCGTCCGGCTCCCTTAGGCTTGCCTCCAGAGACCATGGCGGTGGGTTTGCCGCGCGGGATGAACTCGTCATCCTCGTCATCGTCCCTAGATGCTCGAATGAGTGGGATCACATGATGGGGAGGATGAACCGGCAGTTACTCCTGGAGCTTCTTGGGGCGCGGCCGAGTGGTGCCTTTGCCTCCTCCACCGGACACCATGGGAGTTGCCTTGCCGCGCGGTACAAACATACTTTCGTCACCGCTGGATGGGGAAAGGCATTAGATAGATCGAAGCTAGATCCTGATACACTGCATCATATGGTCATGGGTAGGAGGGTTATGGGAAGATGAAGGCGGGATGGATGTGATACAACGTCATGGGCGCTCACCTAGCTAGCTCAGCAGGGGGCATTCTGCGGATTGGATGCAAGACAACGTCAGTAGGCGATGTTCGGCACCAGATATGCCAGCGATACGTCAGTAACTCAACACGGCGTGTAGTTTTGGACGTGGCTCACTCTTCGTCAGCGGGCGCATCGGCTTCATTGGCTGCATGCCCAGCTGCAGGGCCACTGGCGGTCGCAGTCGTCGTCGGCTCGCTCGGACTCGGGTGCGGTGGGCCATGCTCCTCGACAGGAGGTATATCAGGCTGTCCACTCTGAGCAGCAGGGCTTTCGCTAGTGCCACGCAAGGCAGAGCATGTCAGAGCGCGTGTCCGATTTGCATCGAGGCAGGTGTGTCCTTGACCGCTTGCGCTAAGCTCTTCAGCTCACCTTGATCGCTCTGTATGATCGAGCTTAGCCGGCTCCACGGACGTCGACATCGTTGGAACGGACTGGACGGTTGAGATGCGTCTCGAGCAGAGCCCTGGATGGGGGTGGATGAGGAGCTTATATCCGTTTCCACTGTCGACAGCGGCGAGAACAGTGGCGAGCTCCCTAGACCCAGTCTACAATCTTGACGCTGACAGGAAGCATTGACCGGGAGCTTATCCGCATGGAACACACCGTATTGACAGATATTGAAGATGCTTCAACATTCTTTACTTTGATACTTACTTACTCGTGCGACTCCGGATCGTTGCCGGCCGAGAAGATTCTCACGATACCTAGCGCCCATTCACGGAGAGTGAATGGCCGAGAACTTGGAAAGAAATGTGGCAGTATGTTTGTATGCCGCCAGTACATAGCTAATCAGCATCACAGCCATGGCTGGATATCTTCGGGGTCTTATACGGCTCATTGAGCTCGGACCAAGGGCGCACTTGTCCAAGGGCGTACTTGTAATAGGCGCTGCTTGCGATGCAAAGGCTGTGGAGTTCCAATAGACGCCCGTACCAGAGGTTCTCCGTGGAAATTCGTCCTGAATCCGCCCGGTCCACAGCTTTTTGTTTTGCCCGCTTTCGCATCGGAGATCCCTCCGGAAGCTACCAATATTTATAAGACCCCCACTGGCTCCCCTCGTTCAACACCAATCATCCCCTCTCCCAGAGTTACTTGACCCTTACACTCGTGCTCCGATGTCTTCTCCCAATTCCTCTGCTGTTTCCATGTCAAAGGCTGCGGGTCTGGTCCCTGTTACGCCCAATGCCCTCGGGAAGCGGTATGACCCAAAGAAGAGGTCTGTCGCACCCCAGCCACATTCTCATGTTTGTTGGCTGACCGATTTGGTGGCTCAGTCGGGCCGAGGCCCAAAGCTGGTGCATCGAACCCGGTCAATACTGTTTTGTCAAGGAAACTATGTGAGCAGCGACAAAGGGTCTAAGCAGTGGCGTATGCTCATCATGAGAGATTTTCAGACCGGCTTTGCCTCAGGGATGGGCGTCATACGTGCAACCTGAAGGCGCAACCTACTTCGCGACCACCACAGGTCTCCGTGTGGTCACGGACGCGCCTATGTACAGGCAAGATGTGTGCGCGAGGGTCCTCCACTTCGCTGCAGTTGTGTCCAAGATCGTGCAAGCAAAGGGTTACAATCTTCCTGAGACGGCCGAGGTGTACTTGGGGCCCGATGAGACCGGCAAGACCTGCATCTACTACTTCGCAGATCACGCCGCCCACTCTTTGTTCTGGTTGGACCCAATCGAAAGCTACGAACTCGATATCCAATGCCACTTCAGCATGGAGAACCTCGGTAATGTGCCTTCATCTCGGCGAAACGATCATCTCCGTCTGACAGACTGTTATAGGGCATGAGATCGCGGAGCGGTACTGGACGCACGTGGAGTACTTCCCATCGCACATCGTCAACACCGTCGACCTCGCTCTCGACGAGCTGATCCCCGCTTTCATCCACGCTGAAGGCGATCAGCTCACTTCCAAGGGCTCGACGTGGCCATATGCAGCGAAGCAATGCAAGGACTTCCTCCGCATCTTGAATCAAGCGCGAGACACGCGGACGCCGCACACCGTGTCCATCGTCGCCCGGTTCTGGAGCCAAGTCTGTAAGTACCTTGCATCTCTTCTTCCGCATGCCTTTGCACTGCATGTCGCTCATGATGTGGCGTAGCTCGCATCCGATACCAGACCAACTACGCGCAGGAGAACGTGCGGCTCGATCGCTCGCAGAAGGTTGTCACTGAGGGGCAGGATGACACAGGCAGCGCCCTGTTTTCGCTCACCTCTCGTCTCCTGCTCGGCGTCCCCGCCGTCTACGTACAGAAACTCGACGCCACCTGGTCTGACAAGCTTGTCTATGTCCACGTATGGCGCGATTTCCTGACTAGTGCGCAGGATGAGTGGCGACAGCACTTGACTTGGGTACGTCCCTGCACCGCGCATGCCCGATCTAACAGATGTCTAATCCCGCCTTCGTCCCCGTCTCAACAGTCGCTAGGCATGTCGATGTCAGTCCTTCTCCCTCCCTACTTGCGTCCCGCATGCACTGACCTGGTCTTCCACAGCATTAATCTGCTCTTCCTTGTCGTTCCGGAAGCGTCAAGCGAGATCGCCGGCCTCTCCCTCCTCTGCTGTGCAATTGCATCCATCGCCGCACTCGGCCTCCTAACGTACCACCACACCACTTGCGTACGCTCACCTGACCACGCTGTGCGTCCTCATTTCATCTCTTTCAGCCCAATATCCGATCTAATGTTTCACCCTCCTACCTCCTTGACACACATAACAGGTCCCATTCCTCGAAGCCTCTAGCAGAGACCACCACCGGACCACCGCGCTCCTCTTCTCGCTTCCGCGCGGCTTCTTCCTCTGGTCCGTGGGCACCGCTGCCACCCAAGGTCTCGTGTGGCTCGAGCGTGCGACGCACGCATATGTCCTCGCTGCGCTCGCCATCGTCGTTCTTCTCGCGAGCCTGCCCTGGGGCGCGTGGGGTGCACGTGTCCTGAGCGCGATGCCCTTCCTCCGATGGTGCCTCCCCTCGCGCCAGAATGACGACGAGGAATCGGACGCGGTTTTCGACGCGCTCGAGAAGCAGAGCTGAGAGCCGGTGCGCGCAGGGCAACGGTGCTGTGGCAAAACAGTGCGCGCACGGGGATGTAATGGCGCGCGTGGGGAAACAGGTCGGAGACACTCGGCGTCCGTCAGCGGGCGAGGCGCGCCGGGCGGTGCGCCGCCTTGGGGATATCGTCCACCCGGATGAGATTACTCACCGTTATACGACACGCCTCCGTTATGCAAGGCGACGTTTGACAGACAAGGCGATGATCATGCCAGCCTTGCGTCGCCTCCCGAGCCCGGGCCTGTCGGTGAACTATGAGCCGCCCAGCGACTGGGAGTCGGGACTCACGAGACCCGGGATCCGACAACCCCAGCGCAGCGGAGCGAGACGCGATCATCCACGCATTCCGCGCCCACATCCATCCGGACACCCGATGCCCACACCTACGACCACCTCCGCCACCCCGAGTCGATCCGCCGTTATTGTAGCAAAGAGAAGATAGCGCCCCTGCGATACCTCGACCACACCATATGTAATCGAGTCCACAACCTGTACCGTTGCCACTGTCTAGATCATTGTCAGATTATTATACCCCGTTGCTCATGCGCATAATGCACGTTCTCACCTGGTCATTCTCACAGGCTCGTTGCTCTCAGAGGTCGGATGTTGGTGTGCAAGATGATGCGACACTACGCTCTCCGAGTCGACGTCTTAAGTACGAGGCCATTCATCCGCTCGGGTGAGGTCCCAGCGCACTTGGACCTCCTGCAACCCGCGGTTGGATATCTGGATGTACGTCGTTAGGGCGGCCCTCCCCGAGCGCGCAGAAGTGAAGCAGTCGTAATTCTGAAGCTGACATGGACAGCCCGCCGACCTATCCAGATTCTCACGCTACCATGCTGACCGGTGACACTGCCAAATTTGTAATAAGATTCAGAAGGAAGGCTTAGGAAGGCGGCCGCGCTGCTCTCTCAAGCTGTCTATTAGAAGGCCTTCTTCGCAGGAGTTTCTGTCATGGCAGTTATCCGGATGATCTTGCCAGCGCTCGGGGGCGGCCCGAGAGGCCCGTGGTAACCTTCTATATTCGGTCAACAGCCATGGTGGACGATTGGAGACGATTGGTGATTGCAGATTCAATTTCCATTCACTCCACTGGTTTCGCAATGAATGGCGAAAGTTATGCGCGGTGTCACTGTACGGATCCCATTCCGCAGCCTTGAGCGCTCTCGGAGCCCTGTGAGTAACTCAAGATGACAGTGGCAAGCTCTTGCTGACGTGTCGCCTTGTAGTTACTTGTTTGTGATTACGGATCGCGAATAGTCGCGAAAGCCCTAGTCCAAGCCCAGGGCACTTGCGGAGCGATGTCACGGATGCATCGCCATGTAACTGTATCGGAGTTGCGCCGCCTTGCCTTCATACTCTAGGAATAGAGCCATTCAAGAGGCGATGTCGGTATTGAGTGGCTTGATTCTGACAAGGTTTTGCTATGTACGTTGTGCCATCTGTTCATTTTCGGCATACGCATGCGTATGGCTCACTCATCGGCGCGACTCCGGACCACTTGTACAAATACAGATATACGTCCCTGAGTCCGAAGGACATGATTCCTGCGCTTTTCATCCTCATCAGGCGCTTTTGGAAAGCTCGACAAACGTATGCACAACACAAGGCACAGGTACGCGAACCATAACTGTTACTTCGTGGGCGTGTGGAGCGATCTCTCAGCTACATGGTTGACCCACCTTGTATCCGCTCTATGGAGCGAGGAGTCATAGCGTCATGTTGAACCGGGCAGGCTAAACGAAGGCAGCTTCCAGTTGACAGATGACCTGTGCGTGTAGTCAGTATGGTTGCTTGAGGAGCCGCTATGCGCGGCCAAGGAAGTTCTATGCACTGCCCTCCTGCCGAGGAGAAGAGGATCCTTGGGAAAGTGGACGCCTTAAGAGTCCCTGGACTCACGGAAGGCCCCATGATATCCCATGAATCTTACTAGTATCACCAGATGTTGAGGTACGACCCTAGTTCGGCACCACTGGCATCTTGTGTTCTTGACAGCTCATCCTAGGATTCTGATCCAAATAGTTGATTCCAACCGTCAAGCTCGGCTCCCGTCATTGCTAGAAAGTTGAACAAACCGGAGCTAGTCGCTTCTCAGCCTGAAGCATTGACACCTTGAATGACTGGGCGTACTCGGTATCGCCGTTCGAACGGCTTCCGCGAATACTGTGGTGCACTGAGAGCTGTCACGAGTTAGACGTTCTGATACTGGCGCCGAGTCCTACGCCCAGTTCCAATCTGCTGTGCTAGCGGCCAGACGCTCCATTGCTTTCCATAGATAGATGATGTGGTATATCGAGTTCATGTCGACTGCTCATGCATTGGTTCCTCTACAGCTTAGCTACATGCTGCTAAGTATCGCGTCCACCTAACCACCAGGCTGCAGGGAAGCCACGCGGCTCCGAGCCCGCGCAAACCACAACCTCCCTTCAAGGCCCGGCGCCACCACGCCATATTCGTGCCCATGAATTCAAGACGGCCCACCGATACCTGAGGCTGCGCGTTCTAGGACACTGACTCAAGGCGACTACGGCGCTCGAGCCAAACCGGTATTGATAGTGACTTCCAAAGGCCAGGGTTCAAACCCAATGAGCTGAACGTCTCTATTAGATGAGGCGATAGAAGCGCAGTACTGCATGAAAGGATGTCCACCATGCTGAGTGGAGGTAGGTGGATTCGAAGGGCCGGCGTAAGCTTCGTTGGAAACATCATGGCCCTAATACCGCTCCGGAGCTGGAGGACTTGTCGCTGGGATTAGCTTCTGGCCGGATCTGGCGGTTGCAGTTCCAAACATATGGTGGTAGTCTTATATTCTCACGCTCAATTAGTGACACCGCTTCAACATGTTTATGCAATGCATAATATTAGTATGTTTGTCTCCGCACGACCAAGGGTCAGGCCTCTGAGCAGAATCAGCACCCCAAACGACAGCGCCGCTCAAGGGTAAAAGATACTCAAAGAGCAACGTTAACGGGCCAAGATCCCCGTGACCGACGTATACCAATGCTATAGCTATTGGCCGAACTGCGCAACCTGAACAGCCGTAAAGACATCGACAGAGGGTGAGAATATCCGATGGGAGAACTAACCCCTCTTTGCTGCGCATCCAACCACGCATCCGAACAATGCACAGCTTGGGTATGCACGCAGCAGATAAGGTGTCAGCATGCGGGAAAGGCACTAGCAGGTCTAGTGATCGACACGTGTAAACGCATACTTGAAGTAGCGGTACGTGACGTGCGTACCATGGCATAGTACTTACAGCCTGCTGTATGCCATGGTACGCCCCTCGCGTGGCACGGGATCGAGGATACCGGTATTCATATGAGCGTTAGCCGTACCGCCCTACGTTCAGCCGGATGATTGATGTGCACCTACCAAACTGCGTTGCTTCACACCGCGAGATGCATTCCGCGTCGCCCCGTGCATTCCACGCTTGTGACCCTTGCCCTCGGCACCGGACTGGTGCTTCTCGACCGCAGGCGCAGCGCGACAAGAATAGTAGCTCGCTGATCAGGCCGAAGACTCGGAGCGGACACCTATAACGCGAGGTGGTCCACCAGGGGTCAGCAGCATGTCGGTGGACTGTGAACCAGGTGTTAGAAGCGAGGGAATGAAGGGGGCGGTACCGGAGCTACTCCGTGATCCGATGGTTATCTCCCGGTGTAGCCACAACAGGCCGTCTTGTCCTAGTACGTCGGCGGTTGTTCAATGAGACTTCAAGTCGAGCCCTCGAGCCTGTGAGGGAGCACATTGTTTTATGTCAGTGCGTCGTATGTTCGCTCGGCCGCACAACACAATGAAATGCTCGCACCCAGATGTACGGATTGTCCTGACCGATAGCAGTGTCATCGAGAACAAAAGTGCCTCGGCGGTCACACGTTAGGAGGTCTACCTACCAGGACATTAGTACACCTCCATGATGGGTGAGTGAGGGTAGGACTAACTTCGAGATGAATCCTCTCACCTTGATTCAACTAACGCGAGAATAGCTGGTGCGAACCTCGAAGATAATGAGTGAGAGCGCGCCGGCCATACTCTCAACAAAGAGTGGGAACTTGAACACACCACTCATGAATCTGGGTGCTTGACAGTACCCGTCTTGAGAGCTCAGGCTTCCGCGGTGATGTTACACGTGCCACTGCAGCTTGACCCAGTTTGAGTCCACTCAGAGGAAAGTAATCTTACAAGTTGCTTGCTACTAGGTAGTTAGCAGTCTATATGTAGCTCAGTAGATTCCACTGGGTATTCAAAATTCTAACACCTACTGATCAAAGTTACGCCGAAGGTCACCGTTATCCAACGCTCGAAAAGTGTGAGGTACGTACCCCGAGGACTGAGTGGATGTCAAGTGGATGGCCGTGTTGACTCGCAGACCAGATGGTCCCACTTTCAATGGAGGGTACTCTGACTCGACCTCAGTTGTGCGGCTCCGCGAACACGTGGGCCCAGGTGGGTCGAACCATCTCCGAGGAGTCCGAGGAGTCCGAGGACTACGGGAGTCCGACTCGTCAGTCCAGTCTTCGGTAGTTGTTGCAAAGGCTTCACCGAATTTAAATCAACTCGGAAGGCCGAGAGTTTTCCACCCGTGCTTGATCCATGGGTGTAGTGGTGCCAAACTACCAGTCATCGTTGGGCTGTTACTATTAAGGGCTGGAACAGAGACGAGAATCACATATTGAGCAGGGTTGCCAGATCATACCACAGGTCGCCCCCGGAGTGCGCTCAGCATGCGTTGTAGAACTCCAACCTCTCGATCCCCGTTACGTGTTGATGTCCCCAATCACTTCATCGGCCACCTCCGAGAACTCCGCAATGAGCCTCTCCCGTTCCGCCTCAGCCTTACAGACAGCCGCAAGCCGCTTGCCATATCGGCGGAAGGTGAACTTGAACAACTCCAACGGCCGCCCGAGCCATTTCTTGCGTAACGCCAATGTTGACCGCAGCATCTTGCAAGCTGCAACGTATTCGTCGTAGGAGCAGGCATATGTGGGGATGAACCACTCGAAGGTGAGGGTCCGAAGGCCTGGGTGTGATATGGTCTCGAGCCCGTCGTTGCTATGATCACCATTCCAGCTGGATAGCGCTTTGACGAGCGCATCTGGCTTGCGGACCACGAAGCGCGCCGTCAGGTTCGTGAGGTGGGGAAAGGCGACGAGGGCGCGCTCGAACTCCGCATCGATGACACGGTGAGGACAGAGTGGATGGTTCGCGATGCTGATGTTGAGCGAAGTGATTGCGTACGCATTGGAGGTGAAGAGGCGGAGAAAGTTGCCGATGGCGGCCAGAGGTTCGTATCGCTGGACCACGATGAGGATGCGCATGGTCCCGCCAGCGTAGCAGCGCGCGGTCAGGCTATAAATCCTATCCGGGAGCAGTCGCAGCTCAATAGCAGTAATCGTTGCTATGACTGACAGATCGTTGAGCGCGCTCGGTATGCCTGATGGACTCAGCTGAGCTCCGGGGGAGAATGTCCTAGGAGATAGCTTGAGTACAGTTTCAGGAGGGAATTGAAGAGGAGTGAGTAAGGACGAGATGGTTTTGGAGGCATTCTCTCTGATGGTGCTCGTTCGCAAGTTCGGAAGAGTGATAACCCCAAGTCCGTCCGAGGCGATTTCGGCGCTAGGGATGTTTGCTAGAATAGCGATGTGCTTGAGGAGGGGATATTGTCTCAGCGACTGGACAATCGCGCTCATGCTGGTGCCTCTTGTGCATCGAAACTGAAACCGGTCATGGCACAGAGTGTCAATAACCAATTTCTTTAATGATGGTGCGGGAAGAGCGACATAGACGAGACTGGGAGACATGCGCAACATCTGAAGGCGGGGAAGAATGTCTGTTCGAGAGAACGACCATGGTGTGGGCAAGCGCCTAGAACCAACACAGTGTGTCATATTGAGCGTGACGAGGACCTTCATGCCGTGGTCGAGGAGGGCCCGCATCTTCTCGATAGTGACGCTTGTGAGGACGACTGTGAGGGACGTAATTCGGTCGAAATGAGGCTCCAGCAATGTGAGATTGCGGGTAGTCTGCGAATTGAGTACTATCTTTGGGAGTTCAATAGGACGTGGGAAGGACCGCACAAGGAGCGTTCTCAAAAGTACTGGGCTGCGGACTAGACCAACGACGAACAGGTCCTCGTTCTTCAAGAGCGCCACCCAAAATTCGGGAGTGGCGAGGATGAGATGTCGCCATGTTTTGCAAACGAGCATGAGGGTCAGGGTGTGCAGAGTGACTGGCTCGATGAGGGCAAAGATCATGATGAGTATCTCGGGGGGCAAATAATCGTGAATCGATGTTCCACGGTTGGATCCGGCATGGAGAGCTGGGAGGGAGCCACGGTCACGACGGTCCATCCGCGCACAAATCCACGATGGTGCTTCTGAGGGCGGGAGACTGCTCAATGTTCGCTGGTCCCCACTTGCAAGCGGGCCATTGCTAGAGGAAACAGACGGAGGAACGTGGAGGGATTGCAAGTTATCCATGAGGGCAGTCAGTGTATTGACGAATCTACGGCTGGAATCAGCTCTGACGGAATACTGTGCGATGCAGACGAGGTATTACCTCGAGTTTGTACTATGGTGATGGTGGTTGAGAAACACGAGGGGGTAGACGCGTAACCGGTCAGTGATAACGCCCCCCGAGGACAATGGAAGCGCTGGAGAGCCACGCCAATTGGCACGTACTTACGGAAGTGGATGCTCGACCCCGTATCGAGCGGCTGTTCGACAATTGGCCATGTATTACTCGCAGTCTGACCTCGTACAAGTGTGCTACTTAGAGCTTTTGCCGAGACGCCGCTCGCCCAACGCAGCCAACGCACGCTTTCCGGTGAGCGCGGTCGGGATGCTGAGAATGGCGCCATACAGGAGGACCTGCCCGAGGCGCAGGCTGACCCAGTACCATATGAGAAGACCTTCGAACGCGGCGAGCGTGGCGATGAAGGGGAAGATACTCGAAGACCAGAGGTGTGGAATCTGTGGACGAATGTCCGTGATCTGGAACGCAGGATTTTGTCAGCATGCGATGTTCCTAAATAGATTAACTATACGGAGTGCTTTCAGGGATAGGGAAACGCGTCTGGGTAGGCGGGCGAGTACTTCTCACAAGAAGCGCGAGCCTAGTACACCTTGCCTGACCCATACTACGTATTTCTGGGAGAACAGACCGTGAAGGATAACAGAGACGTACCAGGGCCATGAGAACAATCCAGGGCACGGATAGGAGGAGCGTGAATACGGCAGAGATGAACGGCAGAGGAACCTTCTGTTCGGGACGGAAAGTGTGGACAATCTCCGGGAGAGGGTGGAACGACGCTTCGTCGGGATGTTGCGCGGGTGTCTGGGAAGGAGGGACAATGAGGTCGAACAGCTCATACTGCACAGGGTTGTGAACGAATGAGCCAAGGTAAAGAGAGACTTTGAGTGGGTCGTTGCTGGTGGGAGGAAGGGATGCTGGTGGACGTGCCATGTTCTACTGGCGAGTCAGAGAGAAGAAAGAGGGCAAGGCATATGACACGCACCAGTTCAAACTTGGCCTTGCCACCAGAGGTGACCTTCACCGGCTGTACGCCCTCCTCACCAGACACTGGGTCGAAGAAGCGCAGGAATGTCTGGTGCGGCTGCACGCCCTTCCCATCCACGTCCAGAACCTGGAATGTGAGCTTGAGCGTGTCTGTCGGGCCCAGAGACAGTGGCGAGGGCTTCTGAGCAGTAGAGAGTCTGTGTAGGACATTAGGACGTGCACGGTGCGCGCGGTGGCTGCAACTCACGGCTCAGAACGCAATTGGCCTGCGTCGGACGAGGAGATGGTGAACCGAGGAGACTGAAGCTTCAAGACCGACGCTTGCGCGCCGGCGACCAGGAGCGAGCATACAAGCCAAGCGAATGCGCCGACCATCGTGGACGTCGACGAGAGAGATGTGTACCGTGAGCGCGCCTCGCGCAGCGCGACGTGTCACTTACCAGCGCGGTAACAAACAGATACTTACGACGTCTTACTCAGAACTCTTCCCACGGTTAGCTTGCTTAAGTGCACGTAGTTAACACCCTACACGCGTTTCCAATGCGAAATCCAACCCAATAGTTCGCACCGTTCATTCGACATAGTTTGGGCTTGCCACCAACCTCTGTCAAGGATGCTGATGCCGGTTCAGTTCCTCGACCTAGACATGCGTAGGCAATCCTGTACGCGTATCCTCGCACGCAAGGTGAAAGTACCATCTTGAGTTCATTGTGATATTCTACAGCATCTTGCTCGCAATACATATGATATGCACACATAAACATAGTGCCCTTACTCGGGCTTGCGCTCAGGGAGCTTCAGCGCCGGGCTGACCGCGGGAAGCTCGCCAGAAGTCGTCTTGAAAGCACCGGGGACGATGTGGCGCTTGCCGCTACCGTACGACGGCTTCGGCGGCGGGGCGATGAACGGGTGCGCCTCGGTGTTGAACACGTCTGCACAGAGAGAAAAGTCGGTAGCAGGTTAGGGGGCCGTTTCTCCACGAACAGCGTTGGAATACACTTACACTTGTCGAGGCTCCAGCGGTTGGGGTCGTCGAAGGTGAGGTAGAGGTACTTCAGCACCTCTGCGAACCAGAAGCTCTCCATGTCGTCGATGAAGTCCGAGTCGGTCGCGTCGACGTCCTCGATCGGTGCAAACGCGACCGTCGGCGTGCGGAGGAATGAGTTGATGCTGTCGATCATGCCGACCGCGCGCTCAAAGTACTTGCGATCGCCCGTCGCGCGGTACGCGTAGAAGTTGGACTCGAGCACCTCCGGGCGCATGTAGTAGTAGCTCGCGCCGTCGAGGATGTAGAACCCGTGCTTGTTGTAGAACGCGAGGTCGCCCGAGCTCGGGGTCTCGCCTGAGTAGTTGCCGTCCTTGGAAATGAAACCAAACGCCTCAGGGCCGATGCCGGTTCTGTGGTCGTGCGCGACGGTTAGCGGCCTGACCAGGAAGGAAAACCAGTGTGAACGAACGTACGCAGTGCTAGCATAGGTGTTCCAGCAGCCCTCGTTGAGGTCGAGACCGATGTTGACAATCGTCTTGTTGTTCGTCATCTTGCCACCCATGATCCAGTTGCCCGCCATGAAGCACGCAAGGTGGGAGCCGATGTGCCGAATGGTGCCGCTGTTGTCGAGATCCGCGAGGTAGGTCCAGTCGCCAACAGTCGATTTCTGTAGCGAAAGCATTCAGCCTACGTGTGTCAAGACAGTAATAGTTCATGCTATGTCACCTTCAGAAGCGTCTTGATGGACGAGTCGACGGCGGTAACCCAAGTATCCGTAAAGAAGTCGTCGTCTGTGTTCGTAAGACGGGCGTACTTGATCAAATACTCGATGTAACTGTCGGATCCACCACCCCAAGTCTTTGTTGGGGTCAGTACGTGCACTTCTCAGTGCTATAGACCCGTTACTTACGACGTACGCGCCGACCGCCTTTCCGGTTGAAGGGTCGATGCCCTGGGCCGGGAAGCCAGGGATAGGCGCAGGCTATAATCGGCGTTATCAGAGGACCGCCGAGTACCTGGAGAAACGATTTCTCTACCTGGCTTGCAATCTGCCTGACGGAGTCTTCGGCCAGTGCCCGATAGGTATCGTTTCCAGTGTACTTGCTGCAACCAGTGAACGCATCAGTTGGAGTCGCTTTCAAATCGAAATTGTAGACTCACGCGAGCCGCGACCACTCAAGAGTGAGCTATACCCAATCTGTGAACATCTCATTCCAGAAGTAACACTGGGTCTGTACTCACTGTACCAGCTTCTGCAATGTTAGACTGCAGTATTGCATTGCGGGTTAGAGACAAGATAGCGCGATCGAGACGTAAGACGCACTGTACCAATGTTTGGCCTGCTATTGTTGAAGTTGACGTGGCCAAAAGGCACGACGTTGCCCTGACGGTCTCATGAGCTGACTGCGCCCACTGGCAGTATCCAGACAGTGGACTCACTCGAGACCAGCCAATGGTCATCTTCTGGGCGAGTGTCTCGGCTTGCTCGAGGAGCGCCGGGAACTTCTCGCCAGTCAGCTCGTATGCGCTGAGCAAGCCTCCCAGGAACCGAATGGTTGTCTCGAATATGCTGCACAAAAACGAGGGTGAGTTGGGGTTCCACACGTCCTTCGTGTATAGCCACCAACCTGACAGTGTCGCTAGTGTGCGAGACCGTGAAATCGACGGTGCTCATGTGGTCAACAGCTTCCTTCACAAGCTCCTGTAGACACGGGCGTAAAAAATCAGGATGTCGTGTGCCGCAGCTCGACGGGTAGTTCCGCACCTGTTCGTCCATGACGATCTGAGAAGCAGAGTTGAGCAAGTTTAATCCCATCAGCACGCCTGAAGACTCACCATAGTGGAGATTGCGTCGGCAATTGATGCGCCCCAGCCATTGCGACTGTCTACGAAGCCCTTCGAGATGGGCGCAAGGTCATCGTGAGGGAACGCGAACTCCCTGCATCACATGCTTGGTGTCAGAGACGCGTCACACGAGCATACACATTATCACGTACTTATACGCGTTCCAGCTGTCCATGAAGATGTCCTTCACGGCCTGCTTGTGCTTCGGGGCGTCGCGGGGCAAGACGAGAAACGGAGTTTGGATGCGAGCGCTAAGCGCGCTGGACATGCACGCGAGCGCGACGACCGACGTCCGGAGCGACCAAGAGACCATCACGACGAGCCTCGTAGGGATGGGGGATGCGCAGAGCAGGGATGGGGGGCGCGACGAGGCAACCGCTCCGGCGCGTGGAGTGCGCCTTAAATACCGCAGGGAACCCGTCCCCCGCTTCCAGTTCTTGGCCCCAGGCGCACGCGGCCAGTGGTCACTGTCGGCGCGGGCTGACAGCCTCCGACAGCGTCGCTTCGCCGTGAGGGCGGAGTGCCTGGCCAGTGACCTCACTACGAGTCACCCGCCAGGTCGGGCTGAACGCCTGCGGTCTCCGACTATGTCAGGATGCATGCCGCCGGAGGAGAGCAGCCACACGCTCACCGAGATGATAAGTGCTAGGCAGAGGGGCATATGACGACTTTCTGATCGCGGAAACGCACATCATCCTGCGCCTGGCCGCGGTTTACGGCCGCTGTCCTGTCCTGGGGTCAGGGTGAGCTGGAAGGCACGTTCTCGAGCCCGTCGGGCACTCCGTCTTACGTCCGCAGACGACGTTTTTTGAATGCTTTGGAGGAGAAGGTACCTCGGTGAATCGCCGGAGGTGCATGAATAGGCTCACCACGGCCGAACCGACGACGAGAAGGCGGGGAACGACCATGTGCCCGACTGAGCGCGCCTGTTGCGAAGTTTGATGGGGCTGCCTCAGAGCCGGACTCGTGATGCCACATACGCATGATGGAAGACGGAGAAGCAGCGCCGCGAACGCGAGTCTGCCTTCGGATAGGACGCCGATAGGACCCTCGAAACTCGACCCGAGATGCTGCTAAGGTTATAGTGAGGTGATATCTGGATGCAGCACAATGACATTACGACAACGGACGCCTGGGAGTGGGAATACCATGCTACTTCGGATAGGTGAGCTCGGGCACCTTGAGAGACCGGAAGCAACCGTCTATATTCCATGAGCGCACGAAAACAAGTAGGAGAGTAGATGGAGAGCAGGGGTAGATGAGGAAACATGGCGCATCGAATACTAAGCCGCAACATTAGCGTTGTGGTGACGTGAAGCGGTGTCGTCGATCGCGCTAGCGCTTGAGGCGGCTACGGCAGTGTCTTTCTGGGGGAAGAAATCTTCGTCCGCGATCCACGCGATGAGATGTCTTGCGGACCGCCGGTAAGTGCTCGAACAACGTCACGGGTGGAGAAAAAGCACGCACTTCTCCTTCACATGAGACCGGAGTCCGTTGAACGTGAGCAACCGCTTCGGCTGCTGATCTTGGCTGGCAGAGGACGCATGAGCGCAGTGTCGGCAGCCATACACCTTCTCGTTGGCTGCACTGGACGACATCAGCTGTTCGGTGAGCCCATGCTGGATGGGGGGCTTGGCTGGAGCATCCACAAGAGCAAAGGTGCATTCTGTATGACGCTTGCAATGTCGACCCTGGCAGATGACGATATGAGCGAGAGGCCAAGAGGGTCCGGGAGCCCGAATACGCACAACGCTTGCGACGTTCATGATGAGCGAACACGACGTGCACTGGACACGATCCCCGACTTCGTCCGTAATCCGGATAGAATCCGCATCCTCTGCAGAGGTCCCACACAGGGCGAGCACCTGCGAGATCGCATCGATCACCTGCCACATAGACGGTGGTCGTCAGTAGCGTTCCCGATGAATAGGCAGGATCGACAGGTACCCGTTGATCTAGCTCGAAGCGTTCCGCACTCCACTTCTCGCTGCTGGCCCTCTTCTTCGGCAGATGCTGGCAGACATGCTCGCACACGCGCGCGAAGTCCATGCCCCCGTCATCGGGCTTATTCTTCCCTAGAGCGGCCTTGTCACACCGCTTGCATCGGAACCGTGCGGTCAGGCGGTCGACGGGGTGAAGCTTCCGTCTGCTCATCATCTTCCATCCGGGGAAACCCAGCACCCCGGCGAGCGCCGCCTTCGCCGCTTCTCGCCACTGCTTGAGGTTCTCCTCTAGGACCGAAGCAACGAACGGGTCCTTCATCGTGCGCTTCTCCGCACCAGAGGGCCCGGCCTCGAAGATCTTGACCACGGGAAGCTTGCGGAATTCGCTCAGGTTCGGAAGGACGGGCGTCGGGTCGTTCTTCGCTTTCATGGTGCTTAAGGTGCTCCGCACTTGGTCCAGGCGCGCGCGCTGTTTGCGGTCTGTCTCACGGGCGATGTCACGCTCCTCATGAGCTACGACTTCCCGAGCCACGGCCTCTCGGATCTCCTCGAAATCTGCGCATGATGCTGGATACGGGCACTTGATGGAAGGTTGTTGACGACGTACCATCGGGTGTAACAGCCTCCAGCGAACGATTTCTGGCGTCATGCAAGGTGTTGTAGGATGGTGTCCTGAGTAGTGCGCGCGTCGACCAATGGTTTTCCTTCGCGATAGTGGCAGTCCTGGCGAGGACGGTCAGCGGGATCAACTTGGTTCGCTGAATGATACTTACATTTCCAGGTTACGTTGACGGATAACATTGCGCCGCTCTTCATACCGCATACTCCACTGAACAAGCTCTCGGTAAAACTGGGTAGATGTCAGCTCCCATGCCCGTCACGGTTGAGGGCACAAGCAAGACACAGACCTCCGTCAACGCAGGCATCCTGTCGGCGATGGCTTGCTTCTCCGCCACCCAATCAGCGACAGCCTGGTCGCCGAGGAGCCTCGCCTTCTTAAAGTCGTTAATCGCCTGCAGCCACTCCTCTTTCCGCACCAAAGTCCTTTGAGTGTTTCCGTAGTGCCCTAAGTAGACCGTAATTAGCGACTCCGCTGGTGGGTGGTTGAGGTATAGACACACCATCCGTGCGCTCCATGCGGGGGACCCATTGGAGGAAGTCGGGATATTCGACTACATCTTGAGGCGTCACTGCATAGAGAGCTTCGGCGCTGGGAGGCTTTCATGAGCACGATTGGACAGGCAGGCAAAGCACTACTCACCGCCAGGTGTTCAAACAGGTAGGCTGAGAAGTATAGCAGTTAGCGTCGTGAACCTCACAGACGCGAGAACAAAGACGAGCCACTCACTTTGTCGCAGATCCGGGCGCGTAGCGCAAAGGAGTGGTACATCTCCTTCGTCCGTTTCTGGCATACCTGCGCAAGTCTCACTCTTAGGTTCCAACCGCTCGTACCATGGTCTGGTCACAATTCGCACCTCACAAGTCTTGAAATCGAACAGGAGCGATGCGAAGGACGCTTCGGTGAAGTTAGGGGTAAAGTTCGGGATGGGGCATGGCGGGCACCGGGCACGAGCATCGCGCCATATGGGGTCCGTCTCCTTGTTGTTGACGAGGACTTTGAAGAAGTGCTTGCTCGTGCGCGCCAGTGCGAGGATGTCGCGCGGCGAGGGTACGTGCGAGAGGATCATCGAGACCATCTCGAGTGGCATCAAGGTCATGTAGCACCGAGGCGGCATATCAATGTCCATGTCAGCCTGTTTGTTTAGCGGTCCATTGGGATCCGTTTTGCGTCGTTTTGAGGGCGGCATGGTTGATGATTTGACCGGAGTATGTGACTCAATTGGGCTGAGGATAGGCACGATATGTCTGGATAAGAATTGAATTGCAGTCAGTATGTGTTGTACTCTGCGCGAGGCTTGCGCTGTTCACCACAAAATCGACTAACTGTTGTAGTAGGCTGTGGTTGAAGCTGTGGAGGTCGCTGCTCCTGTGGAGGTGGTTCAAACCAGGTTCAAACTCACGTTTGTGTCCCCTGAGTAGAAACTGGGCGCTAGTGTTTTACCGCAGTCGGCACTCGGGCCGTTTGCGCAGTCAATATTTGCTGCTTGCACACAGGCGTATGGGGCTCTATAGCTCAGTGGTAGAGCATACGATTGCAGATCGTGTGGTCCCGTGTTCGAACCACGGTGGGGCCTTTTTGCTATCACTGTGTAGGTCCAGTCTTCCCACGACTGCCGTGCCATTTCCTTAGACCAACTCGGGTCTCGACTTGACGACGTCCCTTCTCCTTTGATAACGAACTCATGCAGCAACTTCGCACTACATTGCTTATCCCTAATCCGTTGTGTCGGTCAAGCCCGATGGAATTCAGTCATCCAACCCGACATCAGCCACAGTTTTCGCACAGTACATCCCGGAGGATGTAATGGTTCATGTTCCGACATAGGCTATAGAGATGGAGAAGATAGCAAGAGACCATTCTGCGCGACCATTCTCGCACACCTCGCAACAGGTAAGTCGTAGTCTTCTCGCTTCCAAGACACTGCATAGTGATGAACAGTACTTCAGGCAGGGATCCCGCTCAGCCTGACACGGTGTGACACGTTCCCATAAGAAAGGGACGTTCGCAAGCATCACCGCCGTAATGGACAGCCTCTCGAGCCGTGACAGCCTTCGTGCGACTTAACGCCATATGCATTGGAGGCAGGTCCTGTGCTGCCCGCAAACGGTCGCAATGCCATCTGTCGCGCATACGCCGACGTTCTATTAATGTGTCGCACAGGGCACGCAGCGAAGCGGGTTCCAACAATAGCTACACACGGTTAGTGTCCCCCATGATGAGCGCGCTCTTGAAGCTCGATGTTGATGCACACCCAGTGTCGGGTCTATTTTCAGGACAGAGATCTTGACGACGTGCCGAACTGACGTCCGCTTACAGTGCGAGTATCAATCCATCGAGCCGCCCTCGATAGGTCATTTAATATGCGAGGCCAGGCTCCCCGGCTGCTCACCTTCCCCCTCGAGGTCACCGCGGTCGCGTCCTTCCTTCCAGTTTCTTCTTACAACGTCCATTCGACATGGTCGCAGCCAGCCTGCTTTCTCTCATTGCTCTCATTCCGCTTGCGCTGGGCCGGCCCAGCGCAACGCATGAGTTCGTGGTCCGAGACCAGCACAACGTCGTCCCGCTTGGTTTCTTCAACTCTCACCCGCACTTTCCGTTCATTCCGCCTGGCATGCTCCGCTTGACGGTCGCCATGAAGCAAAGTAACGCCACCGGTCTTCAAGCCGCGCTCTTGGACGTGAGCGACCCAAACAGCGAAAACTATGGACATCACCTCTCAAAGTCCGAGGTAAGCGCCAATGCATGGCTCCGTTGATTGGGCCAGTACGACCTGTTCTCTTTCTAGGTTGAGCAGCTCATTGCTCCTGAACCCGAGGCCGTCAAGACCGTCACCGACTGGCTGAGCAAGAATGGCATCAAGCCCGACTCCGCGTCACCTGCGGGTGACATGATCACGTTCCAGATCCCGGCGGAGAAAGCGAACGCTTTGCTGAACGCGAACTACACGACTTACGTTCACGAGAAGACGAATACGACGATGGTCCGAACTCTCTCCTACTCGCTCCCTGCGTCCGTGAGCCCGCACGTGTCGTTTGTCTACCCCACGACGCAGTATGTCTAATCTCGCGCCGTGAGATGATCATAGTGGCTCAATGCCTTCCGTTTAGGTTCATCCCTCCTGCGAGTCGCAAGGCTGCGTTCAGAGTCGTTCAGCCGGCAAAGACGACGAAGCGTTCCCGGTCCAAGCGCGCTAACGTTCCCGCACAATGTGCGCAGGCGATCTCCCCCGCATGCCTTCAAGCTATCTACAACATCCCTCCCACCCCTGCGACGGCGGAGGGAAACAGCCTTGCGGTCAGCGGATTCGCAAATGAGGTCGCAAACCCTGATGATTTGAAGGTCTGTCAGGCCCCTCCACCGGACTGCGAACGCACCTGCTGACCACGGGTGCATTCGTAGGACTTCCTCTCACAAGCGCGCCCGGATATCGTCAACGGCACGTTCAGCGTGCTGGCCGTCGACGGCGGCTCCAACGAGGGTCAGGGGACGATTGAGGCGGTACGTCGCCATATGTGCAGTGCTTCTGATCTGTCATTGACCATTTGTTGATCATACGCCGGCGCATGCAGAGCCTCGACATTCAATACACCGTCGGGTTGGCGACGAACGTTCCAACGACCTTCGTCACTGTTGGCGACCAGAACCAGGACGGCGGTCTCTCAGGTTTCCTGGACGAGATCAACTTCCTGCTTGGGCAGCCGACTGTGCCGCTCGTTCTCACGACGAGCTTTGGCTTCGACGAGGCGCCCTTTACACAGGCGCCTGAGCTGGCCGTGTGAGCACAGTTAAGCTTCGCGATCGCCTGAAACGAGCACTGACGGACCCTTGGACCTCCATAGCACCCTGTGCACGGCCTATGCTCAGCTCGGTGCCCGCGGCACGTCTGTCCTCTTTGCCTCCGGCGATGGTGGCGTATCGGGCCCACAGGCCAACAACCTGTGCGACGACGGTCCGTTCTCCCCCACCTTCCCCTCCGGCTGCCCCTTGTGAGTGCATCCCTCCTGCACCCCGACATCCCAACATTCACTGACCTACCCACCAATCCTCCAATCATCCCTCCGCTCCACACCCTTCATTCTCATTCCACAGCGTGACGTCCGTCGGCAGCACGCAAGGCATCAACCCCGAGACGGCCGCGCCCTTCTCCTCCGGCGGGTTCTCCAACATCTTCGCGCAGCCCGACTACCAGTCCGGCGCCGTCGCCGCCTTCCTCTCCGCGCTCGGAAACACGAACGCGGGCCGGTTCAACGCGCAGGGGCGCGCGTTCCCGGACGTGTCGACGCAGGGCGTGCAGTTCCTCATCGACGTCGGCGGCCGCGTCGGCGGCGTGGACGGCACCAGCGCGTCGAGCCCCACGTTCGCGAGCGTCGTCGCGCTCCTCAATGACGCGCGCTTGAACTTGGGCATGGCCCCGCTCGGATTCCTCAACCCGTTCCTGTACTCGCAGGGCGCCGCTGCGCTGAACGACATCACCGAGGGGAGCAACCCCGGTTGCGGCACGGACGGGTTCCCCGCGGTGCCTGGATGGGATCCGGTACGTCGATGGTGGATGGCTTGATATTAGTGGACCAGTAGCTGATTTTGATGTCTGCCTGTATAGGTCACTGGCCTCGGGACGCCTGACTTCCAGAAGCTCCTCACGCTCGTTACTGGCAGCGCCGCGACTGGGAACGGCACGGACGCGCAGGACGGACAGAGCGGCAACGGCAACAGCACGGTCTCTGCTGCACCCGTGGATAGCACCTCGACGGGAGTGGCTAGCACGTCCGCTGTCCTCTCCTCCGCGACCGACGTGGATGCCCTACCCAGCAGCACCGAGACTGGGGTGGAGAGCGCGTCTGCTATTCTCTCTACGGCCCTGCCTAGCGCATCTGCCGTTGAGTCCAGCGAGTCAGCAGCTCTGCCCAGCGCGTCAGCAGTTGCGTCTAGCGCATCCGCCGTGCGAGGCAGCCCCAGTGTCGGTGTCGGAGCTGGTGCTACCGGCGTTGCGGGCGAGGGTGCCGGGGCTGCGCCGACCCTGACTGCTTCGTTGCTTGTGTGAGGCTGTGAGGCTGTCAGTGTGAGCCTTGAGGACACGAAGGCATGGACATAGATGGACATGCGGATTTTGATGTGCGGGGGAATCGGATCTATTGTGGGCAGACATGCGAAGATGTACGGTACACGCGATGTTGTATATAGAAACGGAAGCAGACCGGCGGTGACCTCTCCATCTTTCGAGTCTTCTGAGTTCCATGTGCTTGAGTTCCTCGGACCGTCGGTGTAGATGGGGATATCGATGTCGCGTACGTGCCCTTTCGCACGATGGGAGACATGTCGCTTGCTGACGCGTATATTGCATGCATAGGGAAGTTGTCGACTACGACGCAGTATATTCAGATTGTACAAGATCGACAGTTGACAGATGCTGAGGGTTCCCGGTTGGCTCTTTGTATACGGGGATGCTATCTCCGTCATTTGCTCGACGACTGACTGTTCTTCAGGCCACGGTCAGGGACAAGCACGACACCAAAAAAGCAAGATGGTCGTCAGGTTGCAACCTAGTCCATGGAAGCAGTACGTTAGCATCGCATATGCGTATGTTAGCCGTGCCGCGAAGGAAACGCTGACCAAACCTAGTCGGCTAGTACCCACGCTTCCCGAATCATTACGGGAGCGATGGACGTTTGACTGACCGCAAATCCTTTTGCATCCGTGCGGCCTCACACCTAAACGGCGTGTGAGTTCCCCGGATGTTCCATCACAAGCCACAATGGATTGACGCCATGGGTTTGAATAATCTGTGGTTCGGAGCACGCAAGCAATGCGGCTGAGCCAGTGTCCAAACGCAATACCTTGAGTACCTCTGAAATTCGAACCAGATTCGAACTGAGGAACGAAGACAAGTCGTCGCACGGACTCGCGTTGCCACTGCCAGCTGGCCGCATGCAGGTACCCGAGAGAGCGGTAGTCTCAATAGCGACGGCTGCGTGAACATTTGGCATATGGTTTAGGCAATGTGTTGGACTGTTCGTTGCGGTGTGAGCCTCGTGCGTTTCGGGTTGTAGTAGAGCGTCGGATTCACGGCCGTTGAGCCCATACTCTATGTGCGTGAGTATTCGACGGCGCACAGGTGACCGTAGGACGGACGAGCGTGAGGATGGCGTAAGCAGGGGGATTATGTAGACTGTCGACAAGCTCGGTATTGCATCCACATTGCAACCGCAAGAACGAGCTGCTTACTTACTGTATGTTTACAATTCGAAGTCGAAGTTGCTGTCAGGCTAATAAGCGCAGTGTAGTGACCGCTTTACTTGCTCGACTGTTTCTGACAGAGAAATGGACTGGACTTGCTTACCATGGCGACCGGGCCATTGGAAACTTCAGTTGCGAGGATCACGATCACCGGCGCACTCGATGCCAAGAACTCCGCCCACCGGCGCCTGCACCTCCTCTGCCTTAGCGCTGGACATTCCACCTTGCGCTGTACGTCCATCTTATGCGAACAGAGGTGCGAAAGGGCTGCAATAAGTTGCATTTATTTCCAACATGGCTCTCACAGACTCATTTTGTTCTGCACAGACGAACGGAATGGGACACGCCGGACGTTTCACCGCAGCCGCGAGCACAGCCGGGGCCGCCGACTTTTTGCCAAGCGCAAGTGCATCTGGGGAGCAACCAACCGAGATCGGGGAGGGAACAGCCAGCGATCATATGCCCTTGATCTCGCCTGACGACCGTCGGCCTCGATGCGCTCGAGGGCGGGTCGTTTAAATACCTCGCTACCTCCGAGGTCAGTCCTCACCTTTCTTCCTCGAGGTCACCCGTGGTCCCTTCGTTTTCGTTACTTTCGTTCCCTATCTCACAATGGTTGCAGCCGGCCTGCTCGTTCTCTCCCTTTTCTCTTCTCTTGCCCTCGCCCGCCCTACGGGCTCCGGCGAGAAGCATGTTCTCCACCGCCGCGCGGAAGTTCCCCAGGGCTTCACCTACCGTCAAAAGGCGCCTCAGGAGGCCGTCCTGAGCCTCCGGATTGCTCTTACCCAGAGCAACACAACCGGCCTCGAAGCTGCCCTTCTTGACGTCAGCAACCCCGCAAGCGAAAACTACGGCCACCACCTTACCAAGGCGGAGGTATGAGATGTGGTCCAATTGGCGCCCGGGTGAGTCTCACGTTCGTTTGCGCAGGTCGAGAAGTTGGTCGCCCCCAAGCCCGAGAGCCTCGAGCGCGTTACTGCATGGCTCAAGAACAACGGCCTTGAGCCCAAGGCGCTCACCGGAGCTGGTGACATACTCACCGTCCAGGTCCCGGTCAGCAAGGCCAATGACCTCCTCAAGGCGGACTACAACGAGTATGCGGTCGACAAGACTGGCAAGACTGAGCTCCGTACTCTTGCCTACTCCGTCCCCGAAAACCTCAAGAGCGACCTCGCTTTCATTTTCCCCACGACCCAGTGAGTTATTACGACTCCCTACCATCCCAAAGGTGGCCGATTGACCATTTACCTCCAGGTTCGTCGAGCCCGCCACTCGCTCCAAGCCGTCGTTCCAGATTGCGGACATCCCTCGTCCTTCCAAGCGGAGCCGCTCCAGGCGTCAACAGATCCCCGCTGCGTGCGACAACCAGATCACGCCCGAGTGTCTGCTTGGCCTCTACAACATCCCAACCACTCCTGCATCCGCTGAAGGCAACAGTCTCGGTGTTGCCACCTTCCTCGACGAGATTGCCAACCAGGATGACCTCAGCGTACGCAATCCCGCTGTTGACTATATGCACCTGACTGATTCATTCTCATACAGGAATTCATGTCGGTCCTCCGCCCCGATTTCCCCAACGGCACCTTCGAAGCGGTTTCCGTTGCGGCTGGTATCACCGACGTCAAGGCTCCTGGTACCACTGAGGCGGTGCGTTCCAGATGTATACGTCTTATATATCATTCCTGACTGTCGTCTCCTCAGACCCTCGACGTTCAATACACCGTTGGTATTGCGACTAACGTCCCCACGACGGTCTTCTCTGTAGGCGACGACACCCAGGACGGCGGTCTTTCTGGCTTCCTCGACGTCATCAACTTCTTGCTCGACCTCGAGGAGCCCCCTCTTGTCCTCACCACGTCCTTCGGCTTCAACGAGGCCGGCTTCGTCAACGAGCCCGAGCTTGCTTCGTGCGTCGCCTGCCCTCCTTGCATTTTCTGCTGCGATATGCTGACCTTTCGCGACAGGACTCTGTGCACTGCTTACGCCCAGCTCGGCGCTCGTGGTACCTCCATCCTCTTCGCTTCCGGTGATGGTGGTGTCTCCGGTCCTCAGGCGAGCAACGCTTGCAACGGCCAGGCCTTCGTCCCGACTTTCCCCGCTGGCTGCCCCTTGTACGTCTGCCCGTCGCGCATACACCCAGGATTGTTGACTTATAGTAATCCTCAGCTTGACCTCGGTTGGCTCGACCCAGGGTATCGACGAGGTCGCTGCTCCCTTCTCGTCCGGCGGTTTCTCCAACATCTTCGCGCGCCCGTCCTACCAGGATGACGCCGTTGCGGCCTACCTCGACAAGCTCGGCGATACCAACGCAGGCCTCTTCCAGGCCCAGGGCCGTGGCTTCCCCGACGTCTCCGCGCAGGGTGTCAACTTCATCATCGACATCGCCGGCCAGGGCCAGGGCGTGTCCGGCACGTCCGCGTCGAGCCCCGTCTTCGCGAGCGTGATCGCGCTCCTGAACGACGAGCTGCTCAAGCAAGGCAAGGCCCCGCTCGGCTTCCTCAACCCGCTCCTGTACTCGCAGGGCGCCGCCGCGCTCAACGACATCACCGCAGGCAGCAACCCCGGCTGCGGCACGGACGGCTTCCCCGCGCTCGAGGGCTGGGACCCCGTCACTGGTCTCGGCACGCCCGACTTTGCGAAGCTCCTCACCCTCGTTACGGGCAGCGCGGCGGGCGGCGACAACGCTGCGAACGGCACTGCGGCGGCGGGCGATGACCAGGCGACTGCGACCGAGTCCGCGACCGCGTCTGCAACCGAGAGCGCGAGCGCGACCGAGAGCGTGTCTGCGTCCGTCACCGAGTCGGCGTCTGCGACCGAGAGTGCGTCGGCTTCGGAGACCGAGTCCGTCTCTGCCTCGACCACCGAGTCCGTCTCCGCGTCCGCCACCGAATCCGTCTCTGCATCCGCCACGGACTCCGCCTCTGCCTCAGCCACGGAGTCTGCCTCGGCTTCAGCCACGGAGTCCGTCTCCGCGTCCGCGACCGAGTCTGCCTCTGCCTCAGCCACTGAGAGCGCATCCGCGACCGAGTCCGTGAGCGAGACCGCCTCTGCGACGGAGTCCGCCTCTGTCACCGAGTCTGCGTCGGCCACCGAGACCGCCTCTGCCTCGGTCGCGACCGACGAGACGATCTTCTTCTCGTCCTCGACCAAGGAGTCCGCCTCCGCCTCTGCCACCGAGAGCGTCTCCGCGTCCGTGACCGAGTCCGCATCCGCGTCGGCGACGGAGACCTCTGCATCCGAGAGCGCGTCCGCCACCGAGTCCGTCTCTGCCAGCGAGACCGCATCCGCAACCGAGTCCTCGGCGACGGAGACCGCCACCGCCTCGGAGACCGAGTCCGCAGAGGCCACCGAGACGGCCACTGCCACGGAGACCGAGTCCGCTGAGGCGACGGAAACCGCCACGGCCACCGAGACCGAGAGCGCGGAGGCGACCGAGACCGCTACCGAGACGGCGACCGAGAGCGCAGCTGAGGCGACCGAGACCGCTGACGCCGGCAACGACAAGGGCGGAAAGGGTGGCCTCGGCGGCGGCATCTCGCTCCCCGAGTTCCTCAAGAAGATCCTCGAGATCCTTCGCGGCGCGGCCGGCGGGAACTGAGTGGTGGTGAGTGGGTGAGAGAAGAGGCGGGTGTGGTGCGGGTCGTGTTATCCTTGATTTTTTGCCCCCCTTCGTTTTTTGTTCACACGTCCGGTTCTAGTACATAGGTGATCGAGCGGGAATGAGAACGAAGGCCACCATCGGGTCCGTTAAGACCTCTTTGTGTTTTGGAGTGTGCGATGTCGTGAGGTTGGTGCAGCGTTGCCGGGATGCGTAAGTTCAGTACTGGAGTGTTGTGTGCGTGGCTGGGTAAGTACGTTCTCGTTGTCATCAGGACCAACGGTTCCTCTCCACTGACAGATCCTATTCACAGCGTGACATCGTGTTGTGGGCCCAGGTTGTGGACGCGAGTCTCGAGATAGGGTTCCAGTCAGTTTGAGTCAGAGCTCGAAATCCACGTGCCTGTGGCGAGCCTAACCGAGGAGTCACGCATGGCGCGGGTGTGCCGTCCTTCAACTTTCAACCACCATCCGCGAAGTGTCGCTCCAAAGGTACTAAGCTTCTTGCCCTCACACTCATGCACTAAATAGTGACTCTGTGTGTTGTAGGCTCATCCTGGACCTGTGGCCGCCATGATGAATCTGGTGTCCCGACCTTCCCCTCATCCCCCTGCAGGACTTGGTGACGATCGGCGCGAGTGCCTGACAGACAGGGATCAGGCGAGCCTCACTGGTCTCTCGCACAAGGAGGCACAGCTCTGGATCTCTGTTCAGATGGACCAATGTGACGACCAGGAATACCTCTATGCTCTTCGCGCCGCATACAACCGCGCCGCTCCCATCCACCACTTCCTCCCCACCGAGATCCTGATACATGTCTTCGCCCAGATTCGGCCGACCTCCATACAGGCGTTGGACGTCATGCTTGTCTGCAAGACGTGGCGGCGACTCATCCTCGTTACCCCGGACTTCTGGGCGGCACTTACCACAGCAATCCCCACTATCACGGGGTCGCTGGGTCCCAACTCACGCCTCGGTGTATCTCGTGTGAGGCGGCTGGAGATGATTCTCGTGCGATCCACCCCGCGCGCAATCGCGCTTCCATCAATGTCGTTCACTCCGGAGACCGCCCATAAGTTGTCCGCGATGCTAGAGCCCCATCTGGCTCGCATCACGTCCCTCACCGTCACCGTCCACGTCATGTGCCTGAAGAACATGAGAGCGTTGCTCGATCGCGGAATGAAGCGTCTAACAACGCTCACCCTGATGCGCTGTGCTCCGCGCGAACCGTTCGCCAGACAGTGGTCCTTCTCCCGTACCGACATCCTGCCCAGTCTTCAAACCCTGCACATATCTCCCTGCTTCGTCGCAGCTGCCCTCCCCGTACCGTCATTGAAGCGACTGATCATTGAATCCAAGTGCTGCTACCCAACCTCCAGTCAAGGTTGCACTAGATCCACCAGCATTGGAGCAGTCTTGCAGTTGCTCAGACAGTATCCATCCCTCAAGCGGTTGGACATTTCGCAGAACATCCAGGGTCCCGAGAGCTCCCCACCGACTATACCCGTGCCTTCGTCTCTTCCTCGCCTGCAAGAACTAACCATCATGCACAACGACGTCGCCAACATCTCTACCTTCCTATCACACCTAGTATTACCGCAGGCTCCAGAGACACCCGTGCTCAGGATCCGTTGTTTGTCTACTCGGGGCAGTACAGGCGGCATTCCGATCGGGCTCGACCGCCTGTCCGTTCTCCCATCGATCACCAGCATCAAGGTGCAGTTATTTGACCGGCAGACTCTTCAAGCCTCCTGCTACGTAGGCGAATCACCACGATTGTTCCTCGCCACTTCATCTCGTAATGCCACAAGCACTATCGGTGACTTTCTCCGCCTCTTCCCTTCAACCTCTATCGTCATCAACTCTCTGCATCTCAGTGTCTCCAACAACGCCTGGGCCCTCCCAGCCCAGGCCGACATTGACAAGCAATTCGAGCGCGTCCTTGACTCATTCCCCCACCTCACACACCTGATGGTGCGTTGCGACCTCCAAATGCCGGGCCCTTTCATCAAGGCGCTGGCTAACGGCCGCCAGTCCCGCAATATCAGCGATGATGATTCGCTTGACACAGTGCCATTCCCCCGCCTGAGATCGCTCGCTTTCCAGTGGTTCATTCCTCGGGGCCACTCCTATCGCGACTTTACCGAGGCTTGCGACAACCTCCTGTCAGCGCTGGAGTGGAGGAAGGAAGAGATCGGTAGACAACTGGAGCTGTTCTCGTTCACGTTCCGCCGGTACGGAAGACGAATGGCCGCGGGATGTGGGGCTGAGATACAACGCGAGAGGCTCGTCGCCCTGTTCGCGGAGGTCGCGGATGAAGTTGTCGGGATGATCACACTCTGACGGGCAGAGTCCTTCGTACAGCCTACCGGGCAGAGCCCGAGTTAGGAAATCCATGCAATATATCGCTTTGCTCTATGGACTATGCCGCTTTCTCGCAAGTCATATTCTGTACACATTCCCTTCACGCCGCCGTCGTCTTTCACGACCAAACCTACGCGATCCATCGGGGCGGGTTCCGCCAGGCTCCGTATTGCTGGCCAAACGCGTCCAAGCGGTTTTCGGACGCGAGGTCGAATACCGTTGTTCGCCTGACCTTTAGCAGGCTCTAGCCGCTCCTCGAGCGTTGGGATACTATAGATATTGGCCCATTACGCAGGATGACCACAACGGTCAGGCTGCAGTACAGCCGGTCACGTTGCCGCATCATCCATCTCCGACTCCGAATCCGTCGTATTTGCCAGTCAGAGAACCAGTGATATCACGCTGAGGAGAAGCAAGACAAATGCTATCGAGGACGCTACATGAGAAGGACCAACAGAACGCGCACCACCCGTCTGAGCGTTCTCCGTGACAACTCGACCGGTGATGGCTGCAAGCATTCTGTTGTAATCCGGAGTGCCCAACCCGGTGACCTACATCAATAGCGGGTGAGCTTGGGTACGCATCGTACGAGCCACGAAGCTACTCACCGGATCCCAACCCACGTCTGCCGGAAATCCGTCTGTGCCGCATCCAGGGTTGCTCCCAGCCGTGATGTCTGTCATGGCGGAAGATCCCATCGAGTACAAGCGGGGATTGAGGAAGCCCAGTAGAGGCTTGCCCGCCAGAAGCAGTTGATCGTTCAACAAGGCGACGATGCTTGCAAACGTCGGTGTTGATGTACTGGTTCCCAGGGCCGAGTACCATCCGCCATTGAGCCTGATGATGTAGTCGACGCCGTGGGCGGATACGTCGGGATATGCGCGACCAGTAGAGTTGTATCTGCCCTGATACGTGTTGCCGAGGGCATTGAGGTACGTGTTCACTGCGTTGTCCTGATATGACGGACGCGGAAACATATTGGAGAAGCCGCCTGAGCTGAACGCTGCCGCGATCTCGGGATTGAGACCTGATGTTGCTCCCATGGATGTGACACTGTTTTGCGTGAGGACATTAACTCCGAACTTCGAGATGCCCAACTTACTACGGACATGTAGACGGGAAGGTTGGAACGAATGCGCCCCCCTCGCACTCGGCAGGTGCGCTGAGGAAGCCACCAGCCACGCCGCTGTCACCTGCAGCAAAGATGACGGAGGTGCCGCGCGCGCCCAGTTGCGCGTAGGCATCACAGATAGCTCTAGACGCAAAGTGAGAACGAGATCGCCTTGGTATGCCACGGGCGTTCCGCTTACTCACCTCGCGAGCTGTTCGATCTGTGGGGTTTCGTGGAAAACGTAGCTGGTACTGAGGACTGACGGTGGTGAGTCTTGGCGGAGAAACTGTCCGACTTCGTCGAGAAGCTGATCTAGGAAGATCCCTCCCGATCGAGGGGCGACTGAGGCAAACGTAGTTGGAACACTAGTAGCGAGCCCGACGGTATACTGGATATCCATGGTCTGTCCGTGATTTGAGCAAGTGATCTATGGGACGGTGACTGTGACTCACTGCCTCGTTCGTTCCGTCGCCGTCGTTCGTCCCGCCAAGCACTGACAACACGTCGAATGTTGGATTTTCGACGTCTGGCCGCAATTCTGACATGAACGTCTGTAGAATCCATGTAGTAAGATGTAGTGCAGTGGTGACAATCGAAGGCTGCGTACCTGAAGGTCTTGATGATTCGCCACCTCTCCGCCCATTCCCGTCACATAGAGACTATTATTAGTGGATCTCGCGGGCTCCGATGGAATGTTGTACAATTGTTGTAAACACTCCGGCGTGATTGACCGAGCGCATATTCCATCTGGGCCTCTTTCCCGCTTTGATACTTGGGACGAGCCTATAGGTCGCAGGGACGCCTTCGGCACCACCGGGGGTATGAACCTATGGATCGACTGGCAGTGAAGCTCAGCCATCAAAGGGAGCATGATTCACATCACTTACTGGGTTGTAGGGTATACGAACTCGATGTGTTCGTGTAGATGCTTGGGTAAGGAATAGGATAACGTGCGGAGCATCGTCGTGTTCGTGCGTTCGTGGAGATACATCGCATAGTCCGCCCCGATAATCGCGTTCGCATGCCTGATGGGAACATGGACGTCGATGAGGTGTTCTAGAGATGGTCTTGCTGTCCATTCGATCTGGTTGTTGCGCAGCCAATCAGCGACAGCCTCGAGACTGTCAGGTTTGGGAGCGACAAGCTCTGCTACCTATGAGCAGCCAGTGTCAGTGGGGATGCTCTCTCCTGAGCAAGCAAGCAGCCGTACCTCTTCTTTCGTGAGATAGCTTCCATAGTTCTCGCTGCTTGGGTCGCTGATATCGAGAAGAGTGACGTGTAGCCCGCTCATATTGAGTTGGGGAATGGCGAATGTGAGCTGAACAAGCTCATCAGGTAATGCTACGGCGCGGTTATGTAGCTCGTAGCGGACGAATCCTGCCGGAACAACATCAAGCTGGCTTCGGATGACGACGTCGTCATCGTCGGGGTGAGGGAGGCCTCTAGACACGGGGAAGACGAGGAAGAAGTAGAGGAATGTCGTTAGCATGAAGGTAAAGCAAAAGGGGCGTGTAGGTTACTGACGACGCGATATGTATGATGTATGTATTGGTTCCACAACGCGACCGCCAGTGTAGGAGGTAGGCGCAGTTGTTCGACACCCACCGCAGCAAGGCGGCATGGGGTCAGGACTCCCGCCGAGCGCGAGCGTACCGCCCATGTCCCTGGTGCCGCTGCTGGATTATGGATTTCCGGTGGCAGGTGACGGCCTCGCGAAAGCTGTGACGATGGTTTGCCGTCACTGCGGTACAATGCGGATGCAATGTGAGTCAGTGGTGCTACGCCGGAGTAGCTACGATGTGGTTAGCCGCCTATCATTAAGGGTTTGGAGACGCTCAAAGACACGCCCTCGCCGGTCTCATGACGGCCAGGTAAACGGGGCCACTCACGCAGCGTGCAGTGGAACTCCGGACGTAGTCGGAGCTCTTTGGAGCTACAGCGGCCTCAGAGCATCGAAGAGCTCACAGAAATCCCGATGGACAGACGCGCGACTGTTGAATATCTATACGAACAATCAGAAGAGAAGTTCGGAGGCCTTCTCCTAAGTTCGCATCTCGTTCTAGGACATCCGAATGAGACTTCTGGAAGAGAGTCATGAGCGATGGTTCTCAACACTTCTAACTCGGAATAACAAACCAAAGTTCGCCATCTCAAGTCACATCAACCTTGTGTTGGCGCAGAACAACACACGCAGCGGGATGTCATGTAGTAGGAAAGAAATAGGTCCACTGGTACACTGAGGATGTGGCCTTGTCATTGATATGTAAGTCAGCAAGTCCCTCAAAAGCTTCGCGTGCTGTCGGCAGGCTGTCGGTCTCAGCCAAGATCAATATCGTATCGCCGGTAAGTAGCTTGAGCATGCGTGCCAAACGGAGGTTTGCAGAGGACACTGGCCGAGGGTAAGAACTCCAAGTCAACGATCATGGAGCTCGGGGTTGGGATTAGCTCGGCTTACCTACACGCGGTGATCGAGAGCCTCCCAAGCATAACAATGGCAATCCTGGGGGTAGGAAGACTTATCACTGACAGGTTTGATTGTGCAGGAGTTGTTGAGATTTGAGATTGATACTTACATAGTTTCGGACAAAGAGGAACAACCTTGCCAAGCCGCCGTCATATGGCGCACATGCATGTAAGGTGGGCGCTTGAGGTACTAATTCCAATTCGAGGCCTTCACTTCTTCCACTGAAACCACCACGACGCTTTCCACCATGACCGATGTATCCGCTGACGAGCCTGGCGCACCGCCCATTGTTGACTGCGACGTCCTTGAAGCTGCAAAGGAGAATATTCAACCCCTGGCATCAGGTCGGCGCGTCACTGCCCTTTCAGCCATCCTGTCCACGCCACACGCACAACGTGAAAGCCGTCTCGCCGACGCGCGCAAGCGTCATCGCACGAATGTCGAGCTAGCCATGGAAGATGATTCTGACGATGCCGATCCTCTCGAAGCCTACTGTCGCTTCGTGTACTGGACGGTAGAGAACTACCCTCAAGGACACAGCGCCGAGTCGGGCCTACTGGAACTCCTGGAGGAGGCAACGCGGAAGTTGAAGGATGATCGGGGCGGGAAATGGCGCGGGGACATGAGGTATCTCAAGTTGTGGGTACTCTACGCGAGCTACGTCGACAAGCCGACCGTCATCTACAAGTTCCTCCTCGTGAACGAGATCGGAACGAGCCACGCTTTGTTCTACGAGGAGTATGCGTTGGCACTGGAACGCGCTAGCAGGTGAGTTGTACGATCTTTGAACACCGTGTATGACGTTGACGACGCGTAAGACGCGTCGAGGCCGACGACACATACCTCCTGGGCATCGCACGCAAGGCGGCCCCCCTCGAGCGTCTCGAGGCCAAACACCGCGAGTTCCAGAAGCGCATGATGGCTGCGCCCACCGTACCATCGTCCAATGCATCCGATCCTGCGACTGAGAACGTTCCTCCTTCCGCCGCTGCACCCCGTCGTCAAGTCCTCGGTGAGCCACCCGCGTCCTCTTCCTCTCGTTCCCGCACGTCTCGCTCGGGATCGACACGCGCACCGTCCGCAAGTGAAGACGTGTTCGCAGCACCTGCAGCCCCTCGTCCCAATGCCCGCATGCCGATCTTCGTTGACCCATCGGGCGATGCGGAGAACGATCCGAACCAGGCCACCAATCCTACGCCGTGGCCAGAGCTCGGCACACGCAAATCGCGTGTGAAGGAGAACACGATGGAGGTGAGCAAGGCAGCTGGGACGACGCTTCGTCAGGCCGGACGTTCTACCCGTGCAGCATCGAGCTCCCGGATTGCCGTTTTCCGTGATCCCGGACCCGAGGGTGCTTCCGCCTCTGAGCAGATGCCTCCTCCGCCTGTGCCTCCGGCAAAGAAGGACAAGGCGCGAAACGCGAGCAAGAGCTCGATCTCGGTCTTCCGCGATGAGCATGCGGAGGCGGGGCCCTCCGACGCGGCACCGAAGAAGGGGAAGGCGCGAACTGCGAGTAAAAGCTCGATCGCGGTGTTCCGAGATGAGGACGAGCACCCAGAGCCGCCCGAACCCAAGAAGAGCAAGGGACGAACTGCAAGCAAGAGCTCGATTGCCGTCTTCCGAGACGAGGACGAGATGCCAGAACCTGACTCGAAGAAGGGTAAAGGGCGGACGGCGAGCAAGAGCTCTATTGCCGTTTTCCGTGACGAAGACGAGCAGGGTGCTACTGGCCCTGCTGTGCCGTCTACCCCAAGATTTGTGCCCTTCCGTGACGATGAAGTGCGTGAATTCCTCTCTGCTGCATGGCACTGTAACTTTCGCTAATGTAGAATCCATGCCTACAGCCGCCGACCTCTCCGTCGACCTCGAACACCGCCCCGAATGTTATGAAGCCGAAGCCCGTTGTTAAGGACGTCCTCATGAGTGCCGAGGCTGAGGCTCTGCGCCGGGATCCCCTCAAGAACTACAACGAAGAAGAGAAACCATTGGATGATTAGAACATAGGCAGGTCGCAAACTCTCGAATGGGTCTAGTTCTCGCGTGGAAGGTCTATCTACCTATGTATCTGTACCGTTGAACGACCTTCAGTGCTGTGAGTCCGTTCTTGGGGCATTCGACCACAAATGTGCCACACGAGCCTTTTCGCTGAGCATTGTGAGCAACTTCCACATTGACGGGCGCGTCGCGACGTGTCGTAGGGTATCACCTGACCGCGCCCCGTTGCCAAATCGGGCACATCTGCGCCTAAGTGCAGCGCCGCAGTCGCGAAGTTATCCCTGTACCACCACCATCTCTACCCTTTGAACCCTCGAGCAACCCGTGATGTCCTTCAAGAAAGGTGTACTTTATCCATGCAACCCCGCAACGACTAGAGGAGAGCCCACGAAGATTAGCTCGAGCAAGGACAAGGTCGTATACACGAATGGGAGATCTGTGATAGTGAGTACCCTCTGGTTGTGGTCTAGACATCGTATTCATTGCAACCACTAGCTCCGAGATCTCAAGGTATAGCGGCATAGCAGATATTATGCATGCAGCTGAACATCAAGGGCCCCTAGGATCCGGCCATATCTGTCGCATATAGCGGACATGTCCATAACGCGACCGTAGCTCGCATCGCCCCTTCCGGGTATTATTGCGCATCTGCGGACACCTCTGGAACAGGTGAGAGGCTCCTCGTGTCTGTATACTTCGCATGGCTCTGAGTATCGTGCGTTAAGTGAGGATATGGGACACCGTTGGAGAGGACCAGACCTTGAAGGGAGAATATAAGGTCATCACGGGTCGTGTGTACGTGCTCCTCCCATATCGTCTCGCAATCCCGTGTCCTCATGCTCGTGGGTCATGCTCGGTGAAGAAAGGATCTTGAGTGGGACGGCGAGAGCAAACGTATCGTCGCAGTGGGAGACGGTCGTGACAAGTTCGGACATGCCTTCATGATGGACACTGGGTCGTCCACTGGAGACATCATCGGTCATTCTAAGGTATTTGCGCTGAATTTATGAGGTGCGTTCCTGTGAGCTAAGCTGCTTGCAGACGATCAACGCCGTGAGCATCAGACAACAACGTCCGTTCCGAGCTGCTACCGCTGCAGACGACGCTTCAATCGTGTTCCACCAAGGTGTGTATGTCACTAATTGACTCACAACGACTTGTTGAAGGATCATGCAGGCGTTCCCTTCAAGTACGACAAGGTGAAGATGCTCCGTATGCTAACCAATGCAAGGGTGTTCATGGCATATAATCACAGACTATCAAGACGCACACGAAGTTCGTTCAGGATGTACGATACGCGCCTTCTGGCGACCACTTCGCCAGCGTGGGCTCGGATTACAAGATCTTCATCTACGATGGTAAGACCGGCGACACCCTCGGCGAGATCACGGACAGCCCGCATTCTGGTAGCATTGTACGCGCTTTCTGATATAGTATCCGCCGTCTCTGATCAATTCTCAGATGGCCTGCAGCTGGAGTCCTGATAGCAAGTCGTTGGTCACCTCCGCCGCGGACTGCACGGTGAAGCTCTGTAAGTCCCTTCCGGTGTATGCGCGGCAGTTGATCTGACGTACGCGCGCGCATTAGGGGACGTCGAGACCAAGAAGGCGCAGACCACTTGGACGCTCGGATCCGGCGTGAACCACCAGCAGGTCGGAAACACATGGACAGCCGGTGACAGCATCGTCTCGCTCTCCATGTCGGGCGACCTCAACGTGTTCGACAAGCGTGTGGGCGACAAGCCCGCGCGTGTTCTTTATGTGCGTCTACCCCCTTCTCTCGCGCCTCCGATCCTTCTCTGAAGCTCTCGAATGTCCACAGGGCCCTCAGAAGGCGATCACCTCTGGTCTGAAGACCCCTTCCTCCGCGTCAACCTTCATCGTCGGGACTGCAGACGGTCGCGTGCTCTCGTTCTCCGACGAGTATGAGTACGTTGGCGGAGACGCACACGCCAGCCTTGTCGCTGGTCTCAGTGCGGGCCCCTCTGGCACGGTGCACTCGGTCGGGTTCGATGACCGCCTGCGTGAGATTGACGGCAAAGATTACACGTGAGTATACGCACGTCCAGTCTCTGGCTGCATAGGTTCTCATGTGTCCACAGACCTGCATCGTTCTCAACCGCAGCACAGCCGAAGGGCGTGGCGGTCGGCGGCGATTCGACGGTCTTCGTTGCAGAGGTTGACTCCGTCGAAGCGGTGCGCTCGAACCAGAAGGTCTTCGCTCTTCCCCTGAAGTATACACCAAGCGCGATCGCTGCTGGGGGCTCGGTCGTCGCTGTCGGCGGGGAGGTGAGCAAACCAGATGATTTGCTTACGACGTACCATTATGCTCACCACGAACCACTATAGGACCAGAAAGTCCGCTTGTACTCGTGGGATGGCAAGGCCCTGACAGAGAGCGCGACGCTCGATGGCAACAAGGGTGCAGTGAGCGCGCTGGCGTTCTCCCCTGACGGCGCATTGCTTGCATCCGGCGATGTACGTCCATCTCTTCGACCCTGCTCAGTCGCTTCGTCGCTCACATATTTTGCAGTCCAGCGGCAAGATCGTGCTATACAACGTTGCGGAGCGCAAGACCGTCACGACGCGATGGTCGTTCCACAGCGGGCGGATCCACTCGCTCGCTTGGACCGCCGACGGGCAACACTGCGCGTCAGGCTCGCTCGACACGCATGTGTACATCTGGAGCGTGGCGAAGCCGATGAAGAACATCGCGATCAAGAACGCAGGCCCGGGCGGCGTGCACGCTGTGTTCTGGCTGAAGGACAACGAGGTGGCGAGCGCGGGCGCGGATGGTTGTGTGCGCGTGTGGAATGTGACATTCCACGCCTGAACGCGGACGATGTAGATGGTTGGATAGATCGGACTACAATTGGAATGTATGAGTATTGCTCGTACCTGACGTTTCTCGGCGTTCGGGGCTTGGGCGGACATGAGTAGATCACGAAGGAGAGAATGCGGGGGATAATCGCACGCGAGAAGTCGAGAGTAACAGACATACAGCATTTGCGATCAATTTACAATGCGGTCGTTGGACAGTCGTGCGAAGAGACAGCAGGTACCTAGAGATGACAATGGCTAGCTAGAGCGACCGGGGGTAGATGGAGGAAACGGGCGGGGTGCTGCTGAAAACGACATGGAGTTGCGCTCGGGTCATGGAAGGGAGGGGTGCAGGTACGAACGTGGGGGGATGGTCATGGGGGGTTTTCGCCAACGCAACGCCTGACTCAGTTGAGGTCCTCGAGCTCGGCCTTCTTCTCCTTCTCGCCCTCCGCTGCAGCCTCGGCAGGCTTGGCCGGGTCCTCGACGGCATCGAAGTTCTCGACAAGGTCGGGGACGTCGTCGTCGTCATCGTCCGCGGCAGCTGCTGGTGGCCGCTGTTGGCTCTGCTGGATCGCTTGGTACGACTCTGCAAGCTTGCGGAGCGAGGCAAGCGAGTCGGGCCCGAGCTGGTTGAGGATGCCAGGGACGAGCTCGGTGAGCTCCTTCACGTGTCCGGTACCGTACACCGCCAACGTGTTGGCGGTCACCGCCGCGTGCACTGTACGAAGAACGGGATCAGTTCCTCCGCCACAGTTGCGCATATATAGACACAAGCGAGAGGGGTTACGCAAGTGCTGCCGAGAGTACCTCCGCGGTACACGCGCAGCACGATGGAGCGTAGGGAATAGCGTATGAAAGACAAGGACGCGCGACGTACCTTTAGGCGTGCTGAAGTGGAGGACGTTGCCGTCCTCGCGGAACATGTTGACCTCCTCGACACCAGGAATCGGCTGGACGTTGAGCTTCTTGAGTGCGCCCTGCAGCTTTTTGTCGTCCTGCGCGGTCGACGGCTTCGTCTTCCGCACGATCTTGCGACGCACGGTCCCCTTGCCGCCTGCGGACGCGTATGCGCGTGAGCACATCGTCGCACGCACCAACCTCCCATGCCCCGTCGCTGGGCTTCCTGTGGTCGGATTTGAGCGGGGAAAACGCACCGATCCTGTTCGCCGCAGCCTGCGCCTGCAGCTTCGCCAGCTTTTCGGGGTTCATGGTGTCGATGGTCGGGGATCTGGGACGTCGAGCTCGGCGGCGAGTTTTGGCTATTCGGCGTTGTCGAGAAAAGATTAAGGTTTGCACCCAAACATGCGCATACAACGCCTCCCAAATGCCACGCGAGTCCGGCGCTTACTCTCTTGTCCTAGTTCGAATCTCTACTAGTACGATGGCGTATTTCATCCGTGCCGCGACAATTGAGGACGTGGTAGGAGAGCATGCTCGCATGCTATTCAATCAATGTTGATTGATTTGTGGATAGGACGAGATTTTGCGGCTGGTGGTAGCTTTGGTATGTCCTTGAACGAGTCACTCACACTGAATTCATTGGACTTTGATCTGTCGTTTTTAGGCGACATACGAGAAGGAGCCCGAGTCCGTCAAGGCAACACCTGAACTGGTGGGCAATGATTTTTGTGCGCACATGCGCTACTAAAGTTTGTTATAGTATCGAAAGAACCTCTTCGAGACGCCCTATGCGCATACCTTGCTTGCGGTAGCAGGGACTCCCGAAACCCCTGGGAAGGCTATTGGCCTGGCCATGTACTTCTTCAATTATTCCACATGGACAGGAAAGCCCGGACTCTACGTATGTGATGTTGTGAATATTGAAGGACTGCATGCTGACTTGTTTAGCTCGAGGACCTGTTTGTCGACCCAGAATACCGCGGTAAGGGGGTCGGTAAGGCGCTATTCGGAGAACTCGGCAAAGTCGCGGAAGAGAAGGTTAGTAGAAGTGTGGGCTAGCTTGTCGTCTTCACAAGGTAATCGCCCACTCACATTCTCGCAGGATTGCGCTCGCATCGACTGGCAAGTACTCAAGGTGGGTCCAGCGGCTAATGCCTATGCAATGACTCATCTACGATGCCGAGATATAGTGGAACAAGCCATCAATCGAATTCTATGAGAAGACGCTTGGTGCAACCTCCATGTCCGAGTGGATGGGTATGAGGTTGCAGGGTTCGCAGATCCACAATCTGAGGAAGTTCCGCGCGAATTCTTCCTAAACACCATACCTTCGCTTTAACTGTCAGAAGATCATGAAGAAGGTCAACTCAATGTACTCTGAACATCTCCCACAACGCACTGTTGCAGTTTGATTACGGTCTCTTTCTCTGCTCCGACCACAGGCTACACGTATGTCTATTGTCCTGTATCGTTGTCTCACTTCGTGGTATCGCTAACTCCCGTAACGATTAGCACGTATCTAGCACTCACATTGAGTCCTCAGGGTGCATGCCAGCCGTAGCAATAGAACGAGTCGAAGACTCGATGGCTTACTTCCAGCCATGGAGAGAGCCGCGGTGACTGCGAGCTTTGCGGACTACCGTTTCGACACAAGTGAGGGTCAGGATAGCCTGAGACCGGGACTCCTTTGTGCCTGGAATATGGCATTTCATGCGAAGTCTCAACCTTCCGTCATTGCGATGATGGCATTGCCGGCGGTACACAGACGCCCACTAGACCTGCATACAGCGCACCCCATCCGACGGAATGTCGAGGTGAGTTTACTGAGAGTTGCTGTTGCTCAAGCTGTATTCTCATGGCCATCCGCTTCTACTCCAGAGAGGGGATTCTCGACTGCAGGCGAGGCAGGCCCGCCCTGTGAACGGCCAATTAGTCTCGTCGAGCGGCTCGCCACACTGCAGTGCTTGGCGGCCGACATGGAACGCTCGTATGATCGACCATAGCGCGCCGCCTAGTCCCCGCGCTCATCCAGGCATGCTTGCGGGTGGGTTCGGCTGCGCACACTATGCCTCGCTTCCGCTTCGCTGCCCCCACTGGGCAGTATATAGCGGAGCCCCACTATGGGCGCCTTTCCCCTGGCGCAGTCAGTCCTCTTCGCCCCGATGTTTGCGGCAGGTCTGCTTGTTCTTTCCCTGTTCTCTTCATCGCTGGCCGTCCCGTATCCTTCTCAGTCTCGACGCGACAATCTCGTAGTTCGCAGTCAGATCCGCGATGTCCCCCTTGGATTCAAGCCTCACATTCACGCGGTGCTTCCAGACGAGTTGGTCGAACTAACCCTGGCCATCTCTCAGGTTAACACGAGCGGACTGCATGAAACGCTTCTAGACATCAGCAACCCTACGAGCACCAACTACGGACGCCATCTCACCAAGCAGGAGGCAAGTGGGGTGGCGAACTCATAATCGCACAGGATCTCACCCCGCTCTGACAGGTCGAAAGGCTGGTCGCACCCCGGCCAGAGAGCTTGCAAGCTGTGACCGAGTGGCTGAACAGCAATGGCGTCACTCCGGCAGCAGCGTCCGCGTCTGGCGACATGCTCAGTGTCCGGGTGCCTGTCCGGCAAGCAAACGCTCTGCTAGGCGCGAGCTTTTCCATGTTCATCCATGAAGACACGAACACGACGATGATGCGGACCTTATCGTACTCGCTGCCCGACACGCTTCACGACCATATCAGATTTGTCTACCCAACTACCCAGTGCGTATTTCGTTGCTGCGAAGAAGAACGGACGCTCACAGACTGGGGTCCAGCTTCCTTGCTCCGGTGAAACGGAGGTTGGCTATCGTACAGGAGGATCTCCATAAGAGGGCAAGCGGCGTGCCTGCCTCATGTGCCAAGAAGACGACGCCCGAATGTCTGCAGGACCTGTACAACCTTCCCAGGTCTCCAGCGACGGCTGAACACAACAGTCTGTACGTGAGCGGCCTTGGAGGAGAGGTCGCAAGCGCCGATGATCTCCAGGCAAGTGCTCCTATACCGCATTCGGTGGATGAATCTCATGGCCCAGACTAGGACTTCCTATCAGAATTGAGACCGGACATCCGTGGCACGACTTTTGATGTCCTTCCTGTGAAGGGGTCCTTTGTTGACGGTCCTGGATCCGACGAGGCGGTGTGTTGAACTTCAGCTCTAGGGTGCATGCTTATCTCACTGGTCATACAGAACTTCGACATCCAGTACACAGTCGGTCTTGCGACGAACGTCCCAATCACGTACCTCGCTACTCCTGACAAGACGCGCGGCATCATCCTCCAGGACCTTCTTGACACTGTGAACTTCCTGCTCGCACAGGAAGAGGTCCCGCTCGTCCTATCGACCAGCTATCTGTTCACCGAGTCCGATGTTGGAGCTGAATATGCCGAGTGAGGAGGACGCTCTCTGCTAGATCTGACAGACCATTGTCCCACTAACGCTCGATACGCTCCCAGGACCATATGCAACATGTATGCGCAGCTAGGCGCGCGTGGTACATCCGTCATCTTTGCCTCCGGGGATAACGGTGTTGCAGGTGGCTTCCTACACGACCCTGCGAAGTGCGAAGACAAGCCATTCGTTCCGACATTTCCATCGACCTGTCCTTTGTGAGCATATATGCGGCGCAGTGTCGGCAGCCGGAAGCTGACTGTATGCTACTATAGCGTCACCTCCGTGGGCGCCACGAAGGACATCAGCCCCGAGTCCGCAGCGTCGTTCTCTTCAGGAGGGTTCTCCAACATGTTCCCGCGCCCCACCTATCAGTCCGAGGCCGTGGAACGCTACCTTGGCGCCCTTGGCAGCACATACGCAGGCCGATACAACTCGACTGGACGTGCCTACCCGGATGTGTCCCTGCACGGCGTCAACTACCTGTACAACCTGAACGGCAGATTCGGGACTGCGTTTGGCACGAGCACATCTACTCCCACCTTCGCCAGCATGATCGCGCTTCTCAATGATCGGCTGTTGAACCAGGGAAGGCCACCTCTCGGCTTCTTGAACCCGCTTCTTTACTCGGCCGAGTCAACCTTCACGGACGTTACGTTGGGCAACAATCCGGGCTGCGGGACGGATGGCTTTTACGCCGACGTGGGATGGGATCCGGTGAGTATCAATCATACTGACACGGCCTCTGCGGCAGTCTGTAGCACCGATGGGCGAGCTGACGACTATGCTCAGGCGACAGGCTTGGGTACACCGGACTTCAGCCGCCTACTCAATCTGTTGACCGGGGAAGTGATAACTCTGACTAATCGGGACTCGCAGAACGCTGCTCGGACAGTCAGACTCTCAGCGATGCATATATGCGCTCTCGCATGGACGCTTGCGATGTTCATAATGGACTTTCACGGCATAGTATAGTTACTGCAACGTCCAGCCTTAGATATGATAATGGGGTTGAACGTAATCATGGTGCGTGTCACACAGTTGTCCAGGCTGGACTTGGTTCTGGATAGCCATACTGACGTGCCTCTTCCAGCGTAGTACAAATAAACATCCTCATAGTAGTCTCTCGTGTTTTCGGACGGCCCACCGAAACAACGCTCACCGTCCTACATCGCGACGACGGTATCAAGCATGACCACGAGTGTGTGACGAGAACATTCGCGTGCAATGCACATTGCAGACGGCAGGCAGCCCTCTGATCGATCTTGGCAGTGGCGCTTTTCTGCCCCTTCTTTGGCTATGTGTAAGCTGACTGACACTTGCAGACTCGACCTCGCTCGATCTCCAGCCATCGTCACGGCATTCTTGCTCTGCTCAGATCCTCCGCTGTGAATGCGTACGTATTCGTGGTTTCAGCCACAGAGCCTGCTGCCTGAATGTCCTGCGTTTGACCATGAGAGGTCTCCGGCTGTTACATCAGGATCGACAGCTCGCAGCAAGCTCGCAGTACCAAGGTCCAAGCCGATTGGATCGAATACATCCACGCGGCGGTGCCCATCAATTTTGCCCTATCCGGGGGCAGGACTTTTGATGCCATGTGTAGTTCAACTCTATCGTGAGTCTCGTCATCACCGTTCCTGCCTATCCACGCATCGCTTTGTCCCGGCAGTCGGTGTTGTGCGGTCAGGTTCATCACACCGACCTATATCGCTTCAGGAGAAGGTCAGGCTACATCAACGCCTTCGGTGGAGTCAGCCTATCCCATGCCGGCGCCTCCGACATGACTCGCGGCTGTGGTACATAAAAAGGACCAATGCGTCTGGACATCTGGGTTTTTTCTTCTTGCCGGTTTTCCCCTTCTTTCTCGTCATTCTTTTTCCCTTCTTTCTTTTCTCCACGATGTTCCTTCCTGCAGCGGGCCTGCTATTCTTGTGCCTTGTGCACTCAGTGTTCGGCAGGCCCGCTCTGGAGCGGTCCTCGAAGCTACTCGTACGGAGCGAGCTCCCTTCTGTCCCTGTCGGGTTCTCCTCTGGTGATCGCTCCCCGGACAGTGAAACGCCGATTCAGTTGACGATCGCATTGCCTCAACGCAACATCGAGGCGCTTCATAGAGCGGTACTGGACATCAGCGACCCCGACAGCAGCAACTACGGTCGGCATCTCTCCAAGTCGGAGGTAAGCTATGCAGGCTACTGAGTGTGTTTGTGTCTTGTCCGTGCTCATCTGACATCTTCAGGTCCAGCAGCTGGTCTCTCCGGAAGAAGAGAGTACGGAGGCTGTCACGGGTTGGCTGGAGAGAAACGGCATCACTCCTCTCTCCATCTCCGCGTCTGGAGATATGCTGCAGGTTGAGATGCCTGTGGGACAGGCTAACGAGATGCTCGGAGCCAACTACTCGACTTACGTGCATGACGCGACGAACACAGCGATGCTCCGCACCCTGTCGTACTCACTCCCTGAACGACTTCACGACCACATTGCATTTATTTATCCCACCACACAGTGAGTGTGGGTATTGAGCCATATTAGATCTGATGCTGATATACGGTCCGTGAGGTTCATCGCACCCGTCTCTCAAGCTGTGCCGATCCAGGCGTTCGCTCCTCAGACCCTGACTCCCCAGACCCTTACTCCTCGTCCGCGCTGGTCCACTAGAGCGGAACCGTCTTCCTCGTGCGCCAAGAGGACCACGCCGAAATGCCTTCAAGACCTATACAACATCCCTGACACTCCGGCTACTGCCGACGGAAACAGCATTGCGGTCAGCATCTTTGGCAACGAGCTAGCTGACTTGGGCGATCTCAAGGTTTGTGCTCGATCTGTCCAACGTCGATTATATCTCTGAACAGACAGTAGGACTTTCTTGCTCGCGAGCGCCCCGACGCGAAGAATGGGTCATTCACGCTCGTCCCTGTCGACCACGAGCCCTTCTCTGGTGCTGCAACACCAGAAGCGGTGCGTAAGCCGTGATCGAACCCGCTACGTAGCTGATCGCAAAGGCAGACTCTCGATATCCAGTATACTGTAGGCCTGGCGACGAACGTTCCCGCAACTGTCGTATCTGTCGGTAACTCGAAGGCTCGCGGTATCACAATCGACAGGTTCATCGCTGCGGTCGAGTTCTTACTCGAACAGGACACGCCACCCCTGGTTCTTTCGACCAGCTTCGGGTTCAGTGAGCCCGCTGACAATGAGGCGTTTGCGGGATTGGCGAGGCAGGCGTTCCTTACACCTATGTTCTTCTGCTCACACGGCTCATTCGTTGTATTAGGAGGCTTTGTGACATGTATGCGCAACTTGGCGCAAGGGGCACGTCCGTCTTGTTCGCTTCGGGCGACAGCGGCGTAGCAGGGACCTTCTTCAACAACCCCGCTAACTGCACCGACCGCGAGTTTGTGCCCACTTTCCCTGCCAGTTGTCCGTTGTATGTGCTGCGATTCGTCTCATTGGCAGTACGGTTGATGGGATCTTCTGTAGCGTCACGGCTGTCGGCAGCACCGAAGGCTTCAGCCCGGAGACTGCCGCCCCGTTCTCTTCTGGAGGGTTCTCCAACATCTTCCCCCGGCCTGCGTACCAGGACGAGGCAGTGAAAGGGTACCTCGAGATACTCGGCGACAAGCACGCGTCGCGGTTCAACGCCAGCGGCCGCGCGATCCCCGACGTCTCCGCTCAGGGCGTGAACTACGTGGTCAAGATGAACGGACGGAACAAACTCGCCGTCGGGACGAGCGCGTCCGCGCCGACATTCGCGAGCGTCATCGCGATGCTCAACGATGAGCTCTTGAATGCGGGGCGGCGTCCGCTCGGGTTCCTCAATCCCTTCCTCTACTCGCGGGGGGCAGCAGCGTTGAATGACGTGACCTCGGGCAGCAATCCGGGCTGCGGCACGGAAGGCTTCCCAGCAGCCCCGGGATGGGATCCTGTACGTATCAGGCACGTTAGTCCTTCTCTCGTCGCATCTACTGAACACTGGTCAGGTCACCGGTATGGGCACACCGGACTACAACAAGCTCCTCTCCGCCGTCTTTGGGCGTCCGGTACCGAAGAGTTTCTTGGGAAATGGTGCGGCGTCAAGCGCCGTGAGCTTCATCCCATACTTTGTGCCTTTGGCTGTTGGATTGCTGGTGGCAATATGATATCTACACTGTCCACAATGCTAGCGGATGCTCGTTTATGTCATGCTCCATCATGAGCTTGAGTCATCCACCCGTAGCACTGCGACATCCGTTGTCATTCGGTGTTCACGCATGACTAGTCACGTCGTGTAGTCAACCGAAGTGGTGGTGAGTGGTACATTGATCAAGGAAAGGCAATTTGGATTCCACTACTGACTAACCACCGTCGGCTCGAGCCCATCAACTACTTCGAGGGAACCTGAACACTGAACGCAGGGATCGCTGTAATCTGTGTGTGGGCGCTATCGACGAGTCAGACCGACGCAATGAAGTCCGCCCTGTTCGATCCTGCGGTCCCGACTGGGACGACGGTCGGCTCGATGATGGAGCGTTTGTCTCGGCAGTGGTATCCAGGTCGATCTCCAAAGTCCATATTCTCATGCTCTCGTCGAGCTGGGCGCCGACCATCGACTCGTGAAGGCAAAGATCTATGACACCGAAGCCTGGTACCTCTAATGCGACTGGCCAGTTTACCCGTGTCTGCAGGAGAACATATGGGGCACTGGAAGCACGCAAGCTGTAGGCCCAGGACCAACGGAGAGCCTGACTGACATCTTGGACGACACTGTCAGTCGCCGCACAGCCAGGTGGGAGGAGGTCCACGCTGAACTTGAACCCCGGGTAACGCTTCATTCCTTCCAGTTCGATATTGGTGTGGGTGGACTCGGACTCGATATGAATGACGACACCTGGACCCGGCTCAGGCCCTGGTTTTAGTAGGATAACCTGATGGTATTCAACGGGGCTGTCACGCTTGAGGATCTGAGCTGTGTAACCCCATTGCTCAAGGACGCGGTTTGTCCAGGGAGAGAGACAGATGGCATATGGCAAGGGCTGCATGGATGTGGGATCCTTGTTCTTGAAATGGGTCTGCCTTTGAAAAGCAGGCGATGGAGAGTCGATGTATATGGTACGTATTCGGACCGAAGTGATGATGCCATGGAATAGGGCAACCCCGGCTCCAAGAGGGTACAGATCTGATACAGCAGATCGGTGGTAAGTCTCACGCCACCACCCTGTGTGCTCGGCCTCTAGAAGGCGGTAATGGTTGTCTTTCTCGATACTGGGATGCAACAAGAGGGCAATCAGTTGTCCGTCTTGGTCTGTGCAGGCAAGCAGAGCTAGATGGCACCCTTCTGAACCTGGGAGAGGCACGAGAGGTAGCGTTATCCGTACGCCAATATTTGTGATGGTATGTTCTGCAATACCCAGGGATTTTCGTCCAATGCGCCGACCGAGGTGTTTGAACGTGATTGTTGAAATGGACCCGGATGCTTGGAAATGGGTAGGATCCGGTGCAAAGAGGGAAACATCATCTCTAGTGTTGATCATCTCGTATGCTTGAGGATCTCTAGGTAGGGTAGGGCCCCATGCGAAGATGCTTTGATCCGCGCTACGCTGGAAGATCTCCTCCTGGAGCCGTATGAACGCATTGCGACCTTCACCGTATATTGTAGGCATGTAGATCCCGAAGATACCCATGAGGGAGTACGCCTCATCCTCAATTCGAGTTGTTTTGCGTTCCGCGGCCCAGGACATGCGTCTGGCAACGCTCACCGAATCTAGGGATTTGTGGTGCAGTAGGATGTCCCGGTCGACTCCGGTGATCTCCGTGAGTTCCTGAACAAGGATGGCTTTTGAACACAACATCTGCCATTCCTTTGAGAAGAAGGTGAGGCGAAAAGGCGCGATGAGCTCCTGAAGGGTCCAGCCTCTCGAGAACCACTCGCTCCGCCGGAAAGCGGATTTCGGCGTGCGCGGATCCTCTTCGCTGCCGACGTCGTGCAGGTATACGCAACAGACTTGTGCACGGGAGTACCACTCGTACATCGAGTTGATGGCCTCGGACAGTTCCGCGCTGCTCGTCTTGTCGATGCAACACGAGTCCATCCATCCGTATCGATACCCGCAGGCCCGGGCGACCGCGCAGAAGTTCCGTATCTTTGAGGATACCCTCTCGTCGGCACACAGGGGGGAGATAACCGCGGCTCCGGTAGAGGAGGCCTCCTCCCTACGAACCGGGTCCCTTTGGGTGGTCTGAGTTACCCGGTAAGTAGGAGGAACGAACGATAATAGAAGTGGGATGTACCTTGGGTATCTGGTCGTTGTTGCGAACCTCTGCGCGGCGCGAGGTTATGTCGAGGGGCTCTTCGGGATCCCTCTTATCGGTGGAAGGCTGGACAGCGCCTTCACCCGCTCCAGACTTGAGATCACGAGGTACATCCGCTTGAATCCTTTGGAGATCCTGCTCGGGCTCCCTGAATACGGTTCGTGATGACAAGGAAAGATGAGACGCACTTGAAAGCTCTGCTCGCCCTTCTTGTCCCACACATGCGATAGGATCATATAGGTCGCGTCAGCAGGGTTATTGACCCAATGAAATTGCAGTGTATACGTGTCCAACAGTCGCATCTGAAGGTGTACTTGAGCGTCGGGCCAACGAACCGGTCAACGATAGAGTAAGAAAGTGGGGAAGCCCGGGGGATGCAGAGACTGTTATATGCGCTGGCGGCGCAGAGGTGGCTGTGGTATGCACGACATAGACCACAATAAATTGACAGCCCGAGCGTCAGGCTGGTACCGGTCAGATCATCGGTAGCGAGGGCTATACGGAGTAAGGGTAATCAGTCAGGACAGTGCGTCAAGGGAGCTCAAGACTGAGGGCACCTTGAACCGCGTGCCGGTGCTGGTGGACTTCACGAAGCAATGCAGGAATCGCAGGGTTCACGCCGGTCAGATGCATGGAAGTAAAAGACGGGGTCTATAAAATAAGTACAACGACAAAGGAAGGTGATGCTTCGTCTGCAAGAGGCAATGCTCTGCGAATGATGTACACAGATATCGTATGGGGATTACTCAATTCGTATGTGAACGGGACGGTGACGGTGGTGATACAATGAGGCGATTAGGCATGTATGGGAGGCAGATACGATATCTCTTTTGTACGTGTACAGAGTCCGTGGCGGTCCGTGATTTGCGGGGTCAAGAATGGTGGTGGTGAACGGTCAAGAGGGAACGATCGTAGTGGTAAAGAAGCCACGTCAAGTATGGTGGTCAAGAGGGTGAATATACAACGACTCAATCCAATCTGTTGAGAATGGTCATCAGTCCGGGGACGTCCTTCGCGTTCTCGATGGCGACAGGGCGTTGAGGGTCACGCCTGTCCGAGCGGGCGGCGTTCGCGCGATAGGTGATCTGAAGCGAAGACGGTCAGCAACGGAAGAGAAGAAGCACTGTAACATATGGAAACCGTCGTGGTGCAGGCTCAGGTGGCGCAGACAATCATGCAATTCCCTCCGGGACTCCTCGAGGCTTCGACTCGCACGGGGATGGAGGGTCACATTACCGGTCGAGTCAGAAGCCAGAAGGTACCGAGGCTAAAACACGTTGCTTGCGCGCGGAGGCGTGTCAATACGGACTGCGGAAGCGCCCGCAGGTCGCTGGTGGCGAAGGGCGAGAGACGGAGGGCAAGCCGGCAGCACGACAACCCCTCAGGCCTCCACGACGTTCGACCTGGAAGGAGAGGCGAAGCGACGGAGGAACAACACTCACATAGACTCGGAACGTCCCGTCGGACCGATGCCGCGGTCCACAGATTGTGCAGGTCCACCTGGTGGACGATGATCGCCGGAGACGGTCAGCAACGAGATATGAAGGCAAGAAGAAGGGAAGGGCGACTACGCACTGTTCGTCGACCAGGACATTCGCACCGACATCCAACGCCTTCTGGTACAACATCCCCCTCACCGCCCGGAGGAGCTTCGCAGCGTCGACGCCGTCGCGACAGACGAACGTCTCGTGCTCCTCGAGCGGCACCTTGCGCGCCGACACGACGTCCTTCCCGGTCAGAGAAGGGTGCGTGAGAGGCTCGGCGCCGGAGGAGGACTCGACGTGGTGCTCCTTGGCCTTCCCGCGGTGCCGGCGCATTTTCACGAAGATGTTGGCGACGCTGGAGACGCGGAGAGGCATGTGCCCGCTGTTGGACGAGCCGGACGATGCGCGGGCGAAGAGAGGGGACGGCGGTGGGGACGACATGGCGAGTGGAAGGGCGTACAGCGAGAGAAAGACAATAGAGGGTAGAATGGGAGGAGTTTAAAGGAGTCTGTCCCAGACTCACGCTCTTGTCGCACGCCGGATGTTGCCTCTTATGGAAGGTATCGCAACACCTCCGCCTCTCCGAGATTCCGGAGCCACAAATTGCTCCGTGATGCGCTCATGAATGATATGAAATGCTCCAGCCTTCTTCCTCTCCGTGATTTCATGAAATGATCCTCTAAGTACGGCTCATGGTACAGAGCTCTCGACGGTATGGTGAGCATGCGATCTTCCTCCTACATTCCTGCAAACAAACAATTCACGCGATTTGTCGCAGGGAATGGCATACGATTGAAATGCAGGTAGCAAGAAACTAAGCGAGGGCCGAACATGCTCGGAGGGAGACAAAAGGGAACATTGATGCATTGCTGATGCATGACGCGCTAGAAGCAGCAGAGAATGTAGCAGGTTCAGGAGGCGCGGATATGGCATTCTCACCTCGCCGGGCCAGCGAATGATTGTGACGTGTTTCTGTAATTGAGGATCCGCACATTATTCGTCGTCCTGTTTTGGGGCAGGATGGGAACCAATTGAGCGGAAATTGCGGGAACATGGCGCTGAAGCAACGCACTGTTGAACGCACGTTCGCCGGAGGAGCTCTTTAAAAGAATATGAATGCAAAGGCCTAGAAAATCCTACACCGGTGGAAGCATCAGCTGAGAGTCAGACAGAAACGAGCGCAGGCACACTAGAAACCCTATACCTGGTTCCAGACCGCCTCGATGCCAGACTCACCACGTTGGAAACGTACCCAGCAGAGCTAGACACGTGCACGGTCTCGCATCCGCCACCCGCATAGCAAGACACGACCAACATGTTGTGCCAACCAAATCGCCCAATTGCCCAAGCGGAGCCTCCCTCTGAATATCCTCGCATGACGACAATTTGCGACACATATGTCGATGTGTTGGTCAGCCAACGAGGGACTTACGAAGGGATAGCCTCCCTGACGAAGAATGAAGAACCATCCATCCGCCCACAAGTAACCCGCCATCATGTTGGTGGCGCAGACACTGGCGGGGGGACACCATTGACTCGACCTCGAGTCTATCGTCGACGCCGTCAAGAAGTTTCCAAGGCCTTGCTGCAGCATGAGAGCAGCCCGAAGGCCGCACCGACGGCGGACCAGCCGGTAATATGCCCCTCAGCGAAGTGGTGGTGTGAAGACCTATGTTGCGCATTGTGCGTGGATCCGGACGGCCGTCGTTCACCCTTTCGATGCAGACGAGGAAGCGCAGGGTGTCTACTATCTGACTGACTCGTCATCCTGGGTTGAACGACAGAATCAAACGAAATGCCAATCGCGGAGTACTAGGCACTCACCTCCTGCGAGAGATCTCGCAAACGACCAGGTAGTATGAAGGAGAACGTCAGCACCGTGCGAGAGGACGCCACGCATCCCTCAGGCTCCTACAATGAGTTCACGGATGAGAGCAAGCGCGGATAGGCCATCTAATGTGCGGTTGGAGCATTGGGCGGGAGCAGGCTTCGTCACAAACGCCTCCCAGATAACCCACGGACGGTGTTACATAGTACGAGACTAGAGAGTGTGCCTCGACAAGGCCCAGATGGTGGAGGATAGGCAACACGCACGTGGTGTAGACGCCTGAACTATAAGATCGCACACAGTCTGAGTGAGCGCGCCTCCACCTTCTCCCCATCCTCCCTGGAGCCCCTCGACACTCTGAAGCCGTAATGACAAAGGGCGAAGATTTCTATGTAAGTGAGGCTCGTTTATGTGACCACCGAGTATGCTGATTCTTGTGGTCAAGCAACAACTCTGGCAATCACTCCTCGATTACTGGCGCAACAGAGAAGACGCAGCGTTCGAACCTGGAACAGTCATTGACCTTTCACAATGGAGCACCCTTTGGGGATGCTGGCCCATTCTGATTGCAACTAAAGGTCGACTTTACGTGCGCGAGGAGTATGATAGGATGTATCAACGGTTGGTCGCAGCCCACAAAGCCGTCGACCCAATGCACCAGGGTGTCGTTGTTACTGGCCAACCCGGCGTAGGTGAATACACTGCTGCTTGCACTTATTCCTGTACTCACATGGCTCGTAGGCAAGTCGTGTTTTGGTATCTACGTTCTACTTCGGTGCTTGGCAAAGGGTCAGGACGTCATCTATGCACTCGATCAGCGGGACCCCATCCACTTCCATGCCGACGTCGTCGCCGTCATCCACGACGCGGCGTGTAATGATCAATACCGCGATCATCCCGGGATGCGGAAGTGGTTGCTCATTGAACCCGGCATCAATGAGAACCCTGTCCGCCTGGGCCTCCTTCATGATTCACTCTACCGCGTGGCGTTCATATCGCCCAACAACGACAAGAGGATGAAGCGTCTGATCACTGTATGGAATTTCAGTATGTGGGTCATGCCTGTTTGGACTGAGCGCGAACTTGTTCAACTGTACGTTTAGTACGCTCTGTTATACGGTTGCGACATGCTGACACTGCCCGCTAGCTATTCCCACCATCTGTTCTCGTGCGGGATGTATGACTCGCTGAACATACAGGACCGAGATGCTGAGTTCGTGTATTTTGTCAACGTTCCTTTTCTTTCATTCACCCGAATCAGATCCAGAGTGAAGTACGCTATCGAATGGGCCGGTCCGTGCCCGCGTGATATCAACTTATGGGCCGACAGGCCACAACTCTTCGACGACCTCATCGAGGGGGCCGTCCAGGACATCCGGGGGCAGAAGCTCACGCCGCTCACTTACCCTGCTATGTCCTCCTGGCACGACTTGACCAGTGAGATTCTCACTCTCATGGACAGACGACCATGCGGAAAAGCGGTCGACTGCAACTTGAAGGACGACATGTACGATGTGACAATCAAGACAGAGTCCATTCGTACTCGGCTGTGGGGGCGTTGACTGCCCCACACCCATGTCAACGCCGTGATCCGCCTGTGACGATCAATGACATTGACACTGGCGAAGGGTTAGACGAAGATTGGCCATGACGACCGTCCAGACAGACAAAGGAGAGAAGCAGGGAGAAGACAGAGACGATGGTAACTCTATGCACTCGAGCCGGAGTCTATCGTGGACGCTGTCAAGTTTCCGAGGCCTTCCACGGGATGGGAGTCGCCCGAGAGCCAAACGGTGATGCATCGACAACGGCCCGACCTCATAGTTACAAAATGAAGCTTGCATGCGAAGTTCTCTTGGAGGTGGGACATCGGTTGCGTTGTATGACCCGAGACCGTAGTTTCAAAGCGGACCTTGCTGTCCTATGACCCGTACCTGCGATATACAAGTCATATCGCTACAAATGATACATGGAGCACTTCAATGAGCAGTGGAGTTGGCTGCCCCCTTCAAGCTTCAATCATCGCCACCGATTCCACCCCACTCAGCGTACTCCTCCTGCTTGACCTTAGGCTTCGCCTTCGACTTCCGGACCTTCGTAGGGACAAGGTCGTCTCCCGCCTCGACCTTCTTCATGCCGACCATATTCTCATGATCTACAGTACAGCACGCTGTCAGTCCAAGCCAAAATCGAGGAGGAAGTCAAGACGCACATTCACCCGCCACGAAGTCGTCCGCGATCGACCGCACGCCCGACGTGATGTACCGCGTCGACACCCCGCGCGCGACGAGCGGCTGGGCGAGCATCGCCTTGAGTTCAGCTTTCAACGCGGCAGTCTTCGCGTGCGCCGCCTTCCGCTTCTGCTTCGACGGCTCAGCCGCATCGTCGTCGCTACGATCGCCCCGACGGGAACAGTCAGCACGCCGATAGAATGGGAGCGGAAGGGCACGATACCTGGCGAGATCAGAGTCGAGCTCGATCTCCATCGCCTCCGCGGTCTCCTTGAGCCAGTTCCGCTCGTGCTTCTCCTTCTTCGCCTTGTGCTGCACCGAGTCGATCTCGCGCGCGAGCTGGATCCGCGCCTTGAGCTTGTCGAGCATGTACAGCTCGACTGGCATCTCTGCGATCTCTTCCTCCTCTGTGCGTGCGACTCCATTCAGCACATGCACGTCAACGGAGTCAGCAATGCAACTCACGTCTGCCCAGGTTGTGCATCAACGCCCGGACGAGCTTCCTCTCGTCCGGCGCGCACATCAGCAAGCTAAATCCACGCCTCATTGCGCGCGCCGTTCGACCGTTCCGGTGCACGTAGGTGTCTGCGGTCCGAGGTGCCTGGTAGTGCACGACGTGGTCTACGGCCGGGATATCGAGACCGCGGGCCGCGATGTCGGTGGCGAGCAGGACCGAGTTCGGCGTAGACTTGAAGCCGTCGAGGTTCTTGAGGCGCTGACGCTGCTCGAGCTGCGAGTGGAGAGGGAATGCGGATATGTTGAGTAGCTCGAGGAGCGGGAGGAGACGGCGGATGCCGTCGATGGCTGAGAGAAACACCAGGGTGCGACCGGGATAGCGTAGCAAAAAGTAGTAGAGGTATGCATCCTATGACTCGGTCAGCAAGGGACGATTGGAGAGATAACGTGTTTCGCACCTTCTGGTTTGCGAGACACTCGATCTTGCTTTCTTTGAGCGTCGCGACAACACTCCCGACCGGGCTGATGTCTACGACTGCAGGCTCTGGGTCACGGAAATCCAGGCGCAAGAGTAAGTCGTCCAGAGTAGACGCAGGCTTCTCGTTCTTCTTCCTCCGCTGGCGCGAGCGCCGCTTGAGATTCCTCTGCAGGTCCTTGCTGAGCGTCGCCGAGAAGACGAACGTCTGCAGGTCGCCAGCCTTGACACCCTCTTTGCTATCCTCGGGTTCGCCCTCTTCGTCATTGACACCATTCTCCGGCTCAATGAGATCGTCGCTGAAAGTATCTCGATTAGAGGAAAACATATGTATCGCACCAAGACATGACTCACTCAGTCTTGCGCAGGGTTAGTCGCAAGATATTGTCGAGCTCAGCAAAGTGGCCCGTTTCGATCATGCGGTCAGCCTCGTCAAGAACAAGGAACCGCAGGTTCTCTATCTGACTGGCCAGCTCGTCATCCTAAGGCATACGTCAGTATTAAGTCATATCCAAATGCAGCATGTATGCGTACCTCCTGCAAGATATCCCATAGACGACCGGGAGTCGCGACTAGAACGTCGACACCGCGCGAGAGGATGCGACGCTGCTTCTGCGCGGACATCCCTCCTACAACGGCGGCGACGCTCACCAATGGGGGGTGTTTCGGCTTGTCCTCGACAGCCTCCGCAGCTGCCTTCGCTTTCCCCTTTCCCTTATCCTTCTTTGATGCAGCTGCTGTGCCGTCCCCATCTTCTGTCTCCACGGACACGGCGGTCAGGCACGCGTTGAGGTGAGATGAGACCTGGAGGGCGAGTTCACGCGTCGGAGCGAGAATCAGAGCGCGAACAGGTCGTCTGGTGTGCGCGTTGGGGATTGGGCGCGAGTAGGCCTCGACAAGGAGATGGTGAAGGATGGGCAAACCATAAGCCAATGTCTTTCCTGAGCCCTGCACCGTAGATGAGCCATGAACAGGGAGAGGAACACATCGTCTGGACGTACGGTTTCTGCCACACCTACTACATCCTTGTTCTTCAGCGCGAGGGGCAAAGTTTGCTCCTGAATAGGCGTAGGGGTGATGAACTTCTTGGCGAAGAGTGCTCGAGCGAGTTGTGGGTGGAGGTGGAATGGATGCCAGGCAGGAAGAAGAGACTTGTCTGTTGTGGGTTCGGCGAATGCTTAGGGACGCGTTTGATGGAATATGGGCATACCGTCAAAACTAGCAGGCTCTGGGAGTGCGTCAACATCCAGTATCTTGCCTGAAGATTCACCAGCAGGATTCTCCATGTCCTTGCTGTCGTTCACATGCTATATATGCGGTCAGGTTCTGTAGGCTCACGCAATGCGCGCAGCACGCACCCTGAAGGATACCACCCTTCCTCCATCCGTCTCCTCGTAGATAACATCAACATCCTCGACCTCTTCTAACTCCAGAAAACCGTCGAGGCCTGTTCCCAGATCTGCTTCACGCGGCTTCGCGACCTTTTTCCACGGTAAATTGTCTGTCAGCACATGCTTCGTCTTTGCGCGCTTCGCAATAGAGGATGCGGAGGGTTTTGTCTTTCGTTTGAGACCAAGAGTCATGGTGGAGGCTGGTGGAAGCAGTGGGTAATCGACTGTCAGTGTCCAGGTTTCCAACCCAGCAAATTCTGAAGATCGAGATCTCGGTGGTTGCCGCAAGCCAGGGTCCGGAACTCCGGCCCGGACACAGAACGTCAACGCGCGTCTGGGATATGCGTTCGTCCTGCTCCGAGTCCTACTGCCAGTGCCTCAGCTTAAGTTCGAAGCCTCACCGTCCCCTTATCTGACTCACTGCTGTACCACGTCTCTCGGAGCCCCACGGATACGATGTCCAACCCATCTCAGCCTTCGCGCCCACAACCCGCTCCGTCCCCATCGTTTCGCGCAGCTCGACCGACACGAGCAGCGTCTGGTCCTCCTCGTCCACTTGCTCGTCGACCATCTCTGTCCGGAGTTGCTCTCACAAACCCCGTCACAGGTGCCGCAAAGATGCAGCGAACCTCGAAGACTACTCAGAAGCTTGTCGTTCTTCCAACTGCACCCCAGACGAAGGCCCTACCTCCCGAGGTCGAGGAAGATGAAGATGCGCTGCTTGGCTACGAGACCGATCAGGGCGTCCGTGAACACAAGAACGCAGGAGAGCGGATGACGAAGGATCAAAGAGAGAGGGCGGGCTTCAGGCGGATCACGGCGTATTGTCTTGCCCAGAGCTTCAAAATGAAGTTGCTGGCGAGCTTCCTGAAGCGGGAGCATAATGTCAAGCCCCGTATCTACGACGAGGCGATGTACGTCGTGAGTGATGTCCCAATTACTACTTCGAATGAAGGAGTCTTACCGTGCACGAGATGTACCACCTCCCACTCCTCCCGGGTTATGGACCTGGATCCAACATCCGCTCCTCCGCGCCCCCAGAGTCGGCAGGGCACGAAGACCTCGGTTTCTCTGACGCTGAGGAAGACGGCTACCAAGGCACCTACTTCTCCTCTGTGCAGCCCTCCACTTCGCCCGGTATTGGAGAACTGGGCTTCATGCCCTCTGCATCACCGGAGACTCTTACCCACAGTCGACCTCTCGCAAGTCCCGAGATACAGGAGGCAACTTCCTCCCAGCAGCACCTGCTCCAGCAGGAACATCATCTCAGTCCAGAAGACATGAACCCTGCCATTGCATCCGCGCCTCACGCCGGACCACCACGGTCGTCGAAGCGATCCAGCAGACGTGCGCCTGCTACAGAGGCGCACAACTTCGCCGAGGCCATCTTCTTCGAGTACGGGGTGGTCGTCTTCTTCGGGCTACGAGAGGATCAGGAGCTAGGGATTGTTGAGGATATCGAGGGCGCAGGGATCATGACTCGCCCAATCCCCCACGACGACTGGGAGGTCGAGGCGTGTCACTACTCGGTACGCTGTTCTCACATGCTGGAAGAATGTATGCTTACGGTCTTCACCCGTCTAGCACGATCCTAACATCGCATTCCCGCGCATATACAACGACTTCTTTAGTACGTCCCTTCCCTTCGACAGCACCGCTACTCTGAGACTGATGTATGCGCAGCGTTCAAGACACATTCGCACCTCCTCCAACTATCCGTCGCCCACGCGCTGGCTCAATCCACCCTCCTCGCACATTACGAGACGCTCGCGCATCGGATCCTCTCCTCCCCACGTACGCGCTCTATCCCCGCGCAGCTCGCACAAACAGGCGTCCTCGCTCTATCTCGCAAGGACGCGCTCAAGCTGACCGGGCGCCTGTTCACGCTGAGGCGTGACGTCAACCTCGTGAGCAACGTCCTGGACATTCCTGAGCTGTTCTGGGACGAGGCGAGCTTGAAGGCGCTATACGATGCGGTGAGAGAATACATGGAGATCGGGCCGCGCGTGCAAGTGCTGAACGAGAAGATCGCCGTGGCGGAGGATTTGGTGAGTCCGGATGGCCTCAGTTGAGAGTATCGCGAGTCGACCCCACTGACTGTGATCGAATGGGCCACAGCTTGGGGCGATACACGACCACCTCAACAACAACGCGATGGACCGAATAACGTGGATCATCATCTGGTGAGCGCGCTTCTCCGATCTTTATCCGCCTCGCTAGTTGCTGGATGATCTCGGTCGGGTTGCTGATTCTAACCGTTTGTGGTTTTGTCCCCAGGCTGATCGTCGTGGCGTGCCTCGTAGAAGTGGTGAGCGTGGTTCCCTTCCCTGGCAGCGCACATCACAGTTGGACTCACCGCTCGATTGCAAGGGCGAGGTCATCGCGCGGCTCGTCGTGCACGCCACGATGGGTGGCTCGACACCGCCGCCGCTCACCGCGGCAGAGGTTCTCAGCAGCATGTCTCGCGAGGACGCGATTGCAGCGCTGGATCGGATCGCGCGTGGACTTCCACCGCTATAGCGCACTTGCCTCGTCTAGTGTTATGACGTCGGGTATGGATGTTACGTCTGCGTGTACACGCCTCTTCCCCGCATGGCTTTGTACAGTGCGCGTCGATCGGCTGGACGCTTTGAATCTGAGCTGCGCATACAGACAGGACAGCACGCCCTCATGTACATGTACATACCTGTACTACTACGACATGGCAGATGGACGTCCAGACGCCCGCCCCGTACCCTCCCCCTTCCACGCATACCAAGGAACATCGTTCGTGCTGCGACGACTGCGGCCATGCGTCCCCAAAGCGTGCGCAGCACGGTTCGAAGCCTTGCGGACTCTCGAGTCTCGCTCGCTATTTAAATGAAGATGGTGTTTGCCCCCGGCAATATTGGGGAATTAATTAACCACGACGCTGAGTCTGCGCAGTGTGCTCACTCTCTGGTCCGCTCGCCGTGCGTGCGCGCGCAGCAAGGTTCGGTGGTATACGTGCCCACATCGGTTGACCGACCGCACCAGCGCAGCCCAACGAGCCGTCAGATCTTCAGACCTCGGCCCCCGCCTGCGCAAGATAGCGTGGTATCGGGACTCCCGTCACCCGTCAAGCTGCAATACGGTTCAGTATCCAACCTTGGCGGGGTGCCATCGCTGGAGCTTGAAGCTTGAGCTTGACGCTTCGCCTCCGCGCGGAACCGTCGACCACCAGATAGTACTAGTGCTTGAGTACGATTCGGATACGTACATGCCACAGCAGACCGTCCGTGGCATAGTCTCATGCCGGTGCCCAAGCCGAGGCCGAGGACACCGGGAGAGCCAACGGTTGGCGTTGCTATTTCCGCGCAGCCGCCTTGTCATGGCCACCTCAACGTTAACGCCCCCAACGTTCAGCGTTCAGCGTTCGACGCCCGGGACCCGAGTCGCAGTATTGCTCGGCGGGACCGCTGGCTTTAGGCGTCTGCTCTTGGCGTATGGCACCGGGATGGAGCGTTGTATATGATGCGGAGGTTTGCAAAGTAGCGAAGGTCGCCTACGGGCACTATCCTCACCTCCGGTCAACACCGCCGAGCGTTGCGAATCGAACCAGACAGGAGTTGGCGATAGGGCCAGCGAGTACAGCATGGTGTGCTGCAGCGCGCATTGTACCGGAGACTGTACGCAGTGGGAGTCTGTCTGAGTACGCACAGCGCGAGATGCCCGACGGTCGCCGAAGAAGCTACGGCGGAAGAGATGGGGGTCCTGGCGTTGCCGGCACCTGTCGGGCGCATCTCCATCTGCGTCCGCAAGAGTCTAGAGATCACGCTGCGCAGGTGCGCGTCGTAAGGTCGCGCGGGTCAGGGGTGCGCACAGACGGGAATGCGGACTCTTGTGCGTGCGCGCGAAGGCGTGGGTGGCGTGATTGATGCTGGTAGGTGCGAGCAGGTAGAGGACAGGTCGTGCGGTTCGAATTCAAGTTCTGAAGCTTGAAACCTGAGGTGTAGGCTTTTGGTCATCGTCCGCGGGGTGGCGGTAGACTCGGACGTGAGCTCAGACCGAGCCGTCAGTTTGCATGCGACTCCTCGCAAGGGACTTTGAGGTGAGACACGTCGCCGAGCAGGTGCCAGGTAGAGGCTCGGAGCGACACGCCAACGCCGAACAAACCTGGCAATCCGACCAGTTGCGCCGCATCCGGTCGCGCCTCCTCGGTGCAAGGCGTTGGCCATCGACCGCGGCGCCCAAAAGATGCTCGGACATGTGAAAGAAAGCTGAGATCTGTGGAGGAGGGGGGTCGCACGGGTGACTCGGTGGCGAGGGGAGGCATGTGGGCAGAGCATAGCCGAGGGTACCGTCTCTCAACCCTCCGCGTCGCACAAAGCGCGCACGCTCTCATGGGCCTTCGACCGTGTGCCGCGTGCCGTGATCGACGTCGGCGTGCGAGCTTCCGTTCCGCCGGTATGGAGGGCGAACTTGGAAATGGAGACGGAGACGGACAGCTCGGTGTGGCTGGCGCTTGTCTCAGGCTGTCGGTGGCTGGCGGATCCATGGAGGAGCCGGGGCAGCCGGCGTGCGAGGAGGCGGCGGCGTCGTCGTCCTGGAGGGCGCGCAGAGTCAGAGTCATACGTGACGACGACGGGCGAGCGTGGCGAGCGTGCAGTGCCGGTGGCGTCAGTCGGGCCGCGAAGCGCGACAGCGAAGAACGGGAGGGAACGACTGTACACCAAAGATGTGATGGGCGTGCGCGACGTCGATGTCTTGGGTCGATGTCGTGGACCCGCGTACAACATCCGACGGAAGGCGCGATGTCGGGATCGTGGCGTGGCTTCCTCTTCCTTTTCCTGCGGGATGACGATGGGTGCGAAGGCGCGAAGGCCGATGCAAACTGCGCAGTGCGAGTGCGCGATGTGATGTGTCCTCTTCGGGCCTGAGACGGCTGCGGGCGGGGATGGAGAAGGAGAGAGAAGGAGGTGAAGGCGGTGCCTGGCCAGCGCGTTCTCTGCGATATCGATTGGTTTTGGCAGGCGGGGAGATGGGTATGGAAGGTCGGCGTACCGGGGAGATAAGTGTCAATTTTGGCAGCGGGATGATTTCGCGGCACGCGCACTCGGGGCATTGCGGGGCATCATAAGGTAGAGTTTATGTCCGAGAGATATGTCGCGGCGAGAAGACGTCGGAGAGGGTTATGGAGCTGCGGCTTGCCCGATAGGGGATGGTTCACCCAATCACGATTGACTGGACCACAAAGCAGTAGTTCCGGTCACACCGGTCGTAGGTGCGAGATCTTCAGCGGCTCCCGGCAAGCCACGAAGTGCCCGCGCGCAGCTTTGCTGGCAAGGCTGGAGGTGAGTGTCTGGACGCGGAGGGCGGTGTGCGATGATTGCAGTCGAGGACCAAAGATGGCAGAAGCGAGGTGTCAGATAGAACACGATGTGAGGACCGCCCGATGTAGAAGCTGTTTGGTCCTTCTTGCTTATCGAGGAGCGCTTCCACCCGTGCTTATTTTGCGATGCCGCGGTGCCACACGATTGTCGGACAGAGATTCGGAGAGGGGGCAGAGTCATGGATTGATATATAACCTGCTGTCCATCATTTACTTCAGCCGCTCAACAAAGTGTGGAGCAGAGCACATACCTGCTCGTCCTACTCACGCTGATGCACGATGATGCAGCGAGCGGAGGTGTCGACAGTTCTCCGGGAAGCGGTGGGTCTATGTCTCCTGGCGACGAACAACTCGGTGCGATGCACCGGCGTCCGCGTCCCCTTGCAGAACGCTGGTTTGATCCACGATAGAACGGGACAGGCTCGGCGGCGTGGTGGACGTCTGTCAAGCTGATCATCATCATCATGAACCACGCAATGGAAGTGAAAGCACCTGCCGTTACATAACGCCTGAGACGTGACAGCGTGCGCCGGACCCGAAAGGCATCAAGAGAGCATCTCGACCACTGAAAAGTAAGTAGTATACGAAAGGCTCGTAGTGTGGTATAATGGTGCGATCTCGGCGGTTCGGAGTTGCTGACGTGCAGCTTCATAGGCTTCAGTACTACATGTACGTGCAGGTCCATCGAACCCAAAGATACATACCTATATTTCCGGCACCAGGGGAATGTGCCGTCAATGCGGTCCTCAGGAGGTTCGCTTTGATGGCACAGACGTCAGCGATCTCTAGTAACGGGCGGTGCACATCTACTCCAGCGCTGTTGGTACCACATTCTCGTGAGGTGCAGCATAACCTGTAAATGTCGATGATCAGTCTCTGCGGTCAGAGGGACACCCGTAGCGGACTAGCGGACAGTCGCGGAGCAGGACGCGCTGCTCAAACGCGAGCAGCTGCTGCCCAGCTTCGCTGAATGATCCCTAGTGTGATGCCCCTTTGGCCGCTCCCGTTCTGTTTGACAAGCCAATGCACCCGCGCAGCCAGCGACGGCAGGTAGCTGTATTCGGAAGGCACATAGGCGAAATGGCCTACGACAAGAGAGTCTGACCACCAGGGGCTTGAGTTCGTTCTCAGGCTCGTTTGGGTGCGACATTTGTGCGACACACGCGCATGCGGCAGACATACGCCTCTGTGCATCCATGGCGATGATCACGCACGAGCGCGATAGCCGTGGCGAGTCGGGGTCGACGTTATTCGTCTTGCAGGATCTCACGGCGTGCTCGAGGATGAATGGCTGATGCATGCAGGCTCGCGATGCATGCAGGCTGGAGATGGCTGTCGTTTGGGCTGTCGGGGTGTGCGATCTGATGATGATATGTCGGCGTTGGCGGTTTGTCATGGACAATGTCTGTTCAGGGCGCGCGGTGCAGATCAACGTGTGAAAAAGTCTGGCGAGGGAGCGTTGCAAGGCTGGCGTTGCGTTAGAGACAAGACGGCCGGCGACCTTGGGCGCGTAGCCGAGCGCCAACGGCCGGGTTACCCCGTCGAGTAGACAACAAGATCGGCTCTATATAGCTCTCCTCCTCCTTGTCCTCTCTTTTGTCGCTCTCCCCGTCCCCGCCCATCTCTCTCTCATCCTCCCATCATGCCCGAGCAAGCAGCCCCCGCAGCCCAGCCGGCCGCTGCCTCCAAGTCCAAGCACAGTCACGCCGCCTCCCAGGCGCAACCCGCTCCCCGAAAAGTGCGCTTCAACGTCGGTGCGTACTTTCCCGCAGATCGACGCCGCACGGCGGTCATGGAAGCGGCCATGCAGGTACACAGTACCAGGTTCTCGATGTCGTCGGAGAGGGCGCGTACGGCATCGTCTGCTCTGCCATCCACCGACCGTCCGGCCGCAAGGTCGCCATCAAGAAGATCGCCCCCTTTGACCACTCCATGTTCTGTCTCCGCACACTCCGAGAGCTCAAGCTCCTCAAATTCCTCAGCGAGGCAGGCGTCAGCGAGAACGTACGTCTCCGCCAATGCGCATTGCCGGCTTCTCGGGGAACAGGACTCGCACCCTGACAGCCGTGTGCCTTTCTATTCCCAGATCATCTCAATACTGGACATCATCAAGCCGCCATCTATAGAGCAGTTCAAGGAAGTATACCGTGCGTGGGACCCGTTGCCTTGCCGTCCGCGATGTCTCCTCACCGTGCACCGTAGTGATTCAGGAGCTGATGGAGACCGACATGCACCGCGTCATCCGCACGCAGGACCTCTCGGACGACCACGCCCAATACTTCATCTATCAGACACTGCGCGCACTCAAGGCCCTGCACTCTGCAGACGTCATCCATCGCGACCTCAAGCCCTCCAACCTGCTCCTCAATGCCAACTGCGATCTCAAGGTCTGCGACTTTGGCTTGGCGCGATCAGTGAGGACCGCGGAGCCTTCGGGGACGGAGACGGGTTTCATGACGGAATACGTCGCGACGCGCTGGTACCGTGCGCCTGAGATCATGCTTACATTCAAGCAGTACACCAAGGTGCGTTCTATTCGCTCCCGTTTCCCCTCCTCCCAATTGTTCGCGCGCAAGACGCCCTCCCTTGTCCTTGTTTCTCACATGTGCCTTCCAGGCAATCGACATCTGGTCGGTGGGCTGTATCCTTGCCGAGATGCTGTCCGGCAAGCCCCTCTTCCCCGGCCGTGACTACCACCATCAGCTCACCCTCATCCTTGACGTCCTCGGGACGCCAACGCTCGACGAGTTCTACGCGATCACCACGCGCAGGTCGCGAGACTACATCCGCGCGCTTCCCTTCCGTAAACGGAAGCCATTCGCGCAGCTGTTCCCCAACGCAAACCCACTCGCGATCGACTTCCTTACGAGGTCATTGGTACGCGTCTCTTTCCCTTGTCCCTATTGGTACCGCACGGTCTGACCACTTTGGCATGATCAGACGTTTGATCCTAAGAAGCGGATAACGGTAGAGGACGCGCTCGCACACCCATACCTCGAGGCATACGTACGTGTACAACCTGTCATGTGCAGGCACCAAGGGCTCACAGGAACTGTCCACACAGCACGACCCAGACGACGAGCCATGCGCACCTCCTCTGGACCCCGAGTTCTTCGAGTTCGACTGTACGTGCCATCCCGCATCACTCCCCCCGTTACGTTATATGCTGAGCCACGTCCGTCTGCAGTGCACAAAGACGACATCAGCCGCGAACAGCTGAAGGAGCTGCTCTACGAGGAGATCATGTCCTTCCGCCCCCCACCAATCTCATAATCATGACGCGCGCACGCTCCCGAGACGCCCCCCCTCCCCCCTTCACGCCCGCTAATGTCACTTGTGCTCTCTTGTTTCAGTATACGTGCGTCGCCCTCGCCCTTCCCCCCTCCAACCTCTAGAGGCTCATTTCGACGTGCGCTCCTGTGCAGCTCGTTCCGCAGTCGAAAATGCACTTCGCCCACACGTCGCTCCGGATCCGCGTTGAAGTCGAGACTGTCACCTCCCCCTCCCCTCCCCATCCCCCTCCCCATCCCCCTCCCCATCCCCCGGCCGGTGCTGGGTCGCCGCTCGTTCCCGTCGTGCTCGTACCCTCCCGCTCGCGCTTGCGCTCGCTGCTGCTATGTCGTTTTTTTCTGCTTCACACATAACTAGGACTCGTTTGCGCGTCAGGTTGGCAGGCGTGGGCTGTTGGGAGGTTGGGGGGTTGGGGGTTGGGAGGTTGGCGTTGTGGTTTGCTGATAGAATAGTACTGGTTGGTTTCTGCTGTACGTTACCCTGCATGGCTTTGGCAAGCAAGCAAGACATTGAAGCAAAATGACGTGGGCGGAGAACACTACAGGACCGTAGGGCATCGGCCCGGCCGCCCGTCCGGCGCTAGTGTTAGCGCCATCCGTGAGTGCCTATGTTTCCTCCTCCACTCAGCACTGGCGATCTCATGTAGTACTTGCCAACTAGTGCTGGCTTGCAGTACATCGTTCGCGCTATGGCTTCGAAGGGATCATGATGTCGCCACACCCTCCATATTCCCATGCGGCTGTGCTAGTTGAGGCGCTAAGGGGTGGCGGCATTAGTTTCTTGTCCAACTACCACGCCGACCTACTACTAGTACATGTCTAGGTTCGTCGATCCCTCATCAATCCTACACGAGTCTCATTCCCGAAATTCACCCTAGCACTACATCTCGAGTATCAACCGATGAACCTTCTGGCGGCGTTGCGTACAACGTTGCGGCCCACGGCCCTGGAAACTGCAGTATAACATCGCCCGAGTCAGCCTCCAGCAAGGAATCAGAGAGCGTATCGACAACGCAACAGGACGATTGGAGATTCGCCACCCCTGAGGTGAGGTTCTAACTACGAGTACGCCCAGCTGGGTATTGAATTCGTGGCTATGACAGGAGCTACTGCGGGAGCTTCAGGACAAGTTCAGCGAGCAAGAGAAGGCGGAAGTCTGGTCAGATGCGGCCGAAGTCGTGAAGACCTACTATGAGGAGCTTGTTCGACGATGGAAGGAGGAGATGGATACTCTTCTGGTCTATGTGTGTTCATCTCCTGCAATTGTTCGACATGATCCTGACGTCTCTCTGGATTGGGCAGGCAGGTTTATTTTCTGCCATTCTCACTGCGTTCATTGTGGAAGTTTTTGAGCTCCTGCAACCGCCAGCCACGGATCCGACCCTAGCTGTACTGCAGCAGATCTCCGCTCAACTGAACAGCTTCTCGGTCACACCGACGTTCGTCAATTCCACACAGCCCAACCTGTCACTTGACGGGACACGTCCCTCATTTCGCGCACCACAGTCCGCTATATGGATCAACTCGCTCTGGTTCTTGAGCCTGGTTTGCAGTCTGGCCTGTGCCTCCCTCGCGCTCATTGTGAAGCAATGGCTCCAAGAAGCCACTGTCGGGCTATCAGGCAAATCTCGTGATAGCGCGCGACTCCGCCAATATCGGCTCAACGGTCTCATCAATTGGCGGGTTGGGACTATCGCCGCCGCCCTTCCCGTTATTCTACAGGTCTCCCTCTTCCTGTTCTTATCCGGCCTCATCATCCTCCTTTGCACCGTTGATCGCACCGTGGCTGTCGTTACAACCTCTCTCATCACCGTCCTATTCGCATTCATGATCACCGTGACTATCCTTCCCGTCTTCAAATGGGAATGCAGCTATCGGTCACTTCAATCATTTGCCATCTACGTCGTCATACGCTTTGCATACAACACCATCCGGAAAGCTCTGAATCGATCTATTAGGATCCTCCAGGAGTCTTATGGCAAAATGATGGGACGAGCGGATACCACGACTCCAATCTACCGGTTCTCAGTCTGGTTTCACTACCGCGTTCGAGAGATGCCTACATGGCACGGACGCGATCTCTACACGATCACGCAGAGCAAAGGCATTCTGGACCGTTGTATCGCCACGACAGCGTATTCGACGACCCTGTCGACCACCTTCCTGGATCGACTACACATCATCATGTCAGACCTTCCCCGCTCACAACTCTATCCCGCCTTGCAAGATATATGGATGACGTGCGAGAAACACTGGGGAGGCGCATTTGGCCCAGGACACCTTTACTGGTACCAAAATTACCGGCGAGCGGAGTTCTCCGTGTTGTATGCCATTCGCCACATGCTAGCAGTCCCAGCGAGCGAGCGAGATGATAATTGGAATCGCAGTACCAAATCCATTCTGGACAAGCTGGTGTCCGACCTACAGGGTCCAGATGGATGCTCATCCGAGCTGTTCATATCTACGATCGGTCCTCTTGCTATGGACAACACCCATTTGGCTTGGGCTGCGAGCTCTGTAGTCACATCACATTGGAGCTTTGCTCAAGCGGGTGCTGTACCTTCCACGGCATCGTATGCGATGGTGCGCAGTGGTGAGTGTACCATACTCTGGAATTGGGCTTCACTGTTAACAAGACTCTTCAGTGCTCGCGGTATGCGACTGGAGGGTAACGCACTGGGAACTTGAGGAATACACCTTCGAAAACCTGTTGGTATGGTTTAGAGCGGGTCTCTCAATAATCCGTTGCATCTCCGGAGCAACCTCTAACAGTGACCTCTCTCCCCATCAAACCGACACCATCTACCGCCTCGCACGAGCCGCGCTGTCGAACTTCCAAGACCTGCTTGCCAAACAAACTTGGATCGGTCTTGAACCCGACGAGTCCGAGCTTAAACACGGACGGCGGAATCTGTGGCCAGGGGTCTTTCCACATCGCTTGTCAGGTCTGCTCGTCACATGGATTCTGGAACCCCTCACAGAACTATACGAGAACGACCACATTCCGGTAGACCAGGCGGTTCCGGAGACTCTCGTCTCAACATTGGAGGAAGCATGGTCTACGGTTCGCCGCAAGTTTCCATCTCCCCTGGACTTGGACACTATCAGCACCTTCTACGTGCGTACCAGTTTACCGGATATGGCACCGGCATTTGAAGCTTTACGTCGTGCTGCCCATCAAGCTCGGGTGTAACGAGGTATGTACCATCCCTATTGCGTATCCTGCTGAGGAGGCTGAAATGTATACACGACATTGAGGCGTACTAGGATATTATTGCCGCGGTTGCTTCTCTCGTCGATCTTTCTAAAGGCTTGTCTGAATACATCCAGACTTATTAGCGGATGGACGAGACTGTGGGGCATCGTCATTTTATGAACGTCGAAAATGAGAACAATGCATACTTGATGCCCACGGACGCTTCAACTACTGTATGACTGGTATAGCACTCTTCCGGTCGCTCTGTGCCACCGCTTGAACGCGAAGTCCACAACGTACGTCGCAACGGGGTTGAGCGGGCAAGGTGTCAAGACCAACGTAATCTCGACCGCGACAGCCCACTCCGCCGCATCGAACGGCGTAAAGCTGCGCCGCCCGTCAGCCCAGTCATCGACATGGTCTGTCGTGCAATCGTGAGAGACTCCTGATCCCGACGCGTTGCTGCTAGCTTGCGACGCTACGGAAATCCTGGCCCATCGCGGCCCATTATCCTCGGGGACCTGAGGCTCAAGCGGGGTCTGTGTGTGAGGCTCTCCCGGCGTCGTCTCGAGGGATAGCATAGGGGGTGAGTTCGGGCGCCTCGAGCTCGCAGCCGTACAGCGACCGAAATGAATCTCGATGTCGTGAAACCCCAACCAATGTCGGTTGAAGATTGTGAGCTTCGCAGGAGGATTGCCGCGCCAAGGGAACCGCATGTTCTTCGGCAACGAGACCTTGAAGCCTGCCTTCTTGAGTTCGTCCAGCAGGCGCTGCGGGATGCGGAACGGGGTCGTTCGGCCTCGATTCATAAGGAGATGCGTGGTTGGCCGTGCAAGAGGAATGTGCGTGAGATATATGCTTCTCCATGTGATCGTACTGGGTTCTAGAGCCCCAACAGCGCTGAGATAGATGAGCCGCCATGGGAGAGCGCCGTCGAAGATGCAGGGATGATAGAGAGGGCGCGTGGGGTCTGCAGCGTGGTCACATGGGCCCAGTAGGAGGCCCAGTGGTCGTCCCCCTTGGGAGGAGAACAGAATGGCGATGAACAGGCCGTCAATCTCGACGACGGGTATGTGGGCGTGGACGCCGTAGGAGGTCACGTTAAAGGTGGGGATCCCGGTCACCGCGGGAGCCAGATGCGATGCAGATGCGACCACGGATGGCAGCTTAGTCGAAGAAACCTATGTGAGTCTTCTGAAAAATATGTGCCTGGACACCGTATGGGAGAGCCATCATAGCCGTCGTAGGATGTGAGGCATGCTCTACAGGCGATGATCGGGCGGACCAGAACTCGTCTTCGCCTGGCTGCAATGAACGTGTTAGTATCGTGCCGGGAAGGCTATGAAGCTCGCACCTGGATAGCTTCCATGGTATGCGCATCAAAGTCGATGCTGCGACTTTCTTTGAAATGACCAGGAGAAGGCGCAAACAAGTACATCTCGTGGCGATCAAGACGATCCCATGGATCAATGGTTCGGGGGAGAGAATCGAGCACTTCGCCCCACGCGAAGAGCGAGGTGTCTATCGTTCTCTTCATGATCTCCTCCTGAAGCCGTTGAAACGCTTGTGTCCCTTCGCCGTAGAGCGTCGGCATGTTCACTTCAAATATACCCATAAGACAATAGGCCTCATCCTCGGGACGAGTTGTTTGCCGATTTGATGCCCAAGACATACGTCGCGCAATGCTGATGTCCCGTACCTCTTCCTCCAATGTCAAGACTGTAGTTGGGATCCAGGTGATTTGTTCGAGAAGCCCGGCTAGATCTGCCTTGGTACTCAAGACCTCCCATGTTGCTGAGAGGAAGACGACGTGGTCGGGTGCAATGAGCTCCTGTAAAGTCCAACCCCGGGTGAACCACCGACTTTGACGGAAGGCGGAGTCGACTTCGTCCAACGCGCAATCGCTGGGAACGTCGCGCATGTATGCGAAACAGACTTCCGCCAAGGCGTAGTATGTATACATGGAGTTGATCGCCTCAGAAAGCTCTGCGCTGCTCGTTTTATCGATGCAGCAAGTGTCGTTCCATATCCAGTCGTAACCGTGGCGCTCCGCAAGAATGCACGACTCCCTAACTTTCGGAGATGCAACGTCGCGAGGGTTCGTGTCCGTTCCTTCGCACTGGATGCGATTTCTCTGCGTTTCCTGGAAGGTCTGCTCCTTTAAATCCCAGACGTGCGATAGAATGGCGTAAACCTGTTGCCTAGCCATCTCCACGGTAGGGAAGAATGCCAACTCGGCGCGCTTTGTGCTGAGCAGCCACATTCTCTGAGTATGTATCTGTAAGCAACAGCAACTGGTTGGAAAGTCGTTGAAGCGTACCACGAAGGTGTTCAAGGACTCGATTCTTTGATTGATCTTGCCCACAGCGAACGCTCTAGCTTCAGCTAGGCAACATGTTGGACTTCAACGTTCAACTCTATACCGGATCCCGGATGACACGATGTCGAGAAGTTCGTGGCGGTGCATGGCTTAGTCATCACCGAGTTTGGTAGCCATTTCAAACAACGAGCGCTAGCAGGTCCCGCTGGTTCCACTGTTTGCCTCAGGCCTCAAATCGCTGAACAGAGCTTCACTGCACGTTGGCCCTAGCTGAGTCTACTTGGGGGTCCATAGCTAGCGCGCGTATGTGAGACTCCCGAGGCCTGAGTCTCGACTGTCAGAAGTGCTCTCGCACTTCAAACTCTCACGCTATCACCGATCTGTCGCCTCGGCTCTCGACCAGCAACCCTGTTCTTCACTCAGGGCACAGGACTAGTGAACGCTACTAAGTACGTATGGAGATACATGTTACTTTATGAGACATAATCGATTACAACAATATCTTGCCAGATGCGACTGCTGGACACACATACGCTGGAGTTCCATTGGATCTATAGCCCGAAGGATGAGCTGTATGTGATTTTATCGCATGTTTGGAACAGAGAGGGAGAGCAGACACTACAAGTGAGTATATCAGACTCTGTGTGCCCCTTCTAATATTTTACACGAGAGATTGTATAGGACATCCAAAGGGTTTCCGCGGATAGTCTTCGCGAGGTCGAGACCGGTTCATCCAATCCTGCACAACGGGGCACTGTCCATCCGGCGTGCACAGACGAGCGGGTGTCTGCCAAGATACGAGACTTCTGTGCTGTTGCACGGGCTAGTGGCTATCGCTATGCATGGATCGACACGTGTTGTATCGACAAGGCCAGCAGCGCGGAGCTGTCCGAGGCGATCAACTCGATGTACGAGTGGTACTCCCTCGCTGACATCTGTTATGCCTATCTCCACGATGTCAGCTATGATGAAGACCCGTACGCTCTCAACTCCGCCTTCCAGAGGAGCGAGTGGTTTACGAGGGGCTGGACACTGCAGGAGTTGATCGCTCCCGCCCAGGTAGCATTCTTCTCCAAGGACTGGCGAGCACTGGACTCGAAACATGGCTTGGCGCCCCTCATCGCTGAGATCACAGGAGTCGACGAAGACGTCCTAGTCCACGAGAAGCGCCTCGACTCCGTGAGCGTAGCCAGACGGATGTCCTGGGCGGCGAAGCGCAAGACAACCAGAGTCGAGGACGCAGCGTACTCCCTGATGGGGCTCTTCGGCATCAACATGCCCACGATCTATGGCGAAGGTCGAAAGGCCTTCGTGCGGCTTCAGGAGGAAATTCTGAAGCGGATCCCGGACCAGAGCATCTTTGCATGGGGATGTGCCGCCTACGAGAATCTCGCGGCGGACTCGACTATCTACGTGCCTGAGGACGACAGCAGGGACGCGTTATTCGCGCCGGACCCCGCATCTTTCAGACATTCACACATTTTCTCGCCTATCACCGTCAAAGCTCTCGGAGAACTCATTGGCTGCGACTCATTGGATCTTCCTGACCACTCCGTCACGGCTTACGGAATACGGCTGCGACTTCCTCTGCTCTCACACGATCATCTACTCCTGTTCGGCAATAATCTCATTGCGGTTGCCCAGCAGTCACCACAATCTCCCTACGTACTCGCGCTTCTTGCGTGCGTGGACGATGAAGGCAACTTGGTGTCCCTCGTTCTCTGCCCCAGCTCAGCAGAGAATTGCCAGTACCATGTCACGAAGGTGCAACTGACCACCAGATACACCGTACTGAGGTGCCGAGCGATCAGCCTGTCAAAGACACAGATTCGTGTCCTCGCGGGGCGGCTCAGCGCAGAACAGACCGACGTTGTAGCGGACATCTACATCTGTCACCCAGGGCGGGATCCGCGCGCCATGTTCCTGTGGGGCTTTGACGACGCATCATACCGGATCTTTCTTCCTCCTTGGACCGTGTCGCATATCGAGAAAACAGGGTTCAGTACAGCGAATCCCCCTACCCGGAGCGATCCTATCGTGTTGGGCGGCCGCACGTCCATTCCTTGGGAGCGCTCCCTTGCCCTTGCATTCAAACAACACGACTCTCGTCACATCCTTCTCTCCAATACCGTCCGTGATAGGGCCGTCCTCATTCACATTGTATTCTGCCATAGCGCTCAACGCCTTTACATTGACGTCGACGTCCTGTCCGACCTCGGGGCAGGCGTCACGGACCATTGCGCATTCGGTCCGGAGTGGTGCCGTGCCGAACTGGAAGCCCGTCGTATCCCATATTCCACGTCCAGCTACCCTCAGCTCTCGTCCGCGCTACAGCTGCTCACTCCCTGCCAGAGGTGGCAGCACCGTCATCCGCTAGACACCTCCGGGATAACGAACTACGTCATGCTGGATGACTTCGGGGTGTTTGCATTTAGGCTAAAGAATTGGAGACGCGACCCCGGATCCCCCACGGCGTCCGTGCTCTACGCCCTCGAGATCACTCTAGAGCTCGAGTCCGCTGGTGAGAACCCTACCCTTCCTGTCGTGGCAGAAAGCCATTCTACTACCGTTGAGCGAGTCTCAAACTCGAGGGAGCGTGCGGACTCCGATGAGTCTGACGATGCACCCCTCAGAGAGCAGAAGCGAAGGAGGGTCTGAAGATGAACGCTAGGATACGGGACACTGGTACGTATGATCCAGGACTCTGACAATAGGGAGTGCCATTGTGGTTATTGAAATCTCATCAATTCGTCGGACGGTAGAAACCCTGTTCGATGTTCGCAATGATTATCTGATAACTAGGCCGACTAACCACAGTGTGTACAGTATTTGTTCTTGACAGTACAGAGAGAATATAGACCCAAACAAGAGAACCCTGCAAATGCTTATAAAGTAGAGCCCTTCATCCCAAGATCATCTGCAGGATCGGTACCAGATATGAGAAGACATTCGCATTTCGGCTAGCCGAGTTTCCAGTCGGATTCGGAGGAGGAGGCGACGGCGACGGCGTCTGGGTCTGTGTCGCGTCCTGACCTGGCGAGCCTGTTGCTGAGCCCGTCACAGTCTGCCCCGGGCTCCCTGGGCTCCCTGTAGCCGGAGGAGCCGCCGCGTTCTGCTCATCATCCTCCGATGGTGGTGCCACTGGCGTCTGGATGTTCGGAAGGAGCGCGGAAAACTTGGCGAAATCCGGAGTACCCAGTCCAGTCACCTATCGTCACGATCAGTCAGCAACCTTGAACGCGACCCAAAACAGACAGCGCCACTAGGGACGGAGACGTACCGGATCCCATCCTTGCAACGCCGGGAAGCCATTGGTGCCGCACCCAGGGTTGCTGCCCGTCGTGATGTCGTTGAATACCGACGCCAGGTCCGTAGAGTACAGCAGCGGGTTCAAGAACCCGAGGGGCCTTTTCCCCGCATTCAGCAGCTGGTCGTTGAGCAGGCCGATCATGCTAGCAAACATCGGCGCCGACGCGCTGGTTCCAAAGACATCTGGTTTGTTCTGGCCGGCGAGCCTGATGAGCACGTTCGCGCCTTGCAACGATACGTCGGGGTAGGCGCGGCCGGTCGCATTGAACTTGGTGAACAGGCTAGCGTCGGTGTTCTGGAGCTGAGCGAGGTATTGCTCCACCGCTGCGTCCTGGTACGCTGGACGAGGGAAGAAGTTCGAGAATCCGCCCGAGCTGAAGGGTGCGCCAGTCTCAGGGATACCTTGTGTAGAGCCGACCGCTGTGATGCTGTGCAATACGTATTACGAATGATTTTAGTCAGTATATGGTGTGCACGAACAACGGAGGACATACAAGGGGCATGTAGCGGGGAAGGTCGGCCCGAAGCCATCTCCCAAACAGAAGCGTGCGTCAGCACCGGTGTTGCGGCCCTCAACCCCACCGTCGCCCGTCGCGAAGATGACTGAGGTCCCCCGCGCGGCGAGCTGCGCGTAAAGGTTGCACAACATCCTGAATGTACCGAAAGTATCCGAGCGGTCAGTGACCACATAGAGCTCTCCTATGTGCAAACACTCACGATGCGGGTCCCGTCAACGTGGCGGCGTCAAGATCGACGCGCTCATTGAATACAAAACTAGCGGTCAGGACGGGTGGTACCGTATCTTGAGCGAGGATGAAGTTGGCCATTTCGATGAACTGGTCTACTCGTATTCCGTTCGGCGTGTTCCCAACGGATAGGACAGTAACGGGTACGTTGGTTGCTAGTCCCACAGTGTAGTCGACATCGAGGCTCTGGAAAGGAAACGGCGTATTGATCACGGGCCAGCTCGGAGAGGGAATGGGTCATGACTCACCAGCTCAGTCGTGGGTCCGTTGAAATTACGGACGCCATCTACCGACGTGAAGAACAGAGGCACTTGCGTTGGGTCCGCAATATCCGGACGTTGCTCCACTAGGAAGTCCTGCGCCTGATAGTCAGTAACTAGCACATCCAGTATGAAGACTGCAAGAGGGTATAATGTCATTTGCAAAGAAGATACCCTCCCCCTGAAATTGGATTGTGTCCGCTGGCGCTCAGTAACAAGCCCCCCAAACATCGGATAACTGTCCCAAACTTAACCGAATTCGGTCCCGGTGCGGACGGGATAACGCCCGCAGTTTCTGAATATTCGGTCCCTCTCAACCGTCGTTCTCGTTTTGTATGGAGAATCTTCCCCTGACTCCACCACTGCTAAGCTTTAACAAACATACTGTATCCGCAGAAATTGACTCCAGCTAGCTTCGGAGGGCAGGAGAGGATGAACGGAGTAAGCTGGGAGTAAGGGCTCTTCAGGCCTAGAGCCGGTACACTTGCCATATACAGCAGCCGGCCGTAAACGCCGACCCCTCCCGTCCGTAGGCGCCCACTTGTACCGGTGCAAAAGAGAGGTCGTTTTCTCGTCCAGCATGGAGGATATGCATTGATTGACATTACGGCTGAGGAGAGAAGCACCATAATGTATGATCCTCCGAAGTAGAAGCTCTCAAGTACAGTGAGAAACGAGAAATGCAGTTGTGAAGGACCGTTGCCTTATCCCGGCGGGGAGGAGCAGATTAGGTGAGGACCGTATCCTTATTTCAAATGACATTATACCATTTTGCATGAAGACTTGTGATCGTACCTGAACATCGGCTAAGGAAGCGATTTCATCGCCTATGGCAGCGACGACAATAGCATTCCCCTGTGCTGTCGCCGGCGCATTGGGGATGTTGTAAAGTGCTTGAACACATTGAGGGGTGATAGTGTCTGCGCAGCCAGGAGGAACGACTGCGCGCTTCGATCCCGCTGAGCGAGGTGGTATAGGAGAGCCCACAGCCTTCATTGGAGAAGACATCTTCGTAGGAGGCGCAAAGCTACGGATCTGCTTGTGAGCTACACGTCACGAATGAGCAGATGAGGACGCACTGTGTTGTCGGATACACAAAGGAGATGTGGTTGGAGACGGTCTCGGGGAGGGAGTACGCCAGGGTGCGGACCATAGTCGTGTTTGTCTGTTGATGAGTGAACGCCTTGAAGTTGGCCGAGAGAAGAGAGTTGGCCTTCTCAATCGGGATTTGGACGGTCAGCATGTCGCCTGATGGGCTGGACGACGACGGCGAGATCCCGTTCTTGCTCAGCCACTTGTTCACGGCTGCGAGACTCTCCGGCTTGGGAGCGACGAGCCGCTCAACCTACCAAATGATTCCAAATCGATCAGCACTTGGACGGGACAACGAGACAAAGTCTCACCTCGGCCTTAGAAAGATGTCTACCGTAGTTCTTGCTTGTTGGCTCGCTGACGTCCATGACGGCGGCGTGCAGGCCCTCTATGTCGCTTTGTGGCATAGCAATCATGAGGCGGATGGTGTCGTCAAGAGGAGCAGCGGCAGCCTCAGCAAATCCGGAGGGAGGCGCGTCCCGCACATCTCGAACAACGAATCGTGAGTCAGCCATGGGCCTGCCCAAGGCGACGGAAATGAAGGTGAAAGCGAGCAGTCCTGCTGCAAACATTGCTAGAGAAGTGGGAAGGAAAACAGGGAAGCGATGAAAGAAGAAGCGGGAGAACTCGCAGAGGGCGCCGCGATAGACTCTCTGCAGTCTCGTCCATTTGTACCAGGCATTGCGCTGCATATCGCCTTATGCGCAAAAGAGCTCATGGGCTCATGGATGCAGTATGGAACAGCCCCCGATACGAGAAAAACCAATGAATTCGCAGGAAGACTATGATCAAAGGGCGTTTGTGCACCTCTTTAAGTCAATAAAGCACACCCAGCCGGCACGTACCTTCTCCGGAAGAGCACGACTGAGTCGCTTGCGTGTGGACGTTGCGGTTGTAGGCGATGTGGTCGGCGAATTACTACACACCTTTGCGCTACCGTCAGTACATTTTCTCTGGTAACAGTGATCGCAGTGAGTGGAATGTCGCATGAGATCAAATTGCTGTCATACTTCGCGTTTACAGACGTTGTACCGCACTACAACCTGTCGGTTGTACGCCTGGATGCGGGTGTAATGGTACAGCCTTGACTTTGGCTGTGAACAGTCGCAGATACCGAGGTGAGTGCATAAGCGTTGATGACAGCAATTGAAATGACGCGCTCGTCGTCTGCGGCCACCGCAATTTCGAACTCAAGTACCCCAGACAATTTGATGACAGATTACCGCCGCCCGCGCTACCAACTTGTGCTACTCGCATATTGGCAGCCATTACTTGGACATCGTTTCAGAGAAGCACACAAAAGATCGTGTGCCCTGATGAGGTTGTCAAGACGAGGTCGTCAGTCCGTGGTAGTACAGCTCGTAAAGAGGACGGTCGAGGCAAGGAGTCAACCTCGTCATGGAGTCAGCCACACTACGGACGGCAAACGCCGCGAGCGTTTATCCAAGATGACCATGGCGCTAATCGTACGATGTCCGTGTCACCCGGCTGCACGTCGAACGTGAATTAACTATGCATTACGCATATGACTACTGTAGCAACGGCCACTGAAGTCCTGAATTCCTTTAACAATGTCCATCATGGAGAACTCGGTGACGCCCGCTGGCCTGCCACCGGCCCGTCGACGTCGAAGAGGCCTGATGTCAACCACCGCATCCAGTGAGCTGCCCAAGCGGTCAGCTCACATGTTCAGGTCAGCAGAGATCGAGTTGATGAACGAGATCTGCTCGGCGCGGTAGTCGTCCTTGATGACCGCAAAGTTGGCAACGGACGAGTCCGTGAACTGGGTCGTGTCAAGCTGGAGCAGAACCTGCAACCCGCCCGAGGGCAATAATCAGCACGGTTGCACCTTAGGCTGCAAATAGTAGTCTGCAGTGTCACCCACCTGGTTCTTCGACTCGTACTGCGGCCACTCGTCCTCTGTAGCGAGATTAGGAGAAGGAGACGGTGAGCGCAACGCGACCGATAGAGCCTGAGAGCACGGCGGGAGGAGACACGCACTGGTCAGACCCTTGCCGTCGTTTGGCGTCAAGCTGACGACGAACGAGATCCAGTAGTCGAGCATCGCCTCGCTGAGCAGCCGCACCCGCGCATTGTCGCTCGTGACTGCCGTGTTGCCAAAGACGTACGGGACGTCGAGCCCGTGCGTCACTACCACACGCACCGTCCTTCGTCAGCTTCACTCCAGCCGCGGCCGCGCGAAGAGGCACACACCTCCTTCCTTTGGATCGACCACCGCGTTCTGGTCCGCGAACAGGTACCCGTAGGTCCGCACGCCCGCAGCAGTCGCCGCCTGGATCCATGCCCTGCGCGTCGCATGTATGGACGCGTCGCCGATGATCGCCGCGGCGCGCTTGTACTGGCTCGACAGCCCGAACGTCTCGTTGCCCGTCCCGAACGGGCATCCCAGCGCTGGGTTATCCGGGTAGAGCTGGAGAAGCCTCTGCATGTCGTCCTGGAACTTCTGCGAGGGGTTGGAGAACGGCTGGTCGAACTCCGTGAGGAACTCAAGCAGTTGTGCGTCGGTCGCAAGGTTCGTCGGGGTGAAGTGGGTACCTGTGCACATGGTACGATGGACGCAGGGAGGTCAGCAGCTGAATAGAAGAGATGAAATCTACGGGTACGCACCCTCGTCTAGGGAAGTGCCTGCGATGAAGGGGATCTTGGAGAACTTGCCGGCGGCAAAGAGCTTGGACGGCGCGTCGGGTATGATACCATCGGGGCCGTCAAGGACGGGACCCCACAGGAGCGGCTCGGTGAAGGATGCGGTCGTCTGCTCCCATGCGGTAAGGAGCGCGGCGGTATCTGCGCCACGCATGCAGGTGAACGTGTTCCCCTTGGCCGCCCGGGCACACGCGGGGACCTTGGAGACGAAGGTATCCCACACCACATCGCGGTATGACGCGTTGAACAGCGGGAAAGTGTTGGCAAAGCTGGACCGGATCATCTGCATGCGTGATGAGCACTCAAACTCGGCGATTTGAATGTGGGATCAGACACGTACCGCGCCGCGGACGAGTTTCTCCAGGCCTGAGTTGAGGAAGAGCGCCGAGACCTGTACCCCACCCGCGCTGTGCCCGAAGATTGACACCTGCGATGACGCTGGTCAGTACTTCTCCAACGAATACACAGCTAGCTAATGTACTCGCCTTCTTCGGGTCACCTCCAAATGCCCCGATGTTCTTCTGCACCCAGCGGAGTGCGGTCAGCTCGTCCTTGGGCGCGAGGTTGAGCGCGCCATTCTGTTCGGCCTCAGTCCCTTGCGGGAACCCGAACGGCCCAAGGCGGTAGTTGACCCCGACGTAGATGACGGGGGTCCCCTGAATCGCCGGTCGCAAGTCAGTCGCGTTACTCCCGCAGCACAGAACATAATCAGACATGACTCACGCGAGTGACGCTCTGCGAGATAATCTGGTTCGCGTCGAACATTGACGCGCTCCCTCGCTCGAAGCCGCCGCCGTAGACCCAGACCATGACTGGAAGGGCAGCCGAGGTGCTAACACCCGAGGGCCGGAACACGTTCAACGTAAGGCAGTCCTCAGACACGCCGTCCAGCTGGGAGACGGTGCACTTAGCATCAACTGGCAGGCCGACAGTGGGAAAGCGGGTCAGACACGCACGGAGGATTGCACGCATGGAGCGCCGAAGGCCGTCGCATCAAAATTCCCCGAAGGAAGGGTATCCTTGAGCACGGGCGGCGCGAAGCGCAAGTTCCCAAGAGGAGGCTCCGCGTATGGGATGCCTATGTGCGAATGGCTTGTCAGTCAGGACAGCGCGTCGAGAAAAGAAGTGAGCGTACCTCCAAAGAAGTCAACACCGACGCCGGAAGCTGAGGTCTGGCTCTTGCCAACGATAGTCGTCTTGCCTATGGCCACCTGCGGCGAGGCGGCATAAGCCACTTCAATGCTGGAGGACAGCAGAGCGGCTGCCAGTACGAATGCTCGAAGGTGGTTGAGGGTGCTCATGTTTGAGATGGTATGCGTATGAAGCACCTCGATCAACTGCTGGTGGTTATAAAGAATTCGCCCCGCAACGACGCCTAAAGCCAATCAATGGTACAAACATACCCGGGGATCCACCGGCATGCTGTCGTAATCAGTATAAGCCAATATTTCACTCGAACACTGCTCCCCAGAATTGCGAGTCGGCTGTCAGCTGCATGTAAATGTCGGGTACTACATGACGGTCCAATGCGCTATGTAGGTTCCGCTTCCGTTACGTAGTTGAGTGGTGATGCGATCATGGGGGCGAGGGGCCTACAACCATGTAACGAAACTGTCAATGCGCACTGGACGTTGCACTGAGATTCATTCGTGAGCAGTAGCGATATCGAGGTCGAGTCAAAGTTCAGCTGACCGGATACAATTGGAGCAGGGCATGACCACGCCGAGGCGTCCCGCTGGTACGGCGGAAACGTCATGGAGGGGCGGTCCACTGTACGTAGACTCACTTGCCAGGTCACAAATAGCACTCCGAGCTGACCACCGCCCTTCGGATGCTACGACTCGGACCTCCGCTACAGCCTACTATTCCCAGGCCAACTTAACATGCACTGACAGGTTGAGGACTTACCAATCATTGGTTGTGATACGCATAGAGTCGTGAGAATCTTTCAAGCAGATTTCTTGGTGATATCCGGAACGTTCAACGGCGGAAGTATGAGCGTCGACAATGACTGTCAATGACAAGCTTTGCAACTCGACTCTTCCTGCCGCAGTGCCACGAGCGCAGCAGGCGGGCCGCCGGGCGCCGGGCGCCGAGGACGGAGCGCTGCGCTGCGACAATCACTCTGGAACTCCTCTCGCACCTTCATGAACATTGTCAGGACAAGTCGGACACGTCGATTCCACATACCGTGGCTCATGGAATTACCCGCTGGTAAAGAGGGCAAGAGTACTTGGTAAGTATCTGCAACGTCGTGACATGTCCGTGCCATGATCTAACTTGAAGTACGTACTACCTCCAAGTCCGCGACTTGGGCAACGCGAAGGCTACACTCAGAAGACGATCATGAATGGCATGGCTGTCACGGGATCTATCCAGGCAAGTATACCTCCCAGCTCTGTAATTTGATCACGAGCTGATAGCATGGAAGCCTCGCGGGGTGTGCAAACTTCAACCCCATTCGGGTCCAGCTACAAGGAGAGTTCTCGGAGTCGGAATCGGCAATACATGCGCGACGTGATATCTTTGGTCCATCCTCTGATCTTCCATATGCTGGTGACAATCTCCAGTCGCATCCTCCTTCAGCGAGGGGAACTGCTGGAACAGGAGACGAGGGACACGACCACAGATCGACCGGGAGATGCGGCTGCTGGACACCCATACCTTCCAGCTCCGGTGGATTCCAGACCCTCATCAAGAACGGTACGCGATCCTATCCCATGTGTGGGACCACGGTGATGAACGGCGACCTGGTAAAGAGCAGACCTATCAAGTGAGTCATCAAGAGTCCTCTCTTCGTGAACTATTGACCTATACAGAACCTCCAGGAGATTCTGCACATCCTCGACGACATCGACTCCCGCCCCACACCCCCTTCCTCAACAAACGAGCACATATGGAACGACCCCCGCCTCTCACAGAAGCTCCGCGACTTCTGCGCCTTCGCGCGCACGAACGGCTACGCGTACGCGTGGATGGACACCTGCTGCATCGACAAATCCAGTCCCGCCGAGCTCTCCGACGCCCTCAACTCGATGTACGCCTGGTACGCCGCCGCCGACGTCTGCTACGTCCTCCTGCCGTCCGTCACCCACCACGAAGACCCCGCCCTGCCTCGGTCCGCCTTCCGCACCAGCGTCTGGTTCACACGCATGTGGACCCTCCCCGAGCTCCTCGCGCCCCGCACCGTCGTCTTCCTCTCCAAACGCTGGCGCGTCCTCGGCACGAAAGAGTCCCTCGCAGCTGTCGTAGCGGAAATCACGCACATACCACCCGACGTTCTCCTCCACCGCACTCCGCTGCACACTACCAGCGCCGCGCGTCGCCTGTCCTGGGCCGCACCCCGCCGCGCTACCGTCCCGGAGGACGAAGCCTACGCCCTGCTCGGCCTCTTCGACGTGCGCCTAGCTCTACAGTACGGCGAGGGCCGGGCCGCCGCGTTCGAGCGCCTCCAGCAGGCGATCCTCGCGCGCACAGGCGACCAGAGCGTGTTCGCGTGGGGCGGCATCCTCGAGTGGGAGCGCATCACGTACGCGCGGTGGGAGGGCCCGCCGCGCCCCGACGCTCGATCGCATGAGCGTCCGCTCCCCAGGCTTTTCGCGGACAGGCCTGCGGTCTTCAGCTGGTGCTCGAGCATCGTGTCTGCCGCGACGCCGGAGATCCTCGCTGCCCGGTTCGGTCTATCCACGCTAGGTGGAGGCGACCTGGGTTCAAAGCCTCAACCACAAGAGACACCTGTGACGTTCACGAGCGAAGGCATGCGCACGCGGCTGCCGCTCCTCTCTTTCCGCGTGTACGATACCCGCACGCGGGCGTCCCGCATATTCTACCTCGCCCTGCTCGCGTGCACGGACGACGGACGACTTCTGTCTCTCGTGCTCGCCGGCCAGGGTCCCTACGCTGCACGCGAGTTCGCGGTTGACCATGTATGGGCGTTCATGTCACTCTACCGAGACTGGCAAGTGCGCATCGTATCCCTCCCGCAGAGCGTGCTTGCGCCGCACGTTGGCGCTATACCCGTGGAGGAGGTGCATATTTTGTACACGCCAAGAGAGCCTGCCTCTATCGAATACTACCCGTAGTGGGTTGATCGCAACGGGCTTGCAACTTTGCGGACATTTGCCTCGGCCTGCCTTTGACAGACCGTGAATGCCTTTGTCGCGTATCACTCAAGGCCTGTCTGCAACGATGATAAATCCTTCATCACAGTCTTCTGACGCTACAGACGTGGCGTTGGGTTGTAAGGCAACTGATGTCTGCGTCGCGGTCGGTGGCATGTTCATGTTGGCATATACTGAAGGGGGTCAAGGGAATGAGCGGCCGCGTGTTGACGTCTGTAAGGAGATGGAAGAAGTCCCACACGAGCGCCTCACAAGATTCAGGACAGACAAGGTATGGGCGAGTTGACGAGCATCACTAATGAGAGACTAGTACAGCACGGCTCGGCTAATGAACCGATGTGACGAAATAGTTGGCGCTCTGTAGCGCGGACGGCGGACAGAAGATTATTTGGATGGGTACAAGGGCCAGCGCATAACTTGCGTCTCTGTATCATTGCTCAGTTATATGATCGCACTGTATTGTGAATATAGCGCTCCAGAACGGCGAACTCCAATGGCCGCTTGGATTGAACCGTCCGAAACGAGGCGTATATTTTGGATGAAGATGTCTTCGTCATCGTTCTTAATGCCGAAGCGAGCGCGAAAGTCCTCGTTCTGCCTGAGCCCCTACAGCCAATGTCCAATCAGACGAGGAACGATCAACAGCCGAAGGACATCAAAATGGTTTGCCAACATACCATGAAGACCTTGAGTTGCTTGCCTACTGCCCAGGCTACCTTCATAACGGTTGGTTGCTGGCTCTGTGCACCCGTTCGCGTCTGTATGTGCTGTTGACCACCGAATGCATCGTAGCCCTCGAACTGCAAAGGTTATTCTGATTACAACCAAATTCGACCAGCACATACCAGTTCTGCTCACCAAGAACCGTACGGTGACCTTCGTTCGGAAATGGTATGGCTCTGAGAGAAATGCTTGGCGCTCCAGGCCGAGGATGTCGGTTGGTGGATGCCTCCAGTCTTTGCAGTCACCCAGCGAGAGATTGACAGTGGAGCAGTCGATGGAGGCTATCCGGGAGGATTGCCCGGGTCCACGACGCTTATTCCCGTTGACATACAGTCGCTGCGGGATCTCCTCCACGTAGGCGTCAGAACAATTAACCCCACGGGCATACTGCAATGAGTCTACAATTTTGTTTGAGACGTCTTCGCAGCTCGAGGAGGCGAGAAGTGTACGTTCACGGCTAGACGACCGAGAGCGATTGAGTCCAGTGGGAGGTACGAGTATGTAACGAAAGGGCTTACAGAAGGTCCGGCTCATAGGTCCCCGGATAACGTTCAAGAGCTCCCGGTGGGAAATCACTGGATCTGTGCACAAGAAAACCAGATGGTCGACATGCTTGAAACGATGGGTAAGAGGAAGCTGTGAGAGGAACTGTCACCGTTTGACGTATTGACATGAACAGTTAGCATTTACTCACTAGTAGCAAATTCCGTCTCGCTTTCACCATAAGGTACATACTCAGACATACAACCCACGACGTCTTGATACCCGTACAAGGAAGGATCGCGTGAACGAATTGGATGGTCTATACTGTAAAGGAAGCATGAGGCTTGTATGCGTGATGGTTAGTACGTATAGCTTGTAGGTACATAGGGGGAGGCTGCCATGGCATGTTGCCATTATTGCTTAAATAGATGCCGCGCCGCCATGTATTGCTACCAATGGTTGCGTATGATTGGGTATGCGGATGGTAAATTATGGTGTAAGCTTTGTCGGTGATATCAGTATCCCACATTGGTGGCGATTGTCAACCGAAGACCTGAGGAGGTTGTGGCAAGAGTAAGAGGACCCAGGTGGGGTGAGGGTGAGCAGTTTGTGCACCATTCCATCCAGAGGGAAGCTTATATGAAGAGCGTTCGCGCTCGCGCTCGCCCAGCATGCATGTTGGATGTTGGACCAGCTGAGCGCTCTTCCCGGTTGAAGTTTCTTCACCTGCGAAGGCTCTCATAACATCGAACACGCTTTGAAGTGTGGTTCCTGTTCAACTCTTCGTGGCGCCCGATGGTGACAGGTGCGTGAATGTTGGATGTCAGATGTTGCGTGGTGGATATCGCGCGGTGTAGGTTGCATGTTGGATGATGATCGTGGATAGAAGTCAGTACTCAGGCACACTGGCACATATGGTATTCCCGATCCACAGACAGAACCTTGTGCCTGCGGAAGGGCGTTCGAGCTCGCCCAGAGGTGTATCCGATGAATCGAGTGCTGGGGAGTGTAAGGGCTGAAGTGCGACGGCATCGGCGAGCGAGTAGCTGATCACGCGATTCGCAATCCTTGTCTTGTTTACTGTAATACAATACTAGTCCGGGATGAATCCTTAATATTTTTCGACATGCAGAATGGGGCAGGAAATAAGAAACAGCGACACTTCTGACAAACCGAGAAAGATACAAGAGTAAAGGAGGTAGAGTAAAAGGCTCAGGAGGTAGGACACTCAGTCAAGCATTGGACGTGTCTTTCATCCGACCCCGGATCATCGGACTTTATCTTAGGTGACTCTCCCAACGTCTCATTTTTACCATCCACGCCGCTTGCCAGTGAGCGTCACGGTATGCCCCTGGGTTCCGTGCATACGACAGTTTTCAGCTCGGGGTTGTGGATGTGGGTGCCGTGCGACTATACCTCGACCCACCGGGACACTGCATAAATGGATTGGCCGATTGCGAATTGCGACGGCCGCTTGTATGGATGCACTAGAGACAAGACATATCTTCCTGATCAGGACTTCGTTTTTGACGTCGGTGATACCATGGCGGATTTGGAATTGTGGGTAATGTTCCTATAGGAAATAGTCGGTCAGATGAGGCGGAAAAAATACACAGTGAGATCAGCAGCTCCGCGCACCATAAATCTTTGAAACTCTGCTGCTACAGCCCATGCTATCTTCCAGATAGTAGGTGGCTGCCTCTTGTAGTTCATCTGTGTTTGTATTGACTTTTGATGCACGTATGAACTCATGTTCGGGAACTATATACATGGATCAGACAAACCATAACTTTCGGCACATGTATATCATGCTCACCAAGAACCGAACCGTGATCTTCTGTGTCAAGCTGCACTCGTGGAGGAAGGCTTCGTGGTTCAGTCCTTCAATGTCATTTGCTCTCGGAGGTCTTCCGTAGTCCAAGCAATCACCAAGAGTGAGCCACACGGCAGAACAATCTATGGTCGCTATTGGGGCTATAGGTCGGCCCCGAGGATTCGCCCTGTAAAGATGCTGCAGGATATCGCGGTATTCTTGTGCTGAGGGTGGGAGTCGAGTTCCGGGACGGTATCGAAGGGCGTATACCACTTTCTCCAAGGGGCTCTGCCCACTACCTGGAAGGTAAAGCGGGAGGTGTGAGGCCTGGGTGGGCGGATAGCTGCCGAGCACCTCCGAAACTTTGCGAGGCGTAGAGCACGGAGGGTAAAAGCCGTCAAGAATGGATACATCTCGCGCACTCGCGACCGTGGGGGGAATAGACGCGATGGAGATAGGACCACACTGGGAGGCCTCATGTTCATGAGATGTGGAGTTCGGGTCTTGAGGTTGCTCTTCTACCACTGGGTCGTATGTACTGCCATCATAGTCAGGTAGCAGGGGGATGTGATGTGTCGTAGTTTGAAATGCTACAGGGATTGGTTCAGGAGTTGAGTAATGTGCCAGCCACTGCTGCAATCGGTCGTTTGTCTCGTCAACTGCTGATGAACCCAGACCAGGTGACGACCGACTACAGCGAACGTTAGCTTCAGCCTATAGGCCAATACATCTATGGTGAGGACGAAACTGCATACCTAATGTCGCCATCGGCGGAGCCTTCAGAGTGCAGCACTTGATTATGAAGCAACATGCCCGGCTCGTGAGAGTGACTCGGAAGTCAGAAGGGGTTGTCGATGTCACTGGAGATGGGACAGGTTCATTTGGCCTTGAAGCATTTTATTTCGCCTCTTTCATCGGAGACGTTGTGGTTTGATTGCGCTCAACTCCGGTGCAAACCACGAGTTGGATGTTTGTACAAACCCCCGGGTGTTGAGTCATAAGGTGGATGTTTGATACTTCTGGCATGGTGGATGCTTGACTGGTGTGCGGATGCAATCACAGCGTCACTTTATATAGTGATTACAATTTTTGCGCGACCATCGCGATGTTCTCGCATGATGATGGTAGCAGTGCGCCAAATGGGCTTGCGTGGTTCAAATCAGGCTGGTGCGAAGCATGCCGCTGCCGCGATTACCCATAGAATGGACAGTGGCAGAGAACTCATCCATTGACCTACGAACCCTCCTTCCTGTGCTCGGCATTGACAAGGCCTCCTAGTTCACATGATCCGGAGATGAGAGGATGGGTTGGTGTGTCTGACGATGATCAGGTGGCGGAAGGCAACCTACTCACCTGTTCGGCAGACGTCCCCTAAGTCAGGTCATTTCGGTAACCGCCCACCCAAAGCCCCTTCCTCCTGCACCCAGCCGGCCAATGAGGACGCATTGTAACATGAGACAAACAAGCTGAGGGAGCGGCGTAGGAGCACTTGTGGCTGTTTCCATTCGTACAACCTCGGCTGGGCCCGCACTGACAGAATACAGTCAAAATACAGGCGCAGTGGATTATGGGTCCTGTCAGTGCGACGTACCTTCAACTTCAATGTCGACCACGGGTGTATTCGCCGTAGAACACTTATGTTCCAACCACTAGCAGTTCACCTTCAACTATCGCCAGGCTATTGTTCGTTCATGCTGCGTCTCATGAGGCGTGCTGCATCCGGGCATGTCCGACGCACCAGCCTCAGCATGAACCACCTTCCATACCATCGATTTTCGGATCGCGATAAGGGTTCTATGACAGGTCCATCTACGCAAGCTTATTGAGATTTGTCAGAGTCAGTCGGATCGGGACGGTACCTACGAGTCGCTAGCCACCACAGCCGGAGGACAGTGTCGGTCAGACACTTCAGCCAACATTTGATGAGAGGATATGTGGCATGACGAGTGAGATGTACCATGAGTTCACCACCACAGCGCTCCGATGAGCCGCTGGCTCTCATCATCACAGACGCCGCCAACCGTGCTAGGGTGAACGTGGTCAGCAGTAGGAGTCACGTACGAGGGGAACGTACAAGATGGTCTTACCTATGATAATGGATTGCGACTACATAGCTAGGGAGGAGCACGTGGAAGGAACCCATGACCCTCCCCATTCAGGTTGTTCGATATCTACGTCAACTGCAGCCTCCATGCCGGCAGTGTTCCGCAGGCACGCCTCCGATATCGTTGGCCAGCAGACTTACCGCCCTTCATAGTAGATCACATCTATGGAGATCCTCCCGCAGCGTTCAGTACAGGTCAGGGCGGAGCCGAGCTGAACCCAAGAATCAGGCCGAACGTTGCTCGGAACGCCCACATTCAACTGGTGGCACGCTGGTTGTGCCTTCTTGTCGAACTCTCTGGCTAAAGGGCATCACTCACAGCTGTGATACCCGGGATTAGATGCATCTTCAGAGACGGTCGCTAAGGATGTTGAACAGAAGGTGAACGCGGATCATTTTGAGTATGTGCGTCACGGTTGACCGTTGACGTTGACCATTCGTGTCTGGGCATATGCACGGTGGCGCGTGCCATGAACAGCAACACTTTCCTCCGAGCTCCGACGTCGGTTGAATTCATAGAGTTCGCAGACCGACACCGGCCTCTGACAGAAGCTCCGCGACTCGACAGGACTCATCGCCAAGTTCTCCCGCCGACGTGCTCAACGAGTCGGATGTACGCGTGGAGATGCCGGGTTCTACGTCCGTCATCCCTTCGTCGGCCACACCCCGCTCCTCCGGCATCGCACACGCCTGTTCTCGGTTGCGCGATACGACCGACGCGAAGGAGACGCGCTTCTCAGCCTCTTGGACGCGCGCATACCGCTCTTATACTATTCCTGCGTCGCCTGATGTCCACACCGCCCGGCTCCGCGTCCAACCTTGGGTGGCAGAACCAGGACTGCGGGGAAGTGCATGCGGTCACTGTCCGGCGGCAAGACCCACCTTCGCCGGGAGGCGAAGGGTGCAGCGCCTACCTGCTCTAGGACCGGAAAATCCAACTCATGGCCACCCGTGGCTTTCACGAGCAAGACCATTCGGACGCACGCGCGCAGCACATGTTCGACACCGAGCTCATTGCGTGCACCGGTCTGTCTCTTGTAGTCTCGTCGCCGCACATGGCGCGCGTCTGCGCGTGTCATGAGAGTGCGCGCGGCGAAGACAGTCGGCAGTAGCGATCTTGGACTTGCGACCGCGAAGAGTAGATTCGAGGACGGATGTGGACACTCGCCTTCGCGGCACACATGACCCCTCCCGGCTGTTGAAAAGCCGTAGTCGCTGTATCATCCAGAGGAGTGAAGCGTTAGGTTGAAGACGCGCCTCGTAGGAACTGCTTGGAATGCAAACGGTGAGAATAAGTCGATGCGCGCAGCAGTTGGACTGACCTCCTCCAACGCGCCGATGCAACTAACACCGGAACATACGAGGGCCTTCTGCGCAAGGCGATTGCAACTTGCAGGGAGCAACCACTCACGCGAGAACCATGTGATGTTGTATCGTCGCTACCGTTACGGCATCGATCGACGATCCGACGGGGCCTGCGATTGCTTGTTGTGGTGCCACCCACGATCTGTCTGCGACAACCACGTGTTCTTCATTTGTTGTGGTCGCAGCAACAGCTGTGGATACGGCAGAGGTAAGTACGGGAACTGGAAAACAAAATGCAATGTCGTCAAAGGTCGTAACGAGATGTACGTAGCCGTAGCTGAGGAAGCGGTGGAAGTAGGGAAGGGTAGCAAACGCGCGTGGATGGAGGAGGGGAAGGAACAAACCAAGCAACGACGAAACGTGTAAATGTGGTGGTGACGAGTGGATGACCGCAGGTATTCCATTAGACAATAGAGACTGTGTGGATGGGGATGGGAGAGGCAGGGGTCAAAATGATTATGGAGAGCAAGAACGCGATGAGAAGCGAGAAGCAGCAGGAGCAGCCCAGAACCAGTGCGACCTGCCCGTTCGGGTACGGATGTCGTGGCTTCGGGTGTGCCGAATTGTGGTAGAGTCGCTGGGCGGACCATCTTCTCCGCGAATGACTGACTCTGGGCGACAGGAGACTGGATATAAAGCACAAGAAAACATTCCTTCTTCGTAATTACTTGCTTTGTGCGGCCTGGACGAGGAGGGCCTTCTCCTTGAGCACCGTTGGGTAACTGTTCATGAGGTGCGCAAGGGGACGAAGGTCGTCCTGGTCCAACAAAGCGATAGTGATCTTAGGCTGTAGAGCGCGCATCGGGATCTCAGTATACCTCGCCCGATAATCGAGAATCTGGGAAACATACCGCGCCCTTGATCCCGAACGCCTTGACCACACGCCACCTATTCCAGACGTCCAACTCAACAGCGACCCAGAGACGAACAACGTGAACACTTACAACTTATCGCCCAATTGCTGCTTCTGCTGGTTGATAGGTTTGTCGATCAAACTGTCGATGAACTCGTCCGTCGCCTTCACGACCATTGGGTCAGCCTTCGGCAGCGGCAAGCCAGTCGCAGACGACGAGTTCGCAAGCCTGATAATCTCCGACGCCGGGAGGCGCGCCAAGGAAGCGATGGTGTGCACTTGCGCGCCGCCAGCAGGTGCGCTGGGCGTCGCAGGCGTCGGGCTCGCAGCCGCGCTCGGTCCCCGGGATGAAAGGTCGGGCGTCTGAGGTGTGTCGAACGACGGCGCGGACACCTTGCGTTGCTGGGGTGTCTGCGGGACTGGGACGGTGGACACGGCCGGGGTCTGCTCCTCGGTGTCGTCTACCTCCAGGACGAGCTTGGCGTCCGCGAGCTTGGCACGGAGCACCTCGACGTTGAACAAGCACATCGCACGCTCGCGCTTGGGAAGTGACATGAGCAAGTCCGTGAGGTCGGCGACCTGAGACGACTCTAGCTTGGCCACGGCAGCAAACATGCGATCGCGCTCAGACTGTGGTGCAGTGAGAGAGCCAGAGGGCGACTCGGTCCGTGGAGGTGTCGAGAGCGTCGCCGGCATCGAGAGGGGTGTCGAGGGGTGGTCGGGGGCAGAAGCGGTAGCGTTCAGTGCAGGATCGAGCAGTCGTGAGTCCTGCGACGCGGCCGGAGAAGGTGAAGGCGACTTCGATGGGTTGGCGGAAAGATGCAGGGACCTCTTCGCTGTCTGAATCTGCTCCGCAAGTTTGGCCGGGTCTTCGATGCCCTGCACAACCTCACTGAGCGACAGGCCAACAATCGCATTGACGACCGAGTCGAGGTCATCCCCGGACACAACATCCATTCCCTTGATCCTTCTGCTGAGCTCTCCAGTGAGTACCTCCTTACGGACAACCGGCGAAAGTGCAGACAGGTCGTCATAGCGCATGGGCAGGTTGAGGGTACCAGCAAGCGCAGCCTAATCCTATCTTTGAGCGACGGCACTCTGTCGAAAATACTGAGACGACCTACGTGATAGAAGCTACCAGAGCTACGGCGACCACGATCTGGCCGCTCGTGGTGACCTGAGACGGGAGAACCAAGAACAGCCGGATGACTGCTTGGGCTTGGCCATCCTGCGTAGCTCTCTCCAGCCTCGCTAGCAGTAGGACTCGTCGCACCACTGCTGCTTCGAGGGTGACCGTTGTGACCGCCGAATCGCTGGGCGAGCTTTTCTTGACGAAGTTGTTTGGGCTCGTGCAGACGTACGACAAGTTGCTTGTTGCCCAACGTAACACCATTCATTGCGTTCATTGCAGCAGCAGCTGAGGCGAAAGGTGAGCAGGAGAAATTTGTACATGGCGGCAAGACCACACACCCTGATCAGGGGTCTGATAGGAGACAAAACCGAAACCACGGCTCTCTCCTTGTTCGTTGCGCATCACACGAGCGCTACGACTGTTTAGCAAGATTGACGCGGCTGATGAGTGGAAGCCTACCTGACGATCTGCCCGAACTATTGCGAGGCATGTCAAGCACTAGATGAGCATCATATTGAGATTGAAACGCACCGAGCGGAAGTGGGTGAACAGCCCATTCGAGTCAATGGACGTGTCGAGGTTCTGTTAAGCCGATGAGAACTCGGATATGGACGAAGGGTATGCCGCATTTACATACTTTGATGAAGAGGTTGCAAGGATCGATCAACCCACTATGACTGGTTGATCCCGGGCCGCTCAAAGGGGCCAATTGTACCTGTTGTCCAGGTCCATGAACGAACATAGGACGAGCGTGGTAAGGCGCGGGCCGAGGAGGAGAGTACTGCACCGATCACTATGGCAGCCCATTCACGCACAGATGTCAATGAGAACATACCTGTGCGGGGTACGGGAAGACAGATCCCGAAGGCACGAACGAGGGCGCATTTGGGCTGAATTCGCTGGAGATCCCACTGACGCGACGCGGTTGGTATATTTGCACGACGATGTTCTGACCCTCGACATCCGCGCAGTGCATGGACTCCTCCGCTTCTCGCGCATCCTCTTCCCTCCAGAACTCCACAATTCCGGTGTCTTTGCCCACTGGTGCTGGGACCCGAACTGACGCGAGTGCTCCGAACGGACGGAAGAGATCGTAGAGTTGTGAATCAGTGTAGCCCGGAGGAAGTTGCTTGATCAGTCGTGGAGAGGCGTTGGGAGGTGGTAGGGGCGTTGGTGGGGTCGTAGAAGGGTATGGGGAGAGAGTAAGCTGAACAATCTGAGACAAGTTGGGGATAGGCCGATTCTGGAGGGTCGCGAGGGCCTTCTCCGCTGCATGGCATTGTAGTTAGCATGGAAGGTCAAAGTATGAACGCAGACACATCGGTGTTGCAAAGAGCATAGAAGACAAGAAGGGCACCTGGAAAGCCCGCTCCATCCCGGGATGTGGAACAGAGACATAACGATCGTAAGAGGCTCAGCAGCAATATGATGTGTGCCGTCACTGGGCTCATGGAGACGGAATGCGCTGATACAGTGGAAACACAGCCTCGAAGTATCATGTAGCGGGGTTGGCGGCATAGGATGATGCACCATGCGGCCTCATCGTGCTGGGTGCAGCGCCCGAGCATCAAGGTAAGGGGGCTAAGGGGTTGCGAGACAGACAGCTCGTCATACCAGAGGTAACGCATCAGATATGTATACTGGCCCGAGTAGGGATAACTAGGTAATGAGAAGTGGTGAAAGCGAGGTGGATGCAGCCCACCGGAACGCCCGGGCCCGAGCACTCATACGTTCGTGCAGCGGGTGGAGATCTCGCCATCAACCAGACACCAGCCGAAGGAAGAGGTGAGTAGTCTTGCGACACAACATGACCCTGGCGCGTCGTACTCCTGACAGGACTAGCATTGACTGCCTCGGCGGTCGCGCAGACCATGAATCTCTACCCCTCGCGCTCATCATGCACATCACAGCATTGCAGCGACCCGCAAAACAGGAGGATATTCCGCATCAGAACTCGAGAGACACTCACCCTTCTCCAGATACTTGAACTCTATCGTTCCCGACAGCGGCCTGTTCGATCCATCCCGGGCGATATTTGGCCTGAACGGCGCGCATGTCTGGAATGCGACCGCGAGATCCTCGTCGCGCACGAAAGGGGGCAGGTTGGATATGTACAGAAGCGGCTCGTGGAGGTACGGATGGGGCTGCGGACGCGGCTCCGGCGGTGGGCTGTTGTAGTCCGACATGGCGTGAGCGGGGAGGGAGGAAAAGAGAGTGGTCGTCGAGTCAGTGGCTTAGCCTTGGATGCGCGCCGGGGTGGTATATGCCGCGTCGAGAACGAGGTCGAGGGCGCTGTCGGGCACGACGCGAAGAGGGCGAGGGACGACGGCGAGCAAGTCGAGAGAAAAAGATCAAGAGCCTGCTTATGTAACCGACTCCTAATTAACTCGGCAATAGACGCCAATTCAATATTGGCGTGGCGTCGCTGCCGGCCGCCTTCTCGCAAACCACGCTTCCCTCTCGACTCTATTCGCAACAATTGTGCTTTGAGTTGGGCTTCGGACACCGTCGCCAACGACGACCGTCGACAACAGCTCGCGTATTGTACAGTGCTGCACATCCACAGCAACCAAGGGCACAGGCACCACTCAATTGTCTACCAGCCTCACACTCCGACTTCGGCATCACGGCGTATAACGGAAGTCGGGAGCCTACACGGAGAAGTCAAGGAACGGATGCAGTCAGTTCGAGAGACCGAAGCCTGAATACCATTACCTGCAACGTCCAGACGCACCTTGTCTGCCAGCACCGACGTGTCCACTGACGCATTGTAGACAGGCTTGCCGTACCTGCGATCCCTGCGTTGATTCTCGACACGATAAGAGACCTGCAGCGGGTGGACAGTCAGCGCTTCCTCGAGCACAAACATGAGGTTGACGCGAGGCCAAGACGCACCGTGAGGATGACGGCGACCATAGCGGCCAGGAAGTCCAGCCCGCAGATCACGCCGAATCCTTTGCTGTCTCCGTCGTACGTACGTGAGCGTGCGCGCGACGGAGATGAGAGATAGCCCACTCACAGGTATCGCGGACCCTCCGTTGCGGGGAACAGATGCGACCCCAGCACGCTTCCGCATTGTCCGATCACCATATACAGCGGCATCCCCGCCGCCTTCTTGGTTTCTGAGCCGAGATTGTGCGCAACTGAGAAGCCAATCAGTTCTCGAGCTTCGAGCTTCTGCCCGGGGCGAAGTGCACGCACACCATGCTATTATGACGCCGATGGGAACGTACGTCCCTGTTGTGATGCAGAAAGTCGCAAAGTATCGCACGCGGTTATTCGAAGGAACCGCAAGCAGGATCCTGTACGAGACGTGAGTGATTGTGCTACCGGCGAGACGACCCAGCTGACGGAAAATACGCACGCATATCCTATCGCTCCCACAGCGAACGCTGGTGCAACAAAGGCGCCTCGGCTTTGCAGCCTGTCTGCCGCATAGCACACCATGTACAGCACTATCGCCGCAACGGCGTATGGCGGCACCGTCAGCAACTGAGCGAGCGCGTTCGCTGGTTCAATCGATCAGCGCCTGACAACCACGGGTCGAGTATCGGAAGGACGCACTGAACCCAAATGTGGTGATGATCGTAGGCAAGAACCCCGCTATGGATGCAGCCGCGCAGTTCGCCGCGAAGTACATCACACCTGCAGCATACACCTGTTCCCGTTCGTGAGCTTTGGTTGTCGAACCACGACGGGACGTACCCTCCAATCCTTGAACGCCGCAGAAATATGACCTGCATCACATGAGCATGAGGACGAGATGCGGGAAGCGAGAGGAACCTTATCTCACCTTTCTGCAACATCCGCCCAACATCCGCCCTCGTCCCGCGATTCATCCTCTCGAGCGCCAGCTCGCGCTCCTTCTCGTCAAACACGCCAGTCTCCTCCGGTCGGTTCGGCAGCACGAGCATGGCAAGCAGCCCACTGAGAACGGACGGTATGCCTTCAATGAGGAATAGAAGTTTCCAATTTGCGACCGAAGCATGGACGTGCTGAATGCCGAACGCGATCAGGCCCCCGAACGCGCCCGCGACTGCCGCGAACCCGAAGTAGTACGCAAGGCGCAGCCCGATTTCCTCGCGAGTGTAGAACAGCGCTATAAGAAATCAGCGTCAGGGCCAAGATACAACAATCACGCTGGGCCTCCACTTCGAGTCGGAGGCGCAAGAGATGGGATTGGCTAGTGACGTCGCGTACGCACACATGTATAATGGGATTCCGGGAGAGAAGCATGCCTCGAAGACACCGAGACCGATTCGAGTCACGAACAGGCCAGGGAAGTTGAAGGCTATAGCCTGGAAGGCCCGTGTCAGCGAGAGGCAGGGATGTCGGATAAAGGCTCTGCATACCATCAGTGTTGAGCATATTCCCCATCCGACCGCCGCAGTGCCTAACCATAGTCGCGGCGGGAATAGTTTTGAGATGATGGTGGCCGGGATGGGGCAGATGATCTGCAACGTGCTCTTATGTAGCGGATGCGTGGTCACGACACAGATACACTCACATATGAGAAGAAGAACGCAGAGTTGACCCAGTCGAAGAGCACTCCTGTCGGGTCGCCATGGAGGACGTCCTCAGGGAGCCCCTGTAGACGCGCATTCCCCAGATTCGTCCTGTCCAAGTCTGCAACGCCCCACACAGCGTCATGAAAACACTATCAGAACGAACGCCGGCCATCGCAGGAAGACTCACAAGCGAAGAGGTAGATGATGCAAAGCATAGGAATGATCCGCATGTCCAATTTCCGAACCAACCGTCTCTCCCTCTCCAACTTCGACTCCGATGCGGCACTGCTAGTGTCTCCCTCCGAACCGGTCTCGAGGACGTCCTCCTTGAAGCGGACTTCATGATCGATCTTCTTGTCGCTGGACATGTCGTGCAGTATGCCCTGGGCTGGGAGCACACTCTCGAGCCCACCATGGCGAGCGCGACTATATGTGCAGCGCGCTGGGAAAACACGAGGAGGTCAGTTGATTCGAGGGATAGACTCTAGGTTTGCGCTCCATAGACTAGCTTCCTTCGCGGTACCTGTCAGTTGTCACGCCAGCTTTGGGGGAGGACATTGGGCGGCAGGTGGCGTTGTTACCCCACTACATCTTATTGATTTCGGGGCCGTTGAGAGAGTCCCTATACCCGTGATGTGACCGAGTACAACACGGAGCCGTAAACCATTGTAGAGCCGCGAGAGGGCGACTGTCCAGAGCCACGTTTCTCGAGCCTGGGCTTCGATTGGGTCAGTCAGGGGCACTCACGTTCTATTGAAGGGGTACACGAAGAGCCACTTGAACCCGGCACAGGTAGAGTCGTCAATGCATTGACACGCTTCCATTCAACGACTATCCCAACCGTACAACCATGTAACCTGCAGAACGTTGGAATGTCAAGCAGGGACCACCGCATGGAGAAAAATCATTTACTGGACCCACTACACCTCCTTTTCCGTCTCGAGACCGCTGGACTCAACCTTTGAGCTGGCGCTTGGTGTCCGCGCGAGCTGCAAAGATAGACAAAGTCACGTCATGAGTATCTGCTTCCGAACGGGCATGAGAAGCCATGGCATCCCGTTTCTATTATTGCGTCCCGCGCGCGCAGCAAGGGGACAGTACGCCTACTCACCTTCTCAGAATATTTAGAGATAGATGGGTCGACCGATGCATCCGTCGAAGCAATTTCGACGGCGGCCGCTCCTGTGCTGAGGCGAGCAGCCCCGAGGATCCTGATCTCGCTCATTGCACCCGGTGCGTCCTGAGATTCCAGCTGCAACGCATGAGTTCCAATCATCGACATAGACAGCAGATGAGGAGCCCTACCATGCTGTCGCTGTTTGGACCGTCGAGGAAGTGCGGCAGCGAGAAGCCTGGAACCTGCAGCCCCGCCAGGCCAAGCGTGCCGGCGGTCGTCGGTTCGTCTTGCATCCCACGGCCGGCATGCGCTTTCCTGAAGTTCAGCCTATTCGGGATGGGTGTAAGTCAGTGCCCAGATTAGACCGATGACAAGCAGGAAGCCTCACGTGCCGAGCAGCGAGTTCGCATATACTGAGCGTGATGATTGCAACCACTTAGGAGGAGGAAGACGATAGGCGGTTGCATAACGTACGTTTGCTTAGCAATAGGTGCACCCCACAGAAGACCATGTTCGTGGTCATGGTACTGAACTGCGATGACGAAGTAGCACCAGGCTCTCATAGGATCAGAGACCATCGTAGGAGGGACTTACTGTGACTACGACGGTCAGGCCGACGACGCTGAGAGTATACAAGGATGATTCAGTCTCTCGCCTGCACGTGGAGCAGCCAAACTCGAAGCGACCGATAGCTACCTTGTGAGAAAGCCGTTGTTGACGGTCCAGGAGACCACCCTGTCGACAGCCTTTGCGAAAGATCAGCCCGAGTACCACGCACAGATGGAGCCCATATATACACTCACATTGTCCGTCCTATTGGCACGGATTACGTTGAGTATCCCTGCGAGAAGATCGGCGCCAGCAACACTCACGCTCTGTCGTGGGTGAGGAAGCGTCTCAGCGCGGGACTCGTGCTGCAAAGTTCCAGAAATGAAGTGACCCACCTAAATCCCGTCTTGTGCTTGCGCAAGTAGTATACCAGCGACCCAGTGATGATACAATCCGCCAAGGTTCCTGCACCGAGGGCCGATCCGACGTGTGGCTGCCGTCGCATGAGAACAATGCATGCAGATCAGACGTGCATAAAATGATATGGATGGGTGGCAGGACATACGGTGAGGAGCACCGGAAGCAGTGCAAGGTTCTCCAAGGAAAAGCTACCAAACGGCCCGTTAATAACATGTCGTCGACAGGGACATCGGCGTAAGTGTCGTACATTCTTATCGCAGTATCTGAGGACGGTTGCAGTTCAGCATGTGGACGGGCAAGATGGGAGGCCAACACATACACCAGCCAAGGACTAGGGACGTCGTAACAGTCATTACGATCGGTGAGGATAAGAACTGCGCAGGAGTTCTGTGAAGACTGACCCATCCGGACTGTAGACAGCGAGACCTGTGCGAGCCCCAACATTTCAGTCCGGTCCGCCGCGTGCAGTCGCAGAGAGATCAAACTCACGATGATGGATGCTAAGAACCAGTTCTTGTTCCCCACTAGGAGGACTATCAACTTCACTGACGCGCACTCGACCAGCGATACCTTACGAATGTACACCCTTCGCGCGAAGAAGCTAAAGTGTAATGTATGTCAATCGCGCATTGGTCTCGGAGTTGTTCTGCAGCTTACCAATGAACGATCATAGTGATGATAGTCTGTCCCTCTGCCTCAAACGACTGATATCATTCAACAAGACCCGAATGGCCGCTTACCGTCACAACAATCGTCACCTGTGGGTTGGGCAATCCGGCGTCAGTATATGCGCGCAAAACAGCGCATACACAGAGGAAAACTCACGTTAAAACTCCTGCAAGTGAGGAAAAAATCAAATCGACTGATGCATGACCACATACTATGCCAAACGGTACCCACCAGACTGAGTTTTGCAGTGCCGCGTAGTCGGCATACTTCGTGACGAGATAGTAGTAGATCATATGCCAACTGAGGATCACATGGGCAGTATCCAGGATGCTGTCAAGCGGTTCACGAGGGTGGTCAGCCCCGCGACTAGTACAGGCTAGAAAGATGACCGACAAGAGTAGAGCGACCTGTTAGAAATGATAAGAAGCCAATGAGCAGACGGGGATACATTTCTCTGGGACAACTTACGACAGCCTTGATATACTTGGGGTCTCTCGGGAACCGACTCCAGTACATGTACGACTGCATGGTGGTGATGCCATATCCCCTGCAGCGAGCGATCCATTGAGTCAGTGTCCGATACAAGTCAATTTGTGGAAGCGCGTACACGGCGGTGACGAGACACCCTATGAGGAGTGGACCGACAGTCACGTTGAGATCTTCTCTCTTCTGGACCATGGCTAGACAGTCAGTATGCAGAAGGTGGGGTGTCAGTATGCGCAAGGAAAAGACTCTTGGACGAAGGCAGATATATAAGTATGACAGGAAAGATGGGTAACGCGAACATCAGAGAGCAGAACACTCACAAAGTTCTAACAGTCAGTTAAGAACCATTGCCATATGCGCCATCTGCGCCATCTGAGAGAGCATCGCTATAAATGGGCCTACCTCCCACCAGCAAGCCTATTCGAGGCTGCCATGGGATGCATCGACCACGTCAAGGCGTCCTCCATCTCCACATCACCAAAACTCGGACAGGAGATGCCTGCGGTATCATACTTATGTTCCATTCTGTATGCCGAAGAACACACGCACAAGATGGCGTGGCATTCAATGCAACGGTTCACCTCACGGGGGGAGGTCAAGGGAAGCTTCGCGGGCTAAATTTGCTACAGTGCCTTGACATCATTGAATACGTCTGTGTTGACTTTGATCAGCTGTATACTGGGAGAATAGCGAACAACCTTACGAACGAGGCACAGAAGGGGTAGTCGGCAAAGTAAGCCTGGGATGGTGGTACGAGATCCTCTCATGTAGCGTCGGATGGGGATGGAATTTGGTCGAGTCGGAACAAAGTCGTTCCCAATCCATAGTACAGATCAATACAACACGTATACAGAGTTAGGTGAGCGCATTTCGTAGTGTCATCTCCCGATGAACGCAGGTCCGTCCGACACGGAAGGTACCGGAAGTTGAGCGCCTGAATCCGGAAGAGTCAGCATCCATTTTCGGCCGTTGGAGAACGCACCACCTCCGCAGTGGCGTTCGAGTCTGGTTTGCGCTTGTTCTCGAGGCGACACGGTGATGATGGTCACTATCAAGCACCCAAGGAACGTCAGACGTGGTAGGAGTTCAGGCAATGGCAGAGGAAGGCTGTCGGAATAAGGCGGAACGGTAAAGCAGTTGTCCACTGTGAACGGACGCATCGAGCGCGAACAAAGCCGCACGTTCCATGCGCACTTGCAGCCGATGCGCAACTCGCTCGACGGCGACGCTGCAGGTGTACGACGTGCCGGAATCGGAGCACAGCGCGTTCTTCAGGTTCACGGGTGTGCGCGCTCGCTGAACTGCGTGCGGATGATCGCGACAGTGCATGCCGGGAGCGAGGTGTCGCGCGGGAAGATGGCCAGGTGGGTAGAGCGGTGGGAGGTGGAGCGGAGGAAGGGGCGAGGTCGAGGCCGTGCAGGAATCGCGCGGTGGCGTACTGGTAGCGCGGTGCGACGGATCAGGTTCGTTTGTCGAGAAGTGACATCCTACTTCGTCAATGTACCCAGCGCTCACCATATGCTGTCAGCTAGAGCTGAAAGTGATCTCGCCAGTGTCGAACGAAGCGCATCTTGAGGAGCCCGAACTGAAGCAAAACCGTGCAAATGATATTGAAGCGTAGACTTGCGCTCAGGAGGAAGCAGCGATACGAAGAGCGGCGGAGAGCTATGATACAAGAGTTTGTCACTAGCCTTTCTTCACTAGCCTTTCTTGAACCCTATGACACGAACGCGATCAGCGCATATACTACACGGGTGACAACACACGACGCACCTAAACGCCGCCTCTCGTAGAACAGATCGGTCCTGCTCGCTCCTAGATTCACGATCTTCGGACACCCATCTCTATCCTTCTCTAACCTCGTGCACTCAGCGCAATAGTACGCGTCGGAGATACCTGCCATGGACGGTCGCACGTGAGTCATAGTTCCATCACGAACGACGCAGAAAGGAGAAGAGCAGACAAGACAGGACGATGGAAGAGACGCACCAGGAGAGCCGCAGATGATGCACCGTCCACCGTAAGTGCCAAAGTTGCATTCATCACAGATGCGGACAAGGGTCTCGGGGCGTACGTAGGAATCACAGACGGGACTGACGAGGGGGAGCGGAGGACCTGCGTCAGGCATAGCGGCGCGTAGTAAGAACCGTTCAACGCACCATTTTCCGTCGCACTTTTCACAAAGACGGCCGATAGCTAGTGAAGAGGTGAGAGTAAGCTCGCGATCCAAGCAAGACACGCTGGTGGCTGCCTTACCAATACCAGGCTGTCGCCTGCACATAATCAGATCTGGACGGCTCAAGTCAACACGATGAGGTAGTAAGAGGTCGTCGCAGCAGACGTACCCGGATGATGCTTCGACATGGTTGTTGGCGGGGAAAGAGGCGATGAGGGACGAGGTGCAAAGACGGAGGAAGTGGACACGCTTCCCAACCGCCCGGGTTCGAACTTCGAGAAGACATCGTCTTAGTCAGCAGTCAGGGCGTCTAGGATACCATTTTTGTCACATCAAGGCTTCCGTCCACCTCCCATCCAGGGTCACCCTCCCAGACTGCGGTACTTCGCACGTCGCAACATTCTCTCCTGCTCGCACCCAAATGTGAACTGAGTCCTCGAATGAACATGACTGTAGAAAATCTAATGTAAGTCAATTCTCTACCCCCGCAAGATTTCCGCCCAATACCAACCGAACTATCTTCATCACGATAAGTCGGATAAGAGGTACGTCCCATCCTTCGGGCATCGTCGGAGCACAGTTCACTCATGTGTGATGGGCAGGCATGATGGATTGCTCTGGGTGTAGGTCTGCGCACAGTTCATCGGTGAGTACTCCTGTGGACAGAGATGGCGAGAGGGAGGGAGTGATGGTCTGCGAAGATGTATCCTGGGGCTTTCTCTATCATCGTGAATCTACTACTGTGCATGTGCAAGACCTCCCCGAATACTATGCCGTCTTCCTCCTCCAACTGCGAGATGTTGTCAATGTTCTGTCAGCGGACCCAATCATTGTTATTTTCCAAGTTGGCATCGCTGTCAATCTCGTCGTCAACACTCGCTTGATACAATGTAACCCCCAACCTTCCTTGCCACTTCGCCATCCAATTTGCACACAAATGTGCGTGAGTAGTCGCCATAAGCTTAGGTTTGACCTACATGTCTATTCCGCCGGATTGGGCAAGGCTTCCTTAGGCCTGTCTGCTCCGACGGCGGGCGCTTAAAGGTTCAGCTCCGAGTCGTAGCGAGTCGTTCGGCCCGCGTCCGCACAATTCCCCTCTTCCACGTTGGCTCACTAGACCCGCCGCCGCCCGCGTGATATCACGAACATTCCTTGGAGCATCCCGCAGATCGAGTGCAGCAGTGAGAGTGAATAAACAAGACAAGGACTACAGCTGCCATTTCGGAGAGGGCGGCAAACTCCGGGGTGCCGGTATGAGCCGCCGGTGCTTCGTCGTCGCGGCACTGGGGATTCGTAGCGGCTCTTGCTTCCGTCCTTCGGAAAACAATCGCACATTCCACTCGACGAGCCCTGCGCTGGTAAATATGGCGTCCCTAAGACCGTGAGAGCACAGAGGTCGCCCGGGGTTGTTACGAGGTGCTCCCTTGGTGACGAGACGAGGCGGGCTGTCCAGAGCCCACCAAGGGCAGATCATGGGCCCATACAAAGGAGCGTCGCGCCACCGCCCATGCTCAGGCAGGTCTTGTCGACGTCTGGGGCCGTCTCAGACAAAAGAACGAGGCCGGGGTGGTATTTTGTCAGCAGTAGTTAGCGCTACGGAGTGGAAGGGGAGGTGGTAATAGATGGGCAGGGCGCCTGGGATGCACTGGCCAGGAGGTTCCGCGCAGGGGGGCGTCGGAGTTGAATCTTACCATTCAGCGAGCAGCGAGCAGATCGCCCCGCCGTCTGCGAGCCTCTTTCTCTACCCTCACCATCGTCTCCCTTCACCACCCCCTCCTCCTCCCCCCAAATAATCCCTCGCGCCCCGTGCACCCTCGGCGACTGCGGCGACACCAACACAGCATTTCTCCCACCCGCTCTCGCTCGTTTTCGCCCCCTCTCTCCCTCCCCCGCGGTCGTTCGGGCGCTAGTCCTCCACTGACGCAGATCTGCCCCCGTACCTCCATCTTACCTCTTACCTTCACCTTCCCGACGCCTCCCAATATTCCTCACTCCTCTCCTCCGCCTCGTGCCCTCCTCAGACCCCCTCTAGGTATTTTCCTGGCCTCTTCCGACCATTTTTCAGCTTCTCAACTGCCTTCCCTCTTCCAGAACCGGCGCTAGATCCAAGATCCCAGGCGCCAGACCCTGCTCCAAGCGATGTCCGCCCCAGAGCCGTTCAAGATCACGCTCAAGAATGGCGAGGAGGTGAAAGTCAACGGTACCGCCCTTCCGCATCCTCCCATGGCTCGTACTGATTTTTGCTGTGCGGTACGAAGACCACGTGTACTGCTCCCCGAGCTGGGGCGTGCGCGACGGCACGCCGTACTCCATCGCACGCATTATGGAGTTTCTGCCAGCGCAGGGCACGCCGACGTTCGACAAGAACGGGAAACGCAACGAGCCGATCACCCGCGTCCGCCTTGCGTGGTACTACCGTCCGAGCGACGTCTCGGACCGCACGGTGGCGGACTCGCGCCTTCTCCTGGCCGCCATCTACTCAGAGGTGTGCGAGCTTAGTCAGCTGCGAGCCAAGTGCTTCGTGCACCACCGCGACAGGATCTCGGACCTCGCAGGGTGGAAGAAGCGGCCGGACAGGTTCTACTTCACGCGCCTCTTCGACCCGTGGCTCAGGAAGGACTTTGAGGTCATCCCCGCGACGACGGTGCGCAACCGTGAGTGGCACACGTAATTGGCGTTCGCGATGGACAGTGACGGAAATGCTGACGATCTGTCTGTGATACATATGATCTTCCCGCCCCTGCTGCACGCTGCGCGTCGCACAACCGCCGCCAGTGCCTGCACACATACGGGAAGTGCTCGTCTCGCGGTACGAGTACATTGTCGCGGAGCGGGAGGTCGTCCCGGACCTGACGGACGATCTGCGCCTGTGCGAGACATGCGAAAAGTGGTGCCCACCGTGAGTGTCCGCGCGTTTGTTTGGCTGCCCCTGGCACCGTCCCGCGCCCACCCACTGACTGATCCCATCGCATGTCCGCCCACGCCCGTGCCCGTGCGCCTGTCACCTCACTGACTGTGTGCCCGCAACGCAGTGCGGAATCGCTGCAATGCGACCGGTGCAAGAAGTTCTTCCACATGGAGTGCGTGACGCCGCCGATGCTGTCGAAGCCGAGCCGCGGGTACGGCTGGACGTGCGCGCCGTGCTCGCGCGCGCACGAGGAGGAGGTCGAGGGCCACGACGTGCGGCACCACACGCCGGTCGCGCCGAAGCCGAAGACGAACGCGCCGCCCGCGCGCGGACGGGGCCGGCCGAGGAAGGACCGCGTGCAGGCCGAGAAGGAGGAGAGCGTCGAGATCAAGCACTTCAAGATGTGGCCCTTCCGGTACTTCGGGTGAGCGTCCGCGGACTGATATGCTGCGCGCGCGAGGTCTCGAGCTGAACGCGTGCCGGGCACGGGCACACACAGGCTATACACGTTTGCGGAAGACACCCTCGGTGCGTGTTGCGCGCGTCCTGGACACGGGAGAGAGGTGCAGTTGCTGATCCAGACGCAGACCCCGACGACCTCATCTTCCCACGTGCTGCCACCCGCGTCGGCCCCAAGTACCAGGCAAGCGTGCCCGCCGCGCCCGGGACCGCAGACAGACCCATCGGTGTGTGCTCACGTGCGAGGAGGTTGCAGCTGCTGACGACGGCGCACAGACATCGAGGAGCGCGGCGGGGACGCGACCATCGAGGTCCTCAGTCTTGTCAACGAAATGTCGCCCGAAGAAGGTGCGTGCGAACTTCTCGCTGTGCCGATCGCTGTTTGACCGTGTTTGCTCCTCAGCCGAGTCATGTGAGTTCTCTCGTAGACGCTGAACAGCAGCGAGCGAGCAGTGTTAACCCTCCTGCAGTCGAGAACCAGAAGAACGCGCTCACGAAAAATGATACACTGCGCTGCAACGTCGACTGGCTCACAGAGGTGACCTTCCGTCTCACAGATGCGTGGGTCAACAAGCGCGACTTCTCCACGGTCAGCATGCGCTCGCCCATGCGCCTTCGGAAGGTCAGTCAGGCCATCACCGAGGCCATCGGTCCACTGACCCTCCCGCAGTTCCAGAAGCACGAGTCGCGCTACACCGACAAGGAGTGGACCCACAACGAGTGGGCCGCGTTCGAGGATGCCATCCAGATGCATGGCGCCGAGCTCCGAGCTGTCCGCGAGGAAGTCGGCTCCCGCACGATGCCCGAGGTCGTCCGCTTCTATGGCCACTGGAAGAAGTGCGCACCACCTTCTACAACTCATGTACCTACAGATCATCACTGACTGCATCGCACAGCTCGAAGCTAAAGGAGGAGAACGTCAGGATCCGAGCGGCGCGCGCGAACGGGATCGACGAGAAGATAGACGGCTCCACGCGAGAGGAGACGGACGACGACGACGACAGCTCGATCGTGACCGAGCTCAAGAAGGGACACAACAACTGCGGCGCGTGCCGCACGCGCGAATCCGAGACGTGGTGGAAGGCGCCCAAGGGACTCCCGACGAGCATCCTCTGCGACCAATGCAGTGAGAGCTGGCGGAAATACGCCGACCTCAACGTCCGACCTATACGCGAAGAGCCCCTGCCCAAGACGAAGACGGGCGACAAGCGTGAGGGCACTCCGTTGAATGGACCGTCAACGAAACGTGCCAAGGTGGGTTCACACCAGCAGTTCCCTATCCCGACACTCACACTTTCTTGTGTCAGACCGCGTCGTCACAGTCAACACCTCCACCGGCTGCTCCGCAGCTACGCTGCGTTGCGTGCCAACGCAACGGCCCCGTCGGCAAGGTCCTGCGCTGCAAACAGTGTCAGTTCCGCGTCCATGCCGGCACGTGCGGTGCCTCCCCCGACGCCGCGACGGCCGAGTCGTGGGTGTGCGACCTGTGCCAGAACGAGAAGTCGCTGGAGGCGTCCCTGGTGCGCCCCCCTCCCCGTCCTTGCTTCTTTTCCCTCATTCATCCTGACGCTGCGTGCTTCTGCAGATTCCCGACTGCCTGCTGTGCCCGCGAATGCGGCGCGACCCGAAGAAGAAGCTGATCTACCCCCCGCCGGACTCGTACCTGCGCGCGTGCAAGCCGACCGAGGGCCAGGCGTGGGTCCACGTCCTGTGCTCGGTGTTCATCCCCGAGCTCACGTACTCGGACGCCACGCGCCTCCGGCTCGTCGAGGGCATCAGCGCGATCCCGCAGCACCGGTGGCAGAACGTGAGTGTCTCTTCCGCATTCCTATCGTCTTTCTGTTCGCCGACCATTACACTAACCGTCTATCTGGATCTCTCGCTGCGTATCTGCAGAATTGCACGCTCTGCGACCGGGAAGACGGCGCCGTCATCCAATGCAGCGAGTGCCCGGCAGAGTTTCACGTATCCTGCGCGTGGAAGCAGGGACACAAGTTCGGCTTCGAGGTGCAGCAGGTGCGTCCGCGCCCCGCGGGGATGTGGGATGTTGCGCGGCGGGCTTCCAACTGACGTCGTTCTCGGTCTGTGTGTTAGGTCAAGAACCACCACCGGCGCGAGCCAGTGACGACAGTCGAGTTCAAAGGTCAGACGGGCGTCCTCGTCCCGTCCGTCATCTGCAAGGGCCACATCGGCCACAAGCGGCAGCTGCACGACATTTGCGAGACGAACGAGGCCGGCGAGGTGCGTCTTCGTCTCCCGCTGTCTTCTCCCTTTCCATCTTCATCTCGCTTGCGTGCCTGCTTTGTACTCGTACTATTCTTGCCGGCAACCCCGGCTGCGGGCAGCGGTCGCCATGTGCACCCTCCTCCCTTCCCCGATCCCTGTGTTCTGCATCCGCCGAACGACTGCGACAACGCGCTGACTCCACATTCTCGTCCCCATCCATCACGCAGACCGCGCTCCAACTGTACTGCAAGCACTACAAGCAGGCGCCCATCGCGCAAACGCACGGCCTCCTCCGCAAGGCGCAGCGCCTCGACAAGATCCTCGAGGCGTCCTCGTCCTCGTCCTCGACGTCGATCGCCCCCAGCGTCAGCGACGCGTCCGGGGACGAGCCCATGGCGATCAGCCCGCCCACCACCAACACCAGCACCAACACCGGCACCAGCAACGGGGTGCCCGACCCGCAGTGCTACCGGTGCCGGACCGAGTTCTCGCCGTACTTCCACGAGGTCGCGGGCCAGGGCGGCGCGAAGGCGTGGCTCTGCCACAAGTGCCACGCGGAGACGCGGAGCAGCTACCACAACCCGGTCATCATCGGGATCGGGACTGCGTAGTATCCGGGAGATGGGGGCGCGGTCGTCGTGTTCGGGACGCGCGGTACGGGACACTTGCACAGTGCTGGACCTTTTCGTGTTGTTGGGGCATCACAGTGACTCGGTACTCAGAGGCCGCAGCTAGGCAGCACACAACATATTTACATATTATATAGCGTAGGGAACGGTGTCCGTTGTAATGTTCAAGATACTCAGCACTTACTGTACCCAAACGAGTGGGCACTGAGATCTGAGAAGGCGGAGATCGACGCGAGTGCGTAGTTCGCCAGCGGCATATGCCTATCGCAAGGCGGAGAAGGAGGAATACCGAAAGAGTCACGAGAAGCATGCCCGGCATGGACTCGACGACGCCTCTGCATGGCGCATGCGGCATGCCACAGTTGTCTGGGAATCTCAAGCTTGACGGTCTCCAGGCGAAGGCTATAACGATGTCACTATATCAGTACGTTCTTCTTGTCCACATCGCCAGAAGGACATCAGTCATATTTGGTTCTGTATTCCCAACTTGAGAAACACGTTGCCCCGTGAGTTCCGAAACGTTCATGCCGAAGGGTCGGACAACTTGAAGTCAGGACTCAGGAGCGCAGATAGGACAGTGGGACGCAGTTCTCTCGCGAATCGTCGGATTGGAAAGAAGTCGTGTCTGAATCTATAGTACAGAGTAATACACCCCGTATGCGGAGGAACATGAGCGCACTTCGTAGTGTCGCAGTAGTGTCGTATCCCAGTCGTAATCTCGTCGTCGAATCCTGGACCCAGCGGTCCCCATTTCACGGAAGGTACCGGAAGTTGGGCGCCTACAATCGCAAGGGTCAAGATCAGTGACATGAGTCCATTCTCGGCCGCGCGAAGTTCGAGCACGCACCTTGTCCGCCATCTCCGCCGTATCGACGGTCGCGTTCGGGTCCGGTTTGCCGTACACCCTGTCCCTGCGCTTGTTTTCGAGGCGGTACGACACGGTGAGGATGATCGCCATCAAGCACCCGAGGAACTGGAGCGCGCAGGTCACCGCGAATCCTTTGCTGGATGGTAATCACTGTCAGCGGACAAGACGGTGGTGAGTAGTATTGACGGGAGACGCACATGTACCGCGGGCCCTCGGTCTTGGGGTAGATGTGCGAGCCGAGGATGCTGCCGCACTGCCCGATCGCCATGTACATCGGGGTCCCGGTCGCCTTCTTCGTCTCAGAACCGAGGTTGTGAGCGACTAGCAAAGAAGGACAGAGCATCATGTCAGCAAGCGCGTCGCACGAAGATCATGTCGAGTAGAGCAGCGAGCACGTACACCAGGCGATGATAACACCAATGGTCGTGTACGTTCCGCTGGTGATGCAGAACACCGCAAAGTACCGGACGTTGTTGTTCGAGGGAACCGTGATTAACAGTCTAAATAACCCCGTCCATGATGAGTCGCACACAAAGTGGAGCATCAAGGGAGTGCGTACACATAGCCGACGGCAGCCAAAGCACTGACAGCCGCCACGAACACCCCACGGCTCTGCAGACGGTCAGAGGTGTAGGAGTTCAGGCAGAGGAAGACTGCGGTCACGGCGTAAGGCGGGACGGTAAGAAGCTGCGCCAAAGCGTCCGCTGTGCACCGGCGCGTCAGCACAGAGTAGGGTCTAGCTCCAAGCTGGCACTTACTGTACCCAAACGTCTTGATGATGGTGGGCAAGAAGGCGGAAATGGACGCGAGTGCGCAGTTCGCGCCAAAGTAGATGACGCCAGCGGCGTATACCTATCGCAAGCACGAGTGTCAATCCCAACGCGGGGCATCATACTGAGTATGAAGACATACCCTCCAGTCCTTGAACGCAGCGAGGATATGTTCTGCACTGACAGGTCAGAGGACGATGAGTGGTACTGAACGCTCCGATCGGCGTACCTTTCTTGACAACGCGTCCAACGTCCGCCTTCACGCCACGGTTAGCCCGATCCAGCGCGATCTCGCGCTCCTTCTCGTTGAACATTGTGGTCTCTTCAGGACGGTTCGGCAGCACGACCATCGCGAGGAAACCGATCATAACCGTGGGGATGCCTTCGATGATGAAGAGCAGCTTCCAGTTCGCTACGGACGACTGGATGTGCTGCACTCCGAACGCGATAAGACCGCCGAATGCGCCTGCGACGGCTGCAAAGCCGAACCAAGATGCCATGCGCAGACCGATCTCCTCCTTGGTGTAAAAGTAGGCTAGATCATTGTCAGTACATGCAACCTAGCCCTGCTCCGAATGATATACATACACATGTAGAGCGGGATACCAGGACCAAAGCCGGCCTCGAAGACGCCAAGTCCCAGACGCGCGACGAAGAGTCCAGGGAAGTTGAACGATGTGGCCTAGTCACGATACGATCAAAACCGACGTTCAAGAGGATCTGAGATGGCACGCACCATAAGGACCGAGCAAAGCCCCCAACCCACAGCAGCGCATCCGAGCCAAGTGCGAGGAGGGAATAATTTTGAGATGACCGTCGCGGGGATTTGGCAGAGAATCTGGTAGTGGGCGGTCAGAGAAGCGCTCAGCAAAGAAGAGATGAGCGTTTGAATGACTCACGTAGGAGAAGAAGAACGCAGAGTTGGCCCAATCAAAAAGCACACCTGTCGGGTCGCCGCCGAGGACGTGTTCGGGCAGGCCTTGCAGCCGCGCATTCCCCAAATTTGTCCTGTCAAGATCTGCACGTACCATCAGCATCCTTACATCGACGAGGAGACAGAAGTTGGAGCTCACATGCGAAGAGGTACATGATACACGCCATGGGCATGATGCGCATATCGAGCTTCCGCACCAGCCTGCGCTCGTCCTCTGCAGAATGACCGTGACCTTGGCCTAGGGCTTTGTGCGACACTGAGATGGCGGCCTCGCGATCGATGCTGGACGACTTCTCGTCGACGGACGGGGTGGTCTTGCCTTCGACTGACATGGCGACGCGGGTGAGGACGAGGTTGGTGCAACTTTTCGGCGTGCGTTCGTCAGGCCAGCGTCAGGCTAGCAAAGTTCTATAGAGCTATATATACCTGCCCTTGACTCGCCCTCAAGCGGGACGCCCGCTCGCTGCCCGCCATGGTCAGTTGACCGCGCGAAAACGACACGAGTTGGTGTTTCCACGGTTTATCTGTTGTGGCAGGGGCTAGTGGCCTCGATTGACCAACCCCCTTGATCAGCTGGAGCAGGCGTATCAGCATCCCAATATTGCATGAAGCAGACCCGTGAGCGGAGGACGCGATATTCGCGATCGAAGTGCGCCTTGGCTACGACTTGGCTCGCATTTTCTGCTCTCGTGGCAGCTTTGTTGGGGCCTGTAGGGGCGCGTCGGGACAGGCGGCCCGATGTAAGCGAAGGTAAGCGTCGGGATCACCAGGAGAGCGCTCAGGCGGCTCAGCGCAGGTTCATGTTGTCGACTCCGATGAGAGTCCTGAACACAGTGGGCGAGTACTCGAAACAACTTCGCACTCGCAGCTGCAGCGCTCATGAGTGGGTCCTGGCATTTGAGGGTCATAGGAGCAACGGATGCATACTCAAGGGTACCATACTTAGTTCACGAGGGGGGGCAAAAGTTGGAATTCTGAACTAGTCAGGCTCAAGGAGATGAGCGAGGATGAGCGACTGCTTCGTGTCCGCTCATGTGATATCATCATATGTACAACTGCCATCTTGCTCTGGAGTACTACCCGGTGACATGCCATGTCGCCTTGTTCTCCCCTCCCGAGTCGCCAGACAAATTGCCAGACCTTCTGAAGGGGCCTCAGGTCTCCCAGTCAATCCCAGACCCTCACTCAAAGATATCCGTCGCGTAACGGCCCTGAATTGCGCGTTCGAACGCAGCAGCAGCCTCCTCGTCCGTGTAGCTCCGTGCTTCCTTGATGAGGTCCGTCAGCACCTTCTTCACGCCCTGCGCGACCTTCCCGGACCCGCAGGTGAAGAACTGCAAGACAAGTCCCAGTCAGCCATCACAAATCACCTTACAGCAGCAGAGACACCGACACATACCTTCGCGTTCCAGTTATCAAACATATCCCTGATCTCCGCACGATCGTGCCACGCGCGACTAGACACCAACGCCGATCAGCATACCCACCACTACCAAGCGCAGAAAAACCCAGAAACCGGGCACTCACTCCTGCACATACTTGCACCCCTCCGAATCCGGCGCGCTCCGCGAGAACGCAGGCCGGACGTCCACGATCCCGAGCTCCTGCCACTCCCTCAAGTCCGAGTTCCCATACAAATAGTCCTCGTGGGGTGACCTGCACCCAAAGAACAGCAGCGACTTCGCGACCTCCCGCCCCGCCTTCTTCTGCATCGCGCGCTCCTGCAGGAACCCGCGCATCGGCGACAGGCCCGAGCCCGCCGCGAACATAACCATCGGCACCGCCGGGTCCTCCGGGGGGTGGAACGCCGCAGAGGACGCGCGCACGGCGAGCTGCACGACGTCGCCGGGGCGCAGGCTCGCGAGGAAGTTGGACGCGACGCCGAGGAACGGCTCGGTCTTGCCCGAGAGCGCGGGGGCTTCGACGACGCTGACGGTGAGCGAGGGACGCTGGGGGTTGTGCAGCGGCGAGGAGGAGATCGAGTATTGGCGGACGCGCATCGCGGGGAGCATCTCGAGGTAGGTGCCGAAGGGAAGCTGGATGTCAGGGTAGGTCTCGAGGAGGTCGAGGATGCTGATTCGCTTCGCGAGGACCTTCTCGGCGTATGCGGCGACGAGGTCGTTGAGAGCAGCCTTGGTGGTGCTGGAGGACTCGAGGGAGGCGAGCAGACGGAGGTCGCGAGTTGTCGCAGGTTGCGAGAGCTCGACGTAGCCAGCGAGCAAGGAGAAGACGCTGATGGGCTTGTCGACTGGGAGGGACGTTGGTCCTGATGACTCCAGCACAATCTATCATACTTTGAGCTCCTGGTTCTCCACCATGAAGACGATATCGCAGACGCACCTCCTGCTCCGGGGAGAGAGCGAACCGAGCAGTGACTCGGTGTATATCTCTCAGTGGGTTTGTTGGCAGACTGAATGATGTGTGTTAACTTTGGACAATGTCCGAAAGGACATTGGCACGTACATGGCGAGATAGTCTCCAGCGCGATACGTCATGTGCTCCGGCAACTCAAACTCTGCAAGAGAACAACCACTGAGCGTACGTACAGCACGGTCAAGACCTCTGTGCACTCACCGATATGCCTCTTCGCCGGTGCATTGGGCGACGTGAGTAGCCGATTCTCAACCACCTTCCCGAGATCCGCATCCGCATGGCGCAAGACAGACGCCCTCGACGTGCCCTTATCCACCGTCTTCATCGACACACCACTGAGCACAGCCGGACGTTCAGACACCTCAATCCCGTACTCCTATGTCCCCAATCACAAACCCAGTCAGCCCCGACTTGCTCACCAGCGCGCGCAGACCCGGGACAACTGACCTTCGCAAGCGTGCTCCACAGCTCTGCCTCCCACGCGTCGAACGCCTCGAAGAACTCCGCCGCCTGCGCGTCGCCGACCCCGCGCTCCACGAGGCGTGTGCCGCCGCGCGCGGCGAGCACGTCGTCGACGAGTGTGGGGATGCGCTGGAAGGTGCGCACCCAGTCGCGGTTCCCGCACCCGAAGACGGCGTACTTGACCTCCGCGAACTCGGACCCCTTCAGGCTCTGGATCCACTCGACGAAGTGCGCCGCGTTGTCCGCGGGCTCGCCTGGTTGGCGTGGTGAGATCAATCGTCGGACGCAGGGGAGTTAGGGAGATGGAAGAGAGAGAAGGGGAGGAGGAGGCGTACCTTCGAAGGACGCGGTGACGATGACGAGCGGCCCGTCGGTCGGGACGTGCTCGGTGATGGAGTCGAGCGTGCCCAAGGTGGCCTTGAACCCTGCGTATATGCGCGCGATCGCAATGAGAATCCCCACAAACCTCGTGCTCCCGCGGAACGAACGCACCATGTGCAGCAGCATCGCTCGCAATCCTCTGCGCAAACGTCTGCGACGTGCCCGTGTTCGACCCATACGCGACGTACAGCCTGTGCTTCGGCTCGACCTTCGCCCCTTCGCTCTCGCCCTCCTGCTTCTCCGCGCTCGCGCTCGCCTGGGACACCTGCGGCGCACCAACAAGCGTCGAGGTCGGCGCGACGGCGATGGGCGAGCGGGAGCGGTTGCGCGGGATCGCGTGGACGTAGAAGTTCTTGGGCTTGAGCGTGAGCGCCTGCTTGACCTCGAGTGTATACGATGGGTCGTGCATCGTGATGTCAAACTTCTGGATGATGACCGCGAGCGCGATGTGCGCTTCTTGCCACGAGAACGGACGGCCCTGGCGCGGGGGTTGGTTAGTGTGCGACTCGGAGGAGGTGGGGGCGTGGGCGTGGGGGCGGCTGGAAGACTCACGATGCATGCGCGCATGCCATAGCCGAAAGGCTGCCATGCGTTTTGCTACGAAGGGGGAGATGAGCATCGTACATGTGTGCGCATAACACGAGGCGTATGGTGCATACCGGGAGCTTCTCAAAGTTCTCGCCATATACCCGCTCGGGCTTGAACTCGCGCGCCTATCGTGTTTGTCAGGTCAAGCCTTTGTCAAGGCTACACGAGAGACACGCACGTCCTCTCCCCATATCTTCGGGTCTGTCTGGCACTTTGCTGTGAGGAGTCCGATCCTCGTGCCCTTGGGGATCTCATACTTCCCATTGCACAAGGTCGTGTCCTCCAGCGCCTCGACGGCTCGCATCGTCGCCGGGGTGCTAAGCCGGAGTGTCTCTCGGAGGCACGCTGAGGTGTCGACGGTGAGCGGGTCATTCGTCAGGTACGAAAGGGAGGGAAACGCACCGGTGATGTACTTGAGCTTTCCGATGTGCTCGACGCGAATCTGCTCCTCCCCGAGCACCTCGTCGACTTCTTCTCTGACTTTGCGCATCGCCTCGGGGTTCTTCGAGAGATAGTACAGCACGAAGCTCAGCAGTCCTGGTGAAGGGCGCGCTTAGTTCGCGCGCATATAGTCGTGTAGTAAGGTTTGTCGGTCTCACCTGAGGTTGTCTCGTGTCCTTGTGACGGGCCTCGATGAGTATGTATCTCCTCATGATACCAACAGTGTTACCTACCGGCGACAAGGAAAGTGAGCAGCTACACCATGCGCATGGTGAGCTCCAAGGTAGTGAGAAAGTGATTTAGGTGAGCACTCACATTGTAACGGATGCTCTCGTCCGACAAGCGCTGCCCCGTCTTCTTGTCCTCGCAATTCAGCATGATGTTCAGCAGGTCTTGCTTGTCCGTCGGATTGTCCCTACGTTCCTGAATCACTAGCATGCCTCAGGTGACTACACTGATCCAATCCAACGAGGTCGTGATATCAGGACTGACGTTCGTTCACGAGTTCGTTCATGGTGTTCATGTCCGCTTCGTATTTTGCGCTGGACCCGCGCATGAGAGTGGTCACAATAGACGGTCGGTTCGCACGGTTGTTGCACTCTTGCAGAAAGTCGGTCATTGCTAGCACGAATGGGTGCGGTTGCTCCTGCGGGGGTGGTCATGTACTGCCCGGGGTCGTCTCAGTTCCAGCATGGGGACGCGTACCATGTAAAAGTTGTTGAGCCTGAGCAAGGAGGATCAGCACCATCCACTCGTAGCGTCGTTCTCAGCCCTGACGCGCACCGATAGTTCATCGCACAAAGAGTGATAGTCTCGAATGCGAGCTTCGTGAAGTCCTCTACGACGTCGATGGCGTGACGAGGGCCGAATCTGCCGGGAACCCAATATCGTGAGACGAGCGCGGCAGAGACACCGTCAGCAAGTCGACTCCACCTTTCCCATTTTATGATCATCTGCGACGCAATGTCGAACATGTCGTCGAACATGTCGCGCACCTTCGCGGTGCTGAACGCAGGCATCAGCAGCCGGTCTGCAAGCCTCGTCAGTCATCTCCGCCCGAGGCACGATCCTGTCAAACACGGTCACTGACGCGCGATGCCCCAGTTTTCTTCATGGTTGTATGCCTGCCACGACGCGCTCAGATAAGGCCACACCTGCAAGATGCACAAGGGACGATCTACCGTGAACAGACCGTCCCCAAGGCCGTTCCGGACTTGCACAAGTCCTCCAGTGACGATCTTCTGGAAGCGCTTCTCGTTCGAGAGCTCGTTCTGCAGCTCGTACGAGCACGCGATCACGGATGTCCTGTCTGTCAACGGCCGACGCGCAGGATCGATGTCGATGTCGATGAGCGCGGGGAGGTGCGGCGATTGAGCGTGAGCGCGAGCGTCAACGCGAAGTTCGCGGCGAGCATGCTGGAACGTGACCCACTGATCAGGTTGAGCTGGTAGATCTCCCCGTACTGCTCCGCGAGGAGCTCGAAGGAGCGCTGCGGGACTTCCTTCTCAAGGTGCGTGACATGCCCGAGGAAGGGAAGCGAGGGCGGAGAGGGGATGGGGGTCGACATGTCGGTGACTCTGTGGCAGTGATGTCTCGGCAAGGACTCGACGGTGGATGGACAATGTTGCGCGGGAAGAGTGGGTGGTGGTAGGTGGGCAAACGTCGAACGCGCTGCTACACGTCGTGCGTCAGTTATAAATACAGATCGAGGCTTCTTCAGTCGCCGGAGCTCGCGTTCGAGCGCACGATCAGGCAAACAGCGGGAACCCAACCGCGAAGTGGTTCGGGATCAAGACAATGTCGCGCTCGACGATACCTCTCCTGCCCTGGGTGATCGGAGTCGCAAGCCATGGCCAGCCTTTCGCAGGGGGCGGATTACGGCTATCCCTGGCGCATGCCGGGATTACTGTAAGGAGACAGTACCCTTCGAAGGGGTGTGCGCTTGAATAGTCTACCAATGCGTTGTTCATCACGACCAAAATCACGACGGTCGAAGATCTTTGTGGTCCATTGGTGGACTGGCATCTCCGACCGTGGGTTCACGTAACATCGGTCCCTTAGCGGACAACTGCACCTGCAGTGCACGCCCGAGGGCGATCGCCAGTCGAAAGCAAGATGGGTTGAACACACGGAGCTGAACAGGCCGGACGGAGGTTACTCACAACCGTTCACCGGCACCCCGGCTGGCTATCATCCACCAAATGCACAACAGGCGACCGGCGACTCCAGCACCCGGACAACGTCGTACAACAGCACTCGCGAGCACGATGTATAGGCTGATTACGTGGGGTATACAGCTATCTAGGATAACGAGGGTCTATGATGGATGATGACGGATGCCGATGGTATGGGAGGAAGGGGGTAATGCAAGGGAGGGAAGGACCGGACTGCGACTGCCGGATCAGTTTTCAGGCTTCCTCGAGACCACCATGTACATCGGCGTGAACAGCTACACAACGCCAATACGCCCAGTCAGCGTCGCGCTCTCCAATTAGGCAGGCATGAATCAACGCACCTTTTCACGGCCGCTCGCGACGAGCGCGTCCGCGGCGACCTTGAGCTGCTCACCGACCTCCCAAGTGCCCTTCGGTACCAGCCCGAGCTTCTCGATGAACCAGAGACCGTGGTGCGTGACGAACTTGCCGCTGCTGCTCATCCGCCACACGGTGAAGATGTCCCACAGAGTCTGCGCCTTGGACATGTCGCCCTCGAGCGGGTAGTACCACGGGATGGGGTCAGGCCGATCTGCGAGGTCCTCTTCGTGCTCGATCTGGTAGCCGACCTTGACGAGGGCCTCCCGCGCCTCACGGAGGGGCCGCATCACGGGGATACCGTTGCCAATCTCGATGCCGTGCGCGACCTCCTTGTGGGAGGGAATAGAGGGGTCCCACTGGTCCGTCATGCACCACTCGTACACGCCGAACTAACGGAATCTATGAGCACTGCTGACTGGGCAGGAATGTAAGAAGTAGGTGAACTCACCACTCCTCCAGGCTTCAGGACCTTCATGATCTCGCCGTACACACCCTCCCACGAGGGTGCGTGGACAGTCGCCTCGATCGCATACACGGCATCGAACGAGTTCTCGCCGAACTGCTCCGAGAGCTTCATGAAGTCGCCGACAGTGAACGAGACGCGGTCGGAGAGGCCCGCCTTCGCGGTGAGCTTGCGTGCACGGCCGACCTGGAACTCGTTGTTGTTGAGACCGAGGATGTGGACGTCGGCGAACTGGGCGATCTCGCGTGCGGGGCCGCCGACACCGCAGCCAACGTCGAGGACGCGCATCCCGGGCTTGAGGTTCATCTTGAAGGCGAGGTAGTGCTCGTGACGCGCGAGCGACTGGTAGAAGGCCTCGCCCTTGTAGAAGCGCGAGAAGTGGAAGGACGTGCCCCAACCGTACTCGTAGAGACTAGTGGCGCCGTCGTAGTAACCTGCACACGGGATAGGTCAGCTCAGAGTCTGAGGATATGAATTGAAAAGGGTGGGAGTGTTTCGCTGGTGCAATACGAGAGATAGGCATGGGCGTAGAGTGTAAACAACATATGCGAGGCCGAGACTCTTGAAACGTGGCAACGCAACTCGACGATAGGCCAACACCACGGCGCATATATGCCATCGACAGGAGCTTAAAAGAAACAGATATCAGCGAGTACTCACCGTTGACGACGTCCGCATAGCTGTCGAGACGGTTCTCCGAGTCCGCCGCGCCCTCCTTGCTCAGATCCTTCTGCCAGAAGGCAGAATAGTTCTCAATGCGCCTCCCGACGCGTCCGTCGGCGTGGGTAGTGGGGTCCCGCTGAGTGAGAGCCATTTTTAAGTGGAGGAATCTGCGACGCAACGTAACTCGTCAGCCCGTTTCCGCTGTCCATGCCATGCCGTCTGCGGAGCGGTCAAAGTTATGTAGTGCACACTGCGTGGGCGAGTGTGGGCACGCGACTTTGAGAGTCCCAGCAGCACAGCTAGAAAGAGCAAAGACGCGTACACACCTGGCAGAAGTGGGTCGAGGAGGGGCGGTAGGAGGGGGAGGATGTGGGAGGCCAAAGTCGCGACGTGGACCGACTTTTTATGGTAGACGCTCATTTTCGCGTCGTACGAACGCCAGGTTAGGCGCCAATAAGCTTCTCGCGCCATGTCTTTTTCAGCCAATCAGAGCACGCATACGGCCGCACCTCCTCGGCCCGTTTTACGTGCTGTCCTCTCGTTAACAAAGTTGCTTACTGCACGAGGAAGTCTGAAGAGGCACACGAAGATGGCGGAAGTACCTGTGCCTACACAGCTTTGCAGAGTTTGAACTTGATCAACATTGCTTGCATGAGTAGAGTTGGAACTTAGCGGAAGGGGACATTGAAGTACTTCAACTCGAGGAGTGGAGACCCAGAACAGATTGCTGCATAATAGAAAGCGAGGGGAACTACGCATACAGCACAAGGCTAGTCTATGCAGACCAAGCGTGCGCGTACGTACGTGCGGTAAACGAAAGCCGACACCAAAGATCGTCAGAGTGATTGCGTGCGAGCGACAAAGAGACACAACACAACAGCAGCAGACAGACAGCAATCAGACACCTCTTCTACCCCTCCCCCCGAGAGTACACCATCCATTCAGCAGGCAGAATTTGATACTTTTGGTTTTGTCCCGACCCCACCGTGCCGCCATCGCCAGCTAAGACGACAGCAGCAGCGGTGCCTCATATCGCAAGTGACCCATGACCAGATGTCCCAATCATTGCTTGGGAGGGGGTCCGCCGCGGCCACGTCCTCCAGGACCGCCACGGCCACGGAAGCCTCCGCGCCCACGGTCGCCGTTCATAGACATAGGACGCGGTGGTGGACGTTCACCACGCTCCTTTCTTGTCTCGACGATAATCCGGGCCTGACCGGCTCCGCCGTCGGTCTCGATGCGGATACCGCCCTCGCCGCCCTGCGAGACCGGGAGCGAGACAATGATCGCACGCTTCGCAGCCTCGAGCTGGTGGAACTCCAAGAACGCGCACGCCTTGTTGCGGACAATCTCGAGCTCCTTGATGGGTCCGAAGCGGGTCGTCAGCGTCGTCCTCAGCGCGGTCTCGCTCACGTTCTCCGTCACGCTCTGCGTCTGGCCGTGAGTACCCACTCGAGGCTTGCGCAAAAATACTACGTACCTTGACAAAACATTGAGGTGTCGTGAGGTTCTGAGCGGCAACCAGCGCAGGGTGGGGCTCCTGCCTTGCCAGGGGGCGTGTCGCTAAATGCGGCGCAGGTGACTGAGGTCCGCTAAGCGGGGCTGGTGATGCGCTGCTGGGTGCAGGTGCCTCGCTGGTACCACGCGACTGGGTCGCAACCGCAGATCCCCAGCTCTTCGCTCCGGTGGCGGCGAGCGAGGCCCACGACTTGGGAGCCGACGGCGCGGGAGCAGCAGGAGCAGGAGCAGCGGGAGCAGGAGCAGCTTGTGGTTGCGGCGGCGGCGGCTGCTGAACAGGAGCGGGACTGGGAGCAGGCTGTTGAGGTGGTGGCGGAGCGGGAGAGACGGGGGCGGGTGATGCGGCGGGTGCGGGTTCGGGAGCGGGAGCAGGGGAAGGTTCACGAGGAGCGGGAGTGGGCTCGCGCTGGATCTCTGGTGTGTGGCCGTTGACCTGGGGCTGAGGAGAGGGGCTGGGAACGGGAGATGGAGCGCGCTCTTCAGCGGGCGGGGGTGCAGGAGAAGGGGCCGAGACTGGCTCCGGCTCGACGGGCGGCGGTGGAGCAGGGGATGCGGGGACAGCAGGAGTCGGGGACTGCTCCGCCGGCTTCTGCACGGGCTCGGGCTCTTGATCTTCGCCCTCCTCGACCGCCTCTTCCTTCAGGAAGCGGAAGATGTCGTTGAGAACGAAGTAGCCGTTGGGCTGCTCAGCCAGGAAGAAGGTCTGCACAAACTTCCGCCAGGCTTCGCCCTTGTTGGACATCTCGCCAATGACCTGGATGATGATGCCACCGTTCGCAGAGGATTGGGCATCGACCGAATGGATGAACACCTTACAATCCTGGAAGCCAATCGACGTGATCTTGTTATGGATTTCCTGCGATCACGTAAGTTAGTGGACCTATCCTTCGTCGGCGATCTGGAGCCAATTATTGGAAGACAGGACAAGGACAGGATATCTTAGATATTGACTGTCACGTAAGCGCCCGACTATGCGAGCTATGACGAGTAACAATGTGGCCGGCCATAGATTGCAATATGGTTGCAGCACGTTGGGGACTCCAGCACAAGAATCGCAAGAGCAGAAGGTGCAATGAGAGGAACCCCCGGCCTTCCACGAGACGGCAGAAAAGACGCGTCAGACCAATCAACGGCTTACCTGCTGACCGAAGCATGGTTTACCGTCTTCGCCCTCGGTGCCGTGAATGAATGTGGAAGCCTTGGTGTAGAAACAATGCAGACGATTCGGGTGCTTGTTCACGAAGGTGTAATACTGAGGGACGAATTGCCAGCCGACTTCGGAGGGGTTAACGGTCGAGTTGGTCATGGTGATTAAGCTAAAACGCAGAATAAGACTCTCCAAAACGTTTCGAACAACGCAACACGTACCGCGAAGGCCGAGGACGGGGACAACGGGGACGGGGACGTTGGGGGATGCGATGAGCAATACAGCAAAAAGTTAGACGCGCGATGCTCACGCATGCGCTCGGGTGGCGTCTACCCCAGAGATCAATCTCCGACAGTATTGATCACCTGCTGAGTTGCAGATTATTTCAACGCCGATGAAAATCGCCGAGCCTTGCCGTTGGCTGCTGACGTCATGGCTGTGGCGAGCGCGCTTCTTCCGAGTACGAACTTCAATCAATCCGGGCGCGGTCGGACTCTTGTCTTTTCACTTCCACCACGACGATGGCGTCGAACACGTATCTGTTACTGCTTGTGCTCTGTATCGTTATTCTTTGTATTCCAGGCGAGGGAGTATATGCGTTCGGTGCGGGGAATATTCCCAGGTATGTTACGCTCTTACCGCAGCATTCATAGGAGCTAATCCGCACCGCGTGAAGTTTCGCGTTCCTGGAAGGCAAGGCCTTCCGTCATGGAGACATCGTGAGTTGACCCACGAACACGAGGCTGGTCGCGCGATTGATCCTTGCTCACGCGACGCAGGAGGACACGCTGGAAGATGTTGCGAAGAAGGCCGGAGGCTTTGCGCTCGGAGCACTGATAGGGAAGGGCGGATCGAAGTTTGGCGGGTTGGATATCAAACGCGTGTACTTTGGGTGCGTCTTTCATTTCGGCTCGGCTGCCGTGACTGCAGATCTAATCGCGCGTTCGCGATCGCAGGAACTGGTTGAGGGATTACAGCCAGGTACGCATACCGCGCTCTTCGTTCCCAGCATCGGGTCTGATCGCAAGTGCTCGCATGTAGGCCGTCGATGTCGCTGGTCTCCAGAAACTCCAGATCCAGGTGTGTATCGTCAGTCGCGAACATTTCGAAGGGATATCTGAAGAGGGTGTTAGACTATCATCAACCTATGCATGGTGCTAGGTTTCCTGGTACGCCTCCCTGCCTGTTCGTTGCTTGCAAAGAAGTGCTCATGCCTAGCACAGGCACATGGGTATGCTACGAACGAGTTTGAGGTCACTGAGGAACGCCTTGGAGTCTACCTTCCGGTGAGTGGCGTGAAGTCGGAAGCAGCCACCCCATTCTGACGCACGGCCCCTGTGCAGACTGAACATATCGACAACCCGAAGGGTTACCCCGACAATGCACGGCAATACCATCCTCAGCTACGAGGACCAGTGGATGTGAGTATCAATGTGTGCTAGTAATGGGCTCTTCTCAAATTGTGATGATAGCCAAGAGAACTCGAGATTGATCCTCGGACCGGGATGAAGAATTACATCGCCAACGGTGTGTCATCTGTCTATGTTGGACACAGCGCAGCGATTCACTTGTGAGATGTAGAGAATGGTTCTTGGGATACCTCCAAGGCACTCGTACGGCGCACACTTGAACGCTGTATCCAGATCGGTCGCCAAGCCCGTTCAGGCGGTAACAAGGCAGACACTTATGAATCGTACCGGCTTCTTGGCCAAGCGGTAAGCTGCCATCGCTTCTTCCGCGTGATGGACTCTGAGGTCCCTGCTAGCTTCATACCTTGGAGGACTTCCCTGCCCATTCGAACTTTTGCGAGCTCGCTCTAGTGTCGATGGGCTACCATGACGTGTTCGTGCACGTCGGCGACCAAGTGAGGATTCAAGCTAGCAATGGGAGATATGTGGCGCCACTTGTGACTGGTACGTGATTGTCCACTTCAGGCTGGGGCTGAGCTGAATCTTGATCTCGTCGCAGGTACCTTTGGGTCCAGCGATTTCATTCACAGTCTACTTGGCGGCAAGTTACTCGTCCTCTGAAACCTACGAAGTTGATACTAATTCATTGAGAGCAGAGGCTACTGATCATATCGTAAGTCTGAGTATCGGAATTGGGAAGTTATCAACGGCTAATCCCATCTCTCCTCCATAGAGTCAAGCATCTGTGTCCGACTTGAACGCGGAGCTCGAGAAGGCACGTGCGAAGTCGGGTAACACACGAGACGGCTCGTCACCTGCTGCGACCGTTCGCTCCCTACTGGTCAAACTACCTGTTGGCGACAACGGCGACATGGAACGCCAGATGGAAGGTATCGAGCGGATTCGTGCTAGTTCGACCCAACCGGGAGGCAAACGTCCCGAGGACATGACCCCGCAGGAGATGCACGCAGTCCTATGGCAAATCCTCCTGTTCCGGGACTCTGGTGCGGCGAGCTTGATGCATATCTCTTCTATTTTCTCCGTTTCTAACCAGCATTCACGTTCGACAGTCGTGAAGAAGATCGATAAGACCATTGGTGCGTGACTAATACTTCGATTCTATAGAAGCTGTGCTTATATGCGACCCGTAGAGAAGATCCCTGGTCTTGGTCCATTGATTGAGAAGCTCATGGACTCAATCTCAGTCTTCATCTTTACCACGCTGGAGGTATGTGTCTTCCGGAAATTGAAGCTGTTAGTAGCTGATGTGACGATGCGTTCCACCAGCCCTTCTTGAAGCCGCTCATGAAGCAAGCCACGAACGGTCTCCAGACTGCCTCCGGAGAGGTGATTGACTCGCACGACCAATACGAGGTAAGCATGACGCGTAACAATCGTTGATACCTGTATATTGACGCAGCCTTACAGGTGTTCAACGATCCCAGAGCTGTGAGTGATTTCAAAGCATACCATAGTTCGCCAGCTGACGATTCGTGCAGTCGGATCCCACGCACTCCTTCCTGAGCAAGGACCACTTCGTAAGTTCTGATCCCTGATCGCTTGCATCAGCAGCTTACCCTACGATAGAACCTCATCCTGAACGAGCCTGCTGGTAACCTAGGCAAGGTCATCTTGGTGCACACTGCGAATTTGATCGTGAAGGCGTGGGACGATCCCTCTATCAACCCCCGACAAGTAACGGAAGACATTCTGCAATGCCTGTGCGTACTGTTACATTTGGTGCTGCGATCTACTAACCCGTGGCATTCGCTGCATAGCTTCCATCCCGACTTCCACGACCGTAACTCACAAGTCCAACGCGAGATGCTTGACTATATGCGCCGATGGGTAGACGGACTCGGTCACCAGAAGCAGGAAGTCCTCCGACGCCTGACGAAGCAGGCCGTGCGCAACCACGAGAACATCCGTCTGGCCAGCACTGGCAGCGCAGCCAACCCTGCGCAGGGCTCCTCCGGATACAACGCCGGAATCCAGGCGCAGCAGCAGATCCACGGCTACATCAACCAAATCCCTGGCGTCTCACAAGCCCAGTCCATGTTCGGCCAGGCACAAAACATGTTCGGAGGTGGACGACCCAACTCGGGGATCGGTCGAGAAGGTGGACCGGGTGGATTCGGCATGCCTGAGGCCGGCGGCCCTCCCGGAGGCCCTCCGGGAGGCTTCCCGGGCCCATCCTCCCACAGCAACGCCCCTCCTCCTCCAACCTCAGGTGAGGCATCGTCTTACTACGGTGGAGGCGGAGGCGGCCCTCCGGGAGGCTACAACTCGGGACCGTCGTACGCTCCTCCTCCCGGCCCTCCCCAGCCTCACCCTCAGGGCGGGTACGCGCCGAGCTACTCCTCTCCGCCGCCACCTCCAGGCATGTCCTTCCCTCAGGTCAACATGCCGGGAGGAGGCTACCCAGGACCGGGTGGCTACTCGCCGTACGGTGGCCCGCCGCCGCCTGGTCCGCCTGGCGGGTTCGGGTTCCCGAGCCCTGACATGCCACCGCCGCCGCCGCCGCATGGTGGACCTCACGGACACGGACATTACGGACAGCCGCAACCTCCGCCCGGTGGTCCGTTTGGATGGTGAATGCTGTGACTGTATCGCTATGGAGCGCGTCAAAGATTGTGGCGAAACCCTGCCAGTGTAGCCCTGATGTCACCGTGTACCAGCTGACTGTTGTAACGAAGCGAATGTATTCTTGATGTGTATGCATGGTTTCCCTGAGTCTTGGCCCTTGTACAAATTCTCGGAAGCAGCATGGGCGCTAAAATTGCCATCCTGGGCTGGAGCAAGGTTGAAGTAGCCGCAGTTGAGCAAACCATCAAAGATCGCTATGCGGCGGACACCTTTGAGTAATGCCGTTCGTGACGACGCGGAAGGTGATTCCTCGTTCGGACTTCCGCCATGGCACATAACATGTATGTGACAGCAGATGCACATGCAACAGAGAGGGCTGGCCATCTACCCATGTTAGGGCGTGTAGCGAAAATTCGGGGCCTGGGGTGGTAGCACCGTCATTGGAACTGCTGATGAGGACCATCGCCGCCCCTCTGTAGTTCCAAGAGCCAAAACATACCTTGTCGGCGAGCTCCGTTGTGTCGACCTCAGCATCTGGGTTGACTTCGCCATACTTCAGATCTCTATGTCGGTTGTCCCGTCTGTAGGATACCTAGATGAGCCGATAGTCAGTTGGATGGTACAGAATGGAAGCTACGAGCTATCGATGACTCACTGTGAGTACAATGGCTACGACGGCTGCCAGAACATTGAGCGCGCAGTTGACAGAGAATCCTTTCCTATATTATTGTCAATGACACACCCAGCAATGCGTACCGTATCACGATTCAAGTACTCACACGTAACGCGGGCTCTCAGTGAGAGGGTACAAATGGGACCCTAACACCGCGCCACATTGTCCGATGGCCATGTACAGCGGAGTGCCCGTCGCCTTCTTCGTCTCGGATCCCAAGTTGTGGGCGACTGTAGCGCAATGAACATCGAGAGTACTTTGAGAACTGATACTGACTCACACCATGCAATGATGCCGCCATTCATTGTGTAGGTACCGCTGGTCACCAAGAAAGTCGCGAAATAGCGAACATGGATGTCAGCGGGGACTGCCAGTAATAGTCTGCAAATTGTGCGATGCTGGCGTTAAGAGGCTGGCATATTTCATTCATGATGACCTGAAGAGACTCACATGTACCCGATTCCGGCCAACATGCTCCCTGCCATCACGAACACACCGCGGCTTTGGAGGCGGTCTGCGGCATACGAGCACACGCAGAGAACGACCGCCGCTACTGCATAGGGAGGAATAGTGAGTAGCTGGGCGATCGCGTTGGCTACCGCGTACTAAGTCAGCTTAGGCAGAGACGTGAGTGAGGGTGAAGACGTACTGAACCCGAATGTTGTGATAATTGTCGGCAGAAAGGCCGAGATGGAAACGCACAATTGGACGCGAAGTACATGACCCCCGCCGCATAGACCTATAGGTTGCATGAAGCAAGTTCGGTGTGTCGCATGGTAGTACTCACTCTCCAATCTCGGAACGCTGCAGCGATGTGTTCTGGGGACACAGTCAGTGAGGGTATTCTCTTGACGGGTGCATCGGAATACTTGGCTGAATGACCCTTCCAACGTCTGCCTTGGTGCCTCTGTTGACGCGCTCTATGGCTAGGCCACGTTCCTTATTGGTGAACATTGCCGCTTCTTCTGGTCGATCGGGGAGGACTGTGATAGTTACAAGGCCGATGAGAATCGATGGAATCCCTCCAATGATGAAGAGCAGCTTCCAGTTCGCGATGGACGCGTTGGCGTTCTGGACACCGAAGGCGAGCAACCCGCCGAACGCACCCGCGACAGCGGCGAATCCCGTGTATGTCGCCAGACGGATTCCAATCTCTTGCCGAGTGTAGAAAAGGGCTAAAGATCTCCGCATCAATGCATTGTCGTGACCTTGCTGACGATGAGACTTACACATGTAGAACGGTACGCATGGACTGAGGGCTGTCTCGAGGACTCCGAGTGCCATCCGTGCGACTAGCAAGCCTGGGAAGTTGAACACAGTAGCCTGTCGGAAGAAAGGTCGATGCCCACTGGCACAGAACATCTGCGCCAGTCTCCTACTCACCATTAGGACTGAGCACAGTCCCCATACAATTGCAGCGCATCCAAACCACAAGCGTGGCGGGCACAACTTCGACAGGATTACGGCTGGAACGGGACACAAGATCTGCCCGCAGGTAACCAACATGTGACAATCGTAGTACGCGCGTGACTGGACTCACGTATGAAAAGTAGAATGCCGAGTTCGTCCAGTCATACAGGATGCCGGACGGATCCCCATGTAGTACATCTTGGGGAAGGCCTTGAAGACGTGCGTTTCCCAGATTGATTCTGTCCAGGTCTAGGATGTAATCCATCAGTGACGCGGTGGGTCGTGCAGAAGCGATAGTCACGTACAGGCAAAGAGATACAACACGCATATAACGGGCATAATACGCACGTCTAGCCTTCGCACAAGTCGCCTCTCATCTGACGGTGTGCAATTGGCTGCGTCTTCTGTCTGGCGGTCCTCCGCCCCGGATTCGGAGCTGGATGCAGTGGTCTTCTCGTCTGTAGACATTTCTTGTGTTGTTTCCGGTCGGCCGGGTCAAAACAGACCGCGAGCTCAATATATGCAGCTCCTTCGGGTCACTTGACGTTCCGTACAAGATTAGCTGTGCGCCATCAGACAACAGAAGCCGTCTCGTGAGAGGAAGCATTCCATCGATTGACTTCACTGAGTCAGACCTCTCATGGAGGTGGCTACAGGTCGGAACGGGTGCCCGTGTCTGTCCTCACCTAGTAATAAGATTCAAACTCGAGACAGAACGCGCACGGAGTGCTATTGCATCCGCAAACCTATTTCGCTAAGGAGTATAACGAAAATCTGGAGCCTGATATCACCTCCTGAAGTGAGCGCAGACCATGCCACCGACCTATGGAAACTACGAACCATGTCTGCCAATTCGGAGGTATCAACACTAGCATTGCCCGTACGCTTTCCATACACTCTATCTCTTCTCGCGTTCTCGGTTCGGTATGAGATCTGGCTTGATTATTAGCTTTCATAAGACGAGCGTATTCTCCCACTCTCACCGTCAGGACAATCGCGACAAGGACCGCCAGGCAATCCAGCGCCAGATTCACAGAGAAACCCTTCCTATATGCATGTTAGCGGGTGCGGTGACCCCTACAGATAGTAGGTACTCACAAATATCGAGGTCCTTCTGTCAAAGGATATATGTGCGCACCCAGAATGGAACCAAACTGTCCTACTGCTTGGAACAGTGGTATGGCTGTTGCTCGCTTGGTCTCCGAACCTAGATTATGAGCAACTACATTTCGCATCAGCCTTTCTCTGACCCCTGTCACACGATGCTGTATGACGAGGTACGCACACCATGCCAGGCTCGTGCAGATCATTCCATACGTGCCACTGGTGATGCAGAACGTCGCGAAGTACCGGACGTGATTGTCTGACACCGTGAGCAGCAATCTACCAGTGGGATCATGTAATGACCATAAACGGTTCAGCGCGCGGGGTCACAGAGGTGCTCACATATAGCCAAGGGCCGCCAGTGCGCTTGTTCCCACAACGAAGACCCCGCGAGTATGCAGCTTATCTGATGCGTAGCAGCTTCCACACATGACGATAGTGGAGATTGCATAAGGCGGAATTGTGAGCACCTGGGCGAGCGCGTTGGCTGAGCAGAGTGCGTTGAGTACGCCCGAATCTCTGAACAGCGTCATTATGACAGAGATAAAACGCACTGAAGCCAAATGTAGTGATGATCGTCGGCAAGAAGGCTGAGATCGACGCAAACGCGCAGTTTGCCGCGAAGTAGATGATGCCTCCGACGTACACCTTCAAAAGAAGTCAGCGGTGACAACGACATCGATTGACTATGTGATATCGTACCCGCCAGTCCGTGAATGCCGCGACGATGTGCTCTGGGTCCCAATGAGCGCGAAAGGTGATGCAATGAGAGCTCATCATCGCGACGTACTCTTCTGTAGCATTCTCCCCACGTCCGCTCTGCTCTCGCGATTCACCCGTTCCAGCGCGAGCTTGCGTTCCTCTTCATTGAACACACTCGTCTCCTCGGGCCGGTTGGGCAGAACAAAAAAGCATAAGATCCCCATCACAACTGAGGGGGCACCCTCGACGATGAAGAGCAGTTTCCAGCTCGCGATAGAGGTACGTGCGTTTTGGATCGCGAACGCGATCAGTCCGCCGAACGCACCAGCGAAGGCAGCAAAGCCGTTGTATGCGGCCAGACGCAGCCCTATCTCTTCCTTAGTATAAAATAGGGCTGTATGTGCGTACTGAATGTGCATGTAGATGGACAGATTGCGATGGGTACGGTACTCACACAGGTAGACTGGCGTCCCAGGAGAGAATCCCGCCTCGAACACACCGAGCCCGAAGCGAGCGACCATGAGACCCGGGAAATTGAACGCTGTGGCCTGGCCGAGGCGTTATGCCAGTCCAGTTCAACTATCGCGAGGAGACTCACCATGAGCAAAGAACACACGCCCCATCCAATCGCCGCACACGCAAACCAGACACGTAGCGGGCAGAGCTTCGCGAGCAAGGTCGCTGGGATGGGGCAGATGATCTAAGTCCTACATTTAGCTCGACGCTCATCATTGCTCGAGAACCGCGTGGGACGTACATATGAGAAGTAGAACGCGGACGTGACCCAGTCGAACAGCACTCCGGTGGGGTCGCCATGTAGCACGTCTTCCGGGAGGCCCTGCAGCCGCGCATTCCCCAGATTGACACGATCCAGGTCTGTAAGGTCGTTGAGTAGTGCTATGGAGTAGAGACTGAGGTTTCAGCACTCACAAGCGAACAGATACAGCAGGCAGAGCATGGACATCACCCGCATGTCCAGCTTCCGTACTAGCCGTTTCTCCTGCAAGCTCTTCACAACTTGAAGCTGATGATGTTCATCCGGACGATCCACCTCGGGACGAGCATACTCTTCAACGTCGACAGCGATATGGCCCTTTCCATCATCGGACATGATGGATCACTGGGGTTAAGAGGGCGAGGGGCAGAGTCAGGAGAGAGGGGTGACGTGCATAAGGTTCGTGCCATTTTTACCGCACAGTGCTCGATGCACTCGTGACTTGAGGGAGGCAAACATAGAGTCAAACCAGCGAAAGAGGTATATATAGCAGTTTGTGGGACGTACTAAATAGAGATCATGGCGATTGCCATAAGGCCCGGGTGACCTCCAGCAACGCGACGCTGCCGTGTTTTCCTGGCCATGGCGGTTCGATAGGCGCCCGGAAGTTCCTCCATAGACTTCACACCGCTCTCCACCTTGTGCACAACCAAGCTTTCGCGAGCCTTAAGTAAGAGCCAAAGCTCGTGAAACGCGTCAGAAACTCCGCAACGACGCCTCGATGAAGATAATTGCGACATCACGTGATCGCGGTGGCCAACAAGACCCTCGGCAGGGAAGACAATTAGGGGGTGCTGGAGGCGACTCTGCGCTTCTCGTCACCTAGGCACCGGAGCAGAGCAAGAGACCTGCGAAGAAAAGACAGGTGCGGGGCATCAGGATGAGCGCGGTGGTACAAAAGGCGATGGTCGCACAAAGAGCGAAAAGACGGACCTGCCCCACAACCACCCGTGGCCATGCGACGCGTCTCTTCGAGTCTCTCCTCCACTTCCCGGCCTTCTTCTTCCTCACGCATCGGCTCCTGCAGCTCATGGCTCTCTTCGCTGCATCGGCTCCTGTGGTACTGTGTCGGATCCTCTGGAGCTCTGGCATGCCTCTGCTGATGACTTCAATGGAGGTAGCTCATGTCTATCGACCGCAGCGCCGCTAGCTGGACATTCCCAACCACTGCGCCGACGCCTAGGAAGGTGCGGATTCGCCTGTCGACCGACCCAGGCGGGCCACCTGGCTTCTCGGCGACAACCTACAAGACGACAAGCTCTAGAGAGTGGACGGACGACACGCGTCTCTAGCACGTCGTCAACGTCTCGATCGGCAAGGAACCAGGTGAGTGCATACCTTCCTCAGATAAATTCATGCGGCCACAAGGGGTGGTTGCCTGCCCACTGCATGTTCGATCGTTTGGCCACATCGGGCTCAGGCTTCCATCTGCGCAACTCCAAACGGTGTCGCTCGAGTGGAAGTCTTTGCCACGGTGCGCCTGTGGAACGTGTCCCGACGACTGTAGTCCGAGTCTGCTGGTGAACGCACCCTGGTAGCCTGTGGATCGGCGCGGTGGTCGGAATCCACAATGCGCATCCTGCGGTCGCGCCCGTTCTCGTACTCCAGTGGTGTCCACCTGATACGCGGAGCTTCTCCTCAGCTCTCGCTGCCCGTGAAGTTGTGCCCAGTCCTTGCGCGACAGAGGAGTGGGCCAGTGATACCGGTGGTCTGAGACTCGTCGTACGTCGAGAGAGGCATACTGCACAACGAGCTGACCTGGTGGCGAGACCTGTGGTCAGGATATGGGCAGCTGATCATGCAAGAGTGAGAGGGACGCGCCGATTCAAAAGCTCCTTGCGCACTAGGGCGAAGTTGGCTGGATTTTCCATACCGTGACGCAGAGTCTGGGAAAGGCGGTACCACGCGTTCTGCGCTGTCCACGCTCTCTTAAAGTCGTGCTCGGAGGTCGTCTCGTTGGGCGAGATAGTATTGCCAATCTCTGACGCAACTACGAGCGACGGCGTAGGGGTAGCCAGGCGAGATTTGAAAGCGGAAACGGGCTAGCAGCTGAAATGGATACAGTCACATGTATGAGAACGGTTGCCCGCTCAAGGTGAAAGTGGCTCACCTCGATAACCGGAAGCGCCTTCTCCACTGGACATGTCTCAGCGACTGACCGAGAGATGTTCCTGCGTCGGGAGAAGCACGGTTCAGGGTGTTCAGCGCACTGGATGGATGTGTGTAATCTGCCGGGGGCTCGGAGGGCGTAACGAGTGGACCCTGTTGAAGCTTGAACGTTCTTGAACGCTGCATTTCCAGCCTTGATTGGGATGCCAGACCGAGCTTCTCCAGTTGTATCATTGCAATTGGACATCAAGTTGCACGACACGAGTCGTCCACACGACGGGATAGGGCAGAGACGGCGTATTGCAGGCCTCCACAAAATAGTTCGATCCCAATCATGTGTTGATAAGAGGCCGTCTGCCATCTGTCACTCGAACACCCCTTGCGGCATGGCCGAGGATGCATGGGAGGCGGAGGCGGTCGTATGCTCATCGCTCACGACCGGAGGCTCTGAGCTGAGGACTCACCGGCGTTGTGTTGTCATTCCGGAACAGTCCCAATGTCCTTTTGTCTCACTTCTGACACCATCTCACCAGGTCCTCCAGCCATCTTTCCGAGATCGCAGAACATCTAGTGAAAGTCGTCGACGTCGCAGCAGGAGCGGGGTGGCTCACTCGACGAGCGCGCCCCCGACAGCAGCGCCAAGACGGTCGCGCGCGTCCACGCGAGCCGGATCAGCCAATTTGCCCACGCGAACCGATCATGACGCGCCTCGCGCGCTGCTCTGCTCGTCCATCTCTCCCTCCTTCCTCGACGTCGATCTGCCCTCTCGGACGCGATTCCTGCTCTCGCTCGCTCACTATGTCTCTCATCTGGTGCACACCGACTCTCGTCGTCGACATGGCCTCGGAGACGCGTTCTGTCGCGCGTCACGGACGCGTCTTTTGTCTGGGTTCGTAGCGGCATCCTCTGACACTCCGCGACGTCTCCGCTCTCTCCATTGCGAAAGCAGGACCTCTTCCGTCGCCCGAATGGATTCAAATGTGGCTGTGGACAATTGCACAGGGCGTGTGGGGAAAACAGGCGAAAACAGCGCGTCTATTTAACGGTACGTGCTGCAATGCCTCTGCTCCTCACAACTCAACCACAACGTCTACCACCTCCACACTCACCACGCGCTACTCCTCATCATATCTCTCCATCTACGCATCTTGCTACTCAGTATGTATCCATTTTACGGTCATTCCGATGCATTTCGTGCGGATGAACGCCATGCGGAGGACGCTCAAGCCACATTCGGTGGTTTCGAATGGACTCTGTACCCCCCCAACCCGGAAAGTATCCCGACCTCGTCCAGCGACCGCGGGACCACTAGGACTCCCGCCTCGACTTTGGATCCCACCACTCCTCCAGCTGAACACGCTGGCGTCGGATTATCGCCGTCTGAGCTCGACACCTTGACCAAGTTCATGAAACAGCTACGCCCTGAGGACATCGATGCCTTACTCCCCTCCACAAGCCCTGCTATTTCCGCGCCGCGTCCGGACGCGTCCTCAAGTGGCCGTGAATACCAGTACTCCCCTGGACTTTGGTCTATCCCTAACATCCGGAAGAGCTCCCTAACACGCAATCACCCCGAGGTACCGGGCGCTGGGACAGGTCTACCCATTCGTCAGTCCAACGTGCCGCGCCCGCAGTCCATGGTCTGGCAGGGAATGACGCAACCTTGGGGTGTCGTCGGAAACAGCGTCCCGGGGGTCGCTGCCCCGTTGTCTCAGGGAAGTCACTGGCCTGCTCCATTACACCAGGCGTGGTATGATCACCCGCAGTGGTTCCACCCCGGCCCTCCTCCACCGCCGCGGATTCATGTCAACACAACTCATCCATCTGGGCCCGTCCGGGAGCAGGGTGCACCGACGTCGATGGCAGCTATACCCATTCAAGTCCCGCCGCAACGGGAGGGGAAGAGGAAGCGTGCTCGCAACGATTCCGAAGAGCCTCACGCCGTTCAGAAGAGAGCGCGTACGCAGGGGCGCGCAGTCCCGCCAACCAGCACGACTGATGAAAAGAAGCCTGTTCGTAAGTCGGATGTACCGGCATCGGAAAGGCCCACGCTCCAGGAGATGTTGGAGATCGGACTTGTCTCACACTTGCCGGGGGCAAGGAAGATCACCCCTCTTAAAACCCCGTCGGACAGAAACTGGGCCCTCTACGTCGACCCGAAGACTGTCGACTATGATCGGCTGCAGTTTGAGCGCAACAGCGAAGGCCAGTACAAGTGCTCAGCGTGCGATGCAAGTGAGTCGATGCGCTCCAATCCGTCTCCTGCAGCGCTCTGACATCCCTCTGTCTTCAGCGAACAGCGACCCACGCGAGCTCAAGCTCAAGCACTTCTCACCGGTGCACCTAGAGGGGCGCCCCTTTGCGTGCCCAGTGCCGTCCTGCAACTGGGCATCCCGTGACCGTACCGGGCGGGATCGGCATGTCTATTCGAACCACTTTGAAGTCCCAGATAAGGATCGGTATGCTCACAAAGACGACAAGACGGCGGGTCAGTGAACACCCGTCGCGCTTGGGTAAGTCGCGTCTTGCTCATCTCTTGCACTCTGCGCGTTCAACCGGGCTCAAGCTGTGTTGTCCACACAGATAAGTACACATGGGGTTCGCGCGCACCACCACTATAGCATCCCTCGAGTCGGCCGCCCTGTTCGAGCGCCCAGCCAGCATGGCTGGTCTCTTCATCTGGCCGTCGACCCATGGTCGAGAGCTGCTATACCGGTGATGGACGAGAACATACGTCTTTGGTCGGGACTCTGTCTTTGGTTGTTTGGCGGGTACAACCATCCGAAGACGTTTCCCAATTGATGACGTATGCGTGGCATGGACTAGTATGTTTCCGGTTCTGCTTGCATCTCCTTCTATTGCTGTATCTCTCTGTTCGCTTGGGACTCGTGTGTGTATTTGGACTTGGACTCGACATGGACCAGACATAGATTATGTTGTATTCGCGTGACGGACATACTGTACTACTCGTGGTTGTGGACGCTGTATTCCCCTGCTTGCTGACTTAGATTATCTCCTTATAGGCTTGCTCCCATATACGCTACTTGGATCTCGAATGGTTGCGGCGTCGTTTGCTGCGCGTACCTTGCTGTATTATCTTGCTACGTTAGACCGATAATGTGTCGTAGTACCGTTTGATGAGATGTCTTGTATGCTTATCTTCCTCTCGACAGTTTGACAATCCTTAGTCATTCGACCCAGGACAAGGCATTTCTACAACGATCTGACTGTCGCGAGTTGCCCTCATTGCTAGAGGAGTGTCGGGCTCTAGCTCACCAATGGACCGCAGTACTAGACTTCGTCACTTCGATTGGACGCCCTGACCTCGATGAGACCCTTGCTCGTGCTATGAGTTAGCATATAACCATGTCTCAAGCAAACGTAACACGTTTAGAGCCGATGACACGAGCGACAGCTCCCGAAACGCGTCAACAATTCCGCAACGACGCGTCGACGAAGGTGGACTCAGATCACGTGATCGCGATGAGCAACAAGACCTCGGCAGCGAATACTTGAGACAATTGGGGAGGTAGGCCACGGCGACAGCGACGCGCTCCTCATCATCTAGGCACCTGAAGAGAGCAAGAAGAGGAAGACCGGTGCATGCATCAGAACGAGCGCGGAGATACAAGAGGCGAAGGTCAGTCAAAGAGCGAAAGACGGACCTGTCTCGCGCAACCACCCGTGGCCGCGCCTCGCTCTTCTTTGCCCCGCGACTCGCGTCTTCAGTCTCGTCTCTCAAGCTTGACTTCCTCTGGCCCGTCATCTTCGCTGTGCCGATGACTGGTGTAACACTGTCACGTCTGCTGGATGGGCTCGCTGCCGATCACCTCGACGGACATGGTAACTCCTGTCTGTGACTACCAGGTGGCTGGCTGGCCACCACGGCGTCGACGAGAACGCGAGTACTCACAACCAGTCCAACGAACCACTGCGTCGAGGAGGAGGCAGAGTACCGACGACCAGTGACAGCACGTCACTAGCGACTGCCAGCTACTTCGGCCACCAGATCCAGCACACAGGACGTCGAGAGGGGACGGACGACAGCCCACCCCTGCGCTGAGACAGACATGACGTCGTAAACGTCTCGACCGCGGCTAGAAAGTAGGTGAGTAGCGACATACCTTCGTCGATAGGAGCCGTTCATTCGGCCACCGAACGGACACGTTCTCAGCGATGGTTTGGCCACGCCGGCGCACATCGAGCACTGGTTTTCATCTGTGCAATCTCCGATGATGTTGCCCAGGTGGAAGTCTTTGTCGTCGTGCGCCGTGGAGTGTCGGGACGACCGTCATCGAGTCTGTCGGCGGACAAGGGCTGAGTAGGCTGTCGAGACTCGATCGGGGCTACCGATCCAAATTGGGATTTGCATGCTGGTGGCAGCCAAATGCGTCCTCAGCCCGAAGGAAGGGGGGTCCGAGGTACGATGGCTCGCGAACATCCTGTGCGAGCAAGGATTGAATCACGTCGGTTCTGCGCGGACACGGTGTTTGTGGCCATACGGACTTGTCGAGGGCTCTAACCGTGACCGACACCTAGGCTGGAGCAGGACCGGTATCCAGTCCCCAGTGCTTGTCGTGGTATATATGGGTGGTTTGCACAATGTTCAGCACACGATGAGAGGCAGGGCCAGGGAGGCGAACGTGCATGATCGTCTGGACCTCGTCGTGCGTTGCAGGAGTGATGCTGTCAATAACAGTGAACTGTTTGAATCTGGACTCGTTCTCAGGAGACGCACAACCATGCATGCAAAAGTGTGAGCACGTACCGATGTCTCAGGCTCGTCGCAGCGCAGATGGACTGCTTTCACGCGTGGGTGGACATGTAGTCTCCCTGCGCGTTAGAGCAGATCTTGGTTGAGGCGACCCGTTCGACCATCTTCGCGACCTCTGCCCTGAGCGTTCGGTTTTCTGCCGTTGGCTCTCTTGACGTCACGCTGCGAATTCGTCTCGTTGCACAAGGCAGGGGGCGTCGACCTCCCTCCCGAACACAAATCGGCGGAGGGGAATCCTTGGGAGGCATGCAGCGCATGCTAGCTGAGAGTTCGCGGATTACCATGCATGGGCACAACATGAGAGAACGCGCACTGGAAGTGACTTACCTTCGAGTCAGATGTGCCAGATGCAGAGTCACGGTTCGGAGGGCACAACGAGAATTGACCGTGCTTGAATGAAGTGTGCAGCTGCGCTGGGAGCACTGTGCGGTATGGAAGACCCACAGAGGCCGAGCTAGATGGATGTATATGGAGCCGGCACGACACATGTCGTCAGAATCGTCCATGCCACGCTCGGGGTAGGGATGGCCTCACGGACTTGTTCAATCCCAAACATATCTTCTCAGAGGGTCGTCCAACAACGACGTCCGTCATTAATAACTAAGGATACGCCTCAATGGTGGCATGGTCGAAGACGGGGGATGTGTACGAATGCCTACGACGGGAGGTCCTGAATCTGAGCTGAGGACTCACCGTTGTGATATGTTTTAAATGATCCTAATGCCATCCCGCCGCTCGGTCTAACACCATCTCCCTAAGTTCCTGGGCTATGGCATGTGCGAGGTCGCGCAGAACATCTCGTCAAGATCGTCGAAGTTACGGCAGGAGCGGGGTGGCTCACTCGACGAGCGCGCCCCCAACAACAGCGCCAAGACGGTCGCGCGCGTCCACGCGAGCCGGATCAGCCAATTTGCCCACGCGAACCGATCATGACGCGCCTCGCGCGCTGCTCTGCTCGTCCATCCTCTCCCTCCTTCCTCGACGTCGATCTGGCCTCTCGGACGCGTTTTCTGCCCCCGCTCGCTCACGACGTCTCTCATCTGGTGCACCCCGACTCTCGTCGTCGACATGGCCTCGGAGACGCGTTCTTTCGCGCGTCACGGACGCGTCTTTTGTCTGGGTTCGTAGCGGCATCCTCTGACACTCCGCGACGTCTCCGCTCTCTCCATTGCGAAAGCAGGACCTCTTCCGTTGCCCGAATGGATTCAGATGTGGCTGTGGACAATTGCACAGGGCGTGTGGGGAAAACAGACGAAAACAGCGCGTCTATATAACGGTACGTGCTGCAATGCCTCTGCTCCTCACAACTCATCCACAACGTCTATCCTTCCCCTCTCTACTCACTCTCCCCACCACACCTCATTCTTGCACATCATCACAGCTCTACCACTTATGGACGACCTCCATGAACTCCGTTTCCCGCTCCCTCCTTCCGTAGACGGTGCAGACGCGGGGGAGTTGCGTGGTTTGGCGGAGTCCGGAGGTACGCTCTTCCCTTCGGTCACAGCGTCGCAAGCCTCTGAAGAGCGCTCTGCTATGCCTACTCCAGCTGAGCCTGATCCCTCGTCGTTCTCCGGCACCCTCGCGTCGCACGATCGCCTCGTCGATATCCTCCCTACGGGGCAACACTCCATCCCTTCTAACGACATCTACATCGGGCACCCCGGCATCGGACTTCATGAGCATGCACACACCTTCCCCTTTTGCATCGCAGGATCCCATTCTACTTCCCAATGCTGACGTCCACGACCCTCCGTACTATCATGGCTTCAACACCCTCGGCCTGGACATGGGCACATCCCATCCTGCTCCTCAATTCTCCACGGGCTCTTCGCATGGTCCCGCCAATTGGCAGCTTGACCCATTGGTCTGGGATGAGACGGCTCCCGCTCATTTCGAGATCATCCAGCGACCGACGCTTGTAACTCACGACCTTTACGGTGAAGGCGGCACTCTGGATAGGCTCATGCCCACCCCGTACGGCGATCTGCTCTCAGAATATCCCTTACTCCCCTTCGGACCTGCGCCGTCCCAACCTCAGAGCAATGGGTACGACCTACGGTTGGGGCCCACTAATGCTGACCATGCTCTGCTACACCCTCCCTCCAACGGCTTCTGGCCCGAACACCCTTCGTACCGCTCTGGCATGACTGCCGTTGAGTCGACGCATTCCCAGCCGTCATATGACAACCCGAACACGTCCGCGCGGCGGCATCTGCCCCCAAACCACTCCCCTCATCCCGTCGCCGAAGCGCATTTCATAGATCATCATCGCCAAGTTGCGTCCTCGTCTCAACATCCACCTTTGAACGCGCCGGGACCCTCCTGGCTCGTGCAATCGAACGCCCCGGAGAGCTCTACGCAGGCTCTCCCCGGTACCTTGGCATCACATTCGAAACCACGAGGGAAAGGCAAGCGTGCTCGACGCGACCCTGACGACCACCCACCAGCCCGGGTCCCGAAGAAGGCTCGTACGGAGGCCGGGTCGAGATCGGTACTCAACGATGCTGCGAGAGAGGCGGGCCGCAAGGTCTCGAATGGCCGTCGAAAGGCAACAGGCTCTAGGGCTCCAGTCTCAGAAAGGCCTAAGCTAGACGAGATGTTGGCGAAGGGAATCGTCCGCTGCGTGGAGGGAAAGCGGATTCAGACATTCTGGAGCCGGTTCGACGGCGTCGTCGACATCGCGCAGCGCAAATTCAACGTGCGCAACGAGGACGGCGCGTACAAGTGCACTAGGTGCGACCACAGTGAGTCGACATGCCTCTTGCGCGCATGAATCGCCGGCAAAGCGCTGATCTACGTTCGTTGTTAGCGCATGGGGAATATCGCAAGCTCGAGGATCATTTCAATAACACGCACACCAACATCAAGGTGTATGCGTGCATGGAGCCGGCTTGCACGCGGATCTTCCGGCGCCGCTTTGAACGGAATCGGCATGTCTACACGTTCCACTATGACAAGAAGGTGGACGGCGTCGACGACGAAGAACAGGACGAGGACGAAGGCGAGCACCAGGCTGAGGACCCCGGGGATGGTGGGGCGGATCTGTAGCCGCCTACAGGTCAGTCAATTCTAACCCTCCCACGTTTCGTCGTACTGAACCCTTGTTGTCGTCAGACTCCAGGTCACGCACATCACCAATATAGCATCCCTCGAGTCGGCCGCCCCGTTCGAGCGCCCAGCCAGCGTGGCTGGTCTCTTCATCTGGCCGTCGACCCATGTCGAGAGTTGCTATACCGGTGGTGGGCGAGAGCGTACGTCTTCGATCGGGATTCTGTCTGTGGGTACAACTATTCAGAGACGTTTCCTCATCGATGACGTATGCACGCCGGGTATGTTTCAAGTTCTGCTTATCTCTCTTCGATTCGTCCTCTCTGTCTCTTGGGCCACGGATGTTAATCTAGATGCGAATTTCGGACTTAGACTTGTAGTTGCGTAACGGACAGACAGTACGTGTGTTGTTGTAACACCATGCGATATCAGCTCGATTGTACTCATGTGTTGCTCCTGTATCGTTAGATGTAATACTTATCTTGCTTATCATCCTTTGGTCGGCGGGCCCTCCCTGATGATATGCAGCCCTCAAGCGAGAGCTGCAATGACTCGACCCAAGAGAAGGCACCCCAAAATGAGCGGGGGACCAGTTATCTGTCGAGAGGTCGAGCTTGAGCTGACTAATGTCATGCTTGGCTCTACCTGACCCACCTCGATCTCCGCTGGTGCATCACGATCGCAGTGTACTGGAGTCGAGATCTGTGCATTGGAGGGTGTCCGATCGCGATAATCATCATCGACACCCGCACCTCTGGCGTACGGAAGGTATTGACGTCACACACACACTCCTTCGATGTTACATATCCGGGGGACCGTCTGACTTGGTTGTTCCCGGTAAACGTCTCGGTACCGAGACGAGCGTCGAGCACCCTCGCGGTCCTTCCCGGCGCACAAGGTGAGGGTATAAGAAGGGAGACCTCAGTGTGCGCGCGACACGAATCCTCTGGCACTCGACATGGCAGCTCCTGAACAACTTGTGTGGTTTATCACTGGGTACGGCACCACTCCCTCTATCGTCGACGTCGGTCGCGTCGCTCATCCTCTTCTTTCTGTTCAGCGCAAACCGCGGCATCGGGCTCGAGATGACGCGGCAGCTCCTCGAGTCGCCGAGCAACACCGTCATTTCGACCGCGCGCAACCCCGCGAAGGCGACCGACCTCAAGGCGCTCGCGGACACCGCGAAGGGCACGCTGCACGTCGTACAGCTCGAGATCGCAGACTACGAGTCGATCCGGAAGTGCGCGGACGAAGTCAAGCAGATCCTTGGGGACCGGGGGATCGACTACCTCGTGAACAACGCTGCCATCGTACGTCCCCTCTCTCTCCTCGGGGCCCCGCCCCTCGCGGGTCATTCTTCCCGGCGCACGACTGACGATGCGCGATCCCGCAGAACCCGGGCCACAAGGACAGGGCGTTCACGATGGACGTGACGATCATGCCCGAGGTGTTCCAGACGAACGTCTTCGGGCCCGCGTACATCTCGCAGGTCTTCCTCCCGCTCGTCGAGAAGAGCGCGAAGAAGACGTTCCTGCACATCTCGAGCACGCGCGGGAGCGAGGGCGCGGACCTCGACATGGACCACGCGTCGTACTCGATGTCCAAGGCGGCGCTCAACATGCTGGTGCGTCCACCCGGCGCTGTTTGCTTCCTCGTTTGTCTGCTCGAGGGATGCTCATGTGGTCATGGCGGCTTTAGGTACATAAGCAGGCGAAGGAGCGGCCGGACATTACTTCTATTGCAATGTGTCCTGGGTGGCTGAAGACTGGTGAGCATTCGCTCTCGCCCTCATTGGATCGATTCCGATAAACTCACGAGTGTGATACTCCAGATCTCGGTCGCCGCGACGAGGCTGAGCACGAGGTCTCGGTCGGCGTCGCCGGGATCCTGAAGACGGTCGCGTCCCTCACGAACGCGAACTCCGGGCAGTTCTGGAACTTCATGGGGGAGCGGGTGCCATGGTAGACACAGGGGTGCCTCAGACGGTTACGTCGCTCACGAAGGAGAACTCAGGAGCGTTACGGAGTTTTAAGGGCGGGCGCGTGCCCTGGTAGCCACCAATGTGGGTGTTCAAAGTCAGACCTATGTATGGTTTTTTATGACTAGCAAGGATTACAGTGGACAGACGTTCAACCGAGCACTCTGACGATGTGAAGGTTGGACAGGACGAATGGAGTAAACGAAACACAGGCATACACATACTTCACGAGACGACGAAGGCTACAGACGGTTCACGAGAGAGCACAAGAACACATAGCGCACTGTGAGAGGGAGGATGGAGGTGGAGGGGAGCTCGCATTCCGCGCCCAGAGTTGCAGATTCACGAATCCGCGCTCAAGGAAAGGGGCTAGCACTCCGTGCGGACCGCGCGGAGCGAGAGTCGAGGTTGCAGGTAATACGCTGCAGAAGGGAGCGGGCAGTGAGAACGAGACTGACAGAACTGACACGACTCTCCAGCGATACCCTTCACAGAGCAGAGCTCCACCACCACCCAGAGGAACCATCAAGACGAGGACTCAACTTGAGGAGGACCTACGTCGCCTGAGAGCTGTTGTTTACAGGCGCGAATGCAGCGTTCTGCAACAAGGCGGAGGCAGACGCTGCATGATTTCCAGCAGACCCGCGCATGAGTGAGAGGAACGGATGGAGGACGAGCGACGCACTGTCTGTGAACGATCCATGTTGCGTTTTCCTTTGGTGCCTGTGGAGGTCGTTTTTGCGTTTGTATGGCCGATTGCAGGTAACGCAGACGTAAGGCACGAACCCTGGGTCGTGTATCTCCTTCTCGTGGACCTTCAGGTTATACATCCTCGTGAAAACTACGCCCAACGCACATTAGGGACGGAACCAATGCATTGCGCGGGACTGTGACATACCTTTGTCGCATGAGGGGCAAGAATATGGCTTTGCATCGCCTGACGCAGTTGGGCAACCACTGATCTGTGTCTGTCCTCCTAGTTCGCCGGTGTTATGTGCAACCAGCTGCAGCTAAATGGGTGTCCCGGGGAATTGTGGGTGCCATTGTGATGGCCGGAACGGAGCAGTTCGGGGCATCGTGATCCGGAGGGATGCTCTCCTGGGGTGTAAACGAGGAAATATCCCCGGCGTGGGGGAAGCCATCACCAGATGTTCCGGGGTGGAAGACGTCGTCAGAGTCACGCTCGCTGTCACAGAGCGCGCCGAAGGAGTCGACGAAGGTGAAATCGGGATATAACTCCATTTGTGGGAGGTCGATGGAGGCAGGGCGGGATTACCGTTGAATATGCTTTCCGAGTTTTACATACCTTTCTGCATGCTTGCGGATCCAAACAGCTTGCGGCGGGACAAACATGGCGCGGTATAACTCTAAACGTGGTACTGTCTATGTCGAGTGCCGCGCTGTGCCGCGCGTCGAAGCATGAAATCGTCAGTCTCCCATTGGCTGCCTGTTGAGCCAAAATTGAGTAAAACGGAAGGAAAACAGAGGAAAAGGAAGCTGGGACTAGGAAGGCTTACATCACCCTGTGAACTTGCGTCGAAATCCTATTGGTGTGCTGCCGAAGAACGACATGGAATAATTGGAATATTCCAAATATGGAGCCCACAGTGTCGTCTTCGATCTCCGGAGGACCTGCTGTGAATCCCACGACAAAAATACGTACAGCGAGGAGCCATGTTTGACGCCAGTGACCCAGGAGGCTGTGGGCTTTCTTCGCCCTCCGCGGCACTTTGGGCATCCCGGTTTGCAATATTACGACGGTTCTGGAGCGAGCATGTATCATAGAGGCTGAAGAGGGTCGGTGGAGGACGTCGTGGTCAGATGTTAGAGTCAGACGATGAGGGGTTTCTGCATTTATGGTTCATTCCCACGGTGATTGTCACACACACACGAGACAGATGCCCACTCAAATAGCTGGAAGATAACTTTATGACGGAGAGCACAACTTTCTGATTTCAACCACAACGAATTCACAATATATCAGATCGTACAGGATATTCTGCGCTATTTTATGTGATTGCTGGCCGGAAGAACATGAGGAGAAAAGGAACGAGGGAGTCACCAGCACGAGAACTTGAAGTGGATAACACAAGATGGGCGCACAGGCCCGTGAGCCAGCAATCATTGCCTTTCTGAATGCAGAGTCAATCTAATCGCGTGTGTGAGCGCACTGGGTCCCGACCGAGAACGTGTTCCATGAACTCCCTGGGAGCCCGGCCATCATCTGTATCTAGACTCCGTTTAGGAACAAGAAGCAACGGGGACAGGAGCGACACCGTACTCTGGGTGCTTCTGGGCGATATGTCTCTTTAGGTCAGACGCCCACTTGTACTTGCAGGGGCACTTGGGGCACTGCGTTGGGACAAAGGTGTTGTCATGATTATGAACCTCCTTCATATGTGCCCGCAGATTCCTGCGCAGGGTAAAGACTGTGTGAAATGTTAACGCTCGTTATGCACATTCGCACTTGAGGTGAAACTCAGCCTTACCTCGGCCGCAATTCAGGCATATGGGAGGGTCTGCGTTTGCGTCCGTCCTGGTAGAGTTGCTCATACGTGGCATAGTGAGGACCTTAACATCTGTCGGGGTGACCGCCGGCGGATCCGGGACCGTCATTGCGAGAGGGTCCGGAACCATCGCCGAGAGCGCCGGTGCAGCGACTGGTGCAGGGTGTGTGTTGAAGTACGTATACGGTGGGGGAATCTGCGGCAGGTACCGCTCGTGCGCCGTGGCGGCGACGGTGTCGTCGACGAGGCTGTAAGGTAAGCATGCGGAGTCGGAGGGTCGACGTCCTCAAGGCTCAAAGTTGGGAGTTGAGCCGGCTGCCCTCCGAGTCCGGTGTTGATGACGTTCGCGGGGCTCTCACTGGGAGCGGGCGAAATGTGTGAGAAATGCTCCCATCCGACCTCATAGCCTGTGCCATGAGCGGTATCGGACGGCTGGCAGGCAAAATTCTCGTGTGTGAACGGTTGGGCGCTGGAGCTCGCTCCGGCTGCGTAGAAGCGGCTGTCGGTCATGATGAATTGTTTTGAAGACATATGCAGGGACGAATCGATATAGGAACGAGGGGAAGTTGCGGATGATAATTCGCCTGTAGATGCTTCTGACCTTTTGACGTACCTCGCTGTTGTGGCCCAGTCTGCGGATCCAAACAGTCCACTGTCTGGTGTGAGCTGCGGGCTGGGACTACTCGTCATAGGGTCCAGCAATCATGATGCAGTCCGCTGAATTGGAGTCTCCGTTGACGATTTCAGGATATCTACCGGTTACGCGGCTGACAGTGACTTGAACGTGGGTAAGCGTGACGGAGAATTAGCCCGCCCATGGTATGGAAGCACTCCGCGCGGAAACCTCATGGTCGCAAGCCGTGAGACCCAGAGACGTGCTCCGGCGCCCCTGAACCTAAATTTCATCCGGATCGTCAAAAATGGGCAGTCTCATTGGTCAAAGATGCGTGCCAGTTGTGCTTCGGCTGCAGCGCAGATTCTATCAGAGTCCGCTGTGAGTTCTGTGGCAATAACCTCAGAAGAAGTGGTACGGTTAGGCCATATCAGGACTTACTTTCACCGTAGCCGCTCTTCTGACATCGATATCCACACCCAAGTACCTTATCCGAGCTATTGCGGGGCAGTTAGGGCTCGTGACGAACCATGATCGCAGCCCTTTGATTGCAGGTTGTACAACCTTCGCAGCGGGCCGCCCGCTGACTCGTACTGACTCGTGTCTGAATCTGAATCCGCTGACGTGTGTACTGCATCAACGACACGCGCTCTACATCCGCGAACAATCATTCAAGCACGCCCACTGCTCGCTCTACCACGGCACACGTTCGCCCTTGAGGTTCCAAAATTGTCCTGTGTTCTCGGTAGTGAGTGACGCGACCGTCTTCAGAATTCCAGCGACGCCGACGGAGACGTGGTGTTCAGCTTCATCAAAAGGGCCCATATCTATGAACTCATGAGAGTGAGTGATCGGACTGTCGAAGGACTCAGGCCCAGTGCTCACGAGTCTTGAGCCAACCGGGACACATGGCTATCGATGTGATGTCCGGCCGCTCCTTGGCCTGTTTGTACACCTGCATATATCATTGATTGCACGTGAGCTCCGCGTGCGTCCCTGCTCAATTGGGCGGCACGAAGAATGTGAGCACGCACCAGCATGTTGAGCGCCGCCTTCGACATCGAGTACGACGCATGGTCGACGCCGAGGTCCGCGCCCTCGCTCCCGCGCGTGCTCGAGATGTGCAGGAACATCTTCTTCGCGCTCTTCTCTACGAGCGGGAGGAAGACCTGGGAGATGTACGCCGGCCCGAAGACGTTCGTCTGGAACACCTCGGGCATGGTCGTCACGTCCATCGTGTACGGCTTGTCCTTGTGGCCGGGGTTCTGCGCAATATCGCTGAGTCAATGCCTACTCGTGAGAGTAATCGCGAGAGGACGCCGGGGCGCTTGTGAGAGCGGGGATTCGATGACGTACGATTGCGGCGTTGTTTACGACGTAGTCGATCCCTCTGTCCCCAAGGAGCCGTGTGGCCTCCTGTGCGCATCGCCGGATCGACTCGAAATCTGAGACATCTAGCTGGAGGACGTGCATCGTGCCCTTGGCCGTACTTGCCAGGGCGTAAAGATCGGTCGCATCGGGAGGGCTGCGTGAGGTTGCGATAACGGTGTTTGAGGAAGACTCGAGCAGCTGTCTCGTCATTTCCAGCCCTACACCCCGATCCGTGCTAGCATGATCAACGAGAATCAGCAGGTTCATACAAGGGTACCGCGACGAGCGGCGGGAATGAAGATACGTACCCAGTGATAAGCCAGACCAATTCTCCAGCAGAGGCGGCGGCCATGTCGAGAGGTTGAGTTCGTAGGGATCCACCCGAACCCGTCCCACCCTTATACACAGTCCATGGACCGGATGGCTTGCCTGCGTTCGAACGGGACGGTCACTGCCGGACTCTGAGTCAATGGAGAAGAACGACTGCGCAGGACTGACCTTAGACCGCGAAGGACATGACAAGACGTAAATCATAGCGCTTTGCTGTCGGAGTAGGTACGAGAGCGTCAGATACAAGGAGAATCCCGGTGGAGTGCAACAATCCCGCCCATTCGAAGTACTTAGCTGCGATCAAGAGATAATCACCATTCTCACCAGATGCGGTGTGAGGCCCTCAGAGGGTCTAGCTGCACGGATGTAGCGCAGACAACATTGGGATGTCAGCGAAACGTTAACCAGAGCGTTGGCGAGTATGAGTGGCAGCCTGACAACCATATGATGAGGGAACAGGTGCGTGGGAAGGTTTCCATATCTGGTTGCGTGTGTTCGCGCGGGTCCCGGGAAACGCGGCACTACCTCTACCACCTAGTACGTACTGCATTTGCAGTCACTACCCGCCTTTCCAGCTGATCAAGTCAGTTCGGAGCTATACCGAACCTGCCGTCACCTCGATTACTTCACCAAAAGCTGACGCGGCTATGGGCGACATGGCGTATCAGTGCGTTCAGACGCACTGCATCAGCCCTTCAACGTTACACTGGTGGTCGAAGCTCTCCATACATGTACTATCATCGATGTTCAGTTGTTTTGACGCTTGGTAACTTTGTAAGCACCCGCGGATGGCAGGTGAGCTTCCTCATGATGCTCTCCCGAGTCTCGTCTAGCCTAGTAGCTCAGACATAATGTCTCGACTGTTCCGCAGGTGCGCAGATAGTATCACAAAACATTCGGACGGATCGCATTCCGCACAGGTATTTACACATATTTATGCATGTCATTTAACACGCACTGCGAACTATCGACCTGAAGCAAGGCCGGGCCTACGCCATCTTTGACCGCATGCCCGCCTGTTACGCAGATGCACCGGTCCTGTCACCGAACTATGTAAGTGGTGGTTTAGCCTCATCCCACGCTCAATCACGATTCCCGCGCCGTAGGTTGTATAGCTATGAACCTGTATGGACCGTTGCGTGTCGACGCTCTGACGTATACCGCTCAATAGATATCCGTACTGCCACGGCATCGCGGAAGCCATATCACCTATAAGGATGAATTCCCAGGTAAGCAGCACGAATATCATATAGTGCAGTGGCAGTGTGAGAGACGGAGACTAATCGAATATCCACCAGCTCATATATATACTCGTGAGCACGCATTGTGGCATGCACAGAAATGTCTGACAACTTCGAAAACGCTCAGGTTATTGCCACCATTGACTCCATGTTAGTATCTTGCATATTACATCGATGCACATTGGCTGACCTGCCTCTCTTTCTAGTCAAACCGGATCCTACTTTGAAACCGCTGCAGGAGGTCAATATCTCGTCAGGCTCCGTCATCGGCTCAATCCCTTGCAGTCATGCTGACCTGTGCTGGCTTCTATAGCACTCCTGCTATACGAGTACATAATAACCTTCGACTTGGAGATCGACCTCTGCTGGAAGCAGAAGATCACAATGGCCTCTGTCCTATTCGGTGCCAATCGATATCTGCCATTGGCTGTTGCGATGATCGAGCTTCCGTACCCGTTACCATCGTCTTTGACATACACCGTGGGTCTGATCCAACTATGCAGTCATTTCAGAGCTAACGTTTTCGTCTAGGGGTACGTTGATCCCTCTTTCAGGCTAAAGAATGACGGTTGACCACTCGACAGTTGTGGAGCCATAATGTATATACCGGCAATACTGGATGTCCTTCAGGACTTCCACTGGGCATGTAAGACATCGGATTGATGTATACTTGTGACTCACTTCCTCATCGTCACACAGTGTTCTCCGCCATTAGGGCATACGTGCTCAGTTCCAGGTCTCGCGCTCTCTCGGCTCTGGTGTTCCTCCTGTCGAGCGCCCCGTTGATTATCAACTATGTACGTGGGATCTTCCATACTAGCACAGCTGTCTCCTGCTCACGCATGAGTGCAGACGCACCTGGGGCTCACCACCGTGCTCCTTGACGAGATAGGATGCGGCCTTGACTACAGACTTTCTACCGACATTCAAAACAGGCAAGTCCTCTCCTCATTCAATGCGATTTGGGTGCTGACTCCGTTTTCAGCTGTATGCATCCAGAAGTTCCTGCACGGTATCTGAGCTGACGGCTCCGAATGCAGTTGCTATCATTTCTAGGACATGTCTGATGGCGTCTGACGTCCTCGTTCTGGCCATCACTTGGTATGCTACGTACAAAAACAGCAGGGAGATTCGCGCTCTCGGCCAGCGGACATCGCTCTCGGACATTCTTCTCAGAGACGGTCAGTCTATATCAACCTTCACTGCACCCGAGATCGCAGCTCATTCTTCATGTCCTCTCAGGCGTGGTTTACTTCGTGTAAGCGGCAAACCACACGACTGCCTACGGAGGTCTTCTCTAACGTTACCCGCTCAGGACCCTGCTGGTTACGAACGTCTTGCATCTCGCTCTCACCTTGCGTTCGGTGCGGTCTTCAGGCCATGATGCCCTCACTTGCGCGCTAAGACGACACGCAGATCACAATCAGTCAAGGAGAGCAAGTCTCGAGCAACCTCACCTTTCTCTCTGACCCGTGAGCCGCTTACCGTCCCGAGTCCCCCCATTAACTAGTAATGATTTCCAGTATCACCGCCATCCTCGTGTCGAGATTCCTCATCGACCTACAAGAAGCCAACAACACGACGCTGCGCCAAGGATCGCTCGCCTCACTCCCCAGTCTGAACTTCGACAGATTCGTAGGCTCCCTCGGCTCCTCCCTTCCGGTGCCAGGTCGTGGGCCCATAGTTGGACGTGCTAGTGCGCAGGACCATGACAATGTGGACGAGGCGGAGGACGTCGACGTTAGTATGGCGGTCTCGCGTGACGAGTCGTGACGCTTACTCAGGTCGGAAGACGAAGAGAGGGAGGGGACAAGCGTCGCTCGCCATGATCTACAACTCGTCGCGACGAGGGCATTCGATAACATTAGATGCAGCACTACACATAGCGTTACACATAACAGAGGTAGACATTATAGCTACAAACGGGACGGGAACACGACATCGACGCTACGACAAAGCATGAACTTCGAACATTCTAACGGTACAATGTGATGACGTCATGGGGATGGTGGGGATAACTCTAGAGGCGGGATGGCGTAAGGTACAACAATGATAGTGTCCACATCCAAGTCCGAGAGCTGAAGCAAGCGATACAACGAAGAGCAGAGACAGGAAAGATGAAGAGAAATAAGACGCGCGGAACCCGGAAACCAAAACCCGAATGATGGACGATATTGAAGAAGCAGAGCGATTGACCGAGGGTGCTACTGTGAGATCGTGGTGTGCATTCGGCTGTTTGCGCATACAGGGAAGGATGGTGGTCAGAGGCACGAACAACATCGAGAGGGCTAGGCATGCTTACAGGAACGAGCCGTTCACTCGTAGCCGGCATCCTTGCCGTTGCCAGCTTTCCTCTTACCGCCGCCACGGTTCCCGTTGCTGGGTCCCTTCCCTTTGCCGGATCCCTTGCCCTTGCTAGGTCTGTCGACCTCACCCATGTCTTCGGCCTCGCCAGTTCCGTCGGACTGACTGACCGTGGACATGACCGCCGTCGTCTGCGCCGCGTTTACGTCCTCGAAACCATGATCCCGCTTCATGTGGTCCTTGAGACCAACATTGCGCTTGTAGCGATTGACGCAACCCGGGTACGGGCACCTGAACTTGCTGTAGTTCAGATGCGTCTCCCTGTGGTGCACGCGAACTGCACAAGGCTTTCCTCTCTCTGCAATGAGCGAGTGAGCGCAGGTCCTCCAAGAAGGAAAAACGAACACTGACTTTGTCCACATTCCGGGACGAGGCACAGGCAATCGCCGGCAGCATTGCGTCCAATCACCAGGTCTTTGAGAATGGCCTCGATTTCAGCGTCCGTCCTGGTCTCTTTGTCTTTGTCGGGCACGGCTACCGATTCCGATCCGGTGTCCGTACGAGCCTTCTTCGACGGCACCGGGGCGGGCTCGACGTCGTCGAGTTCGCGGTGAGCACGTTTGCCTTTTCCTCGTTTGTTTGCGCTCGGCGCCTCGGGAGAACGGGGAGCCTGCAAAGGGATTCCCGCGCCGTATGGCTGGAAGAGCTGGGATGGACCCTGTATGTTCATAGTCGGAGGTTCGGACGGGGATGGGACTGGATGGCCAGTAAAAGCGGAATGAGCAGCGGGCATAGTGTCGGGGAAGTGGTTCCAGGGTAGGTGGAGTGGGTACGACGTGCTCGGGTTGTCGTATGACGGCTGAGGATAGCCCGACCCATCGGCAGCCATACCAGAAGGATACGGGTTGTGTTCGAGGGAGAATCCGTGATAGGGAGGGTACCGCGAGGCGTAGTCTGCGTTCGTGGCGCCGAACCACAGGTCGTGCACGTTGCTCTGGGTATCAGGTACGAGCCACGGTCGCGGCATGGTCTCGAAGTTGATAGGAGCGTTCCCATCCCAGGTGAGTAGGTCGAGTTGACAATGAGTGTAACCATTTGATGAGCCAGAAGCAAGATAGGACGTGCCCATGTCCAGACGGAGGCTGTCGGAGTCTTGAAAGTATGGCGTATCGTAGACATGAACATGGGGAAATGGAATGGGAGCCGGCAGTGCAAAGGGGGAGGGTGTGTGAATGTTCATGAAGTCCGATGCCGGGGTCCCTGCTGTGGAAGTCATTGCGAGTGATGGGGTGTAAATCCCCGTAGGGAGAATACCGATGGGATGACCGGGCGATGGGACCGCGCCGGGGGACGACGAGGCGTTGGGCTCAGCTGAAGTAGACACAGCAGAGGGCTCTTCATAGCCTTGCCATGCTGCGTCCGAGAGAGAGGGCGTACGTCTGGACTTGAAACCACACGGCGTGGTTGGCAAGTCCTTCGCGTCTGCACCCTCTACGGCAGCACGGGGCGGGAAACGAAGCCCATATATGTACTCCATCAACGGCAGAGCTGTTATGATGTGCAGGAATGGGGTGTGATGAGAAATGGGTAGAGGGGAAGGATAGACGTTGTGGATGAGTTGTGAGGAGTAGATGCATTGCAGCGCGTACCGTTAAATAGACGCGCTGTTTTCGTCTGTTTTCCCCACACGCCCTGTGCAATTGTCCACAGCCACATTTGAATCCATTCGGGCGACGGAAGAGGTCCTGCTTTCGCAATGGAGAGAGCGGAGACGTCGCGGAGTGTCAGAGGATGCCGCTACGAACCCAGACAAAAGACGCGACCGTGACGCGCAAGAGAACGCGTCTCCGAGGCCATGTCGACGACGAGAGTCGGTGTGCACCAGATGAGAGACGTCGTGAGCGAGCGGGGGCAGGAAACGCGTGCGAGAGGCCAGATCAACGTCGAGGAAGGAGGTAGAGATGGACGAGCAGCGCGCGACGCGCGTCATGATCGGTTCGCGTGGGCAAATTGGCTGATCCGGCTCGCGTGGACGCGCGCGACCGTCTTGGCGCTGCTGTCGGGGGCGCGCTCGTCGAGTGAGCCACCCCGCTCCTGTTGTAACGTTGACGATCTTGACCAGCTGACTTCGAACAGGCTATCGCCCGGGGACCTGGTGAGATGGTGTTAGACCGAGAGGCGGATGGCATTAGGATCATTCAGAAGTTATCATAACGGTGAGTTCTTAGCTCAGAGCCTCCAGTCGTGCGCATTCGACCGGACTACACATCCCCCATCTTCGCCCATGCCACAAGGCGTGCCCCAGCCATAGGCTCGGGATGGCCTTCTACGAAGACAATCTTGGGATGGAACGCGCCGGGGGAAGCCTGTACTTCGCCATCCCTACTACCATCCCCACCCAGCGCACTGTCGTGTGAACGACTCGCAGTGCCGTGCCAGCTTCGACGATTGGGTCTGGCATGCCGCATTGCAGGCCAGCGACGACTACCAAAGCAACGTCGCCTCCCGCTAAAGCAAGGTCAACTGTTGGTGTGTCCTCTGAACCACCGTCACCACCTTGGCTGCACGCATCCGTCGACTGCGCTCAAAATCTGCCCTCAATGGCCCCATTTCCCGCACGTAGAAGCCTCTCGCGGTCCCATTGAGGAGCATTATCCGGAGAATGAAGGCATACACTACGGTCAGTCTTGTCCGCCCGAGGTACCTCCATGCTCACGTTCTCATTCGCATGACTCAAGGTGAGTTATCCGCGGGCACATATCGCCCTTCCACGTCTCAAGGCTACACCTTCATCTCGCAGCATGCCATGAGAGATCGACCATCCCTACGTCGCGCAAAGACACAACCTAGGAACGTCCCATCATGCGAACCGACAATAGACATACCAGCACGCAGTGCAGAGGTTGGAAACGTGGTCAAAGAATTTGCGTCAACCCAAGTCTGCGCTGCGGGCTGGGATATCCGTAGTCGTAATCCAGTTGCTCGAAGAACTGAGACATCGGTAAGTACTTTGACCATTGCCTGCGTAGCTGTCCGTCTCATGAGAACGAGCCTGTTATCTCCACAGTTCATCGCAGCTGGTAGGACAACAGCTGATAGAGCAGCTCTACTTTTTCAGTGCAAGACGAGGTCCAGGCACGTTCTTTTTACTTGTCCTGCCACTCACGTCGTGCGCTGACGACAGCCCGGACTACCAACAGAAGCGACGACATATAAGTCTTGCTTGCGGGGACTGTCGGCAAGTCGATATAACCACAGCCATCGTGTTCGAGAAGGATCGACGTGGTTTATTCCTCGCAGACGCAGGATTCGGCGACCATCACGTCCGTTGGTTTGGGCCAAGGACGCGTTCAGTTGCCCCGTTCTCACCGACTGTGGCTCGGGAAGAATCCTCCACGTCCACTGGCTACTCTACGCGTGTCAACGGTCATGACAGTCGTCACACACGTTCCATGGCGCACAATAGCACAGGGCTCCGCCTGCGCAACATCGTTGGGGATTGCGCAGATGGAAACCCGCGCTCGTTGTGCGCCGGCATGGCCAAACCATCGCTCTGACAACGTGCCGACAAACGCGTCTGGTGGCCGAATGAACTAGACGAAGGTATGTACTCACCTAGTTGCTAGCCGCGGTCGCGACATTGACGACGTCATGTCTGTCAGAGTGTAGGGTAGGGTGTCGTCCATCCCCTCCTCGACGTCTTGCGCACTGCGTCGGGTGGCCGAGGTCCGGACAGCTGGCATTGGCCGGCAACGCGCTCCTGTGGCCCATCTATATCGGTCGTCAGTGTTCGCGTCATCATCGACGCAGTGATTCGGAAGATTCAGTCAGCCACGCCCAGCCGCCCCGTAGTCAAAGATAGGAGGAGCCCCGTTCGTCTAGCTCCTCAGCAGCGCCGAGGGTACTCGAGTGGAAGGGACGCAGTACCGCACAAGTGATCGGCGCAGAGCAGAAGATGACGAGTCAGAGTAAGTCGAGCGTGAGCGTGAGAGGACAGGGAGGAGACACGAGTCAACGAGCAAGAGCAGGAGAGAGTGAGGTGCATCGTATGTCCACGGGTGGTTGCGCGAGACAGGTCCGTCTTTCTCTCTTTGTCTCACCCCCGCCTTTTATACCGTTGCGCGCGTTCTGATGCATGCACCGGTCGTCGTCTTCGCAGGTCTCTTGCTCTACTCAGGTGGCCAGATGACGAGGAGTGCGTCGCTCTCACCAGTGCCCCCTAATTGTTTTCGCAGCCGACGGTCTTGTTGACCTGCGCGATCACGTGACATCGGAGCCACCATCGTCGACGCGTGGTTCCGGAGTTGTTCACGCGTCTCCAGAGTTGTCGCTGGTGTCATCGGTTCTCAACATGTTGAACAGTTGAAGTTGCTTGAGGCATGGAAATATGCCCTCTCACAGCCCGAACAAGGCCCCAATTGAGATGGCGCGAGGTCGGGGCGTCTATCGGATAGGACTACCTTCCTCGTACATGCCTGTGAGTACAGGGGTCGTGTATCTGCGCTTACTGCCGACTGATGATTCGCTTCTGTGCTTCCTCGCTCTACATCAAAGTGAAATCCCGCGGATCGACGACAGTGATGAAGATGCGTATTGGAGAAGCTCTAGACATCAAGTGGCGGTTAGAGAACCGCTTTCTCAATCCTCGCGAGTATTCCGAACACGCTAACCCATCGATCCTTCCGATCGCCATCAAGTCTGAGAGTGCCGGCGGAGCACAACAACCCCTCCCTCTCTGCAAGGTCCGCCCGTGCACGCTCTACATGTTTGTCGACATTTGCGACGCAGAGCTGCACTCAAGAACGTCAACACGAGTCCGAATTCCGAGCTGCAACCCCCACCATGCCCCAGTAGCGCCTCATCGGAGAGCCCCTGCGCCCTGTATACGACTACCACCTCGAGCTCGGCGCCCAGGGCCAAATGTTCTGTCTTCTCTGTCGTTGCCCTCGACTAGAACTGGAGGGAGGAGTCCTGCTCTTCACCCTAGGACGAGCACCGGCGCGGGGTCGACTCGTTCCGGATTCAAGCACATCCGTGCGCGAAAGTTGTTGATCGTGAAGTTGCAGATAAGAACGCGGACTGCATCAAGCAGAAGGAGGGGTGCGAGGGTTCCGCCGCCACCAAGCGACGACTGGGGAGAGGAGCACGAGAATGGAAATGAAGAGGAGAGGTCGAATGACAAGACTTGAGTCTCAGTGCCCGTAGAAAGCCTTTTTGTCTACCGTATGACGTTGTACGTCCTCCACTCCGTCGAGAACGCGAAGCTTGTCTATGAGTACCTGGCAGGTGCTACCGAGCACACGCAGTAGGGGCTGTCCCAATGGGGATACTACGTCGTCCGCGGGCAAGTGGGCATCATCGCGCGCGCGCAGGCTCGCAGCATCGTGGGCGGCGCACAGGTCCGACGCGTGGGTCCTTTAATTTAGTATGCGCGAGCGGTAAGGTTGGGTGGTGGAGACGATGGAGGATGGGGGGGAGCACGAGCTGCTGGGCTCGTGCTTGAGGGCCAGAGGGTGATAACGTGCGTGCGTGCATCGTTGATTTAGAATAAGCGATGGTGCGAGTAAGGGGATCTTCTGCATGGTGCCGGTGGCAGGCGAACGTGCGGAACTGGTGCGGAACTGGCACGGTTTCGGAGGGCAGGACGTCGAGTAGCGGATCAGGAAGGAAACTCTGAGCACTGTAGGATTCAATCGAAGTACGATCTGAGCGTGGATCCGTCAGATGAACAAATTTCCACAGTAGCGATTGTGCAACTCACCGAGTTACCATTCTTTCAGTAGTGATTCGTAGTTTCCTGGTCTCTGGGCCTGAACCGGACCTCGAGACGTCCGTCGGAACACAGGGTGGGGAGTCCGGTCTTCACGAGTTCACACAGGCGCTTCCGGTCGATGATGTCACTGAAGACAAACTCCACGCATTTGACCGTTTTGAGAGCCGTCAGGCTAGCTTCTAGCATCCTCCAGGCATCGGGATCGATCCCGTTCTTCCCCATAGTGACCGTGTGCCACAGCGTTCTCGTAACGGCTGCGTCTGGCTGAAAGCTGACCTTCTGCACCGCCGGCAGCGTCGACAACAGCTGCGCAGCACCCCTAAGCACCAAAGCCATCCACATCGGCCCATTCTCCCTCGCTCTTCCGGGACGAATAAAGGCGAGATCGAAGCGCGTGGTGATTGGAAATGCGATGCTTTGCAGCGAAGTGCAAGGGCGCAGGTCCAGCCGAGGGAAGAACTCTGCAAGCGGTCACCGTGGTCATTACAATATGATTTGTGCATAGATAATCTCTCAACACTCACCGATTCTCGCTACATCAAAGCTGAAATCATCGAATACAGCGATTAGGGTGAGCTGCCGAAGATATGCGCCAATGTCGCACAGGAATGAAGATAGGGCAGAGCCCTGGCAAAGGAGTGCTCTGCATGCGAGGGACGTGAGATATTGGCCATGAGATGGAGATTGGCGGATCGCATCATGAATGATATCGATGACTTCTTCTTTGAGAGAATACAAACGTAGGGAACGTATGGATGGTATATGTGGATGAAACGAACTCGCCAGTGCAGGGGAGGAACCAGGGTGGAGGAAGATTTCGTTAATGTGCAAGGTCCCAATATTGGCGAACATGCATGTGGTAGCGAGTAAACCGCAGAGATCAAAGTTTATGCTGTTGGCGAAGCCGAGCTCGTCAATGGGGGCAGGCGGCGGCTGGGAGCTTGCAGGAATCCGAGAGAATACTAGCTTCACTTTGCTATGCATGCTGCGAAGGTTGGGCATTGCGCGTATAGCTGCACGAAGCAGTTCGACGTCCACGACGGTGAGATCGTATGCTTTCCCAAGGACAAGGTGATGAATGAGGGGACCAAAATCAGGCCTGTGCTGCACAAAGTAGAGGAAGTCCTGCACACGAGTGTTGTCCGGGGACTGAACGTCGGCAGTGACAATGTTGATGGTGCGGAAGAGGTGCGCTCGAGCTACCGGGAGCCAGTTGCTGCAAACGAGGGAACATGTTCTGAGGCTCTCTCGGTCGTCGGTGAGGGAGTCGATGACTAGGTACTGAACATCTGTTGGAAGCATTGGGATGAGCGGCGGCGGCGCGGTCATCCTGTTGGTTGGAACACCGTCGGATATGAGAGAGTGGAGGTTTCGGACACGGCGAGCTGCAGCCTAGTCGGATGCCACGTGGCTCTGGATCATGAGCGCCTGATGTGTTTGCTGAGTATTCTCGAATCTCCCCTTGTGAAGGCCTTCCTAAAGTCCTCTTTCTCTGGACGCTTTCTCTCATCATCACAAACCTTTGAGTGAGCAGCCGTGCCGTTGTTGTATCCACTCAACACTTACACACTATGCTGCACTCCGTGACATCCCTCGTCGTTCGACTTCACAACGCTGGCGGCTCATTTTCTTCTACCCCGACGCTTGCACTTTGGCTCAGCTCTTTCGCGTTCTTCTCGATAGGTGTCGCGCTCTATGCCTTTGCTGCCGGAGTCTGCGAACTGGACATGAAGTTCAACCCACTGCGCCCAGCCGTCAACGCCAACATCACGATGGTCGCCAACACTGCCAAATGCAACACCCGACAGCCTCAGTATGCACTCGCCGTGGACGGGACAACGAGGGTCGTACGCGAACGTGCTGATGAAGGGAGTCGGGATTTCTGCCAGGTGAGTCAATCAGTCCGACGCCGCGTATCGAGAGGCTTAGTCGGAGGGATGTCCCTGCTTTCCTGCAAGAGCGCAACGGCCACGGACAATACTGAAACGCATCTCGCACCAACAACGGCCCTCGCTCAGGATAATGAAGCTACACATACTGCTGCAAGTCTATCTCCCGATCCTGTGTCTAAAGATGTTGTGGACTTTGCTCGTGGACTTGCCCTTGTTGCGCCCGTGAACCTCTCGCCCGTCATCTCTACCCCTCTGGAAGACCCCTTTCTCTCCACCTCGATTACCTCGGACCCATCGAGCCTAGCGTCCTTTGGCGAACTAGTCCAGCAACATGTCGATGGTGTCGCAAGCTCTAGCTCGGCCTCACCCAGCATTATCTCACAAGCGCCAGACGGAGATGAAGACGACATCATCCTCTACCTCGTCGAGAACCTGCAAAGCGATTTGGACTCAGACTGGAGCGAAATGGACGACTCCGACTCTGACGACTCTCTTGGCAACGGCTCGCCTAGAGTCAAGCGTCCACCGCCCCGCGGCAGCTCCAGATTCTCATCCAACCCTCCCCCACTGCCCGCCGACGACACGGTCCTCAACACGTTCAAGGCTGTCGCCCTGTACAAGGTCGCGCCCTCGTCGCGCATCTTCCGCACTGCGGCCGCCGGACTCTCAGAGAACAAGTCCGCGAAAGCCGGTATCCTGTCGACGTCCACGTCTCGGTGCTTAGGCACCATCTCTGAGGAGCTCGAGGTCGACCCTGAAGATACTGGTGCTCAGCCAGAAGATCCACCATGCAAGGGCAGGCGCAAGCGCGGGAAGCGCGTCCCCACTGCGACACGTCGGTTGCGGAAGCGCGAGCGGATGCTGGCTGTGCTTGAGGAGAGCGTTCCCGCCGGTGGCTCTCTCCACAACGAGACAGCTCCAGACCCTCCTGCGGAGACTGCAGACGTCGTTCAAGTGGCGGATGCGGACGCTCTTAGTGATGACCTCGCGCCTTCGGAGGAAGTCTCCCTCCCGGCGGAGGTCCTGTGGACCTGGCATCCGGAGCCCAAGATCTGCGCCGAGTGCTGGACGGCGATCCCGAGCTGAGCTTGGTGCTATGGTTGCGAACGTCATGATGTGTGGTCGAACTCGCATCCGGACTCCGGACATCGCTACTCTCCCTTCGAGCTCTGCATCTCGTCTGTCTCTGCCGTTCTGTCTATCGATGTGCACATGATCGTGATGTGTATCTACAGGTCGAGTCCCAATGAAGTCGTAACTCCACACATGTCAGAGGGGTCTCGTTTTTCGATCGTCAGCACGTTCGCCCTGTTCTGTATCTCCCTCCATCTTGCCCCCACGTCCGCCTTGCACCCGATCGCGGCCGTGTACAACTGGCACATCGACCTCGGCGCATCGGACATCTCATCTGTGTTGTCGTTGTCTATGTGGGGAGTCCTGTTCTGCGCGTGGCCCCAGACGACAAGGACGAGGGCCCAGCGAGGTATGTCGATCGTGAAGCTGCGGAGGAATGCAGAACTAGGACTGGATCGAGCGGAACTTGGAAGAAGGGGTATGAGGTCCCGCCACAGCTTGGCGACACGTGTGGAGCAGAGGACGACGGTGGCCAGGTCTGCAGCGACGCGGACGACAGTGAGTCCCTGCGTCCTCGATCCTTTTGATGAGCCGGGGCTCTCGCGAGCACACGCAGGCGAACCCGCTCGAGCACTATGTCGTCCAGGAGTCGTCCTCAACCTTGTGAAAACGCGCATCATGCCCTGGACGGCCGCCGTCGACATGAACACACCTGCTTCTGAGCCGGATCCGCTGCGTCGCTGGCTACACAGCAAGCTCTACTTCGTCTGGATCGCCGCATGGATCGCCGCCTGGTACTTGTCGAACTGTGGCTAGACAGTATGGGGAGGGTGCGGGCGGGGGTGCGACGCGCAGTGCACGCAACAGGACCAGCGTCCGACGCACGGACCGCTCGCTCGTCGCCGTCTTTCAGCACCATGTCATTAAATGCGCTATCGAACGTGTTGGACCACCAAGCCGATGACCCGATGGGTGGAGGGAAATGAGAGTCGGATGAAGGAGTATGTTCACGATAGGAGCGCTGTGGAGGACGAAGTTGTAGTGGTGTAAACTGGTGTGGAGGAAGTGGGATGAAGATGGGAAGGAGTCTCCGTGCTGGTACTTGAGGGCCTGCATGGCGATGATGCGCGCACCCGCGCGAGACGCGTTCGGATGGTCGAGGGGTAAATATTCCGGGCTGAGCCACAGGACAAGACGGGGACTTGCAGGGCCGGCAAATATGGGAGTTGGCGAGATGTCAAGCAACAAGATACGGTCGAGGAGTTGCGGACTAGGAATGGATCTTCCATTGGTATAGGATTTTCTCGAGACCGGGATGAGCGAGAGGCGGGCACGTATATCTACGAGATATCCAAGTACGATATTATGAGCGGACAGTCATGTTACGGAGCATTGGCACTTACCCACTATCACACCCTTGCGTTGTCACACCACGCCATGGTTTCATTGTCCCCCGGCCTGAACTGCACCTCGAGTCGTCCGTCCGAGGACAGACTGGGAAGTCCAGTCCTGACGAGCTCAGAGAGGCGCGCCCGCCCTTCTTCGTTTAGGACGTCGTCGACGAAAACAAACTCTACGCACTTCAGTAAATGAAGACGCATCAGAGTCGCTTCCAACCGCATCCACACCCTGGGATTGATCTCGGCGGTCTTCGCCATGACGATATAGTCCAATACACGTGTAACGGTTCCGTGAGGCAGGATGCTAACCTTCTGCATGGCGGCCCGGGGCAGGCTGGACAACAACTCTTCGGCAACATTGAGCACCTGTTCCATCCAGCAAGCTTCCTCTTGATATTCGGGATCGATATGAATGTTGCAGCCTAGCCTACAAGCGGTGATGGGAAACACGAGAGATTGCAGACAGGTGCAAAGGTGCAGGTCAAGACCCCTGAAAGAATCTGCACGATATTTCGATGATCAAGTTGAGCAGGAGATAGGTGCGATTATGCTTGGATGCGTACCAACGATTTGGACATCGTAATCATCGACAATATCGGTATACAGCGTGAGCTGAAGTAGGTGTGGACCGACGAGGGTCAACAATGATGAGATGCAGGGTATCACATTGGGATCGAATGTTTTGCAAGCAAGGGACGTGAGAGACCTTCCGTGCGAAGGCGAGTGGCGAATGACATCTTGTATGAGACTGATTCCATCTTCGATAACGTAAGTTAGCCCCAAGGAATTAATGACGGGTATATGAGGATAGAGGCGGCTTGGCATAAATGACGAAGGTGGGTCGTCTGGGACATGGGTATGGCCGCCAACGTTGAGGGTATGAATCTCCGTAAAGATGCAGATTGTGGCCAGAAAGGAATAGCTGCAGACGGCTGGACTCCGAAAGACGAGCTCCTCGAGGGTGGAAAACGGTGGATGCATGGATTCAGGACTCCAATTGATACAGGACAACTCCTCCTCGATCTGCACCTTGCGAAGACAAGGCATGCCTCGCACCGCAGCACGGAAGATCGCAACGTCCCAGGAAAATTCATTGTACATGTTGCGTAGGTTGAGGCAATGAATGAGTGAGCCAAAGCCGGGTCTCTCCTGTATAACGTGGACAAGGTAGTGGAGTGGATCTTCGGTCCCTGCCCTTCGACAGCCAATGGTGATGGTGCGAAATATATGCACTCGGGCCGCCGATAACCAAAGGCTGCAGACAAGGGAGCATGATTTGAGGCTCTGTTTGTCTTTGCTGAGACAGTCGATGATCAGGTAATGGATGTCTGTCGGGAGCGAGAGGGGAGATGTTGTCATCATGTTGCTGCGAGGGACTGAGGTCACAAGAGTCATCATGAAGAGATCGTTGTCACTCACGCGAACTACTTGATGTTCACTCAGGCCTGTACGACGGACGAGATTGCCAGTGGTTGAGGTGGTGGAGACTAAGTAGGTCCAAGTTGCAACCTCAACCGCAACGCGAGGGGATGGGGATGCCATGCGGCAAATGGCGCTACTGAGATGTGCCCGGGCACGCGTCACCCTGCCGTAAATGCTGCAGCTGAACGTCAACATTTATGCGTGCTGTTCATTCAAATCACATTGATCTACATGTTCGTCCGGTATCATGTGATGTGGGTCTCTGCTGGGAAGTCCCCGCCGAGGAGCTCAGGCTGCGTGCGAGACATGATGCATGACGCCCACGCCCCTTGTCCATTTACTGCCAGTCAAGATAGTCCGATCATTCTCCCTGAGGTAAATCCGGGCAATATCAAGAGAAATGAACCTCTAACTAAAGGATGATACGTCTGGATGAATCATACTGCAAATGAGCCCCCGTCAAATCCCGGCGATGATGCGTCTATAGTTCCGGATGAGTCACTCGCGACTGAGTCCGGTAGGCAACGTCCTTGAGTGTCTCTATTGTTGAATGAACAGTGTCGAGTTCCGTCATGAGCATCATTGCTCTGACAATCTCCACGTCCACGGGAGGAGGGAATTCCCGCTCGATTGTGCTCCAGGCGTCTTCCAGACGGGAAACGAAGGTTACTGGGACGCCACATCGAGCGGTATCACTCTCGTACACGAGTGTCAACGGTTGCATTACTAGACGCACGAGCGCCGAGGATAAGCGGTGGGGACAGATGATGGGCCAGTCTTCCCGCCGTATGTCCTGACTCTCCTGTTTGCCCTGTCGCAAGCTGGTCCAGTCTTGAGTTTGTAGAAGGGCCTCGAACTGCAGAAGGACGTCCTGTGCTTTGTCGCTTATTGTCTGTAGCTGGGCCGCAGAGATTTGGTCGTTGTGCTGACACCTCAATAGACAGAGTAGGACAGATTGAACGGCCTTGCACCACTGCAGGAAGTTTTCGAAGATATGATCTTCGTGGGTCCAGTTTCTCAACCTCCAGTCCGCCATGGAAAGAACTATCAACAAATCAGCATCACTGTCATGCAAATACGGGGGCGACATACTACTACGAGTGATTGAGTATGAGACTACTTCGTCCCAAGGCGCGTCGGCTAGGGTCCAGTAGGTGAGGAGCCTTCTACTTGCGGTCCATGCTACGGTGGTATTCCCGAGAGATAGTGGCGCCAGCGTGGATATGATTAGCTCCGATCCATATTGAACCGGAACAAGTGTGCTGACGAGCCTATCCAGAATCGACGCCGTGCTATTGGTCCACTCCTCATCCCGTCTGCTTTGAGGTACTGCCAACATCCCTTGTAGTGCATATAACACAGCACGTTCCGCTCTAGCCACGTTCTTGAACCAATAGGATCTCCCTGGACTTCTTGGTCCGCCCCAGTGCTTCTCGCATGTTGTCCAGATGTCCTTGAAGATAGAGCTGAGTTGACCTCGGGGAAGGTCGGATAGAATGATATGGAGGCGCTCGAGGTAATTGGTGGAGAGTGTAGTTGCGTACACCATTGTTGCCATGGTTCGGTCAAGCGTGCCCGTGTGTCGAGTCACGGTTACTTGCTCGCGTCCGTGCCACGTCGGCATATCAACAAGACGCTGCTGAAGTGGCAATGTCACCCACAGCACCATTGAGTTCCCATATCCGCCCTGCATCCGCTCATCTAACCGCCACAACGCCCGGAAGAAGCGCATAAGCATGTGGGTGATGAAGTTATGGGTCAATCGTATCACTTGATAGGTTGCAAATGCCTGGGGAGATCGATAGCAGCAATCCCCGCTGAAGCTAGGCATAACGGTGACGACGATCAAGAAAGCGAACAGAATGGCTACCAGGCAGGAGGTCACAGTGGCAACAATATCATGGAGAGTCCACAGAAGGACAATCATCCCGACCAGGAAAAGGACAAGAGCAACTTGTAGAATGATAGGAAGGGCTACCACAATGGCACCAACACGCCACCGCAGTAGACCATTTAAGCGATACTGACGGAGACGGGCACTATCCCGCGAGCTCCCGGACAAGCCAGTGATAGCTTGTTGTAGCCACTGCTTCACGATGAGCGTGAGTGATGCCGAAGCCAGACTGAAGACTAGGCTGGAAAACCATAGCGCATTGATCCAAACAGCCGATAACGGCGCGTCAAATTGCGGCTGTATGGTGGCGTTGGTGTGGATGGTATGGGTAGAGTTGACGAAAGGCATGCCAATTGTGAAGCTGTTCAGCTGTGCACTGATTTGCTGTAAGGCGAGTACGGTCGGGTCTGCTGGTCCAGGCTGCAGCAACTGGTACGACTGAACGTTGAAAGCGGTCAGAACCGCTGAGAATAGACCGGCCTAAGGATATCTCATTGTCAACGGGCAGTCCGCGCAGACATAGTCACATGCTCACGTATACGAGTAGGGTATCCAACTCCTCCTTCCATCGCGATACCAACTCGTCATAGTGGGTCCTGACAACCTCAGCGACCTCTGACCATACTCGGGTCTTCTCGTCCTCTGAGAATTTCTCCTTGAGAAATTTCTCTACTTCCTTGATGCACTGTCGCTTCAGGCTCTCATCGGGGACAGATTCTCAGCAGACTCACCTCGGGCGTTGCAAATCTCCAATCGTCGCGGGCCTCGGAGACATGGTCGTTGGGACTCGACTGGGGTTCCTCCGCAGTCTGGCTCATTCTGATAGTTCGTCATGCATTCAAAGATCTGAGTCGCTTCAGACGATGGGTCACGAACAGACCTTAGGTGGGGGGACGGGCTCGCTGATAGTCGGAAGACGAAAGGCGTGGGGATGCCCCTCATTCCTTGGCCCCCGTCCCTCAGGGGGCAGCTCCTCGGCGGTAAAATTCGGTTACATAATAGCATATGGGCTATGCAAGCTTCGGGCGGCACGAGGATGTGGGTGCGTGCGAGCGAACGGATCGAGAGCATCCATGGGACGCGTGAGGTGCCCCGGCTGGTGACAGTATAGACGACAACTTGCGACAGAGCTCATCCACCTGTCCCTAGTCATAACCAACGATCAGTGTGAGTTAGACGGTGAATGAGCTGCGTTTTTAGCAGGACTCCTAGCTATCCTCACGCTAGGCGTGTAGGGAATGAGCGCTCAGCGCCCAGCCTGTATCATACATCGCCACAGCAATTCAATGTGTACGTTCTGGCTCATATCCGAGTCATAGCGTGTCTTCTCCAAATACTTCGCTATTTGCAGTCACACTCAATTCAAAATGTCCTATAATCGGTCACGCGATACACCTCTAGACGATACACCTCCACAATTCGCGTTGCCACCGGTTTTGAGGTCTCACATCTCTACTGTTCCCATGCATACGGCACAACCATAGTAGTCCCTATCATCTGCGCCACAGTGTCAGCAACCTGTGCCTGTGTAACTTAAATCTGTAAAGACCCACACGCAGGAACTACCCTTCTTTGTAAAGGAAAGAAGTAGGGAACGATCCATGCCTGTGACTTCGCAAATTCAAGAGAGCTGCTATGTTGACAATCATCGGTCAGACATGAGCATGGGTTTCAACGACACATACCTCGATATGTTGTTCATGTCTCAACTTAGCTGCCAAGACTTTGAGGGTATTCAACGCGGGACCAATTGAATTCCACTCCGTTCCTATCATGAGGTTTTTCACCAATTGGAAGTCCATCGGGGATGGAAAGGACCGCTCAATGGTGTACCAGGTGCCCTCCAGAGTCGTCACAAATGATTCGGGGATTGCATGACGTGCGTGCCCCTTTTCATACACATGTCTGAGAGGTCGGAGTAATCTACCCACAAAAACCGCTGACAGGCGATGGGGGCAGACGTTGATCCACTGATCGCGCCACAATTCTTTGAATGAATGTTTCTCCTCCCCGAGGCTCGACCAGTTCTGTTGCCAGAGGAGGTCCTCGAATTGCAAGAGAGCAACCCGCGCCTTATCGCAAATGCTCCTCAGCTGAGTAGCAGAGATACTGCCATTGTCGTGGGACCTCGAGATGCAGAGCAATACGCATTGCGCAGCGCGACACCATCCCCTGAAATTGTCGAAGGTATACTCTTCGTGGCTCCAGTGCCGTAGCCGCCAGTCGGCGACAGAGAGTACTGTTCCGGATCCCGGATTAGTGAGATACATGAAACGTAATAGGAAAGCGTACCACTGCGGACATCAAAGTAAGATATGACATCTTGCGAGGGTATCTCCGTCAAAGTCCAGTATGTGGCTAGGTGGTCACTCGCACGCCACGCTAAGGCATTGTTGCCAATGGCCAGAGGTGCCAAAGTCGTGACGATAAGCTCCGTTCCGTACCGATCCGGTATAACCGTGCTAACCACCCGACCCAAGATGGAGATGGTGTTGTTGATCCATTCATCGTCTCTCGCACCTTCAGGAACAACCAGCATCTGCCGCGCTGCATATATCACTGAAAGCTCCGCTTTTGAGACGTTGTTGAACCAATGGTAGCGTCCTGGTCCCTTTGCACCTCCCCAATGTTGCTCGCAGGTCGCCCAAATGTCCTGAAGTGCTGGATTGAGTTGCCCCCACGGTAGGTCGGACAGAACGACATGTAGACGATCGAGGTAGGCTGGGGAGAGTGTGGTGGAGTATGCCGTTGTCGCCATACTGCGATCGAGCGTGCCAGTATAGCGAGTTATAGTGGTCTGCTCCCGCCCATGCCATGTTGGCATGTCAACCAAGCGTCGTTCGAGGGGCATTGTCAACCACAACACTAGAGAGTCATCCCATCCTCCTCGAATCTTTCCGTCCAGCCGCCATATTGCTCTGAAGAGGCGGGATAGCATATGTGTGACCGTGTTATGGGCAAGACGTATGACTTGATACACTGCAAAAGCCTGGGGGGAACGGTAGCAGCAATCCCAGCTGAAGACGGGGAGGACGGTCACGACGACCAGGAATGCGAAAAGGATGGCTACCAACAGCGTGGTGACGGTGGCAACAATGGCGTGTAGCGTCCATAGGAGGACTATCATGCCCACAAGAAACAGGATCAGCGCAAGATGTAGGAGGATAGGGAGGGCTACGACAATGGCCCCTACACGCCACCGGATAAGACCGTTCAAACGATACTGCCGGAGACGGGCGCTCTCCCTTGACGTCCCCGACAAGCCGGTAATGGCCTGCTGCAACCACTGCTTGACAATAAGCGTTAGGGACGCGGAGCCCAGACTGCATACAAGGCTCGAAAACCACAAGGTGTTGATCCAAACGGCGGAGGAAGGCGCCTGGAAGGAGGGCTCGATGGTGACATTTGCGCGAACGTTATGGGTGGAGTTGACGAAGGGCGACGCGATCATGAAACTGTTGAGTTGCGTACTGATCTGCTGCAAGGCCAGCACGGTCGTATCCGCCGGCGCTGGCTGCAAGAGCTGGTATGATTGCACGTTGAAAGCAGTCAATACCGCGGAGAATAAACCGGCCTATTATGACATTACAGTTACGATGAGAGAGATGGGGGGGTGCTGCTGCGAAACGGATACTCACATATACGAGCAGAGTGTCCGATTCTTCCTTCCATCGCGACGTCAGCTCCTCGTAGTGGGTCTTGACGACTTCGGCTGCTTCTGACCAGACTTGAGCCTTCTGCTCCTCGGGAAATTGGTCCTTCAACGACTTCTCCACTTCCTGTGTGCGGAATTGTCTCAATCATTTGTCGGAGGATTCTACTCAGGGAACTGACCGCCGGCGTAGCAAATCTCCAATCATCTAACGCTTCAAACGCGTGAGCGCTGGGATTGGATGTGGGCTCAGCGATGGATTGGCTCATCCTGTAGCTCAGGATACAGTCAGAGACACGTTCTGCGTCAAGTTGAGACGATGGGGCACAAACTCACCTCAGCTAGGGGGCGGGCTTGCTGACGGTCGGAAGACAAGAGGTATGGGCACGCCCCAGTCTTCGACATGCAGCTCCTGAGCAATTATTCCCATGGCATAACTGGCTGTGGGCGATGCAAGGTGGCACGAGAATGTGGGTGCGTGCGACCAAGCAGTGTACGAGCATCCCTTGGGCGGCGTGTAAGACGCCCCGCCGATAACAGTAGGAACGACAGCATGCGGCAAACATACTCCCCTTGGCCACAGCCTGTGAGGTTTCAAGCATCAGTTTGAGGTCGAGAGACCAGGTTCAACCGTCGACAGAGCTCGCCCAGCTGTCCTCAAGGTTGGCGGTGTCGACTTGTGTGTATGATGCAAGCGCTGAGCGCCCAAGGGGCCAGGTGTGCGGTCAGAAGCCGCACAAGAGACAATCGGTGGGACAATTGCACAACACGAGGCCGTGATAGAAGATGTTTCCTCGGCACGACTTCCATACCGATTGTAGTCGATTTCTATGAACGCTCGTCATCCTCGTCGAGCGGTATGAATTGGGGTATCTCACCTTTCGTGTGCTTGAATCTTCCTGGTGATCTGGACTAAGTAAGTTGCATCTCGTAAGATAGCGGACCCTCGATAGCTCGAGGAGAGACCTCCAGGGTATCTGCCTATCGCGAGATCCAGACGCCTGTGGTGGTACGCGATCGATCGTCTAGCACCGAAGTCGGACTTGCATCCAAATCTGTGCTTCGGACGAGTTGACTCGCGCTGAGGCGTACTAGTTGGAAGTCAGATGACGTTGTACTGTTGGATAAGCTGAAGAGTTGCTCACTAACGCGGAAGCGGCCTCGAACTCATCAACGTGTACATTGTGAACTCCGAGGAAGTCGTACCTCTGCCGGATTCCCACTTCTATCAAATAAGTTGGACAGGACGACTAGCCTGTATCACCGTCAGCGTTGAGTTATTACTGCACCCACTCTTGACTTCTCGTCATCAGTTGAGAAAGCGAGGATGACGAGAGCTGCGCGCGAGATATCGCGGCGGGCAGTAAGGAGCGGCGCGGGGTCGCCACATATGTACAGACGCTGGGGCGTGAGGAAAATGTGGCGAGCGCAATGTGTGGATAGACGTCATGTACAGGAGGACAGCGGGGACGGACAACATGTCAAGTATCAAGCAATGACACAGCAGATGGAAGCGGCAACAACGCCGAAAGCAAGGAAAAGCAAACATACAAGCAAAGCAAGTCACCACAGCATACATAGCGGAGAGCGGACAGGCGCGAGGACGATCAGCACAACCAAGACACAGAGCAACAAGACGATACAACGAGCACGACGGACAGCGCACACCAAACAAGACAAGACAAGACATACCAAGAAAATCGCACTCGTTCCTTCGTCTAAGCGTGCGTGCATCCGCGCCGGGCCACCAGCGCCCCCTCCGACACGGACGCACGCGCATACCTTCCCGTCTACTAGCCGCATAAAACCCCTCGCAGAAAGTCGGGCGCCGGGTTGTTGGACGGCCAGCACGCGTGCGCTGGCCGGGCGAGGCGCTTGAGAGATCGTGTGGGACTAATGCGCGCGAGCGCGGCATCTGTGAGGGGTGCGGCGCGTCAGCTTCTCGTTCACATTTCGGTGAGCAGAGGTGTGGAGGAGAAAAGAAGGAAGGGTCGGGTCTTCAGGTTCGGATGTACAGGGTGACGCTGTAGGAGTATTTGTGGAGTCGAAGGTACCTACAAATCATGCCCGCTGATGCGGTGCGGATGAATGCAAGGCGGTCACCTCTCCGTTCTGTATGATAAAAGCGTCTTCGTTCTAAAGTAGGAAGAAACGAAGGATCGATGAAGAACGTATTGCACGAGCTCCACCGTGAAGTACAGAGGAAACTCTGTACTACAAGATGCGGGAGTTCACACCTCCCGATCACAGTGCGATGAGTGCACTGCTTCATTGCAGGACGAACACAGATGATGCGTTTGTAAGGCGCATCCCCGCGCACTTCCAGGGGTAATAACCCCCATTTGAAAGGGACGTGACACCCCAGACTCTCTCGCGAACACCAAGTCGTCCGAGTCTGAGCGTGCGGCTGATGTATCCGCAGCAACGTGGTTTGCGCCGTGCAAGTTCAGTATGAAGCGCGACGTCAGGATAGAAGTGAGTCTGAGTGCGTTCGTTAGTGAGGCGGCTTTTACAGTTTCGACGTAGATCATGGACGCACACGCCTATCAGAATTGAGATAGCTGATGCATACTGTCATCCGGTCCATCCGTAGGACGCATGTCAGTATCGGGATTCTGGCTTTTGGGCTGAGAGACCGTGATCAGATACAACTCACGTTGAACGCTTGTCGGCATAGTCCCAGTCCGACTACATTCGCGGCCAGGAGCATCCTGACGAGGACGTGATGTCAGTGATCACCCTATCTTTGTGTTTGATACATCAGATTTTGCTCACACAAAGTATAGTGTTCCTGGACCGGGATCAATGTGTCAGTGTGGTACGGTCAGCAGTTGCTTCCCGTAAAGTACTCACCGTCTCGCACCAGTATACCCATCATCTGATGCCGTAGACAGAGGTCAGGCGAGTTCCGGTATATCAGCCACATTTTGCGCCAAGTGACGACGAGCACCAGACCGTCGGCGCATATTGACGCTGCTCGTGCAACGATTAAGCCTGGGGTGGCGCCGGTGAGCATCTCATGACGATTCAAGCCGGTCTTGTAATAGTGGTACCCACAACTAGAATAGCAATGAGTGAGCCTCAATCGAGTCGTGAGAGATGACAGCTCACTTCTGGTATTCCTCGACGCTGATGAGCAAGCCGAAACCGCACGTGAGGATGGGATAGGCGGTGATGATTCCCTTGGAGCGTACGAATGTGTACTACAACTGGATGTTACGTCTAGAAGAGTAGTAGGTGGACATTTGAGCGTACCGTCATGATTGCTGGGTTGACCATGCTCAGAATGAGTACAGCAGCAAAGCTCGCCCAACTACCATCCGAGATAGCGTACACCCTGAGTGTGGCGAATACTGGAACTGTATGAGAATCCAGGGACACGCATTCTATTGGGATGCGAATGACTCACATGCACACGATGTGAGAAGGGCCACGATGCAGACGCCCATCACGCGCAAAAACACCTCGCAGCTTATGGAAGGTTAGCTGAAGCTTGCGACCATACGAATCGCAAACTCTCACCTCTATACATTCAGCATCCATCCATTACACCATTAGATGTGTGGGAGTATGCAAGAGTCTCGCTAGGACGAACCTGAAGCGAGTGGCGTGTCCAATTTTCTGCGAAGCACAGAATGAATGCGGTTAACAGGGGCGGATATCGACCTGCGTAGAACAGCACAGATGAGGCACACAACCCTCGGGGCCATATAAACCGGATCTCGGGGCCGAGAGTCAAGACGTAGTCGAAGCAGAGAAGTGCTGATAGTTCCATCAGCGTGGGCGCAACTACAGAGGTAACCTGGATAAGTAACGAACCTGAGGAACTGTAGTACAGATAAGACCCGGTATGGCTGTGTGAGAGATGAGCACGATATGCTATCGACGATGTCATCAAATACGTACTCGACATATACTGCATCCAAAATGGCCTGAATGCGCGACTGATCCATTGAATTCAACAGCGTCGAGAGCGGTAGAAGAGAGAGATCGAAACCTGCGACTTCAGCCTTTCTCACTTACGCTGTGCATTTATGTCGTGCATCTGGGTGGCACTGCCTCACGTGAGTGGCACTGCACCATTCTGAACGTGAGGATTTGAGGTGCCTGTACAACCGCTGTATTCATTCCATTCAGCCATCCGAGGCGGCATGATCGCGCTACTCACGGTTGAATCTAGCTGCAAATGATCAGCTTTGCGGTAAGAGAGTCTCTGTGAGACGCATGAATGGGCTCACCTTCTCATCGAGTTTGACAACCGGTATGGACAGTGTCAAGCGGGGCTCGGATGGTACATCCAAAGTAGGCAACTGCCCGAGACACCTGAATGGTAATGTCATGACCACATCTCCCGCCCGGGTTCTAGACTTCGTGTTCGGAGTGTTTCAACGTTCATCGATGATCGTGTGGTAGTATTTGGCAGTAGTAAAAACCGCACCAGACGCCGATAGCTTCTCCGAGTACGTCACGGCTGACATTGAGGGGACACGACATATGAATAGAGACCTCTGAAGCTCGATATATTGACATCAGTGAGCACGATCACCACACTGACCGATAAAGGCAACTATGGCCTATTCGGATCAGCTACGTTGTGCTCATGAGCTGAGGACTGCGGCAGACCCTGCTCGATATGCTGAGTATGAAGGACACAATTCGTAGGGGACCCAAAGCTCACCGCGTCGTCAATAGCAGTTGATGTACGAGGACATTGTTGGTGCGTGGGGAGGATATTCTCATGGTTCGTCTGGACCGCCAATTGTTTGAGGGTCATCAAGGACGGAACGACATTCGGCATTTCACTTGAAAGATGAAGCACCTTGGCTAGGTCGATGTCGACGGGAAAGGGATAGGCTTGCTGGACCGCACACCATGAATTCTCCAGCGTTGCAATGAAGGAGTCTGGAACAGCGTCATATGCACAGTTCTCCTGATAGATGACTGTCAGGGGATGGAGGATCCATGCAACCAACAGTGCCGACACCCGGTGAGGCAGGATATTGGCCCATACGTCTTGCCTGCCCAACTGCACTTCGTGCTGCTCTGGTCCGAGGTTGGGCCAGTCCTGTCGCTCCAAAAGTTCTTCGAATTGCAGGAGCGTCGCTCGTGCGGTCTGATAGACTGTCAAGAGCTGGGATGGGGAAATATTGCTGTTTCCGTGTGATCTCGAGATGCAGAGTAGAGCGCATTGAACGACCCTGCACCATTCCATGAAGCTGTCGAAGACGTAATTTTCGTGGTACCAGTTGTTCAGCCGCCATTGGACGACGGCCAGTACTGACAGCCAATCAGTGGCAGCGTACACGAGGAACAATGAGCACTCACTACTTCGTATGTCAGAGTACGTAGTCACCTCTGTCCATGGCAGCTTCGCTTGGATCCAAAAGGTAGCGAGTTGGCGACTTACACTCCACCCTAGCGCGTTGTTTCCGACTAGGCACAACGGAGCGAGCGTCGATATGACGAACCCAGACCCACATTCTGGCGAAATCACGGTGGAGACGATCCGGTCGTAGATCGTCTTTGTGCTACGCATCCAAGCTTCGTCCCGACATTCCATGGGAACGGATAGCATTTTCCGCAGTGCATACAGGACTGAACGCTCCAGTCCAGACACCGTATGGAACCAGCGGTTATACCCAAGGCTTGAGCGGCCGCTCATGTGCACCTCGCATGTCCTCCAGATGTCGTTTAAGGCTGGTGCAACCTGCCGCCTGGACAGATCAGAGAGGAGGATGTGGATGCTGTCGAGGTAGCTGGCAGAGAGAGTAACGGCGTAGGCCGTCGTGATCATGCTCCGGTCCAGGTGTCCGCGGTGGCGAGTAATGATGGCCTGCTCGCGGCCAAGCCATGTTGGTATGTCCGAGACGCGGTACTCGAACCAAAGCGTCAGCGTACACGCTAGGCGGTCCATGACAGGCTGTCCTCGAATCCTCAGGTCTATATCCCATGCTTTCCTACAGACACGGTTCATTGCGTGGATCGCGGTGTTGTACGCAACTCGTATCGCCTCGAAGACTGCAACCGTCTGGGGCGAGCGGTAGCAGCAATCCCAACTAAACGCCGGCATGATGGTGACAATGATCAGGAATGCGAACAAGGCTACGACGAGGAACGTCGTCACGGCCGCGACCGTGTTGTGAAGAGTCCACAGCAGGATCGTCATTCCGCCGAGGAACAGGATGAGGGCGAGTTGCAAGAAGATGGGCAGTGCAACGACGATGGTTCCGACACGCCACCTGATAAGACCGTTAAGGCGGTACTGGCGGAGTCTGGCGCTCTGGCGGGAGGTTCCTGATACGCCTGAGACGGCCTGCTGCAGCCACTGCTTGACTACGAGGGCAAGTGACGCGGAAGCGAGACTGAGCACCAGGCCTGAGAACCAGAGGATGTTGATCCAAACGGCAGAGGATGGGGCTTGAAAGGACTCGACTCCCGGGGCACGAACATCCTGGGTAGAGTTGACGAAGGGTAACGCGACGGTGAAGCTGTCGAGCTTGGAGTTGATCTGCTGTAACACAACGAGAGTGGAATCGGTGGGGTCTGGTTGCAACAGCTGGTACGATTGTACGTTGAACGCCGTCAGAACGGCGGAGAAGAGACCCGCCTGATGCATACCACATCAGCAGCATACCACATCCGAAGTCAGCGTGACACTCACATAGACTAGGAGTGTATCCATCTCCTCCTTCCACCTAGTCACCAGCCCGTCGTAGTGCGTCTTGACGACCTCCGCCGCCTCCGACCATACTCTGTCCTTCTCTTCGGGCTCAAACGCGTTCCGGAGCGACGCCTCCACCTCCTATGCCATGCGTCGTGTCTCTAGTTAGCGTGCGGAATGAGGATAGACAGGCTGCGCGTTACTCACCTCCGGTGTGGCAAATCTCCAGTCATCATCTCCTGGGCCAGTCTGTTCTCCTTCTCCGAGCGCAGGGGGGACGTGTCCGTTGCGATCAAGGGACTGTTCACAGTCACAATTAGCACGGCGCCACAACCAAATGACGAGAAGGATTCACCATGGATCGCTAGTAAGTCCGACAGAGTCTCTCTGTGTGTTGAATCGATGCCGGCGTGTGGAACGTTGAGCACTACTGCTCCGCGGGATATAAGGTTTTGCGCGAGACGCCAGAGCTAAGGTGGGCGCGTGTGAATGAACGATAGAGCTGTACTTGGGTGGATTATGCGACATCTTGATGCACTACACAAAAAGACAAGTACCAATGAACAGACTATCGATATTTGAGGAGCAGCAACGGATCAACACACACATCGTAGAAACGCACAAGAGACGACACGAGCAGCAGCAACAAGCACGGTAGATACAACAGAGAGTGAGGGATGATCGATGATGGGTGTACACACGGCCGCGCGCCGCCACAGCCAAGACAAGTACATAGCGCAGATCCAACAGAGCGAGTTAACACAACACAGCAGAGCGATGGCACAGAGCAAGACATGACCGAAAGCACGATATACAAGACGAGGGCGAGCACACACGACAAGCAGCACGACCAAGAAATAGAGCATACAGCGACGACGGCCTCGCGTCACGACCAAGACAAGACATACCAAGAAAATCGCACTCTTCCCTCGTCCAAGCGTGCGTGCATCCGCGCCGGGCCACCAGCGCCCCCACCGACACGGACGCACGCGCGAACCATCCCGTCCACTAGCCGCATAGAACCCCTCGCACAGAGTCGGGCGCCGGGTTGGACGGCCAGCACGCGTGCGCTGGCCGGGCGAGGCGGGCGCCCGACTCGAGAGATCGTATGGGACTAATGCGCGCGAGCGCGACATCTGTGGGGCGAGCCGTGCGTCAGCTTCTCGTTCACGTTCCGGGTGAGCAGAGGTGTGGAGAAGCGAAGAAGGAAGGACCGTCGAGGTTCAGGTACGGCCGTGAAATGGATCATGGGGCAGGAGGGAGGGTACCGGGAAGAGGAGTGGTGCGAGTACGTACCGGGAATCACGACATTGGCGTCCTACTCCTCGTCAGTGTCCTGCGCCGCCTCAGGCTCGGGCTTGGGCTTGGGCTTGGAACGGGAGGCACCCTTACATGCGCTCTTGTTCCGGGGGGAACCGAGATTGGTGTGCATGGATTGGTGGTGGCGGGCGAGGTCATGCTTGCGACTGAAGACGCGCGTGCAGCCGGGCTGTTGGCACGCGTGCGTACGTTCGTGTCGGTGCACTGACGATTTGTGCACAGTAAGGTTGTGGGACCGAGCGAAGACTGAACAGAAGATAAAGGTTGAGTCAGCGCCGTCGAGCAGTGAGCACATGCGTGGTGGATCGTGGAGAGGGGGACTGGGGTGAGCAGACGATGGTGCTCACCTAGCTCGCACTCGGGGCATTGGTATTTCGGGACCGTCGACTGCCTACGCCGCGGACGTTTAGCTGCGGAACTGCTATCGCCCTCAGTCTTCATGCGTTTCTCCGAAGGCTTCCTGACGATACTAGGAGTCTCCAGTGGCGGAGCTGGAACCGACGACGAAAGTATCACGTCCGGGGTCGTGCAAGAGAACGCGGACTGGTCCGCGTTGTCCTCCACACCCCGGAGAGGATCATGGACCCCCGCAGCTGCAATCTCCCGCTGCGATAGCGACTGTCCATGATCGCGGTCGTGGATATCCGTAGGCGAGAGCATAGCCGGTTCGGGCAAGCAATGGGACGTTACCGAAGGGAGACATTGGAACGAGAAGTTGAACCCGTCGACCGCATCATGGGGTGTGTGCGTGTTCATGTCGTTCTCGTCGACAGGCGACTTGGAGTCAGCCCATGATCCGAGTGAAGGAGTTGGAGAGTCGACGAAGGTAGTATCGGAACATGGGGATTGTGGAGGATCTTGAATGCTCGATGCCAAGTTATCGAGAGGAATGAGCGGGGTATCAAACAGGGCGAGAATGGGGTCGTTGTTCAGCAAGAGGCTCCAGTCTATATCGTCGGAGCAGTCGAAGAACGGTAGTTCATCCAACGCAGAGATGTTGACGACGTCGACGCTCGGCGACGCGTCGTAGGCGCCAGGGCTGTGAGGCCCTGCGATACCGACCCAGTCAGCGAAAGACGCGTCGGGCGCAGCATTCTGATGTGAGAACGAAACAAAAGGGTGACAATGGGGGTTCATAGGTGTGAGGTGTCGATGGAGATGGAGGGAGGGGACAGAAGATGAGGGGGCGCGCAGCGCGTCGTGAGGATGTACTTACATGGGCGCTCGGCTGCACGGACTATGCTGCAGATAGCAACTCCCTTCCTCCGCTCGTCCCGTTCTTCGCTGCGCTCGAGGCATTCTGTGGGAGCTCCAGCACGACACGAGGCGCGTCGCAGCCGCAGCCTGCAGATCATTGGAGGATATTGCGTCAAGGTTCACCTCGTGCGAGGCCACGACGAGGGAGCTCGGAGGATCTGGCGTCTGCGCACGTTGACAACATGCATCGGACCCGTGCGTGGGGCTTTGAGGTTCGCCAATCCAACTCCGAGACTCGAGAGACAAATCCTGTTGCAAGACAAAGGGAGTGACAGAGTAATGGCTCTCAAGGAGCGCAGAGCAAGCCGGGCAAGAACACTAGCAACCGCGTTGTCGACCGTTGATACAAACCCCAAGGATCCTAGGAGGAGTGGAGGCAAATTGAAGACGTGTTTCCCAAACGCGGAAGCACCACTCACAGCCTGAGCTCACGATACAACCGAGTCCTCGTGAGTCGGTACCTTCGTTTCTCCAGCCAACTTCTCCGCAAACCGCCTCCCCAGCTCGTCGTGACTCTTCTTGATCGTGCCCTCGATGAACATCCTCAGCATCCGTGGGCATGTCACCGTCGCGGTCTCAGCCAGCACCAACGACCCGTCTGTGCCGTCTTCGACCGTCCACACGGACTCGCTCACAACGCCCATTGCCGCAATCGCCTTGGTCTTGAGCCCGTCCTCCAGGTCGCAGAACTCCGCACGGTACGTCGTCTTGCCCTTCCAGAGACCGTAGTCGAGGCTGTCTGTGACGGAGTAGGCGATGGATGGGGAGGAATCGTGGCTAGATGTGACCGCGGGCTCGTCGCAACGCGCGTGAGCAATGACGAGCGGGTTGAGTGTGATCATGCCGGAGTGGTCTTTGAGCAGTGCGTGGACTCCATCACGCGTGCTACCTGCATGTAGTGGGGTGCGGGTGGTGTGCGTGAAGGTGGTGCTGAAGAGACCTAAGGGCGTTGGTGTTCTGCGCCAAAGGGGAGACGATGGGCGACTTACTCGGTGCCATCTCTGCGCTCGCGGTTGGGACTGTCGCCGCTTTCGAGCCGCGAGAGCGCGTAAAAGTGAGGGAAGACGAACGGGTGTTCACTGTCAGTTCAGTGAGGAGGGATGGCGAGCAGGTTGCCACCACGACCTGGAGCCTGATCACGACGTTCGTACACAACTCCGCTCCAATCGGACAGGTCCGTCGGAGATGCATTGCTGTGACTTGTCCCATCTTCCTCCAGTCCTCCGCTAGTCCTCCACGGCCAACTCTCCTACACCCAGTCTACGCTCGATTGACTTAGCTCAAAAGGATGTGGATGACTCGACATGTTGGGCTTTCTGTTACATCATGACATGCTAGTGAGTTTACCTCCCTCCATGGACTTGCCCGGCAGTTCGAGCTTCATCCACATATCAACATCAAACTTCAATTCAAGCGGTACCTTTCTACCGTAATCCTGCGTGCACAATCCAACCAGCTGCGCAGTGCGCGCACAACCAGCTCACCCCAGTTCGAATCCCGCCAAGTCGCATCGAGCGCACATGTGACCAACACGACCCATCCTCGCGTGCGACCCGGCCTCTCCCACCTCCTCCCGGCGGCCCGCAGTAAAATACCAGACGTCGCGTCAAAGCGCGACGCGTCCATCGTGACGCACTTCCCAAACGGACCGGACGCTCCCCCATCACGGCGGTCCGACGCGCATGACGCAGCGCCCGGGCGCGCTGGTCGGCCCAAGTTCGCCCGGCAGGGCACGCTGGCATTCGGACGACCTGCTGGAGAGTGGGCCAGCGCACGCCGACCCAGCATCTCGCAAGCCGGCGCAACATATAAAGTGCGCCTACTCGTGACAGTGCACGAGTGACGTCCCCCACCACGTCTCCTGCTCCCCCTCGCCAAGATGCTGCTCAGGACTCTGCTCCCCTTCATCTCCCTTGCGGTCGGCGCGTTCGCGCAATCCGGGATCCGCGACGGCGACTGGAGCTGGATTGCTCCCGGAGGACTGTGGCTGGACACGGACGGTGCGTCTGATTCTATTCTATCGACTCATGCTATTCCTGAAGCGCGCGTTCGGCGGGTGCGACAGGCAACCCAATCCAGGCTCATGCGGGCGGTATTGTGAAGGATAAGGACACCTGGTACTGGATCGGCCAGGACGAGGGCACGGACAAGGACCGGCCGCTCAACTCGGGCTTCAACCTGTACAGCAGCAAGGACCTCGTCAACTGGAAGTTCCTCGGCCAGCCAATGTGAGTGCATATTCACTCCTTGCGCACCTTGCGTCCGTCCGTACTCAGCTGCTCGTCGTCTTCTAGGTCCCCCGTCGAGGGTGACCCGAACTTCGGTCCCGAGCAGGTCGCTGAACGCCCTAAGCTCATTTACTCGCCCAAGATCAAGCAGTGGGTGGTGCGTCCTTCGTCACCTACCTAGTGGTATATCGAGAGTGGCTCGTGACGTGATTGCTCTTGCTAGCTCTGGTGGCACAGCGACGACGCGTCGTACGGGTCGCTCACGCAGTCCGTCGCCCTCTCGCCCAATATCACCGGCCCGTACACCTACTACGCGACGTACAAGCCCCTCGGCGAAGACGTACGTTCAAAATTGCTCTCACACCCTTAACTATGCGTGTGGGACTGACGGTGGCTATAGTCGCAAGACTTTGGTCTGTTCCAGGACGACGATGGCGTCGCGTACGCACTCTACTCTACCGGTGACAAGACGCGCGACAACAAGATCACACGTCTGAATGCGAACTTCACCGCGCCCGAGGAGGAAGTCTTCACTTTCAATGGTGCGTTTTACGATTACCCGTGTCCTGTCGGATAGGCACTAAGCCAATTTCTTAGACATCGACCTTGAGGCTCCTATGATAGGTGATTCCTTCCTTCCGAAGGATTGAGCCCGGTCTCTGACAGCTCGCGCAGTCCGCACGCCCTCGAGCTACTACATCGTCATGAGCCACAAGACTGGGTACCGCCCGAACAGTACGTCCTTCTCACCAACCAGCTTCTCACCTACTCAAACAGACATCCTCCCCTCTCAGACGTCGTCGCCTACCGCGCCAAGTCGCTCACCGGGCCCTGGGGCCAGCCGATGCCGATCGCGCCGCTCGGCACGCGCACCTTCTCCTCGCAGTCGCTCCTCAACGTGCGCATCAAGGGCGCGTTCAAGACGGCGTACATCTACGTCGGGGACTCGTGGAGCGGGACCGGCTCCGAGCTCGGCGAGTCGCGCTACATCTGGCTCCCGGGCGCGGTCGACGAGCGCAAGGGCACGTTCGCGATCGACTGGCACGACCTCTGGGCCGTCAACCTCCGTACGGGCGAGACGAAGGGCGTCGCGCCGTGGCAGGGCACCGTGTACGAGGCCGAGGACGGTGTCGTGTCGGGCGCGGCGTGGAAGCAGGAATGCGTACGTGTTTTGTGTTTCGAGTCGTGTCTGACTTGGTTGTTGGTCGTGGCTGACGGTAACGCGTGCAGGCGGTCTGCTCGGGGCTCGGGATCGTGACGGGCATTCAGGGCGCGAACAACACGCTGACGATCCGCAACATCCGTGGGACGGGCAAGCCGCAGTGGGTCTCGTTCTGGTACATCAACCAGGACGACATGGGCTACGGCGACCAGCCGGGTGCGTCTCCGTTTCCCCGTCCCCCTCCCATCCCCGGCTCCGTACCTTGTCATTCGTGCACGGCTAACGATGATGTTCAGGGGGCTCGCCTGACCGCCTCGGCACGCCGTGGAAGCTGCGTCGCATCGCGGCCGTGTCCGTAAACGGTGGAGAGCCGGTGCAGTTCCGCCAGCGCGACTCGAATAAGGGCGTGTTGCTGTCCGCGCCGCTCAAGATCACGTTCAAGAAGGGGTCCAACAACTACCTCACGATTGGCGGGTACGATGGAGGTGCGTTCTTCGTTTCCGTATGCTCGTCTTCGCGCGGAGATGTGCTGACGCAGAGGCGTTTGCTTTCGCTGTTGTAGACCAGGCGGCGGACTTGGACAAGATCGTCGTGTACGACATCTGATGAACCATGCCCTTGGAAATGTATGCTATACGAGCCTATAATTGACCTGCAAGTCCCCATCATCACGCACCTGCGACCCCTCGTGGTGAGCATTGTGTTGAAGCTGCAACGCGAATGGGCGTGTGCCCCTCTCCGCGGATGTCCGAGGAGTTGAAACATGATCATCTCTCACGATCGCAGGACCCACGCCGATCCTTGGTTATCCCGCTCGTGTACAGCTGGTCGATCGAGAGCTGCTGAATGCTATGCATCATGGACCATGGCTATGCAGGACCAATGATTACTCACGATTGAGTTTGATTACACCGGCGACACGCTCGTGCGCGTGGGGAGTCTGACATTGTCAATCGTTCTCGCGCCAGACGATCTTATACTAGAGCAGCCGCCGAGTCGGCTCCGGACGCGTACGGCCTGCCTGGCACCTCACTGACTGTGACTGACATCGCAAATCCGCCTGGACTAGTACATGCAACAGTCAACCTCAAACACGACTCTCATCATCATCTCTCATCTCGTCCTATCCGTAAGCCGTCGGAGCCTCCAATTAGCGAGGGCCGCGAGGCGAGCTCGTCCTGATATGGTACGCTTAGAGTCCACATCTGCGCGGTGTGGTGTCGCTGATTTGCAAACAGATCGTTCTTGATCACCCCCCGTGGACATCGGTGCGCTTGAATTTTGGAATTTCGCATTGACGGCGGGAGACTTCGGGTGCGTATAGGTTGTCGCAAGCGGACCTTGCTCGCCTCAGGGCTCGAGCCTCGCTACATATAAGTATCAGGGACCCCCTGCTGGTGCGCGAAAACCGCTCTGATCGTTCCATCACACCTGGCGATGTCTTCAGCAGCTGCCTACGCAGACGTGTTGTACGTGACTTCAACTGATCTGAACAGATCGCATACATATGTTCTTTCACTCATGCTGTGCAGGTACACGGCACGACACTGCATTATGGGATCGTCAGGTTAGTGTCCCTTCACTGCTGTAATACATAGTTCCGTCGCTGATGCTTCGGCCGCGACTCGTCCAGTGTTCTTGATATACGACTACGTCATCACGTTTGGACGAGAGGTGGACCTATTCTGGACCACGAAGCTCACCGGGGCCTCTGTTCTCTTCTTCACGAATCGATATGTCACTTTGCTCTTCAATGCGCTCGGCCTCGTGGCGCTGGGGCATTTCTCCGATACTAAGGTACGAAATATACTTCCAGAGGAGGGACGCAAATCGAGGGCTGATTCTGACTTCCTGCAGAGGTGGATGAATCTCGTATGTATCGGAACGAAATGGTGCTCATACTGCGCGATACTGTGTCTAGCTGCTCGTTGTACTTCCGCTCTCTGGGAGGCATCTCGTACTTCCAGTACATCATCTGGGCCGGTATGTGATTTCCCCTAATGACATGATGCCAATTCGCTTACATCTTCCTCCGTATGTAGCATTTTCCTGCCTGCGCGCCTTCGCGCTCAGCAGAAACCGGCTGCTGGCTGCGTTTGTGGGAGTGCTTATGCTTGCGCCCGCGGGAATCAACTATGGGGTATGTCTTCTCTGCTTCCGACATCCTTACTGCTCACTTCGTTGATTATGCAGGCTCAATTCGTATCCGGGCTGTCGGGCGTTAACGACCCCCTGCTCGGCTGCTTGTCGACTTCTAGTATGCCACGCGTTCTGGCCAGACAGTACGTCCATCTGATTCTCATGAGCCCATTGGTACCCGCTGACATGGCGCAGGTGTACGCACACTCTTCCGTCTGTCGCTCGAGTTTTGATCCTTATCCTCGTGTTTGCCAGTGGTGATAGCGTCCAGAGTCTGTATCATTACCGGTGACTTGATCTTGGTGGTCATCACATGGGCGACCCTCGCAAGCAGGCATCCAGTTGCCGACATGGCGTCACGACGCACTCGATGGACACTGTCTAGCGTCCTACTGCGCGACGGTACGTGCACCCGCTTTATGCTTGCCGCGTATCCGCGAGCTCATTGTCGTATCGACAGGCGTCATGTACTTCCTGTACGACTTGATCCTGCTTACACCCAAGTACATCACGCGCTGACGCGCTCTGCCACAGGATCATGCTGCTCCTGAACGTCCTACATCTTGCGTTCACGCAGTCTGCGGTGAGTGCGAACTCAGACTCGGTCCCGCGGCACCAAGCACATCACCGACTGAATCCATGCCCATGTACTGACACGCTCCTCAGGTCTTCGGCCGACTGCTGAGCAACATATCGCTCTTCTCCAACGAGTGAGCACCCACACCACACTCAACACGCACTCCACACTGAGCACTCACTTTACACAGAGTCGTCGGCGTGCTCGTCTCGCGCTTTCTGATAGACCTGCAGGCCGCGAGCCAGCGCACGCTCAAGCTGGACCCGGACGACCCGCTCCACCCGAGCACGACGTGGACGCAGCCGTCACAGAGCGCGACGCTCAGCTTCGCGCGCGTCGTGGGCTCGCTCAGTGCGACCCTCGATGGTAGGGAGACGTACGACTCGGACGTCGAGTGGGATGATACGGATGCGCGAACAGAGCGGGACGTGGAGATGGACGGGTCACGCGGGGGCGTACGGCTAGAAGAACGGTCGGGTACGATCACCGACGGGTCGTGCTGAGCGCCTAAAACGAACACGATGATACACTTGTAGTAGTACAGTACAGCACTCTCATACCTCCCTCCCATACCTGTACGCCTAATCTAATCAGTTCCGTACATACAGGGGACGAAACCGCGCGATACCGTGACTGCCCCTTATGAGTCAGGTCAGAACGCACCCGCCTGTCACCGTGTCCCACCACGTCCGCTTCTCCTCCTCGTGTAGGTCTGGTAGGATGGCACTGGGGGAGCCTCCATCGCACTCACGCGCTGCCCTTTGACGAACATGAACCACTGCGGCGCCGGGCTCAGCGTGTCGTATCCTCCTCCCTTCCGCGCACTCTCGGTTGCCCCTGCTGGTCCTCGGCGTCGGGGCGGACCAGGACGTGGCGTATCTACCGCGTCCTCCTCCACCGGTGGCACAGTGGATGGAGACGAGGAGGTCGAGGCGGACAAGGAGGAGACGGCGAAGGCGACGTGGCCCGCGACCATCATGCACTCGAACTGCGCGCCGTTATCGTCGAGCAGCACGTCGACCTCGCAAAAGCCCTGCGCGATCTGCGACACGCCCATGTTCGGGTACGTGACCCCGTCGAGCGTGTACCGCCGCTTCTCGATATACTCTGTCGGCGCGCGGGTCAGCATTCCCTGTGCTCCTACTCACTCAAGAAGGACGCACCGCGCTGCTTCTCGTCATACTCGTCGAGCGGGCGCGGGCTCGTGATCTCCGCGAGCGGGCCCGCTTGCCACTTTCCTTCTGCGCTCCAGACCGAGAAGGCGGTGATCCAGCCGCTCATGTCGCCCGGGCCGTAAAAGACCGGGTGCGAGTGCGCGACGTCGCTCCAGAACTGCGCGAGGTCCGGGTCCGCTGAGACAGGGACTGGCAGTGGCACGGAGGTGGTGGAGTCGGAGTCGGAGTCGGCGGGCGCGAGGTCGAAGGCGCGGAGGAAGCGGGCGAGGATGGGGCGGAGCATGCGCGCCCAGACGGCGGGCTCGGGGCCGAGCTCGGGGAGGCGGTCGAGGCGGTCGAGGAGCGACTGCCAGTCTGCGCGCTCGCCTTGGAGGGTGACGGAGGGGATGCCGCAGATGCAGACCATGCGGTAGTCGAAGTAGCTGCGTGCGGGGTCAGTTGGAGTGCGCGGAAGAGATACGGATGGGGAGGCATGGGGGCTGCTTACGACTTGAGGGAGGACATCATGAGCACGGCGCATATTGTCGTGTCTTTGACGTTCGTTGTCGTGAAGTCCGGGAGGATCCACTCGACGAGGGTCTTGTCGACGACCTGTGAGGACTGGTGCGTCAGACACGTGCGAGTTTGAATAGTAGCAGGTGTATACTACATACCTCTTCGTGGATCTTGCTTGTCATCTGGCGCGCCATGCTGCCAAAGTCGACAGTATAGCGGTTCCCAAGCGCTTGGACTGTGAGCTTCTTCTTTCCTTGGTGTGCCACGAAGTATTCGCGGAGCTCTTCGGCGTGGGCGTTCACACTGAAGAGCGGCGATCAGCTCAGGCGTCAGCTCAGGGAGACCGGACCACCTACTAGAAGCTGAGTTGGCTGAGGATAGCCATCCACACATCGTCTGGTCTAACAGATGGATGGATGAGAAACCACATTTTCACTCAGAAAGTGCGAGCAGCCTGCCTAATGACGAGGTTGTGATGCTGCTTGTACGCAGCCAGGACCGCTTGCACGAATCCGTTCCCCTGTGGGACGAGCGTAGAGAGCTCGTTTGGCGTGATAGAGCTCTGGAGGAGTTCCGAGCATTGCATCCATTGGTCACTGCAGGCCTTCTGCAGCACTGCCTCTGCGCTGGAGGTGTAGATCTGCTGTGTAGGATATGGCTCGGCCGGGTGGGACGCTACTTTGAAGGTCACAGGCATCGGGTTGACTGGAAGAGGGTCGTGGTGAAGAGGGGGAGTAAGAGGGGGAGTATGGCGAACTTGATTCAATCTTATGGTTGCAGGCGTACGCGCGCGTCGGGGTGACAGGTTGACACGTAGTATGCAGGATAGACCCGGCGCCGCTGTCAACGTCATCAAAGTTAATATGCAATCCACCGACAACGGACCAGATACGCCGGTTTCTACTATGTAGACGAGGCGGCCGCTGGACCTACGACGAGTTGAGGGCCTCAAGCTTCATCAAGCCTGACAGGTAACAGTAGAATGCTGTCGACGTCCTTTTCGCAACATGATCGTCCAGGACGCCGTGTGCAAGGCCTGTTCGTTGGGACCCCGCTGCGGTCGAAGCCAATGATGCAGGGAAGAGCAGTTCCCTTCATGCAGAGCGTCGCGACTGGTCGGCTGAATGGTGCGTCAACTGAGCTACTACATAAGTGTATGTAGTGCTCGGAGGAGGTTGCCGGATGGCCCAGTATGAGCTGCGCAGCAAGCGTGGGCGCCAGTTGCTGGTCGCGCCCAAGTTCCGTCCTCGTCGCGTCTCTCGAGTTGCGCACTCGCCTCCACCCGGCAATGCACGATTGTTAGTAGAGGTTGTGGGCTATAGTCTGGTGCGATATTGCATGTGCATGGTCTCTAGTGAGTACTAAGTATGTATGTATTGCCTGTGGCATCCGCATCCGACGCGTCCCCGCCCATCCGCAGCCAGTGGCATCGCCCAGGCATCACCTTCGAGTCTCAATACACGATGCGAGAATCAATCCAAGCGACGCTCAACTGCATGTACATGCGGCTCCAGGCACTGACCTGATCCACATATAAGTCCGGTCACTCCGGTTCCAGCAGACACCCTCGAGACACCGCGGCCGGTACCCTTGGTTCCATTATCCACCAACTCCCCGTCTACCTCGTCTCGAAGTGATGGCTCGGTCATCAGGCAAGAAGGGACCTCAAGCCGTGGATACATCGAGTAGCAGAAACGGGTACGTATGCTGTACCTTGGATTCGATGACAGTCATTTGAATGGGTTTTCTCCGGCCTGTTCAAGACAGCGAATGTGAGTATCCCACCTTGGCCGCGTCCGAACGACCCACCCAGCGCGTTCACAGCTCCTCCGCCTCAGGTTCTCCTTCTTCGCGGTCTTCTCCTATGACAACCCAGGCCACAGTCCGAAAGCGCAACGAGGCAACTGCGCAATGGTCAACCAAGTCGCGAGGGTTCTGGGCGGACATCAGGTCCTTGAGATGGGTTGTCGTTCCCAGTACGTCCACGTCGTCTCGTTGACTCGTACGTCCCGGGGATGTCATGTCACTCGTCACCCCAGGTTCTTCGCTGAAGATCCTGCTCATCTTCGCCTTCCTCTGGGCCACCTGGGAATATGCCGCGCCGTACGTTCCTCAAGCTGAAGGCGTCTCCAACCCGTTCGCCCCTCTCCTCTTCATCTCGCACCACATACCTACATCCTCTCCGGACGACCCGCGCTACCACAAAGGCTACCTCGACCTCGCCTTCCTAGCCTACTACGTCGTCTTCTGGTCGTTTGTGCGCCAGAGCATCACGATCTACCTCTTCCGGCCGATCGCGCGCTGGTTCGGAATCAGGAAGGAGGGGAAGTTGGACCGGTTCGGCGAGCAGGGGTATGCGATCATCTACTTTGCGTTCACGTCTGCCTGGGGCATGGTGCGTCTCCTTTCCTTCTCATGGAGTCGTCTGAAACCCACCCCCCGTGGTGTAGCACGTCATGTCCCAGCTACCCACCTGGTGGTATGACACCAAGTACTTCTGGATCGGTGCGTACTTGCCCCTATGCTCCGACACTCTGCACACGAACCTGACCCGGGGACCGCTTCACAGACTACCCACACTGGGACATGAAGCCCGATCTCAAGCGGTACTACCTGATGCAGGCCGCGTACTGGTGCCAGCAATTCATCGTCCTCGTGCTCGGACTCGAGAAGCCGCGCAAAGACTATCGCGAGCTCGTCGCGCACCATTTCGTCACGCTTTGGCTGGTCGGGTGAGTGCCCAATGTACGAGTGCGAGAGCTCTGTTCACTTGCACGGGGATATGACAGATGGAGCTACCTCACGAACCTCACCTTCATCGGCAACGCGGTGTATCTCAGCATGGACCTTCCGGATGCGTTCTTGGGTGTATGTACCTCCTTGCACCGCACTCATCCTCGAAGTCGGGATCTCATTGGTTATACAGCTCTCGAAACTTTTGCACTACCTCCAATGGAACCGGATCAAGGTGGTCGTGTTCTTCGTCTTCATCTTTATCTGGAGGTACGCTTCCCACCGAACCCCGCTGACGCGAGACCGCTCACATTGCCTTTGCGGGGGCAGCTACTTCCGCCATTGGCTCAACTGGCGCATCCTCTACTCGGTCTGGTTCGAGTTCGACCTCATGCCGTACGTCCTTGCGCTGTGCTCCTGGCCGCTAGCACCTCTGACATTTCTACATGCAGTGAGGCTTCGAAGCGTTGGGCGCCGGAAGAGGGCGTGTGGATGGTGTGGTGGATGAGGTACCAGGTGTTCGCGCCGTTGCTCCTCCTTCAGGCGCTCAACTTGTGGTGGTACTATGCGTTCATCTTCCGGACGGCGGTGCAGTGCGTCTCTTTTCTCTGTATTGCGGGGCGACAAGCTGATGGCTGTGGTAGGGCTATCCGGGACGTCAATGCGGTGGCGGACGACAGATCTGATGATGAGGACGATGAGGAGGACGTGGTGAATGGGAAGGAGGACTGAGCACAGTTCTTCTGGGTTGGGTTCGACATTCGTCATAGACTAGAGCGCACACCGTGGTGATGGGGACCAGTTATGTTAGAAGGATCTAATCTGGGGTAAGCTTGGTGAATGGTGATAATTCGAGTAGCGCGAGCTCGCGATTTCTGGTCACTTCTCGCAAGCGCTCGAGAGCACGTGATCGCGTCGAGGTCGTCATCGTCGTCGACGACGAGTCCTCCTCCTCCTGAGTCCTCTCTCTTCTTTCCATCATTCGCTCAAAACCTATCTCTCTGCTTTCTTCTTGGTTTCGAACACATTTCCTAACTCACTACTACTGTGAATGCTGCGCCAACCTCTTGCACGCCCCGTCAACATCACTCTCGCCCCCAAACGAATTCTTGCTCGCCCAGCGCTCGCCCCTCTCCCTCGTCGCGGACCGCTCTCTCGTCTCTCGCCATGCAATAGACCTCTCGTCTTCTCGCGCGCATATGCGCAAGGCCCGCCCGGAGGGGGAGGGATGGGAGGATTCCCCGGGTTCTCGATGATGGGTCAGCAGCGGCAGAAGGGCGACGCCCTCAAGGAATATGTGAGTATGCCGTCTCGAATGTTGGCAGTATTCCGTCTCTGCCCTATGACCTACCATGTCTTTGCGGTTTTGCTTACCGTGCGTTGCAGAGCGTCGACTTGACGGAGCTCGCGAAGAACGGAAAGCTCGACCCTACCATAGGCCGCGACGAAGGTGCGTCCGTTCTCTGATCCGAGCCTAGCCGCTTTATGTGCTCATTCTCGTCAAGAGATCCGTCGGACGATACAGAGTAAGCAGTCATGCCCCCTTCTTGATTGTGCGGCGTTGTTGATCACTTCAATGTAGTCCTTTCACGCAGGACTAAGTCCAACCCAGTCGTACGTAGCTCATGCACTCGTCTATATCACCTGCTTGGTGCTGACGGTACTTGACAGCTCATTGGTCCTCCCGGAGTCGGCAAGACGGCGATACTTGAGGGACTCGCGCAACGCATCGTCGCAAAGGAGGTACCGGAGGTACGGAACGACTGTGTAATTCCCGCTCCCGCGAATGTTAGGCTCACCGTTTGTACGATCTCTGTAGTCCCTCCAAAACAAGCGCGTCCTGTCAATAGACCTCGCCGCCATCATGGCCGGCTCTGGCATCCGCGGGCAGTTCGAGGAGAAGTTCAAGGCGCTCATCAAGGACATTGAGGACGAGGTGAGTTGCGGAACTTCGCGGTGATACTCACAGCGCATGACACTAACTCATACCATCAGGCCCGGAACGTCATCTGCTTTATCGACGAATTGCGTAAGTGCCTCTTCGACTAATATCAAGCAATGTACGCTCATGCGATCTTCATAGACACCCTCTTCAACCTCGGAAAGGCGGAGGGGAGCATCGATGCAGGGCAGATGATCAAGCCCGCTCTTGCGCGTGGTCTTCAGCTTGTCGGCGCGACGACTCCCGACGAGTACCGCAAGACGATTGGGAAAGATGCCGCGCTCGAACGTCGGTTCCAGCCTGTGCAAATTGACGAACCGACCGTCGAAGCGACCATCTCCATCCTCCGTGGCCTCAAGCCTCGGTATGAAGTGCACCATGGTGTGGGTATCTCCGACAGCGCACTCGTAACCGGTACGTACCCCGGTACATATGTCTAGATACTCCGCTGACCTCGCACGATTCAGCCGCGGTATATAGCTCGCGATACATCTCCGACCGCTTCCTCCCCGACAAGGCGATCGACCTCGTCGATGAGGCTGCCTCGGCTCTCCGGCTGGCGCAAGAAAGTAAGCCTGACGAGCTCGAGGCTCTCGACCGGGAGATCATGACGCTCGAGATCGAGCGCGAGTCGCTCAAGAACGAAACCGACGTCTTCAGCGTTGAGCGCCGCCAGAAGGTCGAGGCGACGCTCAAAGACAAGCAAGAGCAGCGGGAGCAGCTGACGCAAGTCTGGCAAGCGGAGCGCGCGCGGCTGGACAAGATCAAGGACCTGAAGGAGCGGCTCGAGGACGCGAAGCGCGAGCTCGAGATCGCGCAGCGGCAGGGCCAGTACGAGCGCGCGTCGCGGCTCCGGTTCGCGACGATTCCCGAGCTCGAGAAGCAGCTGCCTGCGGAGAGCGAGCGCGGGGAGGGCGAGGACGTGGAGGGCCCGCTGGCGATGCTGCACGACCGGGTGACGAGCGCGGATATTGCGCGCGTCGTGGCGAAGGCGACTGGTATCCCTGTGCAGAGCTTGCTGAAGGGCGAGAGGGAGAAGCTCGTCCATGTGAGTGCTCAGTGCCTCGCTTTGTGAGTTGATGGTTTCTGATACGGTGTGTGCTGCAGATGGAAGACACGCTGAAGAAGCGGGTCGTGGGCCAGGACCATGTCGTCGAGGCTGTGAGCGACGCAGTCCGGATCTCGCGCGCGGGGCTGCAGGCACCGAATCGCCCCGTCGCGTCCTTCCTGTTCCTTGGGCCTACTGGTGTTGGCAAGGTGAGACCTCGTGCTAAACTTTGCAGGACTCGGGTGCTGATGGTATTGACAGACCGAACTGTGCAAAGCCCTTGCCGCGTTCTTGTTCAACGATGAACAGAGGGGCCTGTGCGTGGACCTGGTTCTACTATATGCTGCTTCGTGAGCTGACGTTTCGTCCTCTGCAATAGGATCAATATCAATATGTCAGAGTACCACGATCGGCACACCATCTCACGGCTGATCGGTGCTGCACCTGGCTATGTCGGCTTTGAAGAGGGCGGCCAGTTGACGGAAGCTGTCCGTCGCAAGCCATATGGTACGTCTGCTACAAAACCCGTTCACTGGCTGTAACTCATCTGTTTCAACACCATGCAGCCGTCATTCTGCTCGACGAGCTTGAAAAGGCGCACAAGGACGTTGCGATGATCCTACTGCAGATCCTCGACGAAGGCAGCATTACGGACTCTCAAGGTCAGTTCCCCCTAGGGTCGCGCCATACGATATACTGACACCTCTCGCCCGCTCGTTAATAGGCCGCAAAGTCGACTTCAAGAACACGATCATCTGCCTCACAAGCAACCTCGGCTCGGACATCCTGGCGCACGCCTCCGCCTCGGACGACAACGGGGTAGTGACGCCCGAGGCGCGGGCCGAGGTGCTCGAGCGCACATCCGAATACTTCCCGCCGGAGCTCCTGAACCGGCTCGACTCGATGCTCGTGTTCAACAAGCTCTCGAAGTCGTCGATCCTCGCCGTCGTCGACCTCCGGCTCGAGGACGTCGCGGCGCGCCTCCGCCCGCGCCGCATCACGCTCGACGTCGACGCAGACGCGCGCGCGTGGCTCGCGCGAGAGGGATACTCGGAGATCTATGGCGCGCGGGCGATCGCGAGGATCGTGCGCACGGAGGTGCTGTTCCCGCTCGCGCAGAAGCTGTTGAAGGGCACGATCAGGTGCGTGTGACGTGTTGCGATGTAGTGGCGCGTGATGGCTGATGGTTGGCGTTCGCTGTTTAGGGATGGGGACACGGTGAGGATTCGGGCGTCGGAGGACGGGAAGACGTTGGAGATCCAGGATAACCACGCGCCGGACTCGTCGATCGCGGCCTCAGCGACGCCGATTGCTGCGCTCGACGAGGGCCATACTGCTGAGTCTTCGTCGTAGGCAACCCGGTCGCGGGATAGCGCCAGGGGGCCTTGCTATGGATCGGGGCGAACGACGCCATGGATCAACTAGACTATGATACAGCACTAGTGTGTATAGTACTTGGTAATCCCCACTCAGATGTAGTCAGTAGCTTATGTTCTTGTATTACTAGCACTTCCTAGCACTTCCCGTGTCGCTGCCACGATCAAGGGACGCTTGCTCATCGATCTTAGTGGATGATGGCGACAGAGGCTGCAGCCTTTGCGAACGATATACTGCATGTAGGTACTACTGAGGACACCTGAAGTATGGCGCATCCGTTAGTTTGGTACTACTTATGTAGAGACGAGCGTGACCAAGAAGCTTGCCACACGGACGTCGGACGATGATAGGCTTGACTGCACCGTGGTCGGTGATGATATCAGGCCCTGCCAGCTGTAGTCACTGGAGCAGGGGTGAGAGGTTGGCGGTATGAGATGGAGCAACTGGTACTTAAATGCAGACTTATTCATGTCCTTGACATTTCACGTAATTCAAAAGCTATCTGCCAGGAAGGGCTTTGAGTTCTGGTAGCTAGGACTATCTGGGATTATGACCGGCGTACGCACATGCATTCATTGGCTGGCGGCGATATAATGTGGTCGTTGCCTCGTTGGGATGTTAGGTACTCCGTCACACCTGATAGTAGATGTGGGTGACGCGCCCAATGATTGTCACCGATGAACTTATACTCCTTCTAATCAGAACCTGCACATACCTCAATGCCGGCGGGCCTATGAGCCGGAATCGTGCGCACCAGCTTCGTGCATCTTCGCCCGAGTCCGACTCCTTCGTGCCCGATTGGCAGACTGCAGGATTGTGTTGTACGTACGTAGGAGGCGGGCAGGGTATCATAGCTATAGAAGCCATATGCAACTCAGTACAGTTCTGCCATGACGATAGTCATGGCCGCCTGAACACATTGAATAGTACTCACCTGTCTGTCCATGACAACGTACGTTCCTGACCTCTGGCTTCAGGATGAATGAGCGGCGTCGAATTCTGCGCCCAGTGACTATAAACCGTCTGGTGTCTCGTCTCTGAAAGACCGTAAGTGGGTCATGAAGGTGGGAGAGACCCGTATAGAAAGTACTTGCCATGGTCATGCACGTCTTGGCACCTTGAACTTGAGCTGGGCCCGGGTATATTGCACGCGCGGCGCCAGCGAGAATGTCCACTGGTCAGTGATTTCTGTAGGTAAGTCAGAGCCCGTTGTCTGGCTAAATGAGAGGGATGGGGTCGATGGGCTGCAACTGCTACCAATGGAGGCCACTGCAGGGAGCGAGGCTCGACTCGCGATCGATCCGAATCGGAAGTACTCCTTGTCAGAGACAGATACGCTGTTCCCTCCAAGACTTACCATCGCAGCTAGTGCATGTCGGCACGCGTGTAGATGGCGAGAGGGAAAGAGTTCAACGTTCAATGCTGAGCAGTGAGAACTCGGGTACGCGAAAGTGACGGTCGCGCTTTGGATGATATCACCTGAGACCTCATGCATGATCGTGTGCATGGGTGGGGTTCGTGGTGAACCTACGGCCTACTTTCAACGCTGAACATGATCAACAAGCGACTTTACCGTAGGATAGTTATTAGTGGCCAGTAATGCTATGTATCGTTACGTAATGAGGCGGGGATGCACAGTCCTTCACAGCTTCCACAGCTTGACCCTGCTTGGACACGCACGCTCGTCTGCGGTTTCCGTCCTCACGCCGCTCGCAGACTTCGATGAACTGACTGACGGACTTCCTGCCGGCTCGAGGTCCAGCTGAGTGCCCCCGAAACGTCATGCTTTCCCCTCAGTTTCCCCTTAATCTCCTGCACGAGGCGTCCTTCGACGCAGGATCTTCAGGCTGCGGCTGCGTCGCGCCTCATGTCGTGTTCGAGCTCCCACAGGATGTCTTGAGCGCGGAGGGGGCTGGAGGAGCAGGGACAAGAGAAGCAAAGAAGCCGCTATCTGCAGCAATCGCCGCAGCGCCGGCGCCCATGTAAGTACCCACGTCCCTCGCGTCGACGCGTTTCCCCCATCTCTCCCCACTCCTCCACCATCGCCCCCTCCTCCACCATCGTCACACTATCAGCTTGACACTATGGACGCGCAGCAGTCTATTGTCGATTGGTTTGGCGTTCTGCAGAGCCCCGACGCTTTCGAGGCCGGGACCAGCCTCGAAGGAGTCGTGAGCTCTCTCGATCTCTCCGACTTTGAGAACGACATCGACACCATCGTCGCTCTCAATGAGCTCCCATTTGTCCCCGACTGGCCACCATACTTTGATCCCTCGTTCGCGTTGCTGTCGTCTACCCCGTCTCTTCTATCCGACGACACATCGTCCAGTACTGGGACCGCCCACGAGCCCCAATCCCCCGTGTCCGACTTCACATTCGTCAGTTCCCCTTCCTTGGGGTCGTGGTCCGGTCAGAAGGAGGCCGCTTTGGACGACATGGAGTCCCTCCCCGTCGACGCGCTCTCCAGCCCGCTGGACGAGTTCCAGTTCACGTTCGGGTGTACCCCTCCGGTAATGTTCACGTCCTACACTTCCTCGACCGACTTCTCGCCTTCTCTGGATTATCACTATCACGACGGCTTTGGGCAACCGATACCGCAGGACGAGGTCGTTCCTGCGGGCGCAGATGTCCCGGCCATTGACCGGGGTGTGGACGCGAACGCCGACCCGCTCGTCGCCGCGTTCGCTTCCACGACCCCGGTCCCTCCTGTGCAGGACGTCGTGCCTCTCCCTGAGGCGAAGTCCATGAAGAGGACAAGGGCAAGGGCCCAGGATGTGGCTGGCAAGCCGGCCAAGCGTCCGCGCCGGAAGCCACAATCGACGGAACGTACGCGCGCATGTCCAATGTGCGACGCTTGTGAGTCTCATTCCCTTGTCTGGTTATTAAGCCGAAGGCGCTTAGTACGATGCTGATTCCTTCAACAGCGTTCGCGCGCTCGCACAACCTGAAGGTGCACATCTCCACCACGCACAACGGCGAGCGCCCGTACGAGTGCTCGCAGTGCCCGAAGGCCTTTGCCCGCAACCACGACTTGACGCGGCATGTGCAAAGTAAGCACACAAGTCTCGGCTCGCCCCGTCGCAAGATGGTCAAGACCGAGCGCGTCCAGGACGTGCAGTGAGGCACCAGGATCGTGATGCCCGGTACGTGTTGCTGCGGCTTTTTCCACCGTCCTTGGTCTTCCATCGCATGCACGCCGTCCGTCGTTGCACGTTCCTTTCTACCATTGCAGCCTCCTGTTTGCGATCGACTGACGCTCACATGTTCTTTGCAGGAAGCCGCGCTCGCGCGCATTAGTCCCATATGATCCCTCGAGTCCGGCGCCCGCCTCGAACGTCCAGCCTGCAAGTGCTGGCTGTTCAATTCGGCGTCGGACTCTATGCGAGGGGTTTTATGCGGCTAGTGGACGGGATGGTGAGCGCGTGGGTGCGTGTGTGGGACAGGGTCCTCGGGCTGTCGTCGGTATCTGCCTGGGGGCTTGTGGCCCGCCGCGCATGCACGCGCGTGGACGAGGGAACGATTTCTTGGTCTGTTTTGCATCGGTATGATCTGTCGTGGCCGTCATCGTGTATGCGAAGTCTGTGTCTTGGTTGTGGATGTGCCCTGGACTGTTGTGTGTGTACGATACATCGATGTGTTGCTATGCCGTCCTCTCTTACATCTCATGCTCTCCACTTGCTCCCCTCGCTTGTATGTGCTCTACGTGTTGTGGACTCGGAGCTGCGCGGTCGCTTGTACATCATCATCCACCCCCTTCCTGTCTTCTACCGCACTGCCTCTCTTATGTCTGTACGATACGCTTGTTGCTTGTGTTCATCACTGAACGATGATCAGCACGGTTGCTTGTACATTACTGTCACCGCCAATCGTCTCCTACCGTGTTGTCTTGTATTGCATATATGTTGCGTACGATGCGTGTGATATCACAGCATACCGCTTGTGTGGCTGCCTGCGTTGAGTCCGTAAATCACAATCCGCTGTGTTGCAGGCCTCTCTATGGCGACTTTACCTCGAGCGACTAGTTCTGGACGAGATCTCCATGTTGGTAGGCGCCCATAATGCAACTCTCTTCTGAACCATGATCTCGTCCGCCCCCAGTGTTCCTGCGCGCTCCCCCCCCGGAGTCCTGTCCGAAAGAGAATGCCAGTGGACCGAAGATCTGCAAACCCGGATAACAGGTATGAGTCAGCACCGTCGGTGTATCTCCCGAGGAGTCACAGGTTCGTCGATGTGTTCAGGCGTTTGCCAACATCCTGAAGCTGAAGCTCATGGATGTCCGAGCGCGGTCGGGCTTTTCTCCTTGAGGAGCACGCCTTGGTTCGTGGTTAGTGCTGTGAAGTCCGAGATCGGGATGAGTAGCTGGGAGGAAATCGATAATGTTGATGACGCAGTGGGAACGCGACGAGCAGCATTTCATATGATATCAATGATGCGGGCCCACTCTGCACACTCCAGGTGAGGTGAGAGAATCTAGGATCGACATCGTTGATTTGTCCACTCCGGGTGCTGACTGATACTTACAGTGCAAGTGTGTAGCGGGCTCGCTCTAGTAGTCTGCTAGGCGACATCGTAGATGGACGGCAAGCGTGGACCTTGTCTGACGCACATGGACGACATATAAAAGCACTCGAGGCGGTTTACCCCATCGTCAAAGCCATCCAGGCTACCCCCAGCAGGCTTCACCACATCACACCGGCATGGAGATGTCTGCACCACCGACACATATTGTGTGCTACGCGCTAGAAGCATGGGGTACGTCCTATACTCACTTGCATCCAATCCAGATCGGACTCGTGGCAAGCACTAGTACTGAACCGCAATCGTTCACTTAGGACACGTCCGACCGCTTCTACATCTCTCAGCGCGCGCTGTGGTCGTCACCTTCCTTACCTCGAGTGGCTGGTATGAGCGCGTACAGACCGAGCTTGCTCGCAGCTTCGAGAGCGGGGATGAAGAGTACGCCAAGCGCATTAGGTGCGTGTTCCCATCGACTTGTACGTCGCGTAGCGGGAATATGAACTGACCGTCCTTGGCCTGCACATGTTCGCGACACACACAGGGTCATCGCCATCGGCACCAGCGTCAGCTTCGGCGCTGCCGACATCGACCATAGTTTTGCGGGGGCATGGAAGACCCTCATCACCGAGGGCGAGCTCGTGTGCGCCCAGAATGGCACGCGTCACCCCGCTCTGCCGAAGCCGAAGGCAGTCGTCCTAGATGTACGTCTTGAGCGCTCTCTCCTTCGATGGCCTAGCTGAACAGGAGCTATCGTGTAGATCTTCGCGATTGACCCCTTCGACTCGATCAAGGCGCTCAGCGGGGAGACCGTGAAGGTGTACACATGGCACCCCGGCTTGACGTATGCGCTCATCCAGCTGTGCGGCCCGGAGAGCATGAGCGGGAAGGGCAACATCCGGCTCAGGGCGGAGGAGAGGGCGCGTCTGACAGGGATGTCGTTTGAAGAGGCCGCTCTGGAGGTGCGTGCCCGCCGTCCGCGTCCAATGTCTGTTAGATTGAGGACTGACGGCCCGCGGTGTGCAGATATCCTTCAAGCCCGAGGGAAAGGTCCTCACTTTCCCGGGCATCCCACCGATATACGATTACGAGGTCTGGGCCCAAGATGTGTGTTATGTCTTCGGGACTCTCTCTAGTGCGATGGTGCTCACCACTGAATTGTGCAGTTTGACCTTCCGCGGGACATAGGCGTGAAGATGTTCCCTCGCGTGCACGAGTTAGCATTATCGCCCGTTGTTTTGAGCGGATCTGACCGCGAATTCTCTTGATAATTATTCTAGGACCATAGAGAAGGCTGACGGAGTCCTTCTCTTCACGCCGGAGTCCTACGAACCAGAGGCCGTTGCAGCCGTGCGACGGTGGTTCAAAGAGACCAATAGGCCAGTGTATGCGTGCGGACCGCTCCTCCCGTCGGCGTCGAAGGGTGCGGCTGTGGCCAACGAGACGAAGCTGTCGAAGGAGTCCGTCGAGATCCAGAGCTTCCTCGATGAGGTGTTGCGGACGTCTGGAGAGAGGTCTCTGGTCTATGTGAGTCCGAGTCGCGACGCGCTCGTGTGTATGTATCAGAATGACTGACCCACAGTTCGCAGATCTCGTTCGGGTCTTTGTTCTGGCCCGCGAAGAGCCCGGAGAACGTGTGGGCGGTGGTCGATGTTCTCATCGAGCTCAACGTGCCGTTTGTGAGTAGTAAGGCCGCGTACATCCAGCATCATGAGCCCTGAGGATAAGAGGTCAACAGATCCTGAGCCATGCATCTCCCATGGCCGTGATTACGGACGAGAACAAGGAGAAGGTCGCAGCGTATGGGAAGGGTCTCTTGTCCCCGTGGACGCCTCAGCAGCTCATCCTCGATCATTCGGTGAGTGCAGTGTTCGTAGTCACACCTATGCTACCGTGACTCATTTGCTACGGCGCAGGCTACGGGCTGGTTCGTCGCTCACGGCGGACACAACGGTGTAACCGAGGCGATCTCCGCAGGCGTCCCTCTGTACGTGCCATCTCTATGTCCGGACTATCCGGATACGCAGTTCTTACGCACGCTTTCTCTTCTCTGCACATCTAGGATCCTCTGGCCATTTGGCGGCGACCAGGAGTTCAACGCCCTTCTCATCTCAGAGACGCTCCAAATCGGTTACGAGCTGCTCGAAGTGCGCACCGGAAACGGGCTGAAGCCGATCTACCGCACGGGGTACGTTCCGAAGGGCACGGTTGATGCTGTCAAGGCGGAGGCGCGCGATGTGTTCAAGAAGGCGTTTGGTGAGGACGGCGCGAAGAAGAGGGCGCGACTCGAGGCTGTACGTAAGGGTGTGAGGGGCGAATGGGAGGAGGGAGGGGCGTCGTTGAGGGACGTCTCCGCTTTCTTGGATAGTCTCTAGATATGCTGCTGTTGCGGTCGAATTGTTTCGTTGGTGAGTTCAACGAATCACTTTGAGATGAATTGCTTACGAAGCGAGTTGACGAAATCAGTATGTATGTTGCCAGGCGCCCATAATGCAACTCTCTTCCGAACCATCACCAATTCCAAGCCCAATGCTCCTGTCTTGTCAAAATCGGACTGGTGAGCTGCCAGCTCGCGAACAGGCATGAGTCAGCACTTCCTCCAGCTCATGTGTATCCGAGCTCAGTCGGGCTTGTCTCTTCCCGCAGCACCTCTTCCATCCCAATTGTGCTATGAAGTCCGAGATCGGGACGAGCAGCTGGAAGAAATCGATAATATCCATGACGCAGTGGGAAGGCGGCCGGCAGCGTTCCACGTGGTGCGAGACTGGGCAGACTGCCGCAGGTGAGAGGATCTTGCTATCCCTGTCAGGGATCGATACCTGCTTATTCTATACTGTTAACGTCGTGGCGTGCTTACTCGTACAGAGCGCAGATGTGTCGGCCCTGCTCTCGTCGTGGTTACGTTGAGAGGGCTTCTCAGGTCTATCCTATGGTTCAACGCGCATGAAGCATGGAGACTTGGATCATATAAAACGTGAAGGGGTTGAGGGGGTTTAACATCACCATAGCCATCCAGTCTACCCCAGCAGAGTTCACAGCAGCTCAAGTCACCTCAGCGATGTCTGCAGAACCAACGCATATTGTGTGCTACGCCATACAGGCATGGGGTGCGTCGCCTAGTCACAACGGGTCCGATACAACTGCTCAACCGAGATTGTCCACTCAGGGCACGTCCGCCCGCTGATCCATCTCTCGGCACGGTTTGTGAAGCTGCGCCCCGCCGCGGTCGTCACCCTCCTCACCTCAAATGGCTGGCTCGAGCGCGTGCAGACCGAGCTCGCAGCCAGCTTCGAGCGCGGGGATGAAGAGTGCGCGAAGCGCATCAGGTATTCGAGTGGGTTGCTACTGAGCTCGGATGCGTGCTGACCTCCATACTATCTGTGCTCGTCGCGCTTTGGCACAACGCCCGCAGGATTGTTGCCGTCGGCGCTGTGAACGGCTTCGGCTCTCCCGAGGCTGACGAGACCTTGGAGGGGGTGTGGAGGACCCTCATCGCCGGGTGCGAGCTCGTCTGCGTCCACACAGGGATGCGCCACCCCGCCTTGCCGAAGCCGAAGGCAGTCATCGTAGATGTAGGTGTAGTAATTCACTCATTGAGCCTAAGCGGTTGTTGAACTGAAGCCCCCGCCAGATATTCGCGATAGATTCTTTCAACTCCATCAAGGCGCTCAGCGGGGACACCATCAGGGTGTACAGCTGGCACCCCGGCTTGACGTATGCACTCATCCAGCTGGGCGGCCCAGAGAGTATGGGCGGTAAAGGCAACATCCGGCTCAAGGCTGAAGAGAGGGCGCGGTCGACTGGGATATCGTTTGAGGAGGCTGCCTTGGAGGTGCGTGTCCGCGGAACGGGCCCAGTAGAGCGACGGCTGACGAACTGCGCGTGAGCAGATGTGCTTCAAGCCAGAGGGGAAGGTTCTCACCTTCCCAGGCATTCCGCCAATATACGACCACGAGATATGGCCCCAAGACGTGCGTTCTGTGTATCGTCCAGATCCCCTAGCTCATCCCCCATGTTGTGCAGGTGGACCTCCCGCGGGACATAGGCGTGAAGATGTTCCCTCGTGTCTACGAGTAAGCAGTGATGGCTCCCCATTGGCCCAGGCTGCGCTCACGGTATACCCCGCCCCTCAGGACTCTGGAGAACGCAGACGGTGTTTTGCTCTTCACGCCTGAGTCCTACGAGCCCGAGGCAGTTGCAGCTGTGCGGGGCTGGTTCAGAGAGACCGATAGACAGGTCTATGCATGCGGTCCGCTCCTCCCGTCGGCGTCGAAGGCCGTAGCGGTCGCGAACGAGAGAAAGCTGTCTAAGGAAGCGGCCGAAATTCAAGCCTTCCTCGATGAGGCGTTGAGGACATCTGGAGAGAAGTCCGTAGTTTACGTGAGTCCGCGTCTTGGCGCTCTCGTACGCAGTCGGACCCGTATGGACATGACTGATCTATCAATGTGCAGATCTCGTTGGGTTCGGTGTTCTGGCCCGCAAAGCGCCCCGAGAACGTGTGGGCTGTGGTTGACGTTCTCATCGAGCTCAATGTGCGGTTTGTGAGTACTTTCGACCGCATCCACCCAGCATGATGGGCCTGATGTGATGCGGAAAGATTCTGAGTCATGCATCTCCGATGGCTCTGATCACCGACGAGAACAAGGAGAAAGTCGCAGCATACGGAAAGGGTCTTTTGTCCCCGTGGACGCCTCAGCAGCTCATCCTCGATCATCCGGTGAGTGCAGTGTTCGTAGTCCCACCGATGCTGCCGTAACTTATTTGCTACGGCGCAGGCTACGGGCTGGTTTGTCGCTCACGGCGGACACAACGGTGTAACCGAAGCGATCTCCGCAGGGGTCCCTCTGTACGTACCATCTCTATGCACGGACTATCCGGATACGCAGTTCTTACGCACGCTTTCTCTTCTCTGCACATCTAGGATCCTCTGGCCATTTGGCGGCGACCAGGAGTTCAACGCCCTTCTCATCTCAGAGACGCTCCGGATCGGCTACGAGCTGCTCGAAGTGCGCACCGGTAACGGGCTGAAGCCGATCTACCGCACGGGATATGCCCCGAAGGGCACGATTGATGCTGTCAAGGCGGAGGTGCGCGATGTGTTCAAGAAGGCGTTCGGTGAGGACGGCGCGAAGAAGAGGGCACGGCTCGAGGCTGTGCGCAAGAGTGTGAGGGGCGAATGGGAGGAGGGAGGGGCGTCGTTGAGGGACGTCTCCGCTTTCTTGGATAGTCTCTAGTTCTGTTGGTCGTAGCAGGGTTGAATTTTGTCCTTGAGAGCTTGAACGAATCAGATGCATTGCCTGCGAAGATATAGCATTTGGAATATGACAGCAGTAGCAGGGTGCTGAAGTCGTAGGTGATTGGCTGAGGACCCTCCGTCGCCGTCCATCGCTCTGACATCAGAGGGTCGTCGTTCATCGCTCTGAGAAAATGTAACGCTCAATAGCCTAAAGCGTTGGCGAGGCGCCGACAAATAATTCGCTTCGTTTCTTCACGGCCCATCGACGCCGCAGTGGAGCACATACAGATTCCGCGCGGCGTACCAATTAGGAAGACCCCCTGCCGCACTGAAGAATGCCACCAACTCCTGGCTCAACCCAGATGTCTCCACGCCCTTCACCGCCTTTTCGATCATTCCGAACGCCTCCTTGATAGGGACGCGCACCGTCGTCACCTTGTCCTTCAGCTGCAACGCCAACAGCTCCTCGTCGCTCCTGTGAACGTCTCCGTCCCAGTCCACCCGTACGAGCAGCACACCCTCCTGCTCGAACTTCTCGTTGTCGACGCAGATGAAGTAGGTCTTCGTCAGGTTCTCCTCCCACCTGTGCATCCGGCAGAACCAAGGGAACCGGCGCACGGCCTCGTCAAAAGTCCACTCGACCACGAGGATATCCGGTCGCGAGAAGCGCTCCGGTGCGTACAACAGACATGCATCTCCGTCCTTTCGTCTCCCCGCTCGGCTGTCAAGCAGCTTCCAGCTGGCCCCAATATCTCTCCCGGCGGCGCGAAGCTGGAAAACGGCGACGAGCGGGTGGTCTGGGCGCCAGATGCGCGCGCTGTTCCCGAAGCCGCAAAAGCGCTGCTGGAAGCCGTCGTACACGACGCACGGCATGCGCTGCGTGTCGCGGGGTGCGGCGGCGCCGATGGCGCGAAGCTCCGCCTTGGAGCGGTTTGCCGTGACCCCGTCCCACGAGAGCTTGACGATGAGAAGGCCGTACTCCGCCGGGTTCACCGTGTCGCAGACCATGAGGTACGTCTTGTTCAGGAAGCGGTTCTTGCGACAGCGGACGGGATGGAGGGTGCACGCCTGCGCGACGAGGTCGGCGGTTATCTCGGGGTCTGGCGTGGTCAGGGATTTTGTGTCCACGGTCTTGACCTTTGGCGTAAGACTGGCCTGCAGCCGGATGGCGTAATCCTCGAAGGGGTTCTTCTTGAGCGAAGCGGCCGGCTCCAAGTGTTCTTGAATGAGCTTCGTTGCATCGACGGAGTCGAGGACGTAGAGGGGACTGTGGTAGGGGTAGGGTATCTTCTTGGGGAACTCGGGTCCGCTATCGGAGCTACGGCCGTCGTCGTCGTCTCCCCCATCGCCGGCTGACCCATCGTTGCCCGCTTCGTTCTCGGCGTCGTCATCGTCCCTGGCGTAATTGAATTTCTGCTCTTGCCAATCCGTGTTTACGATCTGGAGGTTGACGACAGTCAAACCCGACTCGCTCGCTTTGAGCCATAACGAGTCCACGTTCCGCTCATCGTCCCTGCTGTCCAGGGTAACGAGCAGAATGCCCTTCTTTTCCCAATCTTTGTCCACGATGACTAGGAAATAGATGGGATCGTAGACACCTTGCGCTCCGAGCTCGAGGTGGTAGTCGCAGACGGCGCGCAGCGGCTCACCAACGAACCTCGAGCGTGGGGCGAGGCGAACGTTGTCTCCGGGTTCGAGATCACCGTATTCGGCCGTTTCAGACTCGCAGATGGTCTGAATATTCTGCAACTCGGCGTCGGGAAGGTCGATGAGAGTGTAAAGGGCGACTGGGAGGCCATCAAGGGATTGCTTCCGGTAGTGCTCCACCGGCGCCTTGGAGGGCAGACTGAGGTCCGGTTTGGTTGACATCGTGCAGGAGAGCTGGGACGGACAAGGATCGAGGTGGAGAGTAGATCAGTGCATAACGCGAAGGCGAGTTTTTATGCCGGAGAGTTCCTGATCTGGCGATGGCGACACGTGGAGACCGCGCAGTAAATGACGTTACCAGCTCCCCTTGCTGCGGGCTCTGCATGCCGGCGAAGACTCGCCCAGGAGGAGTACTACTCGGGTACCGTGTACCAGAATACCCGTGGCGAAGCTTCTGCCGTGTACACCCCACGGCGGAGTATATGGCCGACCTTGCTGCGACTCGGAGGAGTGCAGTATCACTGAGATGGGCGCTGCGGACTGTACGTGTCTTCCGAACTGCTTTAGATCGCGAAGGCTCCATAGGTGTTGTACACCTACATACATCTGACATCGTTTTTAGTGCTTGATTGGATCCGTGGAGGGGAGGGCTGAGTCGCAAGCTACCGATGTCGCTCGGACAGGAGCACAAAGCTAGGTCTGGCGCAGTCGAGGGTGACCCAGCTCAGCTCAGTCCTCCTCTACAGTCTTGATTATAACTACCTATGTTATATTGTTGCGTTCTTTCGCATTTTAGCGGTGTTGATAACATATGACCCCCGTTCTTCAAGGCATCGTGTGACTGACGGTGAGCTCTGTATGGAAGAATGGCAGAGGGGATCATGGCACTTACTGCCCTTAGTTTCAATGCAGCAGAGGCACTTGTTGCTCATGTACGTGCGGCATGTATTGACGGTGTTCGAATGAGGTTGCACTGCTGCGTCGCGTGCCAGTGCTGAGTGGTGGTATGGGTGCCACTGGCGGTGCACTAGGATTGCATGCGGTGGTCCGGGCCCAAATATCAGTCCGATTTGAGGGCGCAGCCCGTCATGAGGCATGAACTACATAACCTTGTGGACGCAGCTACGTACGGATGAGTCCAGTGGAGGTGAGAGGCAAGGATATCTGAGTCACGCGGGGCGGATAAGTCACTCGGTCGGGTGTTGCCGACATAGCCACGTGGACCGTGTGACTTCCAATCAGCCTCTGTCTCGACATGACTCTCTGAGCTCAGTCTCTCGATTCTCCAGGACTCGGGGGAAGGAACTAGCTTCAGAGTCCGGGGTAGTCTGGAATGGGTAATGAGGAGAAGATTCTGACTACATGGACATGGACCGGGTGAGTTCGGTATTAATCATCCAGCTCGCGATTTTCCCAAGGGGTGACTTCGTTGAATTCCTCATAGGTTTGGAAAGTTGGCGCTTGTATACGTGTGGTTTGATAGAATGCCACGGGCGCATGATCACACCACCTCTATCATGATATCTAGTGCAGCGGGTCCACCAGTGGCACAACTCGAGGCAGCGTCGGCATGCCCCCGGGTGCTGTCGGCTCAGCGCGCGATATAATGGCCTGACTCGAGGTGCGCCACCAAGTCTTCTTATCCTGCTCGTCCCGCTGCATGAACGAATGACGCCACTGTCCCAGCAACAACTCATCACATATGCCTATGAGGAGTGCGTGTTCTTGGTCTTTGGTATCTACAGAGCCAGAGCTCATTCCAATGCTACGTCCAGCCGCATGATATGCTACCTATATTATACATCCTCAGGTTTGTTCGCGTCTCTGAGTCGCTCTTGCATCCTGGTCATATATCTATTAGCATTGCTCGCGTTTGACTACTGCTTGACTTTGGGGCGTGAGATCAAGTGTATATGGCCCCTCCGGCTATCTACATCGTCCATAATCTTCTACACGGGTCGATACTCGGCTCTCTTGACGGCGATCTTGCTTTGCTTTGGGGAGTATTGGACTAGAGACTCGCAAGAAGTATGTGTAGCGTTCTTTTCTGCATTAATGTGTCACTTACTGGATGAGGTTTCCGCAGAGGTGAGAGCTTAGGCTGAGGGCTTAGCCGTTAGGGTAATGTTGATGTATCGATAGCTGTTCGATTGTTATGCGTATCTCGCAGGTGTCTAATGTCATATTACTCACCTCTGCCGCAGGTGAGCTCTCGAGACTCGTCATTCATGCGCTAAAGCTAAGCGATACTTAGTATTCTCTGCGCTCCGAGTCTACGCCATTACAAGTCGAAATTGGCTGAACTTGATTATCGTGCTGCTCACAAGCTTGATTACCCCTGTAGTGATGGCAGTACGCGCACCCAGGGACTCATGCTAAACCTAGTCGTCACTGAGTCGTTCTGCAGTACACATTCGTCAAGTCCAAGGGAATGATCCTCCCATTCCCTGCTCCAACGTGTACGATCAGCTTGTTGATTGGTTCCGACGAATATAAGAAGTGAGCCCTTCGAATATCCTTGTATATGTCCCTTTAAATCTGATATTGCCATATACAGCTGTGAGTACGGATATTTCTCGCCAGGGCTCATGAAAATGAATCCATTGTGCGACATAGGTTTGATTGCAACACGAATTGCGTCCATCTGTGCGGATGGGTTAGTGCTCATCATCACATGGCGCAAGACTTGGCCTATCTACCGCGACGTCACGGATATTTGCTTCTCCCACAAAGTCATGAATATTCTCATACGTGATGGTGAGCCGTTCATTGTGTTCATGTGAACCGAGCTCATGATATCTACATAGGCACACTATACTTCATGTGAGTCAGAGTTACGTTGACTCTTCCCGGTAGCGCTCCATGTGTTCCATGTCCAGAATCCTACTACTCGCAAACATCATCGGACTTGCTTTGTCCAGGAAGATCTTCAACGTAAGACTGGACCGATTGCGCGAGGCTGACCTTGATCAATGTATATTAATCAATGCTTTCACAGTACTCCGCAGCGATTTCAATCTGGATAGCAGTGTACGGTCTAATGAGACTCTACAACATTCGTGGTATACCCGCTGACTCGTCTCCTGACCAGGTTCGCCTCCCTCATGATGTCTCGCTTCATCCTTGATCTGCATATCGCCCTCGACAATATCGCCAATATCGATGCAGACTCGCTGATTGTATTCGCCGGAGATATGAGACACAAACAGTCATCGGGAACGGTTGCTATACGCCTTGACCGTCTGGATGTAGACCAACGTGTCCTGCATCTCTCGGGCGGTGACCCGTGCGATAGCTACGAGCGCTGAGCGCTGAGGAAGCAAAGAGCGGGGGGTCCGATGTTGCGGTCATCACTGTGCGTGTGGTCGCAGCTTCAGCCTCTTCTAATACGTTTTTTACGCCTGCTCAATGTTCTGCATTTCAGGGACGTTACGGTACTTTAATATCGATTCATCTATTACCAGCATTTCTTGGCTGGACGAACAGAACGGTCGACTAGCGATAGGTCGGCTCTGCATGCTCGCTTTTCGACGAGACCACCGGAGAAATGTTCAAACAGTAGACGAACACATGACCTGCCATTGGACAGTCTATTTATGCAGGGCTTCTTGCTGCAGTTGAACCTTGTACAGCTTTTGGGTTCAAGGTCGCTCTGGTGTTCTCACAGTTCCCGTCCCCGCGGTTCTCGAGCACCGCTCCAGTACATCGAGGTAACTGTATAGCATTGTGGATATGGTTGTTGCTTGACAGAGATAGTTCCGATGGATGCCTCCACGTTGGGCCGGGTATCTCTCTCCCCTGGGAGACGTACTTAGGACCTATCATTGAACTGTGCCCACTGACCGAATGTTATGCGCCGCGGTATTTGTCATGTGTTTACATCATGGCGGGTGAGAGGTCCATCGGGCTTACTCTGACGGAGTCGGTATGTTGTGTCGGCATTCAAACAAAACCGTAGCAGCTGGCTGACTGTAGAGCGCCGGCTATTCCAGGAGGAGTGAGATTCTCGAGGCGCCAGTTGGAGGGGCTGGATACGCCGGTGCTCAGCTCCCTGATTCTGCGCAAGGCGCCATGTAATACATCACGAGCGAAGCTCCGGCGCACAGTCATGGCTAGCGGTGAGAAAATCTATATATATGTCTGGACAGCGGGTAGGCAAGAGCCCGACACACTATACTTTCCTCCTTCCTCACTAGTCACTGCGCTACGCTCGTCCCAACCTTTGCGATACAAACGACATGGAGAACTCTGAATTGGCGGTTTTTATGCAGGTGTACGTGTTCTTTGCCCTGAGTACTATGACTAGGGTTGATCAATATCTACATCAACCCGTATCAGCAGTGTCTTATACTATACGTCCTCGGGTAGGCATATTCACCACTTATCTCTGCGTGCTCCGCTAATTCTCAAAAGCATTACTTTGGTTTGACTACCTCTTGACACTTGGACGAGAAATCAACTTCATCTGGCCCCTCCGGCTATCGACTTCTGCCCTTCTGTATCACACCGTGCGGTATCCAGCACTCTTAACCGCAATCATCCTGTGTTTCAATCGTTTCAATCAAACCTGGACAACAGACACTTTCAAGGTAGGTGTCGCATTCTATACGCTCATGATACCAATCTGACTGGTTGCTCTCAAAAAGAGGTCAAAATGTCGACTTATTCAAGAGAGCAGTGCTGATGGTGCATTAGATGCGAAGTCTCGACGCGTCTGATGAACGTCTCTAGTGTCATTCTCCTCGTTTCCGCTGCCGGTAAGTCAGTCGCTATTGAGAGGCTGTCAAGCACTAACGCTATCTCAGTCTTCTCCGCGCTCCGGATCTATGCAGTCACGGACCGAAGCCGGCCCACTCTTGTGGTCGTTCTCGTGATAAGTCTGATTGCCCCTGGTATTTGGACGGTACGGCTGCCAACTGGTTGTTTTCGAAGTTACCACTTACCACTTGACTTGAGATTAGTATATTCTCATCCGGTCTGTGGTGGTGATTTACACTAATCCCTTCCCTATCTGCGGCTTGGGCATGAACATATCTAATCGGGAATTTCAAAAGTGCGAGGTCTGTTATGATACTGTCCAGAGCTTGGGCTCATGGTTGTCTCTTTTAGCTGTGAGAGGAGCGGAACTGTCCTTGTTATTCGTTCACTGACCTGTCACAGGGATCATCGGCGCACGGGCATCCTCAATATGCGCGGACGGATTGGTTCTTTTGATAACGTGGTGCAAAATGTGGCCAAGCTACATGGAGGCTGGGAAGCTCCCCTTCTCGCGCATTTCGTCAAACATAATAATGAGGAATGGTTCGTGCTTACTCCGCGATATCACTTGTCACCCGTTTCATAGCAGACCCACAGGTACCTTGTACTTCGCGTGAGCGTAACGGTAGACACCAATCTATTGGCATGGCTCTCATGATGATATCTCCCACATAGAACTCTGCTACTGGCAAATATCATCGGCCTTGCTTTAGGGAGAGTCACCCAGGTGAGTATGCATGGCTCGACATTTACTCTCGTATACGGGAGATGTTTATGAATAATTGCACAGTACATCGACGCTGTCTCCATATGGATTGGCGTGTATGTAGTTTAACTTCCGTTCATCTGCCCTTTCAAGCTCTATGGAATTACTAAGAACTGACATCGTTTCTACTGACCCAGGCTTACCTCCACGATGATGTCAAGGTTCCTACTTGACCTGCATGAAACTTACAATGACTCGACGTACACGGCTACTGAACCACACTCGGTCATTGTGTTTGCGGGATATTTCAGGTCACGGTCATCGGAAGTCAATGACCTCCATGAGTAAGTCACGACTACCGGGAAGGGTAGCCTTCGAGAGGACTCTTACCTATAAATACGCAGGAGAACACTCAATGCTGATACACACTGAGCAGTTCAGGGAATCATTTAGGAGCTTGCATAATAGAAACGTGGTTCAAGCATCGCAAACAGATTGTGGTACATACATAGTACGAGGTCGAAGATAAGCGTAAACGTGCGAGATGACATGCTACTAGGAGTACAATACAGCAGAGGAGCACTATCGAAAGCAAAGCAAAGAGCCATGAGTGACTTTTGTACGTCAATGAGCAGCAAAAACACTAGGAGGACCGGGGATCACCTCCCAGCGTCGAGGCCTGTTGAAGAAGAAAGGGAACATCCTGGTTACGCGTACATTGGTGCGAGGCAAAGTTAGCAAGTACTCGTGCGGTTGGTGTCACATAGAGAGACAAATGAAGGACCAAAACGAGGGAACGTAACAAGGATTGAAGACGATGAGACGCTGGGGAGAATGCACAGTGCGACCGCTCCGTGGTGACACACCAACAGAGCAATCAACACCCGTCGCATACCGCCAGTGCGCTTCACATCCCCACGATCCAATATGCCCTACGACCTGGGACAGACACAGTGACTTCAGTTCAAGTGGATGATCTTTTGCTGTAACTACAACACGGTCCAGATAATCTCGGCCTGTAATTAAGTATGTTAATCCCAGATTTTCCAAGTTAATCCGGCCTCTCTACTGGGGCACAAACGATGATCTTCTGCAAAGATGATCCAGCTCTGCGGGATTATCTCCTACCAGGATTATCAGGGCGGTCAACAATACGATCGTCGTCACGGTCGGGATAATCTTACACCAGGATGATCCCCGTAGGATAATCTTTCAAGGAGCTCGATCTCTCGTGCACTGATTCCTACGCCGTGGCACTCTTTGATTTCAAGATAATCTCCTTTCGTAGATAATCCTCCCCGCAAGATCATCGCCTATACATGAGTACAGCCCACAGTCGTCAAGAAAATCAATCCAGCTGGCCCCCCTACACCTTCTTCAGCCCCTCGAGTGCCTACACGTCGCCGTCCACAACGTTGCCGCCACCGCTGCCAAAGCCACGGTCGTGATCGCCAGCGTGCGCACCAAAGCCCACATCCAGGTCAAGAGACCGTAGAGCGTGTGGAGCAGTACCGCTAGGGCCACAACGGCGCCGAGGAGCGTGGTGGTCATGCACGCGGCGGTCATGGAGGGAGATGGAGGGGATTGGGATCTTGCAGCCCGATAGCAAGCGGATGGATGTTAGGACGAGTCGCCGGCGTATTTCCGGACAGATAACATCGGCTTACCTGGCAGCCCGACCACTGGCGAACGCGGCGTCTGGGACTGGGCGCGACTACAGCGCAACTCCGGAGGGTAGGTCGAGACGACGGCGAGCCACGCCGGTGCCCGGAGACCGAGGCGAATACAGCGCACGACGCACGCGGGCGGGAGTAGGTATAACCCGACACGGGTCGGTTCGATGTCGAGGAGCGCGATGGACGCGAGTTCGGGCGATGCGGGGGCTGCTACGACGGGGCCGGTGCGTTGAGCACGAGGAAAGGGGGCGAAGGTGAAGGGTGAAGACGAGTGGGCGAGGTCGACAGCGAGGTGGATGGGTGGAGTAGAAGTGAGGGTCCGGGCGGCGAGGGAGCAAGAGGGGGCGAGCGCGATAACGACAACAACGAGAGCGAGAGGGAGAAGGAAGGCGAGGAGAACGGCGACAGCGAGGGCTCCAGCGCGCGGCGTGTCCGAGGCAACGAAGACCTTGCGGACAGGCCGAAGGGCGCCTGCTCAGGGTCGCCGCGCGACGCGGTCGCGCTAGGAGCGCCGGACCCGAAGTAGGTTCCGCCTGCTTCCCGCTCGTCGCGCCTGTGCATTCGACCTCGCGCTCCGCCTCCGCTCCCTCTGAGGCTCCTCGCACATCCTCGTCCTCTGTTCACTTCTCAACAGTTGGCTCGCGCCCTCGCACGTCCCACTTCCTGCCGTTCGCGCGCTTCGCCTCCTCACTTCTCCGGCCTTCCGAGCTCTCCTCGCCCGTGCTCCCCACTTCCTCCCTTCTCCCTCCCCGTCCCCTGCGCTACTTGCACCCGCTCTCGCCCCAGTGCTGCCGCCCCCTTCTCCCTCGCCCCAGCTTCCACCCTCCCCTGCCGCAGGCGCCTCTCCCGTGCTCCTCTTCCCCGCAGCTCTCGCCCCGCGCTCTCCTACTTCCGCCTCCGTCCGGGGACTCGCGCGGCTCGCGCCCTCTTCGCGCGCCATTGGTTTCGCCTCCCTCCTTTGGTCGACCTCCTCCTGCGACCCGTTGGCACGGTCCGGGGCGCGTGACCCCCCCTCCTCCGTTCCAGATCTCCTCCCAACACGAGGACGTGGGGACCCGGCCCCCAACGCGTATTCCAGAGAGCACGCGCGACGCTGTCTTCCCGGACCCCCCGCGTTTCGCCAACAGCCCGCCGCAGCGGTGAGATAGGTGCGGCGCGCAAGGCGGGCGTAGGGCCCTCCCCTGTTCCGGAGCTCAGGCCGCCAATCCGAAGTACTGGGGGCGCGGCCCGCTGGCTTCAAACGTTCTATGAGAGCTGTTATTGAACACCCCATCGGCTCCCCTCGTCTCTTTCATCCCGCCTCGCCCTCCTCCCACTCGTCGTTTCTTCGCCCCTTGTCTCGCCGTCTCGCTTCCTCAGACATCCCGCCCTGCTCCGCCTGTTCGTCGGGAGAAGGAAGGGCGCTGGACTTGGACGACAATGGCGACGCGCGTCCTTCCTACTAGTTCCGCCTCCGGTAACCTCTCCTCGGCCAGGCTTCGTAGGCGCGTAGCCAGTTCCTCTTCTAGCTCTCGAACGCGGCGTTCGATGCCCTCAGCTAGACCGCGAAGTCTCTGTTTCCTCGGTAAGTCGGCGCTCCGATGATATTCGCTTTTACAAGGCTTACCTCTAACTCTTCTAATAGAGCTCGCGGGGAGGTTGGGCGGGAAGTGGGCGCCGGATCCGGGCCGGGAATCCGCCCAGAATTCAGCCACTGTCCGCCCACGACGCGACGGGGCCCCGGAGAAGCTGGGGATGTCTCTACCGTTAAAGAGGCCTGCACTTCGTTAGACGTGTCTCTTCTCTAGACGACGGTCGGCAGACACTCACTACTTCTTCGTTCATTCTTCCCAAGGTAGCGACCGCCCTAGCTCGACGCAACGACACGATCCTTTGGATCAAGAGGGAAGAATGCTCCTGGGCAAAAATATCAGGGGATGAGATGTGGGTAGCCTCGGGGGCGGCAGGCTACTCACCGGAAGTTCCGGAGCGATCTGCTGCTCGTTCAACCATTGATTCCAACGAACCCGGTCCGCCTCCGTCCAGCTAGAGTCCCCGCCCATTGTGGGGGGCGGGGGGGAGAGATGGGCCCACGCTCTATCCACCTGCTCGCCGTTCATCGGTTTCGCCCGGCGGTGTAGTGGCCAGGAAGCGGGTCGGGGCTCCTGTAGCTGAGGCCCCTTAAATACCAAGTCCCGCCAGCCGTTATCACCCATGAGGCCGCCTCGCGTCCGGCGGGTGGATCACCCGCCGCGTCGTTGTACGCGTAACCAGGCAATGACATATGTTTACCTATTACCAGGTCTCGTCCATGATCTCGTTAGCCTGGGCACCCGCCCCGCCTTCCACCGCCGTCCATCCTAGGCGGCATACCCGGTCCACCGTCTCCTCGAGTTCCCTCAAATACCTCTCGACTTCACCGGCACCTCCTAGGTCTCCTCCCAGTCCACTTATGAGACGTCGCGGGTCCGGAAGAACGTCAAATTGTCCGGGATACTGGTTCCAGTAGTCCCTCTGACGTCTCTGCTCTTTGATCATTTCGTTAGGGTTGGCGAAGGACTCGTGGAAAGCTCCCGACGGAGTGCCCAGCCCCTCGTCCGGCAGCGCTAGGTCGTCGGGGGCTTGTGTGGCGAAGTCGCGTTGGTCCGGAGCTCCGGTGATCGTCTTCATCGCCGTCTTCTTCTCGGCTTCGCTGATGAAGCGATCTTGGTATACATGCTACGCACCTCCCTCGGTCAGCTCGGCGGGGGGGGGGGGGGGGGCGCGGGGTGGCGGACTTACGAAAGGAAGCACATGCTCCGCCCAGCGGGCAATCTGCCGTAAGAAGGGCGTCCAGTCAATCACCGCAGACTGACGTCCGTTGCGCGGGATGGCATTTTGTATCAATTCGGCGAAGGAGCGATACATGGCGTCGCTCGTGCCCGGGGCTCGGCTCCAGAAGGCCCACAGGGCCAGCAAAAGAGTCCTAACATCGAGCCACACTCGTCGGGGCAGCCCGAAGTCGTTGAAGCGGGGGCTGTGGACGAAGGCGATATACGTCCTCAGCATGTCTCCGTCGGAGGCGTCGAATCCTCGGACCAATAGAGGTATCTAGTTAAACGGGTCAGCTCGGGCAGGCATTCCAACACTCCATACCTCACGTTAAGGCGAGCGGGCAAACGGACAATCCGTAGATAAGACCGGCGGGTTCCGCTGTCGTCTCGGGCTCCATAGACCTCGTACGCAAATACGAACAACTGGTCGTCGATGTCCCCCTCGCGTAATATGACACTGTCGCTGACGGTGTACTTGTCGCGCACCCACGCGGGGTACATAGCGGGAGATGGAGGAAGTTCAGAGCGAGGATGTGCCACGCGTGCCCCAGCGACATACGCATCATCTCCACGTGCCCGCAGCGATTGGCTTGGCAGCATTTTGGGCAACGGCGAGGGCCCGGGGTGGGCTCGCTGGCTCCGCACGTGGACGATCTCCGACCAGCACAAAGATATATGTCGTCTATCTACTACATCATAGGGTCACATACCTAGAAAGCGCACCCCGCGGCCGCCTTGCCTCCCTAGTCTCCCCAGCACTCGCAACCGACCGACACAACACGTTGGGCGCGTCATGCAAGGAGCCATCCGGAGGTGAGGACGCACAGTCATTCATCTCGTGGTCCTAAGAGGTATGGGATTGCCAGCCGAACTGCTGGTGTCGGGTCGCGTGGAGATGGGCGTGATGTGGCACTCCCCGGCTCCATGGAGCTAGGGAAAGATGGTTCATAAAATCAATAGAGCATCCAGAGGTAGAGAGCGGAGCAAGGGACGGCTCAATAGAGGACCTCTAGAGAGCTACACCGCACAGCTCAGGGAGAGGACCTCATCCTTAGGGAGCGTGCTGGCGTGAGTCGACGCGGACAAGAAAGGACGTGAGCGGCTGCGCGAGTGGACGGATGGCAAGGCGTCACGTGGCAGGTTGGCGCGCGGCGCGGGCGCGCATTCGCCACTTGGTTCAACGTTCATTCTACAACTAACGCAGTGCGACAGGTACAGAGGTATAGGTGAGCCATTTGTTACTCAGGTCAGGTCACACTATGATGTGTGCGCTATAGGTCATCATTGGCTAGCCAGACCTCCGGATACCATCGAGCAAGGGATGGCGCGCACCGAGAAGGCTATAAAGAGAACTCGTCGCGGACGGCGCACAAAGCGGGCCGCTCCTGTCACTCAAGGTTGTCGGGCGGTCCTGTGATCTTGGGGATCCTCTTCTAACAACCTGTTACCTAGTCCCACTGGCAGGTCCCAATGCTGAAACCAGCACCTCCTCTCTCCCCGGCCGACCCGACACGATACCCTCGGCGATAGGGTTACCCGATGTTTCGCTCTCCCCAGATTCTAGCACCCCCCGGTTGGGCATGCCTCGGTTGGGCGCCACCGACACACGCGTTACTGACGCTCTGGCGCTAGCAGAATTGTTCTTACAGACTTCCGATGGATCCGGTCACGGCGTTCTCGTGTCTCCCCGGGTGCCCAAGTGTTACTGCGCGCTAGACTGCGACATGGATGAGCTCAGCGATCTCACCTCGCTGAGCGATTTGGAAGAGCAGACGTGCGTGGGACAGCATTCGTCTGTTGGGCTCTAGCTTACGTATCTCTTCAGCAAGCACATGCGTTGGCGACGTCGAAGTCGCCGTCAGCAGTTGGATCACCTCGCGCCCGGTATTGAACGTCTTGCGACTAAGAATGTCGAACTGGCTCAGCGGGCCGACAATACCGGTGTGTTCCTTCTAGGGCTAGTAAGCCTGCGGCGCGCTGATCCCATAGTTGTCCAGTCCAGTTCGCCCACTTCAATCTGGGTAACGCTGTCAAGGAGAAGACCGGAAATCCTTCCAAGGTTTCTTACCCCCCGGGCGATTGGGTGGAATTCGACGGTCATCATCCGATGCGCGCCCTGAGCGAGGACGGTTACGACCTAGTATATCACTTTCCTAAAGCTTTTCGGGGTCGGACTTTGGTGCGTCTCTAAATCACGCCTGCCATCCGCCGTCGTTGAAACCGCTGGCCAGCTGCAATTCAAAGACGCTCTCCTCGATTGGGCCGACGTGGCTCCTTTGTCAGTGAACAACAAGAACGACTTCAAGGATTCTTACATCACGGAGTTTCCAGTGGCGGGGCAGTCCAGAGTGGCGCTGCTCTGGCACGCCATCGGTCATAAAGTGAGCTCGTTCTTCAGCCTCTCCACGCAGCTCTATCTCCAACTGTCGTTCCGCCAGCACGAGTCCCCTGTCGTTTGCGCCGACATCCGCAAAACCGGAGCCGGGTTCGACGGGGCGATCAAGCTGTTGGAGGATCTGGAGCTGGTCAGCACCTACTGCACACGCAGTCTGTTGTGCTTGGACCCGTTGCAATACGGACTCCTTCGCAAGGTCTACGATCACCGCCTGACCAAATATCCCTCACAGCGGGCGTTTGCCAAGGTTGACCAAAACATGATGTGGGAAGGGCGAGAGATCATGTTCAACCGGTGGTCAAAACGCCATTGGGACAAACAAGATCCTCATTGGTCGTGGGCGTGTATAACCTACGTCGGCGACTTTGTGGGAGCCCGCTTCGAATTCCCCCAGCTCAAACTGCGGCTTTGTCTCTCTCCGGGCGATGTAGTGTTCTTCCGAGGGCGGGACCTCCTGCATGAGGTCCCTCGTTGGGTCTCCGGTCAACGCCACTTTCTGGTACACTTTACTCATGAGGCTCTGTGGAAGGACGCCCGGATCCCATGCCGCTCCAGCCCCGCTGTTCCTCCTGTTCGTGCGCTGTAGCGCACGCTCTACCGTTCCTCTGTAATCACAGACAGTTATTGCATGTTATAAACCAATGCTATCCAGTATCTCCGGCCATTGGGGCCATATGACCGGGTCAAACTGCTCCAAGAGCGGTCGGATAGACTGTAATGCCAGCGGTCAGCCTCGGGGTACGTTAGGGCTGGCTAGGGTGCACGTACGATGGTGTAATCCACCCGGTCGTCAGAGAGAGATATGTCAGCCTGCGTTAGCTTGAATACTACGCGCAAATCTTCCTCGTCCTTATCTTCCTTCGTCCGATGAGCTTGAGAGCCCGACTTCCTGGTACCACTTCTCATCTTGTCCTGATACTGTTGGTAAGCCGCGCAAACCAGGCGCTCGCAATCTCGGCTCATCCGCGCATACATGTCCGCTTTCTCTAGAGCGTAGGCGGTGGCTCCCTTGGATTGGTACAAAGGAAGAGCCTCGGCGTGTTGGCGATAGAGACTAGCTGCGAAGTTGAGGCCTTGTCTATGAGCCCTAGATTCGGCGAGAAGTAGGTTGATCTCTTCATCCGTACGGGTCTTGGCCGCACGCGCTCTAAACCAATCCACGCGAAGGGCTGGGAAAAGGATGGTCAATGTAGTGGCTTGGGTAGGATGTCTAGGTCGACCTACTCTCTTCCTCCCAAACGTCATGTGTCTGTTCGTTAGCTGCGGGCGGTCCGTGAACGCGAAATATCCAGGGTAGAGTTCGACGGCTATCTCCCAGATTGCGTAGCTTGGTCAAACCGGACATCTGCAGATCTTTGGTGGAATCGATCCGCCTCAGATGGGCGGGAACGGACAAGGGCGCATCGTGCTCTCCCAGAGTTCCGGCCAGCGAGGACAGGGTGTCGAAGTTGCAGTTGTAGATGGATGCCAGCAGCACACTTCGCCCGCGAACCAACTTGATATTGTCCTGACTGCGAAGGTTGTCCTTGGTACCTCTCGCGTTGCGGTCCTTGTCGGCGATCAGCGCGGCGGTCTTCCGGACGGACATACGGATGGCGGACAGTAGGTCGTAAGCGTGTCCCAGACGGAGGTCGTACTCGCACTTCGCTATGTGGGATAATTGCGCGTCTTGCATAGCTTCTTCAGACAGCGAAGAAGGCAGAGGTATGGGCGCAAGCTCCGGACCGTCCTGTGGGGCGTCTTCGTCATTAAGGTCCTCTTCCAACAAGTCGGCTTCATCCAGCTGGGGCACGCCGGATAGCTCGAAAATGGGGGCTAAAGTCTGGGCCTCGTCGGTGTACCATCGCTGCAGCTTGGCGCGGAACTGCCGACGAGCACTTCCTAGAGTAGACACCCGATCCTCCGTTGTACCTTGTCCCGTGAGCGTTTTTCTCATCCGGGCTACTCGGTCGGCTAGCTCTGCTCTGTAGGAACCGCGTCAGATATCTGCAGCCCCGGCATGACTATAGAACACCCTCACTGTGCATACTCCAGCTCAATGCCGTTCTGTAGAGCAACCAGCATCTGCCCGTATCGCTCGGGAACAGGGGGCTGCCGGTCCGGCTCGCACCGTGTTTCAGGATCGGGGGCTTCCTGGACGCCTTGGGCCGGCGGATCGGAGGACTCCGCGGGGGGGGCAGCGCTCAATGGCGGATCGGTGGAGGTAGGAGCAGTTGGTCTCTTCCTTTTCTTGCCGGACGCGCGGGTTGGCTTCTTCTTCTTCCTAGGTTTGACCGCCGGCACAGGTCCCATAATGTCCTCTAGAAACTGGGATGACAGGCCTACGGCCTTCTTCATCAACTGATCTAGCGCCTTACCCTTGCTGGGCACTAACGTATTACGGTTGTCAATACACCGCTGAGCATAGGTTGCAATCTCACATACCATGAGTGTCGTCCAGGGCGTACACGCTGGGCACATTGCGCTTCCGACGTTCGGGATAGCTCAGCGGCGTAGGGGCAGCATCGTCGATGTCTAATGCTGACCATTTGGTGATAAGCGCAGGCCCCGCCTCTTTCGTCAGCGTGCCTAGGTCGAGGGTTTGTGACGCTTGGACTGGCAGCTTCTCCCTCAGCTTGCGAGCGATCAGTTTGCCTAGGAGAGAACATCAGATAACTCCCAACCTGCCCAGTATAAGGATCAATCTGTGTACCTCGCCCTTCGTTCTTCCTCCAGTTCCAGCTGTTGAAGTAGTCGTTTAAGGCGTCCAAACGAGCTCCGCCGTTCATTTCGCGTGTGGAGAGTCCAACGGAGTTATGCTCGGCCCAGAGTGCCTCCACGCTCTCTCCGTTGGAGTGGCCGGTGCCTTGCTTGTAGCAGAGGGCGTACTCGCACTGGCAGGACTCTTTATGCGCTAACATATGGAGTTGGGGCAGTAGGATCCTCAGGCGCTGGACCACGTCGTAAAGATCGGGGGGAAGATTCCATTCTTTCCATCGCGACAAGATGCCAGCTATGTAGGAACAGCCCACATCGTAAGTGAGGATCCATTCCAATAGCTTACTAACGCTCTCCAACGCGCCGGACATGGCCAGGTCTACGAGGGCAAATCTGGAAGTAGATGACCATTGGGCGTCAACGTGGCGTCGCGGAGAATGGGGCGGAGGCAAACACATACTGCTCGCCTGCCGGCAAATTAACAACTGCGCGAGAGATGAAACATCCGTGACGAATGCAGGTCACGGCCACCACGCCACTTATATCCAGGAAGCGAAACTTGCCCGTGCGCTGAGATCGCGTGACCTTGAAACCGGAGCAAGTCTCCACCTGAGGGCGCAGCATACTGAATCAGTAAAGGCGTACAATACATGCCACCAGATACGTACTACTTTCGCGGTATCCTTGGGATACTTCTCAATGAATCCATCCAGTTTCTTGATGTCTTGGAAGAAACCGTTCTCGCCGACTAGACTATAGTCGGTATCGTCTCCAGGCTTGGTCTTCTTCTGAAGGCTATGGTTGCCGTCGGCTCCAAAGAAAGCCCGATATATGTAGCTAGACAAATGTATGTTTGTAATCAGTGGTCCTCTTATTGCCACACACTGAAGAAGAAACAGTACTGACCGTAGCTCGGGTTTCTCCTTGTCCCAGTCCGGGGGAAGGTTGACGCCAGGCCAGGGACAGGCGAAGCAAGGCACTGTGAGCAGTCTGGGATCGCGATTAGGATACACCACACCGTGGCATTGTCCCGCCCGCTTGAACATCTTGAGGAAACGCCAGATGCGACAAGCGAACATGAACTCGCGATAGCGGTCCTGCAGGGGCGCGTTAATTACATTGAGGAAGGTAGTGATGGCAAACTTACCGTCACTGTAGCTTCATCGGAATTATTCGTTCGACGCCGTAGTTTCTTGATGTAATCGTACGCCGATTTCTTGGATGCCAGAGCGTCTTCATGACAGTCTTCTAAAACTTCGAACGTGAATGCGCTCGCCGGCTGGTCCCAGGTGGCTGGGAAAAGATCAACTCTCAACAGTTGTTCAGGTAGGTCTGGCCGCTGTGCGCAATGACATTCTTCGATATTCAGTTCGTGGATGCCATTGATGTGGGTGACGACTAAAGGAGTTGGCTGGCTGACCGTGGGGGCCTGTGGACATCGCTGACCTCGGTGAGCTAAGTGGTAGACGTAGCCCAGATGGCTGAGATCCCGTCGCGCGAAGTACGAGCCCGTCCATTCCTCGATCCAGTGGAAAGGATGATGCACGTGAGTTTCCAGGAGACAGTCCCGACATAGCGCGAGGCTTTGAGCGCACTCTCGACATCAATAGATGGCCGCGCGCCGGTTACACCGCTCGCACGGCCCGGGGATGGCGTCGTCGGCTTCTCTGCCCAGCAGCCATCTCAAAATAACTGCGAAATGGGAGGCTGCCGAGTCGAGCTTGAATCCGGCAGTCTTCTGGGATGGAGGTTACTCCGTTGAGACCAACATTGCGGAAACCTGATGCAAACTGGAGGTGCTTACCTTAGATTTGGGTGCAGTTTTTGCACCTGGCGCGTCGGACTGTTCGGGGCAGGACGGACGGCCTGATTCAGTGGGCATTGGGTTGGATTGGAGAGGGGGACCCGGTTGTGCATCGGAGAGGTGCGGCGCGGCGGGTGACGGACCGGGACTTGAAGGTCGAGCGGATGAAGGAATAGCGGCGGTGGCATAGTGGGAGAGGGGATGAGGGGATTCCAGTGGGTCATTTGATAGACTGCAGGTCCCGCTTGTGGATGCTAGTGGGTCAATGGTTGGTTCTTCGATGCGACGCTTTTTGGCAGGGGGTTCGCCGGAGGTGACCTCAAGGTAGCTGTCAGCCACGCGGAGGTTGGTAGGAGTGGCGGCGTAATATTTCACCGTTGTGATATGACAGCCGGGGGTGGATCCCATGGACGGAATGCGCGTAATTTTGAACTTGGGTCCACGAACGCGTGGACGTCGCCCACTTCCGCTAGACATGCCCTTGTCTGATGACCTGTCGTGGAGGGACAGCTGGAAGAGCGTGGTGCGGCCTCATAAGACCATGTCCAAAGTAGAACATGCATATACTTACCAATAATAGAGATGCGGCGATAGAGACTAGCCCAGAGACGACGTGCGTTGTGGTGCAGAGGAGAGTTGGGCGCACCTCGGCTAATCGCAAGCTCAGACGCCCCACATCCGATGGGGCAGCCGGCGCTACTAGTCCAATTTACCTACAATACAGCTATTCATTCAGTCTCTATATGACAACGTGGTACAAGGGCAACATGCTAGTAGCAGGGTCCGAGTAGACTGCAGTGGCAGTACGAAAGTGCTATCTGGGACCCGACGGGAGCAAATGCGGGACAATAGGCGCCCGGCCTGCAGCGGCAAAGAAAGCCTGGGTGTAGAAAGACGCCAAGCCGTACTCGTACTGCTCTATGATGTCCGAAGAATCTGATCCGCGCAGCAGGGGCGCCCCATCCAAATCCTCCGGGAAATCAGGCCAATCCCGAAGGACTTCGCGGAAGGCGTTGAGGCTGTTGACACGCCGTTGGGGCAGAGGGGAGAAGAGACCAAACTCGTCACTACGGGGTAGATAGGCAAGCTGTCGTATGCCGTGATGAGGAAAGACAGCTCCCAGGAAGTCTTCTCGTAGAGCTTGATCTAAAGGATTGTGGAGCCGACGGAAGTGGCGATCCAAAGCCCAGAATTCGTTTCGGAATGCCAACTCGTGGAGCTCCCAAATGACGAGCGAACAGAGTTGGTCGGGGCACTCCGTGAACGTGTATTGGTGCCACTTGACAGGACCACAGTCGGCACAGTTGAAGTCTTCCTCTGCCAGGACCGCCCCGAACACTTGTTTGATCTCCATGTACCGTTGGCCATTCTTGGTCAGGGAGGATGGATCGTCGGGAATGCCGTTTAGAAAGAGACGCCAGGTCTGGCTCGAAACGCGTAGACTGTCGGCATGAGGGTGGCGGAGGACGTAGAGCCACACTGGACATGCGCGAACCCAGTTGGTTACGTATCGTCGCTGCCGATGGCGGTCGTGCGAACCCAAGACTAACGCTGGTTCTGGGACCCAGTACGCCCAACGCTGCTCAGCAGGACCAGCGGGTTGAGAGCGATCGACAGACAGCAGCGCTTGACTCCAGCTGGGAATTGGGGGAGGCATCCAAGGATGTTCAAAGTCGGCGAACTTGTCTCGACCTCGTAATTGTGAAGGATGGGGAGGGGGCGGGGCGCGGAGGTGTACTGGCTTGACTACGTACAAGTCAGCTGGAGCTCTGTTTGGAAAAGAGACTACTCACATGTACGGGCCCACCGATGCCGTTCCGGGGTTTGGCGCCGCGTGACTGGAGTCGTGGACCGCTGACAAGAACCGTCAGAGGAGGCAGACGACGGGAGGCGTGACAACTCGTGATAAGTGTGAGCAGACCGAAGGGTAACTTCTAGGTGACGGTCTCCTACCAACCCTTCGTAGAGAGGGGTACCCAAGGCGTGACCTTGGAGTGACGTTTCCGCGGGATGGAGGAAGGGAACATACTGGTCCACCTGAATGCTGGGGGCAATCAAAGGACGCTGACGCACAAACCAGACCGGCAGTCCGACGGACATGAATGACTGCACTACCGAAGGATCGGTGGTCCACGCTCCTAATAGATCCAGCTGAGCGGGGCGCAACTCGGGAATAGTATCCTGGGCCGGCATATTGAGATAACACCGTCGAAATTGCATGACGGCCGCGCAAATCAGCCAATGCCTCTGGAATTGGGCCACCTGCACCAGCTGATCTGCAAACGTGGCCGGCATGAGGCGCAGGCGGGCCGAGGCCTGGCGCATAGCGCATTCATGTGCCTGAAGCACAACTGTGTCCTCGGCCGCCGCGTGGGATCGAAGAAACGCCCTCACATCAGAGGACATGCTGTGGCCGAGGGAAACCAAAGGTTCCACGACTGTGGGCGATAGAAGACCGAAGTGCCGGGCGGGAAGACCAGCCAGAGGACAGAAATCTTGACCTGCCGGCCTTTTCCAGAGGAGAGAGTGGGGATGTGGCGGGTGGACCTCCTTCGGCACGGCAGCAAGAAACGCATATCGTGCAGAGTGGACTTGGGGCCAGAGGATAGGATCGTTACGTCCGTAGAAGCCGTCGCGAAATAGGGTCACGGAGACGCGTCCTGTGAGATAGCCAAATAAGACGCTGAACTGCAGTTTACGAGAAGACTTCAACATACCTGGGTTGATATGGGGAACATAGTCCGCATTCGGGGAAGTAACGAGGAATGTGCCGTCCGCAGACATGGCTCCGACACGTCCATCGACAAAAGTGTAATCTGACATCTGCTCCAAAATGGCTGATCAGTTTAAAAGCGTAGAAGAATGGCAATGAGAGGAAAACATCTCTCACCGGGGCGGAGTCAACGTTAACCTATCCTTGAGAGATGCTACTAATTTGTAGCGCGCCAGCGGGTCCTGCCGACGCCGACCAAATGTGCACCACTAGATATAGGTATTGAACGCTAGTGAACATCTCGTCAGCGCGTTGCACAAGGATCGAGCAAGTGAGAAACAGACCACGGGACATATGCGATTGCAGGCGTGGCGGAGGACGTTCAAGTTGAGAAGGATTAAGCGACTGTAATGCCGAGGTGGCGTTGACGCCGCGCGAGCGCCCCACGACAAGCGCACATGTTCGATTTGGCCGCTGCGCCCCTTCGCTGTCAAAGACCATCACCCACCTTGCTAGGGCCAATCAACTGCACCGCGCTCGTCGGTGTTTTTTCGTCACGGTGACAATTCCCTTGCATGCTCGCGCTCATGTCAAGCAGGAAGACTGACATAGCTACACCTAAAACCTGCACAGGCCGCGCCCGGGGCCCGCGAGGCGGTCGATGACTGTGCGTCCCGACCGTAGCCACTCCGTTCACAAATACGGGAGTGTTGGTAGCCTCGTGTATGTTTTTGCACAACCTGTCGGTGTCCGAGGCGGCATGTAGAGCCGTGAGCATGTGATGGCGCGATACCAAATTGAGCATGTGCGCCCTGCCCTCAGACATTGGACTGGGGCGCCTACATTTCTTCCGCCCTCCCGCGCACCTCATGAAACAGGGGAAATTGGACTCCGACATGTATGTTCCGCGGCAGCCCACCGCGTGTCGCTACCAACCCATCGGCCGCGGACGAGACTTGGAGTGGACGTCTCCAGTGTCGGTCTCACCGTAGTTTCCCCCACCCACCTTGTTTCTAAGACCTGCCCTGCGCAAGTGGACCAACCGTCCTTCACTCCGCCGCTCATTACCATTTTGCTCTCCCTCTCCCTCGATATTGCACACACCATGCCTGCAGACTCCCGCGTCCGCCAGATCGTCTTGGCCCGAGCGCCGCCTCGTCACAAGCTGCGCACCGCGGTGGGAACCTGTCTCAACGTTGGGCGGCACAAGTCGAGGCATACGTACACGATCTCGTTAGGAGGTGCAACGCGTCATAGCGTGGGGATGGTGTTAGAGATTGTACGTCGTGGGCGGGATTCTGTCGCGTTCTACGGACTAACGTAGATGTGTTGCAGTGCACCAGTGCCGCTGACCACAAGTGTCAACGCCACCTCCGCACTTTGCGTCTACAAATGCCGGACGACCAGAGGGTCATGGCCCTCATCGAGATCGCGTCTCTGACGCCGCCTCCGTATCAGGACGAGGCGTTTGTCGATTGGTGCTACCAGTCCGCTGTGGACATGGGTAGCCGGTCCCAGATAGCGAGGGCCTCCGTACCGGAGGGTCGGAGTGCAGACGACGTGTCCAATAGTGGGATGGAACTGGGAATGAGCCGCCGCGACGTTGCCCAGCAAGTTAACGTCCGCATCTACGTTTATCATACGGTGAGCACTTCCCTACAAATACGAGGCGTGAGCAGCGTACCCACACGAGCACAGAACAGCGTCGGCCCTCATCCCATCGACTGCGTGGGTGTCCGCCGAGGGGTCTGGGTCAGATACGTCCTGCGACAGGATGTGGTGTTGCAAGTCTTAGGCATCCACGCCAAGGATCGAGCCTCGCTAGCTCGCTACGAAGTCTACGAACCTCGTCTGCGGAGCTGGACGAAGTCCGTAGCTCCATCGCAACCACTGACGTTACTCCCCGGGCAAGGCCTCATCTACCGGGACGGTCATGTCACCCGAACGCCCCGGCTGGAAGAGTACGTCTCCAAGACCGCGGCACCAACTAGCCGACCCCAACCGGAGCGTCCGGCCCCAGCTCACCTAGCGTCCACCTCCCTTCATCACGACCGACCGCAGACCAGGCAGCTGAAGCGGTCCTCGAAACCACGCCCAATCAAGGCAGACCCAGGCGAAGTACTCGAGTTGACAGACTCGGAGGACGACAAGCCGTCTAAGAAAGGCCGGCACGTGAAGACCGAGCAAGAGACTAAGACCATCGGTCAAGGCATTCGGACTGACCCATGGATCATCGTGGAGTAGGGTGCCGTAAGGTCGACAGGGCCGTGCGGGGGACGTCTTAGCTCCCCGTATGTTGAACGTGTCATGGTTTCGTGCTCGTTATCGAGCCCTTCCTCGTTTTTTCTGCTTCCAACCCAGCGTGACTCGTCTTGTGCTTTAATTCTACGCGTAGTTGGCCCATACCCCCTACCACCTAGAACTAATTTCCCCTCGATTTGGCACCGAACTCATTCGTTACTCTACGCGCACTCTCTACGACTGCCTATCACTAGCTCCCGGACCATACTAGATAGTCTACTAGTAGGCCGTTGTACACGCTCCCTACTACTTACACGCGACGGCCCAATAACTAATGATCTATACACGAGACTTAACAATAGTGGTACTACCACGATAGCGACACCGAACTGTGTGTTCTGCACAGAGGATGCCGGAACTGCGGTGCTGACGCGGGAGACTAGCCTCTTGTAGCGGAGATCAGCTAGCGAGCGTGCACCCTGGCGCCAGGCAGGCGTCAATATCCTACAATCCCCCTCTCTTATCCACCACGATGCCCTCTGTCGACCTCGACGCCTTCATACACAGACACAGAGGGATCCGTGTACTGCTGCGAGCCCGAGTGCAGGCGTATCAAAGCGTTTCCCCCGGAGACAGGGACATGTGGCTGGCCCGCTTGCTCGGTTTGCTATTGGACCTCTACGTGCACGAGATGAGAGAGACGGGAGCACGTTTAGGAGAGTGGAGACTGGTGAGTGACATAAAACCCGGGGCTGACACACTCTGACCTGGACCATTAGGCCATCTCCTACTACTTCTACGTCCGATCTCGTCGCACCAGGGCCGTAGGGGCAGGCACGAGAACGTGAGTCTACTGGATACAAAGGGAGAACACCGGGATGAGAAGAGAGAGTAGAGAAGGAGAAGGATGGGTGGGACAGCATAGCCCGGTAGATGAGGGCGTGGGGGCAATTGAGGGAGCAGAGTGACGGTCGCGACGGGATGCTATTGAGTGGCGCTGGGAGCTTGGGTCCAGATGGTCGTCTGGAGAAATAAATGTGCGCTTCCAGCAGATAAGACTCGTAAGACCACCGAAAGAGACTGCTTGTCATTCGCAAGGTGGATTGGGCACGAGGAGCAGCGATAGGCCCAACCGGACAAACGCACGAACGCGACGCGCCCTGAGCGCCTAATATCCGCGCGTTCCTTTCCTCGTCCACCACCTCACTGCGCGAAGGCCTCGTCGCCGTGGGCATATTCACCGCTGCTGGCCACGGTGCAATTACTGGTATGTGATATTAACGCCATGTGTACTGGACGGCGGGTTGACGGTGACGCCGAAGGCGTAATGCAAACCCCGACGGGCTCTTCTGCTCAAGAATCGGCGACCACCGACGGTGCCGACAACGCCAGCCGTAGCTCGCCCACACCGTCATCCTCATCTCCCTCGACTACTCAGCAAGCCTTAGCTACTGCTACCACCCTCCCCCAGAACCCCACACCAAGCGCTGGGGAAGCCGGCTCTGAGTCGTCCAGCCACGCGTTGACGTCGTCCACCTCCGGGACCGGAAGAAGGCCCAGAATCCAATGGACCAACTTCCCCAAGACTCACAAGTGGTTGTCCGACCAAATGCCGGAGTACCAGACGTTAACACGTGTCAAAAGTGTCCGCCACCAATGGTTCAAGAAGATTACTACCGGGTTAGAAGCCAACGCCGCCCTCCTCGGGCCGCTCGCCCAGAAATATACACTGGGAGACATTCGAGCTGTACGTGCCACGCTGGGCTTGTAGTTCGTGTATCGACTGACCGGCACCCAATCAGGCGGTGCCCGTATTCTTCAAGAACAATAGTAAACGACTGGCGGGAGGGACAGCGAAGACGCGCCCCGTGACCAGCGGCAAGAATCCCCTATGGAGTATGTTCACAAAGCGCAAGCCAGCTGCAAGTCGCCTGTGGGCCTCTGCCAATCTGGAACTAGTCGAGGCCAAGGCGGGCAGTAACGACATCGGCGACCGGTCTTGGGCTACCGGAGAGTTGTTCGCGCAGTTGCCCGAAACCGAGCAGAAAGTGTGGCTTGCGAAAGCTGACGAGATCAGCAAGGGCAAGGACGGCCAATGGGAACAGTAGGTTACCGCACCTCTTTCTACCACGCTCCACCTGACTGTTCTATGACTTGCAACAGCAACCAGATGAAGGCGACGGAGGTGACAGGATCCTATCTGGGAAGCATCATTGGGATGGGTGCCAAACAAGCCGGCATGTGCGTTTTCAATCTTCGCGCCGCCTATCTGACCGGAGAAGGGAAGCGTCTCATGGAGGAGTAGGTGTCCAACATATTACCACTGGGTCAATGTGTTTACGTACCTCTTCACAGGATATCCGTCACGTTCGACGAGGACATGGAGACTTTTGCCGAGTTTGAAGGAGGATACCCGAAGGACGAGCTGGGGAGATTTGGTCGTTGGGCTGAAATAGCGCTGAGTGAGTGTTCTCTGCGATATCTTGTGGACGAAGGGGCACGATATCTGACAGCGTGGAACGATGGTAGGGGGAGAGGATGCCAACTTGGACGAGGCTTTTCAAGGACGCGACGAGGATGACGTGCTGCTGGACATGGACGGACGAGCTCGTCTTCCGGAGTATACCGGGACTGGACAGCAAGGGGTGGGCTGGCTTCGCCGGGTGATCGCTTCGTTCTTGCGCTATCATTGGAGTGAGTGAATACCGGATCTGGGTGCGCTGGATTGCCCTATTGACCAAGACCCCAGCACAGGCACACGGAGAGGCAGCCATGATATGGGCAGCAATCTGTGCTTGCCCAGAGAGATACGTGGAGCCGACCTGGATCGTCGCCGTGCGCATGCCACCGGAGTCCCTCGGACTGTGGGAGGCGTTGGAAGTATTCAAGAAACTCGACGACGCCATTCCCACTGCCAACGGCTTCAAGTTCCGCAAGGCGTCCACCGTTGTACCACCAACCCCTCGACGCCGCATTGTGTCGGATATCTGCACCCCAACGCGGAAACACCAACCTTCTACCTCGCATTCAACGGCTACAACGCGAGCTTCGTCGCCGACCACACCGAGTATACATGAAGGTTCCTGGGGAGCTGGTGCTCAGCCTCTTAGTGACGACAGCGAAATCCCTCACAGGGAGTGCCAAGTTCGCGAGAGGGGGCCGGGGCTCTTGAGCGGGCGATTCAGCATGCACTATGTCTCTCAGCCCAACAGCTCTACTCCAGCCCTGACCTCAATATTGGAGGAGATGGACAACGACACCCATTCTCACCAGGCCGCTCCTGCCTTACTTCCGGAGTCAGCCCGGCCGGCCGGCGGCAGGGAAACGAACGCGACGCCTGCGACCGCGAGCGAGGACCCCGCGCGCTCGGCGGCGACCGAGAACATCGGTCCCGCCTCCTCGACGAACACGACGCCTGCGACCGCGAACGTGGATCCCGCGCGCTCAGCGGCGACCGAGAACGTCGGTCCCGCCTCCTCGACGAACACGACTCCTGCGACCGCGAGCGAGGACCCCGCGCGCTCGGCGGCGACCGAGAACGTCGGTCCCGCCTCCTCGACGAACACGGTGAGCGTGGAACGAACGGGCTCGGCTGCGGGGCCAACTGCGCCTGCGACCTCTGGGACAATGCCCCTCATCACGCCCGCCCACGCAGAGGTGTCAGGGGAGGATGCAGCATCCATCACTGCGATGGGCGAGCGGGCCATGGACGACCCAGAGGATGCCCCGGCCTCTGGTCAGACAAGGGCGAGAGGTGGGGGGAAGGCCGGCAGTCGAGGTCGAGGTCGAGGTCGAGGTCGAGGTCGAGGTCGAGGTCGAACCGCAGGAACTGGAGGGACGACGCGCAAATCGGAGAGAGTGGCCGCCCAGCATATCCAGAATGTGACGCCATCCCCACCCTCGACGATGGCAGCGCCGGGCGCGGCCGTGGAGTCAACCGGCGCGGAGGGCAACTCGGAGATCCCGGGGGAGAACCACAACAAGCAGAAGGCAGACGAGGCCCCGGACGTGGGTCGCCCCCTGAAAATCAGGCTAATTGTCAGATCTCCATCGCCGCCGCCGCCGGTTTCAACACGGTCCACCCGCTCTTCGACCCGGCGAGCTGAAGGCCGCCAGTAGTTTTTCGCCGGCGGCAGGAGCGTATAGCCCACGCACACCAATACCATTGCACTGAACATTACTTACCAACATCATCTGGCAGGCGCGGATAATCGCATTCCTTACATAGTTCCATTCCCTACATAATCATACTCCAGATGATCCTGCATCCGCAGATAATCTCGTCCCTTAGATATTGAGTCACCACGCCTACATGATCCCACACCCCATCACGCGCTTCATGACTTCCCATGCAGATGATCCTTGCTGTCGAGATTATCTCATGCTTCAAAGTAGGATGACTGCGCCCTCTTAATCCCCGGTAAAGATAATCTGTCCCTATAGTTTATCGTAGTAGCGTTGTTAATCCGTCTAGACAAATATATGATGCTGACGATTATGTTGGTCTTGAGATGATCCTAGCTGTGGGGATTATCTTTAGGCAACTTTAATCCCGACGGCGACGACGACGACTAGAGCGACGACGAGGAAAAGAACACGCAGACGCCGAGGGGCAGCCCAACTATGACATGACTTGATCCTCAGGATTAACATACTTAATTACAGGCTGAGATTATCTGGACCGTGTTGTAGTTACTGTCAAAAGATCATCCAGGTCAACTGAAACTGGTGACAGACAGCATGATGCAGCTAAATGCACAAGTGATATACAACTTACAACGCCATGGTATCGATGGAGCGGGATTCCAGTGCGTAGAAGTAGGCTTTATCAATTGAATGGACGTTGCTGTTCGTTCAGAGAAGAAGGGAAGCGGGGTGATGGGGATATTGAGCGCGCTGGTGGATCTCGATGGATATGGTTGCGCCGTTGGTGCGTCTGCCCGCATTCCGAGCCGTAGGGGTCCAATGTGAAGGGCGTAAGGGTCAACTGGTCAGGCATACTGAGCAGTGGTAGCTTACGCCGCCTCCTGGGCAACAACGGGTGCGGAATGGAGGCAATCACTACAGAAACAATAAAAGGAATGTTAAAAATCATTGGTGTGTGAGAGGATAGTACACAAGAGTCAAGACATAGAGAGACTAAGAGATCACATACCGGAGGGCACTGTGCAATGTATCAAAGCTAGTCAAGCGGTCTTGGGGCGGCAATTGTGCTTCTTCAGGCAATTGCTGCGCCCATAGCTCCGATGGCATCTCTCACATATATATCGCTTTGGTACATGTCTGGGATCATGCTTCTTCCGGATGTGATCTGTCAGGTTCTTTAGCCAGGTGTAAGGACCGCCTGCATCATGTAGCTGGTGAGCAATATCGATTATCAAAGACCATGAAAGCGGCACGTAGCTACATACCTTCACAGTACTCGCAATACCAGGCTGGAACACACCGGCCCTTCTTGTTTATGATCATGGTACATGGCGGGGAGAAGCGGCCAGGGCCAGTGCCCCGGTGGTTAGTCCTTTGGAATGTGAGCGGAGAGTCGTGTTGACTGAGGGGAGGGGGATGATGTCGGTGCTCGTCTGTGTCATCGTTGACGTCGTAGTACCCGGTTGGGGTTGGAGAGTCCAGCCCAGCTCCGTGGTCCGTTTGCGTGGACGCGGCTGGCTCTGGTATGGTGGAGTGGGAATAATATTCAGTGAATCCAGTGTCTTGAGTCGTCACGAGTGTGAGAGTGGGGTCGGTTGATTGATGGTACTGCGGAGCTGTCTGATGAGACATACTTTGTAGGTGCTGAGCTGAGCTGGCCGTGTGGAGGTCGTCTGCCAGAGACAATGACCGATGACTGGACTGAAACCCATCCGAAGCAATTGGAGGCTCGGAAGATGAGTTGTGACTCTGAGCAAAATCCCAGAGGGAAGGGAAGCGACCGGTCGCAGGGAGGGAACGTGTGTTGTCTACCGGAGACAACGATGAAAACCAAGGAGGTGAGGGTGCCGGCGCATTGAAGTTGACGCTGGCCGGGGAAGGCATACTCTCTGGGTACGCCGTGAGAGGGAGTACGGGAGAATGCGATGCGACGCTTGGATAATGGGAGCACCAGCCCGTGTGTGCGACGAAAGAGCCCCCTCGGAGCTGGAGAGGTATGCTCTCACATGTCACGGTGTGGCCACGGTCCCCCCGGGCAAGGGTATCAAGCAACAGAGGGCTTGATACAATGGGGATGTACGGGTCTGAGTACAATCCGTGGACACCATCTGAGGTACTTCCAGGTCCGACGTTAGAACCCAGTGAGTGAATGTCGGCAGGGATGACGTTTGGTGGGCGCGGACAATAATCGTCTCCGAAGCCTGTGTCATGCGAGGGGTCGTTGTCATAGTACATGGTGAACGATGTGCTGTGGTGAGAAGACAACGAGGAGGACTACCTCGAGGAGAGGACTCTGTCGCATCAACATATATATCTTCCTGACCTACACTCGTCTAGGGCGGCGATGAAGACACAGCTTCCGGGGCGTCTATACGACAAGTACAGGTCATATGCGGCTTCTCCGCATACGGCGGCGCTCCCGCATCCTGATCGAAGCCGTCAATAAGCCTGCGGCGTGTCCACGGCTGCATCGAATATCGTCTGCGTCGTTGACGGCCGCAGCCCGGGGTCTTTATGAGAAAGAGTAGCCTCAACTTTGCACTACGAAGCGAGATGGCGTACCTTTGGGGCATCTCTAAAGCGAAGCTAAGACATAGGGAGATGGTCACGCCTTGTATTGCAAACTGGACCTGTTAGTTGTATTTACATATACGGCCTTCTGCCGCCACATACCTGGAGAAGTACAAGGTACGGACACATGTGATGGAACGTCTTCCATGTACCACTGCGACGAGACCGACAACATCCAGTTTGTAACCTACTGACCTATGAGCGAACGGGTCAGCGCCCGTGGATGGATGGAAGATTCCCAAGGCAAGGATTACCGGTCAGAGCGATACTGCTGTAGCAAACCTCTCAGGGTCTTCGAGAGCCGATACTCAGACGCACAGGATAGGTAACACACGACAGCGTACCGTGGCTGATGTTTCAGACGCAATGAGATTATACCTCAAAGCACTTGATGTTTCAATCATGGGCTAAATTGAGACCTGCTGGAGTTCTGAGACGTTATCGAGGAGGAAGAGGAGGGTAGTTTTAGCCGCTCAGACCCGCTTCACGCGAGTGGCAGCAATGACAGATTACTAGATTGGTCATTGCACAGCCCGTTGAGGTAATTGGCCACGAGAAGGTGCCCCATGGCATAAACTTGATCCAAGCGCAAAGAGACGACCGTCAAGGAGGCAGATATTTTAGTCAATTTGCCGCACTCCGGCACCAAGGGTAACCGAAAGGTACGCCTCGACAATGTTGCAGAGTCCAAACTGTCACAAGGGAAGCGTAGGCGGGTCGAATTCATACAAGCGCAGGATTTACAGAGAGGGGAATCCCCATGCTAACGCCGTCAAATACATTCGAAGTGAGGCCCCCAACCGCATTGGTACGCATCAAGGTTAGTCACTAATACGCCAAGGCAGTGCGCGCGATCCTGCCTCCGCGGTTGCTGGCCGTGACCGTCTCCTCGCCCACAGTGGTAAGGAATGTGCGCGTCCGCGTCGTGGTCAGGGTAGTCGTAGAGGTGATGGTGCGCGTGCGCGGTGTGGTGATCGCTGTCGTCACCCGGGCGGTCGACGTGGGACGCGTAATAGTACTCGTCGTGGTGGTCACGACGATAGGGCCCCCAACAGTCTCGGTGACGGTGACGACCCCTCCGGCGTCGGTCGAGGTCTCCCCGTCTGTCGAGGAGTCGGTGGACGTATTGGTGTCAGTGTCAGTGTCGGTGACCGTGTCGGTGTCGGTGTCGGTGTCGGTGTCGGTCTCATCCTGCCGCTTCACGGAGCGGCCCGTGGGGACGGGGGCCTCGGTGATGGTGAAGTCGGTTGCGGTGACGGAGGGAAGGTAGGTCTCTGGGGCATTGTCAAGAGCCTGAGGCGATGAATACTCCGAAAACTCTGGGAGATAATGAGGACAAACTACGGCCGACATCGAGGACACACGTACCTTTCCCTTGAACTCCGAGAGACATGACAACGACGCTTGCGGCGAGAAGGAGCTTGGCCGGAGATCATGGCGAGTGAGATAGCGTGAAGATTGCCTATGTGTTGGTAAGGAGAGAGTGGGTGGGGGTGTTGAGACAGTCCTCCGTGGTCGTGCGTCTCTTATAGACCTCTTGCGCAAGCCTGTTGGAGCTAGGGATGTTGTGGCTTAAGTCAGGCTCTCGAAGTCAGCTATACACCGGGTCCAAGACGAGATGAGATGATCGAGGCAGCACGCGCCCAAGATATTGCGTCGCTGACGACAATTCGCACTCGCTAGGAGGTATCGCGGATGACGCCACCTCGAAGTTCGCTCTGAGCGATCAGGGGACGCTCACTGAGTACTGAGCGTTGACCGCTGACCTCTGACCTCCGGTTTTTTGCACCTCTTCGACAAGATCGCTGTATGGAATGCTTCAGCCATGTGGATTCCCGATCTAGATTAACGGGGACTCACGGAGGCAAACACGGAGGCAAACAAAGAGCAAACGCGGAGGCAAAAGAGGTAGCTCCGGCGGAGGCTTATTTGCAGGCCACCCATGGAGGCAAAATGAACGTAGGCGCAGGGACGGAAGCAAATCTGGAGAAAGAGATCGTGATCGAGACCGATCGCCCACGCGATCCCTCGGGGTTAAGGCCACGGTGAAGGTCGAGGCAGGCGCAGTCCGTGCCCATCGGGGAGAGTGACCAGGCGTCATCGTAGCGGAAGTCCAAATGCGGAGTGGGACCTCACGCTGTGCCGCGTTCTTGCGAATCTAGGGAGCTGAACCTCTATTCGTATCTCCTCAGTACTGCGTCAGCATGACCGAGTGGGGCATGGAAGAGACTATCATGGTGAAGTGGCGAACAGCGCCCACAATAGACAGTACGCACCGTATATAACCCGTGGCGGCGCACCCCTCCAGCCATTCACCAGTCTACTTCTACAACCATCCCGCTCCACCCCAATTAGCACCGCACTCGAAGCGCGATGTTCGCTCCCAAGATCACTGCTCTCGCTGCGCTGGCTGTCGTCGCGTCCGCCGGCGTTGGTGCCAGATGTGAGCAAATTACTCTTGCTTCGTGATGAACGTATTCACTCACTACCATGTAGTCGTGGTAACCGATTGCTCCATCGTCGATACGACGACCTTGAGCAGCTTCGTAACTGTCAACACCACCGTCACCAGCACTTCCAGCGCCTCCATAACCAACGCACCCCTGCCGGACTTTATCACCAAACGTCAGGACGACGGCGGTGACACGACCGACACCGACACCAGCACGGACACGGACACAGAGACGGACACGGATTCATCGACCGACTCGAATACGTCCACCGACACGAGCTCCGCGACGGAGTCGACCACGACCGTGACCGAGACCGGAGATCCCACGACGACCACTGTGACGCTCCGTACAACGACGACGCCGGTCACGACGAGCACTCGCGTCTCGTTCACGTACACGTACACGACCACTGCCGTCACCAAGACGCGCGGCGCGTTCACCACTATCACCGAGACGGACACGATCACCGTCCCGACGGTTACGCAGACTCCTGGGGGCACCAGGGCACCGCGCCCTACTCCCAGTGGGCGCCCTTAATCGATGAACACGCATCTGTATGATCATAATATGAGTGTAACGTCCATGTATCGATAGTTTGCTCCTTGCTCTTTTTGCGCCCTTCAATGTCTGCCAGCAATCCAATGCACCCTTGCATCGCCTGGCTTGCGCTTGTGATGATTTGTTATCAAAGCCCGGCGGCGCGGACGAAGAGACTCCTCTACCTTGTCCGACGTTAACACCACGTGCTTGAAAAACGCAGGTGAAGGCTCGCGGTCCCATACGGCGCAGGTTGAAACATACGTGGGTACGATTCGTAATGCAGCAACAATCGCAAACCCCCTCTGCAATACAATGCGCTAAGCGAGGTCCGGCGCCTGCGACCGATGCATACTAAGTGCGATCGACCATGACACGGTCGATGAGATCGATGGTGAGGTCCGTCAGGTTGAGTGTCTCAACGCCGCTGCCATTTGACGCTAGGCGAGTATCGAATGGTGCGTCATGACGAATTTGACTAGCGAGGAGGATGAACACGGAGTCACCATCTGTCATATAGGTAAATATGTTTCAGAAGGTGTGAGCGACAAGTACGGCTTCCGAGATCATGAGCCACGAAGTACACGGTCCAGCAGACCACCGACATCGTGAATTGATGCGGGATGACCACGCATCCAGGGCACATACAGTGGGCAGTGATCATGATGCATTACTTCCAGAGGCCAGAGGATCCTAAGACGCAGCCAATGAGGGTTTCCACCAGATCGTGAATTCAGGAAGCTCTTTCAGGACCAGCAGAAGCGACGACTATGGGAGGAAGGTGCGACAAGAACCGCCCGTGAATGCCAGCAACAGGCCGTCTCACTGCGCAGGGAAACTCGGAGCAATCGCTGAGGTAACTACATACCTTGAAGCTTCCAAACCCATCAGAACCCGCATACACCCTGCAGCATGACTTCATCCAGGCAGTCCGGGAGGGAATCCATCATATGAAGCGACAGAGATCGACGTCGTCCAGGGTGAGGAGCGCGGTCTTGACAAGTCACGAGATGAACTGGAGAGGAATAGTAGAAGTGTTAGCTATCGTCTGCAATACCCATAGGTACTAGATGAGAGGAGACTTACTGATACCCAGCAGGCTACTATGTACCGTCAGGGATTGAGTATCATTGCATAGGCCTACATGACTACATCACTGTCCCAGTCGACATGTGAGTGTCGTTGACCACGCCACGTCGCGGAGTTGGCGTTCGTTCAGTGGCCGTGACCTCAATGCGTAGCGCCAGGATGCAAAGGCAAGAGATGGTACGAGCTGAGTGCTGTATGCTTCGGGGGATGTTGAAGAATGTTGAGACGAGCGAGGTCGGGAGAACGGAGCAAAAACGGTGGGCGCTCACTAGCGCTCAACGTCAACCTGACGTCAACACGGTCCGAAGCCAGCCGAAGCCACAAGTTCGATCCCGGCGCACTGCGACGATACCTAACCAATAATACCCGACCACTACACCCTCGGCTGATTCGATCGAGAGATCCACTATGTCAAGTGATAGTTTCAAATGTGCTCTATGATGTGTTTGCATTTTGACCAAGACACGTGTATGGCAGTCAAGAAGAAGGTATCGAACAGAGTTGAACAGAGTATATGGGGCTCGGGGTCAATGCGAACGTACAAGTATATCGGCTACGGTACAGCGGGAACGAAGCGAAGCCAGGCTACAACGCGGCCCTAGTACGCAAGGGCAGTGCGCGCGACCCTGCCTCCGCGGTTGCTGGCCGTGACCGTCTCCTCGCCCACTGTGGTGAAGAACGTGCGCGTGCGTGTCGTGGTCAGGGTGGTCGTCGACGTGATGGTGCGCGTGCGCGGCGTAGTGATCGCTGTCGTGACACGGGCGGTCGAGGTCGGACGCGTGATGGTGTTCGTCGTAGTGGTCACGATGATGGGCCCACCAACGGTCTCAGTGACGGTGACGACCCCGCCGGCGTCGGTTGAAGTCTCGCCGTCAGTCGAGGAGTCGGTGGAGGTATCGGTGTCAGTGTCGGTGTCGGTGGCCGTGTCGGTGTCAGTGTCGGTCTCGTCTTGTCGCTTCGATGCGTGGCGGCGCGTGGCGACGGGGGCGTCCGTTATAGCGGTAAAGTCAGACACCGTTCCAGAGACTGGCTGGATGTATGTCTCCGTGACTCCGTCGGGGGACGGGTATGCGGAGTTGGACGGGAACTCCGCGAAGTTAGAGAAGACTGTAGAAAGATCAGACACGGCAAGTCGTGCGTATTGAAATAGCGCAGACCTTGTGCTTGAGCCCCGACAGAGAAGGCGAGGACACCCGCACATGTGATGAGCTTGGCAGAAATCATGATAATCTGACTGAAGTGAGCAGAGGGGTGGTGATGAGGATGCGGATGGAGATGCTACAGCAGCTTTCCGTCAACGGTTTATATATCCTGACCAGCCTACATTGGAGCTTCGAACTTGTGAAGAAAACAGGGCCGTAGATGAGCCATGCTCACTGCTCCCACATTCTCAGTCGGTGACTTGGTGGCCTATCTGCGCGGGCCGGATGCTCATAGGGCCACATGGATATTGCGTCACCAGCGGAAGACGAGGTTCTCCGGAGATTGTCGCCGACTAGGAGGCCAATGGACCGCGGAGATATGACTCGAAGGCTATCCAGTACTCATCCCCTGACCATAGCATTGGCCTTGTTTGAAGAAGCCGATCGTGACGCGCAACGAACCCTTCTTGCCATTAGCTCTAGAGCTAGCTGGCCTCATACCACGCAGAATCGCGCAATACGATGTCAGTCAAGGCGGGATCCCAATGATCGAGTAAGACTGACGGAGGCAATATCACGATCGAGCCCGTTCCGCGGCTTTGCCTCTGGGTCCACCAGCTTCATCTTAGATAGGTCTGGTGTTGAGTGCCCGGGTCCATCGGAGAAGCCGGAATCGACACGCCTGTGAGGGATCGAACCGAGATCACAGGCGGAATCGGAATCTGTCGAAATGCCTCCGCTACGGCATATGGACGGTATCTTCCGCTGAGGGTTCGCGCGGATACCCGTCCAGCGATCGGCATCTCCTCCGAACCAGCCCGCGTCGTCCACATTGTAGCGTTGCCGGCATGATCGAGGAGCATAAGCAGGTCCTTAGGGGAGGGGGGCGGTACGTGGCGCGGAGGCAAATCCGGGACGCGCCCTTGATGCTCGAAGGTGACGACTCCGAGTCGCCATCCACCATCGACGGCGATAGTAATGAACGGGGCGGGCGTTACCCCTGACTGCAGGTGGAATGGGACGTTAAGTCCGTGTGGTCACTAGAGACAAGATGAGTATATATGCGCTACATATCCTGGCAGGTATCCCTTAGCCCGCCGTCATTCAACCCTCTGCCGCACAATCACCTCAATACACAACATGTTCGCTCCCAAGATCTCTGCCCTCGCTGCCCTCGCCATCGCCGCATCTGCGGGCGTCGGAGGGAAAGGTGAGCCCTCCGCGCTCGAGGCGAGACAAAATCTGGACTCACCGTTGTCATCAGCCATTCCGCAAGATTTGGACTGCTCGGTGGCCTCGACTGTGACCTTCAGCAGCTTCATACCTGTCACCACCACCGTCACAAGCACTTCCATCGTCTCCATCACAGACGCACCCCAGCCGTCCCTTGTCACCAAACGTCAGGACGACGGCGGTGAGACAACGGACACCGACACCAGCACGGACACGGACACACAGACGGACACGGACTCATCGACCGACTCAAACACGTCCACCGACACGACCTCCGCGACGGAGTCGACCACGACCGTGACCGAGACAGGGGACCCGACCACGACCACCGTCACACTCCGCACGATGACGACACCAGTCACGACGAGCACCCGCGTCTCATTCACATACACGTACACGACCACGACTATCACCAAGACGCGCGGCGCGTTCACCACCATCACCGAGACCGACACGATCACTGTCCCGACGGTGACGCAAACTCCTGGAGGTACCAGGGCCCCGCGCCCTACTCCGAGCGGACGTGCCTAGATTTGCGAGTGGACATTTTCTCTTGTCTCGTAGCATCCCTTCTCTGTAGCTTGATTACAACTCGTGGGTTCTGTCTGTATCCCCCAATTCGCAATCGCACCCGTAACTCCTCGTCTTCCCGGTATTTCTCCTCGCTGTGGAAGATTCGAACACCAATCCATCATCGTTCGAACAACGACCCAGTAGCTCGGCCCCTGGGAGTTCTATAGCGGCAACGCAAATTCCCAACATGCCGTGTCCGTGACGTGCGCGTGAAGTTGGGAAAGAGATCCGTAACGCGCATTACATGCTATCCTCCATGTACCCGCACTAGAGTCGCTCCCATCATAGCCTCGAAGATGAACACGCACCTTTCCTATCCCAGCGCGCCCTGCCCACGAGTTGCTCAGCGTTGACTTTGCGTCAAATTCACCGCTTCCTGTAGAATGGGCCTGACGTAAAGCAAGATGTTGTGCTTGTGCATGGGCCTGAGCGCCGCGATTTGCGTTGAACCCGAGCACCTGTAGAGTCGATTGCCGCATCGCGCACCGATCTATAGAATGTGGTCAAAAGTACATACGCAAGCTGCGAGCGGTACACAACCTTGAGGCTAGGTCTCCTGGGAGGACGGTCGCATTACTGTACTTAGGGATTTCGGTTAACTCGGACCTTCTGCACAACATCAGCCAGTGGAAGCGGCCCATCGACGGGCAGAGTGAGCAGTAGCGACAATGTTTGAGGAGGAGGGGCGCAATATCGTTGTTATGACTGTGGCCACTCGGTAGGCACCGGTACTGAGGGTAAGGAAGCAGTTAGGGCGCGTCGCCGTCATGCACGGACGAGATGGAGTAGCACTCGAGAGTCTCAAGCAGGCGCCGGAAATAGCCGAAGTGCAAACGCAGCGCGGCTGAGATCGAGCCTGAGGCATGCCAATTTCGCTGCAGACTCGCCGTGGCATTCCAGAGAATAAGACGAGCGTATCAAGTGAGCATGGTCAAATGGACATGGATAATGTACATCGTGCAGAGTCACATCTAAGTACTAGCTATGGTACCGATAGGAACCGGTCGTGCATATCAGTTCGCGAGCGCGGTGCGAGCTGCGCGACCACCGCGGTTGCTTTGCGTGACGGTGGTCTCGCCCACCGTGGTGAGCACCGTGCGGGTGCGGGTAGTGGTCAGAGTCGTGGTCGACGTGATGGTGCGGGTGCGCGGGGTCGTGATGGCGGTGGTGACGCGGCTGGTCGACGTCGGGCGAGTGATAGTGGAGGTCGTGGTGGTCACTATGATTGGGCCACCGACGGTCTCTGTCACAGTGACCACTCCGTCCGTCGAGGTTTCGCCGTCGGTCGAGGAGTCGGTGGACGTGTCGGTGTCGGTGTCAGTGTCGGTAGTCGTGTCGGTGGTCGTATCGGTATCAGTGGTCGTGTCGCTGTCGCTATCGGTTAACTGTCGCTTCGCGTTGCGCCGCGTCACAACCGGAGCATCAGTGACGGTGGTGAAGTCGGTCACTGTGGTCGACACGAGGGGTGAGAACGTCTCGGTCACGAAGACCAGCGATGAGCAGGGCGAAGCGGCGGAGTAGCCAGCATTGCCTGCGTAGCCAGGGTATCCCGGAGATCCCGAATACCCGCTGTATCCGGCATAATCTGCAGAAGTCGTTAACGTTGTGCGAGATAATTGGTTGAACGTGTCCCGTACCTTGACCCTGCACACCCAGGGACACGGCGAGCACGCTTGCGATGGCGACTACTTTGGGCGAGATCATGATGTCGAGAGGAATGGGTACAGGTGACTTGGGTAAAGGTGGCGATAGAGCGGGATGCTGGTTGGAAGGCAAGTGATGTCTCAAGGTATTATATGCGATGCCCCCGCTCCTGCGGCCACGTAGAGGTGATGAAACTTAGGTGAGAATTTTGCAAGCTCGTCCCGCATGACGGAGCAAAGATTGCTGATCGACGCTCCTCGCCCGGGATCCACATGAACATGCGTCATAGACCATCGCACGAGGGAATCTCCTGCAACCGTTCAGGGCGCGGATGCAACCTGCTCGGCCCCTCAAGTGATCGCCTCCGACAGCAAAAGTCGTGGCCCTCTCCGTATGCTGGCACCAGATGCCTCCACTGAGATAGTAGACATGCAACCGTACCCATAGTGCAAATAATATCGCCATGCCCAGACGCAGTCGAAGGTGACCGTTGAGCAAGCAACTGCGAGTATGACGCGTAAGCGATCTTCAGACACCCACCTCTCGCCAGTATCGCCGATCAGGAGACACTCACGGAGCCATAACCCACGATCCATCCAGCTCCAGGGTCGCGTATTTCCCGATGAGATACTCCATCTGGCAGATCTTTACGGAGGCATTCTGCGCGTGTCGGGGTAGGAGGACAAGGAGAAGGGGCGCCGGAAACCCAAATACGGAAGCGGCACATACGCAACGCCTGCCAAACAAGGCTTTCCCACGCTTCCTTCGTCCGCTCTCTTTCCTCGGACTCAGCCGCCTACTCCTCACTGTCCTCCTTTCCTTCCTTCTGTACGCGCAGCATGTCTCCACCTCGTAAGAACACGATGGCTTTGCTTCCGAGCGCCTCCGCATCATCGCGCAGACCGCGCGTGGTGCTGAAGTCCGAGGCTCGCAACCCCTACTACTTACTAACCCCAACTTGGCTGCTGTTTTACTCAGGCATGGGCCCCGTGCGATGCGCGGAGTATGTCACGGATGCAAACATGCCGTCATTTTGAGCGGGCGGAAATGGCGCGCGGTGCGCAGTCGCAGCGTCCGGGAATGATGACGATTCACCACAATCACTAGCCACTCTGCGCCGCTTTCATCGGTGCACTTCGGTCTGAGCTCCGAGGACGACATCGGATACAAGGTAAGTGTCGTATATAAGCTCCAAGAAGTCTGCGCGCTTCTTCATCACCGTATCATCCACCACCAACTCAAACCTACCGTCTTCATCACTTATACGCACCATGTTCGCGGCCAAGATTGCAGCCTTCACCGCCCTCGCGGTTGTCGCATCTAGCGGTGTTGTCGGTAGCGGTAAGCAGTTCAATTCTCGTTCGCCGTAAAGTCGCTCCTCGCTCATTCGCGTCCCTTGCCTTGCAGTGATCCCGCAAGCGCGCGATTTTGGAGACTATGCCTGCCCCGCCATCACCAACACGGTGACGCTCAGCAGTTACTCCCCTACAATGACCACGTTCACCTCTACCTCCACAATTTTCCAGACGGACATTCCGACAGACCCCCCTTCTTCGAGTGTCACGTTCTCGAAGCGGCAGGACGAGTCCGATACGACCACCGATACCGACACCGACACCAGCACCGATGCTACCACTATCACCGACACGAGCACCGACTCCTCCACCGACACCGAGTCCAGCACCTCCACAGACTCGGCGTCTTCGACCGACTCTACCACCACCGTTACCGAGACGGGAGACCCTACGACGACCACGGTGACGCTCCGTACAACGACGACGCCGGTTACGACGAGCACCCGCGTGTCGTTCACGTACACGTACACGACCACGACCGTCACCAAGACGCGTGGCGCGTTCACCACCATCACCGAGACCGACACGATCACTGTCCCGACGGTGACGCAGACTCCTGGGGGCACCAGGGCACCGCGCCCTACTCCCAGCGGCCGTCCTTGAACGCTCGAGTAACAGATCTCTTAAGCTCTCCTACCGCGCACTGTCACCCACAGTGTGGTCGCATCGATGTGTAGTTGCAATGCCAGCTTTCCGATCATTGTATCCTTAGCTTTCCGACATTTGTGTATAGTAGCCAATATTACCACATAGACGCAATGATGTCGCGTAACCATGTGCGGGGCCCTTTCATACTTAAGGGCCATTCGCGGCCGCGCGGCAGTCTTGCAACAACCGCACAGTTTTCAGATGGGAGATCATAAAGCCAATCAAATACGGGTTATCCTGAACGTGTCGTAAACAATACAGTCTACATCACGACGAATCGCGGCACAGAAGGTAGACAGGCGTCAGGATGTATCGTAACGGAGAGCAGTCAACAGAGCACGCGAAGAAATCGGGACTGGGGACGACAAGGACATGTACAAGAATCTGTGGTGCACAGTTACGTGCGCACCGAAACGAACAAGCGGATGCGGTGGATCGTGCGAGTTGAATCGCCTAGTGCGCGTCAAGGGACGGGTGTGGGGTGAAGCGAACATGGTGCGGATGTGGGGGAGAGTCGTGTTGCAGTGGGAGTCATGGGCGAACCTGCACGCGGCGGGAAGGGGTAGGGACTGCGATGCGAGATGGAATGATGACAATTGTGGAGAGTGGTGTGTTGATTAGACGGGTGCTGGTAGGGTAGGTGCCATTCATGAGGCTAGGAGGGAATCGAGAGAGCGAAGGCAAGAGGTGCGAGGCGTGAGAGGGGAGCTGAGAGCTTGAACGGGGCGAAGCATGTCAACAGACAGCAACGTCCCCGCTCAGACGCACAGCGCGGCACGTTCGGTGTCCGCAGCATGTGGCCGGCGCTCTCAGCGCGCACGCGCCGCCTCGAGCCATCGTCGCTCGACGGGCGGAACCGGGCGCGGGCTCGCCGGGTGTCCTCCTCCTCATCCAGGTCTTGATCCAGAGCGCATTCGGCGTCTTCTTCTTCTTCGTGCGGTTGAAGATGTCGAGTGCGGTCTTGATTGGGAGCTTGATGAGTCGGGGATCCGGGAGGCCGCGTCGGGTTCAGGTCGTCGAGGGAGGATGGTTCGAGGCGACGCGTGCGCGCTGAGAGCGCCGGCCACATGCTGCGGACACCGAACGTGCCGCGCTGTGCGTATGTCTCTGAGAGAGCCGTACTGGTCCAGGGGAGGGGGCGTGAAAGACAACGGGTCAGGCTTGCTGAGCCGTCGTGCGACACGCCCCCCTTTGGGCGAAGACGAATCCAAAGGGGGAGGGTGTAACGGTAAACCGTTTACTGTGCGGTGAGATAACAGTCAGCATACGAACAGTGCTGTGAGGCGGTGCATAAGAACACTTACGAGGTGCTGGGTGGGTGCCTCGCTGTCAGGGTGGTGTTTGGCCTTGTGCCGGACAAGGTCGTTTCGTCGGTTGTAGGAGCGGTCGCAGTTCGGGATGTCGCATGCGAATCCCTGGAAATCGGGGTTGTGTTGTTCTTTCATGTGTGTCGTAAGATTCCGTTTGTATCCGAAGCCCTCTGTAAATATCGCATGGTGAGTCTATTTATCGAGGACTAAGATAGCGCGCTCACGGCAACAAATGTCGCAGATAAATGCCGGTGCGACGACTTGTCCCGGGGACTTGAAGGGTTGGGATGAGGTTTGATGTATGAGGGTAGAGGTCGGCCTCTCGACGCCAGATTGATCGGGAGCGACAGCTGGGAGCGGATGGGGCTGGGTAGAAACCGGATGAGGATACGGTGGTGGAAGCGAGTGGACCCCTGCATATCCCGCGGCACAGGAGGCGTACGTGCCCGGATAGAACGACTGGGGTGGTAATTGCGCGAGCGCAGAGGTGTTGTGGAGGGTGTCAGCTGGAGATATGCAGAATGGAGGAGGTTGGAATTCGGAGGGTGGCCCAGTGCTGTGGCCGGCCGGCGGCGAGAGACGGCCTGCATCGTAGGACTGAAAGCGCCCTTCGTCTCGGAAGGCAGGCGGCGGGAGCCGAAATGAAATGGGAGTGGACGGCAAATGCGTTTCGGACGACCCAGGGGACAGCCCGGACTCCGAAGACGCGCACGTCAGTCCAGGTGTGGAAAGAATCGTATCTGCGGGGGATACGCAGTCGGAAGGCGGATCAGTCCCGGCAAAGTTTATGTCAGGAGGAGGAGTGGGTGAGCTGCGCCCGAGGGCAGAGAGGATCCCATGTAGATCCGCTGCTACCTCTGGAAAGCTGTCGGCGCAAGAACGCTTGAAGTTTGCAAGTGAGGCACAGGCTTTATCAAACGTGTCCGATGGCGGAGAAAGTGTAGGATCCAACATGTTCGTCGCTGACCAGTTCCATCCGACGTCGACTGAGGAATTGTCGGTGAGCTTGTGCTCGACATTGTATCCTGCAAACGAGCGATTAGTTGTATGAACGCGGAGGGAATGGGCGCTATGACGTACCTGTGCCGTTGGCGCTATTAGTGCCGAAAAGACTCGGGGGATTGTCTCGCATCCCTCGAGCGTGGGAGATGACCACGCCCTGGTGCCAGCCTACGTCGACTGAGGAGTTCCCAGCGAGGTGTCTTTGGACTGCGTATCCTGCAGACCGGGCAAGATATTCAAGGTCATTAGAATGACAGTTTACCTGAATGCGGCGGTGACATACGCGTAGCGATGGAGCTATTGATAGCGAATGCATGCGAAAGATCGTCTTGCTGGACGCTCACAGTCTCGTCGAGATCATGAGTTCCGACGTAGTTGAACATCTCGTAGTGGAGCTGAGTATGGATGATGAATGATGGAAGAATACAAGGAGTACCTTGGGGCAGGTGTCAACCGCGGAAAACATTTATGTACATGACTCGAGACAGCATCTGCGGCATCATACTCGTGACGTCCAGGCCGATTACGGGCTGCATCTGCTGCTGCTGTGCTGCGGGTGCCGGTGCGCAGCCCCCCACGAAGAACTGCTCTTCGGGAGCATGGCAGTCGCGTGTCGTTCTGTAGAAGCCTCCTAATCCCCCGGCGTCAGGCTCTGCGGTGACAGCGTGAGACTCATGATACATGAGGTCATCGGATTGAGTGTCTGCACGGAGGGCAATACCTACGTGCGTGACCTCAAATTACCGAGCCTACATGGATGGATGAGAGACCACGTACGTCTGATTCAACTTCAAAGTTCCACTGGCAAGTCCGCTGTTTCGTGGGCCAGATGCTACAGTTTGACCATGGACTCATCGAAAGTTGCCCTGAGTGGAGGTACCATATTAGGCACGGTCGAACATGGCATTGGTGTTGCAGTGCGCGTGTGCAGCCTGAGGATCGACAGCACTTAGTGGTTGAATTCGAAGTGTTACGGGAACAACCGGGAGTAAATGATGCGTCGGGAGGCGAGGCACCGCCACTGATCCGTACTCCTCTAGTAGGCGCCTTCGCGTGGCGCGGTCAAACTCTCCCTGGACCTCCCTCTCTCTGCGCTTTCGGAGGACGGACGGTTGTTATCAGCCCATAGGACTGAGTACTGAGAACTTGAGCCCTCCTCAGCCTCTGTCAGACCTATGCTTGCCCTCCGCAGCGCTTGCATTCAATAAACTGACAAGCTGCCATATCTCCTTCACCACGCCCCGCGCAGTAGCTGGACTCGAACGGATTGTGGGGGACGCGGTTCAACGTTGGCTTGGAGTTATTGAGCTGATGTCAGAGATTGAATTGCCAATCGGTGCGTCCCCAACTGTTTGCTAAATGAACCATCTCGCATACTCGCGCCAGAACGATGGACACTTGCTGCTGCTGGAACACCACACGTTCGAAGAAGACACATGTCACTAGAACACCTGTTAACTTCCCAACTCGAGCTTTTCATGGACAAGCTATGCATACACCTACAGATCAATATGGTACGCCCATTCCATGGTGCCCTCTTTGCTCTCGAATCTCGGGCTCAACATTGCCCGCCATGCTGGTCCATCATTGTCCGACAGCATCACCTGGCACTCAAATTCCATCGCATCGGTTGAATAGCACAGCACCGCCGACTGTGGGCGCACTCTGGAGGCCGGACCTGGTGGTTTCACCACGACAGCTGCGCAGGGTCGCGCTGAGTGTGGGCGACTGCCAGCGCGCGGACGTGCGGGAGCGAGGCCGAGCTAGAAGACATGAAGGACGCTGAGCCCCCCCCCCCCCCTTCGGCTCTTTCGGCGGCGCTGTCTCGTAGCACTGTTAACATCTTCAGCAACTTGATATCAACACTCCGACATACGTCTTGCCCAGCCACTACCAACATCCTCAGAATCTTGCAAGAACACGAAAACCTGTGCAGCACAGCATATATCGACCTACGGCTGATAGGCAACACTTGCCGATCGTCCCCATCACATATGGATCGACACCTGGCCGCCCCAGGCATCATGCCAAAACCGCCGATTGGTCGGAGGTCCAGCGCAACCTGAGCGTTCTCGAGCGCGCCTCCTCCCTTCATGTCAGTAGCTGCTGCGCCGGCAGGTGCGACTAGTGCGCGCTCGAACGCGTCTTGCACTTTGATTTTCATCCTCGCGCGCCTCCCAGTGGCACTCAGGATGAGTAAGACGTGGCAGATCCCAGGCGGGGTCTGCTTGCCATCTTAGTTACGAGAGGTCTATACATATATGCGCGAGTCCGTGCGGTGCGTAGGCTCCCCTTCTTCCACCCCCGTTCGCGCTGATCGCTGTGCGGCTCTAGTTGCGTTCGTGGACGACTTCATGGCGGTGCCTACGCAAGATTTGTCGTGGATACAGTTGAAGTGAGTGTGCACCGCTTACCCTTCTCGCCTTCACGCGCTTACTTGCAATCGATCCCACAGTCAAGTTGTCGAGGCGAACTACCTTGCAGCCAACAGTAAGCGTTTGTTCCCGACCATATAGCCCCTAGCGATAGGCGTGTTGACCGTCCGACCTCTTGATAGCACTGCTATTCTACGACCACTTCCTCACCTTCGACCGCGAGGTGCGCCACATATGGGCACGCAAGCGCAGCGCCTCGTCGATACTGTTCTTCGGCATCCGCTATCCCGCGCTAGCGGTCGCAGCCCTCACACTGACCGACCTGGTACCATTCAACAGCAAGACGGATGAGGTGCGCAAGCTAGGATCATCGTCCGTTGCATGCGCTGACGCCAGAGGTTCCGTTGTATCAACAGACGTGCGAACTCTTCCAGTCTTCGGTAACTCTGCACCCGCTGATGATTGGCACGACAGGTGCTCCGTGGTAGTGCGAACAGAGATGCTCATGTGCATCATCTTGCTCGCATTTGCAGCAGGTGCGCGATCTCCCTCTCTGACGCTACGAGGATGATGATGATTGGCTGAGGTCGTCTCATTCCTGCAGTGTTCTCTGGTCTGCGGGCATTTGCACTCGTCCGACATAAGAATCTAGCAATTGTCGTGATCGCATTGGGCATGATCAGCCCCGCAATTTCGTTGGTGAGCACCCGGTCCCGACTTGACCCACGTAATACCGATACCCCCTTCTGACGAGCATGGCAGATCGGCTTGATGGCGTTCGTGACGCTATTGGTGAACCCGTTTCACACCTGCGTGTTCACCACGACGATCTCCGAGAAGACGTTTGGAGAGTATGTCCCAATCTATCTCTTCGCTCTCGTAGTCACATCTGACGCTCTCTCTCTGGCAGTGGTCGGTCTGCAAGCGTTCCTGATGTAGCTCTCGCACACTGACTTCGTCACTAGGTCTGATAGTGGCTAGAGTATGTACAGTACTCGCGGACGTGATCGTCCTGGCCGTCACCTGGACGCGGACGTGGCGCATGCGCGTCGAAGCCGCGAGCGCGAACCTCAAATCGACCCTTGCGGCTGTGCTGTGGAAGAATGGTGAGCAGTGTATGCCTGTATGCGCGTGCCTTAGTACTCACGATCTACCGCAGGAACTGTATACTTCATGTCCGTCGTAGATGTGCTGCGCAGTATCACGGGCGGCTGACCTTCCGCACGTCCTCTAGAGTGCTTCTCATCGCCAACCTTGTCAGCCTCGCGCTCATCAGGAACATCGCAGTAAGCCCGGCCATCCGACTCGCGTCTCACATTGTCTGATAATTGGCGGACGTCCAGCTCGTCTACGTCACAGCGCTCTGGATAACGACGTATGTAACCCCTCCCTTCATACAGCTTCGTACCAACTCATCACGACCGTCTGCATCGCACCCGCGATCGCGAATCTAGGTTCACTGCAGTGATGACATGCCGGTTCATCCTCGACCTGCACGAGGCCGCGCGCTCGGTCTCGGGCGGGCCTACCACCTTCATGGACAACCGGACGCTCCCCCCGATCTCGTTCACGGACGTAGAGACGCGGCCGCCTTCGGCGGAGGCGGGCGCACCGGTGACGTCGAGCACGATCTTTGGCGCGATGGTGTCGTACGGGCAGTGCGAACTCGAGTTGCAGGCGGCCGCGGGGGAGGACGAGGACGATGTGGATGTGGGTGGGGACAAAACTTGTGTACATTTTGAGGGGTCGTGGCGGGCCCGCAGGCAGGGAATGCAGCGGTATGATTGATGCGAGCCGCTGCTGCTTTCCGCGCGGGAAGGTGCTGTTGTTCGCGCGGGATGAGCGCGGTGAGAGGGGTAGCACTGCGACGCGGGCGTGGGAGGTGCAGAAATGGCGCGAGGCTGGGGTATGAATTTTCTCGCAGCTCGCCTCTGGCCACCGGAGTCAAGTCCTCTGCGAGATCGCGGGATCTGTAAAGATCGAGCTTTCTCTGGGCATGGCAGGTGCTGTGGGCGAGGGGGTGGTATTTCGCGTGGATGCATGGTGGACGACGCGAGGTGAGATATTCTTAGCACAGCGCGCAGCTCGAGGCCACCCACCGTATGGGTGAGCGGTGCTGCGCGTCGCGTACTCGGCGTATATGACTGGACTGGTCAGAGCGTACTAAGATCATGCATCGATACACAGGAATCGGGGACTGCACGGACGAGATTTGGAGATCGTGAGTGCCCCGCGAGGGACTGCGAGCAGGATACTATACGGAGAGGACAGTGGTATGTACAACGGGTTGAAGGAGATTCGACGATCTCGTACCACTGCACCAAACGCAGGGAAGAACCATGAGGATTGTACGGGGCTGAGCGATAGGTACGAGGTGCGGAGGGGCTCCTTTGAGAGGAGCAGTCAGGTGATTTATCATTCTCGAGAGGAGATTTTAGGTGTTGAAGAGGACGGCTCAGCGAAGATTTGCTCGACGTTGGAAGAGGGGCGATTGGTTTAGGAGAGACGATTGTCCGGACTCGTTAGAGTCTGTTCAGGACGTGGCCGACGTACGCTAGGAGTTGCGGATGCACTGCCATTCGTACCAACAGTGGCAGTACGCCCTTGGAGTCGCCGTTTGAGGGCGAGTCAGCTTGAGGAATCTGGAGTCTCAACAGAGGAGTCAGGGGACCGGTAAACTCTCCCACGTGAACGACCAGCATACCGAACAACGTGCCTTCTCGTACGACCTTCCCATCGACGGTTCGTCATCAAAACGTCAGGGAAAGCATTCCGCGAGCGTGCAGTCCGGTCATCTTCTCAATGCAGTCTCGAGCCATCGCACGCCTATACTCCTCGCCCGGGTGTCGCAGGGAGTTGACGTGGATCTCCACCTGTTGCAACGTCTCAAATCCCAAAAGCGCATCTTCGAGGGGCCCCCAGCCACCCACGTCGATATAGGTGACGTAGATCAACCAATCGACAGTGAAGCGACCGAGATAGAGGGCTAGAGAGACCTTCTGCAATGGAAGATGCTTGTGGGCGCATAGCAGGGCCTTGACAGCGCGCAAACTTCCCTCCCAACGTACTGGGCCACGCTGATCGTTGCAGGCCGACTCTAAGCAAATCATGAGCTGTTGTAAACCTGTGCAGGGTTGGAGATCGAATGCGAGCATCCACACTATCACAGGACCCATTAGCAGCATCTCCATGTCGATATGTCTAAGGACACGCATGACAAAGATACTCACAAGTAATAGCCTGTATCCCTGTCGTCCGTGAGCAACATGTACAGCGTCAGACTGCGGATGTGAGAACCCACATCCCTGATCAGCGCCGAGAGGGTGGTGATCTGCGACAGAGAGTCGGGCTTCAACGACAAGGCCGTCAACGGTCCTCGTACGGATTTCGAGTGATGGATCATGTTGAAGGTGCCACACATGAAAGGCTCCTCCATGCAGGCTAATATCAATCGCCGCACGGTGGGGCACCTCCAGCCAGACATGTCGTCGATAGGAGGCGCATACGGCGATAACATGGCATTTCCTGCGCCCTTCAAGTTGAGAGTTCCGATCTCGGAGAACATGCATGGAATGGCGAGAATGACAGACGTGTCGCCACGACTTGGACGACAGTGAGTGTCTCAAGGACAGCCTGTGGGCGAGAAGAGCGAGGAGAGATATCGTGTGCAGTTTCTGTGGGTATGTCTGCAGGAGGCGTTCCGGTGACTCCCAAATACTTGAGTACAAGAACGGACAGGCGTGGCATTGCTGCGATGATGGCGCCGAGCTGACGAAGAGAGATATATCACCCACCTCGGACGAAGGCATGGACTATCCGTGCGACCATCGGCATCCGTGAGTATCAGCCTCCGCACATAAGCGTGATGTCCGCTTTGTGAGTTGAGAATGTCACGAAGTCGGGGATGGTGCGTCGATCGATAGAGCTCATTGTCATGGAACGGAATAAGTACAAGCGGGAGACGGGGAGCCAGCGGCGGCACACGAGGCAGCATGTAGCAAGCATCGCTTTGTTGTGTTGGAAGGCCTCTATAACTGCGTACTCGATATCGTCTGGGATAGAGACGGGAGATAGCTCCGCCAGCTTGTTCCTCTCCAACTCCGGAGAGCCGTGAGAGCGGGGCATTTTCCTGGGAGGTGCGACACCTTAGATCAGTTCAAGGACGAATTGAGTGGTGCTCACAACGCCATTCTGCTCTGGGTGCCGCACAACGGTGGTGAGGAACATCATTATGTACGCTCGGACGAGGTCAAAGACAAGTTGGAACTGTTTGTCGCTGTTTGTTGCTCCGGATGTCCGATCCGAGCGTCGCTGTCATGGAGGATGCTCCGAGTTCGAACCTTGCCTCCTGCTTGCCTCTCTTCCAACATCCGCTCCAATAACACTTGCGTGGCTGTAGCAACCTGTTGAGACCGGTTTAAGACCTCGCTTCGAGACTTGTCACTGCAGGCCCGGTCGAGTTACGGCAAGCGTCGGCAGCAACCTGAAAATGTTGAAAATGGGTCATTTGACGATTCATTGTTATGCATACCCATTTCTACTACTACATGAGACCTCCAAACCTATACCTCAAGGCAATTGCGCGACGCAACATCAGTGCAGAGTTGGGACATGGTGCGCGGCGAGGCTGGAAGATGAGGCTTCTATAGGGCTGGTGAGTGCTCTGTCCGATCTTTACCGTCCCCCTCTCTTGCACTGGTATCGCATGTGGCAGCAAGAACATGGGCCCATAACGGCTTTTCTGTCCCCACTATATGCAGCGAAGGAGGCGTCTCATGCAGCTCGGAGCGAGCTCCGACCCCAACGCTCCGCCGGGCAGCTTTCTCCTGTCACTCGAAACAGCTGTAGACCAAGTCTTCCTACAATGTGTTCTCTCAGACGCCATGGTAGCTATCTCGTTGAGCACGCGCCACAAGTTTACGGGTGCGTCGCCACCGTTGCCGAGCCCATATCCCCGTGTTCCTTCAGCGCGTTCGCCACCGCGATCGTCAACCACGCAGCACCAGGTCCGGAGGAGCCAGTACGTCTCGGAGTGAACTCTGGACGGTCGACGGGCAACCCACTCGGCACGGTGAGCACTTACTGTCCGACCCTCATTGCATGCTGCTCACACTTTCCGTCCAGGTGAAATCGCGACGATCCAGAACTGCATGGCTATCACGACGAGCCCCTTGAGCCCATACAGATTCACTCCGCCCCAGGAAATAGCAGCATCCTCGTAACCGAGCCTGTACACGAACGCAGAGAGCTGCCCGATTGTGCGTTCTACATCATCCTAGCTGTTCCACCCGACCTCCATGTTTCCATCTCACAGGAGAGCGCCGCCCCGCCTCGTTCCAATAATACTCAATCTCCTCTTCACGTCTCGTCGGCTGGATAGGTTTACGTGAGTACATCTATCGCACGAGCATGCGGTCGCTCCCTCAGCAAGGCTGGCTCCGCTGCCCGCTGCCAACATCGCCTCGTAGTCGTTCGACATCCTTCACCCAGTAGTCAGGCTGGTCGGGGGCTTGCTGACGAACCGAACAGAAATGTCCTTCTGTCGGTTTCGTTCCGACTTGTAAGTTCCATCTTGCGAGTTTGTCCCTCTGCTTACTTCGTATCTCAGTGTCGTAGAACAAATCCACGGCCATTCGTCTATCTACTCATATCCCGATGTTCTCATAGGAAGCAGCCACACGTAGCGGCTCAATATAGCTCGAAGCCTCAAAATGAAGCTTCGCGGCTGACACGATCAAACCCTTTGTCTCTCTCGCGGGCAATGTGAGGTCAAATGACTACTGTTACGACACAGAACGCGTCGTGGCCACTGGGAGACACCCGGGTGTGAGCGTTTCGTTCAAGCTGTCACTTTGAGTGCAGTAGGCAGGTGGAGCTACGCTTTGCGTACGGCGTATAGATAGGACCAGCCCGTCGAACGTGCCCCTTGGAGCCATCTCCTTCAGGCTCCTCCACTACCATCCTCGCCGTAATGTCCACCGCCCCCGCCCTCGAGGAGAAGCCAACTTCGACAGTGACGGACGACGAGAAGGGCGTTGTTGACGTTGAAGAACAGCAGGTTGAGTATCGGGACTCGACTGCAGGGACCGAGAGGCGGGAGGCTGAGCGGCGGTTGGTGCGCAAGCTTGATAAGAGGATTCTCCCGCTTTTATGCGCGATGTATCTCTTCGCATGTAAGCAGACCTATTCGAACACATCTGTCGAGACCTTGCTGACATTCAACGCGTAGACTTGGACAGGTCGAACTTGGGCAACGCCCGTCTGCAAGGGTTGCCCAAGGACGCCCTGCAGGGTGATCCCACCGGGATACTGTTCGATTGGGTGAACTCTGCGTTCTATTTCCCATATGTGCGTTATTGTGGTCGTCGCGATCTGTTCTTGTTTGCTCCCGGTGAGAGCTGACACGTTCGCCATCAGGTACTATGTCAAGTTCCGGCGATCCTCCTCTCGAAGCTCTGTCCGCCTCGCATCTGGCTTGGATGCGCTGCCGTCGGCTGGGGACTCTGCTCCGTGCTCATGGTACGTTCATACTCGTGTCACGTCTGTGAGAGAAGCAAGCTAACTAAAACCACCATCGTGTCGCGTGTCAGTCGACTGCTTTCAACTTCCCCGGAATGATGGTCGCTCGGATCGGTCTTGGTCTGTTCGAAGCGGGGTTCAGCCCCGGTTTTCCACTGTATTTCTGTGCGTATGTTCTGCCTCTTCGCTGTTCCTTCGCCTCGATGGGTGATTACTAATCGCCCGTTTAACCGCATACAGCCCTCTTCTACACTCGTGATGAGATAGGCATGCGCACCGCCTACTGGTTCGGCTTCGCCGCCCTCGCAGGCGCGTTCGGCGGGCTCATTGCGTTTGGGATCCAGCACGCACACGCGGCGATCGCCAACTGGAGGCTGCTCTTCATCGTGGAGGGCGTGCCGACGGTTCTGCTGGGTGTGGTTGCCATGGCCGTCCTGCCGAACCGGCCTGAGGAGACCAGCATATTTGATAAGAACGAACGGGAGATTGCGCTAGAGCGCATGAATCGGGGGTGCAAGGGAGATGTGGGGAGGATGGTGCAGAGAGGTGAGGTGCCGAGTTCCAAGCGTCTCAGTATCGAAGGTGACTAATGAGTTCGACATAGCGCATATCACGGCAACATTCAAGGATTGGAAGGTGCGACGTGCGCAGGTAGACCGAGGGCCACAGAGCGCTCACACGTCCGGGTCCAGATATACTGTCCTGCCATTATCTTCGTTGGTGCCAATTGTGCGACTGCAGGGATCACCGCGTTCCTCCCCACTATCATCACCACGTTTGGCTACAGTAAGTTCGACCGTCCTCGCTTACGTCCCGGTACCTATGTGCTGACGCGTTCCCAGCCAACACTCTTGCTCAATTGCTCACCGTACCACCATATGTCGCGGCAGCACTCATGTTGTGTTTCACCTCGTACGCAGCCGACAGGCTGCAGAGCCGGGGTATCTTCGTTGCTGCGTCCTGCTTCGTCGGGGGGATTGGCTATGTGTGAGTTCTCAGGCTCCCCGTTTGTGTCTCTTCGTGTCGTTCACTGACGCCGTTCCTAGTCTACTTCTCACGGTACATTCGACTGGCGTGCGATATTTTGCGACATTCTGCATCACCATGGGCGCGTTCTGCACCATCGGGCTCGTCCTCGCATGGTGTCAGTATCCCTCCTACGTCGCCCGTCATATAATTCGCATATTGCTGACCGTCTGCGTTTTAGTCGCTCACAACCTTGGCTCGGAGACGAAGAAGGCCGCGGGCTCGCCCCTGTACATGGCCATCGGTCAGAGCGGCAGCATCTTGGGGTCGCACCTGTTTCCCAAAACGGAAGGACCGCGCTATATGTGGGCACCACAGGTGTTTCGCAATGCTCATGAATTGCTGATCTATTTGGTATTGTAGTAAGGGATTTGCCGTCACTTGCGCGCTGCAGTTTGTCGGTGCGACAGCCGCCATCATCCTGACCGTACGTGTGTACTTCAGTCCCTCCCGCCCGAATAGCTGACTCTCATTCCGCCGGGAATTTTCGCAGGTGCATTACCGTCGCGAGAATCGTCGGAGGGACGAGCGGTACGGAGTGCCTCTTCCGAACGCTCCTGTAGACACGTCTGAGCTTGCTGACAAGGTGCGTGTGCGACGTTGCCGTACCTGGTGTGGATCGTGTGCTGAGTGACAGCTGGGCTTGCAGGCACCCGGGTTCCGCTATACACCGTAATCGAGCTGGACGGTTCTGCCTGGATTTCGATCTTCAGCAGGTTGTGCCATCTCGAACGAACCTGTGGCTGCGTGATGTAGCAGGTCATCCGGATATGTGCGCATGCATGCGAATCGCACTCAGCAAACGCTTCCTGGATTCCCTGTTCGGAGCCGGATCGTTGGAGTTGTCCCCGCGACTCGCGCTCTCAAGATATCGAAGCTTTGATGAGATGCCCACAGACTCCGTCTCGTATGAGTCCACGTGAGTGCGACCCTTCACTTCCATCCATCCAAGGATTCGATGGTGTCCGCCCAATTTAGCCCGATTTTCGACGTAATGACGTGCGGCGAGGCGGATATAGGGTTTGCGTGACCGCTGAAGCCTGAGGTCGCTGCGGTCGAACGAGATCGCCGCAGACCAGACACCATGACTCGATTGCTAGCGCGTAGAAGCATCCTTGTCGGGCGTGCGCCCGATAGGAACCATGAGACCACAGCACGCACCGCACAACCCGCAGTCGATCGACAGTTGCGACATGACGCCGAAGGTCTCATAACGAAGCATCCTGTTTCCACACATGTGAGGCCTTGAGGTGAGCGGCGAGTCGTGGAGGACGCATCTTGCATTCGCGCACAGTAGCGCACAGTAGCTATCCTTGGAACTGTGTGCAGCAATATTATGGAACCCGGTGGGATGGCACTCTAGCCTCCTCACTGGGGCGACGCAGCAGAGATGTGCGTGTCCACTGTGATAAAGATCACTTGAGCGACCGTTCGTTCCCTAAGTGTCATCAATGTCGAGGTATTCCAGTGCGCCAGAAGCTATTGCGCAGGCAATTCCGGACTCGACGAGGAAGATCTGACATTCTTTGTGTGGAGCGGAGAGGGGGGAGCTATAGTAGGACACCGGAGCCCAGATCACGATAATAGCAGTACAGCGTGGGGATCTAGCAGCAGCGCTGGATGCGTGTGTATGCGCTACGATGACAGGACTGAAAGATAGTCCGCTGGACATTGAATTTGGAGGGGCGAACGAGACAGCAAGAAGAGGATCAGAGGGAATCGGGGACCCGGGAGCATCTGAGTATGGAGTCTTGATGGTCAGCATGTTGCGATCAAACGTCCTGTTGAAAGGAGATTCATGGAGTGCATGAATCTTCTCTAAACAAAATGTTTGATCGCACGCGGTAAATAGTCTATACACGAAACTTTCTATCACTCAATCGTTAGACCCTCCTGAAGGTAAATCGAGGAATTCTTCGGGCTGAAGAGAACGCCCGTCGGTGTTTGCTTGCAGTTGAAGAAGGCCATGATTTTGCTCAGGAGCGTGCTGGGTAGGCTCGCCGTTCACGAGCGCGGTGTATGGTTTGTATCCAAAGACACTGGAACGATAAGAGGCGTGGAGTTCACCTTTGGCAGAGGCCCGCCCAGTCCGATTCAAGTTCGACGTCTTCTTAGAACCCTTCTTCGACGTGCGTTTAGGCCTCGTCTTGTCGTGGTCCTCACGAATGTGCCGTGTCACGTCCGACTTCCTCGAGTAGCGGATGTTGCACCCAGGTTTCGAGCAGGCATAGGATGTCCGGCTCTCCGGTGGAAGATGTGTCCGAAGATGAGCGTCGAAGTTGGATCGACGCTCCCTGATGTCTGTACAGGGTGTCAAGTATCTCGTTAGAATATGATCATTATGATGGGACGAAGGTCTGTGCAAGAGACGGACACGCGTACAGATGAGGGGAACTCACCTTTCCCACATTGCCAATGGCAACATCTGAACCATCTAACTCCATCCGAGTCCATCCACTGGATGGCCTGCACCTCCGGGACTTCTCGAGCTCCATGCTTCAGAACAGCGGAAGGATGATTCACTGATGTATCCGGCGAGCCGCCGGAGAGTTGGAGAAAATCAGAGGATGCCGCTGCGGAGGTTCCAGTCGCGGAGGTTATCGGTGCCGCTGGAGTAGGGAGAGCAGGGCGTCTGGGAGAGTAGGCGAGAGGATAGGCGAGGGCAGGTCCGGCAGGAGAGGAGCAGAGTGGCTAGAGGTTAGGGTTGCTGAGTCAGCACCCAGCAGGAGAGCGCGTGCAGGAGCAGAGACATGTATGATCCGACAGCGACAGCTGGGACATCGAGGCTGGACTTCATCATCTCTGAGGCTGCAGGCGTGTCCACCGCTTCTCGGAAGTACTTGTCCCACTGCTCGAGCAGCCATTCTAGTATCTCTGGTGTGACTCCCAATCCTTGCGCCAGAAACAGTGCTCGTTCTGATCAGTCGAGTGAGTCCGGCTGCGATGTAACTGACCTGATGTGAATACATACCGTAAGGCCCGGGACCACTGAGTTCCATCGGATGCGACACGATATCAGCAGGCAGTGTCACGGAAGTGGAGGCGCATTGCATAGCCTGAGCATGGGTTGGGAAGCTGCGCATGCTATCGACTCGACGACTCCTCCGGTGTCGAAGTGGTGAGGGAATCCTCGTACTTCACAGAATTCGTGGGCGGCGTCGGGATCAGCTGAGTCGAGATGGTCTTGAGCGGTGAGTGTGGTGTGCGCGCGTGTGCGCGGATGAGGCAGTCAGTCGGGGATTCAGATCGAATGAGTGTCGGATTGAGTCGGCGTAAGGTAGCTAGGCAGTAAGAAGTAGCACTCGGTGTGAGTCAAGTAGTACGGCAGGTCGTCTGTCGGGGTAGGAACCAAGGAGCAACGCAACCGCGCAGCGGTCGTATATCTACGCGGAAGAATGATGGAGTCCATATCGGGTAAGGGAGACGCCCAAGACGGCGGGCAGTAACTACGAGTACAGTACGCAGTACTACCACACCGGATTGAAAACCTTCGAGATAGGCTGAGTTATACGCAGAGGTGGCAGTGTCGCCCAGGAGGTGACACAGATCGTCACTTGGGAGCAGCCGTCCATAGAGATCGAACGACCCATGCATGGAGCTTGAATGTGCGGTCATGGAGGGGACAATATTCGCTCTAGCAAGTGGTCGCCATTTAAAGGAAACTCAAGGCCAGCCACTGCGTCGTGCGGCTTCTGACTGCGACACAAATACAGGGGTCCTTCTCGCGGACCACGTGTGCGTGTACGTGAAGTCAATTCGAGTCATCCGGGTGCCAAAACAAGAGCGAGATAAGTATACCCCACGCGCAGCGTCACACGCGGTTTACGCATGTAAAGAGTGAAGCGGACGATCGCTGCAGCGGCTGCGCTCATCAATTACTATCGTGGAAACAGCCTTTCAGGACGATTAACATCACAGTCCTGTGTCGTTACTCGGACTCGGAATGACCGAAAGCTGCGAGGAGCCTGCATAAATATCCAACCGTGGGCGCATTCGAGGTGTAATACTCCGATAGTTTTCGCATCATAGACGCGGACCCCGAGAGATCCAGCTCCAGAGGACCATACCCTTCAGTGAGGCGATTCTGCTGAGATGTAGAATGTCAGCGCGTCAGCAAGCTGGTGCAAGTTGAGGCTTGCTCACCTGCAGGCTGGGGATTATCGCCATCACCCGCTTTCGAGTCCGAGTCTGTCGTATCTCCGCACCAGACATTCAGCACGCCGTCGGAATGCAGTCCGGAAGATTGGTCTCCGCGCAGTTGCGCAAAGCTGCTAACATCTTCCGGTCTTCCTGACTCAGCCCCCACCACCCCTGGAAAAAATCTAGGTCGACACGCCCGAGCGTCCTGTATCCCCGTAGTATATGCTCGAAGTTGCTCCAGTGTTCCACGGAGGTGGGAGAGGGGTCGAACAGGAAGCAGTCGAAGGCGAAGACGCCCGGGTTAATAGTGAGCAGGAAGCTCTGTAGTGGGAGCGCAGAGTGCGCGCTTAGAAGGGAAGTGCAAGCGGGGAGAATCTCATGTGCCCATCGCATAGTATCGTCCATGAGCCACAGTAGGCTATCGCCATCAGCCTCGAACTCTACCGAAAGGTGCTGCAGGCCGGCGCACGGCTGCAGATTGAGGGCGCGAAACCATGCTATCAAGGTCCACATCAATATGGTGGTCAATAGCCATGAGAGAGTGCACCTACCGACGAGGTCCACCTCGTGTGCATACTTCACGTGCAGGTAGAGATCACGGACATACGCGCCCAGCTCTCGCAAGAAGGACGAGAACAAGCTGATTTGAGCAATGGATCCAGGCTTGAACAACATCTCTGTGAGATGCGTTGAAGCCGCGCTTGGCTGGTGCAGCATGGCCGAAAGAGCAGCCATGAAGCTCTCAGTGATACGCGATAATTCCAGCCCTCGAATCATGGGACTATGTGAGTGGCAGGAGTCGGGGAGGGTGAACACATCCGGCCCTTCGCATTCCATGCCACTCAAGCGTAGTGTCCCAATCTTCTGGAATAGACGTGCGATAGCGAGAATATAAGTGGCATCAACGTGTGTGGACCAACATTTGAGGGTCAGTCTGTCGAGAACCTTGAGAGGGGCGTGAGTGTTCCAGGTCTGGGCAAGAACTGATGTGGGTGTTTCGGGAAGAGGGCTAGGATCAACTAGGGAGTCGGGAATAATGGGGAATCTCAGGTAGAAGACGCGAAGATTAGGCATGGCGATCACGAGTGTTTGAACCTGGCCTAGGGAGATTCGAGGCTGAAGCCGTTGATCACGGTACGTTGCAGTCTTCAGGACGAGGGTCCGAACGTGAGCCGTGAGATCTGGCCTTGTGAGTGAGAATGTCACTATGTTGGTGGCAAGCTTGGGTCCTAGGTCTCGATATCCTCTAATGATGATAGAGCGGAAGAGGTGCGATCGGGCAACTGCGGCCCATCGGCGGCACACGAGCGAGAGTCGATCAAGTTCCCGTGTGCTCTCGGAGAATGTGTCGATGACCGCATACTCGATCTCGGCGGGGAAGAAGAACGAAGATTGAGGCGAAGAAAGGGAAGCGGTCTGGGCTGGACTTGGAGCCTCCATGATCCTTAAGTCGTTGAATTGGAGGAATTAGATTGACAAGAATATCAGTGCGAAGAACTGCAACTCACTACGGTTCGCGAGCCAATGTGTTACGATCCGGAGGACAGCTCGGCCGTTCGCAGTTGCAGACTGTCTATCCTGCACGTCAGTAGGCCCGCCCAATTGTCTGTTCGCGGTGCAGAAAGGAGGCGAAATTTGCCCTCAGTGTTGGCGTACGGCTTGTGCTTGTTTGGCCAGCGGGTCCGACGCGTGGCAATCATGAGTCAATTGAGGTATGAGTAGTCGTCTCGCTTCGCCTATGGGGCTGAGCGCTGAGGGCTGTCTGCTCGGATGTCAGTACTTCACTACGAACGCATATCGCGCGATCTCTGATAGAGGGTTGCTCACAGCGTGAAAGAGTTCCTGGACTACGAAGTAGTTCAGGTCTTGGGCCGTGAAATCACGCCCGTGACGAGCCCCGTTACAATTTGTGACAATCCGTGACATTAAGTCACTCTTCCATGTGGTCATGCCCGCATAGTCAGCGCGACAAACTAATTAGTCATCGCTCTCTCTCTCGTCCTCTACTGTGACTCTTTCTCTGTCTCTCATCCTCACTTCGTTCGTTCTCATTTCTACCCTCTATCGCTCTCTGTTACACCATGGTATCGTATACATTCTAGTACGTGTCCCTTCCCTGACGCTGCTTACACCGATGCTCCAGAACTCTGCCCTTGATGTCGAGGAAAGGGCTCTATGCCGCAGAGCATACGTGCAATACTAGGTGTGTGTGAGCGTCGTGTCAATTACATGATGATTCATTGACTGACATTACGACCAGAATCTCTGCTGGTGCACGGTCAACTCGGCGCATCTCGAGTATATGTTGTGCGTGGCGCGATGTTCGTATCACAACGAATTCGGCTGTGATCAGGGGCGCTCCTTCATCGGTGAGTGCTTGGAGGCCTTCATTGAATGTCATGGTGGTACGTGTGTTGTACATGTAGTGCACGCTGTAGTGCTCCCAGACCGGTTCGAGTCGTCCTCGTCGTATGACTCGCATGGTCGCGGAGAAACCCCCTCGTCTGCCGTCGATTGACCAGAATTGGTCTAGCCGTGGCCTGTCGTGACCCTCTGGTCCGTCGTGGCGTTCCACCAGGATGGTTTGGAGACGAGGCGGTCGTGTTAGGGCGAAAGTATAGACTTGTACCAGCTGCAGTTGCTGGTTGGGTTCGTGAGACGTGTTATTTGCTTGGGTGGTGTTGGGTGTGCTCACTGATCTACGGAGACCGCCCTGGCGGTTTATTGTGTTGGTGATGTCGTTCATGTTCAGTGAAATGTATGTCTCGACGTTACGCTGCAGACACATATATTCGATTCTCCGTCAGTCCGCCTCGTGCCCCCAGCGAGTGGTTTCTTTTGGTTTTTTCCGCCGAGCAGTACGCTGACACATCTGTATTATGTGATCAGGTCATGTCGTATGTCACGCGAATATTGTCATATTCTTCGTCCATTCCTGTGAGTCATCGAAATGACATCACTTTTGTTGTAGACGCGCTAGCGTCCCTTCTCGAATGGTACATGCCATTTGCAGTTCTGTTGGTGTATGCGTACCTTGTGTTCCTCGCTCGAGATGTGCGCGGTCTCTGTCGTAGGTGTTCTTCAAAAGGTCCTTCGTCCGAAGTGCCCTTCATGGCACGCATCCGCTTGCGAACCAGAACTATCCACTCCAACTCACGAGCTACATCTTCTAACATGACTCCTCTCTCTCCGACCTCGACTGCGCGCGTCAGTGAATCGCGTCAAGGTGAGTTGGCTCGGGCTCCTACAGGCAGTCAGTTAAACTTTGGGTGTCAGTTCGTGCTGTCACCAGGGAGCTGCCCCGACGCAAGAAAGCTATGCCTAAGATCCTGGTCCCTGCCAGTGACGAAGGAGGCAAATCTGATCCGGTCGTTGAGCACTCTCTTAGCGTAGGGTGAGTGTGGACCGTGGTGCTATAAACGTCCTTCTAACTCGTATCACTAGCAAATACGAGTTCAAAGTTGGCGCGATCCTTCTCGACCGCTGTGAGTGTCGTTGTGGTCCGCCCTTGACGGTCGTTCATTCTGATTTGTACAGATCGAGTTGTCGGTGTTCTCGGACAAGGGTCCTACGGAACTGTCGCTCAAGCCGAGGATGTCATGACTAACACCGTCGTGGCCGTCAAGGTCTTGCATAAGAGCGACGTGCTTCACGCTGACATCAATGTCGAGGAGCGTATCTACACGCAGTTGATCCTGGGCTGCAGTCCCAGTGTACGGTAAGCCTGTGTGTACGTCCTCTTCTTAGGCGTAAGTTCACCTTTCATCAGTCTGTTCGCTGAGGTCGTCTCGAGCGGCGAGATAGACGGACAGCATTGCGTCATCTTCGAATGTTGCCAGCTCACCCTGTGGCATCTCGTCTTTGGTTCTCGCCGTCTCCTGCCGTTGCCTATGCGACACTTGAAGGAGATGGCTTACCAGCTCATACAGGGCGTTGCGTGTGAGGGACCTTGACTTACGCGGCTTACACGAGTCGTTCTAATAGCTGTTACTCGTAGATCTTCATTCGATGGGATTGATCCACACCGATATCAAACCGAACAACATCGGTCTGAAGTCCGGCGATGCAGTGCTGACGAAGTATATGGATTCGACGATCGGGTTTCACGACACTGTAAGTGTAGCTCTTCTGCGTGTTTGTGCCGTCTGACGCCTCCATAGCTGCGCCTCGTCTCGACGGAGCTGCGGGTACTGGATCTCGGTGGCGTAGTCGAGGAGCTCCCGAGCGGCCATGTGGGCATCGTGGGTGCTCTGGGCTATCGCGCCCCAGAGGTTAGCTTGGGTGAGTCGTATTGTTGTTTGATCGTGGGCACTGCTGTACCTTATCTTCAGGGTTGCCGTGGGGTCGAGGCGTTGACACGTTTGCAATTGGATGTGTCATCGCCGAACTCTACCTGGCAACGAGTCTATTTCCCGCTGGGATGGCGACTCCCAGAGAACATCTAGCGCTGGTGGAGCGTCTCGTGGGACCCTTCCCTGTTGGATTCGCCTCCTCGGTTGAGTCGAAGTTCCCTGGCACGTTCCGTACTGACAGTGAGGTGCGTGTTGTGTTTCCTGGCAAGGAACTCAACCGCGAAGAGCACGGGCCGCCGCTGTCGAGACTGCAGAGCACAAAGCCATTGGCGGTAAGTCTTGACCCTTGGTTTCGTCATCTCACCCTCGTCACACGCTGTCATCTAGGCGCAAATACATGACGTCTCCTTGACTGACTTGCTCAAGAGGATGATGTGTCCCGACCCGGCTAAGCGGGTCAACTTGGAGCTAGCGTTGAAGCACCGTTTCTTCGATGAACTTAGAGTGTCGAACGGGAGGTTGTAAAGGCAGTGACGGTTCAGACTTGTGTACATGATACTGTGTCTTGTCATGCAATGTACGCGTCGGTCCATCCTGAACGACTTGAGTTTACGTGTGCAGTGCGTCACCGCGTCGATCCGTGCTCCGGCGTTCAACGCGTCACCATATAAATGAGTTTGACTGTTATCGGCTACAGTGCTCCCCTCTCCCCCTCTTCTCCTCTTCCCCTCTTCTTGCCTTGACCTGGCGCTCCTTTCAGCAACACGGCGAGTCAACTTTTCACTGCATATGCCATCGCCTGCATCTACGAGTCAGCATTAAGTAGAGATTTCGTGCTTCGCGGTGTAGCGGGACCACACGGTAAAAAAGTGCAAGTGCGCGGCTCGAACTGACGCACCACTAATTTGCAGTCCTCTAATCTAGTGCTCTTGCCACTTACACTATCTGTCTGTACCAGTTCTGAGCATGTATTAGTCAATAGCTTCATGTTGTGTCTCATTGTGCAATGTCGTGAGGGATTCTTATTAACTTCAGCCTCCTTCTTGACCATCACTCTCTCTGCTATGCTCTCCTTGAAAACCTTTGTGCAGTGGGTGTGCATGCGGTGGAGGCTACGGTAGGTTTTTGTGATAATCAGACTTCTGACATCTCACACTGAGTATACAATTCTACAGCAAAATCGCCAAGGGTAGAGGTGTACAGATTGTCTATGGCTTTGAACATCATGTTGGTTAGTGCTTGGTACCCGTGTACTTCACAAGCACTGATGATATTCAATACAGCAGCCAGAACTATGGAGGATGTGATCTTGGAACCTTTGTCACCGTTCGCGCCTGAGCGCAAGATACAAGAGCTCATCAAAGTGATGGCTCTTGCGCAACCCGCGAGCATTCAGGTCCAGACGCAGGTTGAAGAAGAGGTGCTTTACTGGGTGACGGATCGACGATGCATTGATTTGATGGAGCGGTTTGTCGTGTTGGAGCAATCTTAGAAGCTGTGGGTGCTTGTCATTGCTTCAGCTGCAATGGTTGTGATGCCACGTCGCGGTCGTCCATTGTTGTTATGCGACTTCATCATATATTAATCAGACGTCATGTTAATACTCTCTATCACGCGGTGTAAGTATCCTTTATATGGTGGGTCGTTATAGCCATATCTTAGATTAACCGAGCATAGTAGTCTACTACATTAACACAAGACACTTGGCATCCATGCAATTAGTTGCGCGTTCGACTTCTATTATCTGCAGTCCGTATAATAGACGGGAGTAAGTGCGTGGCATACAGATGTCATACAGGGAGTGACTTGATTGTGAGGGACTGGTACTGACCCAGAAGTCTACTGTGACATTTTTGGTATTCAAGATAACTGCTCGCTGCTGTTAATCGCGGAGTTGTTAGATTATTGCCTCTGTTAGCGCACGTAGCTGACCATACAAGTCGAAACTTACAGTGTACATACAAGAATGACATTGTGAGTAAGTGCAGAAGGAAAGAGAGTAGAGACAGACACAGAGACGGAGCTGGAGAGCTCTCGACGCGAGCGCCACTTCGTGTTACGTCAGCAACGAATGCGGTATCGGTGACATCACAATTGTCACGCTACGGTCCGGCTATCCTGAATGATATAAGTACCGCAGCAGCCACGGGCGCGCGCAATGCTCTCAGTCTCTGACCACATCCACCCTGCTATTTGTCCTACATTCCATCTGCCCCGCTATTCGTCCCGCATCCTGGTATCTGCACGCAATCCGTATTGTGGATGAACGTTCATGATGGGTGGTAAGCTGTTTGCGTCTCTAGTCCTCTCTGGTAACACTGACGCTGTCGACGTGGTAGATCTTCAGCTCATACCGATGCCTCCTACGATGTGCAGGCGGATCTACAAATCCGTTCCCGGCGACGGCACTTCACTGCAAGAACAGATGTGCCTGGAAGACTGCGGTGACATATTCTCTGACATCTTGGTAAGTACCACGCACTTGTCAGCATTGATTACATCTGTATTGACCCTCCCCCATAGTCCTTCATACGCACCACCTGTGTCACCCACGGCATCGATCTCAATGTCGCATACGGCAGGCAAGACGCTGTCAAGCTGCAGCTCATGAAGGAGGATGTAAGTGACTGACGTCGACGACGACGAGATGTGCACTTCTGACTTTGTCGAATGCGTGCAGATTCTTCGTCGCCTCCCTGTTCTGCGCGAATTCGCAGGTGGGTGGCCGGTCACGCACTACCTCAAGCGAGAGCTGAAGCAGCATGCTCGGGCTTCGTCGGCTCCTCCTGCCACGCATCGTACAGGCAACGGTGGGGTTGGGGTTGTAAGTTTGCGTCCACGCTCAGGTCGAGTGTCACACTGACAGTCGATTGACATCGCAGGGCACGAGCGACGCAGCTTCCCGGTCTCGCCCTCGGACCAGGGCATCTGCAGGTACCGGACGTCTCGCTCAAGCGCCGGGGAGCAGCACAGTCCCTCAACCCCGTCAGAACCGCGCGTATGTTGCCGTTGGACCGCCTAATACGCGCAGTCGTGCAAGGCCCTCGGTCTCGTCGCCATCTACGTCCGGCGCGGCTGGTACTAGTGCGGTGGGTCATGCTGCTGCATCTGCGCGTACGAGGGCTGATGATGTGCATGCTACACCTATGTTCGAGGTTCTCGTGACCGCGGGCCTACCTCGTGAGGACGCAACACGTCTCGCGGAGGTCTTCAAGACATACGGGGTCGCGGACTCTGCGTACATGCGGGTGTTTGCGCGCATGTCCTCGCGCGACACCTGGCTTGAAGAGCTGCGCCAGACGGGCGTGCTGACTGTGATCCAGATGCGCGTGGTGCGCGAAATCCTGGAACGCGCCGCGTTCGCTCCTGTTGGCGACGACTATCCGTGGAGGTTGGTGTAGAACAGGGCTGGTGCAGCTCAGACAGGCCCACAGATGCGCGAGTTCAATAACTCCTCAACCCCGCTTGCGAAAGGTAGAATTGGTACTGTCGTGTCGGTGAATCGTTATCATTTGTATTGTAGTTCTGATCTCCCGCGTCTCGTCATGTTGAATCGGTGCTATTTGTAGGTTCTCGCTGGATCGTGTTTTGTCATCTCCGTGTATCGATGTCGATGTAGCATCTTCTGTGCAGATGGTAGCTGCGAGTGCATCCGATGTGTTTGCCGTACAGGGGTAGTGCAAGGACTGTGGTAGCATACAGAATGAATGACATTGGCTGGTAGTAACGTCTTACAAACACAGGAATACACGAAGGCGACGCTACATACTGGTCCCGCAAATATGATAAACGAGACACAATGGCATTCGTATGCGCTACCACGTTCACCGCAGGAATCAATCTTCCTACACATTCCAGCCCTGATCGAGACGATGCACGAACTCGCGCGGCCGATTCATCCTCCGCATCGCGACGCCCGCGATGGATGCTCGCGCACCCTTCCATTTGTTGCTCATAGGCAGTAGCAGGGGTACGGGTAACCCGCCGCGGGTACTGGGCGGTTACCCGTACGGGTACGGGTACGGGTTGCCATATCGGGTACCCGCGTGATACCCGCACCCGCAGTGCTTACCCGCTGGCTCATACTGAACGCCACAGGACATAAGCGCTCTCAGCTATGTTGACACATGTTTTTGTGTCGCACAGAAGACTGAGACCGGCCCGCATAGCACCAAAGCTGACTAATACATGGTGAAATAAGATCGCTCTGTCACGCGTGCAAACTTCTCCGTGCAACATCTACCTCTTTAACTGGCTTCACCCACGCCCATTGCCTCCATCCTAACATGGCAAAGAAAGCTGCTGTCAAGAAGCGTTCCGCGCCTCGCTCGAAAGCCGCTCGCGCCGCTGCCAAAGCAAAACACCAGGCCAAGAAAAAAATTGTCATCAGCGACGAGTCTGGTGAGGAGTCATCCTCCGAGGATGAGGTCCTACCTGCGAAGAAAAGCCGGCGTGTGACGGTGAGAACAGAGGAGGAGGAGGAAGCCGAGCTCGAGCGGGAGGGCGTTGTTGTCGTTGAGGACGATAAGAACGACCCCGTTGACGACGACAGCGATGATGAGGACGAGGAAGAAGACGACTCAGGGGACGAAGACGAGGATGAGGTTGAGAGGCCGGGGGAAGATGCCGAGAGCGAGCTTGGTAAGTGGAATGGGCTGTAGATAGATGGTATCAGCTCAAAGGTTCGCAGCGCGTCTGCAAGCGACGTGGGACGCACCGATTTACGCGTTCTACAAGCCCAACGTGACGATTGGGCACAAGGACGGTCGCCGCTACCACGCGTTCACCTGCGCCGCGAAAGGGTGCAAGCGCACGAAGAAGTTGCGGCGATACCTCGATACGAGCGACAAGAAGTCGACCGGCAACCTCCGCAAGCATGTCAAGGCCTGCTGGGGTGCAGAAGTCCTCGCACGTGCTGATGAGGCGGTCAACGCTGACGAGGTGCGGCGCAAAATTGTGCCAGGCGTGCTTCGGGACGGCACAATCACCGCCCACTTCGAGCGGAAGAAGGGCGAAGTGACGTACTCGCACCGGCAACATACGCGCGCTGAGACTAGGTGAGTGGTCAACGAACATAGATAGGAGTACGGAAGTGGTACTCACTCGAGGTGCTGGTCAGAACGGAGATATGCCGTTGGGTCGCCGAGGATCTTCGCCCGTTCAGCGTTGTGCGCGACCGAGGCCTCAACTGCCTCATGAAGACCGGGAGGCCACGCTACTACATACCGTCCCCGTCGACCGTCTCCCGGGATCTCAAAGTCGTATTTCAGCGGACGCGCACGCGAATTGCGAAGATGCTGCAGGAGTATAGTGGGAAGCTCAGCTTTGCGACGGATGCGTGGACGTCTCCTAATCACCGCGCGTTTGTCGCGGTCACGGTTCACCTAGAGCACAACGGTGAGCCATTGTGCATGCTTCTCGATCTTGTCGAGGTCGACAAGGTACGTACCACGGCTTTCCGAGCGTACACTAGCGTTGGTGCTGACAACTGTGCCAGTCGCATAGTGGGGTCAACCTCGCCGCGGCATTTGCGCAGATCCTGCATGAATTCGGCATCGAGCACAAGGTATGCGTCAGGACAGTGTACTACGAATGAGCGAAAAACATACTCACGGTGGGCTCTTGCAGATCCTCGGCGTCACTTGTGACAATGCCACGAACAACGATACGATGACGGACGAGCTGGCACAGGCTCTGAGCGAGTTCCAGGGAACGTACAGTCGCACACGGTGCTTCCTGCACGTCCTGAACCTCGTAGCCAAAGCGGTCTTGAAACAGTTCGACGTGAAAGAGGTGAGCCAGGAGGACATCGACGCCCTTGTCGACGACGAGGCACGAGAGCTGGCCATGCTGGCGAAGGAGCTGGAGAGCGAGGAGATGACCACTCGCGGCGAGCTTTTGGAAGCAGAGGACGAAGAGAATCCGGGCACGGACGACGCCGAGGATGATGGCTCGTGGGTGAGCGAGTTGGAAAGCCTCAGCGATGGGGATCTTGAGGCCTTCGAAGAGAGCATTCGCCCTATCAAGATGACGCTGGTAAAGGTGAGCTCTCGTGTTCCTCTCATGGCGAAGGGCCTCACTTACGGGGTCCGCCCAGATCCGCAAGATCGCATTCAAGATTGTGCACTCGACGACCAAACTGCTTCCTGCCTGGCGTGGATTGCTTGACGAGCTCGAGCTGCCCAAGCGGTTAATCCCCAGAGACGTGCGCACACGCTGGAACTCCACTTACGACATGCTCGCCGTGGCGATCGACTACCGCGTGGCTGTCGACAGGTTGTGCGCGCAGAGGGATAGTGGTTTGAGGGCGTACGAGTTGAGCGAGCGCGAGTGGGGAATCCTCGAGGAGTTGCGGGACGTGCTGAAGGTACGTGGCCGTCTGGGTGGTGTTGTTTGGTTGTGCTCACACGTGTGCCGTTCGCAAACTTTAACCTTATGCCGCGTGGTCGACCGTCATGGCTGCTGCGGTAACTTCTCCGACATGCCCGACTGTCTCTCTCCTCCATCCTCGCACGACTTTGCTGCCTCCTCTCTTCTATGCAACCCATTCTACGGCGGCCCTCTCTGTTCGTCTGACGTCGATACGCCCCCGCGATGACCAGATTTTCAAGGACGGCACGCAGTTCTTCTCGCGGAGCGCCCCCAACCTCGCGAAGGTCATCCATGCCATGGACATCATCGACACGACGCTTACGGAGCAAGTGCGAGACGAGGACCTCGACCCAGCCATCCGTACGGCCCTCGGCTTTGGCAAGAAGGTCCTCAATCGATACTACAAGCTCTCTGACCTCTCTGCGACGTACCGTTTCGCACTCAGTAAGTCTACCGCGCATATATTCAGTTGCTCACAGTCTGATGTCGATTTCGAATGCCTCACAGCCCTACATCCCTCGTACAAGGACCAATACTTCAAGGATGCCGGCTGGCCCACACACTGGATCAAGAACGTCCGCGAGATGCTCCGAGAGGAGTTCGAACGGACGTACAAGAAGCCACCCGAGCCCGCCGAGCCTCCACTCGCCGACGCGCAGAAGACGTCACCCGCTGCCGAGCATGGCTCGTCTCAGCCTCAGAAGAAGCGCAAGCGGGCGAGCAAGGACCACAAGGATGCCCATGGCAAGGGTAAGAGCACTCAGGTACGCCGTCAGAAACGTCTGTTGTTCGTCTACGTGCCGTGATGCTCACTCAAGCGTCTCGTCTTTAGGGGGGCAATGTATTTGACAAGATGCGCACTCCAGCAGTCAAGGCTGGACAGAAACCCAAGGACGAACTTGAGCGGTACTTCGCGACACCTACAGAGGCCACCGACGACCCCCTACGCTGGTGGACCGAACGTCGAGCCCTCTACCCGTGCCTCTCGCGCATGGCGCTGGACTACCTCTCTATCCCTGGTTCGTATCTCTCTCTCCTCTCGTGTTCATTCATGCTCATGCCTTTGCCCATTCGCAGGTACATCCGTCGACGTTGAGCGCGTCTTCAGCCGTGGACGGCGGGCCCTCACCCATGTGCGCAGCCGCCTGAGTGCACAGAGCACTCGCGCGCTCCTGTGTGTAGGTCCCTGGTCACGACTCGGCCTCGTGAAACCCTCGGATGCGGTTGCGCTCTCTGCCCTGGCTGACATCGACAACGACGAATCTGACTACGAGATGGAGGATGGTTGGGACCGAATCAAGTTGGGTGAAGACGAGTGAGGGCTGCCTCGGTCTGGGCCGGTGTCCGAAGCCTCCGCCGGTGCCATCAGCTCGTCGCCTCATATGTATGGAGCCAGTGGGGCGGACTAGTACTGTGTCATATCATGTAATCTGTTCTATGCTGTAGGCACGATGCCGACGCTCGCTATGTCTCACGTCGCTCCCTCAAGGGAGAGATCCGTGTAGTCTACTTGTCTGCCGAAGTAACCATATCCTCGACCTCTCTTGTTCAGCACAGGGTGCCTGTACTATACAACCCCAGGCGCAACAACGAAGTGTCCACGTCCGCTCATGCTCGGATGTCTACGGCGTGTCTGACCTAATATGGTCAGTCGCGCCATCATGCCATAGGCTGACAGTCGGCATCTGTCTCCTCGGGACGGTGTAGCCTCAGGTCTCCTCTCACCCCTCGCTCTTGACCGATGCCCTGCTACGTCGCCCCCAAAGCTACTCTACATCTTGGCAGTGCTATGTCTGACCTCGGGCTTGAACCAGGGGCCACCTGCGGTGAATCCGCTGGTGATATTCCACTCCGAATCGACCTCGCCGAGGATACATGGACTTCGAAGGACACAACGCCCTTCCGCACTGTCTCAGGTCGGATTCTTTCGCTCAAGGTTGCTCAGGTGAGTGCCAGTGAGACCCTTACACCGTTCATACGACCATATCCCATCTATTCCTCTTGAATAGGACCTGGAGATTGACGGTCCTGCAACACTATACGCCCCATCCATCACCATCCTTCTTAAGTGGACGCAACTTCTCACCGCAGGCGACATCCATGCTCCTGAAGAGCTCTCTGCGACCACAGTCGAGAAGCTCGTTCGCTTTGTCACCATCTGCAAAACTCTCGCGAGCGCCGCCAGTCTAGCCCGCACGGGAGAGCCTCTGGCGCTCTGGAACAGGATGAGGGAAGAGGAACGGATCGCAACTTTTGCTAGTTGGCTCGAGCAGCGTCAGCCGGGGCCTAACATGGTGTGTATTGCGGACAGTCCGTCCTTGTACCTTCAAAATGTATAGCTGACCTGCCTTATGACTCCCTTGACAGGGCTGGATCACAATGGCGGTGACAGTGGCGGAGGACACACAATTGGCGGCGGCGTAATATTTGTTCAATGTGAGCACTTGTTACTGGTAGACCATGTACAACTGCACGCACTATGAACCGAAAAACTCTTCGACCCAAAAACCCGCGGGAAACCCGTTGGCGGGTCAGTACCCGTGGAAAACCCGTACCCCTATGATGCGGGTGCGGGTACCTTCGGGGTACGGGTACGGGTCGGCGCCAAAATACCCGAGGGTTACCCGTGCCATTGCCTAGTTGCTCACGACGTCCACGACCGTGTTCACGAACACCGACCTGTCCGCTCAGCTCGTGTCTCATCACCTGCAACCTGTTGTACTCCAGCAGTCACCCGAACGCAGCGCTGTATAGCGTGTGTTCGCCCGGGACCACTTGTTGACCAAGGACCGCACGCCCTCACTGCTCGGATCAAACCATGCAAACACCAACCATGATGACCTTGGTGTTCCGCACGGCCTGGGCAGCATCGGTGTCGGATGGGGTCGAGGATGCCGCTGTCCGGATCTAGCCGCGGAGCACCTGGATGCTGGGTAGAGTTGCTGCCCTAGTCATCGCCTGTGCGCCGCCAAAGGAGAGTCTGATGCGCGGGCCCGTGGCAGAGAGACAGACGACGATGCTTTGCATCCCTGAGCCATTTGCGAGGGCATTGTAGGTGCGTGCAGGAGACGCGGGAAGGATTGGGGGAGGGCTTGTGGGAATTGCAGGGGCGTGAGCGTCAGTTAGATGTATTGTATGAGTCGCGTAGGTTGAGGTGCTCGAGAGGGGCGGGGTCGAGAACAGGGGTGGAAGAGGGAGGGTGAGGAGCGAGACGACGGAGTGCTCGCAGAGGTGTGTCTTGAGCGGCGCGTTGGGGTTGATGTAGGCCGTGAGAAGGAAGTTGTGGGACATGGTCGATGCGAGCGAGCGCGAGAGGAATGGGATCGTCCCTGGCTGAAGACAAATTGGCTCTCCATCGAGTTGACACGGAGTTAAGGACGAGACGCACCTCGTTTGGCTCGGATCCGAGTGCGTGTGCATATCCATGGCATTTGCCCTCGATCTCCTCGGCGGGGTCAGATACGGACACACTGGAGGTAGCCTTCTTCTCGAGAAGAAGTATGAGTGGAAGACCGAGCGGCAAGTCTCCTTTGAGCACGACTAGACAAGCAGGCGGATCGTGAGTAATATAAAGGCTACGCATTGGGTACGCAGGCCACGTTTGAGAACAATTGTCTTGGCTCGTGCCCACCAACTCAGGAAACACGCATGATGCGCAGACGTGTGCGGACCGTCTGACTTCCCGCCGAGCCTCACGATCATGGCCACTGGTAGGTCCGATATCCGAGGGACATGTACTTACCGATAACCCGTCTCCTGCCCGTGCTGCGCTTCCCAATCCGAGCCCTATGTTTAATCCTGGGATACTGCTACGCCGATGCTTGCGGCTGTTGTCCAGCAGTGAACGACGACCCGTTCAACGATGTCCTCCCAAAATGTCCTCGGAGGTGGCAGTGGAGGCGAGGGTGAGGGCGACTTCGAATGCTCCAAGATCCGCGAGCGAGGACAGCGTGAGGAGAGCACGTCTTGCCAAAGCCGATGAGTGACTTCGAAGACTGGGGCAGATTGGCGGCGGCGCCGGAGAGAGAAGAGACGATGAGCTGATTGAAGTTGTCAAAGTAGTGTCGACTGTTGGCAGGACGATGGGCATGGAGACTGGGATGGAGGTGTTTGGTGTGTATGAAGGAGTCGGGGATATCGTGTAGCCTTGAGATATGTTGGGGACGTACCGATCCTGCTGGATGGCATGGATGAGGTCGGGTGGAGCGGGTTCGGGATGCCTTCCCGATGGTAAAGACGTGCTGCTCACCGAGTGCTAGGAAGATGAACGGCGCTGGTCAAAGTAGAAATTGAGGCGTTCAGTTCGCGTTGCCTCTGAGTCTCTCCGAGATGGTCGGAGTTGCTGTGCCACGTGTCTGTCGCGGGCTAGGCGCTGGTGTCCTGAAAGTCCAATGGTCAACCTGACCTGAACCCCACCGTCTCAGTCTCACCTGCTGCTGCGTGCTCAGCGAGCTCGTCGATCTCCTTGGCTGTCTCAACTTCACTTGGTGCTTGACTTGGTGCTTGCGCGTACTAGGAGTCCACCACATTGTCCAGGGCCCGGCACCAGAAGGATCGTCGCATTCACCTCGTTATCGTCACGGCACTGGACAACGACATCCCAGCGGAACTGGGACGGTGGATGCTGTGGGTGCAAGCACTGAGCTCCTCAATCGCGAGAGCTTGACCGCCTTGCGCTGCGACCGAGAAAGCTGACGGCTATGTGAGTTCTTCCTTTTTGGTCTGTCTCCTTGGGCCTCGACGCAGTTGTGGGTTGGTGGATGCACTGTTGTGCATTGTCGCTCGCATGAGCGACGGCGGGTATTGCTCGTACGATCCGTCGTAGCTCCTGCTTCGGGATTGGAGATAATCCCATGGAAGCGCCTCGTACTTCCCGGATATCGCAGCAGTAGCCGTGTTGGTTGTCGCCTTCTGCTATCAGGGGCGTCCGAGGAGAGCTTGGCGGAGTCTGACGACAGGCCGGTGTGTGGTCCGTTGATTGGTGTTACCTCCGTACATGCTGAAAGCGCGTTCAGATGTTTACCTACTCGCTCCTTGCTGTACGTTGATGTGTAGGAGTAGAATCATCAACATATTGCTTCGGCACGTCGATGCCCACCGATTTGTTCTTGGAAGCCTCTCGCTTATTGTAGTCTCGAGGACGTCTCCGCCAGCCGCAATCGACTGGTGCATCATGGCTATTCCACACATTGGCGTTGCGAGTTTGAATGACCCTCTGTCCGTCGTGCATTGACCATTCATATCTTAGCTGAGACATTGACGCGTCCGGGCCGTTTATGAAGGATGCGACGTACGATAGCAAGCAGGGTAGCCACGGGATCATCTCGTTGCGGTCGGCTTGCCAATCTGCAAGGTACGTCCATGTCATCCGTATACAAGCGCATGTGCGCTGCTAGCTACCAGACGCAGACAGTACTCCATACAACTTTAGACGAGTATGCTACAATCATCGCCCACGGTACGTGCTCCCAAGATCGGTCAAGTTTGGAGCTACAATGCCATACGCTACCATGCGACTATTTGAGAAGTGAGTCATGTAACTCCAGAAGTCCCATCCGCTGTCAAACTTGACCTTGTACTCGACAGGGTCGGTGGTGTTGCTCACCCGACGGCGCAAGAACACCGTCAGGTTGGGCTTTTCCGTTAATGTCAGTGCGTGATGAATACAGGTAGAAGATATCGGAGTTCTCACCTCGTCACAGCACACATATCGGCCTTCCACGATGGCACGAGAGTATACGATCTCCGTGGCTTGAGGGGTCGTGGCTTGGATGATCAACCACCCTGTTTACGACCTGGTATGAGCCGTTGTATTGTACACATTCTGAACTCTTACGATAATTCCCCATAGCCTCCAAGATCGTGACTTTCACGGGAGTCCAATTGTCCTCCATCGCTAGATCAACTTCAGTTCGTGTCGAAAACGAGGCATTGTCGCAGCTGAAGACGGTGATCATGGCGCGATCGGTCAGGGTAGGAAGTGGTACGGCGAAGGAGTCGCGGTTAGTCGGGGGGTGAGTTCTCTGTCCGCTCGTTGTCTATTCATGCGGGTGATGGTGTGTGTCGGGCACCTCTCCCCTTGTCCATGTGATGCACCTTTCTAGTCGAACTCCCGCAAATCGTCTAGAACTCGATTTTCTCGGCATGTCCGCGTGATGAGTATTATCTGTGTGTCATGGCCGTTCTTCTGATCCAGCGAAGACTTGCTGTAGAACAATGACGTGATCAGCAATGCGACAGGATCGTGCAGAGTGCCTGCGGCGGTGATGATGCAGTTCTCCCGATCGCGGAACGGTCATGACGAGTACACATCGTGAACACCAACCGTCGTTCTCGCTCGAAGGCTATGTTGCATACTCCTGCTTGCGGGAGCATGTGACAGTCTGTCCTTGGGGCGGATGCGAGCGAACATGTATATAACATCACGACGCAGCTGAGAAGAAGCTTTCATATAGCCAACATGCAAACTCGTCGTAATGACAATCCAGTACGTTGATCGACCATTCCAGTGTCAAGCACATGCTCACGTTGAGTGTAGACCAACTCGTCTTTCACTCGTTATAGAACTATCAACGTGCAAGCACGACTTACCCGTCTTGCAATCCGGGAGCAAAATGCACAGGTCCGGGTAGCGGTCCGTGATGTGAGCACATGGCTGTGATGTTCGCTTCGTCTGTCTGATTCCTTTCAGCGCGTCATAGATACTGCCCGTCGTGGTCTGCTATACCATGTGGATGGTACACGCCCGCGGCTTTTGCTGGTACCGAGTCGTGCCGAATGGGACTCAGCATGCGGCGCTCCGCCGTCTGTTGAAGATCTCGATGTAGATCGCTGGTTCCGGCTCGGTCACGCGGTTATAGACATTAACTATATCCCCGGCACCGACTGCCGTCTCAAGAACGGCTATTACCTTGTCGTTGCACAAGACGCGCCCGGACGGTCTGACCATCTCTGCGAGAATCAAACTGTCTCCAGCTTCTGCGCGGAGTCCTGGCAGGGGAATATACTTCTATTCAAACGTGGTTGCAGGGACACGAGCAGCGTCGTGAGTATTACCCCGCCCGAGGTTGCTTTATTAAGCGCGATTCTTCAGAGGTGCGTCTAGAGTTTATCGAGGGATATGGCTTGCTATGGGCATTGACGCGCGTAATGGATCTCGCAGATGGCTCCAGATGCATACTGCTCCTGTGATGGGATGATGTGGATTGGACGTAGTTAATATTGTGTTGTCCGCCACCGTTCACCGTAGGAATTTGAGAGCTATCGCTGTCATGCTGAAGTTCGTTCTTTGAAGCGCGTTTGGTGGTCAGCAACTGCATCCTTAGATCCGTCATCGTACAGGTCCTTTCCGAATAGGCATCCGAAGCTGTCTTTGTCGGGTCATGAGCTTCTCGTGCTTTGACAATGTCGTGTGATGTCGGCGACGTCCCTGTTCGGGATGTTCTGTTCGTGCGAGCAGTCGATGTTGCCGATGAATGTTTTCTGGATGTGGGCTTGGGTTTAATAGCCCGTATCGTCTTTTATGGTACGCCCGCGTCCAGTCGTCTCCGTCGGCGAGCATATATTCATCCTCTATCATCGTGTTTCCAGGCATCCATCCGCGATTGTTAAAGCTGGTCTAGTCGACATGGATCACATTCCCGCTGGTCACCAGGCATTTCAATCTACTATGTAGGTCGTAAAAATACCGCTTGTGTCTTCTAACGTGTTATGCAGGACAACCCGACCCCTGTACACCTTCAACGACGTGTTATACAGCTGTGTGACTGGGATCGACCAGTCACCGTGGCGTGCCGCTACAGTTCGTCTCTGCTGGACCGGCAGTACACGCGCCTCTGACAGCGAGGAGCCGATTTGTGAGTTCTGTTCCATCCCACAGAGTCAAACTGACTGGTGGCTCTAGGGGTGCTCGTCGTTACTCCGAACGCACACGCTGGACATCAGCTCGTTACGCTTACTGACCCAGCGTATATGCTGAGATTCAACGAGGTTTGGCAATATGATTCTTGTCTGACCACTCGCGCTGACCGCATGCTCAGGAAATGAGAGCTATCGGATTTTGCGCTTGGGCCGATCCCAGGCATGTCGCCGTGAAACAGCACTACCTGATTCTTCAAAGCGTGGAGGCGTGGTTTTACTTAGTCAATATTTGCTCTAGGCTGCGCATGGCCATGTACGCGCGCACGGCAGCGTCGTGAATAAAGACGTTTGCTCAAGAATCCTGTGAGCAGCTCGAGAGTGATCCGTTCCGTGCGATGTCCGAGCTCGTACCTTTCTGATAGAACATTGGCTGCCTAGGGATTCTCAGATGCTAAATCGCGATTGCTCCAAGACGTCAGCAGGTGACTTCTGGAAGGACTTCGCGTTGGATGTGTGCTGTGCCATCCATGGTATGTCATTCTCATCGGTCAGCATTTCTCTGAGAATCGTCGGGTGCAGACTTTCTAAATTTGCCACGTTAACTCGCCATGGGCGGTGGTGGTGTAGCAGGAGAGGTTCTGAGACTTTAAAGGCGCGACGGGATGATTTACATCCATCCTCACATTCACTACAATAACTTGCGCAAAATCGTTCTTCGTGAGTCGTCAATCTTTTCGGTACGAACTTGATGTTCACTCTGCCAATTGTCTTCTGCACGTCGTCGTGACTAGACCGATTTAGATGGCTCCATCGGCTTCGCGCCTTCGCCAAGGGTTGTTGGAACTTCCTACAGAAACTCTGTTAGCTATCGTGGAGGAGCTACCTCGTCGGGATCAAAGAGCGCTCATGGCGACGTGTTCTCTTGCCCACGACATCTCCGCCACCGTCCTGTATCACACCATAACCGTTCACGGGCGCAGAAACCCTCGTCCATCGACCTCGACTCGTCCCAAGGTGGATATCGATCCTATCCGATTTCTCGCATGTCTCGTCAGGTCCACCAATCACTCGTCGAGCCGATACTGCTACGCCTCCTACATCCGCTCCTTCACGTTCACTTCCCATGTCCAGAGCGCGAACATTCGTGCTATACCATTGCTGGTAGCAGCCATTCCTTTCATGGACTCCCTCGTATCATTCCGAATCGACCTGTGCGAGGATTCTGTACCCCTCGCCTTGGACCTCTTCCGCCGGTCGAACGTGACCCGCAACTTGAGCACGATGTCGTTCACCGCTACGGAATCACCTTCCCCATTCAGCGTCCTCATCCTCCCCGCCCTGAAGGGTGTCAGAGCGGCAAATGCGGACATTGGAGTGGCATTGTCCGCTTGGCGTTCGCTCGACGTAGTCATCATCGACAACTGCATCGACAAGCCGCGGCTGGATCGCTTTGTCTCGCATGGCCATGGTGTTCATGCTGGGAATATCGCCATCCTCTCTCTCACGTTGGACCCCAAAATTCCTTTCACGGCGGCGACGAGGGCTCTCGCGACATCGTTTCCAAAGCTCGAGTATTTATCTCTTCGCTCCGATCCTATGGCCATGTGCGATATTCTGGAGGTGCGTAAGTTACAATGTTGCCGTGTGATTGTGCTGACCGATTGAACTCTAGGCTATTATTGTAGTGCTCGAAGAGTCGCCTGCATGGTTCCCTTCGATCCGTGCTGTAGGTGCCAATCAAGGCCAGATGCACTCGCACAGCAAGCGATTGCGCGCATTTGGAGAAAGGATCAGCTGGACGTCGGAGTACCGGGCGCGATTTGTCCATGTGTCTATGGGCTTCTCGTTTCTATCTAGACGAGACGAGTACGATGCCTGGATCTTCACCGAATATTCCGTTGAATACCGATGGCCTTGGCTGTTTAGACGATAATGTCATATGGGTATATAGAATAGCGGTGTATGCAATTGTGATTACGAGATTGTTCGGCATTCTCCTGGTTTCTTAATCCAGACTTCTTCGGACGGTCGTCTGGCGCTGCGCGATCCGCCTGTCGTATTCACCGTCTTTAACATCAAGTCTTGAGTCAGAATGCCTTGATTGTCTGTCCTCCGACATGAGTCCCTCCCCCATGCCTCTCTCACCCTTTGAACAGTTCCTTGTCGGGTCGTCTCCGCTCATGCTCGAGCGATTCTTCGCGCATTGGCCGATCCATCTCGTTCTCCAACTCCGTGTCCTCAGCAGTGTCGTCTTCCTGTCCGTCGAATCCTTCCGCACCCATGTCTTCGACCCAAGTCGAGTTCTGGAGCGTTTCTTCGATAACGTTCCTCGATTCCTTGTCGTGCTCGACTCTTGTGGTGGGATAGTGTCAGGATCACAGGCTTTACAGTTGCTGGGTAGAGTCAGGTATGACCCCGAGAGCGACTTGGACGTCTTTCTGCCCCTTAGCGGGGTCCTGAAGATGGGACGTTGGTTGAGAAGTCAAGGATATACGTATCAAGCGTCTGGTCGGAAACACCCTTTCTTCGACGTGGAAGTCTTCCGGCTCGCCGCCTCGATCGCCTACTCCGACGTCAAAGGTGACCCCAACCCTCAATACCCGTCGTGTCCGTCCCGTGGCATTCTCGCTACGTTCCACTTTGTCCGGGTGCAGGAGGAAGACTTCGAAGAGGGAGAGGAGATAGACGACCCGTACTGGGAGCCCGGCGTTCACGTCCAGCTTGTGGTGGTGCAGGAAGCTCCCGAGCAATTCGTCATAAATGACTTTCATTCCAGTGCGTACTTGTAGTGAACAGTCGCCTCGCGAACTCACTCGCGACCCCTTCCAGCATGTGTGATGAACTACTTCACCGGCAAGTACGCCGTCTCCCTGTTCCCACGTTCAACCTTCATCCACGGTGTCACATACGCTTGTCGTAATGCCGTCGGACCGGACGGTCGAGCTTGGATGGAGAAGTACCGGGCGCGGGGGTTCCGTATCTTTCGAGCTGGAGATAGACGGTCCGCTGGCGATCAGCTGGAGACGCTCACTTGGGATCGTTGTGTGGGAGATGGGTGTACATGGGTTGTTCCTTTTGGTCTCGACGGCAAGGGTGAGTAGAGGTGTCTGGCCTCTTACTCTTATTCTTCTACTCACGTTGACCTTCAGAGCTCGACTTCAAGAGAACGTCTCGCCTCGGGTTGCCCAAGATTCGGTTTGAAGTGCTACGCTACGACTACGGAGTCGCTCCTGCTGGTGCCTACTGTCGTATAGGTCCTCCATTCATCTACAGGTGTGTGACAAGTCTTCTTTGTCTTTGTGTCGGTAGCTGAATATGTTGACAGTGCATTGTCGTTTATCGTCACTCAGGTGGACATTGCAGGGGAGTACTGGTCTCCTGAGACCGAGACTGCCTTCTCCCATTGACGCACCGTCTCGTCTATACTGCAACGGTGCGTGTCAGCGGTATGTCCTTGACCTGTGTACTTACCGGGTCCTAGTAGAGGATTCCAGAGAGGGTGGCCCGATCGGGATTACTGTGTCCGTCATGGTCCACGTGTCGTGCTTGATACTCCCGATTGCTTTGAGTAGTGCTAGTGTTGTTCATCGTGATCTGCAGTGTTGGTCAGAATTTTACTTTGCACTGCGCCGTAGCTGTTCGTGTGATTGCCCCTGTGGTGAACTGGAGGGTGCAACATCGTAATTGGGTACCGAATACTGCCTTTGCCGTCCAGCGCGAGACGATCGAATGCTCCCTTGTCTTGTGTCATGCAGATTACGCAAAACATTCGCCACAGAACACTCGAATAGAGCAGGGCGAGCTCTCGCATCGCCTTTCAGCGCTATGGTCGGTCATGTATGTTGACATGCAGCCTGTACATCGAGCCTGAGCTTTCAAGTTCTAGCTGGACATCAACAGCTGAGAGGCTGACATCGTCAGTTGTTCTTCAGGTGGAATGTGCCGTGCCAGAGTATTTAAGCAGTCGCTGTCGCGACACCGGAACACAACACTCAACATGTCTACATCGAAAGATACGGCTATAATGAAGCTACGGAACCTTCTACACTACTGGAAAAACTTCACTTTCAACGACTCTGCGCTCAACTTTGAAGACGCCATCGCGTCTATCGGCACCAACAACAGCATCATCGACGCTCGACAAGACTGGCCTGGGCGCTGGGTGGTGAGTTAGCTCGGATGTATCCGGTCGTAGATACTGATGCTTGGGTAGATATGCAAGTCTGGCAGTCGCACTGCTGTGGAGGCCGTCTTCCACACAGCAGCGGTGTGGCAATGGAACGCTCATCTGGAGACTGGGAATTTCGTTCCTCTCGGACAGACCGCGCCGCGAGGCTTGCGAGAGGCTAGAATGTACGTTTAGAGTGGCGTGATCTTTATCGTTGTTGACACCTCACCGTGACAGCCAAACCATGCCCAGCAACCTGTGTCAAGTTGACTATACGATCAATACGGAGTACGACGGCTCCATTTTTGAGGCGCAGAAGGTCGGATTCCAACTGATACATACACAATAGTCGTACTCAATACTCGCACAGAAATTGGAAGGTCTTGTCTCGTCGCGTCCTGGCTTCAACAAGGGCAACAAACCGAGGCGTGAATGGCAGCAAGGTGGAGAAGGCTACGGTCAAAGTTTCGTGTTCAGCTCTCAGCTATTCGTCAAGTCGTGGAAACGTACTCGGAACGGCTCCGGGGAGCTTCCGTACGACCTTCACCCTTGGATCGCTGAGGCCATCGCGGACACAGACTGGCGCCCCAATCCTGATCGGCCGTCCATCTTCGACTGCGTAGACGGTCGTCTCGTCTCGATCAACGAGGCCCAACCGCCTTACCTGAAACGCTATGATCTTGTGTGGATATCTTTCTTCGTGCAGTTCATCGTCGGTCAGAACGCATGGTCGCCCACGTTCACGCCATTGGAGATTATCAGGGTTGGCACGGTGCCCGAGGAGCTGATCGACGTCCAAGATACCGAATCAGCGTACGTGGAAGAAGTAGAGCCGAAGCGCCGGCTCAAGGCCGGCGACACGTTTGTCTTTGGTGAGTGTTATAGTGCACGTCGTTAATTGTCTTGACACTGTGCCATAGATGTGAACCCACCGATCTCTGACACCCCAGAGACGAGCGACGATGCGAGTCCTGGATTGAAGGTTGACGGACCTGGTTAGTTAATTGCACCTATGTGGTGACAGTTCGTCTCACCCGTTGATGTTGCAGATATCGACTTTCCGATGGCGGATACAGCAATGACTGTCGAAAAGGCTGAAGAGAGTGGTGAGTGTCCGACAGCCACCAAGACAAGTACACTCACATCGCCGTTAGAGACTCTTGTAGAGAAGAGTCCCCTCACCAAAGACGACCCGGTATTGATGGAGTCGGGAGAGTCGGCTTCGACGTCAACGCGTTCTGCCGACGATAGGCCACCAGCGGTTGTCGGTGAAGCTTCTGCAGGCGCGTTAAAGGAGTTGAGTAGGAACCTCGATATCACACGTGTTGCTCGTGATGTTCGACTTGAGGGGCATCCGGCTACTCCTCTGGTAGATAGCAAGTCGGATATGCCGGTCGTCGCGGAAGAGAAGATTGCATACGGTGCGTCCACTTCTGAACTGTGCGCGATCGTGTCTCGTGATGTTACATCTTAGAGTCGGAGACTCTCGAGACCGGGCTGTACAGCGAGTCAGACAACGGAACCCTCAACCAGGTGAGTACTTAACTCTTGGTGAGACTGGACTTGTGATGGAGATCTCCGATAGGCCAGGGATCTAAAGCGCAAGGTGGAGGGCGGTGAAGATGCCGAAAATCTTGCGGTCGATGAGAATAGGCAACCTCGTCGTCCTAAGCGGCGCGTCAGAGGCAGGTTCCCCCGGTAGTTCGGGGTGGCTACTCACGATGAGTTGGAGACTCGGAGTCGATTGAGACTACACTACTAGTATGCTAGCGCGTAGATATGCGATAGCGGCGTTGGTGTCAATACACGAGATCGTGTCATCGGTTTTCTTTGGCTGATCTGCTTCTGAACGGATTTGCATGTCAGCGTAGAGCGTATAAGAGAGCGAAGGAACTGTCATGTCCCACTTGGCTGGTTGTCGCCGCATTGCAGGAAATGTTGTTCCGAGTACTCGAGGGACTCAGATCAGCGAGTTGTTGACTCTAGATTTAGATCTGAACGTGAGATGTTGCTCGAGCACACCTTCGAGGTAGCTCGCCTGTTGCTAGCCCGTTGTACGAGCGCGTGTTACAACTTGCATACTTGAACTTCGAGAGTTGTGATGGGATGGTAATATCTTTCCTAATATGAACGACCGTGGGAGGCGCTCGGTCGGCTGTGTCCTCCGACTCTCTCTGTTCGTCTACTCCGTGTTCCAAGGCGAGGATCTCTGACCATCTACCTGCTCGTCTACAGCATGCTCCCCTGCTCTCTGTGCATCGTCAACTCGTCTGACTCGTCGCGGCGAAGACTTCCATCGGCCATTTGCAACCTTGCGTGAAGCGGTCATGACGTGTCTCTAGGATGTGCGTCTCGATGGTCCGTCCCGGTTGGATAGGAAGATATGATTCGTGGTCTGCGTGACACAGGTATGTCCATGTCTTCTTTTCATGCACCCTGTACTCATGTCTCTGCCCGTGGAGCAAGTACGATCCCTCGGGCGCTCGTTAGGGCGGAGGAACTTTTGCTTGGTGCGTAGAATACCGACCACCCTCTGAACCCTCTTGCCGATGAAGAATTGCTGCAGAGTGTTGCGTCTGTGTCTGCCATGCCTCCATATCCACATACATGTGGTCATTTCTCGCTATCTGGAGGCCGTCCTATCCTGTCCAGTGAGTTTCTGCTATCTAGCCTACATGACTACATCCTGCTGAAGCGACGCTGACCTGATGTCGTATTCAAGGGTGATTGTGGAGTGCGAGGCCGCGGGACAGTTTTCGCAATGTTATTCTAAGACCGTTTGTACGTGTACCCCATCGCCGACGTCTATCACATGCAGAGTTCATATCTCATGTCAATGCACTTACGTCGTGCACGTTCAACTGTGGTGAGTGTTGTTGGCAATGTATGACATTAGCATGGGACTCAGAGGCTGCCAGAGACGCAATTCCGTGCGCGACGTGTCAATTACATCTGTATTCCCCCGTCACGGGTCTAGCATCGTTCGAGAATTACATGTGCATTCGCCTTACTCTCCTCGTCAGAACGTCCACATCGTCGACCTCCCCTCTCCCCGACGTCAGCTCGAGATGGTCAAGGAGCCTCTGAATATCAAGCGATACTCTTTGCTGGCGTGCACTGTTGGTCGCATCCTCGTGGATCCGTCTGGTCGGTCCCCGAGTTTGCTGTCGCCCATGTGAGTGGACCCTCTGTCGCTGTGTGCGCGGAAGACTGCTTACTGTGGCATTCTGTGCGAAGCGGAGCATGCGCCACCAGGGCAGTAGTGCTCCCGCTGTTCTCTCCAAGCCCGATATGAGCACCCGTCGCGTGCAGTCCTGTAGCCAGCGGGTGTCCCGAACAAACCGTGTGGGCAGGCGTCGTGTCCCGTGAATCGTCAAGAGCCATGCTGGCGCCCCAACACCATCTTGTGCGTGTCTGTATGTATCTATGGTAGTGGTCATTGTCCCTCCCCTAGTCGGACCCGCGATGATCTTGACGATTAGGCGGCTGACGACGGCGCCAGCGGAACCATCCACCGAGGTTTCCTAGGGGCACGGTCTGCATGTGAGCTGCTATTCTACGGGATAGCAGCGCTGTTTGTTGACGTACTCGGGTCTCCCGGATGTACAGCAAGATATAGATGGTTGGCGGCGGTGGGTTGCCCTGATTTCTCAAGTTGGCGATTGCTGATTCTGCGAGTAGGTCTCTTGCAAACCTCTCGGCGAGCTCTCGTCGATCACTGAGTACGCGTTGAGAAATGGTGCGGGCAAATGGATCCGCTCGGGTAGACAGAAGGGGTTGAAGTTGTTGAGGAGTTCCGTTTGGTGTATCTGGTACGAGATTCATTGCTGGGACGGCATGGAGTCTGACCTTGTATTAGAGCAAAAGCTGGCCGCCTGCTACGCGAGGACAAAGGGTGAGCAGCTACGTTCGCATCACACTGGTCAATATGGGGATCTGAGACTTGTAATCGTAGTTGCGGCACATTTTTACTCGTCTAATCAAGGCGGTGCTGGGACGAAGACCTCTAGTGTTGCTGTGCACGTCCTTGCACTTGGTAGAGCTTTCTGCAGAAGACTTCGTCATCAGGATTTGTCTGCCGCTCTTGGCCGTATCGTTGGGCGAAGGTATGTTAATCCTTCTGATAGAAGGTTGATCATCTAGACTAATCCTCATTAGCGTCGCATGAAGATTGTGTTCGGTCTTTGTCATGTGGCATGACAGTCCATTCGCGTATCGGAGCGCGCGCGAGCACGTACGAGAGATGTCGTTGCGTCGATGTGTAGAGTACCTCAATGCAGACATGGCAGAGACCCTGTCAAGGGCGCGTTGCACTGCTATATAAACCCCTCGGAAGATTGGTGCGTCTCAACACAACCAAGATGCCCTCACACACCAACTCACAATTCTGTTTGATACATTTGTACTCGTCTATCTGCAACTGCGGGATCAGCATGCCTCGACCAGGTTCGGAGGGTGCTTGGATTTCCTGAGGTGTTCGACTGAGAATTCCTGTGATCAGCAGACACTTCAGTATTCCCCGCGAATAATTTGCCACATGGAGAGGCGAGTGAACCTCATGGTGCGTTCGCATGTACGACTCGGGTCCATGTGGCGTCCTGAATCTCTGCTACATCAGACCTCTTGTCCGAACGTTCGTCGTCACTCGCTACAGTCAAGGACGGAGTAGCATGTGAGTGGTCATGAGTGTTCGATCGTATGTTCCCTGACAGAGTTGTCTGCCTTAGACTCGCATCCTAACGAGGCAGGGCGTTCCATCGATATGCTACATGCGCCCGTCCTTGGAGCTACCCAGATGCTCAGGTCGCAGCCGAGCCCCCGTCTCGCGCTGATATCTGCGACGAACGATGGGCGGGACTCTTCTCGTAAGTGATACAACTTCTACGCTGGTCTTGTGGTATTGACGCACCATGCAGCTTCCCTTCTTGAGCCACGTCCACGTGGACGTTGGACTGTATGTAGAACGTCGGTCGACAGTGTATCGTCCGGTGCCGTACCTGCTTGCCCTCAGAGCACGACCAGACCATCTGTAACTGGTCAGTCTGGCCGGATCTAGTCGTATTGACGCTGACGGTGTTTCAGGTCTCGTGTACCACCACTCTGCTTCGTCTATGGAACTCGAGCCCTGGTCAAGTCGGCGTCGAGGTGGGAGTAACGTTTGCTATCTGGAAGCTCTATATTCTCACCCCGGTCGGACCTTCGGAATTGCAGACATCGAGTCTTCCATGCGTGAGTCGGGTTCATTTGGTGTCTACAGTACGACAGGATGTACTGACGTGTAGTCGGAACAGCAGTGGTATATCCTGTCGCACGTCCTAGACCAGACAAAGTGCATGGCTGCGAAGCCGGTGCGTGCGCGCAGCAACTCTAGTACTTGATGACCTTGATTGACACGGCTACTAGAACCGCTCCATGACACTACCATGTCGATGGCCGTGTCGGCGCATACACGGGACAGTAAGCTTCTGTGGTTGAGTATAATCGATGCTGATACTGATGACCATCATCAGTGCCACCCTCCTCGTCTACCGACAATCCATTCGACTCAAGCGTCAATTCCCAGCTTGGTGAGTCTGGAGTTCCGATGCTGACGGCCGTAACTGATCCCATCTGCAGCTCTACATTCTCCTAGCCGTGTCGCGCGGCCTGTGGCGGACGGTCCCCTGCATGGTGAGTTCGACGTTGACTGTCCACTTCGGCTCTTGCTGATCGTGTCCGTTCTACTCTCGCGAATTTCGCGCACTGTACACTGCACTGCATACCATTCACGTTTATTGTGTGATCGTGGACATGATCGCGATACATCTGTTCCCGATGCAGCTCCTTTGACCGCGCGTTTCTTGAAGGTATACGAAGGTCAGCTTCAGTATGTCTCGAGATCTGTTACTAGAGCACATCTCGATACTATGTTTACGTTCAAATTTGCTACTCGAGAACCCGATACTCACCACATGGAGATCAGACCGGGTGACCTCGTTGTTTCGTCGTCCCTGAGGCGAATAGTCGCCGGCTATGGACGATGGTCAGCTATTCAATTGAAAGGGCTCGCATCGCTCCACGGCATTGAATGTGGTGTGCGCGTTGCCGCTCGCGATATCATCGCTATGTTGCTCGAACATAGATGCAATGCTGTAGTGTGTCACGAGTATGTGTATGTCTTTCGAATGCTTAAGAGTTCGAGAACATCTCTACTGAAAGTCTCGCACGCTATGAGAGGGCTGATGCATAGTATGTGGGACGATGGTGCGGTCAATGGAGACGGGAACGTAACAGAGGCTGGCAGACTACTGAAAGACGACGATGACACCGCGATGCGTGCGTGCTCCTCCAATGCAGAGATTCCTGTTCACAACCCGCCTATAGACGAGTTCTGTCAGACGAGTGCTCGTGAAGGCGATGGCAGCGGTCGAGGGTCCGCTATCGGAAGCCCTGTAACACACCTGGGTGTTTCTGAATGTCCGCCCCATCTCGAGGTTGCGGATATTGCATTGAAGCGTCTGATTATAGAAGAGTGGGAGTTAGCGATGTCCACGCAGAGTCTTTCAGACGAGGTTTGCGCTGTATGCGCGCGATGCACACCAGTCAGCAAGATATTATACGTCGCGGCTAGGAAGCTGAACTTGCATCTGCTGTGCAACGAAAGTTTGCCGCACAATGTAATCCCTACAACATATAACTTCGATGTATATGAACGAGCTTTGTTGCATCCGAGGGGGTTGCTCAACACGCAGGCCAAGGGAGATGTCAGGGTGTGTCAGGAATGCGACCGTGATCTGCGGAAGTCGGAGCGGGTGCCCAAGTTCTCGTTAGCTAACTGGCTGTATTATGGAATAGAGAACTTGCCTGCGAATGTTGGGAAAGCATTCGCTACTGCAACAAGATCTGAGAAAGTACTGGTCTCCAGAGCCCGTGCTAGCAGGATAGCCTTCAAATTCAGTGAGCTTCCCGACCACAAGCCTAAGATCTCAGACCATGTGACGTCGCAGAGATGTGTGAAAGGTAATGTAGCAATACACCCTCAAGATTCGGCGAGACTCAGTGACGTCTTACCTCCTTCAGACGATGTTATCCGTGATTCTCTCTGTGCGGTGTTTGTTAGCAGCGATACAAAACTCACCCGACAGAATATTGAGGCTTGGAGACCCGAGCCTATTCTTGTTCGTAAATCTCATGTTAGGGACATTGTGGCTTTCCTGGTAGAGAGAAATCCAAACTATGCGGTGACAGGTACCTTTCGCGGGTTTAGTCAGCAGAACCTCGACCGTTTGTTTGGTATTGACAAAATTGCGGCTGACGAGGGGGTGCCATGTGCCATGGAGATAGGTTGTCTTGAGAGCAACGATGCGGTCGAAGCAGCGACTAGCGGGTACATCCCGGTGCGAGCGCCCTTGCACGCCGCAGATGGAGACGACTTGTTTATTGACAGTGTCGGGTACTTCTCGTCGGATATGACAGCGGTAGACCTGCAGGATATGAAGATGCGCGCGATGAGACATTGTCTTGGAGGAGGTCGATTTGTACAGTCTAGGACTGCAAGTCGATACGTAGCAGACTTTGATGAGCCTGCGTTGCTATCGTGGCTGTTTCCGCATCTAGATCCCTGGGGAATAGGCGGATTTTTTGACCCTCGTTGCGAGCGCGCTCTCTCTCTTGAAGACCAACTGAGATATCTCCTGAATCTGTCCGATTCGCGGTTCAGGGACGACCCCGACTTTGCGTTTGTATATTATAATATTCACCGGAAGAAGGCTGTGTACGACTCTGTGACATTCAGAGTCAATTCGAGACAGCGAGAGGACATAGTGAACAAACTGCTCAACCTCGACGTGAGCAAACTTGATGATTTGATTCGCAAGTTCAAGGCCGATCCGCAGTACCGTCCTGACGGTGATGATGAGCGCAGTGTTCTGAGACTGCTATCTCGCGTAAGTGCAGTGACTCACGATCTCCCTGGTACAAACGGGTACAAGATCAGTCTGCGAAACCAGATACGATCGCTGATCACTTACAACGGCTCTCCCACATTGTTTGTCACGCTCAATCCGTCGGACGTGGACCATCCTCTTGTTCGGCTGTATGTAGGCCATAACATCCAATTAGAAGACATTGCTCGAGGAGAGGACATGTCTGCTTGGCAGCGGAGCTTGCTCGTTTCGCGTCATCCGGGAGCGTGCGCACGGTTCTTCGACACTATGATGAAGAACTTTATCAGTATAATTCTACGATACGGGAAGGATGGAAGAGGACTGTTCGGAAAGTGCACTGGATACTACGGCACGGTAGAGGCACAGGGAAGAGGGACGCTGCACTGTCACATGTTGATCTGGTTGCAGGGACATCCCTCCCCCCAAGAGTTGCGTGACTGTTTGGCGTCGTCGGAAATCTATCAGCAGCATATGTTTCGATGGCTCGAATCCGTCATCAAATGTGAGCTGTTGGGAACGAGTGAACCTGTACTAGAGCCTGGAGGCAGTCCGCTGTTACCTCCGGAACGAGACCCTGCTGTAGTGCATCCAGGTGTTGCTGCGACGTCACCATTGAGATCGTTCCGGGACTGGGAACAATTCAATGTCACATTTGAAGCCGTTGTGAATAGTCTAGTAAAGGAGTATAGCTGGCATCGACATATGAGCACCTGCTTCAAGTATGCAGCGAAGGGACCCGTACCAAACGAGCCTAAGATCCAGGACGCATTGTGTCGAATGAGGATTGATGGATCCACGCGTGCACAGTCGGAATTCGACTTGGAGAGCGGGTCTATCCTGCTACGCAGATTGCATCCGCGGATCGCCAACTTCAATGACATTGTAATGTTTCTAATGAAGTCTAACATGGACATCAAATTCATTGGCTCCGGGGAAGCGGCGAAGGCCTTACTGTATTATATCACCGACTACATCACTAAGCCTTCGATGAGCATGCATGAAGGAGTGAGTGCTCTGGCGTACGCTATCAAGAGACTGTCAGACAAACCAGTCAACGACGCTGGCAATGCGAGAGGAGCACTCAACGTGACGGTAAATAGCATGATATCTAGACAAGAGCTCTCGTGTCAGCAAGTCATGAGCTACTTTCTTGGAGGCGGCGACCACTACAGCAGCCATAAGTTCCGAGTCTTGCACTGGGGTTCTTTCGATCGTTTGTTTCGACGACATTGTCACGAGGAAGAGCCGACGGCGGGAGGAGATGTAATTGAAACGGATGTAAGAGGTCAGACAGCTGAAGGGACTGTGAATAGTAACTCGGACGTCGCAATGGTCGGTGACACTTACGGGGACAATGCTGAAGAACGCGGCTCTGATGCCGACACTTGTACGCTCGCGTTGGGTCATGGCTCCATCTCGGCAATCAATCAGCAGCAGGATTACATATACAGGCCGGTCGACGCTGCGTTTGATCAGCTATGCTTGTATGAGTTCATCGGCTCTGTGGAGAAGCTCAGTAAGAAGGCCGACAGGGGTGTTGTCAACACCACAAGGGACATCAACCACAACACCGCGCAACGTGGTGGTCGCAGGATGGAGCCGAGAGGCGTGTTCTCGTCTCACCTGCACAGCCAATACCATACACACGTCTTGAGACGACGAACCCTATGGATAGTTCCAGTTATTCTAGGAGACAAGATACCTAGATCTGATAGAGGTGATGACGAGAAGAATGCGTGGGCACGGATGATGTCGATCCTGTTTGTGCCGTGGAGGGACCCGGTCGATCTAAAAGCCCCGGATGAGACCTGGCTCATGGCATACGAGCGACACTTGCCTTCGATATCAGCTAGGAATGCACAGATCATCTCCAATATGAACGTTCTAGCGGAGTGCCGGGATGTTCGGGATGCTCATACGGCTGCGCGACGAGCGGAGGGGCGAGCGATGTTACGGGAATGGTTAGATAGTCACGAAGACGAGGACGAGCTTCAACACGGACCTGACGGGAGCCTTGACGAGTACGAGGTGTCGCGTGATCCTCGGTGGACTGGGTCAACTGCTGGAATCACAGATCTCAGGTTGTCAGAAGCGGCGCTAGACACAAAGATAGGGTGTAACGCACGTATGGCCTTTGACTATTGCTACCACAGTAGGACGCCGGACGCAGTCACAGCTACGGATCCAAACTCCTCTCATCTGCATTCGTATTCATCGCTGAATGACCACAGCAAAGAGTCTGTGAGTCGACACGCGGACGTCATGCGACATCTGAAGAGAATGCGCCGACCGCAAAGGCACGTCGACGAGGAGACCGGGCGGTCTGGTAAAAGGCGGCGTGTGGGAGAAGTTGAAGCGGCCGTTGAGCTGACCACCTTACCTGAACCCGTGGAGGATACTGAACAACCAGTATATAACCGGCTTTCCATTCAGAGGGCGATCGATACCATCGTGGCTGACATGGGTTTATCGCAAAATTGTGAACAGGAGCGTGCATTCCGTATTATTGGGAACCATATACGTGACGGTAGCGGTCAGCTTCTCATGTACATATCTGGAGTCGGCGGTACAGGTAAAACGCACGTTGTCAAGTGTGTCTTGAAGTTGTTTGATATGCTGAACCGGTCAGATCAGATTCTCGTCAGTGCACCGACGGGAGCGGCTGCTTTGAATATAGATGGTTATACTGTGCACTCGCTCACCATGTTGCCGTCAAAGACGCAGCGAAACGTCGAACTCCTGCAGAGCATTTGGAGATCTGTGAAGTATCTGGTAATAGACGAGGTTTCGATGATAGGGGCAAAATTCCTGTGTGACATATCAGAACGCATGCAGCAGGCTAAAGCCCCAGACGGACAGCGTGCATGCGAACCATTTGGCGGAGTAAATGTGATTTTCACGGGTGATTTTGGGCAGCTTAAGCCAGTGAGGGCTGCCACGCTGTATGACCACCGCTTGATTGAGAGGCCTGGGTCCCAGTCTGGTCAGACGGCTAACGGTATCGGTGGTTTACGGGGTGTGTTCTTGTGGAGACAGGTTCGTACAGTCGTGAAGCTAATAAAGAATCAGAGACAGCTAGAGGATCCCACTTACGCTGAGCTTCTCTCGCGAGTGCGTACGGGAGAGTGCCGTGCAAATGGAACTGGCGATGTCGCTGGTTGCAGTGACTTCCAGATTCTTCACCAGCGCGTCCTGCAGAATGTCATGAGAAGTGAACCAGGCACACTCCGCGATTTCGCGGACGCACCTGTGATCGTCGGTACTAAGTCGCTGCGTGATATTATAAACACACGTAGGAGCTCCTTTCACGCGGCATCGTTAAGCGAGACTGTCCATTTATATCATGCTGTAGATAAGATTGATCGGGCCGTTGTACCTACCCGACTTCGCGATGCATTGTGGGACTTGCCATCCAGCTGCAGCGAAGACAGTGCAGGGAGATTGCCTTTGTTCAGGGGAATGAGAGTCATGATTCGAGAGAATATAGCGTTCAGTAAAAGATTAGTGAATGGCGCGGAAGGAATAGTCGAGGACATACTGTGGGAGGAGCACTCCGGCCTACGTTATGCAACAGTGGTCTATATCAGGGTGCCCGGGTCGGGACGGGTATGCGATGATCTCGAAGAGGATGTCGTCCCGGTCTTCCCAGAGTCCGTCAGCTTCCTGTGCAGTATGATGCTCAATGGGAGACGTACATCTAAGTCGGTGTCTAGGAAGCAACTTCCGTTGATGCCAGCTTACGCGTACACGGATTATAAGTCTCAGGGGAAGACTCTTGGACGCGCAGTCGTAGATATCGAGAGCGCAAACTCCATTCAGGGTATTTATGTCATGTTATCTAGAGTAAAGTCATTGCAGGGATTACTGATCTTGAGACCGTTCTCATCTGCAAAGTTGTTTAGAAGGATCTCCGAAGAGCTTCGCCAAGAGTTGGGACGTATCGATGACATGGCCGAGGCAACTCGCTGCGCCTTTGAGAACGCTGCATGCACAGATCAACGTTGCTAGTCTGATGGACGGATGATGTATTCGCGCCTTACCTTGTCTAGGTGAGAGGCCATTTCGGCCTCCGGCGGGCGGGCAGTCGTCTCTGCTACGGTGTTTGGATTGTGGTGGTAAAACTCTTACTTTCTACTTGTTATAAACCAGCCTGCCAAAAAATATCAGTCTGTTTGCAATATCTGGTTGTCGTAAGGGCGAGATGGGCAGATTGACAGTCAGTGGTTGCTGTGTGTGCTTGCTAGACACTCACATACACTTCGACTCGTACTACTAGTATTGCAAAACTGTCGAGTAGCTTATGTAGGTCTGGGCGCGGGTGGGGCATTCGGATGTGAAGGTGGCAACTGAGGGAGTTGTCGAGAGATGCACTGAGTTGCTGTTACGACTCTTGCGTATATCCCAGCTCCGCACGTTGCCCTACACCTCTCCTCGCTCGGGCCATCCGCTGGTCCTCTGGATCTCCCAGACTACTAGCATTGATCGCTCACCTGTCCCGGAAGACTTCGCACAGGTTTACCGCTCAGGTCTTCGGGACCTCTTACCTGATCGTGAGTGTAGTTAGACGTTCGCGGACAGTCACGGCTAGAGCGAAGTGCTGGGCTGTGTGACGACCATGTTGCGAACATGCGCTGGATGAGAACGACGACACAGAACATGGGTCAGTGTTAGAGCAAGCACGAGAAGAGGTGAGAGGAGACCTGCTACAAGATGTTGGAAATGCCGACGTTGAAGTAGGGTGCAGTAGCCGCAGTCGCTGGTCGTAATCTTGAGCTTGTCTTTGGGTTTGTAGGATGAACGGGCTGGATGCCATGTACTGGATGCCGCAATGAAAATGGTATGCGTGGCTTGAGGCTCGCTGAGTGCATCTTCACTTGGATCCAAGGTCGGATGATCGGGATGTGCGCTCAACATATGAACGCGTAGCGCAGTGCAGACGATACGGAAGTACGGGATGGCAAAGGACTCAGTATTCGTAGGTGTGAATGGGTATAGTGTACAACGTGTGAGCTTCGTCCACAAACTGTGAGGAACGTCTGCGGGAAGTTGTGGCGTGAATATGTCAGTCACCGATGAAAGACCAATGCAGGCGTACCTTCGCCGTCTCGACCGTTTCCCGTAATCCTCTCCGTCGAGCCTCCTAAATCTGCTTGAAGGAGACATGTACGTGACCACAGGGCTGTAGCTGAGGAATGGGGGAATTGTGGACGAGACATGCTGCCAGGCGGATTGAAGAGCGATTGTCCGGGTTCTGCAGCTACATGCGAAGGGCGTAGGAGTGGTTGCGTGAGAACGCCATGGTGTGAGGTCACAGCTACGATTCAACCAGAAGGGCCACAAAGAATTGATGGGCGTATGCCGGGCAGAAGGCAGGCAGGATTAGATCGATAAATAGAGAAATTCTGCGATGTGCATGCGCACCGATTTCACCATTCCGTTCAAGCTGTGGCACTTGCCTCATCACCATCTGTCCTGAATAATCGAACAGGACGTTCACTGTTGTTGTAGTGGCTTGTCATTGAAGGGCGAGACGTGAGTTGAACGATGCAGGATATGAGAGCAGGAGCGTCGAGTTCAGCGCGTGAGGAGTTCGAGTTGAAGTTGACAAGCGCTCGCGTACGTAAGAGTCGGGCTCAGGGCCTCGGGCTCAGGCTGGCCGTCTTCTGCTTCAACCAAGTGTTCCTTTGCAATCCTGCGTGTATCCCTGCTTGTATCCCTGCTTGCATCCCTGCTTGTACCCCTGCTTGTGTCTGCTCCGTGTTATCTTCGAGTCGTGTCTCAAGACTTGTATTCTGAACCTGACGAGATGGATAAGTTATCGGTCCTTCGGGTGACGCTCGAAAGACGCGTTGCGCTTATTCGATGTGGGTGGATGTTCGTAGCTGTCAATTGATCGTAGCTGACGCCCTACATCATAGTGCGAGGAACAGGAGCTCGCCCCCGTCCCCAAGTTCCGATCCTGAGTGTGTTTGCCTTCGGGGATTGCCGTTCCTTGAGCTTGCAGCTCCACATGGGGCTCCAAGACGAAGATACTAGGCTGTTTGAATCTGCGAGAGTACGTCGTGATCGTTGGCTTCTGGATTATCTACTCACATTCTGCAGCGCGTCATGTCAAGGCTCTGGTACTCGTGTTTCCGAGCGGAATTGCCCTACCATGCTCAATCGCTCGATGATGCGGCGAAGTATGTTTCTCAGGTGAGTGTCCCATGGCTCTCATGGGGGGTCATATGAGAACCCGTGTACCTTGCAGGTCTTGCAGTCTCTGCCCTGGCTAGGTGTATGTTACGTCGACGCATGGCCTATTCTTCAGTACGCACAATTGCATTTCGAATCCCGATCAGTGACCCAGCTCGCACAGAGCCGAGTGAGTGTATATTGGCACATTGCGCTGGCAAAATATCTCACCGCCGATTCTATCACGGCATGCTAGACGAGGCCGACCGGCGGTCAACCCCTGGAACTTCCCATAACAACGCTATCGCAAGGTACTTGTCTCTACTCGTTTGTGACCGATCGTCTCCTGACATGTCGCATTTATACTTCCAGATGCCGGTATTGGACAGCCCGTGTCTATGGTGAGCGTTGTTGGTGTGGATCGTGGGATAAGCGAGCGATGCCAGAATGACATGCATTCCGAAGGAGATGTGCCGCGCGACTATGACTTGGAAGTGGTTCCTCTGCCAGATGAGATGCGTCTATACAATCTCCTTCGGTCTCTTGGAGACACCGCGCTGCGCACGTTCCCGATCTGGCGTTGGCTTGGGCATTCCCAGGATGATACATTTGGTGAAGTGGACGATATGACAGCTGATATGTGGAACCTGTGGCTTTTTTCTGTTCGTAAAGATGGGTATATCACCGAGAGCGAGTTCGTTGCCCTTCAATGCGCTGAATAGAGTTGACAGCGCTGATCTGCTTATCTCATGTATCTGCATAGTTCGAGCTCTGTCGAATGGAACGTCGTCTCATTGTGTTCTTCCCCGCTCCTGTCGAGTCGCCTTCGCGTGTCTGGATTCTGTGCCCGGAGAGCGTCAGTGAGACCGTGGCTGGATACCGTAACAAGTTGTTGCCCCGCTGCAAATGTATCAGAGAGCATGAATGGGCTCTCACCACACTGCAACTTGCGCGTGTTTATCAATGCACTTGTAAATGCACGTATGATCATTGTACCTGCCGTTGTCCGGTCTCTGGTATCTTCCCTCTATCTTGTTGTGGTACCGTAGTATATATGCCTGTGATCTAAAGCGGTACATTGTTTGTCGTGATAGAACCTCCGTACCATTATGAGACATCCATCGCATGTCATTGCATGATGTCAGCCCATTTGGAAACATCTTGATATGGCAATTCATCAGGCATCTACCAGGCCGTTCGTGTCCTATTTTGGGGTCCCGCCGTACTGTTCTGGCAGCTATCGGCATTCCCTGGTCACGTGTTACATCACTTTGTATGTTAGAGTACTTGGTTGCCTGCTCATTGTTGTCTGTCTCCAATTATATCTCCCTGCTGTGTTGTCATGTACTGAGATATGCAGTACATCTAATGGAAATACAATAAATTCAGATACCAGTATCAATGTGTGCTGAGCTACAATGCACTACATCTGTCCACTGCCAATCTATGGAGCACTGCATACTTGTTGTGAAGTGGGCCATTGTCTGGCAGGGCACGATTGATGAGGAAGGGAATAATTTATATAGAAATGATATATGAATTTATAATGATCAACACTGTTTAGCTCAAGTTTGTGCTAGAGTTTCTATTACACAGAACTGCTTATAGTTGATTGAAATAATTTACAAACCACTTCAGTTACTAGCTCAGTGTGTAGCCACAGGCCATACGATTCTAATGGTATATAACACTATATATTTTAGATGAAAACTGAGTGTGCTAGAATTGAAACAAACTTGTCTACATTGAGATGTTCCAAATCCGGTACGCTAGGCGCCCATTCACAATGCGCAAACAGCCCATTCTTCCCGATATGGGCAAGTTTATTTCTCTTCTAACTCGCTCAGTTTTGATCGGAAACATAAGATAATGTAATCAATATGTTCCCACGACATATGGCTACAATCCGAGGTGGTCGTTCGATTAAGCGCCCATCGGCCGAAGCTCCAAAAACGAGTGCGACATGTTCCCAACATGTCGCACAAATCATCGGATTTGTCGGCGTTTGGGCGCTTATTTGCGCGCTAAGGTGGCAGTGCCATGGGCGCCTGGGGGTCAGGCCAACCCTAGACTAGGGCTAGAGCCGGTAAACAGTTACTTACTGGGCGTCTGTTACAGTAAATACCGTTACTTACTTAAGGTAAGCGGAGTATGAAAAACGTTCCCACGGGCTCAGGTTTGCGTGACGCGGGATGGCGGAGAACGTCGTACTTAAAGGACGATCTCTTCGTTCCTCATCAATCGTAATTGGTGGCAGTATATGCTACCTGTTTTGCTACCTTATCCATGCAATGTGAGAATTCACTGAGATGTTGCATAGTGTGGTGCAACGTAGAAGTCACACTGACAATTAGTGGACTTGGCATCTGTTAGTGGTGTGGTCGTTGCTGCTAGACAAAGACATCTCAATCATTGAATAACAACAGCGCCACATCATTAGTTGAGATTGTGTGAGCATACTGTAATCATATCCATTCCATTGAGAATTCTGTCAGTCTGTTTAACATTAGTCTGCAATGGCTCTGTGTTGTTTGCAGGAATATACACACAACTTGATTGGAAGATGCAACAAAACTCTTCAAACCAAAGCTACAATTCTTGGCATCTACTCTTCATGATGTGAAATATAAAACATGTATATACAAATAAGTAGGCATAAAACCAGAATTTAGATCATGTGCATTTCATGTGACCGTGTTCTGCTATGACGCGTGTCATATGATTGAGTACTTTTGTTGAATGAACCTTATAGCACTCCATCAATAAGGTTCAATTTCCGATACTCCGATCAGACAACTACATATAAAGGCCAGCATGGCTGAGATTATGATCATCACCACAATGAACTTCAACCCTCCCTACTTCTACCACCCACCAGCAGATATATGGCAAGCTAGAGCTACATTTGTCCATTATGTGACATCAGGAATCACTGTTCAGGACAACTCCCCATCACACTGGCGTCCAGAGCTGACAGCTGACACACTTCATAGACTACAGCTGGATCATTATAGAGTCCGGTTCTCAAGTTGTACTTATGCTCCTGCTGAATGGATCATAATACCAGAAGAGCCCATTCCTCTGAGGGTTCCCATCTACATGGACGGCAATGGCGATGTGGACAGTGTTGGTGTCATTTATCTCCAAAACATTGCTGATATACGAGATGGCAACTTGTTGGTATGCGGATGGCGCTTGGCGAACACTGACAGCGTATCCCGGTCTACTCCGGCATTCTTTGTTAACACCAACTTTTATATACCACCTGCCATGATACAGAAATCATCATTGATAGCTTTCACTAATTGGCTACCTCAATCTATCAAGCGTACGGTCATACATACGCATTATAGGTAAATTGCAAACTTTATACGACTCTGGAGATCTCTCATAGGTTTCGTAGTATTTGTAGATTTCGTGCCCGACATTTTGGTCTGGTGTTCTAAGCACTACACCAGTGATGTCACATCATCATTACAGGTAAATGCCATCTTTGTTGCTGGTCTGTTGATATTCTTATATATGATGGCATTGCTTTTGAATTAATAGCCTTACAGTTTACATTGATCTCCTCAGTGTCTCAGGCATAAAACCATTGTATTAGAACTTCAGTTGAAAGTCATTTATTCAGCTTGGGTTCTCAAATAATAAACTGAGCCAGCGTTCAATCGAGTGTGTAGAGTGGTACTATAAAGTTGACAGAAGCATATTTGAATGTGCCTAACAGAGTGTAGATGCAGCATGTATGCCAGATCTCATATCAGAATGATGGGAATGCTACGGTGTAGTTCTTGCATATACATAACACTGTGTGGTCATGTACGATAAGGTAGGCCCAATGCAGACTCGACCACTCCACATGACTTTCACATGACTTGTCCTCTCTCATAGAGCAGCCCTCGGAAAGCGGAAAAAGACTAATTGTGTTTGATTTTGTCTCAAAAGGCTCTGTTTTCAATCTTGATGACATTTGGTCATCGAGGGAGGGAAGGAGAGGCGAAACAGTCGATCGCTTGATTAGTGAAGAGTGGTCGAATCTACGCTGGGCCTATCTTTCTAGACGAGAGGCTTATATAAGCAACAGCACGTGAAACCCATCCGACGGTTTTGGCGCTTCTGTGACTTGATGTTGACGACACCATGTCTCAGCTCATACGCTCAACACCTCTTCGATTTCCAGACGACTTTTTGAATCCTGCACCAGAATGTAACACATTGGCTGTACAGGTACGGTGTTGATTATGCTCTTGGAGTAACACCATCCAGTAACAGAATGCTATACAGCATGAACGGGTTGAACATACCACGTCATCCATCAGCCCCTGGGGATATCTTCTCAGTGAGTATGGTGATGCATGATATTGTCTGTCTAATACTGTCTATTTGTAGATCTGGATGCAGTTGTCCACCAACACCGTGTCCGTTTTTCGTATGGCCGGTCTTCAATGCGGTCCATCACTGGTATGTATAATGATTCTGTATTGTCATCTCTGCACTGCTCTGACAATCTGTTATGACAGCTGCTGCTAATGGTGTAGATCCAGTTTTTTTCACCTTCAGCATCAGCAGTGACGTGGCAGCTTACATCCAGGAGCAGAGTCCTTGTGACGCAGCTATATATGCAGCGCTTGAGCTCTCGCAGGATACTGGATGCGGCCTCGATTCCATCCCATCTCGCTACACTTGTCTTTCAACAGACATGTCAATAGCTGCGATTGCCCATCTGGCAATTGCTGGAAGCCGGGATCGGTGTCTCACTGGTTATGACATCATTGCTGTAGTGGAACAGAGATTCTCTCGTTTTCACGTGCGCAATGGAGAACCGTGGCAAGTGCGTGTTGAATTTTTATAATGGACGTGGTTTGGTATTAATCTTTCTCAGGAACATATCATCAATGGCCTCACCCGGCGTAGCGCCTTTGGAAGTCTTCCAGGCGATGCTTTTGCACCGCCCATTGCCCGACTCTGGTACAACAAGAAATCTGAGTGGCCGCCTAACCTACTTCCTTTCGAAGCGCGGTCGAAACATCGGAAGAATCGACAGGTCAATAGACAGCCAGGGACGCTGCAAGGGTGACTGTAAGTGATGGTACAAGCATTTCTATATTGCTGCTTATGCTACATCAAGGCGCATCTAACACATTCAAAATGATTGCATTCGATGTCTGCTTTCAAGTAGCTTGCATGTTTGTGTTGCAGTATATATCTTACTATAATATTTGGGTGTTGTATGAGAGGACATGGTTTCAGTGCGATGGCACACCATATACATTTGGTGCTGTTAGATGATTGTAAGTCATGTAACAATTTTGTTCAACATAGAGCAGTCTACAATCAACAACACCACAGTTATCTGGCATGAAGTTGCAAAAGTCAACAACCCAATTTTCACATCACGTGTGATGATTGTTGATCAACAACATCAAATTCACATCACGTGAGCAGAGATGCAAACAATGTATAACAATGCCATGTGCGTGCAAACATACAGAGCAGACGACGGAACCGTGCTGGCTGGACACCATTCACTCGTCTCCTTTCAACTATTGTATCAGACCTGATTACTGTATGTCTGCAGAGCTGACAATTGTTTGTATCTCTCGACTAACGTTACTCGTCTGTGGACAGCTAAACAGCAATGGCACAACACATCCACACCAGCATGCCGCATGTCATTTCATCAGCATCACAGAACACACCAACACCTCACAGTGCACTTCCTTATGTTGATGACTGGGTCCCTGATGATGTGATGAGGTATGTGTCGCATTTACAGCATGTCTATACATCACTAATAAGTGTAAAAGATGGACAAAGCGGCAGCATCTGGATCACGAAGATCCAAGGTGGACCGTATTTGCCTTGAGTCGTGTTCCATCCGACATCACATGGGGAACAAAAACTCCATTCACCGACCGTACCAATATTATGTGCTGGCGGATGGTTCCTGTGACCATTTGGATTACAGGATATCTTGCGCAGTGGGTGATATCGTCCAATACGCTCAACACCACCCAGCAAATCCATGCCACTGTACAGTTTCTTCGCGAGGAGGATACTGCAGGCATGCAACTATGCATGGATCGTGCTGGGGTACCATGTACGTTTTACATAGTATCACTGTTTCGCGAATATGGTTTGCTCATCAGTTGTTGTAGTTGCACAAAACAGCTACACAGTCGACGTGCACAGGACCCAATATGGTGATAATTCGCATAAAGTTTGTGTTGTCATGTAAAGTTGCCGTCTACTGCTCACATTCCATTCCACAGCCTTTCCGCAGTGTCTACGACATTGCAGATAATCGACATATCCCAATTGCTAGCAGTGATCTTGTCGTCGGCGACTTGGTCTTGTTTCGGGTCAAGCTCCGTCGCTCTAGCATCGTGGTTCCCGAAGTTTCTCTGACAGTTCCAGTTGTTAGTGCTTGGTTTGAGATCGAGGTGATCTATCGTCTATGTGCTTATCCTGTTGGGGACCCTGCTACGAACAGCAATGTTTAGAGCATATCCTTGTAGTTCAATTGTTCTCTGTAGTGTGTCGCATTACTGCATCCTCAGCAGCAATGCATTGTCATTCTCACCGTGATCTGAGGAGTGATTGGCCAGTTGCATCTGAAATGATCTGTCAGTCAAACTGGTGCACTGGGTTGTCAATGTTCGTCAGGAAACCGGCAAGCTCTGTCAGCTCTGCACGGAGACAGACATCTCCACGGCTCTTTGGCTCTGTCCGGAGAACAATGTCTCTGTACCGACAATGTTCGTGCTCTCAATGAAACATGTCTTCAGGTTTATCACTCGTGGCAATAAGCTGTTGTGTGAAACAAGAATGGAACTGACCCTGAAAAGACCATGACGAATGCAAGAGGTCTGGGTAGGCTTAGTGCCTGTCTCTGTGTGTCTCTGTAGAGAGATCCAAACCTCTGCATAACGGCCCGATCTTGGTCATCTCTGTGGCTCTGTTCAGCGCTGGGCAGAGGTCGCAGAGATGAACTGGTTTTCTGATGTCGTGGCTTGCACTTTGTATAGAGCTGGTCATAATGGTAAAGTATCTGGATAGAGTGTATGGTAAAGAAAAAACATGTACACTCTACTCTGCTGCTGTGAATAACTAGTTGGAAGCACTGGTTGCATCTACCAGTTTTCCCTTGCGTCTGGCTTGACGCTTGTTCTGAAACCTGTGTGAATATTGTGAAATTTAGAAGCATGCAAACTGCACAGTCTAAGCACCAACCAGATCTGAACACTACGCGGCGACCATCCCAAAGTCTCAGCCAGGTCAAACCGCTCTTCAGTTGATGGAAAGGCCTTGCGTTTGAACACTGCATTGAGAATGTCCAACTCGCTTGCATTTGCAGGTGAGCGTCTGCGTTTCCTAGAGGTTGGTGCACTGGCTGCAGTGGTAACGTGGCCAAAGTGTTGATAAACTGCGTGTTCAGAAGCTGGCAAATATAAGGTCTCAGCTGTACGCCAGATGCAAGTCGTGTGTTTGTGATGTGCGACTAGTGGTTGTACTGACCTGATGCGGTGCCATGATGAAAGAACTGGGGTGGAATCGACGTTACAGGGTTGAACTCTGGTTGAGCAGAATACGGTCCAGCCTGGTAGACAGACGTAGAGGGATGCATAACTGGAAGATTGTATTCCTGCTGCAAAGTAAATCAGGGTGGTGCAGCAGTCGAGCGATGCAAAACTCACAATGTTCGGCCGGTAGTACAAATGCATGTGCTGTTGTACGTAAAGTGCGGGATGTTGACCGGCATGCCAACCAGTGTACTGTGCAGCTGCTGGTCCTTGCGGTCTGTCTGTTTGTTGCGATATACCACAATATCATTGCTATGCGTCTGTGAAGTGATGTCTGTATACGTACAGTCTACCAGCTGGCCAGATGTGTTGACAATGTTGTGCATCTGAGAGACGACACGTACATCTGTGTCGGGTTCATTCTAGAGGCAACATAAAGATATATTGATCAACTGAGATGAACAACACTCACAAAGCCTCCGCCGACATGATTGGTTGTGGTAGCAACATCGCAAATGCGACCTAACTCCATAACAGATGATAGACGTTGGTGATGGCAGGTTGACGCTGTTCGATTGCAATGGAATTGAACATTGTATGTCAATGTTATGGTTGCTTTGCATATAGACGCGTATGTGCACGTGTTTTGGTCGTGTGCACGTGTTTTAGTTCTCTTCATGTGGGTGTTGTGGTCTTATAACTAAATCTGTTCACATGCATGGCTTCATCCATGGATCTCCTGGTGTCTTCTTGTGTCCAGATATGTTCACACGACTGGCTTCATTCGTACATGCCATGTGCGCATAAAGCTGAACATAAATCTACCAGGCGTCTATTCAATGCTCCAAACTTTGTTGAATCGTTTATTAAATATCTTCCTCAGTTTTTATCTATTAATGTGTGAACTCTGTCTCTAGTCAGGTAAATTGCAGGGCACAATCTCACAGCAACCAATAACCAAAAGAATCGGAGAAATAAGGGTGAGGGAAATGCGAGTCCGAATCGCGTATTCAGCACAAGCGCTGTCGCTGAGTATGCAGGTTTCTGGTGTGCTAGTCAAAGGGGATGACTATGGCGTACCTCACGGACAATGGGAGTGAAGAGAAAGAAGATGAGGAGTGTGTAGTGTTGAAAGATGGTCTTGGAAAATGTAACTGAGGTTGCAGATGGCTACCGCAGCTGTATCGCAATGTTGCAAATTGCAAGATGCCTCCATGGCTAGACTTGAACTTAATGAAGTCTCCGCAACCCTGAAACACAAGATGCAACACAGTAGCCTCCACAGCTGTGAGAATTTAAACTCAAATGTGAGGGCTATATCTGCACCCTGAATGATGGGTAGAAGCAATGATTGAGATGCGAGCTCACAGACTAAGTACAGAGATTAATAGTCCGAGGCTAGACTTCTGCACTCCTAACTACAGAAGGTGAAACACCAGTGTGTCAAGCTCCAGAGCTGGGCAGTAGTTATGCGAAGACTCGGAAATGAGAAGGAGAACATGACTGAGAGGTTGTGTAATGTGGCAAAGGTATGGAAAAATGAGACGAATGGAAAAGGCAAATGAGAGGAGGGAGAAATGTGTCTGTGGATGAGTGCAGACCACATACACGCATTGCAACTTGGTGGATGAACAAGACTGGGAGGACCACAGCAGACCTGGGTGGTCACGTAATCTGATTCATTGGTGCGCACATGCTGACTGAGCTCCTACAGGGGGTTGTGCGGTCAAAATGAATCTTCTGTTTATTGCCTGCGAGGGCCGAGCCCTATGGTACACAGTACATACAGTAGTCTACTTGTACCGTACGGACACAACTCAGTATGGATCAATATCCAGGTACCCTAGAGTATACCACCCTATGTCTCTTGAAGACTTAACACAATGTTCGTCAATGTTGGTGACGCTGTTAGTGTAAACAAGACTGATTCACAAGTCATCGCCAGAATCAACATTGTGAGACAATCAAGGGTAGTACATCAACAACAGGACGCAGACTTGAAAGCAGGAAGAAGCAGACTCAGATGTGATCATACTGTACTGTTCATTCAATCCAAAGTGACGCATCACACATCACAGGACCACCATACACACCGTTCTGATGTGTCGGTCACAGGTCATGGGCCATCGGGCCACTTGCGAGCTCCATTTTCGGACAGCGGACTTGCTGAATATGGTAATCGTTGGCGCATCTGGTGCCCAAAGCCATCGGTCACACTGTTTTGGGGGTCGCGCCGCACCGCTTTGAGAACTCCGCGCGGTCATAGGTCACACCAGGCGCCGTTTCGGATTGAACAGGACAGTAACGGCCTGGTAACGGCATTGTGACATTATGCAAACACCGGCAGTGCCGGATATCTTAAAGTACCACATAGTACTCGTTGTCAGCTAATACACATAAGTAGTCTGCTCGTCGATTGCCGGTGCTTTGGCTGTAGTCCAGGTCTGCCCGGAGGGCCCTTTCTATGGACGGTAGGCTTGGCCGAGGGACTCCGGGTATCCGGTCCGGAAGCCGGCGGCTACGAAGACGCGCGCTTCCACAAGTTGTTGCTACTGCCATTTCAGCGCCAACTTCGACGCTCATGTTCCTCTATGTTCGTCTCCAACATCTTCAAGCCATGAGGCAACCCTTGAAGCTTGAAGTCTATGTATGACATGGCGACCGCTATCCCGGCTGCGGCGAGGGGCTTCAGCACGTTGCAGGCTTCACCGGCTTCATGGTAAGATTCCCTTGTCTTGCATGCTCGAGCTCTTTCAGATGACATGTCTCTCAGATCTGGCTATATGTTCCGAGTCAGGCGGAGAGGAGGTTGAAAGTGGTGGCCTTGGCGAAGTCGCCAGTGCGGGTTATATGGAGCAGTGAACGGAGCGCGGTTTATACGTGGTCAGGTGAGTAGAATCTTGCTTGACATTGATCTCGCCGCCTTCCCGATGCCCCTTTGTATGCGCTTATACTGCACCATGCCTCCTTGCTGGAACACGGGTCAATGGTGAAAGGAATCTAGCATAAGTGCCGTGTTCGCCGTCGATTCGCACAATAGAAGCCCCCGCGGCTACTTGTTCGGCCGTCGGCTTGCATATGGCCTTGAGACGCAGTAGGCCTATTTCACGGGGGGGTCCTATAGGGCTCCTCATACGTAAATCCAGCCTTTATTCTGAGGTACGAGGAACTAAAGGCTGGCTTGCGAGCCTAAGACGCAGCAGGACCTTTGTGCCTCGTCATTCCACCGCTGGCATATTGAATCGGAATTGGGGCGAGAAGAGACGAGAGGAGCATCCCCTGAGCGTGTCCTTCCCTCACTCGACGACGATTGACTGGAACATTGAGCTTCCCCGCTATATCTTCACGTCTCTCGCTCGCTGCGACTGGTCAGTTCTCTCCTGCTGACAGTCCTATCCCAGTGATCAACGATGCATATCTCCCCCGAATTCCTGTGAATGCTCAGGCGCAACGCGTTAGAGCTCAGACGAGCGGGACGCGGGTCGCGGCATGGCACCTACTGCTTGATATAACGTGTTGTACGTATTCCATTTCGCTCACTCGATACCTTAGAACATGTCGGCGGTCGCTGACCACACGCACAGTCTCATCGTCTAGGCTACAGTAGCTCACTGGTGCCTACCGGTGCGCATGTCTACCGACTCTTCCACACGCCCCTATGATCGCGAACGAGGTGCGTACGAGCTTTGCATATGTATGGGACCGTGCGCAAGATGACAGACTGCTCGCAGGCGCTCGAGTTCCACTACGCTGACATGCCAGAAACGAGCGAGTGGCATCTTTCTTCCGATGGACCGACGGTCTCGGGGCGGCACGCTGAGGCATGAACTATCTGTTCGGTCACGACTTCATATGCATGTGCTGCGTCGCCCAGATCGCGGTCTGACATAGCCTGTGAGGTGGGTAGCAGTTCCCCCTCCCGTGTCTAGGCTCGTAAACTTACAGGTTTGTCTGCCTCGGCGCAGACAAGGGCGTGCAAAGAACGCCGTCCATTGGAGTTTGCACGGTATACTGAACGCCCTAGACTTCCTGGGCGGCGTCACGATGCAGGAGCCCCATCGTCGAGCTATTCCCGGGACTTGGGCCGCGATCTGCCCACTCCCATACGCTGTCCGATGGGGTCCGACGATCGTAATCATGTAGGCCCAATTCGGCGGCCTGTCGGCCATGGCGTGTAGCTCGCCCAGCAGGCAATCGTTGCGCTTCCTCGGGCCATGGATGGGAAGGGCAGCAACGCTGATACATTGAGCGGACAGCCGGTCCGGGATCGCCACACGGCGTGCGGGAGGATGTCGAGGCGGCGAGAGCCTGAGTGTGCAGCTCACCAACGTCATTGTGACGGCCGACATCGGGCGCACGAGGACCTCAATATCGCCATCGGCGACTCATCGTACGGGAAACACTCCTCCGATCTGGCGCGTCTGCGATCCGGGGACCCTGGGATCTAGAAGCTCCCTAGCCTCAACGTGGTACTTGCGTTGCTATATGCGCACCATGGCTCGACGTAGCTGCAAGATGCGGAAATATGGTCATTGGCGCCTGGCAGCGTGCAGTATATAAGCTCCCAGCGATTGCATGGACGTGTTCAGCCAGTCGAGCCTCCCCTTGGCTCGTGCCCTCCTCCCGATTTTGCCTCGCCGCCGAGCACCTTCCGATATGGCGCTCGCCCGAACGCTAGCTGTGCTATGCTTGCTACTTCAACTCACCGTGACAGTCGCGCTGCCCTCTCAGCACAAGAAGTGTGCTCATCACAACGCCTATGTTCGGAAGGAGTGGTGAGTCTTCAATTTCGTACGGTACTTCCGAGGATCACCATACTGAGTGCGCCTCTTCCGCCCGTAGGGGATCAATGACGAAGCACGAGCGACGGGCGTACATTGCGGCTGTGCACTGCTTGAAGTCCAAACCGTCACTCCACGACCCTGACGAGATCCCCGGCGCGAAGAGTCACTACGACGACTTTGTGGCGGTCCACATCAACCAGACGCTGTCTGTGCATACGAGCGGCATCTTCCTCATCTGGCACCGCGAGTTCGTCCATCTGTACGAGCATGCGCTGAAGACACAGTGCGGGTACAAGGGAGCTCAGCCGTGAGTTACGCGACCTTGAGCTGAGCGAGATGATACTAACCTCTAGATAGGTACATGAACTGGCCGCTCTGGGCTGCAGACCTCGCTGGGAGCCCTCTGTTCGACGGAAGCGACACGTCGCTCTCGGGCGACGGCGCATACAACGCCTCGCAGGGCCCGTACGACGTCACCCCAACCGTGACGCTCCCGCGGGGTACGGGCGGCGGGTGCGTCAAGCCCAGTGAGAACCGACAAAGTCTCTGGCGGTACCCGTCGGTCTCCATCGGTCTCTAGCGGTCACGGGCCGACTCCTGTCAGATCGAGCGCCGATCCAGTCCAAATCCGTCTACGCAGTTCAAGGTACGACATTGAATGACGGGCGCTATAGGTGCCTTTTCACCACGTCGACGTCTTCGTAGGCGTGTCTACCTTGCACGCCTCTCGTGCCCTGCACCTCTCCCCGGCTCCCAGGCGCTCTCTTCCCCGCATCTTGCTCTCCTTCTTGTGCGCTTGTTTGCTCCCTCTCGCACGCTCGCATGCGTTCTCTGGCTTCGCGACCTCTCGCGCTCTCCCTAGTTCCAGCCTTCTCCGAGTCGCACACTGGATTCGCCTTTACATTGTACCCTCTCGGAGATCGTGCGCGGCACCGGTTTCGCCTTCTCGCGCGCCCTCGTGCCCCATCTTCACGCGCGGTCTCTCGCACGCCGAGGCCGCGCACCCCGCTCCTCGCGCGCCCCGCTCTTCGCGCGCGACCTCTCGCGCGCCTCTTCCCATCCCGGTTTCGCGAAGTGTAACAGCTCGCGTGCCCTCTCCCTCGCGATGTCGTGCGTGCACCGTCGCTGCTGTTGCGCGAACACGCCGCACACCGCATGGGTGAGGGGCTTCTGCGGCATTGGCTCATGGCAGTGTGTACCAGTGCCAGTAGCACCGGACTCTCCAGGGCGGTGTGTGGCAGCGGTATACAGTTTGATTAGTACAACTGTCTTAGGGTTCCGTTCACTTCAATATAATTCGTCCATCTTCCTGTGTGCTGTCATGATAGATTAGACTTCTTACACCTTCTATATCACATTGAGGCATCCGGAAACTGTCAAACTGTGTGATGGTTTCCGCAACTGCAACAGTGCATGCCCACTTGGGGATTGCCATACCTGTACTGCGGGTGTGCTGCAGTGGGTTGCACCGGTACTGTGGCAATGCCATAGTTGTATTGTGGTTACACTGCGGACACACAGCCCGGCGGTATGGCATATATAAACCTGAGTGACTTCCGTACTGCTACTCACTCACTTTCTCCTTCTCTCCCTCCTCTCACTTGCCCTCTCTGGCTGTCTTTCTCCCTCCGCCACATCTGCTCTTATCATGTCTGCCTCCGGCTCTGGGAAACAGCGGCAAGATACTAAACTCTCCCATATATGCAACTGTGAAGCTTTGTGCCATGGTTACAAGAAAGTAACTGCAGAGACATTCCGAGACCATGAGAAATATCGCACCCGCCCCTCTGCGCACTTTTCTCCAGCTCTTATTCAACAAATGACAGGCAATAGTGGTGGTGAGCTCATAGATATACATAATCAATGTTTCTTCCATTGATTATAACTTCATATTGTTCTAGGACAGGGCTCTCGGTCTGTGGCCCCAGGCCCATCCCGACAAGCTCCCCTAATCGGGCGTGCATCGACTGTTGCTGGTACCCCCATGAGTTCTGCTAGTGAGAGTGCACGGCGTATGCTGCAGTCACAGCAATCAGGTCCCTCAGCAATGTCGGGTATTTCTCGCGCAACTTCGGCATCCACATCCTTTCCTCTTGCTCAGCAGAGCACCAGTCGTCTTCCAATCAGCCAAGCCTCTCTACCTACACCGTCTGGTTCTGGATCAACTATGTCCCCATCCTCATCAAGTAGACCACCACCACCTCAAACACCTCCCCGTGCAAGTGGCAGCCGGATTCCTATGTATCATAGTCCTCCAAAAACTCCATCAACACATCCTTCGACCCCCAAACGTTCTCGACATGAACATCAGGTAAGTTAGACATTATACACCAATATATATATATATATATATATATATATCACTTATACCCTTGTGTCCCAGGATACACAGCCGGAGGGGTTGGGATCTCCATTCCGGCCAGTTTCTCACCCAGCATCACCACGCTCGCCCATGTCTCAATCACCTATACGTGCACACCAGACTCCTCCCCCCCATCCAATCTGCACCTATTCCACCACCACCTCTTCAGCGACATCCACAACCTCAGCCGCTTCCTGACTATCAGCACAACACACCAGAGCCGGAGGACGAACCTGATCCAGAGGTTGGATATACAGAGGAAACTGGAGCACCCAAGATAGCTCGCATCAATGATGTCAAGATGGTGCAGCTCTGTATTGAAGAGATGAAGGCAGCCACTCTGGAGAACTCTGGAATGTCTCAAGAGTCCATCGAGCGCATGCGGAACCCACGCGCATATTCACAGCGAACTGTCACACCATTCGAGTTGTGTGGGCTCCGTATGTATCTTGCACGTGGAGACTCGTCAGAGGCCAATTTCCAGGATCACCATTTTGCTTTTGCAGAACTACATCCGGAGGATAACATCCCCTCCTATGACCAGATCAAAGCCAAGATTGTCAAACTGACTGGCATTGAGCCTGTTGTTCACCACATGTGTGTCAACAGCTGCCTTGCTTACACTGGTCCATTCAAAACCTACACACATTGTCCTATCTGTCACACTCGAGAACCACGATTTGAGCCTAGACGGGATGCGAAGGGAAATCAGGTACCACGGAAGACATTCTACACATTTCCTCTAGGACCTCAGCTTCAGAACCAGTGGTCCTCCGTGGAAAATGCCCGGCTGATGCGACATCGCCGGGATCTTACAAGAAAAATCCGCGAAGGATCTGTGCCTCTGGACCGAATCTCCGATCTCTTCTATGGATCCGAATATCTGGATGCGCACGACATCAAGGATGATGACATGGTTGTGCTTCTCTCTATCGATGGAGCACAGCTGTATGCAAACAAGTCATCGGACTGCTGGTTTCTCATTTGGGTCATCTTCGATCTCTCTCCTGCATCAGCAAAAGTGACCCAGGCTGGCATCGCCATGACATGCACATGTCAGGCTCACCCGGGCGACCAGAATTACCAGCGCTGGGTACATCATGACAAGCATTTGTCATGCACCTCTTGGACATGTCATATTCGCCATTCTGGCCATGACTCGCCAGACTGGTAATACATACCACCGGTGGTAGGATATTGTCAGACTTGCCAGGCATTATAATTGCAAGAGCTCGGATCAATCAAATGTTATTACGGGTTGCGTCGCCATGCTGGGGTTTCAGGGGTCTCGCGGGGATATTCGGGAATAATAGTCATTTTATTGGAAACCCGGCGGACAAACTCCACAGTTGTACAGATAATACAAATGACGACCTAATGCCGTTATACACAGCCAATCAATAACAGTCTACTTACAGTGACATACTCACAACCCACGAGAAGAAACAGAAGGACTTACCGGTCAAGAGGGTATCAATTGCAGGAGAGACTCACCGGTACACAGAGGGACTTACCGTTGTTACTTATGTATCTGCAAGTACCGGGTACGCACCTGGGATCGGACTGACTCCAACAGATACCGACGTTACCTTAGATAAGAAGGTTGCATTGGGGACTTCGCCACGGAGGGGAGAACAAAGGGGATGAGGGAGAGTGCGCATCTTGGGAGCCCATTTTATGTGGCAGCGAACGCGCGTGCTGGGCAGCTGAATAAGACCGATGGCGCAATCGTCGGATGCTGCTTGGCATCGGCCTCACCCACCCGACAAGCGGCATATGGCGCAGCGCGCTAAGTAGAGTCTTACTAGAGAAAGGTGATGTAATTACCCGTGCTGGTATATGGCTGGTAAGAGTGCTACCAGAGCTGGTGAATTACACGCTCAGGTGAGCCCTGGGTCGGTTCCGATATCTGGGAATTCGGGGTGGCTAGATAATTTCCGACCGGCGCTTCAATACTGGAAGGTCATGGGCCCGACATCGAACAGATATCGGGCAAAGCGATATGGGCTCGATGACTAGGCGCTGGCCGCCAGATCACCGCCCAATATCCAAAGTTGCACCCACAGATAACTTCCGACCAGATATCCCAGGCTCCCAGCGCACACCTGGGCGTGTATTGGCATGTCCACCAGCACTGATGGTAACTGACGAAGCACTTGCCAAGATGGAATATTTATCGCCAGTCAGGCTCTTATCTTATCAAGTTCACCCGTACTGAACTTAATTACCCGCACTTACCTGACGGCGTCACTTTTGCTGATGTGACCACCGTTACAAGAAACGGTACGTTCTTCCAGGAGGTGTCATTCCTGGCCCCAAAAAGCCCAAAAATCTCGACTCTTTTCTATTTCCCTCCTTCTATCATGTTGCTGCCATTCAGCGCGAAGGCCTCCAAATATGGGACACCGCAGAACGACGTCTCTTCAAATCCATGGTTCATGTGGTCTTTGGAACTTCAGACAGTCCTGGTCTGGCCTATCTCAGTGGAGGTGTGGGTCACCAAGGCCACTGTGGTTGTCGCCGATTCTGCGGTGCACCCGGACGTCGCAAAGACGATGGGTCCACCTACTATCCAGTGATGTTGTGCCCTGACCACTTCAACGTTCAAGGTTCAACACATCCAGATCTTTCTATGCGCCAAGAACCAGAGAGTAGCAAGAAGGTCTGCGAACGTTATGCAGCCAACATTGCTCAAGTCATTGCAGCTACCACACAGGCCCAGTACGAGCGCATCCGCCTTCATACAGGGCTTGGCAAACCATGCCTGTTCAGCGGGCTGAAGATGTCTTTCCCCGTTCCAGCCTGCTTCCCTCTGGACCACATGCATCTCCTTGCTCTCAACATTACCGATCTCATCCTTGCTCTCTTACGTGCCACCATTCTCTGTGAGCCTACTGACAGCAAACTGTCATGGATTTGGGCCGTACTTGCATCCAAGGATGTATGGGCTGCCCATGGCTTGCTCGTCGAGTTAGCTGCTCAATATCTGCCTGGCTCATTCCACCGCCCTCCTCGCAATCCTGCAGACAAGATATCCAGTGGATTCAAGGCCTGGGAGTGGCAGCTCTATGTGTATGGATTGCTCCCTGGTCTGCTCAGACACCTCATGCAGGGTGACAATCTTGAAAGATACTATAAGCATTTCTGCCATTTGGTTGCAGGTGAGTGGCAATATTGTTGTGAATATACATTTGCTTATATATATATACCCTACAGGCGCACGCGTGGCCTTCCAACGAGCACCCCATGTTGATGATCTTCTACCAGCCCACTTGCATTTTTTGGAGTTCATAGAGGACCTTGAACACCTCTACTACCAGCGGCGTGCAGACCGCATCCACTTCATACGCCCTTGTGTTCATCTTCTTGGTCACATCATCCCAGAGATCTATCGTGCAGGTCCAGGTGCAAGCTACTCTCAGTGGACAACAGAGAACTACATCGGCAATATCACACGCGAGATGAAGCAGGATGTCACTCCCTATGCCAATCTGGCAGAGCGTGCTGCACGCCGTGCTCAGGTGTGTGTGATTGACATATGATAATTAATGTGTCAATAAGAGTAACTGAGATGCTTGGCCAGCTCATTGCGCTGCAGGCAATATTTCCTACGCTAGACCGAACTCCACCTCTCAATCCCCCGACTGCAATTGCTTGTGGTGAGGGATATTGGATTATGCCCGCCATGGAACGAACAGCACACAAAATTGAGGTAGCAAGTGAGATTCAGGCAATCCACCGCTACCTTCGCACTGTAGGCCACACAGACATTGATCCAGCCTGGATCCCTTGGTTCAGAAAGTGGGCACGCCTGCGCATTCCGACAGGTCAGATCGTGCGGACAGCATGGAAGGAATGTGACTGGGAGGAGAAGGGACGTAGTGTTCGTCGGGCCCGCATGATCAAGGTATGCATGCATATAATTATCCACTACCAACATCAGTTCATTAACTCACTCTGGCACCCAGGACACCAAGGATCGTTTCGGAGAAGTTCAATATTTCTTTCAGATGCAAATTCGTGGAGTGGTCAAGACGTTTGCGATGGTCACGACCTTCTCGGCACCTGATGTGGAGATCCTCCGCAGCTCGTGCAACGTCCTACGGGCATGTACATTCCAACGGGATTCCCAAGTGATGGTCCCGGTAGAGGACATTGCCGCTGGTGTTGCAATGGTACCGCTACCACTTACGGAAACCGAGAAGGTGTTGCCAAACACAGCCGCGCTCGAGCGCGATCGCTTCTTTGTGGTCGAGAAGCCGGGCCTGGATATCGCTATGTTGCGAGGGGAATGGGAGGATGCACACGATGAGAAGGAGGACGCAGACTCTGACTGATTGTTGGCAAATGCATCGACTGTTTTACTCTATTCTATTCCTCACGCTGTCGCTTGCGCGCCTTGTTCTCCCTGGCGCTCTTCAACCCAGCTTCCTCCGAGACCACATACCGTGAGGACGACGCCTTCCTGGTACTCGCAAGCGAGGGCGGACATTGGTGTGAGACAAAGCCCGAAGGACCAGCCAGAGGGTCCGTGCACGGTTGAATTTGCGGATCCGGTCTGAGGAGGTCGAGCGGCGCAAGTGCGTCGTGCACTTGCGTGGGATCCAGCCGTCCGGCCTCGAGAGCACGAGCCCGGCGTGCCTCAAGCACGCGAGCGATCGGGGATTCGAGCGCGCTAGCAACAGGAGCTTCGAGGGTGCGAGTAAGCGGGGTTTCGAGAGCGCGTGCAAGCGGGGCCTCGAGGGCGCGCGCAAGCGGGGTCTGAAGGGCGCACACAAGCGGGGTCTCGAGAGCGCATGCGAGCGGGGTTTCGAGAGCGCGTGCGAGCCGGGTTTCGAGGCCGTGAGTCAGCCGCGTCTCAAGCATCCGAGCGAGAGGGTTTTCAAGAGCACGAGCCACGGGGTCCACCAGTTGGGCTGAGAGTATGACAGCAAGCGGACTGACAAGTTGGGCGACCAATCCGGATGGCGCGGAAGGCTCCGCCATAAGTTGCCTTACAAGCCTCTCGACTATCCCATCCCCGAGCCTCTGCGCAAGCGCATCTCCAAGTGGGCGAACGAGGGCGTTTGAGACAGGACGCACCAGCCCCTCGACAAGTCGATCCTCGAGTGCGCGGGCGAGGCGGTCTTCGATGGTGTCGGCTACGCGATCGGCTAGAGTTGTGTGGAGGCGTGCCTCGAGATCTTGCAGGAAGGTGCTCGACGCGCCGAGCAGCGTCTCTTGCACCCTGGCAGCGACCACTTCGATGTGCCGATCGACCTCCTCCGAGGGCGCCCGAGAGCAAATTTGGGAGCTCGGGAGCACAATGAGTTGAGCCGGCGAAGGTGAGGATGCGCGCTCCGTGAGAGACAGAGCACGCTCGGCGATCGTGTGGCATGCACGGAGGTCGAGCAGGATCTGTCCGTAGTCGACAGATTGCGTCAAGTCGCCCGAGAGTTCGCAGGCTGCACGCGCAGATAGGCTTGCCAGATCAAGCAGCGCGGTGATCACCTCGACGATCTTCCCATCGCCCTCGATCCGCCCAAGGCTTTGGCTGAGGCGATGCGCTTCCAAGAGAAAGTCGGCCTCGAGGTACTCCCGTCTGAGACAACGGGGAATCAGTACAGCCCAAAGGGGGAGAGTGGCGCGCTCACTGTGTCTCTGTGAGGCCGTCAGTGTGCGGCGTTCCGGGAGGTGTCATGTCGTATCCTGACGATGGGCCGTTGTAGGACGAGCAGCGAGAGCGACGCGAGAGCAGGCCGATGGAGGAGAAGGAGACACAGAGAATTTGCGTAAGTCTCCAATCCGACATATGCCGCGCGCGATCACGTGATCTCGGCCCCACAAATCTGCTGGCGTGTCGACACCTCGTCTTCGTCTTACCACCACCTCCTCTCTACGCCCATCCGTTATAATCGCTACAAATTCTGTAATGTCTTATATGCGCTCACACTCACTGGGGGCGCCGATCGACTTGTACCTCGCAGGTCGAGCCCATCAAGACCCCCGCAACAGAGCCGCGACGCTGTCGCCCGACGTCGGACGCGAGTATCGCGGGAGCGTCACCACGCCTGCGCCGATGTACGAGCGATACGCGCCGTATCCCACCCGACATGGACCCGAGGGCATGGCGAGGAACCAGCAGGAGCGAGGTGACATGGACGGACACATAGGGTCAGCGGTATGTCTCTATCACATACCTCCGTTGCGTCTCAGGTATATAGTAGATGTCATTTCCCTTTTTTAGTCCCTAGACCCCCCTGAACACTTCCCCAAGACCCCTCGTACGCCCCACGGCATGCATGACGCCCACGAGGTGCCCATATGGTGGGTATATGCGCGCATACACCCACCTTTTCGCACGAAACTCACATCCGTTCTTCTAGGGATGTCCGTAATCGTCACGACCCGGCCACATTGCCCCTGCAGCACCCCGAAATCCCACCCCCAGGTAAGAGCTACCGTGTCCCCCATACATCCACGCTGATGTATGAATTAGGTGACTCGCACGGCCACTGCGGCTCGCTGGAGACCCTCGACATCCTCTCCCGCTTCAACGCGCCTAGGGAATAGCAAGGGTTTGAAAAACCCTGAGGGTTTGCAAGGGTACGGACCAAGGGTAAGGGTAAGGGTTGACTTCTCAAGACCCTTGTCAAACCCTTGACCCTTGGCAAGGGTTGAAGGGTTTGATCAATGTGTGTATATGGACCCTATACACTCTAGTAAGTCACACTGTGTGGTTAGCTAATCACAGTAAGTATTGAACCATAGTATCAATGTGGATCTAGGAGGCTTTATACACACTGAAGAGCACTTATTCAGACATTGCCAAGGCCCTATGACCTTCTTTTACATGGAAGCCCTCAAGGGTTGTGAAGGGTTTCACTGAAGGGTAAGGGTAAGGGTCAGGAAATCTGGACCCTTGCTCAAACCCTTGACCCTTGTCAAGGGTAAGGGTTTTGAAGGGTAAGGGTAAGGGTGAGTGTGAAAATACCCAAGGGTCACCCTTGCTATTCCCTAAACGCGCCCATCAACCCGGATGGCACGTTCGTCGACATCCTGCGCCGCCGCGAGGATTTCCCCCACGTACGTGAGTCTAACGATGATATGTCAGAAGCTCACACTCCCACAGGTCCCCTACTGGTTTCCGGCTGACTGGGACAACCGCCCAAAGCCAGTCACCGCCCCCGGGCAACTGAAACCCACAGGCGGCTACACAAGACTCAAGGCAGGCGAGAACGCCCAATGTGGCTACATCACACAGCCCGATGGGACACCCATAACCGCGGCGCGCGCGCAGGAAATTCGTGGATACCAGTACCAATTCCACCGCGACTTCGCCCTCGAGTTCGGCCCCGAGAAGCTTCCGACCAGCTGGGTCAAAGGCGCAACGACCGAACACAAGGAAAGCTACTACAGTTACATGAAGGCGCGATCACTCGAATGTCAAGTCTGCTACCGTACCTGGTTCGCCGAACGCATCGCCATCGACAACTACCCGCAATGGCGCCTGCAGTACCTCGCCGGCCTCGACATTGATGACTACCCCGACATGGACGACGATCCACCGGAGCTCGCGAGGGACGACATCGACGATGATGTGCCCGACAACACCTCGACAGCCAATCGGCGTGCGAAGCGACCGGCCAACTCACGCAAGAACCACGTCACTGCACGAGAGCGCAAGGCGCTCCGCAAGGCGATCATCCACGCCAAGAAACAGATGGGCAAGCGTAAGGCTGCACGGAGGGGTCGCGCCAAAGGCAAGGGCAAGGCGACAGGTAAGCCGCGCCGGTCCCAACCCGATAGTACTACTAATTCCGTTCTCTCAGCTAATTCAGAGAGCGAGCTTGAGTACGCAGACCCCGAGCCAGAGGCCCGCATTGACGAAGCGCCGTTCGTCATCGACGAGCGTGCTGACGAACCAGCAAACGCGCCGGCGAACACCACCCTTCCGCGCAGTCCGCTTTCGGTCGACCTCCCGACGCCGGTGGCTGCGACGCCACTCACGGCCGAGGTCACCCCAGCCCCGGCCTCTCAATTTGCGCCGCCAGCACGAGAGGCCCTCGCGACGCCCGCGCCCGACATCCCTCCTCCCGGAGACATAGATACCTCGATCAGTGCCCCGCGCGAACCCGCCACGCCCACCAACATCCCCGAAGTCATGCGCGTGCCCGACGCCAACGACCTGGCCAGCGATTCTCATCTCGGCCCCATCAATGCCGAGAGCGTCGCCGCCGACATCGCACCCGGTCCCGCGCCTCCTGCTGATGTCCAGGAACATATCCACACGGCCCTAACCAGTGCGCGGACCCACTCCGAGACCGCGGGACGTGCAAACAACCACATCCGGAACCCTTTGTACGTACACGCACCCCACGCGCCCATCTTACTCACCCCACTGTTGTTCCAGCACCGCGATGGTGACCCTTCCGGCGCCCGTCCGTGCGCCCGTCCCCGCCGCAGCCATCGGGCTGCCCATCCCGTTGAACCAAGACACGAAGAAGAAGCGCACCAGGAAACCCAAGGCCGCCCCATGGCCGCCTGTAGCCCCCGCCAATGCCCCGCAGAAGTAGGTATCAGAACACGCCTCTACGTCGCAGCGCTGACATGTCTTGTACCACAGGGATGTCTGTGCGGTCCTATGGTACAAGATCTACGAAGGCACGCGAGACGCTTTCGAGTCCTTCTACACTGAGTTGCGCACGGATGCCGCGCGCAAGGTACGTGTCGCGCTCATCAGACTTGTGCCGCGCTCACATGACATTCCAGAGATGGTACAAGAAGGCATTAGCGGACCAAATTGAGAATGGCGCGGTACGTCCACGACGTGTCCCGCCTTGTCTACTCACTGACCCAGATACAGGACACTGTCACCGCCGCAAACACTCTATCCGCCACGGTATGTGCTACACGTCTCATGTAGTCTATGTTGCTGACATTGGTATGCATACAGGTCCCACTCGAGCACGAACAAGCGGCCGGCGAGTAAGTACAGCGATTCGGGCGGGTGCACGAGCAGGCAGGTGCACGAGCAGGCGGGCGCACGAGCAGGCGGGCGAGCGAGAGAGCGGGCGGGCGAGCGAGAGAGCGGGCGGGCGAGCGAGAGGGCGGGTGCGCGAGCGGGCGGGCGGGTGCGCGAGCGGGCGGGCGAGCGAGAGAGCGGGCGGGCAGGTGCGCGAGGGGGCGGGCGGGCGGGTGCGCGAGGGGGCGGGTGTGGGCGAGGGGGCGGGCGGGCGCGCGCTCCATGTATTCCTATTGCAAGTGTATCGCTAGAGACTTATAGAGACAGACCGAGACATACAGAGACCTTACGAGACCTGTGGACACCTCCCGAGACCTAATGCAAACAGGAAGGCATACTGTACCATTTCGATCTATTCGACCAGCACGTGACTTTTTTATTTTTCCGACAAATCTCCAAAATCCCCAAAAATCGAAAGAAAATTCCTAGCGGTGTTTCCGAAAATCGAGTGTGACCGTGACTGGTCGAATAGATCGAAATGGTACAGTATATTGATGGTTCTACCTAAGCCGGATACATGGAGGGACCGCGCGAGATGCATGGACATCGCGCGAGACAGATGGAGACCGTCCCTGATCTGTATTATAGGCCTTTTTGGATGTCTCCATCTGTCTCTGCCCTTCGCGGGAGGTATGTGCTGTCAGAGACCGCCGGAGACCGACGGAGAGCGCCAGAGACTTTGTCGGTTCTCACTGGGCGTCAAGAGCGGGCCCTTCGTGAACCACACGGTCAACTTCGGGCCCTTCGACGACTCGATCGCGTTCCAGAACATCCTCCCGCCGAACTGGCAGGCGCACACGCCGCACTGCCTCACGCGCGACCTGAACAACTACGTCGCGTCGCGGTACGGGAACCAGGACGTCGTGGACCGGCTGATGAACGCGAGCGATATCGTCGAGTTCCAGGGGAACCTGACCTCGTTCCCGACCGACGTCGACAACTTCGGGCCGCACGGCGGGTACCACGTCGCGCTGGGTAAGTCGATGGAGGACTTCTACGCGAGCCCGGGCGACCCGGCGTTCTACCTGCACCATGCGCAGGTGGACAGGACGTATGCGCTGTGGCAGGACATCCAGCCGGGGTGCAGGCGGACGGCGCTGAATGGGACGCTGAGCTTTGGGTACACGGACGACACGCCGGAGGCGACGCTCGATACGGTCCTGAACTGGGGCGTTTTGGGAAAGCCGAGGAAGATGGCGGAGCTTATGGACCCCATGGGTGGATACATGTGCTACCGCTACGAGTGAGGTGTTTGATGAGGACTCGTGGATTGTGGACGTTTTTACGAAACTGACGAGTGCCAGTGAGTCGTGCTGTATGTCATATCAACTCTCACGCTAGTAATGACAGTGGCCATTTGAGTTCTTTACTTCTCCTGTATCTGCAACGTACTTATCATCGTGTTCCGCAACTGAGAGTCAATGCCCTGGAGAGTGACTTGTAATGTGCCCCAGCACACCGTTTCAAGCAGGATAAGTAGACGAGTCCGATGATATCGGAGTGGTAGGGTAGCGGGCGCCTGACTGCTCTTCTCCGCACCACCACCATCCTCTTGCATCCTGCAGGCTGAGCATACTCTATGCTGTCATCTGACTCGTCAATGGCCATGACCTGGAATCCGCACGACCATCGCACGCACCAGGACTTGAAGCTTGAAGCTTGAAGGATCCAGACAGGGAGGGTGGACTGAATCTTCAGGAGAGGTATGTCTGTCTGTGAGCGTTATCTTGAATATGAGCTCAGCTCGTCTTGCGACCTCCATGCATCCGCGCGGCCGCTGCAGCTGCCAATGTTAATGGCTGCCTGCTTTTGGGGCAGGACGTGATGACACGTATATTATCCGGTTGAGGGGCGGAACACTGTGAGAGAACAGGCTGGACCTTGTACTACTAAACCGCGCTAGAGGTATGTTCCAGCGGCATCCCATGTGTCATCATCACCCACATACTCATGATCAGGCGTCAAGTCGTCCTGCTCCTGCTCCTTCGCCGACTTGGAGCTCCACACGGACGGTGTGACTCTATCGCACATCTCCAGATCCGGATATCGCGAATCATTCCCTCAAGCGTCCCCATCGGCGATCCCGCACGTACGTCGTGATTCAGAGTTTGCACTCGTGCATCGTTCATGACATCCGGTGTGCTCAGATCATGCTTGATCGCATTCCCTTCGAGATCACAGACGCCATTATCGGACACGTCGACGTACTCGACCACCCAACGTTGCGCGTATGCGCTCTTGTCTGCCGCGCCTGGCTTCCAGCCAGCCGACACCGCCTGTTCCAGAAGATACAGATTGACTCGGAAGAGGTGTACCGCCGTTTTGTCAGTAACGTGCTGCACTCGGAGGCCGTGCGGCAGCTTCAAGCCACGAGACTTCTCACGATTGATTGTGGCCGATGGGACGACTCCTCAGTGACTACCCGACCAGACGACGCTGTCTTGCCCAAGAGCTACCCAGCCTCTCGCCTGTTCTTCCTGCAGGTGTCTGGTCATCTGCCGAACGTCCGACATATCTACATCCATCGCGCAACTTGGGATGCCCCTTTGCCCGATCCACGCGAGCCTCTCCTCTTGCAAGGATTCCCATCACTTGTGTCATTATGGCTCACGGATTGCAGCCTTCCATCCGTTAGCTTCCTGCGACGAATCCTTACCTCTCTACCTCGGCTGCGCTGGCTCTCGTTGAACGGGGTCTCATTCCCGCCATCTTCATCGCAATCGCGCCCTGAGCGGTCACTCGTGTTCACGGCGGGCATACCCACATTTTGACCGATCGAAGATCGGGCGAAAATGCGCCGTTCAAGAACGCCTATTTGGCGCTATTTTGACCTGATTTTGGCCGATCGGGAAGGCGCGTTCTCGGGCGCATTTTGTCCGCATTTTGGCCTTTCCGAAAGGAGGACTCGCTTGTCGTGTACCGTCCGGTCGAAAATTCAGCAGACAGGTGACCTGGATGGCGCTTATCTGCCCGGTGAACCGACCGTCTAAAAGGTGGCCCCAGGTTACCATTTCGGGAGATTATGGCCGGTCCGGAAGACAGCCCTGCCGCCGGTCACGTATGTTGCCTGCTAGGTGACTTTTCGCCCATTCAAAACTCGGCAAACAACGGGCGAAAAGTGTTCCAAAAACCGTACAAAAGGCATGGGCAGTGGCCGAATTTTCGGCCAGCCAAAATGCGACCAGCGGCCGATCTGTTGGCCGTCTGATGACCGGACAAAAAGGATGGACTTTTGGCCGGACCTTTTCGCCCATCCGAAATCCGGATGTCACGGCGCCTTTCCGATGGGCCAACACACGGTCAAAATAGCGCCAAATAGGCGATCTTGAACGGCGCATTTTCGCCCGATCTTCGACCGGTCAAAATGTGGGTATGCCCGCCGTGGTTGAAACTCAAATGCATCCGGCCTCCTGTTGCGTACAACTCGATGGGGCAGACCGGTCGCTCTTTCAAGTTCAAGGCGCTAGAAACCCTTCGCCTCATTTACGTGGCAGAAGACGTTTACCTGGTCCCCTTCCTATCATGGCTCGCTGTCGAGCTACGTGCCCTAGAGGTCGAGGAGCTGTCTTATGGCGTCAGCGATGTGGGGTCGACCCCGCTCTCGTCCTCCTGGTCGCTCAGGCAGAGTCATCTGGCCGTGCTACACGCGCTCGCTTCGCGCGTTGTCAACTTGACATATGATCCATCAGGTCTGTCGTTGGTCCCTTCCTCTCTTCGATTGATTGGATCATGCTCATACGTCGATGCGCAGGCATACTCAACTTTCCGATCGCGTGCTTCGGCAGGCTGCGTGCTTTCACCATCAGCATGACCTGGACCTGCTGGGCGGAGGTGTTTCTCATCTTGAGAGAGCTGTCCGCCCGCATCAGGTCCCTTCAGCTCAGTGACGTGTATAGTCGTGCATAGAGGACGAGGAAGTCGCGGAGTTGGACGTTGTCCTCGGCGCGCGGGCATTCTGGGACCTGGAGGAGCTGGACATCGACATGTGCGTTGTGGAGGCGCAGATGCAGCCTGGGATGCAAGAGGAGATAACCGCGCATATACGGAGTCGTCTGCCTCGGCTCGTGACCCAGAGCGGGGTCAAGCTGCAGATTTCATAGTGCGTGGTTGAGCTCCTTTGTGGTCCATGCATCGACTGACTTGGCTGCTTTCAGTCATCCTACATCTTGATGGCGGTCTCGAAATTGGACCTATATGCACAACTGATGCCCAAATATATTCCATCGACCGCCCGCAGTCCAAATCCCCGTATTAGATCACCCTAGTCGGTTCGTCACCGACTTCCCGTGCACTTGACCATCCACCGACACCGTACAAGGCCGTTCGTGCGTGAAATCACGAGCTCCCTTCCGTTCTCCTCAACGGGGTAAGGGCGCCTGCAGATAGCGGCTGGTCGTCGCTTTTCTCCACGAGTTGCACAGGAGCCACGTTCGAGTTGGTCGATTGTGAGCCTCCGTACGTGTGCGTCTCCGAGATCTGGGACCCGTCGACAGAACCAGATCCCGCCCCGTTTGTGCTCGGCCTGTGCTCCCACGAGTGGTAGGCAGGCGGGAGGCGGCCGGAACCCGAACGGACGAGGCCTCCGACAGGGCCGCCGTCTTCGTGGCGGAGCGATGCATCCGGGGACGTCGGGGCGGGAGACTGCATGAAGGATGTGGTGCGCGCCCACGAAGCCGTGCTCTCTGAGAGCGCCATGGGCGAGGCTGGCAGGGGAGCAGGCGTGTCCGGGTCTCTTCTGCCGTGACCACCCTCGCTGGCTATCAATGCCGTTGAGGAGGCCATGGCGGGGCTTCGCTGGTCGCTTCGGGAGTTGCCATGACGGTCGTCGTGGGTGCTCCGTCGACCACGACCGACGCGCCAGAGCATGAACGCGGCTATGGCGAGGACTAAGGCCCCCGCTCCGCCGAAAACGCCGCCGACGATCGCACCAATATTCGTTTGGCTAGTGGTGTCGGTCCCGTTCGCGGCGTTTGCTTGTGTGGGGCTGTCGGCAGCGATAGCTGTTGACTATAGGAAGGGACAGAATCGCGACGCATGCCAATCAGTCACATATCGCATACATATGATCAGTCATTTAGCTCACAGTTTGCGATGAAGAGGTCATGATGGAAGATTCGCTGTTCGAATTCGTGATGGTAGCGAGCGACGTGGAGGAATCCAGTATTGAAGATTGCGTCTGTACAGACTGTACAGACCGCCATGAGGATGAGCATGCTCGCGACATTGGGAGCATTACTGACTCACAACGACAGTGGCTGAAGAGTCGCTGGCAGAAGTCACTTTCTGGGACTGGGACGAAGGCGCAGCCGGTGTTGACGGCTCCGGGGGAGATATCTAGTGAGAGAGGTGGTTCCGTCAATGCTGTCTCGCGCATCCTCGGACTCTATGTCAGCTCACAGGGTCAGTAGGGGCCACGGGTTCATCGCTTCTGCTCGTGCTTTGGGTAGTAGGCACGGGTATCGGAGTGACTGAAGGAGATATTTGGTTCGGGCAACGTGTGAAGGTGTTGTTGTTGTTCGCATTGTGACTGCGAACAGCATTTTGTTTAGTCCAGACACTGCAAACATTGGTACGATCAGGATCCAAATGCTGCGGGAAGATCGTATCTCGAGCAAATTTGGCTCACTAAAACCACGCGCCGTCATCCCATCCGCCATACACGAAGTCGTCCAGACGGATATCTTTGTTGCAGACGGCTCGCTGGATGTCCGCTGGCAGCCTACGACGACGTCGTCAAAATGACATCGTTCACACACAAGAGGCGAACTCACGAATGGTTCGTTCCTGCACCACAGTTCCTCTTGTACAAGCCGTACGTCCCCCTCGCCGCGTCCATACCGATGGTACCCCCGTCCTTCGTATCGTACTGGCAGCTGAGATGGGTAAGTACTCATTATATTACTCATTAAATTCAAGTCGGGCGATGCTCACTTCATGCATAACATACTGAGCTGGAACGCGACAGTATTGCAACAACACGCGGCTTTAGACGTCGTACGACGAGTACGTTGAGCACGGGGTATGCAACGAGGAAACCACTGTGATCGTACCGACTTGGTCATCGCATTGATCTCCGGGCGTGTTTGGCCTGAACTTGGGTACTTGATCTAAGCCGCGCGAGCACGAGCAAGTCAGTATCTGTATTAATTTCCACACGATCTGGCCGTGACGGCAGGCTTGCAGAGTCATACTCACAATCGGGATTGCATATTTGACGCAGCCGTTCGTAGGTGACGCCTAGACTTCGACGTCAGCTCGATTTCGTCCAATACGAAGTCGAGGGACACCTTACACGGAGACTCTCCAACGACGCTCGAATACCACTCCATCTGCCTGCTCACACAGGTCGTTTCGCCTGCATTTGTACCCTGGATTGATGCTAGCATTTGGACGAGGACTGCTGCCGCTGTCAACGTGATGATCTTGTGCGAGGCCATCGCGATCACTGCGTGAACTGCCACAGAAGATATTGGTCGGGAGGATGAGCAGTGAGGGCTCTGGAAAGGTTGAGGGCGAAAGCGGGGGTCCTGGGTTGAAGGAGCTGAGTGCAGGAAGAGAGAAGGCTATAGCGACCGGCGGCGTCCGTGAGGTGCAATTCTGACGCTGAATCGGGTTCAATCAATCATAACGAGACGTCGTCTATCTGCTGGATGAGAGTCGGTGCCAAGTCCTATCCGCATGATGTGCATATCTACCCCGATGCTCGCAGTCGCAGTCGCGGTGTCGTGCTGTGCCCTAACGCGGTCATGTACACAGCCGGAGTGTTGTTCATGTCAGAATACCCGGCCAGACCTGAACGACATATCATGATCTCACGCGAGTGGGTTCTTGGCAATGGAACCGCATCGAGCTCGACGGGACCTGTCATTCGTGACACCAAGGGGTAGCTTCTATTGCTTCAAAACCATCAGTCGGGCTCTTTCCAAAGCAGGTGTAGTTCAGCTCTACCTTGGGGAACCTGGCTCAACGTAATTCATATGACAGACAACGGCGTGACCTGGTGACAGCGTCGGATCTTCTGGTACGAGACGAGTAAAGAATCAGTCTCCGCTTACCATCCATCTCCTCCACTTCCACAGCTACTTAGCTCCGGATGTACTCCGACTGGAGGTGTAGAGATAAAAGGTGCTCCTGGATTACGCCGCTTGCGAGTCACCGCTGTTGCTGGACCATCTCTGTGTGCAGGGTCGTTCCGAGTTCGGAGTGGCCGGCGGCGGCGGAGTGTGAGACCAAACATCAAGGATGTAGCAGTTGCGTAAGGTTGCGCGCATTAAGAATGATGAGTGCATGGGGTGTCCTGACACAATGATCGGGCCATGCAGCGTTCCAACCCGAGCCATGGGATGAGGGCGAGACAGCTGACAAGACAGTACTATGTAGCCTGAGTAGTGAGGAGAGTGAATAAACGCCAGGACATAGGAAGTTGCCCGCTTACATCGCAGATCGGATGGGTCTGGGGGCAGATATCCTGCAATGGACTTGAGTCGGTATTGTGTAGGGCATGCTGCATAAGCGTGACGTGCACTAGCCAGCTTCGCGGTGGAGGCGAGAGACACGGCACAGCAAACACAGCAACATTGAACGGTCATACATAGAGCGGGCGTTAGGGTGTCATGTTATGAGAAAGCGTGCAACGAACGTCGACTGAGACACGTTTGGTCTCAGGCGGGTCAGAAAGTGGACAACACCGTCACTACTTACCTAGTACTAGCCCATCCGCTGGCAATGACGGCAGCCTCTTGTTCTTCAGCTCATCGACCACGCCCAGGGGATGCCTACAGCAACTCTCGTCGATGGTCGCTCAATAGGGTCTGGAACCCGTCGGAGGGCCTAGGGACTTTCAAGAAGGAGACGGTGCTAGTCGTCCAGAGTCCGAGTCCTGGAGTCACGATTCCGAACCTTCATTATGTAAGCAATGTTGCTTCCTGCAGCCGCTCGTTCTAGCCACATTCCCAGGGTGCATCGTCTTCCAAGTTCCAACACACTCGTGTTACACAGTACGTCTTTGCCAGTGACCACGACCTTGTATCTGTGAGTCTGACAATGTCACATAGACTGGCTAATGTAGCCTAGTCGCCGTGAGCGCCGAGGTCAGATAATCTCAGAATAATCCGCATCTCGGCGCTTACAGCTGGCCACGTCGCGTCCAACATTCTTTGCTCATAACTGGGCTTCACCGGGACAGAAAGTCGAATCTCTGGATAATGTGTATTCATGGTGAAAGAGAAGCATGTGCTGTAGTGGCGAACAACCTCGAGCAGCATATGTCGAACATACGGCCCTTGGGGCAACTTCGCCCTGATGCACCCCGCTCTGCGCGCACTGTCCGCCTTCCACCAGGGATTATCGGGATTGCTCGGATCAAGCGGTTGTCTTACCTACATGATGGAGCTAATGGTGAGTGTGACCACCCGCATTCCGCTGTCCATTGCTTCACCGTCCCCTCGTACTACAGCTATAGTAGCGGGCGCACGGCATGGAGAGCAAACTACCCAGCCTGTGGTATATGTCTCTTCTGTAGCCTGTGCCTAGCAAAATAAAAGGAAACGCTACAAGATATACCACCTCGATACTTTGCTCGATCTGCGACCGCCAGAAGCTGGCCTATCGTGCTTGGCGCTACTCCGATTCAAGCGCCCGGATTAAAAGCTAGCGTTCCGGATGCGTCACCGTTCCTGGTCTCCTTTCCAACCAACACCTACCCTCTTCGCTCACCATAGAGGTCTCTCTCTATTCTCTACACACGACGCGCTACTTTTGAAGTCTCGTTCGACATCGTCGTGAGTAGTCTCTAGCGTCTCGCTCCTCTGTTCACATTCAACAAGACTCATCGGGGATTGTCCAGGATGACGAGACCCGGAGAAGAGGCCATTCCTGTCGACATGCTTGGAAGATACCCTGTTTACCGGCGTCAAAACACGTTGCGTTCCATGTCCAACGGTCACTCGAGCCCGTCGGCCATTGCCCTCCGTACAACAACTCCGACACAGACGAACCAGCGCCAAATTCCAGCATACGAACAACTAGTGGACGCCGGGAAAAAGGGGGAGGTAAACGAGGTACCTCCTCGTAGGGAACGGCGGACTATGCGTGCGCAGGAGCTGAACGACGGGGAGGACGATGGTCGTAGCGAAGCAGGCGACAGCTCGTACTGCGAGGTGAGTGACGAGTCGGACGAGTCGTTCGTCGTGGAGGTCAAGAAACGGGCAAAGTGTCGCAAGAATAAGCACGCGGAGATGGTCGAGCAGCGGGACGACGTCGTGGACATCAGCGCGGGGTCTAAGAAGACAACCGTGAAGGCTCCGCCGAACCCTGCACTTGAAAAGCTAGCCCCTCCGGTCGACAAGCGTCGTCGGGACTCAGACTTGCAGGACCAAGCCGACGATGCCTCCATCACGAGCAAGAGACGCAAAGTCGATGATAGCCAGAAGAGCGACGGCACGCAGCCGACTACAGACGTCTCTGGGTCGTGCTCCCAAGGACAGCCCGAGGACGAAACCCCTTCTCAGCCTCCGTTAGTTCAGCAGGTATTGAACTGCGAGGAGGTTCTCTGGGATGTGGACCGCTACGACGCCTCCCAGCAACGTGCTCGCGCTGAGATGCTTCGGCGCAGGGCTGAGCTGGCGCTGGAGGGCAGTCTGTTGCCCCGCCAATGCGTTGCTTGCGCAGAGGTACAGGAGGCATGCACTCAGCGCCGTAAGACTGTCGGCTGCGTCCGGTGCAATGCCAAGTCCATATTCTGCTCGTTCAGACGCGGTATGTGTGTCGATGCAGCACCCGACGTTGAGACTAATGCCCACATCTCCCTTCTACCCAGATGTCTCCGCGATTCCAGTTGATGCGCGTCTCTCCCAAGTACTGGACTCGGTCGACCAGTCCTTGATGGGCATCTCCGGACACCAAAAGTGGATGGGGCAGGCTCTCTTAGGTCTTTCAGCGCGCGTCGATGCTATGGATGCCGACCACGCTGCTCAGCATGACGTCCTGAAGACCTACTTCGACGCTTTGAAGCTCGAGATGGTCACTGCTGTTCGCAATGTGGTTTCCGAGGTACTAGCCTCCCAGCCCGGGGGGAATCGGGCCCCGACACTTGTTTCCCGCGCTTTGCCTCACCGACCTCCCTCCCACCCGAACGCCTTCTCGGCAGCACCATCGCACGCGTACTACTTCCACCGAGGATGCGCGCACACACACGGACGGCCATCCAACGTGAGACCGTCTTCCGAGTCCGGCCAGTGGGTCCCCGTTCCTGTCGGCTACCCGGACGATCCGATGGGCGAACAGGGTGCGTTTGACGGGCCGGACAACGCCACAGCCGTCGACGATGGTGTCCAAGGCAGAGAAGGATACGTCCAGGTGACTATCGCCTACACCTGTTTCTCGAACGTCACATCATTCTCACACTCGCCACCGCAGGACCACACTGGCCAATTCGACTTTGAGGACGCTCTGATGTCCGATCACCCCGGCGGCCACGACCTCCAGACTTTCGAAGTCCCCGTCTACAGTGGTCCCGAGCCTACACAGCGCGGCACTTGCGATGAGATCACCTTGCGGGCACTCCAGTCCTTCGGTATGTCAACAGCAACGCCCTCGGTGCGCCCGCGTTCGTACATACTCACGGCTGATTGCAGAAGGAGCTCGCATTCCTGCCTACGCCGCCCAAGCGCGTGATGGAAGGCACGTAGCCCATAACACTGCTGGGGCTCCCCGCCGCCCGGGACATACTGGCGGCATGCATGGAGCTCCAGTCTACATGGCGCGCAAATGATGTGAACATCTTCATGCTTCGATCGCGCGAGTCAAAAGCTGGTGGCAGCGGATTCCTCACCGAGGTGTCGCCCCGATTAGCGTGGTCTTGGTCGATCACGATCCTGGGTGTTGGGTGAACCGACTGAAAGGTCGTTTGTGCTACATAATGTACGGGTGCGAAATTAATTGGAACGTAGGCATTAACTACGGATCTCCTGTACATACAGAAAATGTCCGCCGGGTGTCAGTCATTCCATGTCTTCTATCCTATCACCAAATCATCATTATTGGTAGCCAAACGAGATATGCCATAGAATCTCGAAGGGCAAAGGGGGTACTGAGCAAGCAGCGACACACTTGCACAGCGCACCTACTCGTGCTTCCGGCGCTACATCCACATTGACCACATTCTGTGGGTGTCTCATGTGTGATCCCCCTCTCCTCTACACCTTTGGACTCATAGTCGTCATGACTTTTAGGCTAGCATGACTCCTCCTGACCAAACGAAGAGATCGGTGTGCCAGGTGCTCGGTCACATTCGACTTGATAGCTTTCCGGTCCAAGACAACAGTCTCCGACTATGTCGCCGAAGCTCGGTGAATCCTCGTTCTCCCCGTCGAAGGTGTCGGTACGTTTATTGTCCTTGTAGAATCGGAAATTAACGCCTCAATTTCTGAGACCCGTGAGACTACATACCTCCTCCCAGCATGAGCTACGGCTATGCAGTTAGACCAGTACATCGAAAAAATGAACAGCACTACTCACAATTGAATAAACAGCTCCACTGTCTCTCGCGCAAGAAGCTCAGGCAGCATACGCTCAATCATGACAGTGATCCCTTCCTGCTGTCCTCGCTCCTGTTTCCTAGTCACTCGTAGATCGATCTTCAAGTCTTGAAGACACCGATAGGAGTCACCAGCAAGGACCGTGCCGACTCGTCCAAATTCGTCGTCAAGGGCTACAGGATACATGAGTCCGGGCGAACGCTTGTCACGTTGGATCTTCGCGAGCTCGATCGTGTACAGACAAGCGATCTCCATGTGGCGGATGCAAGCGGTGACTTGGGCGAGGGAGGTGCAAATGCGCTCCCATCCTACATATGGATTGTCCATCGGGAGCACAATCTGGAGAGTGTCGAGATTCGTGAAGGCGGACATCGGAAAGTTCATGATGGCTTCGTTTCGGAAGCATGGCAATGAGCATTCGAGGAATGATCAGACAGTAACGCAACTCGCACCTGACGGCTCATAGGATATGTGGGTGATATACTGAGCAGTTGCATGCAACAACTCAACGTGACGATGGGTGAGATACCACTGCTTAGGAGGAGTGCTATATATTCCCGAGTATGGTCTCCATGAGAGATGCCGTGCATGAGAACAGGCCAGTGCGGTTCTTCCCAACCATGTCAGCAGCGGATCGAGGCCGCAGGGATCATCCGGATCGTCATGGAGCAAAAGACTCTTGAGCGCTCTCAATGAGGGCCTGGTTGTTATTGGCTGTACGACAGCTGATGCGTTCGCGGAGGTAGGATGGAGTTTCAGAGAGAGCTGTATTGCAACACTGCCAGAGAGCGGCACGGGCGACGTCTTGAACCGGACAGCAGAGAGGGAGAGTGTCTGAAGTTGTGGTAGGGACTTGAGCATGCATCGCAGAAAGTGGAGGGAGGGAAGGGAACAGTTCCTCAGGGACAGATCTGTCAGGACAGGGAACTTCAGAAATAGGAATGGCTCCTGGGCAAGGGGGAGAGTGTAGCGCCAGTCTGCAAACTGGATGTTCAACGTTTCCAGCTTCGGCATATGACTTGCAGTGTAGACCAGGAAAAGACGAAAAAGGGAGGACGAGTCACTCGCGGCCTGTGTTGTAGACCTGCCTGCGTGACGATAGTTGGAACTTCCGTCGTAATCGGGGTAGAACAGGAGGACCTCTTTGGTGTATTGGAGGAATCGGTGGATGGTGTCCGAGTGGAGTACGTGATTGATAAAGCGGACGTACGGGGCGGTCCCCCAAAGCGAGATGCGCTCGCTAAGTTGGTGACGGCTGGCCGGAAGCCACTGGCGACATACGAGAGCGCACGACAGCAATGTGCTCCGATCGACGTCGATCATCGGATTCAGGCATCCGATCACCTGGTCCGATATCTCGAAGGGCACCCGAGGTACCATCTCACCAGCACGATAGGCAGTCAGTCACATACAGGACTCAATACACAGCAGATGTTAACGACATACTTCGAGAACCCGGGACTGTGCGCCGAATCCCATCCTGCTTGCCGCATGCGAGGGTCTCTTGTTGCGGTGTTGCGTGAGTAGGAACGTTCGATGCGTTGTCACGGAGGCATTTATATCTAGTCGCTATCATCGGCCGAGTGTCTTCCACGAGGTGCCTTCAGATCTCTAGGATGCAGCTGATTAGTACAGCCTCATGGTTGACATGAGCTTCGATCCACGCTGATACAGCACACCTATAGGACTCACGTCATCGGTACGGTGTACCCATCCAACCTAAGACCATGGGGTCTGGGAGTGTTCCAGCAGCTCAGCGGTGGGAATCGTACAGCGAGAGCGGAGGATGTGTAAACCGGTGCCAATGCAAGCACGCATTTCTGACACTGGCACGAACCCGGCTGTACCTAACACCGGGCAAGTTATGTCATAGACTTACGCTGGAAGTCCCAAGTCGTGTGAGGCAGGACAATTGATTGGCCCGGTTCGATTCTCAGGGTCCCATTCCTGATTAGAATGGTAAATTGGTAGTAACGAATGGACGGGGAAGATAGACGGTGCAATTGTACACAGCGGAGACCCGAGTCAACAATACGTGGCGCGCTCAGCAACCGAGGACGTCCAGCACGAGCTTCGCGATCCACGAGTGCGCATGGGTAGACGGGCTGCACACCGCAATAGCATTAGCTAACCGGTCTTGAACGCGAAAGCCGATAGACAGGCGACTTACTGGTATTCATCCCAGTACACCCTCGCGTCCGCGTCCTCGCACACCGTCACCTCCTCCGTCTCGCCGTACGCGCCCGTCAAACAACTCCCATACGCACCCAACGGCGCGAACCCGTACTCCGCCGGAGAGCCATAGTACTCGAAGTCGCGAAACAGCGCGCGCAGGTCAACGTAGTGGAAGCTGTCTCCTGTGCGCGCGCTCTGCCGAAGCGCGTCCTCATAGAGAGCTGCGAGCTCGTTCGTGTACGTTGTCAGCTCGCGCTTCGTGCGAGCGTCGAGGTAGAAGCCGAGAGGGAGACGCGCGAGATCTGGGTACGCGAGGAAGAGGAATTCCGCGCTTGGGTACTGCGTGGCTAGCGCGGCCTTGGAGGACATGAGTACTTGAAACGTCTGGGATGCGGTCACGTTTGGGTTGAAGAAGGGGTCGTTGGCGCCACCGAGGAGGACGAAGAGGGGGTTCTCGAGGGAGACGTTTGCTGGCGCTTGTTCGAGGAAGGCTGCGATTTGCTCGTCGACCGACGCGACCGGGATAGAGGAGCTGGGGCCAGTCGCGCCTTGGACGATCGTGTTTGATGAGGTCGCTGAAGACGTCGCGAGAGTTGGTCAGTAGGGGCGATGACGTGGCACAACGAGGGATGCGTACCTCCGCCAACCGCCAGGTCGACGAGCGGAACTGAGAGGTTGTGTGCAACGTACTCAACCCACACGAGACCGTTTGAGAATCTTCCATCGTAGCTAACGTCACAGGTTAGCTACTCTATGTAGTGCACATACATGAGTAGAACTCACTAGTGTGGATTGGCCGGCCAAGTGTTATTCGACACCACCCAAGCACCGTCACCTGAACTTCATCAGCCAGTCGCTCCACAAGGACAGAGACGTAGACATACCGTTGTCCGTGAAAGAGTCCCCAAAAGCGACAATTGCCGAATATGAGGCTGCTGCTGCGCGAGAATTTATTGCAGGTGCCGCAGCGACTACACTTAGGGCCGCTCCCGCATACAAAACTTGCCACAAGGAGAACATAGCTCTACGACGATCAAGGGAACGTTAGACCGACGACGGAGTTCAAGTGAGGTAGGATCGGATGCGAGAGGACAGCGTCGGGCCATGTATATAGCCCTTGGCAGCCTACCTCGGACCCGCGCGCGTATGGCTGACTGAATGGAATATTTCGCATCAAATGCAGGCTGTGAGCGTGCATGTCAGGACGCAGGACAAATAAGGACGCATAGTGCGGAATACGGTGGCTGCGCCAAGACGCATCAGTACGTACAATAAGTATTCAACGGTAATGGTAAAACGTTGACGTGATGATCTTAGGCCGGATCGCTGAGCGGTGGTTGATGCGGACCGACACCACGACACCTTCGCAGCCCCATATCCACGAAGGACGGGTGAGCCAGTATAATCAAGGACACTCACTGCAGCAATGGAGAGCCAATGTAAGCCCAATGCAATATTGTCAATCAGCCTCAGGTTGACGTTACGAGACCTGTACGTTTGCCGTACCAAAGAGTTAGATCGTGGCAGCCATGTCGCAACTCATAGACAAGGGCTCACCTCGCGTCTACTAGGGATGTATCCTATCAGTTCCCTCACGGTGTCAAGCCGCAAGCGGTCCACAGCAAGATCGAACGAACGAGGGACACTGGTCTCAGAAGAGTCATCTCGAGACAAGGGGGAGCGCTGAGCCGGAGCGCTGAGTACCCGCCCGAGGCCACGTGGGCCGTGAGAAACGTATCGGAGGCTCGGAACGCAGAGTTCTTGAACTTGGCCTCGAAGGGACTCTGACTTAAAGTTCTACCTGAAGGCCCCTTGGACTCCGACTACTTCACTATGGTATCCAAGTTCACTCACGACGTCAGAGTAAGGTCCGTATATTGTACCGCCCTTCTGCCAATTCGTTAGGAGGCGTCTCCCGTATTCGAGATGATCCTCTCGCTCCCACACACACCGGATCCTGGCAGTCAACAACCGGACGATGTACCAATCATCGATGTTGCCGAGGACAGCAAAACTCTCGATGCGCTCCTGCGGATCTGTTACCCCATCAACAAGAATAACTCGAAACGCCCGTTGGAGCTCATCGAGTCTGCGCTGAAGGCGGCGATGAAGTACGAGATGGGGCTCGCCATCTCCGTGTTGTCGAGGGAGTGCATTGCCGCAGCGGAAGACTCCCCCTACCACGTTTGGGCGGTCGCGTGTCGACTTGGACTGGAAGACATTGCTCGACGCTCAGCTGAGCTATCACGGTCTAGCAACACATTCAACTCTTTCAGGATGCCCACGATGGACTTCCGCGGGGTGAACGCGGGTGACTACTTCCGCCTTCGCGAGTTCAAGCGACTGCAGGGCCTCAATCAGCTATCCTACAACTTTCGTATGCTGAAACCTGGGATTATCTCAGATAAACCTGCAGAAACCCAAGCCGATACATCTCCCCCACCTGAGTTCACGCCTGACACGCCATTCCCAGATCTCGTATGCCGCTCAGCCGATGGACTCGATTGCCATGTGCACCGCGGAATCGTGGCCGCCGCCTCCCCGGTGTTATTCGAGCAAATCAAAGCTCTACTGGACACATCTCCCGAGAGCAGCGGTCCTCGAGCGGATCCATCTTCATCTTCCCCTAACCCCACACTGCAGCTGGAGGAGAGCAGCGCTGTCCTAGCCGCTCTCCTCCGGATGTGCTACCCAGCTACAATCCAGCTTCCGTGCACTCCCGAAGACTATGTCGCTGTCCATTCCGCTGCGCACAAGTACCAGATGGAAGGCATCTACCCAAAACTGGACGCACAATGGCGAACTATCGCGCACATCTTCACGCAGCAGGGTACTCATGTTGCACAGTTCTTCCGCAAGCATGCCTCTCTCGCGTTCACCGCCCCTGCCGCCCTTCCGGAGAGCAAAGACGAAGGGTCAGAGGCATATGTGCAGTGCGATGCTGGAGCGCTGCTTGCGTTGATCGCCCAGTCTGCACATTGGTGCCATCGGTGTTCCACCAGCAATGTCAACTTCAATCGTCTACAGTGTGGGATCAACGGGATGCTGGCAAGCTTCAAGAAAGTATGTCTTTGAATGGTCCACGCTCGGATGACATGTCTCACACTACTGCAGCAAACCCTCGAAGTTTGAACAATATATCGGTGAGGGCATGGGAGCATGGATGTATGAACCTTTCTTCTATACCTTGCGTGCGTATGTAGTCGAGGGCTGACTGTATGCCACGCATCAGAATCTAGACGTGTTTTGTACTCTGGATATTCCGGTACGAAAGTATCTGAACTACACCGATTATGCAAGCGAGTCGCGTTCCCCGAGTGCGGAACCTCACTGTAGGATGATGTCCATCTAAAGTAGTCGCGCTCATCGCGATTCACGAAAGTCCGACGTTGTCCTTCAAACCGCATACCGTCCTTGTGCGAAGCCACTCGGGAACTCCGCCGCCCCGTTCTCAGGCTCTCCATAAATCGGCGGGTACGCGGGGCGCAGCGGGCTCCTTGTGGGCAGGTACGGCGAGGGCAACGACATCTCCATCTCCGACCTGATCGGCGAGAGCGGCTCCAGCCCCCTCGACTTCGTCGGCTCCTCGAGCGACGGCGGCCGGACGTACTCGGACGTGCTCCGGCGCACGCTGTATATCGACGGGCTCCGCGGCCGCGGCGACTGCGAATCACTCGAGCTCGACATCGGGCGGAGCAGCACGACTTCCGCCGACTGCCGCCGCATCGCCGCCGTGGGGAGCTGGATGCCGTTCCGCAGCGAGGGCGTGCGCGCCGGCACGAGCGCCCCGCGGAGGCTGAACGACGTCCTCGCACCTGCGCAGTACGACATCAGTTTGAGCGGTGTTCCGCAGAGTACGGACACTCCGAACTCGCGAACTCGGAGAGGTGCTCACCTATATGAGATACGCTCGCCGCGACTGGCGAGATGGCCGGCATGAGCGCTGTGGGTTTGTTCTTGCTGTCGCCGTCGAGGTCGGAGGTGTCCGTCTGGACGGCCGCGTCGCGCTTGCTGCCACGCTTGCCTGCGCAGAACCAGCAGATGGCGCCGATGATCGCGAGCGGGCCCACTCCGCCCAATACTGCACCGATGATTGCGCCGGTGCTCGGCTTCCCGAGCCTAGACGTGCTCTCGCTCGACTGTCCGGCACGCTCAGTTGGGCTCGATGTCTGTGCGAACGTCGATAAGAATAGAGGATGACGATAGGGGTGAGGTCCAAGTTACTCACTGGTCCTGGTGGGGATGACTCCGAGCTCGACACTATTGCATTTGAATTCGAGGTCGTGTTTGAGCAGCGCGAGAACGTGCTATTCTTTTGCACCTTCTGTTCGAGCATCATCGAGTCTTTAACCAGGGAGCTAACGGCAGGACTGTCAGCACTCGGCGATATGAGATGATCGGAACTGAGCGTACTAGACCCTAGAGAGGAAACAGTCAGCGAACACGCCCTGCACAGACGGGATTCCACGCACCATGAACCATCGTTAGAGCTTCCATCATACAGGAAGTCGTCTATACGAAGACCCTCGTTGCATACTGCGCTCTGAACGTCTTGTGGTAGGCTGCAGTGCGGGTCAGCCTCTTATACTAATAGTCGCCTGTATGCGCGCAGACTCACGATCGCCCTGTCCCGTCGGGACATGACGCCAGATACTTCTGCAGCGATCCAGGAGCTTAGGTCCAACATATTCAGCACGTCGCATCAGGGAGACTGGATGGAGTAGGACCTACGTGCACTAATGCCTCCAGCAGTCCCGTTCACAACCGAGGTGCGCTGACAGCTGTTCACGAGACGAGACGCATCAGTGGAGCTCCGTCGAAAGGGACCAAGATGACTCACTTCAGACATAACATGCTGAGCTGGAATGCGATAGAGTTGCAGCAACATCCAGCTAAGCATCCGGTCAGCTGGCTTCCCACCGGCCGTAACGACCATCAGTGAGGTAGAAGACATACGGACGGGATCATCACACGTGTCGGCGGGCACTTGTGAAGGTAAGAGGAATACTTGATCTGTTGGTGGAGGGCGTAGGGCGGTGAGTCGTCCATCCAGCTCGATGTCTGGAGTAGATCGGCCGCGAGAAGGACGTACATGAAGTATGGCACACTTGACGCAACCGCTGGTAGGTCTCACCTACAGAAGTGAGAAAGGTAGCAAGGAGCAGGCAGTACAGGTACTCACACGGAGTCTCCCCAACGATGCTCGTGTACCAGTCGAGCTCGGTGCTCAGACATCTGCCCTGCCCTGTCGACACCGCGAGTGCCCAGCTCATAGGAAGGAGCGTTGCTCCAAAGGTGATCTGTGCGAGTCTACGCATCGTCCGTCTTGCTCACGAAAGGAGGGGTTGCTGCGAGTGTAGTGCCCCGCACGGGAGTTGTGTTGAAGAAGATGGGATACGAAGAAGAGGAGAGGGGGGACGCGCGGGACCGTCCCAGCCAGCATATTTGAGTCTCAAAGTTACCAGGCGGGATCCTCGCAATCTGGTCCATCCGCGTCAGGCGGTCGTTACGTGGCACGGAGGCAGGATTTGCTCACCGTCGTATGCGTAGCTCCACAGATTCCCATGGGGGATGGCCATTGCGATGTACATGCAACACCGAATGCCACAATGTGGACACTGTTTCACCAGAGCAGCGACGGAATCTGGAATTAGGAATAGGGTTAGATCATTCGGTTACAAAGAAGACGAGGGTCCTTCGCTGCCATGCAGACGCTAGCATAGCCTCCAGTGCATCCATGTCAAAGACACGCACGGCGTGAGTATGGCGCGCCCTGCGGTCGCTGCGTATAAATGGGTAGGCCAATGAGCGTCCTTCCGTTAGTAGACTGCGATGGAGACTGGGGGTGCTGAGGTGCTATATGGCGAACCTCGCAGGTGTTGACGAACACGATCTTCCCGAACGTACGCAACCAGCGACCCAGGTATCCAAGAGCGATCGCAGCGACCCTTGTTAGCCGAAGAGCATCAATACGGCGCTCTTAGACTTCATCGCTGCTCGCATGCGTCAGGGCTCAGTTCGGCACTCGCAGTGTTAGGCTGATCTCCGCATAGAATGAAGGCTCTGTTGTGTTGAGTTAGAACGCTCTGGTCCGAAGTTGATAAGCTACTAGGAAACATACCAAACGGGGAGGAAAGCTTTGCGAAGACGGAGGACAACGGCGCGCATATCATCGGTGAGGTTGTTTCCGCTCCTTGGCGTGACAATGGTGTTTTCGGAATCATGTAGGGCAGACAAGATGCATGGTCATTTAGGTAGTCGCGGTGCTACGCGTACATGTTGCGATCGCAAAAGGAGCGACTGGGACGAGCGAGCTCGGGACTATGAAGACAAAGGACTACGTACTCCTCGAGCCGTTGAGTCACCATGACCCAGCCTTCACGCTCCTCCCTGCGGTATCTACGACTGATCTGTGACGACGTAGGTACGGTGGACTTGGGCCTTGAGGATACCGTCGACTTGTCGGATGTCGGGGTGCGTCGAACGCGATCATTGACATCGGACTAACTGGCAGCAAGAGAAACTGGCGGTCCAGAGGAAAGAGGCGAGACTGTGCAGTACATTCAAGTTGAACGTTGGACAAGAGAAGTTAGAGAACGATCGCGAGAGAGTGTTGCGCTGGTGTTGCTTGAAGACGCGCAAGTTGAAGACGACGGGCGTCTCTCTGAGTCTCGTCGACCCGAATGCGACTCCGATTCTCTCCGAGGCCGCCCCGACCGGGCCGCACGGGGGCGGTTCCCACATACCACCCAGGAGAGCACGACAAGTATTGTGATGATTGCCAAGTTCAAAGAGACGAAGTGCTAGACGAACTCCGTAATCCCAATCTCAGAGTACCGGTAAGTCGCTGTAGCAAACGTGATACAAGAGCGGGAGGTCCGCTGATAGGTAGAAAGGCAAAACCGATACCAGAGTCCCCGGGCCACCATGCTCACGTCGTTGTTACAGCAGTGCGAGGCATCCCAATGGCAATAGCAGCACAGGCCACATCATAGGGTGTACAACGTGTGTAAGGGCTGCGGACGTGTTCCCTTGAGTTATCGCGGCCGTACTCGCCGAACGCTGACAGGGAGGGTTCGACAGTGTCAGGCTTGCATCCAGTGAACGCGCAGGGAGAATGTAACACAAAACGCACTGGAGTTGTACTGCCACCAGATGCCACCCCCGTCACAGGCTGAATTGTTGGCCGAGGACCGAACGTGCCTTCGGGACCGGTGCTCCCTGGAATCGGACTCGAGCCACTAATAGTCGTGTCACTGCTGGTCGTGGCAGAGCCCTGCGGAGGTAAAGACGTCGGCATTGAAAGAATTGAAGTGCTGGTCAGGACTGAGCGTGACTTTGAGCTGGATGAACTGGATTGAGCTGAGCTAGATGCACTAGGCGGGGCCGAAATGGACGACCCGGAGGGAACGACTCCAGCCTCGCAGCGGGTCAGGGTGTTGTTTCCGTGAGCAATGTGATAAGCTGTCATGCGTTGCGCGACCACGGCACTATTGGTGAGATAAGTATCCTCTGGGCAAAGGCAAATGGGATGGGATCATACGTGTTCCTATGAATGCGTTGAGGATTATCAACACAGGCACATATCAGGAGCTAGACATTGTGAACGAACCAAAAACCGCGAGCATCCGTCCAGTCATTCGGGGTTTCTTGGAAGAAGAAGTCATCGATCTTTACGCCGGAGCTGCATACTTCATCCTGCACTTTTGGAGGAAGCCTGGGTATCAAAGGTCACTATTGCTGTATTGCAAAAGAAATCGCGTTCCGGCGCGGACGGTGCTCACATGTTGTTTAGTAGAGGCTTACAACCGGCCGGGTAAAAGTCCGTGAAGTCTTCCGGCACTGTAAGTCAAATACTAGTGAGCACCTAGAGGCGAACCGGGGAAGTAGACTACTCACGCACTAACTCCCCAAGGGGGAAGGATACACAGCTATAGCCAATCATTGAATTATTGTGGTGCGGATCGATTTAGAGTCTGAGGTGGAAGCTACATACTTCTCGCATAAGTTCGACAACTGCCACGAGATCGAATTGCAGCAGCATTCCGCTGAAGGCGGTCATTTCGGTCACCTCAGAACAACTTATACAAGCAATGGAAATGAACGTACTGTTTGTATCCAGGCAGCGCCTTCCTACTTTTGATAGGTCATGCGAGGTTGTCACTTTCACTGTCTCTGCTTCAGTACCATACTCCCGTCTATCTCCATGCCGGAGTGCAACTCGACCCACCACCCGGAGCGCAGATCTGACGCAACTTTGAGTAGGTGTCACCTGCGGAAGAGCCGCGAGCATTAGATCAGACCATGAGCCTAGGACTGTAACGGCTAGAACTCACAAGGTGTCTCCCCGACTATGTCGGTGTACCATCCAAAGTCGGGGCTATTGCAGGAGATGGCTACCGAGCTCCCAAGAAGGCTTGCTAGCACAACGGCCAACAGCGAGACACGGCGAGTCGACATGCTCATCCGAGTCGTCAGCTTACAGGGATAGGTCTAAAATGGAGACGCATGGTCGTGGTTTATGTACGCTGCCTGGCGGTTGTGTGCCTGGCGGAACTGTCAAACAAGTTCGGCCGGGAAGACAAGTCTCGTGGGAACGCACCACTACTAGGACCAGAGCGTCAGCGCAGGCGAGTCACACCTATCGCATGGCGGTACATCAACAAACGGGTGCCGCTGTCAAGAGATCTAGACGTGACCGTCGAGTCAGAGCAATGTCCAGCGCAAGTCTTACCTGCCTCTATTTGCAGACCTGCATGGACGGATGAGTACACCGACTCATCGCACAACACGGTCGCTTTGTGCACAACAAACGGTCACAAGACGGGTACGATTCTTGACAGCGCCAACGCGAGAAGGGTCGGCATGTATGCCACCCGTCCAATCAAGCGCACGACGAACCCTCACCGAAATACAAACGACCTTCTTCTGCAGTGGGCGCATCGCAAGTCAGCTGCGGTTCCTGATCATGAGGACTGCGAGTTGGCGGAGCAGACGTCAAATCGTCAGCAAATGCGTCCGGGCGCCCGATGCTTCTCAAGCCCTGGACGAAGGCCAGATACAACTGCAACGTGGCGACGTTTCCTTAAGAGCCTGTTCAATGCTTGAGCTGGCGGCGCCTCGTGCTCCCCGGCCGTGGAGCCATCTCTCCTCGCATCTTCTGTAGGCCATATTAACTAGAAGAACACGAACAAGGATCGATGTCGTCTTAGGGCTTTGTTGATGAATCAGCACTCGTATAGCTCATTGACCACCTCATAGTACTTACTTCAATGATCCAAGCAAGCTCTTGCAGTCACAATCAGTGAAGTTCGCGATTCTCAACATATGACTTGCGTGTCACAACACCATATACTACTTACCTTCCGCCATGTCATAAACTATTCTTATTATTGAAGCATTCATTCCTGTCTGCAGTTGTTCGAGCGAGTCGCACAAGTGGATGAATCAGTGACACAAGCCTTGCCAGCGCGGCAGTACTCGGTGTGTGGCGGGAAGTATGCAGTCAGTTCTGAGTTGCCGGTTTCCAGCATTCAGCGGACTGGCAGATTAGGAAAGAGGGACGAACACAACCTGGAACATGACGTCATCTGCATAAGTATGTTCTGAGTCGATCTAGCCAAGCTATGCTCTTTCGAACATGGGGAACTTAGGGTAAGTATACAAAGTAGTTGCTACGCCGACTATATATTGATTAAATATTGCGTAACGTCTATGTGATGCAGCCCGATGACTGAAGGAGTTTCATCCGGCCCACGGCATGTACTAAGTACCAGCAGGTTCAAGGGACCTTTGGGTCGCCAGATATAAACCGTGTTTGAACACTCTCGTCGGCTCCTCCACGGCTATGTGGTTGTAGCCCACCACTCTGAGTTTCACCTCCCCGTCGCGCCCAAGACATGTACTCTGGGGGTAGCTGCTGGATGGGAGAACGGTCAGGCAGAAGAAGAGGTCCGGCATCTTCCGCACGAGGGGGCATGTTGGGCGACCTCGGCGTGGAGGACGGTGGCTCAGAGCATGAGGGCTCTAGGCTCAGGGGCTCTGATGGTGTCGATGTCTGGGTGGTTGGTTGCCGAACTGTGGTAGGCCTACCGTTAGAGCGGCCACTCGCATCAGACAACGCATAGGTCATCTGCTTACTTGTGATAGATTGAGTATCTCGGTCTTCCACGTCGTAAATGACACCATGGTTGCCAAAGCTGTGGCATTTGGTATTGGGATCCTGGCCGAGATGCTGATTAACATGTTGGCGCTTTCTTCTCCTTAGAATGAGAGCGCCGATTGCGAGGCCGATGACAAGTACAGCCAGGCCGCCCGCTGCTCCACCCACGGTCGCAGCGATATTAACATGAGCACCGCTGGTTCCAGATGATGCCGAGGTTTCGGGTGGAACTGGACTCTATTCAGCGTCTTCATCAGCGAACAAGGCAGACTAAAACCTAAACAACACTTACGGGAGTGGAACTCGTCGATGTGGTTGAGGTGCTAGTACCACTGACAGGAGGTATGAGAGTGTATGAAGCCATACTAGAGGAAGTGCTTGACTGGACATCTGGAGCGAGAGTACCAGTCGTACTAGTGCTTGAAGAAGCACTGAGAATGGTACGAGTTGGATGATCAACGGGACTCGCTGAGGTCGGACTTCCTGAGAGACTCGCTGAGCTCATGGAACTGACGGTCAATCTGGTTGACGCTATGACTTCTGAGCTGGTTGTCACGCTTGATGGCTGAATAGCCAGGCAGTGTGTCAAGCTGTTGTTACCATGGTCTCGGTGGAATTGGATCATATGGTCTCTAACTGAGTCGCTGTAATCGTGGTCAGGTATGCGGTTGTCCACTTCAGTTACCAGCTACAAGCTAGAACACTCACTATATCCTGTTGGACCGTGTGTGCATAGGTCAGTTCGTGATGTACCCCACCAGACAAGATACAAACCAATTGTTATCCACGGGACGATATTGGTAAAGATAATCATCAACGGCGATGTCTTCGTTGCATACCACAGTTTGAACATAGCTCGGAAATCTGTGGGGCATATTCCGACAATAGTGAATACAGTTGTTTCACAATATTGTGGACCATACTACTCACGCCTCTTCCAAACCAGGACCACACTTGCCTCGGAATGTGGAGTAATACTCGTCAAATTGATCGGGGACTGGTGGATGGGATGTCGATGTGAGGATGGCTGTGGGCACGGTACAAGATAGATATAGATATACTCGCATTGGAGTCCTGGACCATATAGACAGCTGGCAAGGGTTGGTATTCATTCCGTCATTGCTACATTCCAAACTTGAGTACTCACTTATCGCACAACACCGCTAGTTGGAAGGCGATAGTATTGCAACAACAGTCAGCTAACAGCAAATTAGCTGAGAGCCAGGTGCATGTAGAGGTAAATGTACTAATATCACGCACAATTTGTATCGCTATCGCACTTGTAGCTTATCGCGTATGAGCCAACCTCGAGTTCAACTACAATACAAGGTCAATAGCAGCGTAATGCAGAGTGACTCGTTGCTGCTGCCATCCTCAGCGACTTACAAGGGGGGTTACAGATCCTGCGCAGCTTGACATATGTATCACCTGAGCCTCTCATTGTGAGCACTGCAACCTGTGAATAACGACTAATCCATCACTGACAAGGGGTCTGACGAACTAGACCGTTGTACCAATCTTGATCAGGGTTGCAAACATAGGCACCGCCGGAGCAGCTCAATAGCAGGAGGACTATGACAAGAGTGAAGGTGGACATGAGAGGTACTCGGTCGAGCGGAGCTAGCAAGATTGTGTCCAATCATGAGTTTATATTAGGAGCATATCTGACCGATCTGTCAAGACAGACGGTGATGGCAGAGTGCCCATTTCTGATGTTCTACACACTGAGCCAAGAGTAGAGAAGCATGATTGTGGCACAGAGAACGAAATTATCACTGTCATAGGAAGCTCGTTGAACCGGTGATATTGTGGCTGTTCTCATAATGGTGTGATACCGAAACACATATCATGATGGTCATAGGATGCATGCGTGATGCATGGTCATAGACCAGGATCTTACATCAAATAACAAGCGTTATACCGGCCTGTTCATTAGGGCCATCTGACGAAGAACTTAGAAGTGATGCACCATCGTCATCTGTCATCAGTCGAGCGTTCGTTTGATCTTTCGAAGGCCTCCGCATGTCGCATTACCCTCCAGAGAGCGCACAACTGACGCCTGAACAGGAGCCTCCATCGTCGCGGTGAGACTCCTGATCACGGACATGCTACGGCAGGGTGACACTCGCCAGTATCGAACCTTGTAGACAGGGTTCTCCAGTCGACGCACGCACCTTTACTTGGCTCATAACTGATCCTCCCAGCTCACTGACGAGCCTTGCCCCTCTGCTCGCATCATCTGCAGTTCCTTGCCGACTCCGCTCTCCGGTGCGGTGCAGGGAGCTTGGTTAGTACGGAGTCCCATGCGCTGGTTCGCATGGCGCAGGCTTTGCAATTTCCAGTCCGCGTTTCCTACAGGATAGTAGAGAACGAGGGCGGCAGTTTGTAGCGACGAAAGGTCTACACCTCAACATAATTGCGTATGAGTATTGCGAAGGCCGGATGTGCGTTGCTCCAACGAAGAACCGACAGCGATAGCGTCCCGAGATGTGAGAGTGCCGATCGACGGGCAGTGGAGAGGCTCCGGTCGAGGAGCCACCACAGGGTTACATCTGCAGAAGAATTTTACTGAGGTACTCGTGTATTATAAAAGAGATGATCAAATACGAATGGGCCGCCGCGTGAGACCACTGGAGCCCTTGAGGCTCGTGAGACCGCTGCCCACTTCTGGTAGAAGCTCCTGACCTCACGTAGATCTTAACCCATTGTCGCGTTGATATTAATCCAGCCTCCGTGTGGACGAGAGATCACAAACGACGGAGGTGGGTGTGTACCACAGCTCTGCCTGACGAATCCAGTTTGTCCAACTGGAATGCACCAATTAGCGGGACCTTACTCGAGACTCAAAGATGACACACCGATCAGCGTATGACTTCATATCAGAAACTGCTGGATGGGCGAGAGCCTCTTCAAAATCGTGGAAGATGTGGCACTAGATCGCAAGGACATCAAAGTAGGGTCGGTGTGTTGTGTGACGAACACGGTTGGGGTCAGGGAGGATACGATCAAAGCCGAGCAATGGCAGCTCTGGGGAGGCTATAGCTTGATAGTGTTGAGAGTCCGCGCTCCCGGTTCTGGAGGTACACTCACGACGCAGCAGGATATTGTACTCCTCACCCCACCGAGGTGATCGAGAGGTCTTCGCACATTGAGACATTGAGTGAGCCATCGACTCGGAGGGGAACTTAATGTGTAGGGACCACGTACAACATGCCAGTCAACAGCACCTACGAAGGGTCGTCGTCCCAGGTTCAGATGCGCGATGGCCACCAACTGGACCTCGAGAAACGACGGCCGGGATGTCATCGAATGTGGAGCGTCCAGGGGAGACGAAGCGGCGGATCGGAGCACACACGCCGGATCAGCGACACCGGAGCGCTCATAAGTGATCCGGGATAAAATCTCACGCCTTCGTCGTCGTGCGCGACGCCGACTTGAACTCTGCCTCCATCCTCTTCCCGCTAATCCCGCACCTCGTCTGCGACCCCTCTCCACCACAGTACCTCTCTGGAAACATCTCTATCTCCTCTTGGACTACTGGCCTTCTGTTGGCGTGTTCTCGATTGCTACTCGAGGAGCACACTCTAAGCTGGACTCTATCGATACATCAGCCTCACGACGCACACAAGGGTATGGAGGCGGACAGCGGCGACGTAGATCAGGTGTGTATCACTTACTCTCTATATCAATAGAATTGGGAGGTTGCAGAATGCTTAGGCTCGTCCACCGTCGCTGGAGTTCGCATTGTGTCCTCGACGGAATATCATGCAGATCATTCTGACGCTTCTGTCTCAGGACGACCAGCTCACCAGAAGATGCACCCTACCTACGGAGGTGGAGCTTCTGATCATTGAGAAGTTGCAAGACAAACCCACTCTCGCTGCATGCTCTTTGGTTTGCACGACATGGCTCCATGTCAGTCGAACGCGTCTCTTCGACGACATCACCTTGCGCATCTCTCACAGACACCATACCCGACTGCCCAACTTCATTCGCATGCTGGAGTACCCCCAACTCTGGACGCCCTCTTTAGGGACTTATGTGCGTGACCTCACTCTGTTGGGTGACAAGGACTACACACCTCCATCTGGTGTATCGGGAAGACCTCTAGGCTCTGTCATCAGCTGCCCCGCCGTTGTCTCACGCACGCTGTCCTCACTGGATGTCCCAGTACAGTCGCACTCCGACTTACTTTTCAGCATTCGCGATACATTTACCTCTCAGGAAGCGCAGTCGAGCTGCTCCCTATCTCTTTCGAGCGACTCCTCTTCGTCAAGCGACACCTCGACCTCTAGCTCCAGCTCTACCAGTAGCATGTCGGACGCCTCCTCCGCCACTTCGTATGCCTCAAAAGCCTGCGATCTCTCCGAACAGGATTGTGCCCTGGATCATGAAACCGAAGTCATCCAGTCATTCGAAGAACCCTTCGAATACGGTGGCGACGTAGATATCCACCTGGATGACGATCATCCATGGCTTATCGATAATATTCCTCTCTCCGAGGACTACGTCAAGCTTCCAGTGGATTTCCTTCGTGTTCTTCTACCTCTCTTGCCTCGTCTAGTCACACTCTACCTCAGTCGACTCTCATTCTGTGAAGACCCTGTGCAGCTATCTGCCTGGAATCTTGCAGCTGCGCTCTATCGCCCTCGCCCCATTAGCAATCTCTATATCGACGACTGCTCTTCCACAACACTTCATCTCCGGCCCCTCTTCAAAGTAATCTCGCTCTTCACAAGAGTTGAGGTTCTCTGCATCGAGTGGCCGCGATACGTGGACTTGTTCACGACTCCGGACCCGCTCCCGCTGGCACCTCCCATATGTGGCCTTCTTCTCAGCTCTCTGGAAGACAGCGCATGCGCCTCCGCTGTCTACGACTCTATTCGACGCTCAGGCTCGCTGGACGGCCCGCTCCGGTCCCTCCGCTTTGCCGCCTACGCGCGCGATGAAGTCGACACATTCCTCACCTTCGCGCGACACGCTGGCAAGCACCTCATCGACCTCGAGATCGATCTATATTGCGCCATCAATGATTCCCCAGGTCAGTCACCCACACCAACTCCGTCTCTTCCACATCCTTTCCTCATCCCATCTGTACCGTGTCGCACCTCAGGACTGCCAGAGAGCTGGGAGACGCTCTCCCTTGCGGACTTCACTAAGCTCGAGACGCTCACCTTCTCCTTCGACTACGACAACACGCAGCCGACGTGGGTCAACCTCGAGGTCGTGCGCACCGCAGTCCGGCTATATGCGCACCTCCTCAACGCGCCGGCTCTCCGCACCCTGCGCACGGTGACCTTCCAGCTCTTCCACGCGACCGCGACGGTGAGCAGCCTCCGTCGGAGCGCGGAAACGGCGCTGAACGCGCCGTGGTGGGCCGCACTCGACGACGTGCTCGGAGGCCTGGCGGACGCCACGGTGCGCTTCATGCTGTGCGACGTGCCGGACAAGTGCGCGGAAGCCGTGGTCAGGGAGGAGCTGACGGGGTTCGTGGAGACGCACATGCCGAAGGTCCGGGAGCGCGGGCGGGTGCGGGTCGTACTCGAGCAGGAGGAGTGGGGGATGGGGACGTGGTATGGGACCCCGCTGCCGTAGGCTTGCTCGAGGTGGCTGTAGTGGGGAAAGCGACCTCGCGTTCTCGTTGCCTGCTCGGACACGCATATATTGGGTTTTGTTGGAGTGTCGGGCGCGGCCATCTCCTTAGGGTTCAAGTTAACGTCCTGTTTTCGAGACGGACGCATACGTTGTGGGGTATGACGGAGTATTTTATGACCGTACTTAATGTCTGTAGGCTACACCCTATCTACGTGATCTGATAGATCCTCTTGGCTCTGTCGAGCCGGCTGGGCCCAAGGCGGGGACATCGAGGTTTTCTTGCTTGGCGATCGTCTGCGTCGACGACCCACCCGTAGAGGAGAAGATTTTGGTCTTATCGTCGGAAGGTCGTCAGGGAGAGAGGACTCGGAGACAGGGCCGTTCCGCGGCCGCATAACCATCCACTTCACCATAACCATCTGCTTGCCGTTCTTGATGACCGGGGTAGGAACCGCGGCCAGCTCGACGGCCGACCCGATCTTCCACCCATGGTTGTTCTTGCGGTGCCGGCATAGCGAGGTCTGGCTGAGATACTCTTTGTCGCACTCGGTGACGATGCCTGACTCGACGAATCATCGCGGACACTTGTACGTAGGCCCTTTCTCGCTGTGTGAGACAAGGGGGATTCATGAGCCTGATGAAGAAAGGACCCCGGAGGACGACGTCCTGACTTACTGGACGGAACGGGTGTGCACAGCAGGAGCGGGGAAAGCGGCGCGGTGGCTCGAGCTGGTCTGTCGACACAACAGAAGACATTGAGCTGCGACGCGAAACCCGCGGTAGCTGGATAAAGCGGAGCAATCTATGGATAGATAGATGAGTGAGTATGTTCATTCCTCGCGGGGCGCAATGAGGACGTACTTCGTGTAGCGTGTGGGCCACGGACTCGGGGATCACGAGCGTGGCGATGAGGAGAGTTTGGTTACCTCTCCCTCGTCCTCGATGCAAGTATCCGCATTCGACGGTCAGGTGCCTCAGACCAGGGAGTCCGTCCATATCGTCCGTGAGCAGGGAGTTGGAGTAGCCTATGAGCGAGCGGCTCAGGGTCCACGAGGAGAAGAGGCGCGCCGTCGAAAGCGACTTTGGCCCCACATGTGCGGGATGGAGCAGACGATCTTGAAGAGCCGTGTTGACGACTTCTCCAGGTAGGGAAGATTCCACGAGGCATTGCAAGACGGCTGGCTGGACTCGCACGCCATCTAGACCTCCCGCAAGGTCACCCAGAGGCAGCATGCGAGAAGGGGAAGATGGGCGGCAAGGGGGCTCAGTGTCGGCATAATGTAGTAGTCGGTGTGGCCAAGGTGAGTGTGCGGAATGTGTGGTGTATAAAGCTGACAGGAGTGTTAGGTGCGCGAGCTCCGATAACCGTGTCACTTGCGGACAGCGAGGCGTCATCGTCGGTCGCTCACGGCTGGATGAGAGAGACGGGAAGGGACGTCACAACCCCTGCCCTGTTCGTATTGTTTAGATGCATGTAGATTTTGGTCACCGAATGAAGGAGACTCACAGTATGAGGATACGAAGCGGAGTACACCCGCATGAGAACGTGGTCGACGAGGTATCTTGCACATGGGGCCGTGAAGTCCTTCGTCGTCGTCGGCTGACTTCGGCGAGATGATGAAGGAGACTTGGCGTTCACTAGGCGACCATGCGAAGCAGGAATGAGCGGGGACCAGGGAACTTGAAGCGATACATCAAAAGCGACATACCTCCTGGTACCATCCGGATTCCGAACTCCCCGTCCCGTCCGCATACCCTATTCACGACCTTCACGGTCACGGTCGCGCTCTAAAGCAAAGGACTTATCAGTGCCTGCTATGAACGTAGCAATCACGCGGCGCACGTACTAACCTGAACAGCCTAGCTTTGCGGTCGTCTTACAAGTCGCAGGGCGCCGTTCTTCTTCCACTTCTTCGTCTCCGACGATGCAGAGAGCGGGACAACTCATCGTCCCCCGCTAGCTTCCGGTTACCCACTAGGCCGCGGCAATATGAAGAGGCCTCGGCGTTCACGGCTTCTGTGGTGGATCCGTCTGGGGGAAGGGTGGTCGGCGCATTGCCAGCAGCTTGAAGATGAGAAGAGCGTGCTGATGGACAGGAGGAGGAGGACCCGTCTCCGAGTCGAGCACCACTGCACTCCGCCACCACTCGTCAGAGCCGGTCGTCGAGTGAATGCTGTACAGCTCTTCGTCGGAATACCTGGAGCGTCCGAGAATGGTGCAACTTGTGTGCGGGCCCAAACCTGCCGGTCCGACATACGTGACTGCAGATCCGCCATACGGGCCGAGCTCCCTGCCGCAAGTGGCGTACCATTTGAGGCCGAGCTCCACGAGGGACGGCGTGTGGCTTGTGGACGCCTGTTGTCGGTGAACTCCAGCATTGAAGGGCGGGTGCGAGGACGCGGGATGTGTGTACACCGTGCAGCATGATGCCTGCGCGGTCGTTGTCTCCATCGCGACGTGTTATTGTCATCTCGCGCTCACTGCCTGATAGGATGAGCTACGCGACGCTAGTCGAGAAACTAAGTATTCCACTCACGGTGCCGCTGGTCCTCCCTGATGGCGGCGTTCACGTGTTGCAACGACGGAGCCGCTGAGAGTTACCGGGTGAGGTAGATCACTACGCACCAATCTGCATTTAGCAGACACGCGGAACCAGATGCGAGTCGTCAGAGACATTTTGAGCTGCAAGACATGACGGAGGACGCTCACCCGGGTGAACCCATATAGGCTCCAGATTGGCATCCCCTGTGTCATGAAACATCCTGTGTCAGATTCGTGTGGCGCTCGCAAGGATTGGGGCTCTGAGAGCCATGCCGTGTTGAGCCGCTGAATGTCGGGTGGCATATGTATGGGAGAGGTACTGGGGTTGTAGTGTCGTCGAAGGGCCGCCGCGCGCAGCTTATATACATACCTCCGGGTCTGCAGTGGCAACACTCATCACGTACCAGGGGCTTTCGCTCCCAGCCATTCTGGTCCATTCCATGTCTGACAATCATATTGTTGCATCACTGAAGACATTCGTCTTTTGAGACTCAGGTTGAATCTCACATTGTCGTGTTAGTCGCCAGTAGTCGCATGGACATATTTCCGCTCCGACCAGACACAAAGCTCAATCGTTACGCCACAACCAGAGATGCATACGCCTTCCATAATCGGGGTAGTGCATTGAACTCGCACCAGTACCGTTCTGTGTCAAGTTCCAGTCAGAGACGAACGACATACCTCAAGCAGCCCTCCGAAGAATTTGTTGACGGTACTCAAAATTGACGAGAGACCGAGTAGATGCTCCAAGCGTTTAAACGTTGAAACAACATCGATAGTGACTTTGATATGGGCGGAGCCATTGCAAGCCTGAAAGAACTGAAAGGACTTGGGAGGCACTCGCTGGCACTGGGCAGACTTTTTCGGCGCGGCAGTCGTGACGTCATATCTTTGTTCTTGCTTGGTGTTTGGCGTCTAACCCCTCTGCCGGCTTTCGACTCCCCACGACTGCTGCGTTCAACATCCCGCACGTCGACATGGAATGCGCTCTTGCATCTCTGGGAATGGCTAGCGCTGTGAGAGCGACTCTTGCATACATCATGAAGACCAAGTCAACATCATACAACGTCCAAATCGACATGGTAGCACCAAGCATCATCGTCAGCACCTCAGGAGATCGCGTTCAGATTCATCCATATATGTACCCAAGCCCGCTATGCTACTTCTTGTCTGATCCATGTCTCTTCTGGTCGAACCCAGGTCCTCCCTGTTTCTGAAGATGACAAGGGAGTCAGTACGGGCACTAATAGTTGGACTGTCATGGAGTCGCGGTGAGTGCTCTTACCTTCGACGCAATTTCGCCCGTTCCCGCCTCCTTCTCGCGTTGTGCAGTGGGTTCTGCGTCCTGCTTGCCCTCGTCGGTCGACTTTCCCTGCATCAATTGCTGTCAGTTGGAAGAGACGAGGAGAGCGCCCTGGAGGGAACAGGCTGACCTGTGTCGACGAGAGGTACGCGGAGCCCTTGCTCTCTCTCTGATCTGTGTTGCCGGTCGTGGGCACGCTCTTCGGGCCCGAAGGCACGTCTTCTTTCGAGACGGAGCGTTTCGTGGGCTCCTGTTGTGGAGGGTTCGAGGGCTCGACTGGCTGCTGCGCCAGGCGGTACTCCCCTGTGCGGCGTCAGCATCCTGCCGGACCTTCGAACTGCAACATACGCACAGGTCGGGACAGCACCAGGATGAGAACTTGTCTCTTTCTTCGTCTGGTAACTCTTCTGCGCATACCAGAACAGTCCGAATCCTGCCGCGACTGCCGCGACGCCGCCTGCGATCAGCTGCCGTCGCACGATGGCACGTCAATGGACACGAGCAGCTTCTGGGGCGGGGTTGCACGTACTTTATTGCCACCCCGGGCGGCCTTGTGCATTCCCTTCGCTGCATCTGCCATGTTAGTGATCGTTTTGGACGTTAGATTGTATGTTGTGTTCGGGATGGGGACTAGTTAGAGTGTGAGTCTCGTTGGAGTGAGGCACGAGAGTGATGTTGTCATAGATTGACCCTTGGCCATGGGGCCCCTGGGGACGAAAGGCGGGGCGGGGCGTAGCACACGGTCGGCGCATTACACCTGACGCAGACGTCACCTCTGAGTCTGTTCTGAGTTCACCTCCAACACGGTGGAGTATCAGCGCGTCGCGCCCACGTGATCCCCTCTCGGGACATAGTGCGCACTTCGGACTCTTTAGCTCTCGCCGACTGAGCATTGACTACTAGCTCAGTAAGGTCCCTAGTGACCGCGGCATCGCGCATCTCATTGGTCGAGCACCTTGCTCCGATGCTCTCGCAACATCACCGCCCAGCCCGGTCTGCAGTAGTCGCCTGCCCCAATGGAGCGCCGCCGGATGGAGGCTGGGCAGTCTATGAGGATGCACCATGGTCAACTTGAAGCTCTGTCAAGACCGCGTTATCGACGTCCTCAACAATAGGCCGTGTTGGGTTTACCGCTGGATGTCGACGTCACTGAGCAGCACGCAGCGATTTATCACGGAAAAAGCAGGAGCAGGAGCAGGAGCCCTAAGAATAATTCTGGAGTGGTGTGAATCGGTCCTAAGCTTGGGAGGGGAAGTGCTAGATGCTGATCCATGTTCTCGTTTCACGGAAGACCATTGTACCTAAATGTCTGACGACGTCAGCCTATGTATTATCATACGCTGGTCTGATTCCGGTAGTGTCATGCCGAGGAGTTGCCTTTGTACCAGCTAAAAGGTTGCATGTTGCGCTATATGCAGGTTGTGGGTATGAGAGTCGACGAGGCGTACTGTGTTACCAACCGACACACCTCATGAGTCGTCATTTCCATCTGTTGGATCCGGGGGAGCTGTCAAGTTGCATGTCGGTCTCTGTCCTCAATGCTGTTCACGTAGTCATAACCATGAAGATATCTATCTCGGCGAGTTTACCCTCCGGACTTATAAAGCGATACCAGCGCTGACATGTTTTGAAATTCGTTCCCAGTCTACCCTCGCAAGCTCCTCCTGATATCTGTAATGATCCTATACGTGAGACATACCTATCTGTTGTTTCATACATACGAGACTGAACGTTTGGGCTCAGCTTATTGCTGCTGTAACTACATTGCGTTCCAGCTGAGCATGTGTCTTCAGTACTAATATTTCCCGTGTCGATATCTTGATCAATCATACTGACGTTACCAACGTAGCTGTCAGTACGACCGGGGCAGTGGAGGAACCAAAGTTGTACAGGAGAGCTGTGGGTATACATTGCCTATTGATCCATTCAACGCGTTAACCCATCTCAGACAGGGACGTTTACACAAAATATCTGCATGGCTGCGAGCCTGATACCAACAGAACGTGAGATTGAGTTTAGTTATTATCCGACAGTATCCCTGACCGCCTCTACTAGACTGCGTGAAGATGTTCAGGCGGCCGTGTGCAACGAAGGTGTACACCTGTGACCTGGATGACTACCTCTACGACGGTGGTTGGAACGACGACTCCTGGTGAGTGCACTGCCCCGGGCCGACGACCACTAGCATTCGCAGACTGACGTCCATACATCGCTCTGGGTTCTAGTACGCTTATTCTCCTGTTGTGCGCCTGGATTTGTTGCGGCTGACGCGCAGAGATAGCGCATGGGTCAAGAATCTCATGCGTCTCACCTTTGCAGCGAATGGGAATCAAGGAACCTACTCGCGCTGTCCCAATGATGATAGCATTTCATCGTCAATCTTTGTCTCAGTCGCCAGCCCTTCAAGCCCTGCGACAGAGTCCTCAAGCACCTCCAGCTCTCAACCTCCTTCCGGAAGCGTCCCCAAAGGAGCTCTCGTTGGAGGCGCAGTTGGTGCGGCAGTTGCCCTTCTCTCAGTTGGAATCATCGGTTTCTGCATAGGCAAGCGGTATCACGCCAGAAGGATCGTAGGCAGTTCCCGTCTGCAGCTGGAAGGGGGACCTCGCAGCTATCCAACTCCCTCCATCATGACATTTTCACCCATACATCCGACCGCATCGACAATTCCCTGCACGAGAATCTCAGTGAGTGGTCTACTATGTATGCCATGGCTTGTTCACTTCTCACTCGAGGCCTACCGCCCACGGTGAATCCGTTAATCGACTCATAGACCTATTCCTCAGCAGTGTCTGCCATGCCCCGTCAAGCCGCGGTCGACGACGGACACCCTAAGTTCACCAGAGACTCTTTCCCTCCTCTCGTGGCGGAGTCCGGGAAGCATGAGGTGACGTCGCGACCGCCCCGGCGCCTCCCGAGTGTTCCCGCAACGGTCTCAATGAATGATAGTGTGTAACCTATGTATGTACCTACAGCCTGTGTAGACAAGTCCGAATCAGAGACACCACCAGCCTGTGAGCGCATACGCACAGTTCGCGGACCTAGCAGAACTTGTACTCCGAGTGCTCGTACTCCACCGCCAATAGACCCTTGTTCCACGTCCTAGGCAGCCCATGTTTCAGCGCCTTATTCACAACGTCTTCTTCCGGGAACACGTTCCCACCCTCGTCCCAGAACACGAAGGCGACGCGCTCGAGTTTGGGAAGCCCTTCCAGCTCCTCGTCCAGCTCCTCAAACGCCTCCGAGAGAACCCCGTACAAGATCTTGGCGTTGTCGTCCTCTAGACACACATTGAACGTGATCGAGCGCAGGGAAGGGAGCGGCCTTGTACCGTAGCCAGGCCGACCGAGCAGAATCTCGAGAACGGTGTCGAAATAGTCGCAGAAGAAATCAATGTGTTCGTCCCTGACCTGAGGGTAGTTGTGCGGGTTGCGGATGCACAAGACAAGCGACTGGAGTGCGGTGAAGGACGGCAGGTCGAGATCCGTCCAGCGCCACCCGGGGCCTGGGAAAGGGTGAGGACAAAAATAAGTCAGTACCACTGCCGACGAGTGTTGTGCCGGAGAATCAGCATTGACTGACCTGTGCAGGGGTAACTAACCCGGAGGCATGGATCGAGGTGTAACTCGACGATGTGAGTGCGGGCGTCGAGGAGGCAAGGGAGAACGTTTTCGACGTCGTTGACCATCCACGAGTTCGGACGGAGGTACAGAGTTTGAAGGGGCCCGTCCGTGGATCCTGACAGACGGAGGAGCGCGACAAGCGCTGCCGCGAGACTTTCGTCCACCGAGTCCAGCGCCACACTGCGAACCGTTGGGGCGTGCGCGGAGATTTGGATCTGGAGGATAGCCCCTGGAGAGTTCAGAATCGGCGTGGGCGTGGGGCCCCAGCCATGGACAGAGAGCAGCTTGATATCGGCGAAAAGGCAGATGATGTCGAGGATGTCGCGGATGTCGCCCGTGCTCGATGGGCAGGAGTCGATGGTGAGTCTCTCGATGTGACGAGGACTGGAAGTGACGGTGCACTGTTTATACTCCCACGGTTGGACGATCGGAGTATGCGATGTTTCGTCGTGTTCGATGGACAGCCAGCTGAGCTTGAGTTCGCGGAGGTTCGGCGCAGCGGATATCAAGGAGTGGATCTGGGCCAAAGTGACAATCGGTGGCAGCTGCCCATTCGGTCTGGGAACGCTCCGTCTGTACCCATCGATCGTAACGCGCTGAACATGGGCAGAGACACTTGCGCGAACAGCGTGTTCGATATCGCTCAGCGGCAGGGATATGCCAGAGGCTAGGAGGTAGCGTTGGCTGTACGACCGCCATGCTCGGCATACGAGTGCGCACGAGGCAAGAGTCATACGGACGTCGTCGGGCACCAGACGGCGAACTTCGTCCAATATCGCGTACACGATTTCAATGGGCAGCTGGCTGACCATCATGCGCTGGCGGGTTCATGTTGATCAGCCCAGAGTTTGAGTCGTCGCAGTACTCAACGGTGTAACGCTTACCCTACTAAAAGAGTTCCTAGTGTGACCCGAAAGTGGCGGTAAGAAATGAAATGGATGGAGGAGAGTCCAACAACAGTCAATCGGTGGAGAGAAAAACTGGGCGTCCATTTGGCGTGGACGTTATCATCCAGCACGTGACTGTGACGAGACGCGTCAGACACGTCACTCGGTGGGCCTCAAGCCTTCATTTCGTCTCTTCCCTTCTCTTCCTCACTCTGTTCCATCATATCACAAACATGGATCACTCGGTCTGCGCGATACCGTACCTTATACTGCGCGCTGCAACCTTTCTCATCAGTAAACTAGATAGTAGTGCGGACTAGTATGGCTCCGCTCCCGGTGCCTGGTGAACGGTCAGACGCTCCCATTGCAGACGCGTTGGGCTCACTCGTAGAGCTAACAGCCGCTATATCTGGACTATCATATATAGAACGACCACGACCGTGGTGAGTATCTCATTCTACTCCTATCAATACTCACTGGCACCGCAGTTGATATTACGCGAAGCGCGATCCGACAGTGACCTGATACCTCCACTCACAGTTTTGGGTGTCCAACATATGTGAATATTCTTCCGTCGATGGATGGTCGTCGCTCCTTCTGCAGGCGAGATGGCCAACGTTCGGGGAAAGGAGGATGCCATAGCCTAGGCGCCGCACGCAGGAGGACGACCCGGAAGCGAAGAGCGGCGTGAGGCGTCCAAACCTTACTGGCGCGACGTCGCGAGTGCGTCGATCCCGAGCGGAACGCGTGACCGCAATCCGCGACGCGTCTGGCCGGTATATAACACCCTCCAACCTCGCCCGTCCTTCCTCAGTTCACTCCGTCCTCCCGCATCACTCGCGCTCACTCCTCACTCAACTTCACCCACCACATCTGTCACGATGTCCAGCACTCCGAGCTGGATGATACGCTTTGCGTTCATCCTCTACACCCTCCTCGTCCCCGTCACCTTCAACGTCAGCATGCCGGCATGCATCCCTGAACCATCGGTCATCTTCTACGTTTTGGCGTTCATCACCACCGGCTTCACTGTTACCATCGTGTCCTCTGCCTGCGTCTCCATCGTCGGCTGGCTAGTCACAGTCTACCCACACCTGCACCATGGAGCGTCGGCGGCGACCTGTACGATAGGGAGGATCATATCTGTGAGTAGCTACTATATTGTGAACTGACGGTCGGCTGACCTGTCTGGACGATCCAGTCGGTCCTCGCTACTCTACAATTCACTCTCCAAGTACATCACTACGCATACAGCCTACTATCTCAACACATCCGCCGTGCCAGGCATGCCTTCGGAGTGTTCGTCGTCACCTTCGCGAAGACATTCGCCCGCCGTTTGCTTCTCGCCTTCCTCCGTCCTATCGGGCTCGCGATCCAAACAACCTTGGTACTGGCGACGACGCTGTTCATCGACGCACTTACCGCGGTCGTCTTCGGAGCCGGGTACGCCGTTGTATGCGGCATTCAACTGGTGTGGGGTCGCCGTGGAACTCCCCTTCGCCTCTTCTGGACTGGGTTGGTTGGTTTAGGGAAGATGGTCTGCGACGTGTACGAGGTACGTACGCAGTTTTGCTCTTTGGCGAGTTGTGTATTGACCTCTGATTTGCCACAGATTGCGAAAGCCGAAGCCTGCGCCGCATACAACCAAGACTTCGACGAAGAGCTGGCCTCTTCCAACATCGCCGCCGCCGCCGCTACTACATTCACAGACTACGACTCGGACACCACTATCCCCATCACTATCTCCGACTCCTCGTCATTTGAGGAGTCTGACGACTACACCTGGGACTCGGACGACTCCGATCTTTCGGACATCGACACTCCCATCGACTGCTCGGGTCCAGACTTGGTGCGCTCGACCGGCCTGCACAAGCTCACACTCATGCCCGCCTACACCGTGCAAGACACGTTCGGTGCGCTCCTCTGACGCAGTACGCGGGCTCTATCCCGCTGTGGGGGACGCCGGCGTGTGTGAATACACAGTGGTGTGCGCTGAGGTGAAGACGCAGGACCGCGTCGACTTAGTCCGCACCATACACATCAGGTGAGAACACCCTGTTTTTCTGTATGCGATGCTCTGTCATGCTGACCACCAGCCTGTGCCGTCGATAGGACCCTGCTGCTCAGCAGGAGTTGCGGGTCCACACGAGAGATATCCAATGTACGCCCGCGTCTCCTGCATACTCAGCGGCGCTGCGAATAGGGACTTGTACAACGTTGCGCCCTGCTTCATGGAAGCTCGAGCCTATCGCCCCAGCTCCCAGTCACATACCGCACTCCCCATGCTATTCAAGACACCCTATCTCAGCTTAGGCTTACCTTCCTACTGTCTATCCTTACTCCGCATACTACCACCACTCTACCTTCACATACTACATTCCACTCTAGCCGTATATTCGTATCTCTCCGCCAGCGCACTTCGGTCTACTAGTACTGTATTACTTCAAGTTCTCCCATCATCATCTCTCACATCCATCTGGTCTTCAATCGTATCTCAGCCTGTATCTCTAGCACTGTATATGTCTCTGGATCTCTTATCCGAATATATTCTGTGTCACCCTTACCAATCCGCGAAGTACTCCTCCTCACATTGTCATCTCATCAGAACGCGGACAAGTGGGAGGCAGCCACTCCCGGGCCGGGCCTTGCCGACGTGGGCGTCTGCGAATGGCTGAGGACGACGAGAACTGGTGGCAGTGGTACCGCATCCGAGTCTTTCGTTGCTCTCTTCCACCGCTCCAATCGCCAGCATCGAACTGCATGCGCTTGCCTTGACTCAACTACTGTACTCGCACCTCAAGATACCAACATCCATCCCGAGGATCACACGACGGGCTTGGGCTCTGAGCTCGCCCAGGGCCATAGGACTCGGAAATAGGCAAGGAATCGGTGTGGAATCTCTAATATCCTTTGTTTCCGAGGGCTCGTAAACGAGGAAAAGATAGATCCCGCATCGACTTCCTGCCTATTTACTCAGTAGGGGAAAGCCTTTGTCCGTCGTGTCAGAGTCCCTCAGGCTCGTTGCCCTGGCCTACAGGCTCAGACCGACGGATACTGAACAGGACTATGTAGGGCTTCATGACCATCGGATCCCAAACATGCAGGAAGGTCACAGAACCCCTTTGGGCATGCCTGTCTGGTGCGTTCTTCCTAGTTCGTTCGATTGCCCTGAAGGGGAGAAGGGGGTATGTTCGTCACGATGGCTGTACGAAGCGCGAGGTCGAGCCGCTCAGGCACCACTTAAGGCTGCACAATTATGATTAAAATAAGTTTCAGGCCCCTTATTTAATGATACATATGCATAAGGAGTGGCAGGGAAGGCTTATTTTACTTTAATATAGTTTAATCATATCGTATTCTTAGTTACTCGGTTTTACTCGGCGGCAGGTCACATGTCTTTCAAGTCCGTTCCGTACAGGATTTGGAGGCTATGGAAGCTTGTGTGTGCTCTATCATACAGAGTTCCAGCCTGATTTGTGCCGAGAGATGCTCAGAGTGTTCATAACTTGTGAGGGTTTGCAGGATTGCAGCGAAGGCGCCCCGCCACGCTGCCTTAGCGCCCATAGTAACAAGCCCAGTCCATAGCGGCCAGACAGACAAATAACCTGCAAGCATCAGTTTCAGCATTTCATACGATAGAATGAGTCTGAATGACCCGTATCTTGTGTACCCGATGCTGTTTGACCCTTTCAGGAGGGCCTTCAGATCACGTGTTTTGTACTCAGAATAAATCCGAGTAATAGCTTCTTGTTCTGACTACATACAATTAGATATGAGTACATTACGATGAGCCTTGACGGGCTTATTTACGCTGTACTTCAGGATTACTCCAGCGTATACTCCGATTTACGCTTATTCTTGTGCAGCCTTAGCACCACTCATGTGCTGAACCTAGGCATCAGCCTTTGTGCGCCCGACTTCACATGTCTATGGTTCCGTAGACCGCAGTCTCTTCGGGAAAGATAAGCAGTATGTGTACTGTAGTACGAGACTCTCAGCGCCCAATACTTAAGGCCATGTCCGTGGCAGCAGTTCTAGTCACAGGCACTTCCCTAGGCTGTGCATCTGTCAGTCTATTCCGCTTGGGAAGTCGGGTCATATTATAATAGTCGTACTTGACTGTCCGCAACAGTTCTCGCCATCTTTGGTGATCCTTCATCCCCACCGCGAGAGGCTCACACCATGCCAGTCACTTTCAAAGTAGCATCGCACCCCGCAAACGCGTACAACATCGAATCCGACTACCGACGGCCCACAAACATCCGTGATGTTCTGCTAAGTAGCTCTTCGAGGGAGCTCAAGGAGGTCGCGGACACTCCTGAAAGGAGCTCGGTCAACCCGGACGAGCTCTACACCACAATTCCTGTCAGCAATGGGTTTGTGCACACCGTGATGGAAGCGTATGGGTCCCACTATCATTTGCGCATTCGGTATGTTCTTGCTTCCTCCTGCTATACACGTTGATCTAATGTACTCCACCTGTAGACCCGACGATGTGTGGCTAGCCATACTGACGCAACTCAGCTTCTAGTATGTCATCACAGCTTCTCCGAGTCGCGAGTTCCTGCGGAGGGACAGGTTACTCACAGTGACTTCACTCATATAGCGTGAACGCGCATGCTGAGGAACTGCGTCAGTACTTCGTGCAGCACGATGGACAGAAGAAGCTAGAAGTTGGAATAAATCGCAAAGGATTCGACATGGTGCATAACACTCGCCAATTCGTATCGAAGATCTCCACTGTCCCCATCGCGAGGCTGATACACCTGGGACCATGCCTCTCAGGTCGCCGATAGCACGCTCGTCGAGTGGATTCTACACAACGACGATCAAGGACAGAACGATTAGCTCTGTAGTGATGATGTCCACTCTCAAGGCGTGCGTCTCAGATTTCCATCTCGACTCACCCCCAATCCCCCTCACCCGCGTTCCTCCCCCAGCTACTTCACATACAAGCTCGGCATCACCTGCGGCATCCCCTCCGTCACACTCGAAGGCGAACAGTCCGACTGGGCCGAGATCCACCACCGCCTCTACCGCCTCTACGAGCTCGGCGACGAGCCCGCGCTCTGGGCCGAGATGCTCCGCCCCATCCTCCGCCGCTTCGTCGACGCCTTCAGCGGGCCGCCCGACGTCCCCTTCTGGTCCCATGTCGCCTACCGCTCGCAGGAGTACTGCGGCCAGGACGACCTGAGCGGCTGGATCACCGCGTTCTGCGTGTGGTCGACCAACGGCGAGTGGATGCCGCGCAGGAAGCCGACTGCGATCCCTATGCAACCATTCGTCCCGCCCCCGCCTGTGCGCGAGCGCAGGCGGGCGCCGGAAGAGGAGGCGGCTGCGGCGGATGCTGCTGGGAAGGGCATGGGAGGGAAGTGGCGCGCGGTGGCAGGTCGCCTCTCGACGGCCGCGAAGAGCCCCTTCTCTCGGAAGGTCTCCAAGCCGTCGCGAGACGTTGCTGGGCCGGCCACGATGGAGAACCGCGAGGAGCGACAGCAGAGCGCGCAAGAACGCGCCCCCGAGAGCGGGGGCGGTGCGCCGTCGCAGAGCATCATGGAAATGGGTGAGTGTTGGTCTGACATCACGGCTGGGATCCGATGGTTGCAGCGCTGATCACCTGCGCCGCACAGGCTCAATGGGGTGCGAGCGGTACACCCTCGATGGGGTGCAGTACTTCAACCTCGCAGTCTTTGACATTCCCGCAGGCTACTGCGAGGTGGACCTGACGGTGAACGACTCGGGGAACAAAATACCACACCTGATGATCGCGGGGCATGTGGCGTACTCGGTCTCCTCGAAGGAGCCTGGCGGCCGGCTCGATACCCTCAGTCCATCCCCGCATTGGTTCATGTGCAAGAAGCTGAAAACTCGCTCACCTCCCGTAATTCCCGGGAATGCGTTGTAATCCCCCAATTGTGACCTAGCAGACCTTTCTAGAGGCCTAGGTGTCGCTGGGTCAGTGTAGCCAACTCGACAGGGCGGAGGCATGGCGCTCACTAACACGACTTCCAGTCTCCAGCAACGGCGTCGCTCATACGTCCAGACTGAGGAGGAATCATCACGCCCGCCGAGGTCCTACAAATCCAATGTTATTCGTACAAGCCAACCGTGAACAGAGCAGAGCGTGCAAGATCGTAGAGTCGTATGTATATTAGTAGCAGCGTTGGAGAGAACACAATCGAGCGCGAGAGCGCAGTGGGGGTCCTCCGTTCTTATGCCACATGCTCGATGTTCGCCTTCTCCTTCTCGTCCACCGGCGAGGGCTCCGCGCCCTCAGGCACGACCACAATGCCCTGGCGGAGCTCCTCTTCGCGCGTCTTTGCATCGGGGACGTACACCCCGGATCCAGGCACGAAGAGCGGGACGCTGTCGAAGTACGCGTCGAGCTCTTCGAGCGGGATGCCCCTCGTCTCCGGGAGGAACGCCTGCAGGTCCACCTAGCGTGAGCCTGGGATCCATGGTTGCTCGAGAAAGATGGAACGTACCCAGAAGTAGAGCGCGTTGCTGAAGCCGCAGATGGCAAAGACGATGTAGTACTTCCACCCAACGTTGTCGAATGCGTAGGGCGACACCTGGGCAATCATGACTACAGGGGAGTGGAAACCGTGAGCGAATATGCGATCTACATCAAGCATCGGGACCTACAGTTCGATATCCAGGCAGCGGACGACGTAATTGCGGTCGCCTTCGCACGCGTGGCGCTGTTGAACATCTCGACGGGAATCTGTGGAAGTCACTCAACAGGGCATTCAGTCAATGAGGGTCTTCGAGACACGCACAGCCCATGACAGCGGTCCTAGACACGACGAGAAGAACAGGTTGAACTGCGAGAGGCCACATCAGCTAGGAGCCTGCCACAAAACGCGAAACACTGACCAGCCATGTCATCGACACGAACGCACGGCTGGCGTGGTGGTTGTTCTTTTCAGCGGGATAGACTGCGATCAGGATCGTGCCAATGACGAAAGTGAGACCCGAGAGCGCGTTGCCCCAGATGAACGGCCCCCGACGACCGAGGCGGTCGATGAACCAGATACACAACCCTTCGCCAATGAGCGCGATTACCGAGTTGCCGGATTGCAGGGCGAGCGTCGTCGAGGTGTCGATGCCGATGCTGTCGAAGATACGAGGGGCGTAGTACTGGATCACGCTGACGCCAGTCATCTGGATACTGTATAGGTCATCAGCACCTATCCGAGAAGACACACGCAAGCGGAAACGCACCTGAACTGGATGGACACGCCTAGTATGAGACGCCGGAAGTTGCTCTTGATGGTGAACAGCTGCGTCCAGGCATCGCGCGTCTCTTGCTGCTCGATTGCCACCTGCGCGAGAATCTCCCGGTGCTCGCTGACAACGAAGGAGTCGTAAATGTCTCCGTGCGCGTGCAGGCGAGCAAGCACGCGCAGGGCTTCCTCGTTGCGACCCTTCATGGCCAGGAAACGCGGACTCTCGGGAAGGAGTCTAGGTTAAAAATGTGAGCTCTGGTGAAGCGCGCCTGGCGTAGGGAGTGACCCACAGGATGAAGAATGCGAGCGGCAGCGCGGCTGGAGTATAGCACGGTCAGCAGATTGCGCAAGATCTGACCATGACCATGATTACTTACGCAGTATCTGGAGAGCTACATCAAGAACATAGATGAGTATGGTGGATGACAACCGACCACCCGTAACACTCACCCAGTGGTATCCTCCATTGTGCCTGTCCCGTGAGCCCGTGGAAGCAGCCATACCCGATGAAGGACGCGATGAGCGCGCCGATACCCAGCATGAACTGCTGCAGTGTCGTCAACCTCCCCCGAATGCTCGGGTGCGCGATCTCAGCCTGATACAGGGGCGCGAGCATGGCAAGCATTCCGATGCCCATCCCCGCTAGGAAGCGTCCGGCATACATATAGTGGATGTTCTGCGCGCCGGCCTGGATGCCGCCGCCCAGGAGGAACACGATGCAGCCTGCGAGGATCGCAAGACGGCGGCCTACCAGGTCTGCCAGACTGCCTACGTAGACATTGCTGGACACGCGTCAGTCGAGAGTCTAAGGGGAAAGCTAGTGCTTTGTGGACTCACGATGAGAATGCTCCTAATAGTAGACATCCTACGATGAGACCCTCTGCTGTTGCATCCGGGTTCCCTGTAGTGGCCCGGAAATGTTCTGAGGGCTGCAAGGTCGCGTGAGCGCTCGAGTACTACCCAACGTGGACCTAGGACCTACCAGAACAGATGCGATGATACCGAGATCATATCCGAACGTCACGGATCCAAGTGCAGCGAAAAGGCCGCATAGCCAAGTGTAGACCTACACACAGCAGTTCCAGTCAGCAAACGAGCTGGAGCGACGGAACACCATACAAAGTACGCACCTTCGGTGGGAGCGGCATGATTGACGTGATGTGTTCCCAGGCAGGGGCTCAGAGAGGACAGGTGAGCGTGCTGTCGTGCCCGAAGGAGGCTGGAAGGACGCGAAGGCGATCAAAGCGCGACGCTGTCTTCCGCAGCGCCAGAAGCACGGGCCCCACAATATATACGCACGCTCGCGCGTCGTGGCTCCGCGACCTGTCATATTTGTGCTCGTTGTCTCAGGAACCGCGAGGCGCGTGGAGGGGCTTGACGACCTTCGAAGGACATGAAAGCAGACGGATACGCGACCCAGCGCGACCCATGGATGTCCATGTGACGGCGGTTTCGCTGCCGCGGTCCGTGGGGATCATTAAATGGGGATCCAGTGACGACATCGCCTGTAGAGCGGGTGATGCCTCACGGAGTTGAGGCTCTGATGTACATATGAGCCTGCCTATATGATCGAGATTAGAACGCGTCGCGCGATATGAGCACGGAACTGCAGACGAGAGGAATGCGGGGTACATTACTTACAGTGATGGAGCCATCGCTCATGGCAGCTCGAGATTATTACATACCAAGTTGACGGACGCCTGTCTGTTCATACCATACAGTAGCAGTGCACCCGAGATCTCTGCAAAATCCGCCTGAGATATGCGTTCGTTCCAATAGAATCTGGGGTACTGACCGGTAGATAATACCCCGGTTCGGTAAGTAGACCTGCCAAGGGGATGCGGAGAAATTTCGCTTTTGTGGGGTAGAGCGCCCATCGACTGCCGGCGGTCCGCATAGATCTGTCGGTCCGCCCGATCATGCATGATGCATGAAACTCGGCCTCCGCAGCGATGAGCGACGATAAACCCTCGCAATCCTCTCAGCCTCAACGGGACGGGAGCGATTCCGACCAGGAGCGACGAGTCGACCATATACATACATACTAGGCAGCTCGTACCTGCACCCCTGATCATCCCCTTCGTGAGCTCCTCGACGCAACCATGGCAGACACGACGACAGAACAAGCCTCACCTGCGATCGACGTCTTCCCCTCGTCTCCCATCGGCCCCGTCTCGCCCTACATCTTCTCGGGCTTCCTCGAGCACCTCGGGCGCTGCATATACGGCGGCATCCTCCCGGCGACGCGCACGACGTTCCCCCACACCCCGCGCAAGCCGTGTCCGGAAAGCCAGTTCACCGAGACGCCCGCATCGCTGCTCACTCCAGAGGGCTTCCGCGCGGACGTGCTCGAGGTGCTGCGCGACGAGCTGCGCGTCCCGCTCGTGCGCTGGCCGGGTGGCAACTTCGTGAGCTCGTACAACTGGAAGGACGGGATCGGGCCAAAGGAGGAGAGGAAGCGGCGGCCGGAGCTCGCGTGGAACGGGGAGGAGAGCAACCAGTTTGGGACAGACGAGTGCGTAAGGTGGTCTTCTCGCCGGTGTGGATGTGCTGATGCGCCCGCCTGCAGGCTGATTGCGTGGTGTCGCGCTGCGAAGATCGAGCCGTACATCGTGTTGAACATGGGCACGGGGACGCTCGAAGACGCGCTTCACTGGATCGAGTACTGCAACGGAACGGGAGACACGTTAGTTCCATAGCCAAGTCCTGCACGCATAGCATAGACACTTACCGCTCATCGCAGATACTATGCGAACCTGCGCCGGAAGAACACAGGACACGACGAGCCGCACGCGGTGAAGTTCTGGGGGCTCGGAAATGAGGTCTGGGGCGAGTGGCAGGTCGGACAACAGACCGCCTTGGCGTACGCGACCAAGGCGCGCCAATGGGCGCACGCCATCCGCCTCGTCGACCCCAACGTCGTTCTTATCGGATGCGGGGAGACGGGCATCAACCACTGGGATGGCGTGGTCCTGGACGAGCTGGTCGACAAAGTCGAGATGCACAGCATCCACTTGTATACAGGCTTCGGGCCCCGAGATCGGACGCAGACGGAGCGCGAGTATGGGAGGACTGTGTATGGGCCGGATGCGGCCGAGTACTCCATCGAGGTCTGCAAAGGGCTGATCAACAAAGCGGTCAGTATATGCGGTTCACACTCGCAGCATTCAGACATACTTACCAGGTCGATGCACAGCGGTTCGCGCGGAACGTGAGCAAGCCTATCAAGATCGCGTTTGACGAGTACGGCGTCTGGGACGAGACCGTCGGTGAGTCCTCAGACTTCTCTCCCCTCCTCCAAGCCATGACCGACCGCCTTACAGGGACTCCGGAGAATGGCCTTGAGCAGTTCTACAACTTCGCTGACGCACTCGCCATGGCATCGTGGCTGAACGTCTTCGTCCGGCAGGCGGACGTCGTCGACATCGCGTGCGTCGCGCAAAGCGTGAACGTCATCTCGCCGCTCATCACCAGGTACGTACGTCTCCCTCGCGCATTGGCAGGGGGCGTGCTGAGAGGAAACCAAAAGCTCCACCGGGCTGTTCCGGCAGACCATCTACTGGCCATTGTACCTCTTCTCGCGGTACATGCGCGGAGGTAGTTCCGTGAACCTTGCAGTGACCTCGCCGCACTTCAGCGGGGAGACGCTCCCGGGCTGGATATCGAGCGTGAAGGGCTTCCCGAAGGACCTCGACGCGTCCGCTGTCTTGCACACCGATCCGAACACGAAGGCACGGAGCCTGCGCGTCGCGGTCGTCAACCGAAGCGAGACCGCGAGCTACGACGTGCCGCTACGTGTCGCATTTGAGAATGTGGGAGCAGAGGTCGAGGTGCACGAGCTGTGGCATGCGGACGTGAAGGCGCGGAATGGGTGGGGCAAGGAGAACGAGGTGAGCGTGAAGACGAAGACGGAGAGATGGAGTGGACGGTGGACGTTCCGGGAGCATTCGTTCACGCTGCTAATCCTAAGACTCGGATAAGTGCAGCATTATGTTGTCGAGAAAGGTTGTACATGTACATAGACCTGCGTAGCGCGTTAGTCGCTCTGGTGATCGTATGACGGCCTAAATGAACGCACCACCGGAAGTACGTTGGTCTCTGCAACTACTAAGTACTCTCAACCCCACGCGAGCTCCCCGCTTGTCCACGATGGTAAGCCTTCATGGTAGCTGAGCTACATCTCGGGCTGCGGTAAGACGAGATGCTCGGAACCGGCAAGACGTTGTCCTGAGTCGACCTGACTCCATCGCAAGACATGCCCGTCGAGCTTACGGTCTTCTGAGTTTCCGCTCGCTCGTAGCAGGGCTACCTGTTCAGTGGTTTGGAGCGCACCCATTGGGCAAAGGCAGCCCGAGTGAGAGGGAAGAAGCTGGGAGTCGCAAGTGCCGCAGCAGCATCATGGTGGTCGAGTTATACGAGCGACGAGCGTTCGCCTCTCCTTCACCGCTTGTCACTGCGACTCTATTACCACCAAGTGCTCTCAATCCGTCTCTCATGGATGCCAACCTCATCTACTACCCCTGCGATCCTGAGCCTGACGAATCAGGCTGCTTCAACCCTCAGCAGATCGTAAAGCAACAAATCCAGCTCGGCGAGGCTCAGTCTCCGCGAGTCGCCGAGTTCGACCAAGACGTCGACGACGCCCTGGCCCCCTTCTCTTTGGCTCACGACTGGACGTTTGAGACGATTCCTCTCTCCCCCGGTCTATGCGGTTCACCACCGGAGCCGAAGGTCCACCCTACATTCGTTCATGAGGATGCAGGATCCACGTATTCTCAGCGAACGATCAACACTGAGTCTACCAACTCGACCGAGCCGCCTCTAACCCCCTCGTCTGCTGATGCCGGCGCGTTCCTGGAGGATAATCCCAACATGTGGACGGACGAGAATATGGAGATACTCCGCACGCTGGAGGCGTTCGAGGAGGTCTACAAGCACAGCACTTACAGCGAGGCCTGGGGGATGGACGGAAACGATACCATCGTCAGTCCGTCCTGCGTTGGTGCGCCATCTCCCTTTTGCCACCCTCATCTCTTGGGCCCCCAACACGTCGGCCATGTGCCCTCGCTGTGGCAGCAAGCCTCTCCTGCTGCCTCGGCGGGTGCGTATGGACCCGGACCACTCCGCTCTCGTTCTACCACCCCGTGCCCGTCGGGGGGCCCACGCGTTCCAATCCCCGTACCATCCAACTACTCTACTCTCGGGCATTGGAACGGGTTGTTGTCTGTTACCGCGGCTGGCGCGCTCCCCGTCGCGGATCCTACTAGAGGACCAGTCGTTCCGGACTATCATACGGGACGCGCCCGGTCAGATGGTACATACGCATTTCCAGACGGATCAGGTGCGATCGACCCGTCCTTGCTGTGCCAGATCCCACCAGCATATCGCTGCCCCAATCCGGTCTATGGCCAGGAGCAACCGCAGCAGCAGCGATCCTCTGATCCTGCGACGGCAGGTGCTCTTGGTCTGGGAATCGGCATGCAGGTGGATCCGCACGGTTCTCAGCCTTTTCCTCCTCACTCGTATGGGCTGGACGCCTCGTTCACTGATGCAGCGCCGCCCCTTGCTGTATACGACGGAGTGGCTGAAAGCGACTCGGACTTGCACATCCCGACCACTCCGGAGAAGACTGCGCCCGCGAAGAAGCCAAAAGGTCGAGCGCAATCCAAAGACAAGATTCATCGTTGTCCCTGGCCGGGCTGCGACAGAGGTGAGCAGACGATCAAGCGCACTTTCTATTCTCGTCTCAGGTGCACCACAGCATCGGCGCGCAAGAACAATTTGGACACGCACTACAGCCGGGTACACCTTCAACAGCGTCCGTTCCCTTGCCCCGCCAAGCGATGCAAGAAGCATACGAAGGGCTTCAGTCGCCAACACGACCTGACCCGCCATCTTGAGAAACACCCCGAACACGCGAACTCGACCGGGAAGGAGGGCCCTTTTGGCCCAGGCTCCTTTGCGTAGGCAGTCGTAGGTACGTCGAATTTCTTCACTATGTTTCATGCTGTAGCGCATGCGCGCTACGTGGGCCGTCAGATTGCTGACACTGACGCACGACCGTGCAGGCCGCACTTCGGTATGGCTCCCCACGTCGGTTCTCTCGCACCCTCTGTGAGTAACTGAGGATGTTGGGGAGCAAAGTCTGCTCGCGTGCGATTCGGAGAGGGGACTCCACTCGACACCCGAGCTGTGCTGAGGGGCCCCCTTCCGAATTGCAAGCGCAGATAGTTGTTCGCATCGTGTCATCGTTTTGCAATAATGCTCCGCGTTCGTTTATGCTTTCCGTATGCTCTCTGACATCTCCATTCTCGTCGCCGTGTCTGCTATGTGTTTGCTATGCCTCTTCTGTATGACTTGATTGCGCTGTCCAATGTGTACGAATACCGTCGATGTCCTGCTTGCGAGTTCGTGGCCGTATTTGTACGATATAGTAGGAGGAGCTTCCCTGTGTATCAATGTGGTTCCGTCATTTCAGAGTGGCTGGGTGCGATTCCCTTCGACGTCCCCTCTCCCCTTGCGAACTGCCGCAGTGCATCTCGGGTTCGCACCCGGGCCACTTCGAACTACTATAGCTGCGCATCGGAGGCCGTCATGTATGGTACGTCCCTCTCACCCGCCAGGGTATACGTATCTGACTTGATCATGGGTCAGTGCTGCAGGTCACCTCTTCCGGCCCTGCGTGGCCTAGAATCCCATAAACAGACCCTCCGCTGCAGCTGAACCGCAGACGCACGCGGCATCAAACCTTCGAATTCTACTGCAGCTGCAGCTCTGACTGCGGCCATTCACCTCGCGGTCGTGCTGCAGCACGGTGGGGGTTCGCGTATAAAAGGCGTTCGAATCCGCTCACGGAGGGCATCATGATCCAACATCCATTTCCCAACTTTCCTGCTCCAGCTCGTTCTCGCCATAATCCTCGTCGACAACATGTACACCTGTCAAGTTTGCGACGCGAGTGCGTTCGTGTTCCTCTTCACTCCATGATTTTTCTATTCGTAGTCGCTGACGCCCCACATCCCCAATCGTTCCAGCCTTCTCGCGCGGTCGCAACCTCGTTGTACACACGAGAGCGGTCCACGATCCCACCGGCCGTTTCCACGCATGCAGCGTGGAAGGATGCAACCGCCGCTATTCGCGCAGGCACGATCTGCTGAGGCGTATGCAGAGGCAACACCCCGCTAGCGACCAGAACACCGACGACGAGACAGGTGCCTGAGGGGTCGGTGGGTACCGTTTTGCCCTCGCGAAGGTTTCGCCTCTTCTGTCAGTGCCTCAAAGGCTGACTCATTGCACTTCAACATAGTGCTGCTCTCTCGAGCACGAATCGTTCCCTGCCGGTCGTCAATGTTATGCAGGTTTTCAGGGGAAGAGCTTCTGTGTCGAGCAGTTTCGTAGCAGCCGTGTGCGACGACTCGTTCTGTCGAATGGACACAGCCCGTATTTAGTGTGTCCACAGGGTATTGGCGTAATGGAACATTGCGTAGGAGACATCTCGACGTCGACCGGCTGCAGTTTGCATCATGATTGGCAGAGTCGAGTCGTGGCGGCCTACGCACGGCCTTCAAAAGAAACAACAACAACCCGTCTGATTATTCCCAACCCGAAGCACAGAGAAGCCAGCCAAAACCACTTCCATTTTCCACGTACGTCACTAGAAGAAGCGGAATTCGACTCGAGGCCTGCCCCTCGCAGACCCGCCGCATTCCGACGTCGTCCCGCACGCACTCGACCGTTCCCACTGCGGTCTCGCGCAGGATAATACGATGATGGACGACGGAGATGGCTCACGCACGCTCTTCTCGATACCCATGTCCACCCCCGCCCGAACCTGTCCGCTCTTTGCACCGCACATATGACTGGAGGACTCCTCCCTCTCCTGGCGGCCGCCGCCGTCGGCCTCACCACACTGCCCCGTGCGCTGGCACAGGGCAACATCGTCACGATCGACGACGCAGACTCCACGATAGAATACCACGGCTTTTGGATCCCGAACCCGGGCGTCCCAGATACCCCCATGAACAACTACGGTGGGACGCTCACGTTCTCCAACGCCTCTGGATCCACCGCGACGGTGTCGTTCACCGGTGAGCCTTCTCTTGACGATGCTGTCTTGCATCACAGAGTCCTCACGGCGGCTGTCCGCGCCATCTTCCACCTCGACGGTGCAGGCTCGAAGGTGGCCGTGTATGGCGCGTACAACGTCGGGACGTTCGACATGAACGCGCACTTCACCATCGATGACGGCGAGCCCACGGGCTGGTTCCCGCCGAGCACGAACACGCAATGGCAGTATCGTCGTCAGTACTTCCAGTCAGCGGAGATACTGAACGGAGAGCATACCTTGGTGATCACGAACCTCGGGGACCAGTTCTGGCTCGACTTCATCCAGGTCGAGGTGGACCCCTCGCAGTCCGTCGGGACGCAGGGGGCGCAAGGCCCTTCAGCTGCTCCGCCTTCATTGACCAGCGAGGACCAACCAAGAAGCTCGACCGCCTCTGCTTCTGTTCAAAAGCAGACGACGGCATTGTCCGATTCCGAAGAGCAAGGGTCCGCGCATGAGACGGAGGAGGCGGATGCTACAAACGAATCAACAATATCAGGCATCACATCTCTCGTGGCGTCTTCGACTGCGATTGGAACAGATGCCTCGCCGCTCCAGACGTCCAAGTCCACAGATATCGCACCGGGAGGAGCGAGCACAGGAAGTCCTAGGAGTTCCCTTGGCACCCCAGCTGGCTCACCGGTCATGGCAACGAGTGCGATTGTGGGCGTCGCCGTTGCTGGCGTTGTGCTGCTGGCGTTGGTCGTGCTGGGCGGATGCTGGTGGCGCAAGAAGAGACGTGCTGCAGGCGGCGCAATCATCGGCTCTCTGGGTGAGTAGTCCACTGTCGGAGCGCGAGCACGTTAGGCTCACCATATGATGGTCCTCGTAGGTTTTGATGCGGTCCCAACGATGTCCAGCTCCTTCAGCCCGACAGACACAGCGGCAGAGGGGAGAAAGAGCCAGTACAGCTCGCCAATCTCACCCATATCCAGCTCTGCCGCATTCCTTCCTCCCCCGGCACCACCTTCTTCGTCGGCTTCACACTCTACGACTCGACGATTCTCGAGTGTATACGGAAGTAGTGCAGGCTTCACCGAGTACGACACGTCCCCGTCCGTCACTCGTCCAGTAACTGCCAGTGAAGAAAGTGGAAACCATCCAAGGCAGACGGATAGGCGTACCGCGACTGACAGCCAGTTTTCGCACTTCTTCCCTCGGCCTTCGACATCGAAATCCCGTCTGACCACAGCGAATGCGGACATGGATACTGATAGCCCTCCCCTTACACCACTCTCTCCGGTCGAGACGAATGCGGACGGTATAACCCCGCTGAGACCTCGACCGGTGCAGAGGAGATCGGGAGACGGTGACACACGAGTCGTCGGTGCACCGTCTGGACGAGTCCGTCGGCGGTCGCGCCAGATGGATGAGTTGCAGATTGTTGCGTCGACGTTGCCCCCTCCGTACCAGTTGTCTCCGCCCGCCTGATGAGTACGGTACCTGCACTTGTATACCCTATCGCCCGTGAGCTAGTGATGGTACCATCAGATTCATATGAGAGTTCCCTGGGGTCCAAACGCGTAAAATGAAAGCAGCCTGAAGTCCGAGCAGATCTCAAGTACTAGTGGGCCCGGGGGTCGAGAGAAGAACAGGCGCTTCGCACTCCGACTGATTCGGAGTGAATGACTCACGTGCAAAAGCCATGTTCTCACGGGACCGATACGCGTCGCGTGCTGGACGCACGCGCCAACCAGACTCTGACTTGAACTTTGACTTGATCAGAGCTGCAGCCTCGACGTTCTTCGCATTCTTGATGACTTATGACCACGGCTGGCTCCTTCAGCGCACATCTTGTCGACTCGTACATGAACTCACAGATACCCCGTGGCCCCTTTGGCCAACCACTCAACATCGCTACACACGGACCCATGTCCTTCGCACCGCAGATGCACGGATCGTTCTCAAGCGCATTCGGGACACAACAGTCGTCGTCGTTCTTCTCGGAACCCTCGTTTATGGAGATGACGGAGGAGAGTGCAAAGAAGATCGCAGAGCTGCAAGTGAAGCTGAACAAGAAGCTAGGCCCGGAGTACATCTCGCAGAGACCTGGGCCAGGAGGAGGGCCAAAGTTGACCTATGCTGAAGGTATGTCTGCCCTCTCTCCGTCATCTCTTGAACCCGCAATAACATGTCGAAGGCTGGAAGATTATAAACTTGGCAAACGAGGTGTAAGTCTCCTCCAAACCAGACTACTCGGATATGAATTGACGAGCGATCGAAGGTTCGGCTTCAACGGATGGAGCTCCAACATTGTCAGCATCACTACCGACTTCGTTGACTATAGCGAAGAATCAAGACGCTACAATGTTGGTGTAACGGCGATCGTCCGAGTCTCTCTACGCGATGGAGTATACCATGAAGATGTTGGGTACGGTCTGTTGGAGAACGCGAAGAGCAAGGGCGCTGCCTTGGACAAGGTATGTTTTCAACCTGGTTGATTAAGACGCAAGCTTGAACACACATTCAGTGTAAGAAGGAAGCCGTCACGGACGCTGTAAAGCGCACTCTGCGCAACTTCGGCAATTTATTGGGCAATTGCCTCTACGACAAAGCATACACCCAAGAAGTCGTTAAGATCAAAGTCCAACCTGTGAGTCGCAGCTCTTCTCCAATAGGCTTTCTCTTCACTGTTTCCATATCCTTTTCCGCACGGCCTCGGTTGACTCTTGCCTTTCATCTCCAGCCGAAGTTTGATCGAGCAGAGCTACACCGTCGTCCTGAGTTCGACCAGACACAGCCGCCAAACGCAGGTCCTTCGACCGCAAGTACATCTTATGCTTCCTCGTCGGCTGCTGGTCCTTCTCGACCTATCGTCAAGTCTGAGCCGGATGCGTCTGCGATGCCACCACCTCCCCTTATCCCAAATCAGCATGCTCGTATGCCCCCACCCAACTCGACGTCCACTCCCAACGCCAAGGGCAAAGCGCCGATGGCCCCCGCCGGCCTTCCTACACCTATGCAAACCCCTGTTGGCGTTACAGCTCAAGCAAGGGCTGCTCAGGCATCGGCCAACGTAGGTGGAATGGCGCAGAGGAACGCTGAACGGCACGCGGCCCGATTGAAGGCGATCCAAGACGCACAAGAGGCGCAGCGCAGAGAAGACGAGGTGGCCGCACAAGCAGCGGCAGCGCAGTCCTCTGACCAACCTCTCGCGCCTGAACCCAATGTGCCTCAAGAAGTCCCCTCAACTTCCGCTACCACGAGCATACAACCACCTCCACGTGTTCTTCCCAAGACATCAACCACCTCTGCATTGGATTCAGATGACTTCTTCCATTTCCCCTCCGACGACGATGCATATTTTGCGAACCTCGACATGAATGCGCTGGACGAGGGCGTCGGGGGGCCAATTGACTATGACGAAGGCACGAGCGCGGCCATCGGGCCCGACCCTGACGATGACGCCTCCATGAGTGGTACTTCTGCTTCTACGCACGCCGGCGTCGCTGTCTCTGAACGCGCTGTTCCGCCACAACCTCCACAACCGCCCCAGCCCCAGGCCCAACAGGCACAACGTCCGCCACAACAACAGCGAAGTCGCGTAACGTCGGGTGGTTCTGCGAGGCCTTCGACCTCTCATCAGAACCAGAACATCCCGCCCGCGAACCATGCGCCCCCTGCCAAGCCGTCCTCGAGCTCTGAACGACCGCGGACACCCTCCATGGGTGGTGGATTCAGCTTCCCATCAGGGGTAAGTCCTCCAGACCGTCCTCTCTCCGCCTCACGTACTCACTGACGTACGGCAGGGCGCACCTCCCTCCCGCGCTCCGAGCCAAATACCACCGCGGGTCGCGACCTCCAGCTCGAGCTCGAGCAGTGTCGGCGTGAAGCGCAATGCCGATATCATGCAGTGCGTCTACCCTACCCCTCTGTCTCCGCGCTGACATACATGTTGACTCGGACACCCGGCGCATCTTCTCCAGGGGCATCAACGCAGGGCTCGCCCAGGCTCGACGACCGCAGCAAGGTATGGGGCTGCAGAATCCACCTGGCGGAGGTGGGGCGGCTGCGAGGCGCGAACCGCTCGCTGCGCTCGAGCTGGGAGAGGGCGGGGACGTGAAGCGGCTTCGACGGTCGTGAGCCCTCCATTGCTTGAGACTTGGAATTTGGAAGATGGAGCTTGAAATTTGGAATATGGGACCTGGACATACTTTGCACGTCGCTGTTTGAACGCGGACTCTCGGCATGGACCTTGCGCTCTCGAGCATCTTTCCGCGATTGGCTTTGCTTGCTCTCCTGCATACGTACTCGCACTCCACCGCTTTCCGCGTTAGCCACATTACATAAGTGTTTCTAGTTCCGGGTCGTTGCATAATAGCTCGTGGTACTTGCACATTCTCCGAGTCGTCGCGCCTTGCCTGTTGTATACTGTAGCTTCGCTGCCAGTGGTCTTGCTAGTCCTGTCGTCTTATCTGTATCATAGCAGTCTCGTGTCGCAACTATCATCTCGGTTTCAAAGCTGAGGGGACGTTCGAACTACATATCATCACTCCGCGTAGACCGCTGGGCATACATACATGGGGTACTCCCGAATAGCACAGAAGTAGAAATCGATAGACATATATTCGACGCCAGGTCTCGGCCAAACCCCTGGGTGGCTGGAAGAGTGATAAATACGGAATAGATAGAGTGGGAATGCAGGGAAACAAATGCGCCAACAGAATCACGATGATCGCGCAGAATGCTTCTTGTGCAGCAAATGTCGAGATGACGAGACGGACCTTGGCGAGCCCGAGTCGACTTCGATACCGTGACCGGTGTCGGATTCAATGCTGTCGAACGTGGTGTCCGCCAGCGTGGAGTGCGCCTCCGACGACTCTGCGTCCTCCCGTGCGAGTCTGTTCCACGACGGAGACGCCAGGGGCGACGCCGAGAGGTGTTTCGGCGAGGCGTAGTACAAGACCGATGCCGTCCCAATGTCCTCTTCCGCGTCAGAGTACGCGATCCTGTACGGACTGGGGGGCGCAAGGCTCGTCCTCGACGCATGCTTGCGGTCTGCGAACGTGCTGGCGGGCCCGGGGGACGGTGTCCCGCAGTCTCCCGCGGAGGACAAGCCGGAGCTCGAGAAAGGGTCGTCGTATGCGCTGAAACACGACGCGGCGGGGCTCACGCACGGATCCTTCGATCCTGCATCACAGACGATCGCGACTGGCGTCAGAGTCCGTGTGTGGACAATCGTGGGTGAGATACCACGCACCTGGAACTACCTTCGCTAGGGAGATGACGGAGTGCATCATGGATGGGCGTGAGCGCTTGATATGTTCCACGGCGCCGGGGCCTGCAGGCGGGGATGGAGATGTTTGCTTTGCCGCGTGCGCGCGGCAGCGTCTCCTCCAGAGTACAACAGAGAAAATGCCAAGGATGAGCACGGTGACGGCGGCAATGAGGGAGATGCCGATGACCAGGCCCGTATGTGACGGCGGGGAACCGTCACCGGGTTGTCGAGCCGTGGCAGGTGAGCCCGCTGCATTTGTAGTGCCAGACAGCGACGTTGAGTTGTCGGGACATCGCGAGAAGGTGTTGATGTTCGCTGCGTGACTAAGCCGCATGAAGCCCTTGACCAATAAGCTGTCTCTGCACGTCAGTAAGGATCCAGGTATCGTAGCGACAGTCTTACTAGGACCTACACGTAGGAAGAATCGGTAAGCGACTGAATAGACTGGTCCCCTTGGGAGGCGAGGTATGAACCTACCATGAGCCGTCATCCCAGCCGCCGTCGTACAGATAGTCGTCTATGCGTATGCCCTCACTGCATACCGCGTCTTGGACATCACTGGGAAGCCTGTTGGACTTCCGGTCAGTCCGGGTTATCGGGATGGGGTTGATCGTGTACTCACGTCCGACCAGTCCCTTTGCCACACGAGCCGCGATACTCGTCAAACGCGTTTCCGGGCCCTGTGTATGCGACGATTCAGCATGACAGTTACAACCAAGAAAGATAGGAAGACAGTGCTCACGAGAGCTTACTCCACCGGCTGTCCCGTTTGCGACGGTGTCGTGCTGACAGCTGAACGGAAGAGTGAGCCTTAACACCAATGGTAGTCTTTGACATGTCTGAGAAGCGTACTCACTTCGAGCATAGCATGCTCAGCTGAAACGAGATGTAGTTGCAGCAGCAGTACGCTGGAACACACGCAAGCTCGCTGTCAACATGATGAGAGATATTCAATGCGGCTACTTACGGAGTGTGTCATCGCAGGAGTCCGCGGGCACCTGTAACGGCAATGCCGGGACTTCATCTGTTGTGGTAAGCGAGGTATGTGAGTGATTGGCATCGGTCAACCCGACCGAGAGAATCACTTACACTTGCTGTTACAGACTCGGCGTAGCCTCTCATAGGTCTTGCCTGGGCACATAACTAATCAGATAATCCAGAAAGCAGACATTGAGGATGTACTCACATGGTGTCTCTCCGACAACGTCTGTGTACCAGTCCAATTCGCTGCTCAAGCAGGCGGTATTTTCGGCTTGCACGACCTCCGTCCACAAGAAGGGAAGAATAACAGTTCCGAGCGCTGCAAGTGCGGCGCGAGTCATGATGCTGAACCCTGATAAAGGAAAGACAGGGGGAAAGTAGGTCAAACGAATGAAACCAACGAGTGGAATAAGCTTGGGGCGCGGATGGAAGATGACGAACACGGTTGAAGCGGGAGCAATCGAACGCGGGAGCCCGTTTATGAGGTCCGAAGCGAGCACGAACGTTCCGGCGGTCAATCTGTCAAGATGCTTTGATGATATGCTGCGTCGGAGCGTCGGAGGGCAGAGTGCAATAGAAGACCGTAGCAGAGAAGCGTCGCTCGCAGTGGGAACGGGGTGCCTGGCGACGGGGGCCCGACCATTCCAGTTTCGGCGAGGGTTTGCACAGTCGAGGAGTTTGAGCGCGACTGATACAATACTTTGTGTGAGTGCGCTGACAGCGTAGAAGCGTGTATGAGTGCGCACTGGTCACGAGGATGGACCCTCATAGAAGTTGTACGCTGTCAAATTCGGGCGAAAGGTATGCCGTATCGGCAGCGCAGTATATGCGGGAGTAGTACCAATCCAGCATATCGCCGGAATGGGAGATGCTCATTATATCCGCACAGAACAGGATTAGCGCTGTGTGTCCATGGAGGAGGACGCCTCGATGCGATGTTAGGGCGGTGTGTGCCAGCGGTTGCAAGTTGTATTAGACCATTGTGGTGCTTCAAGGCGAGCGATATACGATCCGTTGGAGATGGAAAGACACCACTGTGCAGCAGGTTCAGGAGTATGGGAGTAGTCCGATGAAGGGTGGGTATCTAGGAAGTGCGTTCATCTTGACAAGGCATAATGTCAGAAGTATATATAGCACTTACGGCATCATATGTAATGGCGCAATGTTCTCTGCATGTCTTCTGTGGCCGAGCGCGACTGATACCACGATACCCCAGTACATTGATGAGACTCCAAGGTTACAGTCCGCACGGGACATGAAGCCGCGGATATAAAATACAGGAATTTGAAGAGATGCCACTGGTGCGAGAGGGTAGAAGTGTGTGTGTAGTTAACTTTACTCGGATTTATCGCGAGTAGACGCTATTGGCAAGGGTTCAGTGATGATGGGATTTGTGAGTCCAATGAACTGCGTTACCGGGAATGGTAGTAGTCATGTATCATTTGTCCGATATGAGAAAGGCTAGTGTCGAGCGTACCCTAACATGGAGAGCGAACTGGGTCAACGTTTCCTTCGAGGGTCCATCCGCCGCGATCATATGGATCCGCTGCGGCTGACGATTCTTAAATCCGTGACAAGCATGACAAGACAGGCCAAGAGCATCCTTGTAAAGGCTGCGGTCGCACACAATGAGAGTCGAGACTGGTACCATCGTACGACCATGGCATGGATGGAGAGAGAGAGACCTAGAGAGACTCAGAGAAGGAATTTGACTTGCGAGCCGTTGACATGGCAATACCGGCGTCTGGTTTGCCTTATTAGGTAGCCTACACGCACCGTTCCCACAGAGTTGAACTATGGGGCTGCTGTGGCTCTTTCTCGAGGTTCGTTCTAACTTCTGTATCATACTATCAACCCAGGAAGTATTAGGAGAGGTGAGTCCGTGGTGCAGTGAGATTAGGCGGTGACTATCATATATAAATAGTGTTGAGGGACACCCAGCGCTAGCTCTGTGAACGACCCCGGGCCTTCGATGAGGACGACCGACTCTAGGCTTCGTTCAACGGCATTAGGAATGGCTTTACAAGAACAAAAGCCATGTTTGATTTGAGTGGCCGAAGGGGTGAGATATGTGCTGTGCTGACCCAATGTGCCAATTCACGGTTGGGGTATATAGGCGTGAGGCTAGTGGCTCGATGTATCCTGAGCCCACTAACGTCAACCAGGCGACTTTCTGGAAAACGCGTCCTCGTCAGGCATAGGTATCATTTGGATCTTCTAGGAACTCACCCCGCAACCTCAACGGTGATCAGCTTTCGAGCATGCAGCTGCGGAAGTCTCTGCAGCATGCTTTCCTTGATCTCTTGTTGATACTCTGCACTTTGTGCCTGAGCAGGAGTGGAATATACACAGAACAAAATCTCTTGGAGATCTTTGAAGGGTTCTCCGGGCGCGATCAATGTGTCGAGTTCTTCAAGTCCCAGGTCGTCTATGTACACCGCACGACTTTGCGACCCCTGCCTCGGCGGACGCAGCTCGCGCGTGAAAATGGGTAGAAGGCTGAGGAAGCGAATCCGGCACCGAAGCTGCCGCAACAGGTTGATGGACTTCTGCCAGGCCGTGCTCCCATTGCCACGTGAGGCCTGTACAGTCAAGTCGGAGAGGTGGAGGTAGCGTGAGATTGGAAAGTTCTCCATGGCTTCGTGGCGTCCCAGTAATCAGGAATGGTAAGGTTGCTAGTGATTGGGTGACTATACGTACCTGCCACAGAAACTGTCAGGTGGGATACACAGGGAGCGACGGCTTTGAGGAATTCGAGTTGTGGGATTGTTAGGGAGACATCTGGATAGGTGATAGCTGCGTCCCGAGGCCCGAATCTCCGCGCTCCGATAGAGATAGAGAGAATCCTGATGGAGGACGTGGAAGGGGACTTGTGAAGCCAGGCTACAAGGGCATCTACCTGGAATGAGTCCCATTCGTTGGTCATAGTGTATGTGAAGGAGAAGCGAGTGAGCTGCGGTCTTGTCAGCTGATGTCGAGTCAGAATGAGAGGACCGATTGGTTCGGAGCTGTAGGAAACATTAGACATGCTAAGATCACGGAGGCATGGTAGAGCTGCCAGTGCGCGTCGGAGGTAGCTAACGGAAGGGAATCGACATCTCTCGAGTCTCAACCGCTCGAGAGATGGGTAGCGAGCCAGAAGCAATGGCTCGCTTCGTAGTGCGAGTGAATTTGGCCACTTGATGTCAATCATCGACAGCTCTGTGAGGTTCTGAAGATGTCCTGCAAACTCGCAGAGGAAGAGCCGAGATGCCGCGCTGAGCGAGGACCGTTCGTTCTGTTGAAGAGAGAACTTGAAGCCGGTATCCCAATACGGGGGATTGGGGTCATAGAGATAGATGCGTCGAGTGGACTGCAGGTACTTTCTCATGTTGTCGGAGTGAAGTACGCGGCTCACCAGGAGGCCGTATGCGGCCTCTGACGACGCATAGATGAATTGGAAGAGGTTATGGCGGCTGGCTGGAAGCCAGTGGTGTGCCACTAAGCAGCAGGCGAGTAGAGACCGGTAACCCTTGACGCGTCCGATGATGATGTCCACGATCTCTGGGGGTAGTATCGGCGTAGCATCGATAGACATCTGCAGTGCCGCACATGGACGAAGAATGTGAGCAATGCCTTCATGAACCACGCATCTCTTTACTTACACGGTTCGATAAGTTCGTCTGAAGCTCGGGAGTCTGCGGTCAGGGAGCTCTAGTAGAACGAAGGTACGGAGGGTGACGGAGGGAAGAGCTGGAGTTCCTAATACCCGGCGTCCATACAAGCACTGCCAATGACCTAAGAGTCCCACGCACGGACTATTACAATTACGACGGCACACTTGCGCCCACCCAATCGTTCCAAGTATTGGGCTTACTAAGTTCGAAACAGAACGGGATGAGGATTTGAGCTCGAAAACACCACAACGAGGACGCATCGGGAAAGGTCGACTTCGTCACGGAAGTGCATCTATGATACAGGAACTACGGCTGCTATGCTACAAACATATGAAAGTCTTTGTGAAGAGTATGGACTAGTACCCGAGCGCGGTGCGCGCCGCGCGACGGTTACTGAGCGTGACTGTGGTCTCGCCCACCGTGGTAAACACCGTGCGCGTGCGCGTCCTCGTGGTAGTCGTCGTGGACGTGATGGTGCGCGTGCGCGGGGTAGTGATAGCGGTCGTGACCCGGCTGGTCGACGTCGGCCGCGTGATGGTGCTGGTCGTCGTCGTTACCACAATTGGACCGCCGACAGTCTCGGTGACAGTGACGACGCCGCTGTCATCGGTCGATGTCTCGCCGTCGGTGGACGTCTCCGTGTCGGTGTTGGTGTCGGTGTCGGTGTCGGTAGACGTGTCGGTGTCAGAGTCGGTCTCGCCCTGACGCTTCGCGTTGCGACGCGTGACGGTAGGGGCCTCCGTGATCGTCGTAAAGTCGGTGATCGTGCTCGTGGTGACGGGCGCGTACGTCTCCGTGACGATGATGAGCGACGAGCACGGCGCGGGCGAAGTCGTGAAGGTGGACGACGACGACGGCAACGAGGTCGTAAAGCTGGAGAAGCTGGAGAAGCTTGAGTAGCCCGGGTTGGCTGGATAGCCAGGGTAACCGGGATAACCTGGGTATCCTGCAAGGCTAATGAGTGACGTCCGAAAGTGGAGCACCACTGAACATACCTTGGCCCTGCACACCCAGCGACATGGCGAGAACGCTCGCGAGGGCGATAACCTTGGCGGAGATCATGGCGGAATTGCGAGCAAGTTGTTGAGAAGGGCTGGATGAGAGGCGTCGGAGAGTGGTGCTGAGCACACCCCAACAGATCCTTCGATTATATACCTCGACTGGAAGCCGGCCGAGCACGGGAGATGCGGACTTAGCAAAAATTGGGTGTCATTGGTCAGTGCAAGCCCCGCCTCCAGTGGAAATGTGCCTTTGCCGGACGAGTCTGACGGGATCCGCGCGACGCAGCGTCAGTGGCCTCCGCCGAGACTCGAAGGCGCTTGCAGGGCGCGGATGCAACTTGAGGCTCCGTGCAAGTCGATCTGCGGCGCACTCGGCAGATGACATGACTCCCTAGAAATCCACATGGAGCCCGGAGGGTGCCCGCGGATGCAGATGGGTCGTTTGCGTGAGCGGCGTAGCTACATACTCAGATATTGAACCACACCTCCGTCACAGGTCCAGTCAGTGATCGAGAGAACTCACGGAACCAACCATTGTGATCGAGGCTGAGGTGGGGCCGCCCCACCTCTGTCGATCGACGTCCTTGTGTTTTCAGATGATCATGAAGCTGTGATGCCCGTGCGCATCGGGCTGTTGTCAACTGTGGAACCGGAAAACCTAAACCGTCAATGGACCTACGCAATCACTTTCTAAACACAAATTTCCGACCGCCTATGGATTCAGACGCGTCGGTGAACGCCGCCGCTGCCGTCATGCCATCAGGAGGTTCGCGGCCTTGCGGGGAAAACTGGCAGGGTGGCTCATACCATTTTGACGGCGGAAGAGAATTTCCGCGCTAAGCGTACCGACCCAGTTCTGGCTGATCGTAACAGGGGAGCATCACAGTTAGTTCCGCTGAGGGCACTGGGCGGGTGAGACGCGGAGTATTTAGACACGAATCCTACGCCGTCAATCACCACCAACCGCCGCCTACCGCACGACGACCTCACTCACCTCGTCATCTCCCAACATGTTTGTGTCCAAAGTTTCCGTGCTCGCGGCCCTTGCCCTCGTGGTTTCGGGCGTTGGTGGTGAGTGCCCATCGCTGAGTCCCATTGTCTGCACGCATTGACTCTTGGAGCCCAGGTCTGCCGCAGTTCAACGAAGATTTCTATTGCAACACAGTCAGCATCTCGACGCTGACTCTCTACAATCCGTCGGTCACAACGACCCGCACGACCTCCACAGTTTTCACGACGACCACGCCTGTCGTCACCGTGACCAAGCGTCAGGACCCGGACACAACCATTACGGACTCCACGACCACCGACTCTACGACGAGCACCGACACGACAAGCACTGACACCACGAGCACCGACTCGGAGACGTCCACGACGGACTCCACCACAACCGTCACCGAAACTGGGGACCCCACCACGGTATTCGTCACGGTCCGCACGACCACGACTCCCGTCACGACAAGTACTCGCGTGTCGTTCACGTACACATACACGACCACCTCCGTTACACGTACTCGCGGTGCGTTCACCACCACCACGGTGACCGATACGATCACTGTGCCGACGGTGACGCAGACCCCTGGGGCTACAAGGGCGGAGCGCACCGCTACTCGCGGGCGCAACTAGATGAAACATTCCCCCTCAGGACACAGTCTTCGAACGCCATGTAAAGTAGATATGAGTCTTTTCTCGCTGTAAAAGACGGCCCAAACCGATAGATCCATTGCCTCCATGGCATGAATGAGTTACGCACCTTGCGATCGATGCCTGAAAATTTTCGATTGGCTCGAGAACGACTCGCAATATGAGACGCCCTCCTCAAGGTAATTTTCTGTGCGCTGGAATTGTGAGATGAGATCTCATCTCAAGCTGTAAATGTCCAAGATTATAGCCCATCGCGTGGGCCCACCTATGTCCATCGTTTAATTTTTGCATTGAACAGTCTGCCAGTGGGACATACGAGTTCAACCGCTCATGTGGGCCCGTCAGAATCATGACACGATACGCCTCCTCGACCTCCAAGGTATCGCAAGAGGAGAGTACGCAGGCGGGTGGAGAGGCATGATGGATAAGCTAGACGAATAGAAATCAACGCATTGGAAGAGGCGACATGGTCGTTGCGGTTTGAGGTTGGCAAGCTGCGCACCCGGTGAGTAGACGCGCGCGACGTGGCTGTGCCCCGCCTCGGCGCGCACGCGCGCAAGGCCAGTCCCGACCCGTCATCCTTGGATCACTGGGATGTTTCTCTCCCTGTATCCCAACCACCTCGGCAGCGTCCGTCTGATGCCTGCCGTGACCTGCGCGTCCTCAATCGCACTCGCCCACTTCACCAATTCCGCCTCGGACCAGGCTGTGCCCATCAGCCCAAGCCCAAACGGCATCCCCGAGCCCGACGCCGTACCCGCGGGGAGTGTGATCATAGGGTATCCCGCCTGCGCGGCGACCTGGCACGTTTGCCCGACGTCAGCCGGCACGAGTAGTACGTCGACTCGCGCGCCGTTATTCGCGAGTGCTGCGTCGATGCCGTCCTCGCGCGTGGCCTTCTGGCAGAACGACAAAGCCTGGTAGTACGTCGTATCCCTGATCCCGCGCGTCTCGAGCGAAGCGAGGAAGCCGTCCTGGCCCGAGTAGAACGCAGGAACACCTCGCGGCCAGGGATGGCCGCCCTCGGTGCCGTCGTTGGCGTAGTTGAAGGCGACGATGTCCTCCAAGGAACGGACGATGGTGTTGTTGAGCTCGGAGAGGTAGGTCTTGATGTTGTTGTAGAAGTCGACTTTGACGACCGTGTACTCCGACTCGTTCGGATACCCGCGCTTGGTCCCGTAGTCCCAGTCCCAGCCGTCGGGGCTGACAATCACTTCGCGGGTGGGGAGTTCGGTGCCGTTGATGATGGTCGCGCCCGCTTCACGAACAATGTCTATGGTAGAGAGGAGGACATCTTGCTGTTCTGTATCGGTAAACCGCCAGAAGCTATCCCAAGGAAGACCGAAAGTGGCGTTCTCGAGAGCGCGCTTGTCGGTGAGGAACTGCGCGTATCCTCCGGCGGGGGTCTTCCCGTCTTGGGCAAGTGTGTAGTTGTCTCGTGGGTCGATACCGTAGATGGCGTCCAGTGCGTACACTGCATCCCTCACGGTCTTCCCGAATGTACCAACCGTGTCTTGATGCTCACTCTCGGGAACAACGCTACAAATGTTTGTGTCAGCAAATCCATATAGAGATATGCGAAAGGACATACATACCCTGCACGAGACGTCAGACCGACCGTAGGCTTGATGCCCACGATTGCGTTTCTCTCCGCCGGATTTATGACTAACGGCATTCGAACATGACGGATCCTATCAGGTAGGCAGGTAATGACATACCACTTCCATCAGTCTCCGTCCCGAGCGCGATGGGAACAATGTTTGCTGCGACAGCAGTCGCACTGCCAGAGCTGCTACCGCCAGGGTTGACGGTAAGATTATACGGACTACGAGCTTGACCTCCTCGAGCAGAGTAGCCTTCGCTGTAGTTGTTGCCTAGAACCGCCTGGTCAGCAGCATGCACAGTAGTCATCAAAGGGAGGGGAACGCACTGCGCATGTCCGCCCACTCGCTCAGGGTAGCCTTGCCAAAGAGGACTGCGCCTGCTTTCCTTAGCCGCGCAACGACGAACGCATCTCGGGGTACGACCGAGCCAAGCAGGGCCCATGACCCAGCGGTGGTCTCCATCTTGTCTCCAGAGGCAATGTTGTCCTTGACGAGGAATGGGATGCCGTGAAGTGGTCCGCGGACGTATCCCGAGGCTCGTTCATCGTCCAACGCAGCTGCAATATCGAAGAGATCCGGGTTGATCTCTATGACCGAGCTGAGGGAGACGTCAGAAAGCTCTAATGGCGTCGGGATCTTCTATAGAGGCGAAATGGCACTATCGGAATAACAGTACCGGAAAGACAAGGTGGAGAAGATGGGCAGGAGTGCTTACTTGATGTACTCGTCCACTTGCCATATACGTTTGAGGCAACATTGTACAAGTTGCGATGCAGTGAGCTTGCCGAAGGCCATCGCATCCCGCAGCTGATCGATACTAGCCTCCTCTAGAACAAGATCACCGCAACGCTCCATTGGGAATAGTCTCGTCGTATTTGCGTCTTGCAGTGGAGGGAACTGGTACGGATACGGATCTCTGTGACCTTGGGAGGTGTTGCAGTGGCAGTCGTCCGCGCCGTGAGAGGCTAAGATGCGGGTGCACCACAGGAGGAGACACAGCAAATGGACACCAGTGGATAGCATAGAGAGCGGCATTCCTGCAAACCTGGGTAGTTGAGCTACTACCGGGAGAGATGAGGTCGACCCAGCGGAGTGCACGAGTGTTGTGTGGAGCAGACTTGTACGGCGTCATCGTGCGGCGGCTGACATGAAAATTTTGCATGACTATCCAGTACTTCTTGTGATTGTGTACTCGTTCTGTCACCCGCGGACGCCCTTTATCGCCGTCATCATATCTTAAGTCCGAAGCTGATAGCGCGACGAGTATGTTGAGATGTAGAGTGAGGCATCTCTAGCGTGTTAAGAACGATGCGCATCAGTCGGATGTAGGGTACCGTGAACAATGGTTTGGATTCTTAACTAACAAGTTAGTAACTGAGTGAGCTCCAGAGATTTCTTAACACGAGTTGCTAACTGTTACTAATTCCGGGGTTATAAACTGTTGTTAGCAGTTAACAACGGACTAGAGTCGGTTAAAAACAGTCAACAAATGCTTCAACAGTCCTCGAAACAGTGTTTGATCCGCCTATTGCTTCGGAAGCTCGCCGAAATCGTTATCCGGGTACTCTATCTCTTCAGAGTAGTCCTAGAACGTTGTCTGGGGTAAGCTTGACTACGACTTCGCGACTTATGAGCTCTTATTAGTGTATGATTTTTGACAGATGTTAACACGGTGTTTCAGGTGCCAATTCTTTCTAACGTTTATAACGCGTTATTAACCGTGTGAACAATTCTTCGTTAATAACGAACCACTTCCTCACGGTACCCTAGTCGGATGGTAGCAGGTAAGGCGCCAATCAGTGAGGTGCTGAATGGGAGAGAATAACAGCAACCGCGACTCTGAACCAGAGCTCTCAGCTGAGTCAGGACACGTCTTGTCACACGCACGTGCCTTGAGAATGACATCGTGCTCCAGCGCTTGCTGTTGAAGCAGTGAGCTCTGTTCCAGTTACCCTCAAGGCTCAGACACCGTCCGTTATCATCTGCTCGAACGATTCAACTGGCTGGAATTCGGCTTGGGATTGGATGGCTTGTACGGGTACTCCTACATAGGATGCAAATCAAGACGACAAACACCGGTGCGCTACATCTAACATTGAATCATTTGGCATGGAACGCATTCATGGCGCGGTGAACGTGCTGTAAAACTTCTATTCGAATTGTTAGGGCCACGGGCGTGACACAGATATTCATAAGATCCGCAGGATCATGTGACGAACCGCATGCCAAATACACTGACGCAGCCTTCTAGTAGCTCCAGTTTCCGGCTCATCCCCTCCTCAGTCTACTCAGGGAATGGCGGGACGGAGCCCGATCTGTTTTGGGTCCTTCCGGTTTCCTCGAGAGGTTGAATACGCCATCATCGACCATCTCGCAGATGACAGCCCAACGCTGGCATCGTGCGCCTTAGTCTGTCGAGCGTGGCGCTCGCCAAGCCAGAGTCTCAACCTCCGTTCAGTGACACTACGAGTAACAGACACTTCAGATGCCATTCTCTTCGAGTTCTTACGCTTCCTCAAACCCGCCCCCGAGGCAGCTACCCATATCCGATCTCTCCAGATACACGGCGGCGGCCCTTCCCATGCTCGTCATACCACCATCTGGCTCACAACACTACACAAATATCTATCCTTGCTCCCGCGGTTAAAGCAGTTAACCTTCTGCTTTATTTCTTTCCTCTACGATCTACAAGACTCGGCGCCCAGTTGGCTTTACGCGCACGGATGCCCTCCCCCAGGACGCCCATGCGTGGACATGATCTCCCTGACAGAATGCAGGGCCTCCACCAGGGACCTAATCGAGCTGTTCTTTATGTTCTCCGGGATTGATCACCTACGCATGAGTGGCGGAGAATGGCCCGATGTACAATCCGGCTCAATCCTCCTACCGCGATCTTCGCAAAGGACGCCTGCCGTGCGCGCGCTCACCCTCGGTGCGGTCGTTCCGGAGACCCTCTGCGCACTCATCCAGAATTCCAGAAGTCCCAACGGCAATGTCGCATCGACACTGAGGGTGCTGCGACTACTCCCGCCGAAGGCCTTCCAGCCTGAGAGTCTGTTAGGCGCCTTCCGCACCTACCTCACACATTTCACGCGCTGTCTTGTCGAGCTGCACCTGAACGCGTGCGCCTTGGTTGAGCAAGCGCACAGTCTGAGTACGTATGCAACGATGTCATTTACTTCCTTCTCGCAGTCACTCACTCATTATCACAGATGCCACGCCGGGGAACAACGTTCATCGTCCGTCACTGAATGGCATTCTCCCGCACAGTTTTCCCGCCCTGCACTCCCTCGTGCTCTGGATCGAGGCCAATCCAGAGTCCCTCAAGGCATCTGAAGATCGGGGTGTCTCGTATATCTCCGATGTGTTGGAAGTGTACGCTGAGCTGCTCGCGACGCCACCTCTGGCCCCGTCCGCATCTGGCGCGCGGCCGGCCCCGCTCGCATCCGTTACATTCATGATCCATCCTGGCGGGCCAGAAGTGGTGAATGCCCTGAGCAAGGCGGTTGATATGTTCGGCTCGCCCATTGAGACTCTCGATGCGGCGTTGGCTGCGCTACGTGCGCTGAGGCGAGTGGAGTTTGTTCTCAAAGTCACGGAAGCCTACAGGGACATTTTGGGGGGGCTTTCAGGGCGACCTGAGACGGAAGTTCCCCGGAGTGGTGGGGAGAGGCCTGCTCGAGGTTCGTCATGACCGGGATGAGTGTGCGTTGTGCGAGAGGACATATAACCGGGCATCTCTGGTGCACATTTGACAGTCTTTCCCGCTTCCGGTCGGGAAATTGTAGTGTTGTATACGATCTTTCTTCGAGGAGATAGTGTAGGCAGCGTTGTGTGGCTTGGATCATCTTGTGTTTCCCCCCGCGATACTTACTTGAACTGCTCGAATGGCCATAGTGAGATCGTACTACACCACATTTGGAAGTTGCTAGGAACAGAGCACGTACTGTAGATACTAGTACAGTATGGTAAGGGTCGTCCGAACTGTTATATGCAGATACACGTCTCGCACCCGCGTATGGGATGGCGATGGGAGCCTGGATGGGTCACGAGTATGAGAGGAGGGTGGGTGCGTCGTGATATACACTGCTGGAACTGAGAGCGGTAAGCCATGTCATGCGAAGCGTGAGGTACGTCATTACATTCGTGTTTGCCACCCCTAGCACTACCTCGGTTCGGTTACTGGGGAGAGAAGATACCCCAAGACAGACGAAACGGAAAGGTTCGAGAGCGGAGGTTTGGTGACGGCTAGACCTTGACGCCCGATTCCGAGGTCTTCTCGTCGTAGTCTTCGTGACGGACCTCGCTGACCGCCGCGTTGTGGCCCGCAGCGTGGAGCACCGTGAGGTCGTCCCCGTCGAAGAGGGCGGCCGTCTCCTCGAGCGTACGGTTCTTCGTCTCGACGATGAAGAAGTACAGGAACACGGTCTCGAACGCGAGCCAACAGCAGTACACGAGCTGTGTAGCGGTCAGAATGTATCTTGTCGTCCGACGGATATATAGAGAAATCATGATGCACTCACGTAGTACCGCCAGCTGATGTGCTCCATGGCGATTGGGTTGACCTCCTGGTTGAATATGAGGGCGACAGAGATCGTGAAGTTGAACACGTTGAAGCCCTTTGCGCGAAGCGAATATGGCAAGATCTCGAGTGTGTACGACACAATCAGCGGAGTGAAGGCAAGACTAGCAATAGCAAACATCACGGTCAGCATGCGAGTTCGTCACGGATTCATGGGATGGCAACAACACAGAACTCACTCGTAGAAGGCATAGAACAGGAAGATAAACGCAATGACGGCATGTGCGGCCGCCTGCGATCCATGGAGAATGTATTGAGCGGTGCAGATCGTCTGGAGCGTGAAAAACACGGTCATTCCGACCGCGGATGTCAGGAAGAGGAAGCGTCTTCCCCAGCGGTCGGCCTGGAACGAGGCGAAGACCGCCCAGAACAAGTTCCAGATGGCGAGGACACCAGTGATGAGCAGCTGGATGTCGGTGTTGGTGATGCCGATCGTGTCGAAGACCTTGTTCAGATAGTACGACACCAGCCCGTTCCCGGACCACTGCGAGAACCACGCAATTGCGATGATGACGACCATGCGCTTGCGATTGCCCTTGGTTGCGAAGAGGGCCTTCCAACCGACGTTCTTGTTCGCTGTCATGCGAACGGCACTCGGTGAGCTGGCGCAGAGCTATTGGAGACCGCCGTGAACTCACTTTCAGTATCCATCTTGATAGCTGTCTTGATCTCCTCGAACTCGTACAAAACGAGCGGGTCGGTCTCATCGCCGTCGGCGTGGTAGTAGGCGAGCACGTGGAGGGCCTGGGACTCCTTGCCCTTGCTGACGAGCCAACGTGGTGACTCAGGCACGAACCAAATGAGGAATACCTGGAGCACCGAAGGCAGAGCCTGGAGCAGAGAGGGAATACGCCAAGACCAATCGTTGTTGATGCGGGCAGTGCCGAACGAGGTCCAGGAGGCGCTGTGTGGTTTATGTGGAGTGAGCCAATTGAACCGCTTCTCTCTGACGAGCGAGTGACGTACATAATGTTACCAGAATACCAGAGGGTGTTGTAGAGAGAACTGAGCTGCGGGCGGTAGACCGGATACGAGACCTCCGTGACGAGCATGGGAGCGGCGTTAGCTAAATATAACGTAGCCGCGTGAGTAGATGGAAGTGTCACGGGAGGCGCGACGCTCACATGCAATTGATAGCCCGAACCCGAGGAGGAAGCTAGAATACAAGCGAAACATGAGCTCGGACGGCCGAGCGGTATTTTGAGACAGGAGGCTTACCGAGCCCCGATGAACTGGTTGATGTTCATGCAGGCAGTCTGGAGGGCGGAGCCTGCAATCATGCATACTGCGCCAATCCATATGGTCGAACGACGGCCGATGCCATCGGAGAGGTAGGGCGCGAAGGGGTAACCCGCAAGGGAACCGATGTTCTTCGAGCACGGATGAGCTCGTGGCAGGGAGCAGATAATCGCAATCGACAGTAGGCTCACCTGGATGGCGTTGAGCAGACCGAGAGTGGGGCCCTCAGGCGAGTTGAAAAAATTCTGCCATGTCTGCATAGACTGCAGACTGTTCATCAAACTTCCGTCGAAGCCGTTGGTCGAAGAAGTGATAAGCCTGGTATGACATCTCCGTGAGCGGTCGGGGATTCATCGAGGGTGAGGGAAGACGTACAGAAGGACGAGCCACGCATGCAGGACGATGAGTCTGCGGGGGCATTAGGACGAATTCCGGACATCATCCTGGGTAGTGAGCGATGGGTTACGCACCTCCTATTGTTGTACCACTTCCTGTTGGGGTCTACCAGATGGTGGAAGCCCTCGTTGCTAGATGAGGTCGCGGCGGGACCGACTGCCATAGTGGTCTGGGACGATGTCTGAGGAGTCGGGAAGGGAGGCGAGCTGGGAGAAGCCAGGGGGAGAGGTACCAGTTTGTGGTGGTTTTATAACCGCGAGAAGGACCAGGTGACCCATACAGACGGAAAGAACGGGCCTGAGAGAGAACCCGATAGACGACGTCGTCCGTTTCTCCAGAGATTCCCACCGCACTAGGCGCCCCGCAGGATGTGGACGTTTCGATGTCTCCCACGGTGGTCGCAAAGCCCATTCTACGTTGGAGCCTCTTTGGAGGAGGAGGTGGGCCCAGGCCAAGAGTACTGTCACATCTTGATGAATCTGAATACCGACGTCCTCACCGTCGGCACGCCAGATGCTGTGACCCATGATGCATTACCACCGACAGACTCCCGTCAAGAACGAGGTACGTAAGTATCCGGTCCATGGATCATCATCTCTCAGGACGTGTCCATCACCATGTGGTATACTGGAACGGCGTTAAAGAGGTTCATAGACGTTTGAACGGGGCGCTCACCTTCTTCCGTGTGATCTGCGTACAACCTAGATATGCTGTGGATCTGCCGCAGAGTGCAATGACTCTCCATGCACCATGCACTCCCTGCCTTCCGTCCGCAACTTCAGGACTCTCTTCTAGGCGAGCCTCGGCGGGGGCCCGCATACAGGGCACCGAACATGCGCAGCCTCTCTTCAAACGGCGAGATCGCGACCGTGCCTCAACGACGACTTCGCAGAAGGCACATAAGGTTGGGCAATCCTTGTCTGCCGCTCAGCGACCGTATGGTGTTGGGACCGCGATAGAAGCTGAATGTGCCTGACTCGCGAGGGGGGATGCACGGCCCCCTGTGAGAACAAGAGTTGCGAGCACTCAAGGAATGACGATGGTAGAATTCTGTGTCTGTGAGTATGTGCCTGATAGTTCGTGATCATATATGGTGTGCACAGCATACCTTCTACATCCGACGTAGACTTTGAGGTTAAGCGTTGGAGCTCGAGGAAGATCAGGAGTAAATCGATTCTGACGAACATGATTCTTGGACAGAGGACACGTGGATGTGTAGCGAGCGCGAACGCCCCCTGTACTGGAGGGTCTGCCCAATCCTATGCTTCTAGAGGTGAATGTCGACGGCCATGGAAAGTCTAACTGAGCGAGACTGAGAAATCGAATGCGGGGGCGTGCGTATGCAGTGCGCACACACCAGGCAAGGATGTTGAATGTCCGACACGACCGAGAGCAGATCTAGAAGATCCCTCGCATTGTGAGACCCTCAGTGCCGTCATCAGGGGGAGAGCATGTAAGAACAGGTCACGGGGGTATACATCCGCGGGCGAAGCTCGCCCGCAATGACTCTTGAAACATGTCGACTATGCGTGGAAAGGAGGCACGAAATCTCCGAAGCCAGACGGGAGAGCGTTAACGGTTATGATTGGGCTCAAACTTCATATATTGAGACATTCCTAATAGCGCGATTTCTGGAGACTGACATACTTCAGCAGCAATCTAGAAGAGCAGAGGGCGATGCAGAACTTCAAGAACGGGCACACACCTAGACAAGAAACCTGCGCGACCCCAGTCTCCGCGAACGGTCGTTGACACTGGATGTTCAAGAGTCGAGCACGTAGAGCTGATTGAATAGCTACCCGGGAAATGGGCAGAGGGGGACCTAGTAGCGGTCGGAGAGCTCGCGATGAAAGAAACGAGAAGAAACGCTTGTTGGACTCGTGACGGAACTCGTTCCGGGGTGCAAGGGGTAATAATGTCCCCCGCAATTAATCACCGGTCCTCCATTAACAATATCTGGTCCATAAGATACTTGACTTATCAGAACACAACTATAAGGTCATGTTGTCAGCCCCAACAATTAAATCAGGTCCGTTAGACGGCGCTCACCGGTCCTCCCTCCCCAGCGCTATACCGTCCACAGTACACAACACCTTCTGTCCGTCGATCTACAGTCCGCCCCTCCCTGGCCCGTTCGTTACAAAATTCAAACTATGGCCTCTTTGTACCTTCCTCCAACATGTAAAATTGTTTCCACTGCCTTGTCTCCATCACCTGTGCCACAATTCAGTAGCGAATTGTCCACCGGTCTCCCACGTGACTCCCCCTGTGGAGGGCGTCTGTATGATCCGCAGCTTCAACGTTACCCCCACTGGTGCGGGTCATGTAAATGATGCGGGGTAGCGTTTGAGGGGACTTGACTGGATAGCATACATATGCATTACTATATTGCGACTGCTGGAGGTACAAGGAATGAACTTGGGGCGATATCCGAAAACTTAAGAGTTGCTGGACATGAACGGTGTACGTAAGCGGAGGAGGCGCTGGGGAGCACGCGACGAGAAGCGCGCACGAGGCGCTGGTACAGCGAGGAAACTTGGGGCTACCACCTACCATCGTAGAGGAGGCTAGAGCGAGTCAAAACAATTTTGCGGGACTGGAAAGCAGTAGATAAATGCGTCCATGAAATTTGGGAGCAAACGGACGGGAAGGGAAGGCACGGTAGAACGGCGGACAGAGGCTTCATTTCCTGGAGAGCGGCCGCAAATGGCAGGACAAGTGATCAATTGCATGGGACATTATAACGTTTTGCTTCCGGGGTTCCGGTTCCCTCACGTGCGGTTACGTCCAGACGCCGAGATGGGCGCCTCTTGATCACCCTGCCTGCCGCCACAACCGCACCTCTGTAGTCCTGCCGCAGCCTTCCACCAGACCGTCAACACGCGGGAATGCAGCTCCTAGTCGTACAGAGACCACGATGATACAACTATGCCGAGCAGAAGACGGAGTGATTGTGCAGTCGGACGTTTCAATATGGGATCTGGAGAGGTGAGTACGCGTCCACCACCCAAACAGCCGATCCCTCGGACGTCCCGGGAGCTCTAGTTTCATGCCCACGGCATGGGATGCTTTCATGCAAGAATATGGCGGAGGTGGAGGAGATTTGAGTCGTGCATTCTGACGCATGGCACCGGTAGGCTGCCTCACTTGGAACATTTCATATACGAGAAGACGGGTGTACCCCCAGAAGCTGTATGGGCATACCTATCTGATGGCCGGCCTTTGAAGATTGACAACATACGCGAACTAGCTGGGCTAGAGGATCAGGTCGGTCTTCATTGTCCTATGTCCATGCGTTTAGTGTACTTACAGAGTGGCAGACAATATACGTATTCAACAAGACGTATCTCAATGCCGAGCTCGATGACCTTCTCCGTGAGCTTCATTGCGAACCTGAGCTGCAGTCTCCTGTAGAAGGTAGGTGTATTTCTGCACGACTAGAGCACGCATTGTACTGGTCCGGTACTCCCATGACGGGTAGGGGTGGGCACGTCTATTGAACGGTGGGAAGGGATTGGAGAGCGGTGAGTACTGCTCATCATGAATCATTACCTTCACAATGGCCATCTGGAGCCGAGAAGAAGCCCTCCATCCCTCCCTACCCGTAAGCATCGCGCAACCCACCCGTGCCCGTCATCAGAGCAGAGACCCCTCAGAGAGTGCGGACTGTTCTGTAAACTTTCTCCTCGAAACACGATATGCCAGACCTCCCTGTGAGACGGGTCAACATGCGCTCATGCCGTTCACAGATGCCATGGCTTCCACTCCGCCGTTCCGAATATCTCAGCTCGCTGGCAGCTACGTCCAAGCAGCCCTCGCGCACGTCGAGCACATCAACCGCACACTCACATCACTCCACTATCAACAACGCGCTCTATTCATATCGTCTAGCGCGCTGGACCACCACGTGCTCGCAACGACGGACAGTTTCGAGGGTCTTGCATCCATCGCAGAACGCGAGTTGGAGAAGCAGGCCAAGCTCCTGGCAGGACTTGACGCCGACCTCGAGATCGCCAGTCGTGTAAAGGTGCATAAAGAGTTCCTTAGTGTCGGGGTCAGACGAGCAATGGAAGCCGGGGAGAAAGGGCGCACACTGGGCGACTACGTGAGCAAGGTGAAGATGCAACAAGTCGCAGCAAGTTGCGTCAAGACGCACGAGGAGCTGAAGACACGCTGCGAAGAGGTGCGCGAAGCGATGTCGAGGTTAAGTCGAGGCAGCGACGAAGTACGGCATGCGGTTGGGAACAGCAGGTATGTTCACCTCGCCGACCTGGAACGGCAGCACATCAACGCACTTCAGTTGGATAGATGATGGCGAAGCTTGTGCGCATCGCGCACAAGAGCTTTGGGAGAAGATCTCGCTGTTGAACTCATCCGTCGAACGTGAGTCCTGTTCTCTTCGGATCAGTTCTTGGTGTACTGAGCGCATTCAGGACCAGGCGTCACTCCCGAAAAGGCGCTGCAAGGTAGGCACGATTCAGGGAGTTAGGAACAGTCGGGTTAATCTCAAGTCAGAATTCCGCCAGCTGGATGAAGCGATACGCTCCGAGGTTTTGCGCATCACCGATGTCAAGGTGAGTTACCTTAGCCACGATTTTATACCACTGACCTCACCCGGAGTCATAGAACAGCTATACCGAGCAGTGCATATATACTATCCGCCGCATCAGCGAGCTGAACACAGACCTGCTTGCGCTCCCGTCGGCCATGACCGCGCTGCAGGCAAGCTTCCGGGCAAAAACCAGCTTCTCACACATATCTCGCCTGCATAGCATGCTGTACGCGTACGGTGCGACCGTTGTCGAGATCGTCCGACGGAAAGAATTTGGTAAGTGCCTGCTTCCTCGCGGGTTGTGCGTGCACTGACACACGTCATAGCTCGGTTCTTCTACCAACGGGCGCAGAGTATTCTGGAAGTCATGGCAAAACTCTCGTAAGTATTTTCTTGTGCACCACTCGTGATTACTGACGCCCGAGTGGTAGATCAAACGAGCGAAAACGTCGACAAGCCTACAAGAACGAGGTGCAGGGCGAGCTTCCGTTCGACGTCAAAGGCTTGGATGACGCCGTACCCAACATCGACTTCTCGCCTAGTGGTTCAGCCGATTCCCAGTATTCCCTGGAGCGTGTGGACATCGATGGTCAGTTGTGTCGGGCTGCTGCGTCGATCTGATCTCGATGCTGACGTGTCATCTAGATTTCCTCCGTGTTCTCGACGATCTTGAGCACTTCGCGAAGGAGTCCAGTGACACAGTTGCTGAGGCATCAGTGCAGGAAGCTCGGTTAAAGCTTGATAAGCTCATTGGGAAGATGGACAGCCTTGAGTCCGGCTTCGATAGGATAGCGGAGCGATCATGTATGTTCCTTGAACGACACCACAGTTGACAGCTGACGATTTTGGCAGTGTTGTCAACCTCTAGGCTTCTCAGCAATCGACGCCGAGGTACGTGTATGCCATCTCGATGTCGTGCGCATGACTCATTGATGCTATACAGCGACTGAAGATGATCAAGCATACGCGGAGCTCCAGCTTCAGCTACAGGAACTCCAGCGCCAGAAAGCCGAGGATGACGCTGCCTTCAAGCAGAGTCGCGCTGCGCTCGATGCGGAGATCAACCAGCTGCGCGACTCGCTACAAATGTCCGAGACAGCGCGCGGGCAGCTCGAACGCGACCTGCACGCAACCCGTGCGCAACTGGAGAGCGAGGCGACAGCACGCCGGATCCTCGACGAGCGGAACAGCGAGATGTCGCACGAGGCGGACTCCAAGGGCGAGGCTCTTGCCCATGCCCTCGCCGAGGCCACCGAGCAGACCCGGGCGGCTGAGCTCCTCCGGCAACAGCTGGGGCAGGTCAAGGACGAGTTCGAGGCAGTCAAGGCATTGGAGGCGCGCAACGCGGACAAGGTATCCTCTCTCATCGAGGAGCAAGCCAAGACGCTCCGACGATTGGAGGAAGCTCGTTCTCGCGGCGAAGACCTCGAGGCTCAGATACAGGCCGCCCGGGCGGAGAGCGACGACGTCAAGCGTGCGCTCGTCGAGGCGGGCAAAGAGAAGGACCGCCTGCTCCGTGCCCAGGCGTCGGAGCACGACCGGCTGCTGCGTGACCACATTGCGGAGGCGGACGGCGATCGTGCGGTGCTCGAGCATCAGTTTTCTGAGCTGCGGGCCGCCCTTGAGGATACGGAACGCCAGCTCAAGGACGCGCGTGCCCAAGCGGAGATGGCCAACGCTGATGCTGTAGGCCTGCGGGAAGAACTCCAGCGCATCGAGCATGAGCTTCGTGATGCTCGCCGGGACGAGCGGACGGTCAGAGAAGATCTTCGCGCTGGTCGGGCATCCCAGGCCGACTTCGAGCACCGGTTGGAGCAGAGCGAGCGGCTTGTGGCGCAGATGTTGGACGTCGCTCTTGCATTCCGCGATGCGCATGTGAAGGCGTTGTCGAACGTACAGGCCATGATTGCCCACCCGGGAAACAAGGCCGCCGCCGCCGCCAACCTTGCGGACTCCACCTTGAGCCACTCCCGCCACGCTATTGTCGCGCATTCTGGGGAGCCTGCGCCCATCGATCCCTCTGACCCAGCTGGTGCCTTGGAGGCCCTTCGTGCCTTTGACCATGACCACTTCCTCGAGGTGATCAGCAAGGCTGGCTCTACGATACGCAAATGGCAGAAGCAGTGCAAGGACTACCGCGAGCGCGCTAAGGGCAAGATCTCGTTCAGGAACTTCGCCAAAGGCGACCTAGCCCTCTTCCTCCCGACGCGAAACTCCATATCCAAGCCCTGGGCCGCGTTCAACGGTGAGTCTCGACGGGTGCGATCGGTACGGGGATTCAGGCACTGACTCCGAAATTTCTCCTTCGCGCCGCGCCCACCGACCCACTGTGACAGTTTCGTTCCCACACTACTTCCTGCAGGCCACTGGACATCTTGCGGAGCAGCTCAAGACACGCGAGTGGATTGTGGCCAGGATCACCTCAATCACGGAGCGCGTTGTGGACGCGAAGGTACGTCGTCTTCCGGGCGTCTATATTGGTCATTCTCGCCCTCCGCTGGAGCTAACTTCTGTTTACAGGACCCGAGCACGAACCCATATGGTCTTGGTGACGGCGTCAAGTATTACATGCTTGAGGTGGAGGACTGGACACAGCCGTCATACCCCTCCAAACGTCGGGAGTCGGCGAAAAAGGTTCCACCGGTCGAACCACCTTCAGAGCCCGCCACCCATCTCCTTCCAGCCGCAGAGACAGGCACCATTCCGGCAGGTCCACCGGAACCGGAGGTCGAGGAATCCTTCAGTGCAACGCGCCCTCCGACGTCGCACCTGTTCCCACGCAATCGTTCTGCCTCGTCCCCCACCGCAGGCCCATCTTCGCTCTCCAGGCTTCTCGCACAGGCTGGACCGGCGGAGCCTCCAGTATCGACCTCGTTGCCAACTGCTTCGGCCGAACCGCCAGAGACGGCCGCTGAGACGATTCCTCCTCCGCACCCCTCAACGCCCCCCGACAGCATCAGTCCGAGGGCGTCCCGAAGCGTGTCCCCAACCGCTCCGCTCCCACCTCCAGTTGCAGCTCCGTCTCTTCCCCCGCCCCAACCTGAGCCACCGTCGTCTCCCACACGGCCAACCGTGAGCTCCACGCCCGCGCCAGCGCCCGGACCTCACCAGACAAACAACCACGGCCTCTCGCACGCGTCCCCCCGGCGGCCAGGCTCGCGCGCGTCCCGCGGCTCGACCTCGTCGCGATTCTCGACGGGCCGCATCCCGTTCGGCGCCGTCTCGTCGGGCGCTGCCCCCAAAGCGATGCCGACCACGGCGATATCCGAGCTCTCAACCACCCCTTCCTCCGGGTCCGGGTCGAGCGACACGGTGGGCATGCCCGGCTCGCTCGTGCTCGGGACGTCGGCGATCCCGTCGCCAGAGGGCTCGCCGACGAGGGGGATGACGAGCCTTTTGACGCAGACGCATCGCCGGCGGACGACGTCGTACCACGTCCCGCCGTCGCGCAGCTCGACGATCGGGCTGTCGACGGCCGCGGCTGCTGCGCCGTCGAGCCCGCTTGCGTCTGGGACGGGCGCGGGGGTCGTGGCGAGCGGGAGCGCGAGCAGTCGGCTCGCGAGTCTGGCGAGCAGCTGGGGCGTGTCGTTTGGAAGGAGGAGGAAGGCTGAGTTGGAGGCTGATGGCGGTGGGAGTGGGAGCGGGAGTGGAGGTGGGCGCGCACCTGGGAACGCGAGTCCGATCTTGGAGTCGCCTTCGCCGGGGGAGTGATTGGTGAGCGATGGGTGATGAGCGTTGAACCTTCGTGTGTCGGCCTATGACGCGTCGTCCGTTTGGGTTGGCGTTCCGTCTGTGGTCGGTGCCGTGGCATCCTGCGTTCTGCCCCCTCCCTCGTTCCACTCAATATGCCTCTTGCACGTCGCATCCTCTGGCTTCGCACTCATCCTTTTCTTTCCGGTACCCGCCCGTCTTGCACGCCATCGCCTGCTGCTTCGGCGATCCCACTCCCACTCGCGTCTCCCCGATGCTATTAGTGTTTGACATCCTCCTCATCACGTAGCCGTCCATCCACGGGCGAACATGACTACAGCGTGCTTGCGTAGAAAGGGCCTGTCGCTTTCACACACTGATATACATACATACTATACGGTACTGCTCGCGCTCCCACGTGCAGCTTGGATAATATCAATAGAGCGGATTCTGCTTGGAGCTTCGCTGCCTCCCCGTGCGCGTGCGGGATTCAGGAATTCGAAGAATCCGAGGCGTGCGGATCCACATCGAAAACGAGAAGAGATCGAAGACGGAAGCCGAACCCGGGGTTTGGGCGAGGAGCTCTCAGAGGAAGAGGAAGGGGAACTTGGAAATAAGTACTTTTCATTGTTTCGACTGCGGTCACCCTGCGTGGGATCGGCACCCGGTGTTATCTCGACCTTCGAATTAATGGCCAGTGGAGCGTGTCGGAGGTACGTACTTCTATGATTCTATCTATAATCTAGATTCTCAAATCGTGCAAGTGCTTCGGGTGCTTCTTGTGAGTTCTATCAGCGATTCACTCTCTGCTGTGACTCTTATCAGCTGCGGAAGAAGTACGTTGGACTGGAACGTCTGCCGTTAACGTTGCCCTGTTACTCATGAACGCCTGGGGACACCGTGTAGAGGAGAAGTTGTGCATATGCATGCTGTGGGAAGGATGGCAGCACTTCCCGCAATGCCTCGTACTCAGGACGCAATGCAAGCACCGGTACCTGAGTTCAGATGAGTGGCACCACGCCCAACTTGAATGTCCGTCGTAAGTACTCAAAGCGGCGACGACCGTAGCGCTGGGCGCATGCGCAGGTCCGCACCCGACGCACCGCAGTAGGTTGAGCGACGTTCGACCGACCGCTCGACCGATCGATGGGCGGACGCGCCTCCTTTGGAAAGGCTGCAGCATTTTAGGCTCAACTTGAGCATTGGAACCATTGGAACTTGGAGGAGCGATGCCACATCAAGGGGCCATTTGGAATTTTTTGCGCGCGCGCGCGGCGGTCGACCGTCGAATTACGTGGTGGCGAGCGCGGTTTCTCCGGAGTCCGACGTACATGCCACGGTCAGTGGGTCACGGTTGAGCTAGAGGTTGGAGGCCGCATAAACACCCACTTGCAAGGGGCTGGAGCGGGAGGTGCGATATCGATAAGTGTCGAGACTGGGACTCGACAGTCGGCCAGAAATCGAAGGACGACAGACGTGAGATGCGGATTTCGGATGGAGCGAGTTGGTGCAAAATACTCCGTGCTCTTCTCCGAGAGTCCGACCCGCCCGACCTGCGCCCGACGCTCAGTCGAGGAGCGCACCGCACAGCCCGTCGAAACGTGAGTTCATCAGGTCGTCCTCTCCACTGTCCATCCACTGTCCAGGTCCGAAGTCCTTGTGGCGGCTGCGGTCAACGTAAGCCAGTCCCGCACATGACCGCGGGCTTGCAGCTTATGCGTAAATATTACTAGGATTAGCTAGAGAGGGAGAGAGACCGGGAGGGCGGCGGGGTGGTGGCGCAGGGCGTCGGACGCCAAGAGGGAGAGTTTCTCCAATGTTACTGCGCTGATCGCCTCCACGCCGGGCTGGACGCCCTTATCGCATGGTGGGCGGGAAGCCTCGAGTTGCAGTTGGACTGGCAGTGGATGGAATACTTATGTCACTGAGAATCGCGTGCGGGGGGGTTCTGGTGGGTCTGCCACGGGAGGAGGCTACTATACGATGACGTAGGATGGTTATTGCAGGTTGCTGCGAAGGCGGCCACGAGAACCGGATTCGAACTTGATGGCATTCGAAGCTACTTACTTTTCCTGTGCTGTCGCGAGGTACCCTGTGTCGCTCAGTCGGTCCCGAGGTCCCGAAGGTCTTGGGCATGTTCAAACTTCAACGGTCGCTGCACGCAGGTAAATGGGCGTTCCAATCTGTTCCAACCAAGGTCAGACGAGCACGGGTCAATTATGGGCGTGGGCGGGCGCGGGCAGGTGACCACGAGAGCCGGCGGCCCACAGGCTTGGGCCGATCTCGCTCTCAGATTGCAGGGCTTCTCAGAAGTTGGACTGGACTGCACCCGATCGCACGATCGCATATTCAACGCTACGCCGACGCGCGCTTGCGTTGAGTAAGCTACATGCATGGTGGCGTTGCTGCAAGCTGAAGTCACACGGCGGGCGGATGAATGTTGCTGATAAGTCCTTAGACGGTCCCCAGACCGCCCCACGGGGGAGGGGAGCGCGGGGGCGGGGAGGTAAAATTGTGCGCATGGTGTCGGGGATTCAGAGTGATGTCCTCTTTCGGACGCGGCGGCCTGATTGGATCAGCGCACAGGCGCTCATGCGACGCGCTTTGCCCCTGTCTGTCTCCTCGCCCGCCGGAACCTCTGCGAAATATGTGTGGTGCTGTGCTTGCGTTATTTTTCTTCCGCGCCCGACGTGCTCAACGTCCTTGTCCAAGGAGATGCGCACGTCGGCTGGGCCCTTGAAAAGACGCATGGTGGCGGTCTGGGTGAATCACGAGCTTTCCTAGATGGGAAGCTGGGAAGGGCCCGGGCGCGCGATGCGCCTTCGCTACAACGTTTGCATGCATCGCTGCGCTCCTTCGTTCTCTCCGTTCCTGGACCCGGATGCTGCACTCTGAAAGGCTAAACCAGCGACGTTGGCCGGCGTCGACTCATGCTTATAGCTCTATCAGGGGTGCCTTGGGGACTGAAAGGCAAGAAGTCGGAGGAGGGCGACGGGTGCGGGGGCGGGGGAAGCAAAGGCCGAGAGTGTGGCCCGTGCCTGGCTGGATCTGGCGGGGCGGGAGGCGAGGGGCCAATGAGCGATGCGGATCGGGCACAGGCAATCAGCGCACACGGGGAAACTGGAGAAATCGTGGAGAAATAGCCGTCGGACTAGCCGACGTCGTCGCTGCCAGCCAGTGGCCACTCCTGCCCAGCACGCTCTCTCGGTCACCTGCCTCTCTTTCCTGATCCCGCCCTATAAAGCATCCTCTCCCACCCTCGTCGCTCCTTAGCTTCTCCCAGCTCGTCTCCAGCCCCGACTCCCGAGCCTCCGTCCCCGCTCACAATGGCAGTCGGTCCCGCCGCCACCTCCTCCTCCCATGAGGGCTTCATGCACCTCGTCGATCCCAACAGGAAGTGGTACAACAACAGGAGGTGCCTATCCTCGTCCTCTCCTCCCGCTCCCATCCCCGGAATTCACCCTAATGCCCCCGCAGACTCATCATCCTCCACGCATGGCTTGTCCTTCTGTATGTATTCCTCTCCTCTTCCCCTACTCTCGATGTTTCTCCGAGTACTCACCATCGCATCTACCCAGCCTCATCACCTCCTCCACCAACGGTTTCGACGGGAGTTTGATGAACAGTCTGCAGTCCATGAAGAGATGGCAGTCCTTCTTCGGCACACCTGAAGGTTCTACTCTCGGTCTCTTGAACGCCATCCAGGTGAGCTCCTCTCCATTATTTCCATTCACATGCCCGATCTTATTCCCGCTCGAAGAACATTGGTTCCCTCGCAGGTTACCCCTTCGCGCCCTACCTCTCGGATGGCATCGGTCGTCGGCCTACCATCTGGATCGGTGCAGTCTGCATGATCGCAGGTTCCGCCCTCCAGACTGCCTGCACCAACATTGACCAGTTCATTGGTGCTCGGTGAGTGTGCATCCCCACTACATGCGCGCCTTCCAAGACTAATCCCTCGCTTCCATACAAGTTTCCTGATCGGTTTCGGTCTCTCGATTGCGTGTAAGGACCATACGTTCCTCGCCGCTTCCCTTCGCTCATCTGACGCGTGGTAATCTAGCCAACGCTGCGCCCATGTTGGTCACCGAGGTCTCGTACCCCGTCTACCGTCCCCAGCTCAGTTCGCTCTACAACACCCTCTGGTACTCCGGTAACATTGTGTACGTCCCTCGCCGTCTCCTACATTTCAGCGTATTCATGCCGTGTCAATTTCGCAGCGCCTCCTGGGCATCTTTCGGTACTGCGCGCATCAACAGCGACTGGTCATGGCGTATCCCCTCCCTCCTCCAGGCCATCCCCTCCTGCTTCCAGTTCTTCCTTATCTGGTTCGTCCCCGAGTCTCCCCGTTGGCTCGTCAGCAAGGGCAAGGAGTCCGAGGCCCTCCGCGTCCTCGCCCACTACCACGCTGACGGCGACGAGACCGACCCGCTCGTCCTCTACGAATTCGAGGAAATCAAGACGGCCATCAAGATTGACACGGAGAGTGAGTGTGCATCGAGTCCACCCGCTTGTCCCCGTTAATGTATCGGACCACAGCCCAGAAGAACGTTGGCTGGAAGGCTCTCGTCGCGACCAAGGGCAACCGCAAGCGGATGGGCATCATCATCGCCATTGCCTGGTTCTCGCAGTGGTCCGGGAACGGTCTCGTCTCGTACTACCTCAACAAGGTCTTCAACACGATCGGCATCACCGACACGGACATCCAGTTGCTCATCACTGGTATCCTCGCCATCTGGAACTTGTGCTGGGCGGTCTTCGCGTCCTTCCAGGTCGACCGCTGGGGCCGTCGCTTCCTGTTCCTCACCTCCGCGGCGGGCATGACGCTCTTCTTCACGCTGCAGACGATCTGCTCGGCGCAGTACGCGCTCCACGGCTCGGACGCGGCGGCGCACGCCGTCATCGCGTTCATCTTCCTGTTCTACGCGTTCTACGAGTGAGTCTCGCTCTCATTTTTCGAGCGTTTGCGTGCGGCGTGCTGACCGTGCCCGGCTAGTCTTGCGTTCACACCGCTCATCGTGTCGTACACGCTCGAGATCTTGCCGTACTCGCTCCGCGCCAAGGGCTTCAACGTGTTCAACTTCACGATCTCGCTCGCGCTCATCTTCAACCAGTACGTCAACCCGATCGCGCTCGAGAACATCGGCTGGAAGTACTACGTGAGTCTCCCTACCTCCCTCCGTTGCTTCCCTCCCCCGTCCTCCGTCCTTCGCCCGTCTCGCGGCACATGCTGACCAGCGCCTGCGTGACAGATCGTGTACTGCGCATGGCTCGCGTTCGAGACCGTGTTCCTGTACTTCTTCGTCGTCGAGACCAAGAACCGGACGCTCGAGGAGACGGCGGCGCTGTTCGACGGCGACGACCTCGCGAAGCTGCACGCCGCGGCCCAGCAAGCGGCCGCCGCCGAGGTCCGCCACGAGGACTACGACGAAAAGACGTCGGATCCGGCGCTCAAGGTCTAATAAGCCTTGCGCTGGGTTCGTCTCCGCCTGTTCCGACCCTCCCTCTTCTTCGTCTTTTCCTCGGCTCTCGGCTGTGCTCCTTCGCGGGTTCGTGTGTTTATCTTATCGGTTATGGTGGTGTGGGCGGATGGATGCTGGATGTTGGGTAGGCGGAAGGATGGTGGTGGTGGTGGTAGTGCTGCACGCGACTGTAACGATATCCCTCTCACGCTCTGCATGGCATGACTCACTCTGCGCTCTCCTCTCTCGGCTCTCAGCCACAGCGACTGTGGGGCGTTCCTCGTCTTCATCGCTCCTCTCCTACCCCTGCTCCCTCCTCGTACGTGTTGCTCCTCCCCCCCTCCCCTTCGCACACTCCTATTGCTTTTTGCTAGTGTATATTACGACCCCCACCCCCACGACCCCGCTCGAGTGCACCCACATTCACATTCACGCCTCCCATCCGCGCCCTGGTCCTAGGCCTAGGGCGCGCGAGGACATGTACCATCACGCAACGGCTCGAACGCATAGCACACACTCCGAGTCCATATGGCTGTTCGGACGGAAATACTTACCTCCTCCTCCAAGCTTACGATCACGCATCCCCTGTACTTAGTCGGTACTGCAGTATACTACTTAGCACGCGGCTCGGTCCAGTCTCGTCGGAATCGGATTTTTCTCTTACTCTCTCTCTCTCTAAGTCTTGCGGGAAGTTCACGTAGCTCGAGGGCTGGGCTCCATCCTCGACGCATGTGTATAGGGCACTTGGCACCGGTCTCCAACAGTTATTCCAAGTCCAAAGACCATATCCATGTGCGCCCAACTACTAGTTCGTATGGAGCGTGTTCATGTGGTTCCGTACGTTCCGTGCTCGGACCGTTGGACGGCTCCCGCGTCCCAGTGATGGCGTCCGTCGTCCCCGCGTGGTTGATGGAGCCGGACATGCCGGGCCTCCATCTGTCCAGGGCCAGCGGGCGCGGAGTTGGTGCAGAACCTCCACATGCATATGCTGCTTAGTACTTACGACTTTTTCGTGCCAGTGACGAGGAGCGCTCCCCTCAACCGATCGCCTAGACCTGACCGGGCTAACCACACAGTACACCGTTCAAGAGAGTGTACAAATCACCGACCCCAGAGCACACGGCTGAGAAACGCGGATAAATTTTTCGATGGTCATTGTCGTGACATCCGTGGATGGCTCGTGGAACGGGTTCTTTTCGAGGCACCGCGGCCGCATGGCTTGGACAAACGAATGACGGTGAACGAAAGCAAGACAATCCAAAACTGGTCACCATGGTCCTGCGTTGCAGGCTATATAATGCAGTTGGGGTTAACACCTTCGCAGCAACTTGACGCAGTGGAAGCGTGCAGGGCTCATACATACGTTTGATACCCTGAAGTCCCTAGATCGAAACTAGGAGTTGCTACTCTGAAAACGCAAATGTTTTTACGCGATCGAATACCTCCTTCTGTTGCCTTTCGGTCTTCAAGCTTCAGTCGTTATAGGACTGTTTATTATGAGAGACACTTGCAAGACCCACCCACATCGATTGTGGCGGGCGAATGCCGGACGCCCAAGGAGCGCGGGCGCCTACATTCTACACCGTTCTTCCATCTCGCCATGAACACTCCTCAAACAATGGTCAGTCAGTAAGCGTTCAGGTCGAACACTCAATCTCACGTCGTGCGTGGCCTCCAGATGCTGGGCTGGGGCAGCCTGATCGTGGCTGCTGGCGTTAGCTACTACTACGCGAGACAGTCGATCAACGAGAGGAGGGCGTTGCAGGAGGCAAGGGGACAAAGGCCGTCGGAGAAGCTTGATTGTGCGTACATGCCTACTTGCCAGTGGGTTGTGAGATGACGTTTGTGCGTCTGACGGTGACACAGGGCGCTCGAGGATCGAGCAGCAGGAGAAGCAAGGGGTGGCGGGAGCAGGAGACGCAAGTCAGAGCACACAGTCGGGGTCGTCGTCCGGTGTCGATGCAAGAGCGGCGGGGAAGGGGCCTTCATGAAGACGTCCGCGACGGAGTATGGTCGTTCTGTCTCCACGCAAGCGTTTCTGTCTGGAGTCTCCGACATGAAGACCTCTCCCGATGGGCTTCAAGCTGGGGCCGCGGTTCGTTTCTACTCTTTCCCTCCCAGTACCGACGTTCTGTTGCTACACGCCTGTGTCGACATGCCGATAGATTTATTGTCCCTTGAGCGCATGCCTGTCCCGACTGCCCCCACAAGCTGAGCGTGGACGCCAGAGCCGCGACTCTTGAAAGCTTGAACGCCGGCGAGATTCACGCGATAGAACTCGTCGCCCCCAGCATGGCAGGTGGGGCGCGGGAAGCCTGCTCGCTCGGGTCCGAGGTTAGTCCTGGTTGGACACGGGTGGGCGGAGCGAGCGGCGCGGCCATGACACTGACAGACTTTGTGCGAGTGACGAGCGGAAAGAGGATCGCTGCTCTTCACTCGTCCGGCATCTCAACCACTTGCTCCCCATGTCTCTCTCTCATCTCTTTCTTCCTCGACGACCATCTCGCCTCGCGCCGCCTGGCTCGTACTCCCCTGCTCTTCGTCGACGTTGGTGACGGTGAGCTGAATTTCTGTCCAGGTAGAGACGCACGCGATCGCCGAAGCTGGAGCTCAAGTGGATGATGAGCATGGGGAGCGCAGACGGCCAAGGTACGTCGTCGTCCCCCAACTCGATGAAAGAGTACTGCTTATATGCGCGCAGGGCCCAGCTCTCGAACGAGGTCAAAGCCAAACCTCAAGCGCAAGGGGGCCGACAGCGACAAGGGCAAGGGTGCCAGACCTAGGAAGGTCGCACGGACAAACTCGTCTGCTGCGTCCATCCCGCCCTCTGTCCCTGAACAGGGTGAAGCAGCGACCGGTTGGCCGACTGACGTCCCGCGGTCGATGCTCTCCTCCTTCAGAGTCACCAATTCGCCCTTCCAAGCATGCAACGCCTCAGGCAAGACCGTCCCCGACCCGTCCACCAAAGACGTCCCGATGTTTGCTTCTACGGGACCGGAACCCATGTTCGACCATCTATGGCGCCTGACGTTCGTCGAACGCCCACCTACGTCCATAGGCGATCCCACACATCACCCTGTGCACCCCGAGGTCGCTGTATGCGCCCCCTCCGACTCATCTCCAGATCCACCCTGCATGCAACCTGTGCCCGCGTACCCATCTGCCCACTTTGGACCTGTTCTCCGACGAATCTCTCCGCGAGGGGACGAGAACAGCTCGCCAGTCGCCACCGTCCACGAGGTCGCTCAGCACCCGGATCCGTGTACGGGTACTATGCATACATCCGCACAGGGCTCGCTCCTCCCGCTCCAGCCGTCGCTGAGCCGGAGATGCCAGCCCTCGGACGATGGGTCCTCTGTGATGCCGCCTACCGCGAACTTAGCTGGAGAAGGCTCGCTGAGTAACGATTCCGAGCTTCCTCCTCCTGCTCCCTGGATGGCGCATATTCCTACCGTACCTCCTCCTTTCTTGCCTATGCCTCCCGTCCATCCGTATCCGTTGGCACCAGACGATAGCCTTGGTCTATCTGTTCCTATGGTCGCTCACTCAGCCACGTTCGTGAACAACACAGGGCATCTTCCTCCCTACGTGTATCTCCCCCCTCCTCCATCAGCCCAAGCTTCGTCAGCCATCGACCCTCAAAGCCTGCACCATGCACCATATCCACCTATGTTGCACGCCCCACCGCCTTTCGCGTCCGACGAAGCCATGTTCACGCACAGTACTCCAGGCAGCTATCCGCATGCCATCAGCGTACCTGCTCCTTACTTCCACGCGCCACCTGCCCCATCCCTTGTCCCTGTCCAGCCATCCGTGGCCTACGCGTATCCGTCACAGCCCACTTCGACAAGTTCGACGCCGTGGTGCACCTTCTTTGACACACTCAAGAAAGGAAAAGGCAAGGGTAAGGCCAAGGCCAAGGGCCCCAAGGGTATCAAGCGACTACACGACGAACTCGCCCATGATCCCCTCGCATGCGCGGGGCATATCTACGGACACGCACAGGAGGTGCAGATGCATCAGTGTCCGTTCTGCCCGCGCACCTTCGCCTTGGCCAACAGCCTGGCGATACACCTCAAGTGGCACTGGGGCGCGAGCGGGCTCGACTGGAAGAAAGGTGGGTGTATGCGCTCTGTCCGCCGAGCACGCTGGGCTGACAGCCTATTCCGTGCGTGCGCGGATACGCAGGGATCAACGCGAATGGCAAGGGCATCGAACGCGTGAGGCGCGACGCAGAGAAACGCCGCGAAGAGTCGGACAGGCTTCAGTCCGAGCTCGAGCAGGCATTCGCCAGCGAGCCCATAGCTCCTGGCGAGCGCGAGCTCCCCGCGCATGAGCCCACATCCTCGGCCGCGCACGCGGTCCCCGCGGTGTTGGACGAGTTCTCGATGCCGGTCATCGCCCAGTCGTCGTTCGGCGGCCTCTTCGACTTCTCCTTTGCCCCGTCCCAGGCTGGGCTGTCCTCTCTGTTCGGCGGCAGCGACACTCTGAGTCCCGCCAGCTCGTCCGCCAGCTCGAGCGCGGGGATGGCGTACGCGTTTCCGCCGCTGACGTCTGCGCATGGGCTAGCTACGGAGCCGTCCTCAGGTTCATCGACCGGTGGCTCCGTCCCGCGCACGCCCGAGCTCTCGGCGGACTCGGGCTCGTCGAACGCCGCGAGCGCGGGCAGCGCGTCGCCGACGTGGTCGCAGGACCTGTTTGGGGGCGAGGATGAGGACGAGGATGGGAAGGACGGAATGGACGGCGTAGGGCTTGCGGGTGACGACGACCTGTTTGGTGATGGAGCGCAAGACCTGTATGGCCACGGCGAGGAAGACCTGTTTGGCGATGATGCAACAACAAACTTAGGGACGGGGATGGGGTCGGGGAGCGAGCCGAACGCGGACCATCTGCATCTGGTGCGTACGCCGCCTGCCTGTGCTCTCACGTCCGCGCGCTGGCCTTGACCATGCCTCACATGCGATCCTGCGCCCCACCCGGTCGCGGCCGCTCGGTGGTGTATGTAGGTTGGCGGGCGAGTGTCTGACCACCGTGCTGCTTTCGTTTCCAGTGTTAGCGCGCCCGAGAGCTGGAGGTCGAGGTCGAGGTGGGGTCCGTGCGCGCCGCGCATGGCGCCGCTACAGCTGCCCCCTGCTCTGGTGGACGACGACGGAGAGGAGACGTCCGACATAGACGAGGACGAGGAAGAAATGCCCTTTTATGCCCGGTCCCCTCGCCCTTTCCCGTTCGCTCCTACCATCTCGGACCCGCATTCGGCGCTGGCTCTGTCGCCCCTCGACGAATTGGTTTCTGTGCAGACACTGCCCGCGCTCGATGCGCTCGAGAGGCTCTCGTTGACGTGACTTGGCTCCGGGACGGACACGCATACATACGATACACAAACGTTGAACCCCCCTAAATCTCCATCTAATCTTCCGAGCGTGTTTTAACTTGATCGCTTTCATAGATGAGTTATACCCCTGTTTCGTTCGCCTTTCGTTCACCTTTCGCCCTCCTTCCCCAACCGTTGCCACACTGGCAGCTTGCATCGTCCACTTGGACGGTCTGAACTATGACGGAGTTCTTTTGACTTTCTCCTTTCCTTTTGTCGGGTCTGTTACGGTAGACTGTGGATTTGGGTTTCCGGGCGCGTCGGACTGGTACTGGTGTCAGGAGCACTCGCGGGTACGAAGAATACGAACTGCCAATACGCAGCTGCGCGCGAGAGTAGGACGCTGGGGACCTTGACCTATGAGACCAGTGCGTACGTGAAGTACCGGTGAGCTGCGGTTAAGTATCCGTGGACGCGGCCAAACGACGCGATCGACTCGGAGACGGCCGAGGCGTCGGGGCTCCGACGAGTCGTCACAATCTCCAGAGCCAAGGCTAGCCAAGGCCGCCTCTCACTAATTAAGCTTTAAGGGCCGTCACCTTGTCCAAATATGCGACAAACCACTGTGGTAAGTAGGCTCTCGGACATATTGTGGACCCCGCACAGGCTCGAAATGGCGATCCCGACAAGGTTGTTCCGACAATTAGGTAAGTCGGTGAGCCGTATAACTTGAGTCGTGCCCATGGTGAACTTGAAAGAGGCCCCACTCACGCTCCCTCCTAACGGTCTCCCCCTTCAACACAGCTCGAACATGGTGCCCAGGATCCGAGTGGTTGAAGACGAGGGCGACAAGCCGCCCTCTCAGATGCCTCGATACGTCCTGCGGACTCTCCCTCTCCCTCCTCTCGTCTTCTCCTCCGTCACCTTTCACTTCCGACTCACTGCGATGGCGACCGCAACCGCGGCGACAAACTCTGTTAACAACTCAAAGGGTGCGCCGCAGCGTGAGTACCTCTTACCCCTTCCGTGCCTACAATGTCACTAAACCGCAAACCAGCTACGCCTAAAGCCAGTCGGCACACCCTCGGCAAACCAACGCCGTGGGTGGCGGAGCCGATCACAGACAACAGCGTGATACGTGCCAGCACGCCGCGCACGCGCACTCCTTCTGAAGACTCTAACCCCGGGCCCGATGTCGTAGCGGGCTCGCAGGCGAACATCAAGGCGATCCAGGATACGATCCAGGATGCAGTGCAGAAGGCGATCCAGGATACGCTGCAGAAGGCGACCCAGGCTGCGGTGCACAAGGCGGCGGATGCGCTGCAGAAGCTCACGCAGGAGGCCAAAACGAGTTGAAGCGTGAGAAGCAGGTGAGTGCGCGGATGCTCAGCGAGGGCGATGAAGCTCCGAGTCTGACCCGCAAGGAGGCTGCCGTGCAGACGAACCTTGATCGCCTTACGGATCGTATCGACGCGTTGGAGGTCCGGCGGGAGCAGGAGCGTCCGCAGCCGGCGCTGCATGGCGGCCAGGGTAGTACTTGGAGTCGAAGCTCGACGTTCAAGAATACTCTTACCCGCGTCAAGCGATTCCTTAAGACCGGCAAGGGCCCGGGAGACACGACGTAGTAGGAGGGTTCGCAGCCTGCCACACGAATCGCCGCCTTCCTTCTCGTTCTCCGAGTCCTGATACGGTTCGACGTTTGTGTCCGCTCACTGTCTTTACCCTTGATTGATGTTGTCTTGCAAAGTCTCGACTCGGCACAGTAGCGTCTCAGGCGGAGCTCAGCGCTCGAATGTATGATACCAGTGGACGATGAAGTCTGTTGTGAGGACCGTGACGAGCTACCGCGGCGCTGGCGCGCTAGCCCCCCCTTGCACCCTAAGTCGACAGTCCTTCCAAATTTCCTCGTCCTTGAATTATTTCACCACGTTCTGCGATTGCAGCGCGCTGTAAATCCTATGTCGCATAGGCATCATCATTATCCACGTGAAACTCTTGCGCTCTACTAGTATCTCTGTAGACTTTCCTGCTGCGTCGCGGACTCGCGGCAAGTACTTAATCAGTGCTCAATTCCTGCACAGCACTGCGGCTTGAACGTTTGAACTTCTAGCCGCCCCAGCCGTATTCGATTGTGTATATGCTAGTAGACAGAGGGTCCAGATCGGAGTACAGAGCGGACCATACGAAAACATTCGTGTTTCGCGAGAGGACATGCAGACATGGACGTCGACGAGGATCCACGGGGAGTCTGGAGACATACAAGGCGTGGTCTGTACACGGCGACGGTGACGTAAACTGGTTTGTGGCGTGGGTGAGGACATTCTATCTGATCCAAGTTCTGGAGTTCTGGACTCTGCAGAGATGCTGATACTGAGAAACTGCGCGAACACGGGTACTTAGCGAATAAAGAAGCTGTGGAGGATCGCGAGCCCGCAGGCGAGCGAGCAGACGATGAAGCCGAGCGGGTACCCGGCCGGGTTGTCCTGCACGCTCGTCGACCACAGCTGTCGATGGACGATCGGAGGTGTAAGCGGTACGGGGCGACGGGAGAGAGGATCATGGACTCACGGTGCCTCCGAGTATGGGGCCCGCAAAACGGGCGAGACTGACGATGCTCTGCGCGATGCCGTTGGCGAAGCCCACCAGATGCGGGGGCGACACTGGAACAAATCCAATGATGTGAGCATACGAGATACGGACTCACGGAGGGACGAAACGGATCGTAGGACAAAGGGAGACGCACTGTAGTTGAGCAACACGGAGATCGCGGTGTAGCTGAAGGTGCTTCCGCAGTACCGAACCGCGCTGCGAGATGGAACAAAATCAAATTCTGTGATCGGCATGTGTTGTCAACGGGTGATAGCTGGTCGACTTACGTGCTTAGTGAGAGCGCTGCATGTCGAGAAACGGCATCAGTGGGTGCTGTACAAGGATTGGTGCGGGCTAGTCGACGTACCGGCCATGAGGACGAGGTTACCGTCGTCGCTTGGACTGGCGAATACTCGATAGAGGATCACGGTGAGGTACGACGGGATGAAGAGCATCGAGCCGATCCGGAACATTGACAGGTGGGAGAATCGTCCGCGCGGCGGCCTAATGCATCATGTCAATCAACAAAGATCCACGCATACGGGACTTGATCTCGGGAGCAGAGCAGACATACCCAATGTTTCTAGCATCAACCAGGACGGTCAGACAACGAGGTGCGCTACGAACGCAGGTACGAGGACTCACGGATACAATACAAACTGATATGCGATCTGCGCGAGACACATCAATGCAACTGTGACCATCAGTTCGCAATCATTCACGGAACCAGCACAGGGGGATCGGGACGTACTGAGCTGTGAGAAGTGGCCAGCGTTCAGGTTCAGACCGCCCGAAGGGTATTTCCTGTATGACGTTGAAGCAGCTCAGCTACCCCGACTGTGCGCGGAAAGGTTGAATGTACAACTCACGAGACGAGATACAGGTAAAACACCTGGTCGTGCGTCGTCGAGTGAAGAGCCAGCCACCCATATTGCAAGATGATCTGCAGCGGTAGCTGGCTCCACAACGACGGCTCCTTCTCAGAGACGGAATCCAACGCAGGGCTCGCGGAGCGGGATACGAGCCGCGACTCTGCGATTGGTGCCAGCGCGTCCAACTCCTCCGCTTCGGCCTGGGCGAGCAGCTGTTGTGCCTCTAGAACGGCGGGAGGGGTGCGCACACCGACGTGCGAAAAGATTGGCGGGACAGTCGTGGACGCCCGCCGCAGAGGTAATTCGTCCTCCTCGATTCCCCCAGGTACTAGCGACGAAGAGCCCCGACGGAGATTGGAGAAGCGGCGGGCAGAGGAGGACGGTCGACGAGGAGCGTTCCTGAAAGGGGACGGGCGCAAGTTGCTCGTGGACGGACGGTGAGAACTGCTCGCAGTGGGATGGCCAGCAGCGGAAGAGGAGACGCGTCGCGAGAACCTATTGTTCCGCGGCGTTGTGGTCGAGGGTGCACCAAACACGTCTTCGTCGTCATCTTCGTCCAGAATGGCTTGCTCGTTGTCATTGTCGGTATAAAGCTGCTGATCGAATTCCTCGTCATCGCTCTCCTCGAAAGGATCCTCGTTGTCCGCGTTAATGGCCGCCGCGACCCACAAATCGGCAATGTTCGTAACAGCGTTCTCGTTTGCCATGAGCAAGCGCTGCGCAAAATTGAGGTCGCTCCCCGTAGCTACGCTAGACGGCGCCCCATCGTAGTTGCTCTCGCGTCTCCGCCGGATCGACAATGCAGCGCTACCGCGTCGAGTCGTCGCGCTTGCAGCGCTGGCAAGACGATTCCTGTACGAGCCACTGTATCCGTACGCAGACCCATTTGCTCTGCTCACCCGAGAGAACGTGCGCTGCTTCGTTCCCCGTGTCGGCGTCTCAACGAGAGGGACGGGCGCCTCCATCGGAGTTGGAGGAGCAGGGGATGCCTGTGCAGCCTCAGGAGACGCTTTGGAGAGGTATCCAGAGACCTTGTGACGGATGGAACCGTAGAAGCTACGCTGCTCCGGCTCGTCGAAATGGGGTGTCGCAGGCCGCGATTCCTCTTCTGGGATACTGGTCAATTTCTCGGGAGGAAGGCGGATGGCGCCTTCTCTAGGACCACAGTCAGGACCGAGGAACAGAGAGAGTACAGAACCTAGAGGAGAGTCAGTCCAAAAAAGACGGTTTACTGTACTAGTGGACTGACCTGTGAATGTTACCGATGCTGCAACACAGCATGGCAGGAGATACGGGTATTTCACGAAGAGAGGCACCTTCTCGAAGACACCCGGCCACTTCTTCGCCGGGTTCTCGACTGCGAACGGACCCAAAATCAGCGTATAGGCAGCCATGGCGACGAGTGACCTCACACGTTCCGCCTACAATAGCACCAGATACACCACCGAAACCCCAACAGAACCTACGCCGACTGTCAGCATGACGACGCTCGTTGAGCTCCAGGACTCACCCCAGGATTGCATATGCTCGGCCTTCGTTACTCTGGTCGGTGATAGACGCGACACATCCACGGGCAACACCGATAGCACCAGCGAATACACCCTGCATGAGACGTATCGCAATTGCCTGCTGTATCGAGGTCGAAGTTCCGAACAAGCAGCAGGTTACAGCGCTACCGAGTAGCGACACGGTCAACACAAGTCGCGGGCTGTGTTTGGCAGCAACAGTGGCCTGGACTACGAATGAGCGAGGTGCATAAAGGAATGACCGAAGCTTATGACATACCCATAATAGCGATGTGAGGAACTGCGTCAAGAAGAACGTTGAGACTGTTGTGTTGATATGCGTCAGCCCCATAGATACCAGGTATTGGCTGTGCTCGGGACATGGCGACGCAAGGTGTATGATTGCAACGCAGGCATGATGCAACTCACCAAGTAACCCTGTCCAGTATCCTACTTCTGACTCTTCGTGGAACTGATCAAAGCCTGAGCAACGCGCCACACTATCTCAATCGTCATAGCATGCACGGATATAGTTAGGACGCACCTTCGACCATGAAAAGCAGAAACGGTGCGGACACATTGGCTGACAGGAACTCTCCGAGCATGGTCTGTTATCGCACCTTCAGTTCCGCGCACGTTCTCGCTCTATAGACCTGGGAAATGGGCATACGATTGACAAGACAATCATGGAGAGGATGGGCAGCGGAGTGGCATACACTTCACCCGGTGCTTGAAGTGCACTTGGAATGGCTGGTCGCTCGGGTGTCGGTGTAATGCCACTCTCTTCGTCCCTTTCTCCGGTTCGACTCCATCGGCTCAGGATGCTGGGTTTGCGCACGAGACCGGAGAAAGACACTCGCGCACTCGGACGCCGAGTCCGTTGTGCATCCTCAGGTTGTGCTTGTGTTGAATCAGAGTCAACATCGAGTGCAGAGTCGCCTGGTCCGAAGACACGCCTGGGTGGCATATTGGGGCTTGTCGAACCAACAGCGATAACTCGCTCTACTCGCCGAGATGAGTGCTGGGACAGAAGTACTGCGGCAAGTGAGCAAGACAACAGCAGTTGGCCTCAGCGTCCAAAGGGTCGTTATCGTCGTCGAGTAAGGAAGAGATGGCTGTACAGAACGAACTGTACCCAGATAACAGTGGAACGGTGCTCGGCCAGTGGCCACTGACGCGGACGCGCCCAAGTCTCTCCCTGCACGTGACCTCTTTATCGGACCGCGTTGCCGAACCACAGCCTACAGGCGCCCACACACTTCAGGCCAAAAAGAGGCTTCCTGCCAACTTCCAAGTTCATTAATGAGGTACAAGTAACTAGAGGCTGGCATGCGAGTTTGAGATTCATCAGGTATGGTCGATCAACTGAACTATCACGTTCTCGACTACGAAACTAAAAGGTTCTGTTAGCTGACTGTCATCATACGTGTACTGACCACTGCATCAGGGAACCGGCACTGAGTATGGTCATAGATGGTAGAACCCTTCGAGCATGATAGGGTCCGTAAAGTGAATTCTTCCCACGATGGACCTTGCCTTACCCCAGTAGAGAGTGCTAGAAATGCGACGTGTGCGACGGTTCTCTGTCATAGCTCCCGTGGGCTATGGTAGCGCGTGATAGAGCTCACGGGCGCTCTCTATCATCCTCGATAGAAGGCGGGCGGGCTCGACGATCCACTACAGAGGCCTCGGGGACGTTCTACCGCGCACGACGGATTCTATCACATTCGATTGTCTCTATAGTGGGTGGTAATATTTGTGGCCGAACCTAGGCATTCACAGCGGATAGATTTCAGGGATCCTACTCAGGCCATGCTCGAGATGAGATTAAATGACAAATATATTAATCGGCGGTGCTACAGTTACATGTGCGGAAGCAACAGCTATTGACTACGATGAGTACCTGTAACACAGTAACAGTACACGGAAGGAGTCATGGACTCACCGAACCATATGCGACAGATGCAACGCAAGCACATCCCCGACTGAGATAGACACAAGACGACACCGTAAGCCGAGCACGAGTGTTGAGCCAGAGCAGCGCGAGACGATGCGAGACGAGTACCAGACGGCGCAAGATGAGCCCCAGACGACCCGAGACGGACACAAGACGTGAGACAAGCACGAGCAATGCGAGAGAAGCACAAGCGACGCGAGAGGAGCGGAAGTCGGTCCGGGATACACACAGGCAAATGCGACGAGCACAGGTAGCGCGCGGAGTGAACACAGCGGACGCGAGGGGGGCGACAGTGGACACGGCATGAGCCTGAGGTTGCAAGAAGCATGGCAGCTTACCAGAGGAGACCTTCACAAGGGGGACGCGCGCGAGCATCAGCACACAAGACGCACTCGAGCACACAGTCGAAGGGGAACACGGGTGAATGCGAGAGGAGTTTGGGCGGGTAGACATGCGGCATGCACAGATACGAGGTGAGGGCTTACCTGCATGCTAGCGAAGCACGCTATATGCGCGCAGAAAGCGCATATAGTCACAACTAGGTCAGCGTGCGACAATGCATACTACTTACAGGGCCCACGTCATGATCATCCTCGTTATCCGACGTCCTCCTTACTAAGTAGTATCGCGCTTGGGTTGTGGCTGGTTGTGGTCGCGGAGGGTGCAGAATAGAAGGGGAAGAGAAGGGAGGCGAGCAAGACGAAGAGCGAAGAAGCGGATTATATAGTTGCTGGGGCATTGGGGAAGCAGATGTCCCCATGCCCCGACGCTCGCTGAGAGGAGGGCACGATGACGTCACAAAGTCCTCATGCGGTCATACCCAGCAGACGGGCGTCTAGCGCTTGACGACTCAGCCTCGTCCGAGTCTTGCTCCGACAACCTCCTGCCAGTTTGCGCTCTCTCAACGACACTCTGATGCGCTCTATCTCTGCTAGCAGAAGAATCGAAACACGGCGAGCGACCATCGGCCTCGCAAGGATTCGGAACCAAGTTGAGAACTCATACAGCCAGCAAAGACAGGCCGCCCCCGCGGTTCTCCACCGACCCGGAGGACACGACTCGTCACTGAGCGGAATCACAGAGCACGGCGAGGACTGGGCGTGGTGAGTACACATATCTACCATGGGAGTAGGTTGCGATGAGTACAAGGGGCCGATACGTACGGTATTGAGGCAGGCAGACCGCCGCGCGGGCGTCGATATGGACTGGGAATGGATAGTATCAGCTGTATGCGCTTGCGTAGGACTTCGGAATGAATGCTTACTTCTCCTGAAGTTGGTCCAAAGGTGCTCTGTACTTAGGTTGTACTACTGTGCTATCACGTCGTTCTTCCCGACTTCCTCGAGCTCTCCTGCGGACCCTCTCAAGCATGGGATTCAGTAGGGGATGATAATGAATCATCCTACTTGTGTCTTTTTGTCCATTCAAACCCGAGCTCGAGTTTGTTCTGACCAAATATGACATACATTCATCGGACTTGACTTTGCTCTAGCAACAGTGCGCGCGTTCGAACACCATCTACCGTACAGCCGCGGGCGCGATGACACTCTACCATTGCCCGTCGACCCGACAAGCGCCTATCACATATGCCAGAGGTGCGGCGGCCATTATCAGGGAAGATCGTTGCTTGCTCAGTTCCCTGATGTGTTCCCTACTTGAAGACTTCTAGGGAAACATTTCTGCCAGATCTTAAGGATGCTCAAGGCTCCGAAGTCGAAGTCAGAAGGGCTGAGCCCACCTTGCAAGGCCACGACCTTGCAACCGCCGCGGACCTTCCAATTCTTTATCATGGCCATAGGTTTGCTAGATATAACGAACTTGCGTTATGTGGCATTGTGCAGCACCGCCCGATATACTCCTCTGTCTCCACGTTTCGGAATCGGAAGTACACCAGGTGACATCTGATACTACCAATCCTTAACGTTTTGTCTGTTCAGAGCCCACTGTACTTTGGCTAACTCAACGTTCATTTCCACAAGGCTAGCGTGTCTCCGAGTCCCTCAGAGTCCTGGCCATGTTTTAGGGTTGGAACAACACACTGCGTCTATAGAACGGCCGGTACCGTACCCTGAAGCGAATATCGGCCACTATATGACGTGGTGTGTCATGATCTGTTTCACTAGTATGCTGCGTGTACTGAAGAGACGACTCGGATGCACTAGGGTTGCCTACGTCAATGAGGACCCTGGCCACGCTGCTCCCGTCATTCGCAGGATCGCGGGATTGATATCCGGACCCCCGCCTCTGATGCAACTGTCAATCCATATTGACGATGGCGTAGGCTTTACATTCGGAGCGTTCAGCACCGCAAGGTACTCTGCGATCTCAAGTGCTGATGTTGACACAGTTTCGGCCACCGGAGCCGCGCACTTACATAGATGACATTGTAGCGTCCCCGGTCCTACACTCCACGGTTGGTATTCATTCTTCAAACATACTCGTTCCTGTAAAGATTGATTGAAGTTGGAGCTCAAGGCTGGCTAATGGTCGTATCCCATTTCTTGGACTGTCTCTCTCACGTTCATATTGCATCCATAACAGTCCGACTTCGCCAGGGAATAGTCGAAAGATCATCCCTGTTGCGAGATCGGTAGGAGATCCCCGGATCTCAGCCTGACCGCGTTTATTCCCCCTGTCTTCGTATTTCTCCATTCATACGTTTCCTCTCATGAAATTTCCCTTGCTTGGGAGAGATGTTCGTAACCTTTTCCGGAGCGCTTAGTTCGCAGTTAGCTGACTCAGATGCTTCCAGGTCGTTGGATCCCTGTCCCGCCGAAGCTGACGGGATATTCACAAGACCTATCCTCCGCTCTACTGTGCTACACCTTACGAACGCATCGTGCGACAGAAGCGTTAACTGCTTCGGGATTGCGGACGTCTACAAATTGTGCATCCCAGGCCCGCCTTTCCCCTGTCGGCCGTCACCTAGACTGTTCGTTTGTGGACCTGGTTCCGCCAAGTTGATGTTTGACATCAACGACCTCGTAAGTCCTTCTATTTCTCCCTCGTCATGCTCAGCACTCACAGCTGATTTTCCCGTGGAACCCTCCCTTATTGTGAATCGGACACATTCGCGTACGTTTCACCCGCCGTCAAACCTAACCGATCCTTCTCTCATTTCGTTAGACCCGTACTGCGCGTGCGGGATCTCATGCCGAGACCGACCTCTCCTTCTCATCGCGCCCGTAGTTCTGCCAGGACCCACGGCCCAGAGGTTCCATTGCCCCTCGTTGCGGGTCCACATTTTCTCCCAATTTATTCCGATTCCTGGAGGCAGTACGCTGTGGCTCACCCTGCTGAATCTGGACGACCTCCACACCGTCGTACGACATAAAAGCCTTCAGGAAATCAGTACCATGGCATCGCCATCGTTCTACTGCACTGGCCGCACCCTCCTTCGCCCCATCCCGCCTGCAGCTACTCGCTTGCCCACCTCCTCCCGCTACCTCTGATATTATGACCGTCACCATCTCTACCCACTCTCCGGCGCCGAGGATAATCTTCCCCGACCTCATCTCGCTCTGCCCATGGGCCCTCCGAATCAACCCCAACTACAAGCTCGCCTCAGAGGAGTCCAAGCAATGGCTGCTCTCCGGCTGCAAGCTGAGCAAGAAAAAGCGCGCGGCCTTACACGGTCTCAAGGGCGGACTGCTCACCGCGATGTGCTACCCGCTCGCCGACTGCGCCCAGCTCCGCACCTGCTGCGACTTCATCAACTACCTCTTCCACCTCGACAACATCTGCGACGAGATGGACGACCGCTCGACCGTGAGCACCGCGGCCGAGGTGCTCGGCGCCCTGCGCGACCCGCACGGCTTCCGGCCTGCGTCCGCAGTAGGAAGGCTGACGCAGTGGTGAGTATCCTCGTGGCCGGCCCTACCCCAACGGAACCCACGCAGAGCCCGTCGGCTGATGGGTTCGGGTTCTCCCGTTTGCCTGTGTTCTTCCCTTGAGCGGCGGCCCCATGCTTATTGCTACCCTTCTTCCCCTTTCCCACTTGCTACAGCTTCTGGCGCCGGATGGCCGAGACTGGGTCCGCGGGTGCGCAGAAACGTTTCATCGCGACGTTCGAGCTGTTCTTCCGCGCGGTCGCGCAGCAGGCGAAGGACCGCGCGTCGGGCAACATCCCCGACCTCGAGTCGTACATCGCCATGCGCCGGGACACGAGCGGGTGCAAGCCCTGCTGGGCACTGATCGAATACGCCAACAACGTGAGTCTATCCCCTCCCTCTTCTCAGGCAGTAAAGCCTCCGCGCCAAGATGTATCTCACGCGCTAGCTGATTAGCTGGACCTGCCGGACGCTGTGATGGAGCACCCCGTTGTGCTGGGGCTGGGAGAAGCCGCCAACGATCTGGTCACGGTGAGAGTGTTGGCTGGTCGCCCGGGATGTGAGTGTGTGCTGATTTAATGCTGCTCGTTCTAGTGGTCGAACGTACGTCTTCTCCCGCAGAAGTGCGGTCTGGGCGTGGTACACGTATACTAATCCTACCGTCGGCATCACAGGACATCTTCTCGTACAATGTCGAGCAAGCGAACGGTAAGCAAGGAGTTCGACACGAATGGCACCGTCTTCTGATCTGATGATCATGGCTCGCGCGGAACAGGCGACACGCACAACATGATTGTGGTCGTGCAACATCAAGAACATCTCGAGCTCCAGGAGGCCGTCGACTACGTCGGAGATCTCTGCCTCAAATGCATCGACCGCTTCGAGGCACTGCGCCGGTCCCTTCCGTCCTGGGGACCAGGCATCGACGAGCAGCTGGAAGTCTACGTCGACGGCCTCGGCGACTGGATGGTGGGTAACCTCGTCTGGTCATTCGAGACCGAACGGTACTTCGGCGTGGAAGGCAGACAGGTCCGCCACGACTTATCAGTCGCCCTTCTTCCACGTCGCAAATGAAGTCAACATCACGTCGCGCCGTTGCCACCAAAATGCAGGGAAAGAGTGCGCCCAGGTAAAAATCATCTTGACCATTCAGTTGGTGCGTCAGTACATTTTTCGATCGCCATCAGGTTGGTTCTCCCATGCCCCACTCCTCAACCTGGTGTGTGAAGAGGGACGATGACTGACTTCCTACCGACTCCCACCAGATGCCAGCACACACTAAGTTTGATAGACTTCGTCATGCCGGGCTTGCGCCAAGTAGTGTCCTACACCGTGCTCACACGGGCAAAGCCGATATGGGACGCATTCGTTCGCATGCACTAATAGAACCGTTGTGTTGATCTTACTCCAAGCCGATAGATCCTGAATCAGAATCCCTTGAGTGCCGCCTCTACGTACTAAATTATGGCGCATAGGCCTTCCTTTGCTCTCCCCGGGCCCTACTCGCTTGCATCGCAATACTCCGGTGCTGTCGATCACCACATCTCCCAAGCCTGAGTACAGTGAGCCCTTTGCGAGATCGTCCGTGTATGGTTGCCACCGCGACCCGTCCATAGTATACTCGGCGTCAGGATGAATTCCCGCAGGAGAAAACAGTCCCTAGTATATCGACCGAACATATAACGAACAGTTCATGCCATCGCCGTCAGGTGCTCCAAAATGGACCGTCATTCGTTCCGAGGTGCTACCAGGGTTCGAACCTGGGTTTTGGGAATGCGAAGATCAAAATCCCAAGTGATAACCACTACACTATAGCACCCTATTGCTAATGCCAGCGCGTTGTCACCATAGACGTGCTCGGTGCGAAGGTACAACACAACGAGGGAATTTGGTGTAACTCGTCCAGCTACGCGTCGTGGCGTTCGTGAACGGAGACAATGAGGTTGGGCTGGCGCCGGCGTAGCCGGGCGGACGCGGGGACTCCGGGGCTCGGGTGGGCTGGTCCTGTGAGTGCCGCGAAGGTCTCCGTCCAACTACAGAATAGAAAAAAACATGACATTATGACGAACGGCACGGTAATACAGGGTGGGGCGGGCGGGATAAAGAAACTATTATCGCTGTAAGGAGAGAGAGGACGCAAGCGAGAGGCAAGCGTGAGCGTTGACTGTCGCAGTGGGTGCCGGCCTCGCGCGCTCGGCAGGCCCGGCATTCATGCATGCATGCATGATCGAACGTTTACGGGAGTCTACTGCTACTTTGTAGTACTAATCCCTTCGGAAGCTGTCCTTGTAGTCCGAATTCTGTGCCCGATTTAACATTTGTGGCAGCAACCTCGTAGAGTGCGACAGATGTCTCACCTTCGTGTAGATGCCTCCCCTGTCGTTCATGCGACGAGGGGGGGCGGGCTCACCAACATGTCCGTTGGAGTCCTGGTTGGCAGTCTTTGGATCGCCCTGGTATGGCGATTAGCATGAACGAGGGCGTTGCATCATGAGACTGAACTCACATGCAAAGCTGTAAGGATCGAAGCCACGATACCGCGATCGTGCGAGCCCTCCTCATTCTTCTTCGGGGCGTGGTTGTCATGTCCGCGAGGGTCGACAGCACCAGTCTCGCCACCTCGCTCGCTCGACCCGCCGCTCTCCAATCCGCGACCGCCATCCCCATGAGCTTGAGCCTGCACCATCCCGCTCGATGCCGCGCCGCCGCCTCCGGTGCTCTTATCCACGGGCATCGCGGTCTTGTACTGAGTTGGCTCGTTGCGGTTCCGAACGACGGTGTTGGTGCCTCCGGGCGTGCTCATGCGTGAGTTAAACTCGGGAGCCTGCTGAGCGTGGCGAAATTGCCCTGCAAGCGAGTCAGCACGGGCGGTTGAACAAGATTGGGACAACGTACAGGTGGGCATCTCCGCGGCATCCGGAGAATCGTGGCGGCGGTTCTGAACCTTCCACTGCAGCAGCCAGAACCCGCCAAGGCCT